>OX235270.1:37274261-39674261 GCA_944472135.2 Trichobilharzia regenti
CGTCTTTTCAAATAAATGCTGTAACTTTTCGTTCAGAATGCATATTTATGTAAATAAATGCATGAGAATTGAGTATTCTTGCCTTCTGCCCACCCTACTTCGCTTGACTCCGCCAGAGTAAAGGAACTGACTCCAAGTGAGTTGATTCAAGTGTTATCGGCGTGTGTTTGCATGGAATAATGTTGGTCGATCTCAGTCCGTCACATAGAATTCTATCAGTTGGCTAGATGAATATGTAGGCGTCTTATAAGATCCGCGATTCACTTCACAGATATTTGGTTTACACGATTCGGCTGATTCATTTCCGGCTTCATGAATTAGATGATTTGGGTGAGTCATGAGTATGAACTAGTCTCTCTCACCGACACACTTAATTGTTTCATATGAAATTCGGACATTTTCGTTGGGGCTAATTGGAGAATATGTAATCTGTTCACAGACAGAATTCAATACATAGTCCTCTACGTTTCACCTTGTTCAACGAATCATGAGTCATTTGAATAGCCAAGACACTTACTGGTTAATTCTTTGCAGTAACACACATGTTATGTGATGCAATTCATTCTGTATTAACTCTCGCTTTGATAGTGGTGTTTATGTTTTTCTTGAGTATAACAGCCCAGTGTGATGCATTTTTTGAAGAGTTCTACGTTGGTGAGTCAGATAGTTAGGGGAATGAATTCAGTGTGGTGAAAGTTGATAGAGTAGGTGGGACAGAAGCGTGTGAGTTGCAGAGATGGAGTGGAAGTCAATGAATATGGAAGCGTGAAATTGGATTTTAGTCAAATCTCTCTCCTTCCTCTCTTTGAGAATATGCTGTCTTGAAGAAACTATCTATGCACCGTTAAACATGCATCCAGTTCATGATGCATTTGACGTGTTGTTTCTCGACTTGCATGTGAACACATGGTCAGTCATAGTATTTTCTCTGACTACTCATCTCTTCACACACACAAACACAAACAAGCACAGAAACACATACGAGTAGCTATTTTAGTTGTATTCGTTTTCAACACAGTTTTCGTAGACATATTTATAAGCAATGTAACAAGTGCTTGACTATAATGAATTTTTCAAATGATGAATTATGTCGACGGTGAGTCGAGTATCATTCTAATGTTGAGCGTATCGAACGAAAGTTTACATAGTGCACAAAAGTATACGTCTTCACCATCCAAACTGTTTCTTGTGTTGTATTGTTTATATTTGTTTCCCTGATAGCCATATCACGACGTTTACATTGAGTCAGTTATGTGCTGATTAGATTTTAACGTGTTGAGGAGATCTGTCAACTGGTGCTTCTAATGTGAAATGCACGGGAATTCCTAGTTTTGTGGATGCGTCATATAACCTTTCGGTACTTCTGTCATTTGTTGATAGCCCTCGTAACCTTGGGAAGATTTAGAAGTTTCACTGGAGAGACTAGCAGTCATCGCATGATACTTGGTAAATTATGCGGCTTTTCGTTCAACACATATCTCCTAATGGACTAGAAGAAAACAAGGACAATTAATCGTTCACCATAACGCAGCGTCATCATTTTTTGTTATTTTTTACCAACTATGTACAACATAGAATTATCATAGTGTCAATATACGAGATATTCATATTTTAGAGGTTGAAGTTATTGACGTTCGCGGATTGTACGGAGTATACTAATGCAAGATGTAATACCAACAACTCCTATAGTATTCGTTCCTCGTGGACCAAAGCCAAAGCAAAATACACCATTTGATCGTCCAAATTACGAGATATATTTCGGGGCCAAACTGTAGACCGAGATGAATGGTTAGCTGGCTAGTGATCGTGCACGAACGTGACACGATGGAGTGCCGAAAGGCGTGAATGCTTGGCCGGAAGCCTTCCGCTAAACAAGTCGACGCAAACAGTGAGGGTCAGCATTCAATCTTTAGTGGTGATTGGTGTGGTCAATAATTTTGGGGAATTATTTACGGCTATAGCTCAATCCCTCCTAGTGGGGTTGTGAGGATCCTAGGACAGAACCCGTCGGAAGTAAAAAACACTCGACGGTTCCCCATCGGTAAAAACTCTTCCAAACGGCTTGATGGAGTGCCTATTCATCGTCTATCTATGCTAATAGGGCGTCTGTACATCGATTCGTTGATGTTGGTTCGTTGGATCTCATGCTTCGTTTGCTTCTTGTTCAGCGCCCGTCGCACCTGGGAAAGAAAAGAATAATGCTAATAACCTTGTTGGGGAAGATGTGCCAAAAATAACGTTTGAAAAAGGATATGCATCTACCATAGAGTAAAATAATGTGAAAATTAGAGCATCGAAAATAATTATACATCTAATTTTTTTAGTGCATGCAACATGTGCGGTTATAGAAAATTTTTTACTGGTGTTACGGGATGCAATATAAAAAATTTGATGTGTTTGAAAAAAACTAATAACTACCACAAACAAATAAGAGTTGGGTGAGTCGAATCATTTAGTTGTGTAATATACATGTGTGAAGATATTCTGAGGATCTCTCGTTTCGTCCAGAACGTGTTTTCTTTGAGGGCTCGACAGAGGGTTCGGTGGCTTTCGCCGTGCTAGTGATTTCTTTGGAGACTTGGGGATATTCGGTTGCTTGTGGATTATTGGAAACGCTCAGCTCTAGACTAATAGGATTGCCTTCTAATTAGGCCGGTTTCAGACGGTCGATACTGACGGTGTCCTCACGGCATTTTTTGTCTAAGACAGAATTTATCCGTACGACTTTATATGATCCGTCGTATGGGGGTTCCAAAGGGCGACGCACAGAGTCACAACGAACAAATACATGTGAAGAAGTTTTCAAACACGGGTGAACAAAGACATCAATGGACTGTGGTCGATGGGGAGCAGGTTTAACTGAACGCATTACGTTTGTAAGCCTGCTGACGTATGAGGCGTGATCTACCGCTGATGGGAAGCTCAAGGGAGAAACAAACTCACTTGGCATTCGTAGTGTTGTGCCATACACTAGCTCGGCGCTAGTACAACAAGCATCAGCTTTCAAAGCGTTTTGTATCCCTAGGAGAACTAACGGAATTCCGTCAACGGAATTCAGAACTAATTAGTTCTGAATCACTTCCAATATCCAATATCGTTTTTACGAGCTAGTATAAACCAATTTGATTTCTTTGTGCTCGCCTCTTGATTGTGAGGTATAGGTTCTTGATCTTCGGTAAACTTCTGCGTAGCTTGTCCCGCCACTCGACTGATTCAATTCAATAGGTAATGTTTGCAGCTGATAGACCAGCTTTCAACCGCCTGTGTAGACATTCTACCATACCATTAGCTTGAGGATGGTAGGCTGTTTTTATAAAACTCATACAACCTATGATTTTAGTCTGGGCGAAAAATAAGCCGCTTTCGAATTGCCGCCCGCGACCAGTTGTTATGGGGGATGAGCATCCAAAGTTTCCAACATCCAATATCGTTTTTACGAGCTAGTATAAGCTAATTTGACTTCTTTGTGCTCGCTTCTTGATTGTAAGGTATAGGCTCCTGATCTTCGGTAAACTTCTGCGTAGCCTGTCCCGCCACTCGACTATCGTAGCTTTGGTTGACTCCAAAGGGAGTAGTGCTGGGATTAATTACATGTGGTTTGTAGTATGACGTGTGTTAAGACTGTTACTACAGTGAATGGAGTTGATCTTTTCGCCAGTTAGTCCTCCGGTATCGTCGACAAGAGAAGAGATAATAATAATAATAGATATAATTAGTGAAGTTATTCAGACTAAGAGACAGAAACGGAAATAAGAAAGCGTAACAACAGTCAGCTGATTAAGTTTGAAGAATAATATATATATATCGGTAATAACAACAATAATAGTAATATTAATTATAATATAATAAGTTGTCGGGAGAGTAAGACGGGAGAGAATGTAAAGAAGTAAAACGACGAGTTTAATTGTCTACTCCTGAATGATGTATGCGATTTATAGGGGATAGGCCATTAGGTTGCAATCCTTGTGTCGCTGCATGGTTTCCAGCCTTCGCTTAAAGGCGTCCAAAGACGGTGCCATAGCTACATCTGCCGGTAAGGAATTCCAGGGACGGCAAAACCTCAGTGAAAAGAAGTGGGAGCCCACCCGGGTCCTTGCCCTCTGGTGAGCTATCCTTCTGGGATTTCCACGAGGGAGCCTATGCCTACTCAATGGCAGAACACCTTTGTTTGGGTGATTCTGGTCATTTGTTATTTTGTAGGCAGTAATAAAATCCCCCCTTAAGCCGACGGCAGCTAAGTGTGAACAGGCCTAAATTCTCCAGCCTTTCGCCATATGGTTCGTTTCGGAGACCAACCGCTCATTTTGTTGCTCGTCGTTGGACTATTTCCAATAGGTTGGCGTCTCTTCTCAGCATTAGGTATGCAATAATATTATGCACCTCAAGGTGTGGCCCGACGTGTGTTTTGTACAACCTTAGAAAGAGCTCAGGAGTGAGTGCACCTAACTGTCTATGCGTAGAGTGTACGACCGCATACGCCCTCGCTACATCCCTGTGTAATTTACGCTTCTGTCCATTTTTTCCGTTAGAACTAGACCCAAGTCGCGTTCCGACGTTGTGCAGGACAAGCTTTCATTGCACAGAGTGTAACTTGCATTCTGAGGTCTACAGGTGCGCAACTTCACTACTTTGCACCTTTTCAGGTTGAAAGTCATGCCACTGGCCACCGCCCAGTCTTCCAGAAGGTTTAGGTTTTCCTGCAGCCTATCTGAGTCCTCCGGACACTTTATCGCCCTCTATATTTTTGCGTCGTCAGCGGATAGGAGAGTCGAGCAGCTTAGACGACGTGGTAGATCATTGATAAAAATCAAAAACATCAGTGGTCCTAGGATAGAACCCTGCGACACTCCTGATGACGAGCTGTGCCAAGATGATCGGACTCGGTTAACCTTAGGGTAAAACTGCCTGTCGGCTAGGTAGTCCTTTAACCATGACAGAAGTGGCTCACATATACCTGCCTGGCTTATTTTATGTAGGAGAAGGTCATGGTGAACAGTGTCAAATGCCTTCTCAAAGTCTAGGAAGACCACATGGACTGGTACATTCATATCCCAGCATGATGTCCAGTCGTCCCAAGCTGACAGTAGGTTAGTAAGGCAGGATCTGCCTTTTCTGAAACCATGTTGGGCTTCGTGTAGTATATTAAACCTATCGAGATATTCCCTGATGTGGTCGTCAATAATACTTTCCAGTCCTTTTGATACCACTGGGAGTAGAGCCACTGGTCTATAACTAGTGGCGTTTTGCCTGTCCCCACCTTTGAAGATTGCAGAAAGGATGGCTCTTTTCCACTCCCTTGTCAGTGTCCTCGAATCCATTGAGTGTTGGAACAAGTCGCACAGGGGTCTACAGAGAGCTTCGGCGCACTGTTTCAGAACAGATGGCCTGATGTCGTCACAACCTGGGGACTTCCCATGTGCGAGTCGCTGTAGCTTCCTTAGTACTATTGCTGGGTTTATTTGGGCAGCAGCCGCTAGGTCTTCCTCCTGTGAAATAGTGGTGCCACCATTTTGGTCCGTAACTGTAATATCCACATTTCTGTTTAGCTGTTTGGCGAAGGCTGAACTGAATGTTTCAGCCATCTCCAAACTAGTGAGATACTGACCGTTTGGACCTACTAAGGCGCATGCCCACTGGTTTGTCGGTTTGCTTTACGACATGATTCGGTAAAAGTTTTCGGGTTTGCTAGGAGATTTTCTGGCAAAGTTAGCCTGGAATGACCTTGTCAATGTAGTTGAAGATTGAACGATCAATTCATGGTTGTCTGCTCAAACCCAACCTCCCTATATTTTCGCGGAGGCATCAATACACCAGTCATCGTCTCATCGGTCGCTGTTCAGAAAGAACGTAGAAAAACCGTCAGAAGTAATATCGTGATTTATTATTGTAATATTTGTTCATAGACCTTAGTTTATTATGCTGCTCATATGTTGGTGTTAGAATGAAGAATTCTCGAGTCGCCAATCGGTGTTTTGGTTTTTGTGTCCGTTAGTATTAAGCGTTTCTGAAGGGCTTCGAGGGACAGTGAGGGGCCCGGCGTAGCAAGAGCTGGGCATTAACGGTTCATGAGACGTGATTGACAGTTTCTGACGGTTGGTGACAGTTTGTTACATTCTGGATAGTCTCCGTCAATCTTTCCTGGCGCCGGCCAAGTTTTCTTTGAATAAGCGTTATCTGGAACTTTCTGAAATTGTGGTTACGTTCAGTGATGCCTGGGTCAAAAAAGGGCAGAGCGTCTTGGAAGCAAACAGGAAAGTAAGTCAAGTTGACTTGTAACGATGTGTCTGATGTTAAGCATGACATGGTTGATGTCACTGTTTCGCCGTCGAGGTATAATAGGAATATCAAACTCCCTAAATTTGAACCACGGTGTTTTGACGGAAGCCCAGCTGACTATCCACAGTTTGTGAAGGAGCATGAAGTCATGTTGGGTGGTCTTTCATTAAATGATGAAATGAAGTTAATGTATTTGATGAGGTACTGCACTGGAGTTGCTTCAAGAGCTATACAGTGCTGTAAGTCTATGAAGTCAGAAGAGGGCTACTACGAGGCTACGAGCATACAACATCAAAGGTTTGGAAGACCTTCAATGATTGTAGGGAAATTATTCGAGGCTGTTAAGGGTAATGGTGGTCAATTACAAGATGACTTAAGGGCACCCACTGAGTTTTTGGATAATCTGTTGACTTGCAAGAATGCATTGATTTCGATGAATTGCATGAGTGATCTCAACTCGAGCTCAGTCCTAGAAGTAATAGCGAGACGCCTACCTACTCGACCGCAAAGGAAGTGGGTGAGGATAAGCTCCCGCATAGAGGATGAAGGTATCGAGCCAAAGTTCGATGATATTCTGAAACTGGTAAACGATAGTGTCAATGAATCTATGAGCAAGTTTGCCAGTATGTTGCGTCTCACCCCTAGAATAGAGCAGTCTGAGAGCAAAACGCAATCATTGATGACGAAAGGGTCCCAGAGAGGTGGGTATCGAGAAAGCTCTATGGTGTCTAGTAATGCATATAGACTTAGTGAGTGTAATAGCTCTCGTGGTACATCCTCAACAGATAAGTTACAAGATGCAAGACAAACACGGTTGTGTTTTCCACGTTTGCAAGAAGTGCATATAAAGATGAACTGTGAATCAGTGAGCAAGTCTAGTGATAAGCTAAATGTGAAATCCAGGTCTGACTCCGAATTGTGTGACGATAACGGTGTGGTGAAGAAGCCTGTAGTTGCAACTAGTAAGCCATTGTTGAATGGAATGCCACAGAAAAGAGTTAGTTTCAGAGTGCAGTTCTGACTCCACAAGTTATTGCTAGTCAGAGTGAAGGTAAAAAACATCTAAGGATTTATGAGGAGGAAACAAAATTGTCTACTTCTGTTATTAAAGAGTTTGAAAATGATGAAATTGACAGTAAGGTGAATAATCGTGATAATGATCATGATAGTGCAGATTTGTCTTTGGTTGATCACGATGAAATGAGGGGAACGCCTAATACTGCTGAGTTGAACAAAGGTTCTGTACAACTTAAACGCGATGTAGAATTAAATGCAGATGAAGTTGCAGAAGGTATGGATACTTGTGAGACCATCAGTATAATTGATCAGCGAGTAGCCCACCTATCATCAGATGATATTGCTAAACCCGAACTAATAGTAAAAGACAGCAGTGTTGTTATTCTTGCAGTTAGACAACTTTCTGAAAGGCGAACAACAACAGCTTCTGATCCACCGCTAAGTTCATCAACTGGTATCAATCAGTCGTCGTTGGTGTTGTCATCCACAATGAAAAAGACGCCTATCAACTCAAGTACCTTGTGCAATGACTTTGATAGTGTTGGTGTATTTGAAAAGACGAAAGATATTGCTCAGTTCAGTGAGGATAAGCCAAGTGTGTGCGAGAGGGTAATTGTCAAATTGGCTTGCATGAATAAAGGTTTTCCAAGTTCCAAGTTACTATTTAAATGCTATTATCTTTGGTGTAAATTACTCTGTGCCTACGCTTGGTTGATCAGATACGTCGTGTGTTTGTTAGTCATCTACATTCCACGATACAATGACATGGGCGTGTTACCGTTCAGATTTGAGGAAAAAGATGATAGAAAAGAAATCAGCAAATGAACTCTTCGACGATTTTCCAACCTAGGGCGTCAACCTGAAAAGGGTTGTATGCGTACTGCTGTAAGTCCTACAATTCTTCAAAGGGTAGCGCATCGATGAGCAGCACAACGTGCTTTGTGTGTGCTTTGGTACATATGTTCATGTTGTATATACTGAAATTGTATCATCTTTCATCTATCTTTTCGTAACATTTTTGTGTCCGGACGTTTTCCAATTGGATCATCAACCTGAGAAGGAATGTAGGCGTGCTTCTGTAAGTCCTACAGTTCTTCGAAGGAATTACATCAAGACACGATCGGCGAGGTTATTTGTACTGTTTGTATATACGTGTGGTGTGTCATATCAATTGGTGTTTTCGGTTTAATTGTGTTTACTTGTTGTCTTTATATCTTGTTGCTATTGCATAATTTTGTTAAATTTTTCGTCAAGATTACTTCTGAAGTTGTTTCGAGTCTTCTACATCCGTGAATGAATTGATTGATGTTAAAGACAGCAGATGGGTCGTATACGCCGGGAGGATGGTGCTGAGAATGACATGCACACGGAGATAATGATTAGCCGTGGTCCCACACTCCGGGGAGCCGGAGTGTAGACGACTGAGGCTTGCATACGTCACCGTTACTAGAACTAAGGCAGAATGAGTGACAAGCGATTGCAGTGGTAATTAGTAGTGGGTATATAAGAGGATGTGCGGAGAGTATCATGAGGTGGTGCTATGGTCACGTTGCGTTCTGCAAGAGTCATTCTGGTAAGTGGCGATTGTGTTGCAAGATGTCAAGGGGATGCCTTTAATTCGAGGGTGTAGCTCGTCATCGATGTGTGAGATTGTGCTGTGGGTATGCCTGTGGTGTGTTAGCTTTTCTGTTTGTTTTCCATTTTAGCTCCCTTTTTTCCCGGGGAGTGCCAATGTAGTTGAAGATTGAACGATCAATTCATGGTTGTCTGCTCAAACCCAACCTCCCTATATTTTCGCGGAGGCATCAATACACCAGTCATCGTCTCATCGGTCGCTGTTCAGAAAGAACGTAGAAAAACCGTCAGAAGTAATATCGTGATTTATTATTGTAATATTTGTTCATAGACCTTAGTTTATTATGCTGCTCATATGTTGGTGTTAGAATGAAGAATTCTCGAGTCGCCAATCGGTGTTTTGGTTTTTGTGTCCGTTAGTATTAAGCGTTTCTGAAGGGCTTCGAGGGACAGTGAGGGGCCCGGCGTAGCAAGAGCTGGGCATTAGCGGTTCATGAGACGTGATTGACAGACCTCCTGTCCCTCCTGAATCTTGCATTGCACCGGTTCCTGAGTTCCAGGTATGCATCATGGTCGTTCTGACTCTCAGATACACGCCACGTAAACCAAGCCTTCCGCTTTGCTTGCAGAATACGTTGCGTACCTCTCTTCAACCATGACGTCTTACTCTTGGTCTGTGTTGTGACTAAAGGGATGGTATGCGACGTAGCTATATGAATAATCTTTTTTACCACTTCCCAGTGTTCATCCACAGATAGGTCGTCCCATGCTAAGAGCCAGTCTCCATCGGACAAGAGCCTCCGCATTTCAGCACAGTCAGCCTTGCTGTAACACAGACATGGTCGCGTAGCGTCCCACTGCAAACGCTCACGGAGAACAAGATCGAAACCTATGACTGCATGGTCACTACTTCCTAGAGGAGTCATGTTCTGGACCTTTTCGATGAGTAGTTGGTCACTAGTTAGAATATAGTCTTGTTTTGATGACTTTCCACTAGGGCCCTACCTAGTGTCGTCTCCAACATTCAGTCAGTCCCGTGTTTCGAATAGTTTGCAGTTGGCTTCGGCCAAATTTGCCCTTAGCACACCCCGAGCCAAGGTTCAGTGATGGGGCATTGGAATCTCCAGCTATGGTGATTTGGTCGTAGCCCAAATCTCGTATCCCTGTGATAGTGCTGAGCAGTAGCTGATTGTGCTCTGCCCCACAGGTGGGAGATCGGTAGATGCCACCCAGTAAGTGCTTGGTGTGGCCTACGGTGAAATGACGCCATATGGATTCTGGGAGTTCAATAAGTGGTGGGTCCGTTGCGCGCACACATTTAAGTTGCCTATCAAAGTATATAGCAACTCCCCCTCCTTCCATATTATCCCTGTCTCTCCTGACTAGAACCATATCACCTATACTGATTTCATTGTCGGCGATGATGGGGGTTAGCCACGTTTCAGTGAGAATGATCATTTTCAGTTGAAGGTATGCTTGGAGATTTCGGAGTTCACCTACTTTTCCTCTCAGCCCCCTCACATTGCTACATAGGCAACTGAGAGTGAGTCTAACAACCTCAGAGTGTTGTGGGGTAGTTGACGTGAAACTGTCTGCTGGTGGGGGACTTGGTGTTGGGACTAGTTGGCCGATTCCGGTAGAACCGGTCCGTTGTAGTTTTTTCAATGGACTTAGGAAGGACACTTGGGTGACACAGACTGTCATTCTCAGAACTGCATCGCTCTAGTGTCACTGAAGCTTGGGGACGTATTAAAGCCTCTGTTTGCTGAACAACACTGTAGCAGATGCGTTGTTGAGGATTATTTCCTTCACCCAAATAGACGGCATAGACCTTGTGAAACTATCTCGTCTTCAAAAACAAGATCCCGAGCTTCAACATGAGTTGTCGAACACAACTCTGCAATTAGCTGAGAAACCTGTAGGTATGGGAAGAATTTCTATTCTATGTGACATTTCCACTAGTACTCCTCGTGCCTAAAAGTTATCGCCGTAACGTCTTCAATACGTTGCATGGCTTATCCCACCCAGGTATTCGATATACCGTCAAACTCGTAACTAGTGGTTTTCGTTGGTTTGGTATTAATGAACAAGGAAGGGAATGGGCGCACACGTGCTTAGCTTGCCAAAAGTGCAAGGTAGTAAGACGCACCAAAAGCCTCTTGGCACCTTTCTTCCCCCTGATGCTCGTTTCAAACACGTTCATATCGACTGGGTTGGACCCCGTCCAGGATCTCATGGATACACCTATATCTTAACCTGCGTAGATCGCTTCACACGACCACCTGAAGGAGTACTCCTCAAGGATGTATCTGCTGAAACAGTTGCACGTGTCTTTGTCGAACGATGTATCTCAGCGCGCTCCTTGAATACGACGTGCTTTTTCCTCTCCAACCGGAAAATGCCAACTTTGTGAATTATCCATTTGAGAAACCTGATCTTCCTAGCCGGTGAATTTAGTTCAACCATTAATTACATAATAAATTTCTGTGTGGTAAGTCCAGCTGTCCCGAACCACTGCCAAAGCTTCAGGTGCTACTTTTGTAGCAGTATCTTCCTCACTCGTTCAGATAAACAAGACTTGTTGGTCTACCACGTGATTGCTGTGAAGCCGATCATCCAGAAAGTACTAGGTAAAGTCGAAAACCTTTTCTTTTCCTTGCCGTGTACTTTTTCAGTCTTATTCTTGTTCTTTTGGATAGATACTGTTCCTCTCTTAGTCGTATACAGCATAATTTATAGTGATTGTTAATATGGTTGTCGAAAGTAGCCTTAGAAAAGCCACTAAAACACCGTACTCTGTAGTCACAAGGGCTTCAGCCAGAGAAGGAAAAAACCCAGGGACTTCAACCCCTTCCCGCATACCGATCCTAAAGACTCGTGTAGCTTTCGTCTGTCCTGATACTACGCCTGCATTGCCACAGTCTAGTACTGAAACGGCACAGGCAATACCAGAAGGACAGAATTCTACACCTGCATCAACTGTAGGCCAGTGTGTGAAACACATCAAGCCTAAAAGGAAACGTTCAAGACGTCATAAGACCTCTAAGGCGTCATCAAGCAAAGGAGATGAATGTCAGGCGTGCAGTTTCATAGTTTCTGAAACTGATTCAGCGTTTGAACGCAATTTTCGCAAACGATAGGTGCACTGCCGTTGTGACAAAGAGGTGCCTAAAGCATACTATGAGTTTATGAGAAATAACCCATGTCTATGGTTTTGGTACATTTGCCCACTTTGTCGCCCTGGCAAAGTCCCACAAAGCGTGTCTGCGGATAGCAGAAACAACACGCTCTTGTGTCCCAACGCAGTCTCAAGCAGCTCCCCCTCACACTCCAAAACTTGGCAAAGACATTAAGATGGACACACCAGTCCTACTGACTGGAAATGCCAATTTTCACAAGGTGAAGATCTGCAAGGTCGCATCCACATCAGGGGAAGGCAAAATTACAAAAGCACCACTTGCATCCACTAGCAAGGCTGGCAACACAAAAAAGGCTGGCCAGATACCGATGAAGCCTAATGTTGCTAATGATGGAAAGGAATGCAAGAAGCCGAAGGCCAAACCTAAGTCTGAGGTTAGTCGGTCTAACTCTCTCATCATCTTTAACGTATCTGTGAGCAAGGCTAGCTTGCTCGAACAACGGGTCCCGTTTGATCAGGAACAGTGGTCCAACGTGTGCAATAAACTAGGTCTGAACATTAGTTCAGAAAAATTGTTACAGGAAATAATAATAATTGTGCAGGCTGTACAGGGGTGTCAACACCCCTCAGGGTAAGCCACCCCCATTAAGGGTTACACTGGACTCTTCCGAAGAGGCCGAAAAAGTACTATTAATGGCTCAGGTACTAGCCTTGGACAGAAGTTCTAACATAAGGGGGAGGCAAGATAGACCATGGGCTGTCAAACATATGGCGAGGGAGTAACCGGAACTGATGCCCTCCACCTCTATGGTGGTACACGGTGTTCTGGAGCTGGAAACCGGCACTGCTTTTGAAAAACACATTCACCACGTACAGTAATGGAGATGGCTGTCATCTCAGACGGCCCCTAGCGCTTCTGGAGCCATCTCCATTTTCCGACTACCTCGCCCGGCTCAACTAACATTGGTTAACTCTCCAAAGCTGCTTAGTGTCACATTCAACTCCTCGGAGCAGTTATCCATAGCATTTCAACGGTGGTATGAGACATAAGGAAAAATAGGAAGACACATCCGATGCTGCGAAAACAGACTCCGAACAATAAGGAGGCAGCAAACTGAGGCTTTAATACGTCCCCAAGCTTCAGTGACACTAGAGCGATGCAGTTCTGAGAATGACAGTCTGTGTCACCCAAGTGTCCTTCCTAAGTCCATTGGAAAAACTACAACGGACCGGTTCTACCGGAATCGGCCAACTAGTCCCAACACCAAGTCCCCCACCAGCAGACAGTTTCACGTCAACTACCCCACAACACTCTGAGGTTGTTAGACTCACTCTCAGTTGCCTATGTAGCAATGTGAGGGGGCTGAGAGGAAAAGTAGGTGAACTCCGAAATCTCCAAGCATACCTTCAACTGAAAATGATCATTCTCACTGAAACGTGGCTAACCCCCATCATCGCCGACAATGAAATCAGTATAGGTGATATGGTTCTAGTCAGGAGAGACAGGGATAATATGGAAGGAGGGGGAGTTGCTATATACTTTGATAGGCAACTTAAATGTGTGCGCGCAACGGACCCACCACTTATTGAACTCCCAGAATCCATATGGCGTCATTTCACCGTAGGCCACACCAAGCACTTACTGGGTGGCATCTACCGATCTCCCACCTGTGGGGCAGAGCACAATCAGCTACTGCTCAGCACTATCACAGGGATACGAGATTTGGGCTACGACCAAATCACCATAGCTGGAGATTCCAATGCCCCATCACTGAACCTTGGCTCGGGGTGTGCTAAGGGCAAATTTGGCCGAAGCCAACTGCAAACTATTCGAAACACGGGACTGACTGAATGTTGGAGACGACACTAGGTAGGGCCCTAGTGGAAAGTCATCAAAACAAGACTATATTCTAACTAGTGACCAACTACTCATCGAAAAGGTCCAGAACATGACTCCTCTAGGAAGTAGTGACCATGCAGTCATAGGTTTCGATCTTGTTCTCCGTGAGCGTTTGCAGTGGGACGCTACGCGACCATGTCTGTGTTACAGCAAGGCTGACTGTGCTGAAATGCGGAGGCTCTTGTCCGATGGAGACTGGCTCTTAGCATGGGACGACCTATCTGTGGATGAACACTGGGAAGTGGTAAAAAAGATTATTCATATAGCTACGTCGCATACCATCCCTTTAGTCACAACACAGACCAAGAGTAAGACGTCATGGTTGAAGAGAGGTACGCAACGTATTCTGCAAGCAAAGCGGAAGGCTTGGTTTACGTGGCGTGTATCTGAGAGTCAGAACGACCATGATGCATACCTGGAACTCAGGAACCGGTGCAATGCAAGATTCAGGAGGGACAGGAGGTCTGTCAATCACGTCTCATGAACCGCTAATGCCCAGCTCTTGCTACGCCGGGCCCCTCACTGTCCCTCGAAGCCCTTCAGAAACGCTTAATACTAACGGACACAAAAACCAAAACACCGATTGGCGACTCGAGAATTCTTCATTCTAACACCAACATATGAGCAGCATAATAAACTAAGGTCTATGAACAAATATTACAATAATAAATCACGATATTACTTCTGACGGTTTTTCTACGTTCTTTCTGAACAGCGACCGATGAGACGATGACTGGTGTATTGATGCCTCCGCGAAAATATAGGGAGGTTGGGTTTGAGCAGACAACCATGAATTGATCGTTCAATCTTCAACTACATTGGCACTCCCCGGGAAAAAAGGGAGCTAAAATGGAAAACAAACAGAAAAGCTAACACACCACAGGCATACCCACAGCACAATCTCACACATCGATGACGAGCTACACCCTCGAATTAAAGGCATCCCCTTGACATCTTGCAACACAATCGCCACTTACCAGAATGACTCTTGCAGAACACAACGTGACCATAGCACCACCTCATGATACTCTCCGCACATCCTCTTATATACCCACTACTAATTACCACTGCAATCGCTTGTCACTCATTCTGCCTTAGTTCTAGTAACGGTGACGTATGCAAGCCTCAGTCGTCTACACTCCGGCTCCCCGGAGTGTGGGACCACGGCTAATCATTATCTCCGTGTGCATGTCATTCTCAGCACCATCCTCCCGGCGTATACGACCCATCTGCTGTCTTTAACATCAATCAATTCATTCACGGATGTAGAAGACTCGAAACAACTTCAGAAGTAATCTTGACGAAAAATTTAACAAAATTATGCAATAGCAACAAGATATAAAGACAACAAGTAAACACAATTAAACCGAAAACACCAATTGATATGACACACCACACGTATATACAAACAGTACAAATAACCTCGCCGATCGTGTCTTGATGTAATTCCTTCGAAGAACTGTAGGACTTACAGAAGCACGCCTACATTCCTTCTCAGGTTGATGATCCAATTGGAAAACGTCCGGACACAAAAATGTTACGAAAAGATAGATGAAAGATGATACAATTTCAGTATATACAACATGAACATATGTACCAAAGCACACACAAAGCACGTTGTGCTGCTCATCGATGCGCTACCCTTTGAAGAATTGTAGGACTTACAGCAGTACGCATACAACCCTTTTCAGGTTGACGCCCTAGGTTGGAAAATCGTCGAAGAGTTCATTTGCTGATTTCTTTTCTATCATCTTTTTCCTCAAATCTGAACGGTAACACGCCCATGTCATTGTATCGTGGAATGTAGATGACTAACAAACACACGACGTATCTGATCAACCAAGCGTAGGCACAGAGTAATTTACACCAAAGATAATAGCATTTAAATAGTAACTTGGAACTTGGAAAACCTTTATTCATGCAAGCCAATTTGACAATTACCCTCTCGCACACACTTGGCTTATCCTCACTGAACTGAGCAATATCTTTCGTCTTTTCAAATACACCAACACTATCAAAGTCATTGCACAAGGTACTTGAGTTGATAGGCGTCTTTTTCATTGTGGATGACAACACCAAC
Organism: Trichobilharzia regenti; assembly: GCA_944472135.2. Taxonomy (NCBI): domain Eukaryota; kingdom Metazoa; phylum Platyhelminthes; class Trematoda; order Strigeidida; family Schistosomatidae; genus Trichobilharzia; species Trichobilharzia regenti. The sequence continues at coordinate 37,290,249 of OX235270.1, forward strand.
GACGACTGATTGATACCAGTTGATGAACTTAGCAGTGGATCAGAAGCTGTTGTTGTTCGCCTTTCAGAAAGTTGTCTAACTGCAAGAATAACAACACTGCTGTCTTTTACTATTAGTTCGAGTTTAGCAATATCATCTGATGATAGGTGGGCTACACGCTGATAATATGTATAATATATATATTTCTTCCTGTTTATGCAGGAACATACCAATTGTACAGGCATGGATAAGTTATTATATAAATTACACAAAATTTGATGTATAATGGATTTACAGTTTGGTTGTTCTTTCTGACATCAAAGTCAGTCGGAACAGTCTGCTATAAAGTTTGTTTGTGTAGCACATAAAGAGATATAGAAATATTGTCTTCGCATTAACAAAAAACCCAGACATCAGATGAATGTAATACAAATATCTGGGAAAAATAAAGCTTGAAGTCAATTCTCCTATATAACTTTGTTGTGAACAGCACCCTTGGCTTAAAGATTATTGATGTATTATGTTGAGATCAGTGATATATTTATTCCATTTTTTCAGTAGTCTTATCGTAGTTTTATAACAGGAAAGAAATTTGATCGTGGATACGAAAACTAGATAAGGTCATGTTGGGTTGTTTTACTGCATCAAATGGTGCCGAGGTCGATTCCAGAATTCTCCATTTGCTCCATTTGTGTCTGCATGGCGGACTGTATTCGTAAGTTGAGTAAAATGTTGAAAACTGTTTGAAAACCAGTTGCTTCTTCATTTCAGATCATGAATACTCATTTACAGCATGTTCGCCAGCGTCTTCAAATGGTAGAATTGGATCGTTCATGGAATTTGAGTGGTTATGAGATAGACGGTTTGGAATTAATCCTCATTTCAGTTTAGATGCAGGGTTGTTCGACCTCGACCAGAAGATGAATAGGAGCAGCAAAATACCAGAAAGAGAAAGTATGTGAACATGAAAAGGACATTTATATATTATGCATTTATAAATGTTTATCTTAATTGTATATTATACTTAAGTAAACATTTTTCTATATTGTATTTGTTTTCACGTATTTATGCGAAGTCTTAGAGTTTATTTAATGTCATAATGTGTATTAATGAGTCTGAGCGTTTTAGTGTTCTAATGACTGATGCGTTTTAGAAATAAGTGATGGGTTCTGGTAGGGATAGTCATTTGGACAAAACAGTTTATATAGCAAGCGTTTGAAGGTTACAATGAGGGATAGGTCCTATTTCTAAGGGTAAACTAATCCTGTATGTTCCGTACTATGTCTTTATGCATCCATGCTGCTAGTTTATTTATAGTTTAAAGATTGCTAAGGGTGTTGAAGTGCGTCTTTTAGGTGCTGTAGTAGATTAGTGCTTGATTCGTTCTAGGAGTAAATAGTTTATTAATATAATCAGTAGAGTGAAACAGTCTGTATAGAGAGCGTTTGAAGCTTGTAACCGAAGAGCAAGTTCTGACATCTAGGGGTAGGCTATTCCATATTTTAGAATACATGACTGTGAAGAAGTTTTCACGGAGTGTTGACTTAAAAGAATGAGTTGTCACTGTGGAAGTTTGGTTACGCAGATCGTAAGAACCTTCCTGTGCGAATTGTATGTCCCTGTTACCTGAGAATGATATTTTGTGAAGGACCTTAAAGAAGAATATTAGGTTTATAATAAGTCGCCTTGTCCAAAGTGGGTCAAGTTTTAGGATCATGCACCGTGAGATGTAGTCTTTCTTACAATCGTAGCCAAGCAGTTTTGAGGTAAAATATCGTTGGATACTTTCCATCCTTAGCTTGTCACGTGTGCGAGTGCTGCTTATAATAAATGGACAGTATTCTAGTAGTGGTCTGACACATGTTTTGTACAGAATTAGCTTGGCTTCATTGTCGTGAAAGTTCCTGAGTATGCATCCTAAGAGCATCCTCGATTTTCTAGTCTGTGATGCTACTTGCTCAGAGAATGTCAAGTCACTAGAGTACCTCAAGCCTAGGTCAACGACACTTCGGAGTCTTGTTAGGTTAGCAGATTGGAGCGTTAATTTCAGGTCAATTGAGGGTGCACCGAAGCAGATCCAGCCACATTTGTTCAGATTAAATTGGAGATTCCATAGGGACGACCAAGCAGCCATTTTATCTAATTCCTTCTGTACTACATTCTCGAAGTTCCCTAAGTCATCACGTTGGAATGTATAAGCTACTTTTAGGTCATCTGCAAAGATGAATGGTTTCCCGTGCGTGAAGCAAGCGCATATGTCATTGATGTATAGTGTAAATAGGAGGGGTCCAATGACACTACCTTGTACTACACCAGAAGTGATAGGGCTAGGTTTGGAGGTTGCAGACCCGAGTTTAACTATTTGGGACCTATTGTTAAGGAATGATTTAAGCCATCCTAATAATGGGTCACGTATTCCTAAGGAGTTCAGTTTATTTGTTAGCAGTAAATGGTCAACACGGTCAAATGCCTTAGAAATGTCAAAGTAGATGACAAGTACTAGTTGCCGTCTGTCACGACTGCTGGTTACAAAATTGAAGAAGTCTAGGTGACATGTTAAACATGATCTGGATTTCAGGAATCCATGTTGGTTCGGACTTATGATGTTGCAGCTAAGCATATGTTTGATTAAGTTATCTTTGACTAGTCTCTCCATGATTCTAGATGCTATAGGTGTGATATTGATTGGCCGGTAGTTACTGACTTCAGTTTTCGAGCCAGATTTGTGTTTAGGCATAATGAATGTAGTCTTCCATATGTCAGGGTAAGTTTGGGTTTCTAGGGACATTGTGAATATTTTAAGCAGTAGTAGAGGAATGTCAGGGCCACCATATTTATAGAAGTAAGATGATATACCGTCGGTACCGAAACCTTTTGAACTTTTGAGGGTTCTTATAGTTTGGTTAATATCAGCGTAAGTGAATTGAACAGTGCTAATTTGGTTTGGTGTCAGTGGAGTTGGTGCCATTTTAGTAATAGGGTGTATATCGAGTAGCTGGACTGAGGGCTTAAGGTAGTTACCTGCAAACGTTTTGTTGAATAGTTCACATATGTCTGCAGAGTTAGTGCATAGCCTGCCTTTGTCTATGAGGAGAGAAATGCTGTGATTTTTGCGATTCATTCGCTTCCTTAAGATTTCTGTGAGTGCATACACTCTAGCAGGACTGGCTACTGCGATGCGTTCTTCCTTTCTCATACGGAAATCTTGAGCTTGTGTGATGGAGCTAAGGGTTTTAAGTATTAGACCTAGAGTGCCAAAGTCGTGGTGTTTGAAGTAACTTGTTGAGAGTTTCTTCAGTTTCTTACGATCCTTTGGTTTTATGAATGACTTTCTGTGTGGGGAAACCTTTAGTGTTTGGAGTGGAATGACAGCATCTAAGCATATGTTTGAGTTATGGTAGAAGATGGTTAGGGCTCTCGATAGGTCATCAGTAGTGAAGTATTCATCCCATTTGGAGGATCTTAGCATCGATTCAACTAAGGCCCAGTTTGCCTTACTATAGTTCCTATATATTACTTGTTGTGAAGTGGAGGTATGAGATGCATTGCTACTCAGCGGAATTGGCAGTGCACACATCACTGTTTTGTGGTCGCTCCCTGGAAACTCAGAACCTACTAGCGTTGAAAGGGGGCTTATATTGTGGCAGAAGATTAAGTCTAGTACGTTGTTACCTCTTGTGGGAGTAGTGACAGTTTGTTTCCAGCCAAGTATATCCAGTGTGTCTAAGAACTTATCAAATTTAGTTGGGCCTGTGGGTATATCCCAGTTGATTTCAGGTAAGTTAAAGTCCCCACATAGGATCTTATGATCGTATTGTAAGTCGGATAATTGCTCCAGAGTATTAATAAGTTGGGTCTCGTAATTACTAAAGGTGCCAGGTGCTCTGTAGGTGCATCCAATTAATGCTGTTACGTTATTTAAGTGTACATTAACCCATAGAGTCTCAGGCATGTTAAGTGTACTACTTTCTAGCTGTGATACAGTAAGTGCATTCAGAAAGTACATGAGACAACCCCCTCCCTTACCACCTTCCCTGTCACACCGAAAGTGTGTGTAGTTATCTAAGCTTATTTCTTCATCCAGGATGTCCGAATGACACCAAGATTCAGCGATGACAATTACAGGGGGTTTGTATATTACTGTGAGTGCTCTGAGCATCGGCAATTTATTTAGAACAGATCTAGCATTTATGAGGATTACGTAAAGATGAGAGTTGAAGTAGCATTTGAAGTATTTAAGTTCGTTAGTCAGCCCCGAATATGGTTCAGCACCCAGTAGTTCTGCTGGACATGACGATCCTATGTTAAGAGGAGTTCCAGCATCATGCTCACCTATGTCTATCGAGTTGTTGTGTGCTGTTTTCGGTGGAGAATTAGGAGTTGGAGTACTGGATTTGCTATAGACTAAGGAACTTTTATTTTTAGTTAGGTTACAGAAGTGGGTAGGGTTCTTTATTTGGCCTATACTTGTGCAAGTGTCAAGTGTGTCCAATGGATACGGGTGCACTAGACCGTTCCCGTTTTCATGGAAGGAGGGAGCCAGCACTAGTGGTTTAGGAGTGTTAACATCCCTACCAGCTGTTTTTTCAACGCTGACAGGGACGCGGGGGATAAAAAATGATTGGATCCTTGTGATGACCATGGCTTATTATTCCACCTATTGTTTGGTGCTAGTTGTGTCCTTGTGTGGGTTCCGTGTGTACTGCATTGTGGGTTAGTTCCCAGCAGACTTGTACCATATATCCGGTCGAAATTTGTTTGTGTGCCATACTCTGAAGACCCTGAGTTGTTGGTAGCCGAGTTCTGACTATTACCACTTGTACTATTGAGGGTGACATTGTTGTGACATTGGATATTAGTGTGTGCCGTGGTGCGATTTAGCACGTTGTGAGTGCTAATACTATTAACCGTGTGGGGTGTGGGCTTATTTAAGCTGCCACTGTTTTTGTTGGTATGATTTAGGGGCATATTTTCCTTATCTTTACCAATGGAATTATAGCTAGGAGAGGACAAAGTCGAATTTCGGGGGGTTTTAACTTTTTTTCTGGGGTTATTTAGTGGCATTTTAGATTCTGCGGTGATGGGTGGTATGGTTTTATTATTTATTTGGTTACAGTCTAGTGGCCTTTCGGCTGGTGTTGCACTCTGATGGGATATTTCTGTGTGTTTTGAGAGGGGTGATGTGGTGGGGTCTACTGTATCTTTCACAGGGTTGGGAATAATGGCTGCTTGCAATGTCCTATTACCTATTTCACAATTAGTCTTAGTGAGATAGTTGTGTGCGCGCCTTTCTATAACTGTTTTTTCCACCCCGACCTTTATATGTTTGTAGTTTCTGGCTTGCGATAGGGTGTGTTGGGAGTGAATGAATTTTCTGGTCTCTGCCGGTGTTTCGAACTGAAAACGAATAGGACAACACTTTTCATGTTGACTCTTCTTCAGCCTGTAGCACTTAGTCTTGGAGTTAGGCATTTTCGCTTCACTAAGTAAGATGCGCTGTACCTTTTTTAGTGCCTCATTGTCCGGAACGTTGTAGACAATAGCACTCAGTTTTGCGTCGAGTCGTTTTGCTACTTCTGTGGTAACAAAGTTAATGAGGTTATCTAACTTAGTTACCGATTCTGTGTCAAGCTTGTTAAGGTTTACCGTTTTCATGAGGATAGTTAGAGGTGTCAGTTCACAGACCTGCGATCTGATATCGCTGATCTGATCTGATAATTTGGATATCTCGGTATTGGTTTCGATGTTTCCAGCATTTACTGACTTACTGTTTTTTATTTCCCTTAACTCAGCCTTAAGTTCTCCTATAGACAACTTTAGAAGTTCTATTTCTGAAGATAGTACTGAAAAAGAGCTTGATGGCTGGAGTTTCTCCATAAGCACATAAGGTGAAGGGAGGAGTTCTGTATGAGCAGAGGGTACCGAATTTTTAGGAGTAGTGCTAATACTGGCTGTCGGTACAGTTTTATCCTCAGTTCCAGCTCGACGCTTACGGCATACACGTGAGTTATGTGACTCACTATAGCCATTTGTAGGGGGTGTGTTGCTTGATGTAGCAATCAAGGACGTTAAATTAGACACCAGTTTTACAGGGGATTGAGTTCGTTGCTTTTTACTTTGATTAACCATAACTATTAGAAATGAGAGTTAGTGGTTACAAGTATGGAGGTGGTATAGTACTTGTGCAAGTACTACAACAAGATAAAATTTATGTAACGAATCACGTAAAAATGTAACTCAAACGTTGAACGTACCGCGATATCTGATCAATTACACTGACGGCCTCACAAGTATCCATACCTTCTGCAACTTCATCTGCATTTAATTCTACATCGCGTTTAAGTTGTACAGAACCTTTGTTCAACTCAGCAGTATTAGGCGTTCCCCTCATTTCATCGTGATCAACCAAAGACAAATCTGCACTATCATGATCATTATCACGATTATTCACCTTACTGTCAATTTCATCATTTTCAAACTCTTTAATAACAGAAGTAGACAATTTTGTTTCCTCCTCATAAATCCTTAGATGTTTTTTACCTTCACTCTGACTAGCAATAACTTGTGGAGTCAGAACTGCACTCTGAAACTAACTCTTTTCTGTGGCATTCCATTCAACAATGGCTTACTAGTTGCAACTACAGGCTTCTTCACCACACCGTTATCGTCACACAATTCGGAGTCAGACCTGGATTTCACATTTAGCTTATCACTAGACTTGCTCACTGATTCACAGTTCATCTTTATATGCACTTCTTGCAAACGTGGAAAACACAACCGTGTTTGTCTTGCATCTTGTAACTTATCTGTTGAGGATGTACCACGAGAGCTATTACACTCACTAAGTCTATATGCATTACTAGACACCATAGAGCTTTCTCGATATCCACCTCTCTGGGACCCTTTCGTCATCAATGATTGCGTTTTGCTCTCAGACTGCTCTATTCTAGGGGTGAGACGCAACATACTGGCAAACTTGCTCATAGATTCATTGACACTATCGTTTACCAGTTTCAGAATATCATCGAACTTTGGCTCGATACCTTCATCCTCTATGCGGGAGCTTATCCTCACCCACTTCCTTTGCAGTCGAGTAGGTAGGCGTCTCGCTATTACTTCTAGGACTGAGCTCGAGTTGAGGTCACTCATGCAATTCATCGAAATCAATGCATTCTTGCAAGTCAACAGATTATCCAAAAACTCAGTGGGTGCCTTGGAGTCATCTTGTAATTGACCACCATTACCCTTAACAGCCTCGAATAATTTCCCTACAATCATTGAAGGTCTTCCAAACCTTTGATGTTGTATGCTCGTAGCCTCGTAGTAGCCCTCTTCTGACTTCATAGACTTACAGCACTGTATAGCTCTTGAAGCAACTCCAGTGCAGTACCTCATCAAATACATTAACTTCATTTCATCATTTAATGAAAGACCACCCAACATGACTTCATGCTCCTTCACAAACTGTGGATAGTCAGCTGGGCTTCCGTCAAAACACCGTGGTTCAAATTTAGGGAGTTTGATACTCCTATTATACCTCGACGGCGAAACAGTGACATCAACCATGTCATGCTTAACATCAGACACATCGTTACAAGTCAACTTGACTTACTTTCCTGTTTGCTTCCAAGACGCTCTGCCCTTTTTTGACCCAGGCATCACTGAACATAACCACAATTCCAGAAAGTTCCAGATAACGCTTATTCAAAGAAAACTTGGCCGGCGCCAGGAAAGATTGACGGAGACTATCCAGAATGTAACAAACTGTCACCAACCGTCAGAAACTGTCAATCACGTCTCATGAACCGTTAATGCCCAGCTCTTGCTACGCCGGGCCTCTCGCTGTCCCTCGAAGCCCTTCAGAAACGCTTAATACTAACGGACACAAAAACCAAAACACCGATTGGCGACTCGAGAATTCTTCATTCTAACACCAACATATGAGCAGCATAATAAACTAAGGTCTATGAACAAATATTACAATAATAAATCACGATATTACTTCTGACGGTTTTTCTACGTTCTTTCTGAACAGCGACCGATGAGACGATGACTGGTGTATTGATGCCTCCGCGAAAATATAGGGAGGTTGGGTTTGAGCAGACAACCATGAATTGATCGTTCAATCTTCAACTACATTGACAAGGTCATTCCAGGCTAACTTTGCCAGAAAATCTCCTAGCAAACCCGAAAACTTTTACCGAATCATGTCGTAAAGCAAACCGACAAACCAGTGGGCATGCGCCTTAGTAGGTCCAAACGGTCAATATCTCACTAGTCTGGAGATGGCTGAAACATTCAGTTCAGCCTTCGCCAAACAGCTAAACAGAAATGTGGATATTACAGTTACGGACCAAAATGGTGGCACCACTATTTCACAGGAGGAAGACCTAGCGGCTACTCCCCAAATAAACCCAGCAATAGTACTAAGGAAGCTACAGCGACTCGCACATGGGAAGTCCCCAGGTTGTGACGACATCAGGCCATCTGTTCTGAAACAGTGCGCCGAAGCTCTCTGTAGACCCCTGTGCGACTTGTTCCAACACTCAATGGATTCGAGGACACTGACAAGGGAGTGGAAAAGAGCCATCCTTTCTGCAATCTTCAAAGGTGGGGACAGGCAAAACGCCACTAGTTATAGACCAGTGGCTCTACTCCCAGTGGTATCAAAAGTACTGGAAAGTATTATTGACGACCACATCAGGGAATATCTCGATAGGTTTAATATACTACATGAAGCCCAACATGGTTTCAGAAAAGGCAGATCCTGCCTTACTAACCTACTGTCAGCTTGGGACGACTGGACATCATGCTGGGATATGAATGTACCAGTCCATGTGGTCTTCCTAGACTTTGAGAAGGCATTTGACACTGTTCACCATGACCTTCTCCTACATAAAATAAGCCAGACAGGTATATGTGAGCCACTTCTGTCATGGTTAAAGGACTACCTAGCCGACAGGCAATTTTGCACTAAGGTTAACCGAGTCCGATCATCTTGGCACAGCTCGTCATCAGGAGTGTCGCAGGGTTCTATCCTAGGACCACTGATGTTTTTGATTTTCATCAATGATCTACCACGCCGTCTGAGCTGCCCGACTCTCCTATCCGCTGACGACGTAAAAATATGGAGGGCGATAAAGTGTCCGGAGGACTCAGATAGGCTACAGGAAGACCTAAACCTTCTGGAAGACTGGGCGGTGGCCAGTGGCATGACTTTCAACCTGAAAAAGTGCAAAGTAGTGAAGTTGCGCACCTGTAGACCGCAGAATGCAAGTTACACTCTGTGCAATGAAAGCTTGTCCTGCACAACGTCGGAACGCGACTTGGGTCTAGTTCTAACGGAAAAAATGGACACAAGCGTAAATTACACAGGGATGTAGCGAGGGCGTATGCGGTCGTACACTCTACGCATAGACAGTTAGGTGCACTCACTCCTGAGCTCTTTCTAAGGTTGTACAAAACACACGTCGGGCCACACCTTGAGGTGCATAATATTATTGCATACCTAATGCTGAGAAGAGACGCCAACCTATTGGAAATAGTCCAACGACGAGCAACAAAATGAGCGGTTGGTCTCCGAAACGAACCATATGGCGAAAGGCTGGAGAATTTAGGCCTGTTCACACTTAGCTGCCGTCGGCTTAAGGGGGGATTTTATTACTGCCTACAAAATAACAAATGACCAGAATCACCCAAACAAAGGTGTTCTGCCATTGAGTAGGTATAGGCTCCCACGTGGAAATCCCAGAAGGATAGCTCACCAGAGGGCAAGGACCCGGGTGGGCTCCCACTTCTTTTCACTGAGGTTTTGCCGTCCCTGGAATTCCTTACCGGCAGATGTAGCTATGGCACCGTCTTTGGACGCCTTTAAGCGAAGGCTGGAAACCATGCAGCGACACAAGGATTGCAACCTAATGGCCTATCCCCTATAAATCGCATACATCATTCAGGAGTAGACAATTAAACTCGTCGTTTTACTTCTTTACATTCTCTCCCGTCTTACTCTCCCGACAACTTATTAATATTATAATTAATATTACTATTATTGTTGTTATTACCGATATATATATATTATTCTTCAAACTTAATCAGCTGACTGTTGTTACGCTTTCTTATTTCCGTTTCTGTCTCTTAGTCTGAATAACTTCACTAATTATATCTATTATTATTATCTCTTCTCTTGTCGACGATACCGGAGGACTAACTGGCGAAAAGATCAACTCCATTCACTGTAGTAACAGTCTTAACACACGTCATACTACAAACCACATGTAATTAATCCCAGCACTACTCCCTTTGGAGTCAACCAAAGCTACGATAGTCGAGTGGCGGGACAGGCTACGCAGAAGTTTACCGAAGATCAGGAGCCTATACCTTACAATCAAGAAGCGAGCACAAAGAAGTCAAATTAGCTTATACTAGCTCGTAAAAACGATATTGGATGTTGGAAACTTTGGATGCTCATCCCCCATAACAACTGGTCGCGGGCGGCAATTCGAAAGCGGCTTATTTTTCGCCCAGACTAAAATCATAGGTTGTATGAGTTTTATAAAAACAGCCTACCATCCTCAAGCTAATGGTATGGTAGAATGTCTACACAGGCGGTTGAAAGCTGGTCTATCAGCTGCAAACATTACCTATTGAATTGAATCAGTCGAGTGGCGGGACAAGCTACGCAGAAGTTTACCGAAGATCAAGAACCTATACCTCACAATCAAGAGGCGAGCACAAAGAAATCAAATTGGTTTATACTAGCTCGTAAAAACGATATTGGATATTGGAAGTGATTCAGAACTAATTAGTTCTGAATTCCGTTGACGGAATTCCGTTAGTTCTCCTAGGGATACAAAACGCTTTGAAAGCTGATGCTTGTTGTACTAGCGCCGAGCTAGTGTATGGCACAACACTACGAATGCCAAGTGAGTTTGTTTCTCCCTTGAGCTTCCCATCAGCGGTAGATCACGCCTCATACGTCAGCAGGCTTACAAACGTAATGCGTTCAGTTAAACCTGCTCCCCATCGACCACAGTCCATTGATGTCTTTGTTCACCCGTGTTTGAAAACTTCTTCACATGTATTTGTTCGTTGTGACTCTGTGCGTCGCCCTTTGGAACCCCCATACGACGGATCATATAAAGTCGTACGGATAAATTCTGTCTTAGACAAAAAATGCCGTGAGGACACCGTCAGTATCGACCGTCTGAAACCGGCCTAATTAGAAGGCAATCCTATTAGTCTAGAGCTGAGCGTTTCCAATAATCCACAAGCAACCGAATATCCCCAAGTCTCCAAAGAAATCACTAGCACGGCGAAAGCCACCGAACCCTCTGTCGAGCCCTCAAAGAAAACACGTTCTGGACGAAACGAGAGATCCTCAGAATATCTTCACACATGTATATTACACAACTAAATGATTCGACTCACCCAACTCTTATTTGTTTGTGGTAGTTATTAGTTTTTTTCAAACACATCAAATTTTTTATATTGCATCCCGTAACACCAGTAAAAAATTTTCTATAACCGCACATGTTGCATGCACTAAAAAAATTAGATGTATAATTATTTTCGATGCTCTAATTTTCACATTATTTTACTCTATGGTAGATGCATATCCTTTTTCAAACGTTATTTTTGGCACATCTTCCCCAACAAGGTTATTAGCATTATTCTTTTCTTTCCCAGGTGCGACGGGCGCTGAACAAGAAGCAAACGAAGCATGAGATCCAACGAACCAACATCAACGAATCGATGTACAGACGCCCTATTAGCATAGATAGACGATGAATAGGCACTCCATCAAGCCGTTTGGAAGAGTTTTTACCGATGGGGAACCGTCGAGTGTTTTTTACTTCCGACGGGTTCTGTCCTAGGATCCTCACAACCCCACTAGGAGGGATTGAGCTATAGCCGTAAATAATTCCCCAAAATTATTGACCACACCAATCACCACTAAAGATTGAATGCTGACCCTCACTGTTTGCGTCGACTTGTTTAGCGGAAGGCTTCCGGCCAAGCATTCACGCCTTTCGGCACTCCATCGTGTCACGTTCGTGCACGATCACTAGCCAGCTAACCATTCATCTCGGTCTACAGTTTGGCCCCGAAATATATCTCGTAATTTGGACGATCAAATGGTGTATTTTGCTTTGGCTTTGGTCCACGAGGAACGAATACTATAGGAGTTGTTGGTATTACATCTTGCATTAGTATACTCCGTACAATCCGCGAACGTCAATAACTTCAACCTCTAAAATATGAATATCTCGTATATTGACACTATGATAATTCTATGTTGTACATAGTTGGTAAAAAATAACAAAAAATGATGACGCTGCGTTATGGTGAACGATTAATTGTCCTTGTTTTCTTCTAGTCCATTAGGAGATATGTGTTGAACGAAAAGCCGCATAATTTACCAAGTATCATGCGATGACTGCTAGTCTCTCCAGTGAAACTTCTAAATCTTCCCAAGGTTACGAGGGCTATCAACAAATGACAGAAGTACCGAAAGGTTATATGACGCATCCACAAAACTAGGAATTCCCGGTGCATTTCACATTAGAAGCACCAGTTGACAGATCTCCTCAACACGTTAAAATCTAATCAGCACATAACTGACTCAATGTAAACGTCGTGATATGGCTATCAGGGAAACAAATATAAACAATACAACACAAGAAACAGTTTGGATGGTGAAGACGTATACTTTTGTGCACTATGTAAACTTTCGTTCGATACGCTCAACATTAGAATGATACTCGACTCACCGTCGACATAATTCATCATTTGAAAAATTCATTATAGTCAAGCACTTGTTACATTGCTTATAAATATGTCTACGAAAACTGTGTTGAAAACGAATACAACTAAAATAGCTACTCGTATGTGTTTCTGTGCTTGTTTGTGTTTGTGTGTGTGAAGAGATGAGTAGTCAGAGAAAATACTATGACTGACCATGTGTTCACATGCAAGTCGAGAAACAACACGTCAAATGCATCATGAACTGGATGCATGTTTAACGGTGCATAGATAGTTTCTTCAAGACAGCATATTCTCAAAGAGAGGAAGGAGAGAGATTTGACTAAAATCCAATTTCACGCTTCCATATTCATTGACTTCCACTCCATCTCTGCAACTCACACGCTTCTGTCCCACCTACTCTATCAACTTTCACCACACTGAATTCATTCCCCTAACTATCTGACTCACCAACGTAGAACTCTTCAAAAAATGCATCACACTGGGCTGTTATACTCAAGAAAAACATAAACACCACTATCAAAGCGAGAGTTAATACAGAATGAATTGCATCACATAACATGTGTGTTACTGCAAAGAATTAACCAGTAAGTGTCTTGGCTATTCAAATGACTCGTGATACGTTGAACAAGGTGAAACGTAGAGGACTATGTATTGAATTCTGTCTGTGAACAGATTACATATTCTCCAATTAGCCCCAACGAAAATGTCCAAATTTCATATGAAACAATTAAGTGTGTCGGTGAGAGAGACTAGTTCATACTCATGACTCACCCAAATCATCTAATTCATGAAGCCGGAAATGAATCAGCCGAATCGTGTAAACCAAATATCTGTGAAGTGAATCGCGGATCTTATAAGACGCCTACATATTCATCTAGCCAACTGATAGAATTCTATGTGACGGACTGAGATCGACCAACATTATTCCATGCAAACACACGCCGATAACACTTGAATCAACTCACTTGGAGTCAGTTCCTTTACTCTGGCGGAGTCAAGCGAAGTAGGGTGGGCAGAAGGCAAGAATACTCAATTCTCATGCATTTATTTACATAAATATGCATTCTGAACGAAAAGTTACAGCATTTATTTGAAAAGACGAAAAGGAACATTGATGAATGAATTACAAAAACATATGGGTGGATAGTTAATTCGATAGATAAATGCACACATAGACAGATAAGCAAATAAGAACTCGCAGGAGAAATGTCACCTCACTATGTATTCCGATTTATTCCACTAATCCATCTTTGATTTTGAGCACTAACACTCTTTTAGACGCTCTCGGTTGTGCTGCTTCAGATCTTCAGGTAACTAAAAAGACAGAGAGAGAGAGAGAAACAAATGTTGTAAAGTGGAAGAATTAGTTAGAATTACTGTAGGCGTGTTGCTGATATGGAGGAGAACTTAACTTACGAAGGAGAAACGCAGGTTTCGTCTAGTCGGGAATAATCACGACTCGCACATCAAATAATTCCAAGGACTAATGCTCACCTACCTACACCAGAATTACTCCAGACCACAAAACCAGCATGTGACATGCAGAGTCAGTGATAGGAAATATCAGATTGATGGTCAACTCACCTTCAGTAACTAATTAACTACTGTCCGTGAGAGGCTTTGACGACGACCCGTTATTACAAAATTCACTCGTCGTTTCCTCACCTACCTCTCAGAGAAATTCTCAAACATACATACATTCTCATCGAGGACAGAATGTTCTATGTTATTATTATTATTATTTTATGTATCAGTAACAATATAATACCTACAGAGTTAGCTTTCAACAATAAACGAAATGCAGTAATTTCCGAAATTTCTTGGTCAGAAAAATCAGAGAAATGAGAGTTTTATATAACAAAGCGATTGTAGCAATTGTTTATAATAACCTTATTTTTGGTTACATATTGGCGAAAGATTAATGGATTCTCGAGTCGCGAATCTGTGTTCTGGTATTTTCGCGTTGGTTAATACAAAGGGTTTCTGAATATTTTCCAGGGACAGCTTGAGGTCCAGCGTAGCAAGAACTGGACATTGACATTTTCCGAAAGTTCGCTGACAGTTTCTGATATTTTCTCTTCGTGGTCCTTGGTGCCTGCAAGTCCACTTGGACAAGTACTATCTGGAACTTTTCGGGAATTTTGGTCAAGTTCAATGATGCCTGAATCAAAGAAGGAACAAAGCATCTTGGAAGCAAGCAGCAAATGTTGAGTTGTCTGTTACACGTAATGATGTGTGTGATGTTGAGCATGATAAAGTTGATATTAATGTCTCGCCGTCTGGGGATAATAGGAATATTAAACTGCCTAAATATGAGCTGCGGTGTTTCGACGGAAGCCCAGCTGACTATCCACAGTTTGTGAAGGAGCATGAAGTCATGTTGGGTGGTCTTTCATTAAATGATGAAATGAAGTTAATGTATTTGATGAGGTACTGCACTGGAGTTGCTTCAAGAGCTATACAGTGCTGTAAGTCTATGAAGTCAGAAGAGGGCTACTACGAGGCTACGAGCATACAACATCAAAGGTTTGGAAGACCTTCAATGATTGTAGGGAAATTATTCGAGGCTGTTAAGGGTAATGGTGGTCAATTACAAGATGACTCCAAGGCACCCACTGAGTTTTTGGATAATCTGTTGACTTGCAAGAATGCATTGATTTCGATGAATTGCATGAGTGACCTCAACTCGAGCTCAGTCCTAGAAGTAATAGCGAGACGCCTACCTACTCGACCGCAAAGGAAGTGGGTGAGGATAAGCTCCCGCATAGAGGATGAAGGTATCGAGCCAAAGTTCGATGATATTCTGAAACTGGTAAACGATAGTGTCAATGAATCTATGAGCAAGTTTGCCAGTATGTTGCGTCTCACCCCTAGAATAGAGCAGTCTGAGAGCAAAACGCAATCATTGTTGACGAAAGGGTCCCAGAGAGGTGGATATCGAGAAAGCTCTATGGTGTCTAGTAATGCATATAGACTTAGTGAGTGTAATAGCTCTCGTGGTACATCCTCAACAGATAAGTTACAAGATGCAAGACAAACACGGTTGTGTTTTCCACGTTTGCAAGAAGTGCATATAAAGATGAACTGTGAATCAGTGAGCAAGTCTAGTGATAAGCTAAATGTGAAATCCAGGTCTGACTCCGAATTGTGTGACGATAACGGTGTGGTGAAGAAGCCTGTAGTTGCAACTAGTAAGCCATTGTTAAATGGAGAGTCAGAGACGACATCGCAGTTTGTGCAGGAGAAGAGAGTTATAGTTTCGGAGTCCAGTTCTGACTCCGCAAGTTTACAAAGTATTACTAGTCAGAGTGGAAGAATAAATACTTTAGGGGTTTGTAAGGAAGGACCCAAATTATCTACTGATGTTATTAGAAATGGTGAAATTCATCATACAAGCGGAGGTGAATGACATAGTTGTGACAATGGCCATTATAGTGCAGACTTGTCCTCGTCTGATTATGATGAGATGAGCGGAATGCATACTACCGCTGAGTTGGACAAAGGTTCTGTGCAACTTGAACGTGAAGTTGAATTAAGAGCAGATGCGGTGGTAGAAGGTATGGATACTCATGAGACCGTCTGTCTATGTAGCTGAAGATTGAACGATCAATTCATGGTTGTTTGCTCAAAACAACTTCCCCAATTTTGGCGCAGGCATCAATACACCTGTCATCGTCTCATCGGTTGCTGTTCATAAAGAAGTCAGGAAACAACCTTCAGAAGTAATATTGTGATTTATTATTGTAGTATTTGTTCATAGACCTTAGATGTAAAGCTTAGTTGTACATTGGCTATATGTTGGTGTTAGAATAAATAATTCTCGAGTCGCCAAACTGGGTTCTGGTTTTTGCGTCCGTTCGTACTAAGCGTTTCTGAGAAGCTTCGAGGAACAGCGTGAGTCCCAGCGTAGCAAGAGCTGTGCATTAACGGTCTATGAGATGTGACTGACACCGTCAGTGTACATGATCAGCGTGTAGCCTACCTATCAACAAATGTTAATGCTAAACTGTAGCCAGTAGTAAAGGACAGCAGTGGTGGTTATCTTGCAGTTGGACAAACTTCTAAAAGTCGAACAACAGCAGCTTCTGATGAATCGCTGAGTTCATCAACTTGTGTCACTCAGTCGTCGTTGGTGTTGTCATCCACAATGTAAGGGACGTCCATGAACTCACGTGCCCTACGCTATGACCATGCTAGTATCAGTCTGTTTGAAAGGACGAAATTCAGTGGTCAGTTTAGGGAGGATAAGCCAGCTGTGTACGAGAGGGTAATTGTTAATTGGCTTGCATGTATAAAGGCCTTTCAAATTTCAAGTTACTATTTGAATGTTATTATCGTTGGTGTAAATCACTCTGTTTCTACGCTTGGTTGGTCAGATATGTCGTATGTTTGTCAATCATCTATATTCTACGATACATCGCATGGGCGTGTCACCGTTCGGAGTTGAGGATATAGATGATAGAAGGAGATCAGCAAATGAACTCTTCGACGGCTTTCCAGCCTAGGATGTCAACCTGAGAAGGGTTGTAGGCGTACTGCTGTAAGTCCTACAATTCTTCAAGGGTAGCTCGTCAAGGCAGAATCCACAGCATTTCATATATTGATTGTACATATGTTTGTGTGAAGTAATTGTGTGGGTTCCAATTAATGTAATTGTTGGTTAATCTTGTTTGTGTCCGGACATTCTTCAACTTGAAATCGTCAACCTGAGAAGGGTTGCAGGCGTACTGGTGCAAGTCCAGCATATCTTCAAAGAAATTGCATCAAAGCATGACCCGCGAGGTGATACATTTGTATATATATATATATACATTTGTGGTGCGTGTAATCAATTGGTGTTTTTTGAATTCATTGTGTTCACTTGTTGTTTTCGTATCTTGTTGTTATGCATAATTTTGTTAAATTTTTTGTCGTGCTTACTTCTGAAGTTGTTGTGAGTCTTCTACATCCATGAATTAAATGATTGATGTGAGTGAGCAGATGGGTCGTATACGCCGGGGAGGCTAGTGATGAGAATGGCATGCACACAGAGATAAGGATTAGCTCTGGAATTAATGATTGAGAATGAATGTTTCTATTTAGGCTGTGGTCCCTACGTAGCTTTAGGTAATGCGTCATGGAAGTAAGCAGTGTAGGTTAATTGTGTCTAAATATATTAAACGTTGTATAACTGGTCAAATCGTAGTTCTTACATACTAGTTAGTCTTATAAATAACATACTTAACAAAGTAGATATTCAAACATTGCAGTTGTTGATCATAGAAATGATGGATATTAGATAACATCACATAATTCGACAGCATATCAGAAATTAATCACGATTGTTTCTTAGCTCAACGCCAAGTAGACAGTCTGCTGCTGCATATCAACTGATTAATGAAGTAGCTATCAACCCTAATTTACTTGTACTACATACTTGCCGTTCAGCAGTATAGAGACCTGCAACTGGCTAAATAAGGAGACTTTATCGTAACGAACATTACAGAATTATTATTCAACTTGGTAAATCCTACTTAGCTTTTCAAATGTGCTATTGCAAAGAAACAGACGCGAAATCCTATGAATGACTAAAGTAACAGCCTCATAATAGTATAGTGAATCACCATCTCACCAAGCTTAACATGCATTGACCTTAATTCACAGATTACAAAAGCCACGCACTGAAAAAGTCTAAAGGAAGTAGAAATCAAGAGTATATTAAACATTTCATAAATTTACACAAGAAAATCTTGATGAAGGGTATTGGCGTTAGTTTGACAGATTGACATTTCCACTGACTTCACATTCCACAACCTTCATATACCTAAAATATGAAGCACAACATGAAGTTATGAAAGATAATTTTATACATTAGTATACACTGATTGTGTTAATACTAAGCAAAGTTCTCATACAATTAAAAGTATTTGTAGTCCACGGCTGGTCTTTATATTGACGCCATACGCATAAATAAAACTCATAAGTTGTCCATCGTTAGGGGATTACACGCAAATCTCAAGACAAACTCTGAAATGCCCACACTGTTGAGACGTCATTCTCTCATCACTTTCCACTAAATACGTCTACGTTAAATGAGTTATTGCATACGTGTAACTTAGGAATTGATCCACAACCTCAGTAACGCCTGGTGAGCACAGTTTTATGAATGCTACAGAAATTACACCCTCATGTTTAGGAATCTGTAATCATCATATATAAGCTGAACACGCCTCAACTTTAAGCAACTATCCACAGTCTTAACAACATAGAGAAACACTTAAAATATTAAAAGATACACAGACCTGTTGTGTCGATGTGGATAACAATGTCATATAGTGCAACCTAGACATCCAATCTTGACGGCGCATCTGTACTGCTTCATGTAAATGGAAATTTCAGGAGGAAGTCATCTCCACTATTGGTGATCAAAAACATTGCAGTATTAAGTTCACGTCCTCAGTGGGAATGGTATAACACAAGGTAGATAAATAATAATAGAGCTAACTAGATTTAGTCCTCATAATCAACACAATACGTGTGTATATTGTTACTATGCACTGTCAATGGAAGTGAATAGTGAACGTTGGTTCATTGGCCTTGGTCGCCATTAGAGGGCAACTTGAAAGCGCGAATGGTTCGATCGCGTACAAGTTCGACGAAGACGAACAACAACGAATAACAACTTGTATTATTCTACGCTTTAATTGCCAACCAATATAACTTTCTTCTTACAATACTGACATTTTGGAGTCAAAGTCGAAGAAAGTACATAGTATTTATCGGTGTGGAGCTTCTTCGTAACAATAGGAACTTAGGGATAAGTTCCTTGACAGTTTTTATCCGTTTTCTGGAGCGCCTTCCGGGACATGCACTAAGTGAAACAGTTAGGAAAATTAAACGAGTTATTGCTTTCTCCAATGTACTACACTTGCCACAATCACGAGAACTACCTATATTTGCTAGTTTGGCAGTCAGTTAAGCAGACAATGGCACAGTATTAATATAGATATCTTCTATACATTGAATTCACATAACCCATATTATACTGCTCCAATCAGCGTAAATATATATTAAATCCACTTAGAGACAACTTTTCAACTTACCATAATTCCTGTCCAAACACACATACACCCCAGCTTACAACAATTCTAAACTTATTCTTACTTATGCGTCGATAATGCCTTTTTATGGTAAATGAAAATTTTATGTTCTGAAATAACGCTGGTCGTGCTTGAAAAAAGAGCTGGGTGCT
Source organism: Trichobilharzia regenti (assembly GCA_944472135.2). Classification (NCBI taxonomy): domain Eukaryota; kingdom Metazoa; phylum Platyhelminthes; class Trematoda; order Strigeidida; family Schistosomatidae; genus Trichobilharzia; species Trichobilharzia regenti. The sequence continues at coordinate 37,310,224 of OX235270.1, forward strand.
TCATTAATGCGAAAAATCTAAAAAATAAGATCAGCATCTAAAACAACACCTTTGGTGCTGAAAATAAGCACTGCATGCCTAACTGCTGCGGTTAATGCTGAAAATAGCACCCTCTCTGGACATAGTATATTGAAACTAACCAATCGGCAAAGAGTAGGTTCCACACAGAGTACGTAACGTGACGGCTACAGACTTGTCTGCGAATTACATATAATGCGATCGGTCTACTTGGCCATAGGCTTGACAGTAAATAAGAAAACGACGTAGCGGGCGGGGGAATGTGAATTAGCCACATAAGAAGATTGCAATGAATAATATACTTTGTTTGTGGAACGTCCCTGAATTTGATTACAGTTCAGTTGAGAAGAGGTCACGAATGAAAAAAATTATAAGCCAGGTACATTGTGTCTAATGTCTATTCTGCCAGCTATGGGGAACATTTTTTCAAGTATTGGTTTTGCAGGGATTTTGTTTGATTGCATGGAGGATTTCGTCATGAGCTGACATCAGTTGGAGAAACACTGGAAAACCTGTGGGTGCTGGACAGCTGCTTTGTCCCGGTTCGGGACTCTTCATCAGTACACATCCGCCGGCGATAGAACTCAGGACCTTTTGGTTACAAGGCGAGCTCATGGAGCTGGGACCCGATTTTGGTTAGTGCAGCTGAGAGGGCTTGAATTAGGCCGAAAAAATTGCCACTCTGTGCCGAATTGAGTCTTTCCGTTCTGAAGTAACGTCAGTCAGCGCTAAATATGATCTGAAAGGGCTGAAATAAACCTGAAAAGCTAACCCAGTAGGTTCTGATATACTCCTGAAAATGCCTAGGAAAAGAACACGTCGCTGAATTTATGTCAGCCATGCTGGAAACCACCACTGAGTTATAGTCTGTGTCATTAAACAGTCCATTTCAGAACAGATTCAGAATTTGCTCACCAAAGGATGCTAGAATTATATCAGAATTAGTGAGATTTAATTCAGCATTATAGTAAGCTTGGGCAGTGAAAGACATATTTACATGATGACTTCTGTTCCCTTAGAGGTTTCTGTTAGCATTTATAGGTGATTCCTATGTACTGATACCATTCTTTTGTCAAATAGTACTGTCCTAACACTAAAATAGCCAGATTTAGACGTGGTCTCCATTGAATGATACTATGTCGAAAGCCGCAGCTCCTACAAGAAGTAAACTATTTGTGAAGATGGCATTACCCTCCAACTACTCCATCTTCCTCATCGTAGCGATGTTTTGACTCAATCCGCATGAAACACTAACCATTACAAACAATATGCCAAGAGTGTGTTATAGTCAAATCACACGACGTGGACACCAACATAACTAGTCAGGAAATGAGAATTCCGTTCAATCCATAAAATCCATAACACAACTTTATTGAAAATTATTGACAAAAACATTTACCGAGCGAAATTTCAACGAACATGCCGGATAAGTCCGGCCCATATAACGAGGAGATGTACCTCAAGCATAACAGATTACCTTCTAAAATGACACGATCTCGTTTAATCTGCGTCAATTGTCCAGGTAGTAAAAGATCCTGAACCCAACATTATTACGGAAAACCAATCACTGCCTCAGATTTCCACGTGCATATCGGAAAGTAGATTGGCAATTTGAAAATTATCTATTTTTCATCGATAATGAACATGTACTGCTTGGTCACAGAGCACAAAATCTATGGATAGACATCAGCACAAATCAGTAACACTTCTATCGCTTTTTTCCAGTCTTCTTCCAGGCTGCATTCGATTAGGACACCATTGCTGCCGTTGCTTGCAAACTAAGTGGAGATCCATTCGAATAAATAATTATATACTGCCCACTCAGTGTTTACGAACATGGGAACCCCTAAGCGAAAAAGGGATTCATCCTTTTCTTCTATCACAACCAACCTACATAGACTTGACTGTCAATGGAAAAACCTGGGTCATCAACTTCAAGACTGAGATGGAAGGTAAGACAACAAGAAAAACAAGCAACGTGCCTACCCACACCATACTGGCTCACTCTCACCCTTATCAGAGACGATGTGCACAATCTGGCTTACAATGAATTGACTCCTACCTTTGGCTTCTTCTTGACACCACGAAGCACGCGCGCCACCTGCTGTAGCGACCCTTGCAGAAACCGGCACAACTACATTAGTATAACGTGATACTCTTTTTACACGCTCTCGTCTGCCACGTACCTACTGTCACTGTTACCGCTTGTTACTTATTATGCCTTGGTCCTCGTAACAGTGACGTACTCAAGCTTCAGGCGTTACTTTTCATCCCTCCAGCATGTGGGGCCTCGACTGTCAATGACACAACTAGTCCTCGAATAGACCATCTATATGCTGGCTATTCAATTTTCGCCATCATTTACAAACGTTGTCGATAGTCAGTGGAAAACCGAAGGATGAAATAGACCTATTCGGTAGGCCTAATGTTGTTCCTTATACCAGCTTGACGGTAATAAGGCAGTCACCTTACTTCACTGCATTTCGTATGTTGAGGAGGGCCAAAATGTTGATTCAGTCCAGTGTACATCTTTTGAAGTTGATGGTCAAATCTTTAGTTGCCAATGAAAGCGTTTTACTATGCCATTGGCTTAAAGTTTCTGAGCTCTTTTTCTGAAAAGATTTCAGCCTAGAAGTTTGGTCAGGGCGGCCACAATGGGCCACTTTCCAACTGCCATCCCTGACCATTTATTATAGCAGATAGGCATCTAGGACATCTAGCGCAATCCATCTTTCTACGAAAATGAGCATTGCCGTTCACCAAAGAGGCAGTGTATCAAGCTATCGAGTTTCATGAACAACAGATATCATCATGCAGGCATATCCATGAGGTTCTGGGAAGGTTCCCTACAGATCATATTGACATGGATAAAGGGGGCATCTTGTGTAATAGGAGAACCTACGAGACCTATTGCCCTGCATATTTTATACGTTCATGCCTTACTCAGTGAATACAGAAGGCCAGCATGCCCAAATGGTGACGTACTTGGCGGCAGCTCGGATTTCTAAGCGATGTAAGTCATGAAATATATTGAGGACTTTATGTCAGAAACTTTCATTCAAAGAGTATACCTGAAAGGATGGCAAAAATAATATTCGTACTGTTGCATAACAGTTTCTGTTTTAATTCCAGGGCTTTTCCCAACAAACCTTGTTGATATTTTTGACAGATAAGCTTGCTTCACAATGTTTGTGTTGTTAGTTTGGATGCAGGAACTGATATACGACAAGATGTCTGCGACAGAATTACTGGCGAATATCCGAAGTTAACTGGAGTGTGTAGTTGACCTGATGTGATTCTCCTGTTGACTATCTTCGGTGAGAGTTCTAAAAGGTTGCGTCCAGATATGCGAATTTGGCACTACGCTGAATAATTTCAGAAGTTAGGAATGGACCGATAATAATAGCTTGTCAAACGGTTTAAATTGTGGTGTGACGCAGTTTTTTGGCACCGGAATGTTCAAGATTGCCCTCATTCCACTAGCCAGTTGATGGATATCTTCGTGGTCCGTGGAACGGCCAAGAGAGTAAAGAGGCTCTCCTCATTTTGATACCTGGATTGGTTTTGATTATTTAGAAACTGAATTTTCTGGCAGAGTATTTATTCAAATTAGAAAATGGATGGCATTTTTATGTCTTTTTTTAAAAAGCGCGGCAGTTGACAAGTGAAGCAGGAAACCTAGGCAGACACACTGGAATGACATTCATAATTCAGTCGATAAAGGGAGCCTTACAAATCGTAAAGAAGACTTTGTTCCTTCTTTGGTACGCATCCCTTCCTTCTGAGTCTCTTAATCATCTACCACTTCTAAGTAGTAGTAACACATAATGTCTCAGAGGCACTAAATTAACCTGCTAGAGATTATCTTACATATGTGCACTTGAGATGAGCAGTCGCCTGATAACCGTTTGTTAAGTAAAAATGGCAGAATACTGTGTCGGTGCAACCTTGGAATATCTCAGTCGCATTTTGAAGGCCGTATGAACTTGGTAGAAATTTGGATTGTTCGATTGATACCTGATACAGTCTGTTTTTCTGTGCTATCTAGATTTGATTTTACGTCTTGACCGAATCAGTTCTTGAATGTCTAGTTGCATAATATCGTGTTGCCGTTAACTAAGTGAGAGATCGTCTCGACGATCCGGTGCCATGAACGTCTGCGAGTCGTCAGTCGCAACCGCCTTTCACTGGTAACGCCAAGAATACTTGACGGCCAAATTATACCGATATTTAGCAAAATATCATTCATTCTTGGCAACCTCAAGTTGTCGAGTACTAGTACAAGCCATTGTAGACTACAGGTTATCCAGTGGTTGCAACGTGATACATGCCCTTGCCGACAAACGTGATAAAGTTTCCGTAAGATCAAATATTATCTTCTTAACCAATAAAACTTCGACCTGAGTAGAAAGTTCAGCAGTACAGTTTATTAGTTATCACCTTCGAGTTTATCGCGAAAGTTCTCCGTAATATTTATATCCTTGGTGGAACTGAAGAGTTCGCTCTATTAATTAGCTTGGTCTTCAGAACCATGATACCAGGACCCATACCGGATCTTAGTCACTCATAGCTTAGATTTCGAGCAACCACCTAAGCCGGCGGTTGGAAGGACCGTGTGAGCTAGTTGACAAGGGAAACAATTTAACAGAGTTAAATATCTCTATCTTCTTATATTCGACACTTAAAATATGGTACTGATTGAACCTATCTTTGTTATTGGCTTTTTCGGTATTTCCAGGGTTTACCAGCTAATGTCTTGAAACCGGTTCGGAATTCTCCTGCACCCTACATAAGGAACAAGATTCACATGCTCAACATATATGTCAAGTCAGTCCTTCTATACCGGTCAGAAACTTACACTACGAAAAGGATTTCCAACAGGCTGCAGACTTTTATCAACAGCTGCCTTCTCTGGCTCCATATTGAATATCAAATGACCGGCCGGCAGAAAGAATTGGCAACAAGAAACTTTGGCTGGGAATAAACCAATCAAGGGCCGATCTCTCAACAAATACGCAGGAGAAATTGGAGACGGATCTGGCATACAATGAGGCCGTCGAATGATATCGCGCCAGGCGACTGCTCGAGTAGAATCCCAATTGGATGCGATGAGTGGGTCGTTATAGTGTGAGGTTATCGTGTGAGGATGAGATGAGAGTTTGGACGATTGTGGACCCAGATATAGAGGGTGGCAGAAAATAGACCTAAGTGGATATGCGTTGTTGAAGCCCTATGTTTCACTGGGAACGCAAAAGAACAATAATAATAATAGTAATACCAGTCAATGTTACTAAGTTGTCGATGGAGATTGTTTGAAGTGTGACAAACGCAGTCTGTGCTGACTATCTCAACTTAGACGAAATAAACTCTCTAAAGAACACTCCATAAAATTAGATGAAAGCTGAAGGCTATAAATTTAGGGGAACTGTTTACCGCTACAGAATTTTTAAATGTTGGCGCTCTGTCTGAACATTCCTGCATGGTCACGCTTTCAGCGGCTGTTTTGAGCGGGAGGGGTGTTGCAGTTTAGGACTGCTCTTTACAGTTTGAGATTTCCTGTCTAGCCAGGTAACTATATGATCTGTGAAATTCTTCTATTGTACCGTAGAATTTTTACAGGACTTCATCCTTGTCGAAGAATTCTCAAAGTAACAATTTGGCGCCTGTGTAAATATAATGCCGATCTACAAAGGTTAGACCCTTGGCAGGCAATAACGCTTTACCTGTAGTTAACGTTAAATGGCAGAAGAATAAATATACAGATGTAGAGTGTAACACAGACGAAAGCCCTGAGGTTTTCAAGGCCTCGCTTTTTTCACTCACTGGTGTTCCTCCTGACCGCCAGAAAATTATCCTACCCGGTGGAATATTAGGAAATGATAATTACACTGGCATTGAACTCAAAAATGTAAGGTTATCAGTTTTATAACTTCTGGTCTCCAAGGGAATAAACGTGATGCTGGTGGGGTCGATTGGTGAGGTCCCTGTTAGCGTCGCGGTTACGTCTGAAGAAGTAGTGTTACCCCCAACAGAAGATCCCATCAAACTACCACGTGGCCTAATGAACATAGGAAATACATGTTACATGAATGCAGCCGTACAAATGTTGTACTCAATCCCGGAATTCCGCCTGGCTTTACAAATGTGAGTTGACGGTGTAGTTCTGACTTGTGTTACGGTATCTGCATATGACTTTATAATAATATGTTTTCACTTCAAGAGTTCATGAACATACTTCCCGGACAAATCTTTGCGTTATTTTTTAGCTACTGGCAGTGTTTGGACATGGGTACGTGTTGCCAGCAATTAGTAACTTCTCTACTAATATCAGCCTTGCCTTAAAACTACAGCAGTTTTTGATATAATCAGTACCTGTGTAATATCCTGATTATTAGCGGACAAAAAACGAAATGCTGAGGAAATATATCAAGGGAATTTCATCTTCAAAAGCTGTACTATCTCATGTTCATACGTATGCTTACATCATTCGAATTATTTATTTCAAGGTAGTAAGATAAATTAACAAAAGTATTTCTCAACTTGGAAAGAGTTTGAAGATGTAAATATGGATCATAAGGAGCATATAAAAATTATACAGGAGTGAACAAAACAGTTGTGTAGTATGTAATATAATTGTTAGGGGTATTAACGGGATGTAATTTGAAACTATAGTCGTTTTTTAAACTAGGAGTTAAAAGCTACAGTTGTGGCGGCAAACAGAATTATATTCATTGCAAATGTTCCTTTTCAACACAGCTTCGGCTTTTCGATACCTGTGGTGAGGTATTTTGCAGGACAAAGACCTGTTTTCGACAGCCTGTTGAAATTTCACCCCTTCTTGTTTGAAGAAGAATACGAAGAAATGTGCACAAGATTACGTGACGTTTGTATGATTGCATTCTCACAATGGAGATTTGTGGACAGATTTAATGTGGTATGGCGTTCCTTAGTATATACCTACACTAATATTGTTACTCGGAAGAGATACAACTGATGACGTAATAATGCGTTAGTAAATACTAGTACTGTCGCTTCCATCTAGTCCCAGGGCTATCAAAAAGTGAATTGTAGGTACGTTTGCAATACATACAAGCCACTTCAGTTGATGTCATTTATTAAAAAATGATTTGCATCTTGTCTGGGCACACTTATGAAGCGATTCATGCGTTATCCCCTGCTACAAAAAATTCTACTAAGATGAGCTGAAATAGAGTTGGAGACATTTCTTGATACGAATTTAAATCCTGTATCATTATTTGTTGCTTGTGTTCACTATAAAACCCCAAAACCTAGCTCCGCTCCTATAACTATAACGATTCCAGCGAATTCTAAACGTCTCTAGAAGTCACAAACAGTTCTGTTGCAATTTATTTGGAACTTTCCGTTGAGGGATTTATGTATGCATGTATTCATGCTTCCACAGTTTATTATATTCAAGTATGTCATCTAGTTTCATCGCACTAATTATTTATACCAACCAGAACTGTGCACAATTCTGTCATTTTACAATGACTCGCATTCTAAACCACCAATATATTTCATAAGAAACGTACACTGTGTCTAGTGTCTTCGAATTTTACTCATGTTGTAGTTACTGCTCTGGTCTACCACTTAATTGTTGTTTCATTTTTTGAACGTAGATGTCCTCCACATATTCCTTTGGATTCAACAAGTTATGATGCACTATGCGAAACGTTGAAGTTTTTATTCACATCGATGAGCAAATCTGACGTACCACTCACCCCTGTGCTTCTCCTTACTTGTTTGCACAATGTGTGTCCCCAGTTTGCTCGCGAAGCTAGAGATGTCGGGAAATCGCCTCAAAACCCATTATCCGTGATTTCCCCAGTTTTTGAACAACAAGATGCTAGTGAGTGTTGGACAGAACTTATCCGGGCAATACAAAGAGCTACAATTGATTTTCGACCTTCAATGAGTATTCCGGTAACTTTTCCTGATATAATGATGATTCTTTTATAATTTTATATCGTCAGCAGTTATGCATGTAGAGTTGCTTATCTATCCTGATATTTTAGTTAAAGTTGCCACACTCCCTCCATGTGTCACACAAACCAAGAGAAGAGAGTAAAGAAAGATTCATCAAAAGAGATACTAAACAGAAGTATGAGGCAAAAAACAACAGTAATGTCAATGAACAATACAGTTTCATTGAATATTGTAAATCACAAGGAGCGGATGCATCTGGGCCATTATCGAGAACAATTTTGAGTCATATCACCAATTGTCTCCAGTCGTTGGTGGTTTTTACATTCCGAGGATCCCAACCAGTGAGGTAGTCTACACCATCCTACGTGGCTAGCTTAAACTAACGGTTGTGGCCGTGTTTTGTTTTGACTACGACTAGCTCTATTCGAACCTGATCCATCCTGTGTCAACTAACACTCACTGTCGACGAAGGCGATCGATGGCCTGGGATGGATGCGTAATACATGTCCTTACCATCTCAATCGATGTAACTTCACAGCCTTGTCTATTGATTTCCCCTTCTTACCTAGTTCCCAACCGAAGACACCTCAATATCCCTTACTTTACTCAGATGTCATCGGTAAATAATGCTGCATCTTTGTGATTTTATATAAAAAATTTATTCAACCGTGGTTCAGTGGTTGATTGCTCCCCAACCTAGCATGTGGTCGAGTTCAATCCCCGGTCGGCGCACACCTCTACTTTCTTTGGCCAGTTGTAAGCCCGATAAAGACGGGAGGTGTTGTGTGAGGCTAGCTACCCCTCTCCGTGAACACTACCACTGATAGGGATGTAAAGGAATAAAAAAATCCAATTATTCTTATATGTAGAGTATTAGAATGCATGCAAAAGATTATCGTACATAGAAGTAATCAATCGGCTAGAAACTTTGTATATGAATATGAACAGAATGTATCTGCAACCCCAAATAGATTTTTAATCCTATCGAGACCTCGAATTGTATCAATCGTTGGTTAAGTCACCAATTTTTACCACCAAGCTGTTGGGTTCACACAAGTTTTATGTTATTTTCGCTTTTATCGAAAGAAGACAAATCGGTCGTGTGGCTTTCCGAGTGTTTTGACCAACCGGCGTCATCCATCCCCTTGGAAATTTGGTGGAGAGCAAGTTGATTTTTTCGATGGTTTGAAGTTTCAGTAGCTTAAGACGTTTTTCACGGGCGTAATCACCAGTCCAAACAGGATACAATGCTTCTTTACGGACTAAGTGGCAAGTGAAGGTTTAAGTATCAACCACCACTAACAGAAGAAATCTGAAAGACGTCTCCTTTACTCACCTATCCATCATGGCATAGTCTCATTTACAGACAAGGGGGCATAAATGAGAATGTCGAAGTCAGCCGAGCATTCATTACTCTGAAATCAGTGTGCATGTGGCACTGAGCACAGCGGACATGATCCAGAAGTCAAGTCTATACCCAGTGTGGTTCGGGCATCATTGAAACCATTTCCAATAAGCTGCTTCTGAATTTTGTGAACAGCTACTTTCTTTTGATAATAAAGGTGACATATCCGGTTGGAAAGGATAGCCAATAGAGGACTCCTGTAATGAACTGATCGAAAACCTATATCAATGAATATACGGAAGGAAATAGAGGTGGATTGAACACATACACCACGCTAAGTCCTTAAGTGAAAAGCGATGAGTTCGACGTAGGTTCGAGGGTAAAGTGAAGGAAACTATATAAAGAGGCAATGGAAGTTTGTGGGCACTATGAGATTAAAGCATGATTGATGGTGAACAATGCAGTACAATAGAGATGTCATGATAAAACCCTATCGTCCACTCAGCACAAAGAATGAACAATACTATGACATTTTCAGGCACCTACTGTTGAAGGATTCAAGTGACAATAACCTATGTTCACACCTTTCCAAGGATCAACGCTTACTATCTTTAATCAGAAAGGGCACACTGCTCTACTCCTAAGACGTTATGTCACTGGTTAATATCCAGTTGAGTCACGGCTTAGGCTGTATAACTTATTAACTGATTTTTATTACCAAGAATCAGTGATTGTAGATTCTTGCTGATACGGCTCGAAATTGTTAAAATGAAAACGATGTATGCGCTTCTTGCTGTCAAAAGTGTGGATATTTCTTTCTACGGCACATCGTTCACAGTTGTATCATTGCGTATGCAATAAGAGGACTATTGAGCCAAGCAGGTATAAGCATTTCATCTATCAACCATGTACTAATAATGTATTGTTTTTGATGCAAAGTTATGTATTTGCTTAGAAAATATCAGTATATGTTTTGTTTTATTTCCGATTTAGAATTTACCTGAAAGTTTCCGTTCAAATTCAGAGTGGAATCCTGTAGATCGATTTCTTACTGGTCGAATGTCATGCAAATTAAGCTGCACAGAATCGGAGGAACCTGAATTAGAAACTGTAGAGACATTTACTCAGTTGTGTTGCTTCATAAGCCAAGGTTATTTGAGCTTTGATTAATTAATGTAGTATTTCTTATAATGGTTAAATGCGTGTGTGTTTCATGTGGCACTTTGATAATTCTTAAATTTATGTACATGGTTGTACGTCGTTGACAGTTCCAGCCCCTTGGTGACTAACAGCACTAGTATCAGTGTTTGAAATTAGAATAACTGATCCACATCTAGCAATGTCTTAATGTTGGTCTGAGTGTCAAGTTTGAAGCTTACTAGTCTTTGTTATTTGTGGTTCTTATATGCGAGTGCCATACAAGCGCAGGATTTTTAGTTGCATTGCATGTTTAATCGCACCTGATAGCGAAACCGTTTAAGTGAATATTAATTGCGAAGGGCAGTTTCAGACATGGCGAATATCACCGATTACTAAATAACTTCACTTCCAACTATTGGATTCCTTAGCTTGGACGTGTTTCACAAATTTTGTCTCAAAGTCTATGCGAGTGTTTAGAAAAAGTTAGGAGTTGATGAACATTTATATTGGTGATCATATCGTGGTAGCTTTTTTCTACTGAAAAAACGAATATCATCGTGAATTAATGGTTACCCTTTCGTCCTGTAATTTTTTGACCGTTTTCCACCTTTTCTATAATATTGCTTTTAGCTTGCAGTTTAGCGATTTTTCGTGGTCATATGCACCCGTTATCTATCACAGTGACTTCTTGAAACTCCGTTCATTTTCACTGACTGACATCTATTTCAACACACGGCTTCATCACACATTCAAAATGACTGTCATACCATTTTCCTGAGATCTTCATTAAAAAGAGTAACTTGTAACTTACTACAAGGGATCGCAAAACTTGTGTGAAAAGCTAGTGGTGAATTTGACTCCCTGTTTCTTTGCATTTATGTTATTCATTTACTTTAAGCTGACATCTTCCCTTTAATCTGTCTTCAAAAATATTGTTACAGATGTGAAATACCTGGTCACTGGCATTCGAAATGGTTTTACAGGAAATTTAACTAAATACTCGCCGCTGCTGAATCGTAATGCTGTGTACAAACGAACTTCTTTGATAAGTCGACTTCCTGCATATTTATCGATCCATTTTGTTCGCTTCTTTTACAAAGAAGAGAAGCAGATTAGTGCTAAGGTGAGTGTTTATTGTTTTAAAGCTATTTTTGTAATCATCAATGTAATGAAAACTCTCGGTTTGATTTACCCAATCCTTGTGATGAGAAGTAAAAGGTCTGAGGGACATCGTTGGGATATTATTACATAGTATGCCACGTTGTTCCATATGATCAACCTTTACGCTGAAGGTTTTGTTCGATAAGATTTCGTTAAACTAATATTAGTGCTTTCTTTTAACAGATTTTAAAAGATGTAAAGTTCCCGCTTACTTTGGATATGCATGAATTTTGCACACCTGAATTACAAAAGAAGTTACTACCGATGCGCGAAAAAATTCATCTACTTGACGAAAATGAACTGACAAATCCATCGAATCAAACGAAATCGTCAAAACTCAAAGCAGGTTAGTATTTGAACTGGTGTTTCAAAGTATATATTAAGCGCTAGAAAAGTTGTTGCGTTTTTTAAGACTATTGTTGACTACTCAACTCTTCATTTGTCAGCTGGAAAACTTGTAAGCATAATGAGCAAATGATACTTTAAACACCTTTTGACTTAATGGGGCTATGTTTATTACAACTGTCACTGTTCTATTATTAACCGTAATTTCTACAGGAAGACCTATCTAGCTCAAACTGAATAGTCAATCAATGAAGCGTAGTTACCATAACGCTTCCATAACTGTTTCCTACTATTGATTTCCTCGTCTGCACGGTTGTATTTGAAAGCAAAGCGGAAACCGTGCAAAAATCCTTGAAGTATGTTCCACATTCTGTTCATTATATTATAATAATAATAAAGAATGTAGCTAACATGAGCTACTTGAATGAGAACTAAGTCAGTAAATAAGTGTAGGAAGATAATTACTTAAAGGTCTCAAGTTTCAGTTTCACATATGAAAACGAATATATGAAGCGAATAAATCCATTAGATTATTGTTCATCTGTAAACGCCCAGTGAGAATAATTACCATTTCACTTGGAAGATTGAAAGCAATCGCTTCTCAAATTTGACAGTTATCAACCATTTGCATTTTAACCTGGTTACTTTACAGCCAAAGTACACTTTCAAAACAGGCTAAAACTGTATCAACTGCTTACCTTTTAACAACCACTCAACAATGCACACTTAAAACAATTAGTCTTGTGGGTGTTATACATAATGCTCATCTGTAGTTCGACTTGGAATACTTAGTGCTTTAGTGTTGATGTATGCATAAATTTTAACGAGTAACCATAAACTCAAAGATCTAGTAATAGTCGCGTCTGCGATAACGAGTTTGTACGACTATAATTGTCAACTTCGTTCTGCGTACTTTTGTCCATTATATTGATAAACAATTTGAATCCGTTTACACTGTTGTAGTATTTTCATTTTTCTATAGATGCAAAGATCATCAGTTTTAATTTTAAAAAATCTGTTCCTGCAATAAATTTTCGTAAATCTCTACTCGTGAAATTGCTGCAGCTGATATTGTTTACTTGAACATTCAACAATCTTCAAATATCTTTTAGATGCCAAACAACCTGATCCATATCAAAATCCTGAACTGTATGAACCTTACTGGTTTTCTGATGATCCTGGCTCTAATAATTCTGGATACTACGAGTTACAGGGAGTTTTGAGTCATCAGGGTAGAACAAGCACTAGTGGACATTATGTTGCTTGGATAAAAAGACAAGGTGAGTATTTTCTTAAAAGTTAGTTTAAGATTTTTACCACTGTCATCCAATGAAACAAAACACATTAACAAGGGCACTTAAAGTTCATTTTCTCACTGTAAAACTAAGGTTAGACAACATACACACCTTTCATGGAAATGTCATTTTAAAAAATCCCAAGAAAAATCTTCATTAGTAGGTTTTCAAATGTTACTTTTTACTTACTTGCTTTATTCAGTCTTTCGCATATTCTGTTGCGGTAGACAAAGTTGAATTTCATTTCAGCTAGTTGCTTATTTCTGCACAGTAGAATACTGTCTTCAGTGAGCTATTCCCACTTAATGTCTTAAAGTTGTTCCCTTACTAATGAATTGGAGTACTTAGTCTTCAGTTTTTGGGTCATGTGTCTAATGCTCATCTAATCTACTACACCCCAAGCATCTGGGATACCCTAGTTCTAAGTTAACTCTTATGTTCAGTGCACGCAGATCATTTTAAGACTTCTATATGGATTTCTGGTAACTTGAAAGGACATTTGGAATGAGTTATCTTTCGATCCACTCAAGTGGTAAAATTATCAACATACTAATAGCTAACAAATTTTAATGCAGTGAATTGTTAGTACTACTTATGAATTATGTCCGAATTATTACAGGTATATGGTTCAAGTTTGACGATGACCGTGTAAGTCAAGTAACCCCAGAAGACATTTTGCGCTTATCCGGAGGCGGTGACTGGCATTGCGCGTATATCTTACTTTATGGACCCCGTTGTGTGAAGAAAGAATCATGTGAGAACACCGCGAACAACGCTGAAGCTTTAACGGCTAATGGGAATTCAATGAATCATGGAGACAACTCGAATTGCCAACGTTCATGAAAATGCTTTGAATTCCGATGACGTTGTTTATGAGTTTATAAGGCCAGTTTTGACCATCTGTACGCGCATCACGCTAACATTCGAGTATTTTGTTAAGATGGTTAATGTCATTATTTTCACTTCATAAAATTGTGATACCATGTCATTTCTTTTTCAACTGTCATTGTGTCTTTTTTATATTCAACATCATAAACAAGCACTGAAGTTCTTCCAGCTTCCTTTTGACTACCTATCATCAGAGTGTTTTACAAGCTGAGCAATACGAGGTGAGGACACTGAGTCCCTATTCAAGGAAGAAACAGCTTAACGCCAATCTGAGGCTGACGGCAAAACTCATCCTGAGGAGGTGTGACATGCTGTAGAAACAGTGGGGTACAGGCTGTTGATAACCGATACCCAAACGTTAAAAAATTCTAGTGGATTTCAGCAGCACTCCACTCAAACCCATGCAACCAGGTAAGGGCCTACGATGAGTTGTCATCTGAAATAGTGTCCGTCAGGTATGCCCACTGTCCCTATTTCTTCTCAATACCATAAGGAATATACTAGAGGAACTAAACCTAGCTGACTTTAGCAACTAAAGGCTTAACATGTAGCCAAGAAATCATCTCATTGACTTAGACCATACAGATGATATAGCTCTTCTAGGTGAAGACGCTGACGAAATCCAGAGCCGTCTGAACATATCGAACAGAGATCTTCGAGTGTCTGAGATGCGGTTCGCTCCCGTCGAATGCAAGATGATGTTACAGGACTGGACTACATCGACGCCTAGTTTAAAAATAGGAAGTGAAGTGGTAGAGCACGTTGACCGCTTCACTTATTTGGGAAGTACTATCTGCCCCAACGGGCTGATCTCTGACAAAATCTCAGCACGAATACAAGAGGCTCGTTTCGCATTTGTTAGTTTACGCCGACTCTGGCGTAGACGAGATATTCGACTATCGACCAAAGGGCGGGTGTACTGCTCATCAGTCCGCTCCGTCCTCCTTTATGGTTGTGAGACCTGGCCACTGAGAGTGGAAGACATGAAAAGACTAGCTGGCTGTCTTTGATCATAGGTGCCTGCGTTCTATTTCCCGTGTAAAGTGGCATAATAAGGTGAGCGTTATTTAGGTTAGGCGTAGAGTTCTAGGCAAACAGGGGAAATCAATCGACGAAGTCGTGAAGCTACAAAGACTGAGATGGTTAGGACATGTGTTACGTATGCCAAGCCATCGCCTCCCTCGACGAGCAATGTTAGCGGATATAGGGTCAGGCTGGAAAAAAGCTAACGGCGGTCAAACAAAAGCATGGCACCAGTCAATAAAATCTACAACAGTTAGTCTAAGCTACGTAGAAAGCTGCTACCTTGACGTGGTGGTCGGGCTTGAACACCGCAATGATCTATTCAAGCTATACTGGCTGAGACTTATGTCTCTTGAGGTTCTACCATGCCAGGCAGGTTGTTTGGATAGCGGTTAAACAAAAAGCAGCTACCCAATCCAACATCATGTCCAATACAAAATTTCATGCCGGATCGGCCGTGGCCCGGATTAACAACGACCGCGCTTCCTGCTGCCGTGTCACAGGGCGGGAGTGATAAATCTGCTACTGAGACACACCAAACAAAAAAGAACAAACAAAAACAGGCCGCGTGTGACCGGCCTCAAGCAGTTGTCCCCTGGGCTCTGCGGTCACGCAACCAACTTCCACGGTGTGGGCAGCCGGGAAGTAACAATCGCCCTCACAATCCGAAATGCACACGAAACCTCTCTATTACTCACTCATCTTTGTCTTCATCATCATCTCTATCATCTTGCCTTCCTTCCACTGATGCAACTCCTCGACTTGATAGCTCTCCACTTCCTCTCCACTCTGCGTCCACTAAAAACGATGGAAGCCAAAAAACCACCACCGACAGCCTCTTAAAGCCGCGCCACCAATTTCATATAGGAGCTCTTAATGTTAGGACACTTTGCCAAATAGGACAACAAGCATCACTAGCCAAGACCCTGGCATCACGAGCCATTGATGTATGCTGTGTTTCAGAAACACGCATACAAGACCCAAGTGTGGTTATTCACCTAACCCCACCTGGCCAACAGGTTGAATCTGCAAAATTCACCTTGAGGGTGTCAGGAGATGCCACAGCTAGTTCACGAGGATTAGCTGGCGTAGGGATAGCTTTGAGTACTAGGGCAGAAAAGACATTGCTTGACTGGATCCCGGTAGATAGCCGAATGTGTGCTGTCCGCCTGAACGGATCAGTAAGAAGGAGGAAGGACTGCACTACTCGCCGATGCCTTTTCGTAATCTCCGCCTACGCCCCCACTGACTGCAGTTCAGATGAAACGAAGGATGAGTTCTACCAAAAGCTGTCTAGTTTGGTGGAAAGGCTAAACGCTCAGACATAGTCGTTCTAGCTGGTGACTTTAACGCTCAAGTAGGGAAATTGTGTCAATCTGAGAAGGATGTCGGTGGCACCTATGGAGCTCCGTGCCAGCGAACCGACAACGGTGACCGTCTCCTACAGTTCTGCTCTGATAATCATTTGTTTCTTGTAAGCACTAACTTTAAACACAAGGAGAGACACTGTTTGACTTGGAGACCCCCTTCATCAAACCAACGCTGGACACAAATAGACCACATAGCAATAAGCTATCGTTGGCGTGGGTCGGTAGGAGATTGTCGCTCCTTCTGGAACACGTGCGTAGATACCGACCATGCACTGGTCCGCGCTCGGGTGTGCTTACGACTGAACGGACGTAGGAAACAGCTGGCGGTAAAACCATCACGTCCCCAGCTCGATCAGGAAACTAAATCCGTATTTCAGGAAGAACTAGCTAAACACATATCTGTGTTCGACAGCTGTGCTCACCCTGAAGAAGCTTGGAAAAATATCCAGGCAGCCATAGATACAGCTGTAAAAGCTGTGAATAAGGTAAACCCAAAGGTGAGTAAAAACCACTGGATCTCCACCGCCTCATCCGAACTGATAGATGCTAGAAGACTTATTCCGGCGAGCTCCGAATTCAATGAGGAGCGAAAGCTGCACAAGAGGAAACTTACGAAAAGTCTCCGCAAGGACCGTGAACAGTGGTGGGCGACAAAAGCCAAAGAGATGGAGAAAGCTTTGAGGATAGGCAACACCAGGCAACTCTTTGGACTCATCAGGGAAACGGGTGGGAGAAGACAAATCATTAGTGAGACAATCTCGGAAAAAAATGGCACTATAATTAGCTCCCAGGATAGACGACTGGATCGTTGGAAAGAGCATTATGAGGAGCAGTTTAATTTGCCCACAGCCACGCTCAACCTTCCGAGCATCCAACACCTCCCTGAATGGGATATAGACACAGGTCCTCCGTCACTAACTGAGGTTACTAAAGCTGTCACCAATCTGAAACTAGGCAAAGCAGCGGGACCTGATGGAATGACTCCAGAGGTATTTAAGTACGGTGGAGACAGCTTACTGTCCGGATTAACTGAGGTACTAGGCAGCGTCTGGGAATCAGAAGAAGTCCCATCGGGTTGGTGTAAGTCACTGATTATCCCCATATACAAGAAGGGAGACAAGTCTTCCTGTGATAATCACAGAGGGATTAGCTTGACTAATATAGTATCTAAAGTCTTAGGCTCAATAATCATGCGTAGACTGAGTGGTGCTCGGGAAGCACAAACACGAGAGAGCCAGGCAGGCTTTAGACCAGGAAGAGGGTGTATTGATCATATCTTCACCCTCCGACAGATTCTAGAACATAGGCATTCCTACCGGCGTCCAACAGTCATTATATTTCTTGACCTAAAGGCAGCATTCGACTCTGTCGATCGGGAAGTTCTCTGGAGATGCTTGGCTGTAAAGGGAATTCCGAGAAAATATATTGCACTGATTAAGGCACTCTACTCGTACTCATACAGCCAGGTGAGGGCTTACGGCGAGCTGTCATCTGAACTGATGACGACCAGTGGTGTCCGTCAAGGATGCCCATTATCTCCTTTTCTATTCAACTTCATCATAGATGTGTTAATGGACTTAACCCTAGGTGACTTCAGCGACTCAGGGATTGACTTGCTACCGGGGAATAATCTCGTTGACTTGGAATATGCAGACGATATAGTCCTTCTAGGCGAAGACGCTGACGAAATGCAGAGTCTTCTAAACACCTTGAGCCGCAATCTACGAATGTTTGGCATGCGATTCGCTCCCGCCAAATGCAAGATGATGTTACAGGACTGGACTACATCGACGCCTAGTTTAAAAATAGGAAGTGAAGTGGTAGAGCACGTTGACCGCTTCACTTATTTGGGAAGTACCATCAGCCCCAACGGGCTGATCTCTGACGAAATCTCAGCACGAATACAAGGGGCTCGTTTCGCATTTGTTAGTTTACGCCGACTCTGGCGTAGACGAGATGTTCGACTATCGACCAAAGGGCGGGTGTACTGCTCATCAGTCCGCTCCGTCCTCCTTTATGGTTGTGAGACCTGGCCACTGAGAGTGGAAGACATGAAAAGACTAGCTGTCTTTGATCATAGGTGCCTGCGTTCTATTTCCCGTGTAAAGTGGCATAATAAGGTGAGCAACATGGAGGTTAGGCGTAGAGTTCTAGGTAAACAGGGGAAATCAATCGACGAAGTCGTGAAGCTACAAAGACTGAGATGGTTAGGACATGTGTTACGTATGCCAAGCCATCGCCTCCCTCGACGAGCAATGTTAGCGGATATAGGGTCAGGCTGGAAAAAAGCTAGCGGCGGTCAAACAAAAACTTGGCATCAGTCAATGAAATCCACAACAGTTGGTCTAAGCCACGTAGGAAGGTGTAGACTTCCAGGCTGGGGTCCTCGGGACGGTAAAAATCTATGGTTGGAAACAATTGGTGACATGGCTCAAAATCGTTCTCAGTGGCGCAGATGCATCCACTCCTTGTGACTTACGATTTCCAATAAATCTGTTTTGTTCTTCGTTAATACTCCTTTGTCTCACGCCTCTGCTTACGATCTCTGTTATGCTTTTCTTGTACTTTCTTCTCTTGCTTTGTGTGCTACATAGAGTGTGGCGGCTTGAACTGCCGCACATGTGTGCAATGTTTTATGTCGAAAACAGACAGACAGACCCACATAGACTCTAAGCTTAGAAATATGGGAGTAAAGTGGTGATGTGTGTAGACCACTTCACTTATTCGGGAAGTCGTATCAGCCCGAACGGGTTGGTCACTGACGAAATATCAGCACCTATACAGAAGACGATTTCGTCATACACCAACTTACGCCATCTCTACCTTAGTAGACGTGATATCCGGCCGGTTTTCAACCAAAGAACGTGTTTACTGCTCATCAGTTCTCTCTGTCCTCCTTTATGTGTGTGAGACACGGCCAATAGAAGTGGAAGACGTGGAAATCAGTAGACGAGGCTGTGAAGTTACATCGATTGAGATGGTGAGGACATGTGTTATGCACCATCCCAGGCCACTGGTCGCCTTCGTCGACAGTGAGTGTTAGTTGACACAGGATGGATCAGGTTCGAATAGAGCTAGTCGTAGTCAAAACAAAACACGGCCACAACCGTTAGTTTAAGCTAGCCACGTAGGATGGTGTAGACTACCTCACTGGTTGGGATCCTCGGAATGTAAAAACCACCAACGACTGGAGACAATTGGTGATATGGCTCAAAATTGTTCTCGATAATGGCCCAGATGCATCCGCTCCTTGTGATTTACAATATTCAATGAAACTGTATTGTTCATTGACATTACTGTTGTTTTTGCCTCATACTTCTGTTTAGTATCTCTTTTGATGAATCTTTCTTTACTCTCTTCTCTTGGTTTGTGTGACACATGGAGGGAGTGTGACAACTCGAATAGCTGCACATCTGTGGAAAGCTCTGTGTTGAAACCAGTCAGTCAATTATGTGTCTAGTCCTTTCTTTGGTGCAGACTGAGGAGATATCAAAGTTATATAGGGCCACGGTCAGGTCGCTCAACATTCTAAGTCTACCTGAGTGGGATGTCGATATACGCCCTCCAACTGTAAATGTGGCTACAAAGAATATCCCTAATCTGAAACGATGTGAAGTAGCAGGACTTGACGGAATGGCCGCAAAGCACGATGATGAAAAACTGTCTTGGAATACTGGGGCATTAGATTAGTGGTGGAAAGGTTTGATCACAGTTCACACGGGTCTTCCTGTGATAATCACAGGAATATGTTGGGCTAATTATGCATCGACTAGGTGGAGCTTACGGAAATCACTTCACAATATTACACTGGCTTCTTTTACGGCAGCAAGAGGATGTATTAATAATATCTTCCCTCTTCGGCTGGAACGTCGTAACAAATACCGGCGACGAAAAATTGTACTATTTCTTGATATGAAAGTCATATATGACTCTGTCGCCCGAGATGTGCCATGGTACTATCTGACCGTGAAGCGAATGCCGAGAGAGTATACGGCACTAACCGAAATTGCGAAGCAACGGAAGAGTTGTCATTTGAAGTGATGATAGTAGGTGATGTATCTCAGGAGTGCTCACTGTACTAACTATGGGGGTTCCTGATGCATTGATTACTGAAAAATGTCACGACGGACAATAACGGCTCGTGTGGCGTTTGCCGACTCATTTTATTTTTTGGCGTAAATATGATATCCGGCTATCAAAGGATGTGCGTAAATTGCAGGATTTCAGACAGTCTCGCTTTATGGCTGTGAGATGAGGCCATTGAGAGTGGCACCTACGAAAAGGTCGGTTGTCTTTGATCATATGTTTTAGCAACCTGTCTCCCGTGTTAAGCGGAATAATATGGTAAGTAATACTGAGGTCAGGCGTAGGGTGCTAGGCAAAAAGAGGAAGGTTGATCGATGACGCTATCTAGCTACGCTGATTGGGCTACGACATGTGTTTTACATTTCAGGTCATCGCCTTCCTTGACGTGCAATGTAATCCAACCTAGGATCAGTTTAAAAAGATTTAGGGGTGGTCATACTGACTTCAATCTGTGAAGTCTTACATTTGAGCCATGTAGGGAGGCGTAGACTGCGTGATTAGGGATCTTTGGGTTGCTCTATGTTGGTGATATGGTTGAAGATCGGTGTCAGTGGTGGGTATTTATTCACTCTTTAGGATCTCCCATACCCACTGAATACCCATATTCTACTACATTCCTACTTTTTCTTTCTCCAGTATATTTCTACTTCCTTTCAGCTCTTTGGAATCTCTTATGCACCTTCGTGTACTACATGGAGTGTGACAATTTGGGCCGCTGCATTTTTTTGCTGAAACTCAGTAAATGGTATGACAATTAAGGTGACAGCATACATGGTTTTAAGCAACGTATAGAAAGCCGCCCTTGTTTTAAATTACACAATGTAAGAAAATCTGTCGGTTCACTGAACTCATCTGCACGTAAATCCAGTATTGTTGGTAGACATATTCCTCAGCTTAATACTGCTTATCGTGTTTATATTTTGTTCGGTGCTGCACTATCTCAGCGTGATTGAATGTTATTCTAGACATTTGCGTAAAGGAAATGCTATTCAATAGATGCTTAAGACTTTTAGTACTAACACCATATATGTAAGAAATCATATTATCAAGTGTATTTGCAAGGAACTAGCATTGTCATAATGATTAGAAAAACTGTACAAAAGGAATCGCTATTTCTAGAAATACGCTATAAAATCACAAAGTTCAAATAAATCATCACTATTCAAAAGATTGTTTATGTACACAGCTCAGCATTGAATTATGATTATTGGCCAAAGATGGTGCATAATTTGCAGATTGCTTAATCGAAAATATGGTTGCATGAGAATATTCATTTGTCAGTTGAAGATACCTTGTTTCCTAAGGTCTGTGATACCTGCAAGAATCAAAGTGTAGAATTAGTAATTAACAGAAAGAACACCAAAAGTCAACTATTAATATGTGTCAAGTAAGAGTTTAGTGTAAGCATAGTCCCGACTGCAAATACAGGCAAACGCTTTATTATTACTGAATGGGAAATCATGTATTAAGAATTCTCATGCTAGCTTTTATACAAGTACAAATAAGTGTGTCATTCATTTCCAAATACATTGTCTTTAAGATGATTGCGACAGCTGAGTGAATACAAACATTTAATGGGTTTTAAAAAAACACAAAAGTTAACTTTAGCTTCCCGAAAATTGCAATCGTCCTTTAAATTTGTCATCTTTGTAACCAAGATGTAGGGTTAAGATTTGTATGGGCATCCTTAATCTCAGTTCATATCTGCAAACGTGTAGTATACATTACAGGTTACAATATGGTCTACACGTGTTCGCTTATCAGACTGTGAAAAAACGAAATATATGTAATTCATTTTGATCGCATACTAACTAGTATTATGCGTCTAGTCCTTTGTATGCTACAGACTCAGTTCTATCAGTCAAATTTGCAATGTGACCACCATTTGTTTATGATAGGTGATGGGCGAACCGATAATGATATCTGAGGAACTTCTCGACCAAAGATGGAGCAAACAAGAATCGAAGCCAGTTTTAGTGATGTCCCAATTCGCTATGTTATAAGTCACACAGTCATCTAGCGTAGTTATTCAATTTTATACAGTAGAGTTTAATACTTACCTGGTATAATGTCGACTTTCAGCATGAACATCCATCTCAGTGGCTTTAAATTCGTTTAGCTCTTTCCTTATATCTGCCTGTATAGTTAGAAAAACATAAATTAAGTTAGCATTTATCAGAATGATTGAAAAATTGATAATGTATGCATCAGTAAGTAATGTGTACTTTTGTGACAGACAAACCAATAGCCTCAGATACTCATGACCATTTATCCATAGCGTTAATAATAACAACCTTTAGCAGAAATATGTCAGTTGATACTTTTGAGAAATTGTGAAAAAGAATCATACTACAACCAAGGATAGATAAGAATTAAATTTGGCGTGATAAGGTCGAGGCTTCTGAAAGAGATGTGCATCACTTTAAGCACAAACGTAAGTAAACATAATAGAGATGTCCTGAACCTCGAACATAATGAAGTGCATGAGAACGATTTCACGAAATCCTCGGTTGGTTGAGATGTGCCTTATTTCCAGATTCTGTCTGACAGCAATTTATGAGCCCTTCAAATGAGTTTGGTGAGACTAGAGATCAGAAACAGACTTGACAACATTTTGAATAAAAGGGATAAGTAAATTTCCATAGTTCGCAAACCACAGACAACAATAGTAGATAGGAATAAAGTGACGAATAGACAATGTAAAACAGAATGAAGACTAAATGTCTACAGACCTTATCAATCCATTACAAACAAATATTTCTAGCCAGTAATTTTACAGATCTTTGAAGTTGTCCTTACCATTATTTTTCAAAAGAACACTGAAAGCCTTCGTTACGTGACGTCATGCCTTAATCTGGTTGACAACAATTGAGTGAAGGATAAGAACATGGGATCTAACTACTCAGGTGATTAATGATCATTGCATGTGTTCCGAGCGGGAAGTGGGGTTTCAATAGCTTTTCTCCATTGTATTCGGTTATCTGACTGCTCAAAAGATTTCATTTCTTCTTCAGCTGATCTCCGTGTTACATTCGGACCCAAGCCCAAATCACTGCTTTCCACTAGATGGCTGAACGTCCGATTTCAGTGGAAAGTTACTTTAATGTATGTCCAGTCCGTCCCTATTTCCTTCCACATATTCATTTAGCAATAGGTTCGTGACTCATTCAATGCCAAAATTCCTTGTTACTCATCCTCTTCAGCCGACCAGTATCTAAACAGCGAAAGCAGGTGTTGATGAAAGTTTGCTACGAAGCCTGTTAGAAATGCTTTTAGTGATGTGCGCGAGAAAGTTACTGGTTCTTATAGAAACAGCGACCTGACATTCGTTCTAAGATATTACACTAAGCATGAAATTCCCGGCTATCCGCCTCAATTATGTATGCTGAGTGGTTCAAACAGTTGTGAACACAATTTGAGTTGAGTTTTTATCTAAATCTGGAGAACTTGCGCTACAGAGATCGTTCTAAGTATCAGGACCGACACAGTATTATTTGACTGGACAACCGTTAACAGTCATTGATGGTCCGTTAGGTTAGAAAATTAGAATGATAAGCGACCTTACAGAGAACCGATGTCTTTTGTTCATGTCAGTCTACGCACTGACTGATTGTACTCAATGAGTGAGCTTCTTACGATAGTGCAACCAGAAGATAAGGTGATGATAACTAGAAACACTGATCGAGCATCTTAGCTCAGTGGCGAGTAGTTTGAGTGCCTTGTTAGTGGCCGATAAGACAAAAGGAAACTTCTTCTGTAACTTTACACAGAACAAAATGTACTCCTAATTAGAATCAACTTCCAGCACAAACATCACCTGGAGTTGTTCGATTGACATTTAAGCCTAAACTCAAACAGATCCCATTCCTAATAGCTATCGACGATGTAGGTGCATACGGGATTGCGTATCATTCCGAAGACCTTGATTAGATTCGGATGATCCTTTAGACTTAGTTAGATTTCTATTCAGATTTGTAATTAGTTATAAACATCGTCCTAAACACCGTTAAGTAAGGAAATTGGTTGCACATATTAATGCAGCCAAACACCAAACCGAGCCACCAGAAGGCATAAACGAACACTTACAAGAGATGATGATAACAGGTAATGAAGCTGCTTGCGGATTGGGTTATGCGCTAAAACCTAATGTGCTCCTGAAAGTTCGTTGAAAGTTGTTGACGTCTGTTAGTTCATTCCGCCGAATAGTATGTAGAAAAATATATACGTAAGACTCTTACTGATATGTATCCACATATATATATTTATGTGTGTGTGTGCATGTTGGTCTCTCTTTCTGTTTGCTCGGTTAGTCTGTGACCACTTCACTTGTATGGACTTGTCTCCTTTAATAATGTGTATTCTCCTTATATTATATTATATATAATATGAGTGTTTGTTGACAGTCCGTTGCTTGGTGACATATATCCATATATGTTTGTTGGCATGTCTGCTATATTCGCTATGTATAATTGGATCGACACTCCATTATAATTAGCCATTCATGTTAAGACTGTCTAATGATTTTTCCCACGCTTGTCTGAATTATTTATATATATTCGCATTCACAATTTGTGTGAACTACTTTACTTTACAACTACTTTACTTACTTACCACTTTGGTGTGAGACCATTTATTTTCGTCTCCTTGTGTTTGGACAATAGAAGTATCATCGCAAACCTAGTGGTCTTCTGATTTCCGCCTTCTTTCGTCAGGACTATTAGTTTCTCGACCAGTCCATAATAATAACTTAGCGACGAGTACATAACAATTTGGCGACGAGTACATAACAATTTGGCGACGGGGAAACTAGTACATAACAATTTGGTGACGGGGAAAACTACTATTAACCACTCAGCAGCAGCAACTTAACAATTTACTATGGATCCTATTAAATTGGAATTATTGTTCGAACGACAAATGAAATTAATGGAAATGTTCGTCAACCAACAGACTGGTCCAGCTCCACCTTCAAGCAATCCCAATCATACCATGCTACCATCTGTCGACGGAATTGTGAACAGCATTTCACAGTTCAATTATGACCCAGAGGCTAATGTCACTTTTGACACATGGTATCAACGTTATGAGGATTTATTCACTGTTGATCTCGCCTCACAAGACGATGCCTGGAAGGTGCGAGTTTTGCTACGTAAATTGGGTCCGGCAGAATATGAACGGTACTGCAACCTAATTTTACCACAGAAACCACGTGACAATTGTTTCGATGATACAATAAAGTTGCTGCGTGAACATTTCGGAGACCACTCCTCATTATTCAGTATACGTTATCGTTGCCTCAAGCTGGCAATGAATGAAAATGATGATTTTCTTACTCACGTTGGCACAGTCAACCGAGAATGTGAGAGATTTCGACTCAGGTCCTTAACAGATGATCAATTCAAAGCCTTGATTCTCATATGCAGTCTCCAATCTCCTCGTTTCACAGATATCCGAACTCGACTGCTCAATCAGCTAGAACAAAATCCCAAGTTAACATTACATGACATAGCTGATGAATATCAACGGCTGATTAATCTGCAGAAAGACACACACCTGGTCGAATCAACACCTCCGAGAAGCTCTGATATTCGTGCATTACGCAAGAGCAAAAATCTCTCATCATCTACTCCTGACCCACCTACTTCTCTTAATGTTCCGCGGAAATCTACAAATACTCGTCCAACTTCACAAAATACGACAAAGAAGACCCCTCCATCACCATGCTGGCATTGTGGCGCGTGGCACTTTGTAAAGTCTTGCCCATACAAAAATCATCGTTGCAGCAAGTGCAAAATCATCGGTCATAAAAATGGGTTTTGTCAGCCACGCCAACTCAGATATCATAATCCAGCAAAAGCTCAACAAAATGTCGGTCCTAAATCTCCAAAAAGATCACTGAGTCTACGTGCAACCTGTCAAGTCACAACACCAGCTATGCGGAAATATATTGACCTTCAGATGAATGGTCATGATACTCGTCTGCAGCTAGATACTGCCTCTGATATTACTGTTATATCAGAGAAACTTTGGAATTATATTGGCAGACCACCTATCACCAATACTTCCCAGTCTCTTCTCAGCGCCTGTGGTGGGCGGCTCAAACTAATTGGTGAACTCAAATGTTCTGTTTCCTTCCGCAATACCAAATTCACAGGAATTTGTTACGTCACGAAGAATGATTTAAATGTTTTGGGACTTGATTGGTTCGATCGTTTGCATCTGGCTGATGTCCCACTAAATTCTCTACGCAATACAGTGAAGAAGCATAAAATGCTAGACAATTCCGGACGGAGCCGAAGCCGCAAACCCAACAATCAGACGAAACGACAGGCGTCAACAACAAGCCCAAAGGTCCCAGATAAACCCCCAGGTAAACATCCTACTAATCATTCATCTTCTCAAAAGGGGAGGTGATATGTATCCACATATATATATTTATGTGTGTGTGTGCATGTTGGTCTCTCTTTCTGTTTGCTCGGTTAGTCTGTGACCACTTCACTTGTATGGACTTGTCTCCTTTAATAATGTGTATTCTCCTTATATTATATTATATATAATATGAGTGTTTGTTGACAGTCCGTTGCTTGGTGACATATATCCATATATGTTTGTTGGCATGTCTGCTATATTCGCTATGTATAATTGGATCGACACTCCATTATAATTAGCCATTCATGTTAAGACTGTCTAATGATTTTTCCCACGCTTGTCTGAATTATTTATATATATTCGCATTCACAATTTGTGTGAACTACTTTACTTTACAACTACTTTACTTACTTACCACTTTGGTGTGAGACCATTTATTTTCGTCTCCTTGTGTTTGGACAATAGAAGTATCATCGCAAACCTAGTGGTCTTCTGATTTCCGCCTTCTTTCGTCAGGACTATTAGTTTCTCGACCAGTCCATAATAATAACTTAGCGACGAGTACATAACACTTACTTAATGCACGTGACAATTATTATGTTACTAGTCATATCGAAACTACTGGCTTATTTCGTTTGTTACATGTTTTGTACACCACGTGAAACATTGATTCGCTAAGATTAGATGTAGGTTTTTTCTTCAGGTCAATATAACGTGTTCATCTTTCTTCAGAGACTGTCAATGTGAACTGAAAAACCAAAGTTAGTTTCAAACTCCTGGAAAAATTAGACCATTTGTCTGTTCAGCCAATTTACTGGAATGAAAATTGTTTCTACAACACTGGTGAATGGTTTAATTTTAAAAGATGTAAGTAAAATTCCAATATATCAATCAATTAAAATTCTTACTTTATCACGTAGAGTTAACCGAGTCCATGGTTTATCTGTTCGACGATCATAAGCATCAGCTTCACTGACCTCAACATAATCATTGAAACGTATGATTTTACGTCGGCGGAGTTCTTCAACAGTTGGTCGAAATGACAACTGTGAAAGTAAATAGAAAACAAGTCTACAACTTTTCAAAATGATTTAAAAATGCTGTTTTTTTTTTCGAAAACTGTAAGAGTAAGAGAAAGTCCACGTGTGTTTAGTGAGTAATGTATATTGTATATATTCAGTGACACAAATACATGTGTAGCCTAAGTAGTTAAGTTAAAGAGCACACTTCTCATCATGTCTTGCTATTTATCATATGATGTAATTAATGTGTCAGTGAAGAATTTTCATAGATAAATATATTTATAGAGGTCATTTCAGTTGGTTGGTGAGTAACCTTAAAATACAGATTCTCTGTTAGAAATGAATAATTGCCTACACTTGAACTTTTTATTCACAATTCTGATTAGAAAGGTAGTATAAGTAGTAGTAAAAACCGTTGTCAACATCTTGTTATTTGCAGTTAACTAAGGGAAATCAATCAGGAACCGATTGTGAAACAAATAGGCAGAAAGAAATGGAGATGGATTGGCCATACGCTGAGGAAACCATCAAGTGACATCACTAGACAAGCCCTCGAGTGGAACCCGAAAGGGAGGCGGCGAGTTGGTCGTCCAAGGGTGACTTGGAGGAGGTCATGCGAGGAGGAGATGAAAGCATGTGGACAGACCTGGAGCAGGTTGAAAAAGTTGTCAGAAAACCGAAGTCAATGGAGGTGCGCAGCTGAAGCCCTATGTTCCTCTAGGAACTAAAGGATATAATAATAAGGGAAATCAAAAGTCGGACAAAAATTACTGATTGATTGGTTGATTGATAAATAAATACACAAGACTAGTTTTATATTGACAATGCAATTTGAAATACCAACAATGCCATAAATGCACTTACTTCTAGTTTATAAATCGCCTAATTCATGGATATAACAGTATCCTACAATATATGCGCCATTTGATGAGTATATTTTTAGTTTGTTTTAATATTTATCACAGTCTTAAGTCGAATTTAACACCACTGAAACATCGCAACTGAAACTAATATTTCTAGCATATCAGGATTATTTTGAGAAGAAATGATGAAAACAAAAATGGGACTTTGCCATCTGAGTGATATCAGCAGCTTCGTAAGCATAAAGAGAACACGGATAATAATATCAATGTCATAATCATACCATCTCTTTATTCATCCGACCTAATATGGATCGGTATGAACTTGTAAATACTAGCATACGATTAAACACTCAGATATTCAATGATTCCAAGAAAAATGAAGGTGTTTAAGTCATAATGAATAAACCTGAGATAAACATCTTAGGAACAAGCATTCGAGATTCAGTGTTGATCAACTCATAGGTGTCACTAATGTTTTTGTAAGTTGATATCTAATCCCAGATATATGGACAACAGATAATTAAAGCAAAATGTAATGGTGATTTTCAAACATGCAACTGAATGGAGTGATTTAAAGGTGACACCCTCTCCTGAAACTTTTATAACGCGGAAGAATATTGCTACAGATAGCACTACTGAATGATCGAACTATTTGTAGAATCTGTTGTCTTGGCATCACAGATGCACTGCTCTCTCTCTCTCTCTCTCTCTCTCTCTCTATATATATATATATATATATATATATATATATATATATGAAGAAACTAGCTTTACTTCTCAGTAAACGTTATAAATGACAGATATATGGTTAGTATGAAGAAGACCTGTTTACTTCACAAACTATGAAAGGTTTCTATCTAACGACTTTTTGCACGACTCTCCCGGCTAGTGATCTTGTCTATCCTTTTTCTTGTTACAATGGGATAAACGTGTTTACAACAGTGTACAAACATGGGATGGAAAAAATAGATATGCAGATGATTGAAAACTAGTGGAGGTGATTTACTTAGTAGACATTAATACACCAAAAAAGTAGGCATTCAGTATAATTAACTATCACCGAAGTCTATCGACTAGTTGAGATGCAATGGTATCGTTTAGCTTAATGATACGATACACTGAGGAATATATATATATATATATATATATATATTTCAGTGCACTACAATTTAATATTGTACGTAGAGAGGAAACAGGGGACAGAAAACCTAGGTTTTCTGCTTGTCGACAATGCTCAATAAAACATACATGTAACAGCGATATATATATATATATATATATATATATATATATATAGACTTCATTCCCTTAGATATTCGAACCTGTGTCATTCAGTAGATGAAATTCATCAACCTTAATACTAAATTACTCAGGCATGAAACAGAGAATTGACTCACTATTTACATTTAGAAAACTGTTTTTATGAAGCTAAAAAAACAACTTTAAAAAGTCCTATCCATAACTGAGATGTGTTACCTTTGTAATAACACTGTTTACAATACTTCTTAATGTATGTAATTTAAAATCACATGGACAATAGTATACTTTTCACTTATTAGCAATTATCAACTAGTTACCAGTAAAGCAAGTATTCTCGCAAGGGCGTCATCATGATATCTCACTAAGCTATGAACAAATACATCAATAACTAACTAAGTACCTATCAAACCTTGTTTACTAAAATTCTATATACTTCTTTATACTAGCCATATTATGTTTATGATTTTGAAAATAAGACTAATTTGACAGCTGAAACTTGTATGACATGTGAAGTAAAATGGTAGACTTTTGCTGTTGTAGTATGCAGGTTATCGACTTTTTGAAGCACCACATTCTACCGGTAAGATTGAAGTATGAAATAAGTGTATGTTTACCTCCTGTGAGAAATGCACCATTGTGTGTGTACGAAAGATTATCCACTAATGCACAAATTAAATGATTCATTGGTTCTGTTCAACTTATTCTATACAGTTGGTATACGACTAATGTAATGTTATTCAACTCGACTTTAGAAAATGCGTTCAAATATAACCTGACTTTAAAAAAGTTAACTGCTCGTATAGTTTTATTGTTTCTAACAGATTTACTTGTGCACACGACAGTAACAGTTTCACTAAATTTAGTAAATATATATTCAATAAAGAGAAGCTCATATGCATAAGCATTTTGTTGACCTTTGCTTTAAATCCATGCTTAACCTCATTAATTGCGCACAATACTTACCTTTAAGATGAAAATAAATTCAGTCGCTAATACTCGCAGAAAAAAAACAGAGAGAAAAAAAATAAGAAACTCTTTAAAGCAATGAATAATATTCATCTTGAAATAAGCTGTGTCCTAGAGTAGTACTATGGCTGTTGAACCGTCATACGAACGGATAAAAGTAAAATTTACACCATACCATCGGCTGGAACCAATGGATGAAGGTGATTCTAAGCTTTTGTTGTTGTCGAAAATTTGAACCGCTAACCATCCTCATCAGTCGAAATGATCACAACTCGCCTGAAAGTAATCACCAATGGGCCGTGATTTGACTGACACACTTATTTTTCGGCGAATTCATTTTCATAGCCGTACAATCGTAAATATATATATATATATATATATATATATATATATATATATATATATATATATATATGATTGTTTTTTGTATGTGTGTGTACATTAAATTTGTCAAACAAAAATACAATTAGTAAGTTCAGATGAACTGGGTGTTGCTATAAGAGGGTAGTAACAAAAGTGATGAGTTGTCACAAACGACTGTTAAAGAAGATTTAAGTAATAATAACATGAATAGTTTGACGAAAGAGTTGTGCTCAGGGTGTACATGGAAACAAAACAACATGCGGAGTTACGCAAGGGTTTTAAGTGGTTAGAAAAGAAATAAATAAGCATACAAGCAAAAGTTAAGTCGAATCAACAGAGTTATTAACAAGATAGTAGAAGTGGTTGAATAATTTTCTTTTGTATGCATAGTTCTGGTTCTTCCAATTGAATGGCTAGGGCTTCTGCAATGCAAAGAAGACGGAAACGTTTTGTCCTTGACGGGTTGTTCTTCACTATGTAGATTACTTGGAGGCAGGAGGCATTTGTTGAGATGGAATGACCATAGTGGTGGCGAGATATTCGATTATTGCACTTATACGGTCACTACTTCCTTCCTGCAGCCACGCTGGATAGTGTTCTTTGACCCTTTTGACAAGATGCGCGTTGAACGACCGATGTACCTGGCTCCACAGCAACAGGTGGACTGATATATACACATAGAAGTGGTCATGTGCGGGATCTTGTCCTTTGGGCTTGAGAAGCTCAGCTGCGCGACTGGAGAACACTACTCTCAGTGTTGTCGCAAAGAAAGATCTTCTTAAAGAAGTCAAAATTCTCCTCCTAAGGACATGACTGAGTAGGTCACTTTTAAGTCAAGGTTCATATAAAGTATCTGTTTTGGCAAGGATGGTGTCTCTTGCTTTTGGATTTTCTGTCTGATGTTTTTGTCTACGAATCTTGATGGATAACCGTTTTGTAGGAAGATTTCTTTCAGGAAGTGTAGTTCTTCTTCCAGGGTATCAGAGCTGCAGATGCGTCGGACGCGAGTGGCAAGAGTTCTAATTAGGTTTCTTTTTCGACTGATTGGTACCCAGCTGTAGAAGCTTGTCAGCTGACCGTTCCATGTGGGTTTCTTATGGATGGACCTTCTTAAAGTTCCGTCAGCTCTCCTTGTAAGTTCAACGTCAAGAAAAGGAATTTTAGATTCGTTTTCAATTTCAAGAGTGAACTTTGTAGCTGAATGGCATTTGTTCAATATATGTAGTAACTGATTGAGATCGTGACCGTCATCACAGATAATAAAGATGTCGTCCACATATCTAACATTCAAGTGAAAATTGTCGATAGTTGATTTGAGTCCGCCGTTCTCGAGGTTTGCCATGAAACAGTCTGCTAGTAATGGGCCCAATGGAGATCCCATTGCGATCCGATCTTGTTGTCTGTAGTTAACATCGTTGAATGTGAATTGCACATTGAGTGTATATCTCAGCAGTAGTTCTTTTAAACAATTCGTCAGTAATCCGATGTTCAGCTGATTTTTGTCTATGTATTGACAAATGTGATAGACAGTTTCTGTGAGTGGAACGTTGGCATATAGTGGCTCAATGTCGAGAGGGAGAGCATATTTTTGTTTTTTACATTGATATCTTTAATATAATCGACGAAATGGAAGGTGTCACGAAGCGAATATTGGCACATCTGTTTTCATACAGGTTCTAAAATGTCAGCTAGCCGTTTCGCTATTGAATGGTACGGGGAGCCTGGCATACCAACATCCAGTCCATCTGAACTTACCAACTGTATTTTCGTTTGACAAATTTAATGTACACAAACATACAAAACAACCATATTTATTTGCGACTGTACAGCTATGAAAATGAATTCGCCGAAAAAAGACTCTTCGCTGAACAACTGCTGGTCTTCTGTCTATCAATGTTCGAATGGGAATTTTTCATGAGCACATTTTTTCTCACACCGTACAGGCTCCAAGGTGAATAAAGTGTCATAACCTTGTCTTAGAATGAACAGCCACTGTCTATGTAATAAGCTATATTTTAAACGGCCACATTTTGACAGAAAAAAAACACAGTTGCGTAATAAGCCTACCACCACTTAATCTTGTACACATGAGTAGTTTGAATTTACCTTAGGCATAAATAAAAATGTGAGACAGACGTAAAGATAGTTTAGAAGATGTGCAGTTAAAACGACACATGATTAGGATGTTTTTGCAATTATAACTAAGATTAGCTCGAATTTTGTCTGAAGAAAAATATGAAATAATCAAGTTGTAAAAAAGCGTATCATTCATTATAATAAAGGTTTTTTTGTATTTCCCAATGAATGAAATACAAAACGATATTGTTTCTACTGTCGTTTCGCTATTTAATTCTAATAGCTTTATCAAAGCATTATTAAACCGGAATTTACAAAATCTCAGCATATATACAACAATAGACTTAAGTCTATTTTCTCACCGCTTAATTCTTTGTTATATATATGCTGAGATTTTGTAAATTCCGGTTTAAAAATACTTTGAGAAAGCTATTATAATTAAATAGCGAAACGACAGTAGAAACAATATTGTTTTGTTTTTCATTCATTGGGAAATACAAAAACACCTTTATTATAAATGAATATCATATAACCAAAGCCCAAATTTTTTCAAACCGTTAAAAGTGAACTTGGTTTGGACATATATAGGCGTATCATTAATATGACATATTACTACACTTTCGTTCGGGCTGAATGAGCAATGATGATAATTAATAAATTTCCTGCCTACTGTGTGATTAGAAATGCTACTGTAGAAGTATGCTGAAATTGATTATCTACATCTCGATTCAGCACTATGTCTCCTCACAATTCATGAATATTTATTTCAGCGGAGACTCTCAATGGATAGTCTTTCTGAAATCCAATTTCACACCAACAAAAAATTCCGTTGACAACCATGCAGACATTATGACAACACTTAGAATAGAATTAAACAGCGATTAAAGTACAGCTGTATGTGGTAAACTGCATCGTAGCCTTCGCCTTCGTTTTCTCAACTATACTGCACTACTTAAAAAGAATCCGGAAAAAAATACAATCCAATATAATGTATAATTACGAAGCATCACAGTATAGATTACATTTGCTAAAATAATATTTTTCACTTTCGACTGAACACTAGTCAGTAACTAGTGTGATGTATAATGTGACCCACGATCTTCGAATATTTGGGATGAGATTCGCTCCCGTCTATCGTAAGATGATGCTACAGGACTGACCTACATAGACTACAAGCTTAGAAATATGGGAGTAAAGTAGTGATGTGTGTAGACCACTTCACTTATTCGGGAAGTCGTATCAGTCCGAACGGGTTGGTCGCTGACGAAATATCAGCACCTATACAGAAGACGATTTCGTCATACACCAACTTACGCCGTCTCTACCTTAGTAGACGTGATATTCGACCGGCTGCCAACCTTTATGTGTGTGAGACACGGCCATTTTAAGTAGAAGACATGAAAAGACTAGCTGTCGTTAAGCGTAGATGCGTGCGTTATCTCCCGTATTAAGTGGTATAATGAGGTGGGTAATGTTCAGGTAAGTATTCGGTTGGGAACTAGGTAAGAAGGGGAAATCAATAGACGAGGCTGTAAAGTTACACCAGTTGAGTTGGTGAGGACATGTGTTATGCAGACGATATAGTCCTTCTAGGCGAAGACGCGGACGAAATGCAGTCTTCTAAACACCTTGAGCCGCAATCTACGAATGTTTGGCATGCGATTCGCTCCCGCCAAATGCAAGATGATGTTACAGGACTGGACTACATCGACGCCTAGTTTAAAAATAGGAAGTGAAGTGGTAGAGCACGTTGACCGCTTCACTTATTTGGGAAGTACCATCTGCCCCAACGGGCTGATCTCTGACAAAATCTCAGCACGAATACAAGAGGCTCGTTTCGCATTTGTCAGTTTACGCCGACTCTGGCGTAGACGAAATGTTCGACTATCGACCAAAGGGCGGGTGTACTGCTCATCAGTCCGCTCCGTCCTCCTTTATGGTTGTGAGACCTGGCCACTGAGAGTGGAAGACATGAAAAGACTAGCTGGCTGTCTTTGATCATAGGTGCCTGCGTTCTATTTCCCGTGTAAAGTGGCATAATAAGGTGAGCGTTATTTAGGTTAGGCGTAGAGTTCTAGGTAAACAGGGGAAATCAATCGACGAAGTCGTGAAGCTACAAAGACTGAGATGGTTAGGACATGTGTTACGTATGCCAAGCCATCGCCTCCCTCGACGAGCAATGTTAGCGGATATAGGGTCAGGCTGGAAAAAAGCTAGCGGCGGTCAAACAAAAACTTGGCATCAGTCAATGAAATCCACAACAGTTGGTCTAAGCCACGTAGAAAGGTGTAGACTTCCAGGCTGGGATCCTCGGGACGGTAAAAATCTATGGTTGGAAACAATTGGTGACATGGCTCAAAATCGTTCTCAGTGGCGCAGATGCATCCACTCCTTGTGACTTACGATTTCCAATAAATCTGTTTTGTTCTTCGTTAATACTCTTTCTTTGTCTCACACCTCTGCTCACTGTTTCTATTATGCTTTTCTTGTACTTTCTTCTCTTGCTTCGCGTGCTACACGGAATGTGGCGACTTGAACTGTCGCACATTTGTGCAAAGTTCTATGTCGAAAACAGACAGACAGACAGGCCATCGATCGCCTTCGTCGACAGTGAGTGTTAGTTGACACAGGATGGATCAGGTTCGAATAGAGCTAGTCGTAGTCAAAACAAAACACGGCCACAACCGTTAGTTTAAGCTAGCCACGTAGGATGGTGTAGACTACCTCACTGGTTGGGATCCTCGGAATGTAAAAACCACCAACGACAGGAGACAATTGGTGATATGACTCAAAATTGTTCTCGATAATGGCCCAGATGCATCCGCTCCTTGTGATTTACAATATTCAATGAAACTGTATTGTTCATTGACATTACTGTTGTTTTTGCCTCATACTTCTGTTTAGTATCTCTTTTGATGAATCTTTCTTTACTCTCTTCTCTTGGTTTGTGTGACACATGGAGGGAGTGTGGCAACTTGAACTGTTGCACATCTGTGGAAAGCTCTGTGTTGAAACTAGTCAGTCAATTATGTGTCTAGTCCTTTCTTTGGTGCAGACTGAATTCTATCAGTGAGGTATGCCATGTGGCCAACGATCTAGGTGGCTCGCCATCACGGTGCACTTTGAATACTTGATATTAGTTGGTTGGAGGCAAGGAGACGAGTGCCAACCAGCATGAAACCTAGATCCAATGCCACCTTGTGATTGCCTCCAATCAACTAGTAACAGAAATTTTTTATTCTTCATGAAACCATCAGTTATATTTCTCATAACTATTTCTCAAAATTGACAGCTCTAGAGAATATTATTATAAAAAAAAAAAACCCACAGACTAGACGATTGAATATGTTCAATCAAATGAACTCAACGTAAAAAATTTATTTAACTCCACAGACAGCATAAACCTATGAAAGCCAACATCTTATAAAATCGAACAGCTGACTAATTTTGGCTAGAAATATCACTCACCGGTACTGACATACATTCAACAAGGGGAATAAATATTTGACGTAGAATTTTCAGTTTAATTATTATTAACACTGTCTAACAACATCGATAGAATCTCATAGTTGACATCCAAAATCCAAAAGTCGTTTATACAGAAGTTAGTTACTTTGCGTAATTTGTAGTGAATACAATGTGAACTAGTTATCTTAATTCCAACTGTATAAGTGCATGTGAATTATGCATAAATTTCGACTGGATTAATTTATATCTAACTGACTTTGTTCTATTTATTAGTTGATCAATACATACTAAAAATTTGTTTAACTGATGTGTATGAGATATATATACACCTTATATTCAAATGCAATTAAAACTGAACTGATAGTCGATGCATACATGCATCCACTCAGCCTTTTATGTATTTTCAATTTGTTAAATGAAGACTGTGGTCACATTTTCCCTGTTTTTTTTTAATTTTTGTTTATTTAGTAAAGGTCACACCGACAAGAGGACACATGAGTTTGTACGACTTTTATTTATTTCGATAACTTTTGGTATAAACAATAAAATTATTAAAATAACTTTTATTACTGTTGACGAATAAAACTTAAGAGGGACGATAAACTGTTTGTGTAGGAAATAAATGGTTTCGCCTATTACTTGTTTAGCCATGTTGCGACAACCGATTAGGATAAACGACTCAGCTAATGTAGCACATACCTGTCTTGCACGCGTATATGTGTTGATGGAATTAGGCTGTTCAATATTGCAACAAGGCAGTAAAGATAAAATAGGATCAAAACAGTATTTATTAGTGTTTCATCTGATCAAGAATTCTCAACTCTAAAATGATTGACCCAATTAGAGAACACAGTAATAGTTTACGTCTAAGTGGTTGATGATTATTTCCGTTTTTATCTAAGAAATATTGCATAAAATATCGAAAGATGCCGTCAAACAGTGCCAGTCAAAACATATAATTTAACGATACAATTGTATCTTTTCTGTTGACGATAAGTAACAAGTCACTCTGACAATGGAACCAAACAAGAGCCTATAGTCAAATAAATTTGCAGTGGGAAATAAAGATGGAGTGGACACACACTGAGGAGACCGCTGAGTAAAATGACGCGCCAAGCTGGCTCATAATTGCAGCTCTAAGTGGAAAACCAACTGTTGGGCCTCAGAGAGAAATATGGAGGCGATCGTCTGAAGACTAACTGAGTTCAACATAGAACTTTGCACAGATGTGCAACAGTTCAAGTTGCCACACTCCCTCCATGTGTCACACAAACCAAGAGAAGAGAGTAAAGAAAGATTCATCAAAAGAGATACTAAACAGAAGTATGAGGCAAAAACAACAGTAATGTCAATGAACAATACAGTTTCATTGAATATTGTAAATCACAAGGAGCGGATGCATCTGGGCCATTATCGAGAACAATTTTGAGTCATATCACCAATTGTCTCCTGTCGTTGGTGGTTTTTACATTCCGAGGATCCCAACCAGTGAGGTAGTCTACACCATCCTACGTGGCTGACTTAAACTAACGGTTGTGGCCGTGTTTTGTTTTGACTACGACTAGCTCTATTCGAACCTGATCCATCCTGTGTCAACTAACACTCACTGTCGACGAAGGCGACCAGTGGCCTGGGATGGTGCATAACACATGTCCTCACCATCTCAATCGATGTAACTTCACAGCCTCGTCTACTGATTTCCACGTCTTCCACTTCTATTGGCCGTGTCTCACACACATAAAGGAGGACAGAGAGAACTGATGAGCAGTAAACACGTTCTTTGGTTGAAAGCCGGCCGGATATCACGTCTACTAAGGTAGAGATGGCGTAAGTTGGTGTATGACGAAATCGTCTTCTGTATAGGTGCTGATATTTCGTCAGTGACCAACCCGTTCGGACTGATACGACTTCCCGAATAAGTGAAGTGGTCTACACACATCACCACTTTACTCCCATATTTCTAAGCTTGTAGTCTATGTAGGTCAGTCCTGTAGCATCATCTTACGATAGACGGGAGCGAATCTCATCCCAAATATTTGAAAATTGCTGTTCAAGGTGTTCAGACGGCTCTGGATTTCGTCAGCGTCTTCACCTAGAAAGACTTATATTATCTGTATGGTCTAACTCAATGAGATGATTCCCTAGAAGATAGTCTGAAGAGGATACGTAGGCTTATAGGCAATCGTGGAGCCAGCTAAAATAGATTGCAGAGAACAAAGTGGAATGCAGATTTGCTTTATCGAAGCCCTATGTTTTACACAGAACCCAAAGGAACAATAATAATTATCTTTTCTGTTCGATACATTTTATTTCGCCTGACTGTTTGTTTTGTTTTCATCTTTTACTGACTCCGTAGTCAACTTGCGCCAATTTAGTCAGTCTTTTAGGAATAACGCAATTGTGCATATGGAATAATTTAGTGCTACAAGCTGTCTGTATGATAATTTCAGCAGGTAAGTGTGTGTGTGTGTGTGTGTGTCAATATCCACTTGTATGATATTTCTGTAGAGATTTGAAAAGAATGTATGTTAGTGGTCTGTAGTGACGATAATGGGAGGAAAGCAATAAATATTTTGTACACAAACGAAAGTACTGACGGGAAAATTCTTCCTATAAGGATATGTCAAAAATACTAATCCATTTGATCATATATATATATATATATATATATATATATATAAGACAATGCAATTATTTGTATTTCCCGAAGCACTGCACAAAACAGAATTCCGATATTTTTTTATTCCTTCACGTTCCCAGTGCAACATAGGGTTTCAAGCTAGAGGCTTGTAGCAGTGTTTGTTTTTACAGGATGGGGTTGCTAGCCTCATGCCCAGCCTTCCCTCTTTACGATCATTTTATTTCTGGCTTAGCGAGGTGAAGGACTGCGTCGGCTGGGGGTCGAACCCGCCACCATGCTCATGGTCGGCGAGCGTCCTATCCGGTGTGCCACCGACGCACTCATACTGATAGTTATCCTATACTAAAATATGTACATAACTCACCTGAGTAATGTACAAGTAGATGACTAAAACGAAAAAAAACAAATAAGTTGTTTGCTTATCAGATGACAGTATCCAGATTTTTTTAATGACACAAAAGACTGTACATCACGTTGTTTATAGTAAAAAAAAATCAGATGACCTAGGCAGTCTTTGTTAATTAGTTGAGAGTAGGTGGCAATTCAGGTGCATAATCACATCTCAATAAATACGTGAGGTGAGACATCCAGCTATCAATCAAAGGACGTGTGTACTGAGCAGTAGTTTTCTCTTCCCTTCTTTGTAACTGTTGCCATTGGAAGTGTGCAACATGAAGAAGCTAGATGTCTTTGGTCACAGAAGTTTGCCTCCTACCTCCCGTATAGCATGGTGAGTAATATTCAGGTTAGGTGTAGAGTGTTAGTTACGGAGGGAAAGTCGATTAGTAAGGCTGTGAACCAATATCATTTGAGATGGCTAAAACATGTGTGTTATGTACCCCAAGCCGCTGCCTTCTACGTCGATTAATGTCTTCCTATGTCATTATCCTTTCTCCTGTACATTTCTGCTCATCATGTTTCCTTTAAATTTTTTTTCACCTTTGTGTATTACATGCAATGTGGCAACTTGAACTTATGCACTTCCGTGAGAATTTCAAGGCTGAGACTCAGACAGTCGAAATATGTAAGATTCTCATTAACTCCATGTAACAGCTTCTAAAGGTGAATTCAGTGTTACATTTCTATTCATATATACATCATTTGATGGCTTTTTAGATTATAAGTTTGTGATAATTATACACAATGACTTTATAATAAAGAATAAAGAGAAATCCGATACGATATTCAACTGTTGAAAATTAAAACCTAGAAAGAATCAACAGGTTAAACAATTAATAACCTAATAACAGTTTCGTTTTAAACTTATTCTCATTCCAGTTAGTACTAATCATTAGGCAAAGTTTTGGTTCGACATGCGTAACACATGTCACAACTACCTCAATCGATGTAGCTTCAGGACCTATTTCCAAAGCTCCCTTTATTGAATAACTTTCAGCATGAGACACCTAACAAAGCGAATATTACAGAAGACTATATGTGAACACCTCTTCCAGTGTAAACACAAAATAAATCAAAAGACAAATGACACAGTTCAACAATATGTAATCAGCTATAATATGCTGCCAACGGTTGTGATCTCTAGTTTCACAAGAAACCTGTTGAATTTATTTCAGCTGCAATAAAAAGCTGTTCACAGATAAGAACATCAGTCACGTAACAAAAATAAAAAATACTGTCAAATCTAATATACGCAGAAATATAAACACACAAAAAACGAGATTCACCTTGCGAGTTAAAATTTGCTTTCGTTCTTCTTTAATCCTGTTGCGCACTTCTTCTGTATCAACTAAAAGTGAAGGCAACATTTATGATATGAGATGAAGTTAATTACTTCTTTTAATTATTGTCATTAGAATTGTAATTGACTTTATTATGAACTAAGATGTATCTCACACAACCACCCAGTATATTGCATGGTAGGTATATACATTTCCATGTGTAAAACTTACGGAATATGGATAGACATTATAAAATAATATATAGTTGTTAACTCATATCTGAAGTATATTCCAGCCAGTATGGTTGGATAAGAATGTCAATATTTGTGAAATGGACTTACAATAAACCAACTGAGCCTACCTGATCGCAGTACACCTGACAACAGCAAAAAGGACGCGGAGTTTGAGACTGCAGAGAAAGTACAACATACCAATGCCAAGAAATAAAAAGTTAACATTCAAAATATCCTAAGAAGAAGCCAAACCCCAATGAATATTCAACTAAGACATTGACAGAGTGATTGATTGTAAGGCTTCAACAGTCACCAACAAATGAGGTGAGAAAGTTATTTCTACTGAATGAATAAAGTGAGCTTGCATAGCTATACACTCACCGCACAACATTATTTACGAAACTGAAGTGAGATATACTTAACTGTATAAAAAAAGAGTGCAAACAACAGTGGGTATTATCTAAAACTAAACACTAAAATGTAAAATCAACCCCTAATAGCATCACTATATTATGATAGAAAATTTTTAATAATGTAAAGATCGGAGTTTAGTCAAACCTATCCTTAAAAGTTTGACAGTTAAACTGCTTGCAGTTAGCTGAACACTTCAAAGTTATACAAAGAAGCTATATAAAGGAATTAAGTGCAAATAAAGAGAATATCAGATTAACAGTCTATAGTCAGCCAACTTCAGCGAACACCTCGGATTCATATAATAGATGGCTGTCTTAAATTTCATTCATGCTGAAACTATCGGGCGAATCAATTTTCGTATGATAATCAATTTGTTTATCTAGTCTGAATATTTAATATCAAAGTTCCCACTGATATTTTCATTACAAGAAAAGAACAGACATTTATCAAATTTAGGGAGAATTTTTCGTTGGAACTCATCCAATCAGTCTAACGAGGGAGGGGAATGCAAAAAGAAATGAAATAAATTTGGACACAGAGACGAAAATTTCGTTTGCGAAGGAAAGAAAACAACTGGTCACTGTCAAAATCTAATGGCGGTTTACTTAGAGAAACAGCATATTTTCAAACCCACTTCTTGATGGATTACAATGAGGTGACAAGGTTGTCAATG
Organism: Trichobilharzia regenti; assembly: GCA_944472135.2. Lineage (NCBI taxonomy): Eukaryota > Metazoa > Platyhelminthes > Trematoda > Strigeidida > Schistosomatidae > Trichobilharzia > Trichobilharzia regenti. The sequence goes on from OX235270.1 coordinate 37,352,869, forward strand.
TTTCCTTCATATCTTTCCTTCTATACGCTTTTTCTATGATTAATTATATTATATTTGTACGCTTTTAAGAACAATTTCTGTTAAGAAATTCAAATAATAAATGTACAGCCACTTTAAAAGGAAAGTGGAGTGATCCTCAAACAAACTCTCCGTTATTTACCTAAACAAGCCCTTTTTCTGCTCTTACCACCGATCAGTATTGCCTACCACGATAAATAAAGGCAGGAAGAATCTCTTTCCAATAAGTCTATAGTAGTAAATTGTACGTAAACACATAATAGAAGTTAAAGAGTATGAGTGGAACAGAAACTTATTGATACATAAAACTGTGGTCAAATAATCAAGGAAATTACCATGCAGGATATTCTTTTGTTGAAGTTCATCTGTTGTAGGGCGTTGGTTAAGTCGACGCTCAAGTGAGGCTTCAATATCGATTCGAAGTTCAGCGCGAGCCTCCAGGGTGGTGCTGGGAATAATATTTTTGGAAATTAAGTCGTCACGACAAGGTCTGCAGGCTAGAAATCGATTGATGCGATCAGCTCTTCGCAACCACATATCTTTGTGTTCTTGACGTGACTTGATAAGTGATGCAAGCGTTTGATTGGGTGGGGACAAATTATATGCATCTTCTTCATCGATATCTGCACAATTATAGAAAATAAAGCGACATTCTTTGCCAAACGGATAAGTGCGACTAGGTAGGCGTAAATTTTTAGACATGTGATTAGAGCTGGAAGTAAGGTCACTTTCTTTGAAATCATTATTATGTGGTACTGATAAGGAGGATGAAAATGAATGAACACAGTTGGGAGTCGATATTACTGAACATTCAGTAGAAACAACTGCATCAATTGAATCTGGAGGACAATAAGCTTCAAATTCGCAATCAATCGAACCATTAGTATTATTCTGAATTGGACACTTTAAATTATTGGAGGAAATGTGAGAGTTAGACACGGCTGATTGAAGCTTCAAATTTTGCGTAGAATCTAATGAACATGCAGAATGATGAGATGACTCAGAACTAATACGATGTTCCACCGAAGAGAAGTCTGAATTAGATACAGGTAGTACCATTGCATTGCAGGCAACAGATAAATTTTTGACACCGCTTTTACTGCAAAGTACTGGATCCACTCTGAAATTAAGAAAAAGAATTTCTAATAGTTGCGTCCTTTAGTATCAGATAAAACCTAGAAGGTAAAACACTTTTTATTAGGAAGTATACCTTGTTTAGACCACAATAACTATTAGGTGACTCTAATACATGAATATATAAGGAATTAAATACCTTTCAGCAGAGTCACAAAGTATAGCAGCTTGAATTGTTAAACCTCAGTCAGCAGTACCATGTATATCTGAAACGCTATTGGTATACTAAACTGTAGATTTCACAACTGGTTACATAAATGATTGTATTTTCTGCTAAAATGTACAAATGTTATTCACTAAGAGACACATGTACCCGAGTAGCTGCATCCACAATGTTCACACTATAAAAAGATATTTGATTTGGTTCAATTACTATGAGACAAATATGAACATGAAAAGGTCTAATATCCTCAAAACATACTTATAGTAGCTAGTTTACCAACAATATTTAATTACTTGGGAGAATAGATCGTTGTTTGGTTACATGTATCACAAATACCTCCAGAAGGCTTTGAATATGAAGGTTGCGATTGTGAACATTTTGGTGACTGAGGTGTTACATTCTTTTGCATTTCACTGGTCTTTTTACATGAAGTTTTGGAATGGTGATCGGGACTTGATGTAACGTCTGTAGTCAACCTTCCAACACCTGTACTTATCTTGGTAAGCGCTTTACGCGTTTCAGTGAGTTGGTAATCATCCACAGGAGTCTGTATAATGTACTATGATTAAATTGAAAATAAAACTTACTATACATGCTGATTCCAGACGACTTACTGCGACAGAGAGTTCCCCATTTTCATGATTATTTCCAAGAAAATGTGATACATCTAAGTGACACAAAAAAATAATAACATGATTTATGTGGTCGTATAAACTTAGAATCATAGTCTCCACCATATTTATTAGTAATAGTTGACTTTTAGTTTACTTGTAAAATATCAGACAGATGTCAGAGTGGTGATGAGAACTAGAGCAAACGATACAATCAAGCTGCTTAACTTATATAACCACTACTTATAGAATTTAGGGACGTTGTATTCATGTTACTCTTTTTATGGAATCAGTGACCAGGCACCTACTTATTGATAGTTTAATATGATAATGACTATAATGGTAATAAAAAATTCGTGTTGGCTATGCATTTTTAGGTGATAAACATCGTAACATCATAGTCTTCGTACTCATCCACTTATGTGTTGTTTCAATGAATATAAATCCGGTCTATCGAAGAATTAAACAATAAAACAAATCTCATTCGGTGAGCACAGTTTGCCGCATCTAAGTACTCATGAATGTTGATGGGTGAAATATAACAGAGAACCTTTTAGACTACGTAGAAAAAATACAGTGATTCACCCATCTGACCTTTACATAAACCACCTCAAACTCAGTTGTTCCTTAAAAACCTTATATAAATTTAAATATTAAATTAGTATTAAATTACTGGTCATGTAATGCAAATGAAACATCATATACAGACTTTCTGTTAACTAAGTTACGAGCACTTTAATTATGAGGCCTTATGATATTAAATAACTGCCTATATCGAAATGAGGATTTAAAGCCGAACCAATGAAATAATAATCTAAGTTACCATGAGTGTTTCTACTATTTCATACAGACTAGTGATTTCATTGATCGTATTTACTAGTAAAATGAACACTGGTATGTGCTGACATCTGACAGCAAAAGTTAGATATGAATTCGTGTAGTAACACATTATGGTGGGTGAAGATAAGTCAAAGTGAAGTCATGTTCTTAATATCCACTCATTCTTATAACACAAGACAGAAACTTAGGACAAAAACAGAAAACAGCTGAAGATCTCACTGCCTAAAAGTTTCTATTTATTATTGTAGCATTTTTGTATAAAGAAAAATATTTATTTAAGCTGACAGCCTTCTAGTAAGAAAAGCTCTTAGAATCTGATGAGGTAGAAGTGCTACCTGAAGACTTCTGTATTGTGGCATAAAACTCAGTAATTTTAAAAATCCTAATTTAATGAGTCAAGAACCACAAACCTTGCAAAGGATTATTATTAGAGTACTGAGACAGAAAATATGAGTTTTGAATCGTGATATAATATGGAAAAAGAGCAACAATTTTACTCCCACGTTTGTCTTAGAAAAACAAATAGTTGCTGAGATAAGTACCTTAGTTATGAGGAAACTAGCGCAAAGGTTCTACCGAAAAATCCAACCTGTAATTCGGCAGAGAAGCGTTCATATCCCCAAGAAGTATCTAGAATAAATAGATGTTTTAAAACGACCTTATAATCCACTTGTACTGTTACATAACAGATCACATTCGAAAAGATATCGGTGCTATTTAATAGAGAATGCATTTTTAAGTCTTGGATTTCTATCCATAACACTGAGCTTAACATGTGTTATTCTCAGGCTAAAATATGTGCAAGTAGCGACTAACTAGTTATATATGTTGGTGAATACAAGAAAAATTACTTAGACTCAAAAATCAAGACACAGGAGTCCTCTATAAATTGATGATTATAGATGATTAATGTTGGATTGTTGGGTAACGAGTCAGACATTATGGACCATATCAGTTGACATTCTGGCAATACGCAAAGCCAACTAGTACTGCTGCACAGATAAGCACTCATAAACCAGTCATTTGAACCATAAATGACCCTATTCAACTCCATACATCAAATTAGATAGCTTAAATTTGTGACTGTTCAGAAGAATGCCCATAAGCAGAAACAGTTACTGTCTGTCTGCCTATTTTCGACATAGAACTTTGCACAAATGTGCGACAGTTCAAGTCGCCACATTCCGTGTAGCACGCGAAGCAAGAGAAGAAAGTACAAGAAAAGCATAATAGAAACAGTGAGCAGAGGTGTGAGACAAAGGAGGAGTATTAACGAAGAACAAAACAGATTTATTGGAAATCGTAAGTCACAAGGAGTGGATGCATCTGCGCCACTGAGAACGATTTTGAGCCATGTCACCAATTGTTTCCAACCATAGATTTTTACCGTCCCGAGGATCCCAGCCTGGAAGTCTACACCTTTCTACGTGGCTTAGACCAACTGTTGTGGATTTCATTGACTGATGCCAAGTTTTTGTTTGACCGCCGCTAGCTTTTTTCCAGCCTGACCCTATATCCGCTAACACTGCTCGTCGAGGGAGGCGATGGCTTGGCATACGTAACACATGTCCTAACCATCTCAGTCTTTGTAGCTTCACGACTTCGTCGATTGATTTCCCCTGTTTACCTAGAACTCTACGCCTAACCTAAATAACGCTCACCTTATTATGCCACTTTACACGGGAAATAGAACGCAGGCACCTATGATCAAAGACAGCCAGCTAGTCTTTTCATGTCTTCCACTCTCAGTGGCCAGGTCTCACAACCATAAAGGAGGACGGAGCGGACTGATGAGCAGTACACCCGCCCTTTGGTCGATAGTCGAACATTTCGTCTACGCCAGAGTCGGCGTAAACTGACAAATGCGAAACGAGCCTCTTGTATTCGTGCTGAGATTTTGTCAGAGATCAGCCCGTTGGGGCAGATGGTACTTCCCAAATAAGTGAAGCGGTCAACGTGCTCTACCACTTCACTTCCTATTTTTAAACTAGGCGTCGATGTAGTCCAGTCCTGTAACATCATCTTGCATTTGGCGGGAGCGAATCGCATGCCAAACATTCGTAGATTGCTGTTCAAGGTGTTTAGAAGACTCTGAATTTTGTCAGAGTCCTCACCTAGAAGGACTATATCGTCTGCATATTCTAACTCAACGAGATTATTCCCTGGTAGCAAGTCAATCCCTGAGTCGCTGAAGTCACTAAGGGTTAAGTCCATTAACACATCTATGATGAAGTTGAATAGAAAAGGAGATAATGGGCATCCTTGACGGACACCACTGGTCGTCATCAGTTCAGATGACAGCTCGCCGTAAGCCCTCACCTGGCTGTATGAGTACGAGTAGAGGTTACTAATTATATATATCTAGCATACCGATACTAAGAACCAGTGGCGCAGGTGCATTCGGTCTTTATGAACTCCGAGATCTACTGAATTCCCATTATTCTCCATGTAACTATTCTGCTTATTATAGTTTCCTTTTCTTTCTTATTTTCTATCATAATGTGTGATTCAATGAGGTAACTTGAGTTATTGTACTCTTGAGAAAGATGATGAATTTAGCCTAGTTCGGTTGTCATCTCACTCATGTGAGTCGAGTGTGATCGAAAACTAATATGTTTACAGCTAATATTCCAACTGGCATTAGTGAAAAATATGCTTACACACTAATCACGATGGTATTTAGAATTCAGTCGAACGATATCCTTGAACTTCGCTAACGTTTCAGCAGACAAGTCACCTCAAGAGAAAACAAAACCCTCACGAATATATGAACTGCAAAGAATACAGTGGGGGTAAACAGCTTATCTTAATCGATCGAGAAACTAAAGTAATAGTAATTCAGGAAAGCTATGTGCTGTCATAACTTCATTTTAAAAATCTATCCCAACTAAATCATTAACTTGGTGTAAAATGGGAAATAAGACAACTTGCGACCTCATAAGTCCAACATATATAAACATATACGCAACAGAAATGATTGGGCAAATGTGGTAACTGAAGAGAAGAATGAGAAACAATAAAACAAACTAACTGGTATATCTCTGTGTTTCCATATGACTAAATTAAAGACCATGAAACCAATAAGTACGAATACAATGTTACACTTAAAAAACGCTAAAATAATTTTTTGTGAACTAAAAATAATGACGCTAAAATCTATTGACTGAAACCAAATTCGTGAGCAGACATGAAGAAATAGTGTTAGTTCTAGTGATACAAAAAGACAAGTGAAACCCAAATACCCAAACATTGACACTTCAAAGCTAACCTGTTTCTTCACCGGAATTGTCAAGGGGACTTTTCTCACAGTTGTCTGTTTTGAACACAACAATTTTTTCATCAAAACCAGATGTTGATAACTGCTTGTTTGGTCTTTTCCTGCAATTATGGTTGAATCGCCTAAAAGGACTGAGAAATATATGTGCTAGACGTTTCTGTTTCGAAGAAATACTGTCAGAGTTGGTATCATCCGGGTGGAAAACCGTATTGGTTGCCATCCTTAGCAAACAGTAACAAAATGTTTTAAAAACCGGTCAAGGTCTTTTCAACATTCAATACTGTGTGAAAAGATTAACAAACTGTGCGAAATGATTTAAAGTAACATCACAGAGTTTTAATAAAAACGAAAGTTGCATAGCGCTTTTCAGAGCCTATAATCAGCATAAATGGGAGGAACCTGAAAGAAACAACCTCCTTTACCTACCTAACCGGGAAGCATCGTTTCAACTACAGGCCAACGGAACTGACGAGGATATCAAAGCCAGAATCGGAAAAGCAAGACAAGCTTTCATTACCCTTAAGTCTGCGTGGAGGTCAACATCACTCAGGATCAAAAATAAGATCCGGATATTCGACTCCGATGTGAAGTCAGTGCTACTGTACGGACCAAAGATTCGGTGCATCAAAAAGAGCATTTTAAAGAAAATTCAGACCTTCATTACCAGTTGTCTTCGCTCAACACTCAAGATCAGATGGCCGGCCAGAAAAGATCACCAACAGGGATCTCTGAAAATCAGCGAATCAACACAGCAAGAACCGATTGTGCAACAAATAGGCAGGAAGAAATTGAGATGGATTGGCCATACTCTGAGGAAAAGAATCAAGTGGCATCACTAGACGAGCCCTCGAGTGGAACCCAAAAAGGAAGCGGCGAGTTGCTCGTCAGTTTGAGGGTGACTTGGAGGAGGTCATGTGAAGAGGAGATGAAAGCATGTGGGCAGACTTGGAGCGGGGTGAAAAAGTTTGCAGAAATCCTACGGCAATGGAGATGCCCAGCTGATGCCCTATGTTCCTCTAGGAATTAAACGGTATAATAATACTAATAAATAATAATAATCTTCCTCAGGTTCGTAATCCCCAAAAAGAAACTTTATTTAACATAATAACATAATTTAGTTTTGGATTTTGTCTCAGGAAATGAGTATTGCACTTAACTGCCCTCTTCATTTTCAGATAAAAAGTCCAGGTTAGAAAGGAATTTAAATAGTTAAAAATTATGGATTGCTGTTGATTGAATAAAATAATAAATTAGTATTCCGTCTCGAAAGAAATACAGGGGTTTGACAATACCCCATTTTACCACTAACCTCTGAAGTCCTCTTTAACTGGCCCCACAACCGCCCAAAAGCTTTCGTCTCTTCCTCACACTAACTCCTTAATATCACCTCCGGACGCCTTACTCATTGTCTTCATTCGAGTCGTACTGTAGTATAGGTCCTACGTAAACTGTCTCTTCAAACTGAGCCTCACCAATCCTTATTTTCTTCTGCATATATTTTTCCATATGCCCCTGTGTGGTTCATACCTAAAGTTTATCACTGCCAATTTCTTCTAGAAATCTAGTCTGCAGTATGGAGTTAGTGAAGGCAGCTCCTTGGTATTTGTCAGGTCATCAATCGATCAGGATAGATGTTTCCAGCCATTAAGAATAATCCACTCCCATGGCTGTCAGCCGACTTGATTGTGGTATAGATATGATTTATTTCCTAATTACTAAAGAATATACTGTCTCGCAGTCACAGGCCAGACTTTGTCTTTTGACACTTGCGTGGCTCAGTGAACCGGAGGGTACAACAAGCAAATATACATACTGGCGTACCAGTCGGGTTGTTTACCGTTAAAAGAATTAGCAGGCTCAGACACAATAAATCAGCGATGGCGTTTATTTACTCCAGTGCAGATATAATAAAGTGGCGAGGGGTTTCCGTTATGTTCAGTGCATCTATAACATCTTCTCAACAGTGTTAATTTCATTCCAATTACAATATCCATTTCTTTGGTTGATCTCAAATCCATCCTGCAGTTGCAGCAAGTTCAGAATGAGGCAACTCAAATAAATTATTCGAAGCTCTCAGAAGCTGTCCATTTGATTTTGCCCGGTATCTCATTCAGGTAAATATTAAAGCACCTCGAGTTCCATCAGTTAGTTCAGTTATAGTCCAATATCTTATCTCGTATTTGATGCGTTGCTCAACAGTTATGGGGAAGTTTTTCGTATTAAATGTGCCATGTTTTGATGATGCTGATAAAGTTCGATTGTTATTGCGAAGAATGGGTACTGTTGAGCACAATAAATATGTTAATTTCATTCTGCTAGAGAACTCACCTGAATTATCCTTCGATGATGCAGTCAGCGATTTTTCACAAAGTTTTGATGAACAGTCATTCATCTTTAATATTCGGTATCAGTGTTTTCAGGGCTGGCCTAATACACCAGGTTCTGTTAAACTTCCGCTCGGAAAATTCTTTTGTGAATAATTTTAAATAAAAATGTACTACATGTTATCTGGATTGATGGGAATTCCCCATTGCTGGCTAGTTATGTTAGCGTCCGCGTCATGCGATCTGAATGCGACACATTCATAGCATATTGGTTGCAACGATTAGTTTGTCAGGCGGACAGCATATGAAGTTGAAGATTTAACGATCAATTAATGGTTATCTGCTCAAACCCAAATTCTCCATATTATTCGCGTGTCATTAATCCGACAGTCATCGTCTCATCCTTCTTTCTTCAGAGAAAGATGAGAAAATATCAGAAGTAGTATCATTATTTATTGTCATAAAATTCGTTCTTAGACCTAGTGTAATAACCTTTGTCAATGTAGTTGAAGATTGAACGATCAATTCATGGTTGTTCGCTCAAAACCAACTTCCCCAATTTTCGCGTAGGCATCAATACGACAGTCATCGTCTCATCGGTCGCTGTTCAGAAAGAAGTCAGGCCAAAACCGTCAGAAGTAATATTGTGATTTATTATTGTAATATTTGTTCACAGACCTTAGTGGAATTACTTTTTATATGTCGGTGTAACAATAAAGAATCCTCGAGTCAACAATTGGTGTTTTGGTTTATTCGTCCGTTATTACTAAGCGTTTCTGAGAAACTTCAAGGGACAGAGTGAGCCCGGCGTAGAAAGATCTGGGCATTAACGGTTTATGAGACGTAACTGACAGTTTCTGACGGTAGAAACAGACTCTGAAGGATTCAGACAGTTGGTGAAAGTTTGGATAGTCACCGTTCATCTTTCCTGGTGCCGGTGAAGTCCTCTTTGAACAAGCAATATCTGGAACGTTTTTGGAATTGGGTCAAGTTCAAAAATGCCTGGGTCAAAGAAGGGACAGAGAGTCTTGGATGCAAACAGGAAAGTAAGTCATGGTGACTTGTCTGTTACTTGTAACGATGTGTCTGATGTTAAGCATGACATGGTTGATGTTACTGTTTCGCCGTTCAGGGATAATAGGAACATCAAACTCCCTAAATTTGAACCACGGTGTTTCGATGGAAACCCGGCTGATTATTTACGATTTGTAAAGGAGTTTGAGATCATGCTGAGTGGTTATTTATTAACTGATGAAATGAAATTGACGTATTTGATGAGGTATTGCACTGAAGATGCTTCAAGAGCTATACAGTGCTGTAAGCTCATGCCCCCTAATGAGGGATACGCTGAGGCTATGAGCATATTACGTCAAAGGTTTGGAAGACCTTCGAAGATTGCAGGGAAATTATTCGAGGCTGTTGAGGGTAATGGTGGTCAATTACAGGATGACTCCAAGGCACTTACTGAGTTTTTAGATAATCTTATGACTTATAAGAATACCTTGATTTCTATGAATTGCATGAATGACCTCAACTCGAGTTTTACACTAGAAGTAATAGCGAGACGTCTACCTACTTGACTGCAAAGGAAGTGGAAGAAGATAAGCTCCCGTATGGAGGATTAGGGTATCGAGCCAAAGTTTGATGATATCCCGAAACTGGTAAATACTAGTGTCAATGAATCGATGAGCAAGTTCGCCAGTCTATTAGATCTCACCCCTAGAATAGAGCAGTCTGAGATCAAAATGCAATCATTGATGACGAAAAGGCCACAGAGAGGTGGATATCGAGAAAGCTCCATGATGTCTAGTAATGCATATAGACCTAGTGAGTGTAACAGGTTTCGTAGTACATCCTCAACAGATAAGTTACAAGATACAAGACAAACACGGTTGTGCTGGACACGTGTGCAAGAGGTGCATACAGAAGTGAACTGTGAACCGGTGAGCAAGTTCAGTGATAAGCTCAATGTGAAATCCAGGTCTGACTCCGAGTTGTGTGACGATAACGGTGCGGTGAAGAAGTCTGTAGTTGCAACTGGTAAGCCGTTGTTGAATAAAGTGTCACAGAATAGAGTTGCTGCTTCAGAGTGCAGTTCTGACCCTACAAGTTTACAAAGTATATCTAGTCAGAGTGAAGTTATAAAACCTTTAATGATTTGTGAGGAGGAACAAAAATTGTCTACTTCTGTTATTAAAGAGTTTGAAAATGATGAAGTTGACGGTAAAGTGAATATTCGTGATAATGATCATGATACTTCACAGTTGTCTTTGGTTGATCATGATGAGATGAGGGATATGCCTACTTCTGCTAAGTTGAACAAAGGTTCTGTACAACTTGAACGTGAAGTAGAAATAAATGCAGATGCAGTTGCAGAAGGCATGCATACTTGTGGGACCGTCAGTGTGATTGATCAGCATGTAGCCCACCTATCATCAGATGCTACTGATAAACCTGAGCTGATAGTAAAAGACAGCAGTTGTGGTGGTCTTGCAGGTAGACAAATTTCTGAAAGCCGAACAACAACAGCTTCTGATCCACCGCTAACTTCATCAGCTGGTGTCAATCAGTCGTCGTTGGTGCTGTCATCCACAATGAAGAAGACGCCCATCAACTCAAGGATCTTGTACAATGACTATGATAGTATTGGTGCGTTTGAAAAGACGAAAGATGTTGGTCAGTTTAATGTGGATACGCCAAGTGTAAACGAGAGAGTTATTGTTAAATTGACTTGCACGAATAAAGGCATTTCTAGTTTCAAGTTACTATTTGAATGTTATTATCGTTGGTGTAAATTACTCTGTTTCTACGCTTGGTTGACCAGATATGTCGTGTGTTTGTTCGTCATCTATATTCTACGATACAATGACATGAGCGTGTTGCCGTTCACATTTGAGGATATAGATGATAGAAGGGGGTCAGCAAATGAACTCTGCGACGATTTTCCAACCTAGAGCGTCAACCTGAGAAGGGTTGTAGGCGTACTGGTGTAAGTCCTACAATTCTTCAAAGGGTAGCGCATCAATGAGCAGTCCGATGTGCTTTGTGTGTGATTTTGTACATATGTTCATATTGTATATACTGAATTAATAATAATAATATATAATCTCATATAAACATATAAATTTACATGAAAATGCATGCCATTTTTACAGGCACGATCAAGTATGATATAATATCAAATCGTAGATTGTCTACAAGTTAATAATGTTTCAACAGTTAAATATTTGATATATATATATATATAAATACACTCATTGTCTGGACTCGGCTGCATAGTTATTGAATTGTACAATTGTCCTCCAGGTTGAGTGGGAAAATCGACTTCGTTTCGTTTTCATCCCGTGGTTGTCGACATACGATAACCAACCAATATTGAGGTAAGTACAACGTTTACAAGCGACTGAAAGCTGTTTTTAGAAAAGTAAATGTGCTAAGGTGAAGCAATAAAGTGTAATGAAATGAGTAGTTGCAAGTTTCACTAATAAATGCATTAATAAAGGAAACTCCCTAGGCTGACAACGTTCATTTGCAATGTATAATGCTTTCTGTACAGTTTGCACTATCATGATGTCCACTTTTGGTTTTAATCCATTTTTTCCTTATGCCGGTTTTTTATGCCTTTTTGTGCATTTGGTGCGAAACCTTACCCTACAGAGAATAGGAATAGAATAAGTCGAATCAAATTCATAAAAAGCCATAAAATGTTAGGTTTAATGGAATATAATGAGGATTAAGTAAAGACGTTATTAGACATAAATGAGATAAGACATTGTGAAGTGGTATTTAAAGATCCGACAATGGATACCAAGTTAATTTATAAGATGCCCCATAAATCTGTGCAGAGCACACATGGTCGTACCTCAAAAATAGGCCGAGTGAGTGGTATATATTTAAAGGTAGAAGCATGATCTGTTTAGGCGTTTATTATTATCTTTTTCAAGATAAAGACCTAAGCCCTCATAAAAATAGGAAATATCTCGAGCCGTCAAATTGTATATTGCTGTTCCTGCAGAATGGGGAGATTCACCTTAGTGACCCCCACCATATCCACTGATCAGCTAAAGCCACCCTCCCTCTATCATATCATATTTCATCTGTCTGTTGATAATTTTGCTTGTGTACGGACGACTTCCACTTGGATCATCAACCTGAGAAGGAATGTAGGCGTACTACTGTAAATCCTACAGTTCTTCAAGGGTAGTTTGTCGTGCCAGAATCCACATTATTTGACGTATTGATTGTGCATATGTTTGTGTTAAATACTTGTGTGGGTTCCAATTATTGTAATTGTTGGTTAATCTTGTTTGTGTACGGGCATTCTACAACTTACAATCGTCAGCGTTCGAAGGGTTGCAGGCGTACTGGTGTAGGTCCTGCGATTCTTCAAAGGAATTACATCGAAAGACGATCTCCGAGTTTGTGTGTACTGTTTGTATATATGTGTGGTGTGTCATATCAATTGGTGTTTTTTGGACTCATTGTGTTTACTCGTTGTTTTCCTACCTTGTTGTTATTGCATAATCTTGTTAAAATTTTCGTCGTGCTTACTTCTGAAGTTGTTTCGAGTCTTCTACATCCGTGAATGAATTGAATAGATCCTTTTTTCCCGGGGAGTGTCAATGTAGTTGAAGATTGAACGATCAATTCATGGTTGTTTCCTCAAAACAAAATTCTCCATATTATTCGCGTGTCATTAATCCGACAGTCATCGTCTCATCCTTCTTTCTTCAGAGAAAGATGAGAAAATATCAGAAGTAATATCATTATTTATTGTCATAAAATTCGTTCTTAGACCTAGTGTAATAACCTTTGTCAATGTAGTTGAAGATTGAACGATCAATTCATGATTGTTCGCTCAAAACCAACTTCCCCAATTTTCGCGTAGGCATCAATACGACAGTCATCGTCTCATCGGTCGCTGTTCAGAAAGAAGTCAGGCCAAAACCGTCAGAAGTAATATTGTGATTTATTATTGTAATATTTGTTCACAGACCTTAGTGGAATTATTTTTTATATGTCGGTGTAACAATAAAGAATCCTCGAGTCAACAATTGGTGTTTTGGTTTATTCGTCCGTTATTACTAAGCGTTTCTGAGAAACTTCAAGGGACAGCGTGAGCCCGAGCGTAGCAAGAGCTGCGCATTAACGGTTTACGAAACGTGGCTGTAAACCTTATTGTCGGTTATATGTTGGCGTAAGAATAAAGGATTCTTGAGCCGCCAATCAGTGTTCTGGTTTTCGCGTTGGTTAATACAAAGTGTTTCTGAAATTCTTCGAGGGACAGTGTCAGTTACGTCTCATAAACCGTTAATGCCCAGCTCTCGCTACGCTCGGGCCCACGCTGTTCTTAGAAGATTTCTCAGAAACGCTTAGTTATAACGGACGCAAAAACCAAAACACCGATCTGCCGTTTGATATTTCTGTATTGTTACACCAACATATAAAAGGAATAAACGAACTAAGCAACTAAGGTCTGAAAACAAATATTACAATAATAAATCATTGTTACTTCTGACAATATTTTACTCTTCTTTCTGAACAGCGACCGATGAGACGATGACTGTCGTATTGATGCCTCCGCGAAAATCGGGGAAGTTGATTTTGAGCAAACAACCAAGAATTGATCGTTCAATCTTCAACTCCATTGACACTCCCCGGCAAAAAAGGGATCCAACTTTTTTTTCCTTCACGATCAATGCACGTCGACTTGGATGCCATTGCGAGAACCTGGGTCACACGGACAGAGCTGAAATGGAAAACAAACAGAAAAGCCAACACACCACAAGCATACCCACAGCACAATCTCACACATCAATGACGACCTGCGCCTCCAGACAGAGACCTCCTCTTGACATCTTGCAACACAATCGCCACTTGCTAGAATGACTCTTGCAGAATGCAAAAAGACCATGGCAGGACCTCACGATACTCTACGCATATCCTCTTAATTACTCACTACCAATTACCATTGAAATCGCTTGTCACTCATTCTGCCTCAGTTCTAGTAGCGGTGACGTATGCGAGCCTCAGTCGTTAACACTCTTTCTCCCCGGCGTGTCGGACCGCAGCTAACAATTATCTCCGTGTGCATTTCATTCTCAGCAATAGCCTTCACGGCGTATACGACCCATCTGCTGTCTTTAACATCAATCAATTCATTCACGGATGTAGAAGAGTGGACACAACTTCGAAAGTAATCACGACGAAAATTTTAACAAAATTATGCAATAAAAACAAGATACGAAAACAACGAGTAAACACAATGAATTCAAATAACACCAATTGATATGACACACCACACGTATATACAAACAGTACACACAAACTTGCATTTCATGTCTTGATGGAATACCCTTGAAGAATTGCAGGACTTACACCAGTACGCCTACAAACCTTCACAGGTTGACGATTGTAAGTTGTGGAATGTCCAGACACAAACAAGATTAACCAACAATTACATCAATTGGAACTCACACAACTATTTAACACAAACATATGTACAATCAACACATCAAATGTTGTGGATTCTGGCACGGCAAACTACCCTTGAAGAACTGTAGGACTTACAGCAGTACGCCTACATTCCTTCTCAGGTTGATGATCCAAGTGAAAGTCGTCCGGACACAAACAGAATTACCAACAGCTAGATGACAGATATCAATTCAGTATACGCAATATGAACATATGTACAAGATCATACACCAAGCACATTGGACTGCTCATTGATGCGCTACCCTTTGAAGAACTGTAGGACTTACACCAGTACTCCTACAACCCTTCTCAGGTTGACGCTCTAGGTTGGAAAATCGTCGCAGAGTTCATTTGCTGACCCCCTTCTATCATCTATATCCTCAAATGTGAACGGCAACACGCTCATGTCATTGTATCGTAGAATATAGATGACGAACAAACACACGACATATCTGGTCAACCAAGCGTAGAAACAGAGTAATTTACACCAACGATAATAACATTCAAATAGTAACTTGAAACTAGAAATGCCTTTATTCGTGCAAGTCAATTTAACAATAACTCTCTCGTTTACACTTGGCGTATCCACATTAAACTGACCAACATCTTTCGTCTTTTCAAACGCACCAATACTATCATAGTCATTGTACAAGATCCTTGAGTTGATGGGCGTCTTCTTCATTGTGGATGACAGCACCAACGACGACTGATTGACACCAGCTGATGAAGTTAGCGGTGGATCAGAAGCTGTTGTTGTTCGGCTTTCAGAAATTTGTCTACCTGCAAGACCACCACAACTGCTGTCTTTTACTATCAGCTCAGGTTTATCAGTAGCATCTGATGATAGGTGGGCTACATGCTGATCAATTACACTGACTGTCTCACTAGTATGCACACCTTTTGGAACTGCATCTGCGTTCGATTCTACTTCACGTTGTAGTTGTACAGAACCTTTATTTAACTTAGCAGAAGTAGGCATATCCCTCATCTCATCATGATCAACCAAAGACAACTGTGAAGTATCATGATCATTATCACGAATATTCACTTTACCGTCAACTTCATCATTTTCAAACTCTTTAATAACAGAAGTAGACAATTTTTGTTCCTCCTCACAAATCATTAAAGGTTTTATAACTTCACTCTGACTAGATATACTTTGTAAACTTGTAGGGTCAGAACTGCACTCTGAAGCAGCAACTCTATTCTGTGACACTTTATTCAACAACGGCTTACCAGTTGCAACTACAGACTTCTTCACCGCACCGTTATCGTCACACAACTCGGAGTCAGACCTGGATTTCACATTGAGCTTATCACTGAACTTGCTCACCGGTTCACAGTTCACTTCTGTATGCACCTCTTGCACACGTGTCCAGCACAACCGTGTTTGTCTTGTATCTTGTAACTTATCTGTTGAGGATGTACTACGAAACCTGTTACACTCACTAGGTCTATATGCATTACTAGACATCATGGAGCTTTCTCGATATCCACCTCTCTGTGGCCTTTTCGTCATCAATGATTGCATTTTGATCTCAGACTGCTCTATTCTAGGGGTGAGATCTAATAGACTGGCGAACTTGCTCATCGATTCATTGACACTAGTATTTACCAGTTTCGGGATATCATCAAACTTTGGCTCGATACCCTAATCCTCCATACGGGAGCTTATCTTCTTCCACTTCCTTTGCAGTCAAGTAGGTAGACGTCTCGCTATTACTTCTAGTGTAAAACTCGAGTTGAGGTCATTCATGCAATTCATAGAAATCAAGGTATTCTTATAAGTCATAAGATTATCTAAAAACTCAGTAAGTGCCTTGGAGTCATCCTGTAATTGACCACCATTACCCTCAACAGCCTCGAATAATTTCCCTGCAATCTTCGAAGGTCTTCCAAACCTTTGACGTAATATGCTCATAGCCTCAGCGTATCCCTCATTAGGGGGCATGAGCTTACAGCACTGTATAGCTCTTGAAGCATCTCCAGTGCAATACCTCATCAAATACATCAATTTCATTTCATCAGTTAATAAATAACCACTCAGCATGATCTCAAACTCCTTTACAAATCGTAAATAATCAGCCGGGTTTCCATCGAATCACCGTGGTTCAAATTTAGGGAGTTTGATGTTCCTATTATCCCTGAACGGCGAAACAGTAACATCAACCATATCATGCTTAACATCAGACACATCGTTACAAGTAACAGACAAGTCACCATGACTTACTTTCCTGTTTGCATCCAAGACTCTCTGTCCCCTCTTTGACCCAGGCATTTTTTACTTGACCCAATTCCAAAAACGTTCCAGATATTGCTTGTTCAAAGAGGACTTCACCGGCACCAGGAAAGATGAACGGTGACTATCCAAACTTTCACCAACTGTCTGAATCTGTCAGAAACTGACGTCATACCGTCTGATACTCTCGGCTCTGAAATTAATGATTAAGAATGAATGTTTCTATTTAGGCTGTGGTCCCACACGCCGGAGAGCGATGTGTATACGACTGAGGTTTGCATACGTCACCGTTACTAGAACTAATGCAGAATGAGTGACAAGCGATTGCAGTGGTAATTGGTGGTGAATAGATAATAATAATTTAATAATAATAGTATATTCTCATTTTGTACATGAGAGACGCCAGTTTACAGGCATCATCAATATGATAAATTACATATACGATTAGCAATCATAATTAATAATAATGTTTTAATAAAATACACATTTTTTCCTACTTGTGTAGGACACACCAAATATACAGGCATGGATAAGCATTATATAAATTTCATAAATTTGGTTTATGGTTAAGTTACATGGTTGCTGGCGTTTTTGTCTTAGGTCTGTGGGAACAATATGATAACCAGTCATTCAATGGAGCACGTCATGAAATATAGGAATATTAACTTCGCATTAACAAAAAAACCCAAGTAAGTTTTGGATGGATTAAAAATACTTGGGAAAAAATAAAGCTTGAAGTAATTCCTCAATATAACTTGGGTGTGTACAAATCCGAATCTTATTTTTGATTTGATTTATATCCAAATTGGGTAATAAGGAAGCTATTTTTACAGATACGATCAGTTATGTTATAAGCTACAATCGTGACGTTGTATTACAAATAGATACTTTTCCATTGGTATAAGAGTATATTCCACAAATGTAATCCAGGTTGCGTCGTGGAGAAAGTTAATTCGTTATTAACCAGGCAACTGAAAGATACGGGACCAATAATGTTTGCAGATCATTTGTCATTGTAAATGGTCAAATATCCACATTATTCATTCTCATTCAAAAAGTCAAATGGAAGCTGAAATGGTGAGAGAAAAAAGAAGACAAACAACAGCAACGCAAAAGAAAGCAACGGGAGTCCTTAAGGAGTGATTAATAAATATATACATATATATTCTGTTTAGTAACTGTGGTTATTTTGGTACACAAACTAACTAGTCCCGTTATGCTAACTTTTATATTATGTGTAAACTAATATATTACTGTCCTGTGTAGAAATGTTAATCATCTAGTTCCAATAATATTAAAATTTATAATTGTAGTTTGTTGTAACTACACGTTTAAAGAACTTAAAATATCTATGTAGGGTGAAAAAGAAGGTGTAAGAGTCAGGCGCAAAAGTGCATTGTCATCTTTGAGTAGTCTGGTGACTGAGGAGATGAACACTGGAAGTGTGTTTGCATCGCGCACATTAGCTGGTAGTCTATTCCAAATGACTGAAAACTTATTTAAGAAGAAGTTGTACCGCACGTAAGTCTGACAGTGCTCCATAGCAGCTAGGTTGTGATGATTTCTAAGATTGTAACTGATGACAGCGGTAGGTTTAGTTATTGGCTCGGAGGAATGCAAGAGAAGATTAGTTAGCTTATAGTAAAAGATAAGGTTTAGCTTAAGGCGTCTTTTCCAGAGGGGTTCTAATCTTAGTCTTACGCATCGCTCATGGTATTCCAGACCACTTTCTAAACCAAGAGTTCTTGAGGTAAACTGCCGTTGCACTCCCTCTAATTTAAGCTTGTCATTTTGTCTTAGTCCGCTAAGAATAAACGGGCAGTATTCTAAGATAGGTCGGACACATACTTTGTATAATAAAACCCTAGTTTCACAACAAAAGAAATTGCGTGTTATGCATCCTATCAGCCTTCGCGTTTTACGTCTGGCATAATCAGTCTGTTCAGCGAACGTTAGGTTACTAGAGTATCTAATACCGAGATCTACGACTGAGTTGAGCTTAGCTAGTTTTCGCCCATTTATTTCAAGAGTTAGATCAAGGTTACTGTTGCCGATACAAATCCAGCCGCATTTGTCAATGTTAAAATTTAGACAGGATTCAGCACACCATGTTGCGAGACTACTTAGTTCAAGATGTATTTTAGTAACCATATCGCTTAATTCATGAGTGTAGCAGGAGTAGACGACTTTGAGGTCGTCAGCATATAGGAATGGTTTGCCTAAGGTGAAGCACTTGCAAATGCTGTTAATGTAGACTGTGAATAAAAGTGGACCTAGGACACTACCTTGCACGACCCCACTTGAGATCTGCCTAGGATGAGACAATACAGATCCAACTTTGGTTATTTGTACCCTGTTGCTTAGAAATGATTTTAACCAGTTCAGTAATGGGTTGCGAATTCCACAAGAGTACAGCTTCTCAAAGAGAATACTGTGAGATACCATGTCAAATGCCCTAGATATATCGAAGTAGAGAACAACGACTAGCTTACGTGCTTCGCGACTACTAGTGATGCAGTTGAAAAAGTCGAAGTGGCAAGTAACGCAGGATCTATTTTTGAGAAATCCGTGTTGAGACCTTGTAACAAGATCTTCCCTAATTAGGTAGTCTGACAATTGATCTTTTACAACTTTCTCCATGATTCGTGAGATAACTGGGGTTATATTTATGGGTCTGTAATTGCGGACGTTTGCCCTATCACCAGATTTGTAATGTGGAATTATGAAGCTAGTTTTCCACTCACTAGGGTAAGTGCCAGTGTCCATAGATATTGAGAAGAATTTAAGAAGTAACAAGGGTATATCACACCCACTGTTTTTGAAAATTATCGAAGCGAGGCCATCCGGTCCCGTACTAGTGGAAGGTTTAAGGCTTTTAATTGCTTGTACTATTAACTGATTAGTGAACACAATGCTTTCAAGGGAAGAGATAGTAAGGGGGGCGGTTTCACCAGGCATATGTGTTTCTAAACTAAAGTTTGCAAACCAATCACTGAAGAGTTCACAGATAGTGGCAGGTTCATTGTAGATTACTTTGTCGTGAAGTAAGTATGGGATTTCCCTCGCCGACTGCATTCGTTTTTTAAGAAGTGCCGTTAAGTTATAAACTTTGGAGGTACTTTCAAGTGCCGTTAACTCTTCGTCGAGGTCCTTTTGAGAGCGTAGGCGCTTGAGAGATTCAAGAGACTCGTGGATTGAGAGCAATAGTGATATGTCCTTAGTGGAATAGTACTGTTTCTTCAGTTTCCTTAACTTATTACGGTGTGCCCTTGGAATATATTCAGTTCGGTGTCTACTTAATTTCACTATTTTCTTTGGAGCAACTGTATCTAGACAAAGGGTAACATTCCTGTAAAACAGGGTTACTAAGGCCTCCAGGGAGTCAGTGGTAAAATAGTCATCCCATTGACAGAGTCGAATAAGTTCTTGGACTAATCCCCAGTCTGTATATTTGTAACTACGACATATTGTGCTTCCTGAGTCTTGTTTGTTTCCTGTATTTAGTGGTGAGAAAGGCAGAGAGCAGAGTACCATTCTATGGTGGAGCATGCGGAACACCTCCAGATATACTTATGTTTCGAGAGGAGTTTTTCGTAACAAGTGATGGTTTGTTGGCATTCTTACTCTCAGCACGCTTATTGAATACAAAGTATTCTTCCCCATCATTAGTCCCAACCCTGCGAAATTTGTTCATCGTGGTGAGGTTACTACGTTTGGGGGGAAATTTCTTAGAGCAACTTGCAGGAGTTCTAGCCATTTTAACATCTTTCGATGAGGCTTTATTTACAGGGGTACTGGTATCTAAATCAGTTCCTAGTTCCATTGGCAGGTGTGGTTGTTGTGTAGTTTGCTGAATGCTAGTTTCAGCACTAAGTGTCTGTTGCTGTGCACGATCCTTTTTCGGTAAATCAAAGCTAGAGGAGGTGACCAGGTTATTACTACGCATTATTCTGCGCTGACACGGTGTTTTATCCTGAGCTACGGTTATAGTCTTATAACTGCTATTCAGTCTTAAGTGATCCTGACATTTAGTAAACTTACTAGCATCAAGGGAATTACTGAATTTAAAAATGATGGGGCAGTTAGCCTGGTTAGACTTTTTACGAAGCCTTTTGCATTCACATGGAACACTAGCCATGCCGCAACAAATCAGGATTTTGTGTCTTACAGTTTTCAGGGGCAGAGAATCTGGGACGTTGTAAACTATAGCTTGGTGAGAAGAGGTTATACGCTTCATCACCTCCGTAGCCAAGCAGTCAATCAGATTTTCAGCTTTATTTAGGTTGTCTGGAGATATTTTAGGATGCCTTTCTAAAAGACAGGCTATTGGGTCTAAATTCAAAAGCTTATTTTGAGTTACATCCAGTAAACACTTAACCTGACCAATATCAGAACGGCTCTCCGTGGTATTTGAGATTGGCAGTGACATACTATCAAACTGATCTAATTTTTTCTGAATTTCACTTACTTGCCTCTGCATATCTTTCAGAAGGAGGTTTAGTTTACAGAACTCAGAGTTCTCTAACAGAACATCTTTCACCTGTATCACAGGAGTGAGATCTGCACTCAAACCATTTTGAGAGCTAGTAGTTGATACTGTATTACCAGGCGGTAATGCAGTTACAACCGAATTTAAGCCACTATCTAAAACAATTGTGTTTCTACGAACACGTTTTTCAGAGATTTGGACCATAATTTCAAGAATTATATGACAATAAGCAGTAAATAAATTTCAGAGCAAACACGTGCAAAAATGTTACCAATTCCGAACGTACCGCCAAGGACATATGTGAGTATCATGAGGTGCTGATATGGTCAGATTGCGTTCTACAAGAGTCATTCCAGCAAGTAACGATTGTTTTGCAAGATGTCAAGAGGACGCCTTTAACTAGAAAGTGTAGTTCGTCATCGATGAGTGAGATTGTGCTGTGGGTATGCCTGTGGTGTGTTGGCTTTTCTGTTTGTTTTCCGTTTCAGCTCTGTCCGTGTGACCCAGGTTCTCGCAATGGCATCCAAGTCAACGTGTATTGGTTGTGATGGAAAAAAGGGATGGATCCCTTTTTTTCCCGGGGAGTGTAAATGTAGTTGAAGATTGAACGATCAATTCATGGTTATTTGGTCGAACCCAACTTCCCCATAATTTTCGTGAATCGTCAGTCCGACTGTTATCGTCCCATCTTTCGCTGTTTTTTGGAACATCGAAAACTATCAGAAGTGATATGGTTGTTTATTCTTATATCATTTATTCTTAGAGCTTGTGTTATAAGTTTATGATTGGTTATATGTTGGTGTAGGAATAAAGAATTCTTCAGTCGGCAATCGGTGTTCTGTTTTGTGCGTCCGCAAGGATTTCTGAAAGTCCTCGAGAGACAGGACGAGGTTCAACGTAGTAAGGGCTGGACATTGAAATTATATGAGACTTGGCTGACAGGTTGAATCTGATTGTGAAGGACTTAGTGGCTTTGTACTGCGTAACTTCTACACCCAAGAAGCAAGATTGGCTACATATAGGACATGTATCCGTCCCAAACTTGAATATTGTGCTCTCCTATTTAGTAACCTCAGGTCTGTAGACAGAAAACAATCGAAAGTGTCCAGAGATTCCTCACGAAACGCATAATAGGGTTCGACCAACAAGTGGAATATGTTGACAGGTGTGTACGTCTGAAATTGGAGCCTCTGTGGTTAAGGAGAGTGAAGTGCAACCTATTTCTACTCTTCAAAGTCATTAGGAAACATTGCCACAGTAACTCATCCATAACGTGGGAAAATATTAAATCATATCAGCTGCGAAACCACGACTACCTTGTCAAGGTGGCCACTCACAGAAAATCCATCAGGGCAAACTTTTTCACCATAAAATATTGCACTCTTTGGAACCAACCACCATCTGAAATAAGATGTTGTGAAAACCCTGATGGGTTCAAGCGGAGCCTGGAAAGACACTTTAACATGTCCACCCTAGCTCGTCTAAAAGACCACAACTGTCGGTAGAACGGAAGCTGAAAGCCAGTTCAGTCTTCAGTATATTCACATACGTATAACTCGATTCTGATACTTAAGCAGCGAACGTTAAACTAATTTACTGATTTCTATCCTCTATAATCTTCACCCCGGAAATAATTGTAATAGCAACCACACCTTTCAATATTTTACATATGTATATACTAATATAATACTTATTAATTATGCATGTTCAGTTCTTGAAATAAGATTGTTATTAAAATACTTAAAATGATAAGAATATTTATGCAGCAAATGTTATCTTCATTTACCACGCTTGTTTCCATTATAACACTCAATTATTGAGCCTAATGTATTCTTCGAAGATACAAATTATACTATTGATTATACCCTTATAATATATAGTTTGACTTATTTTACGGCTCCCTGTAGGACTAACTACCCTACTTCAGCATAAACACTGCAGTATTTTTAACCAAATGCTAAAATTTTGTTGGTTTAGTGTTAATATCTTTTTATAAGAAGTGTAGACAGGTAACTTTGCAATGTCAAATGTTTACTATATTTAAGATTGTCATGATAATTTAGTACACTGAGTCCTGCCAACCGACCTTACCTTCAGTCCACACTACCTAAATTGAACCCTAACTATAGTGTTCCGCTAAATCTTGTTCCACTATTCACAATACCTATTCTTTTCATTCTTTAAGATTTTAACTTCTCATAAAGTAATCTGTTCACTAGGACGCATGCACACATATATAATATGTTCATAAAGATGTACGTGGAGACCTATTGGAAGCACTCATTAAGAAAGCTAGGGAGATGGAATATGGGGTACGAACATGTCTGGTACCAAGCAATATATTTGCGGTAGCCATAATAATCGTAGTCTCAGAGCCTAATATCGAAAAAGGAGGGAGGGTGGCGCTAGCTGATCAGTAGATATGGTGGTGGTCACTAAGGTGAATCGCCCCATTCTGCAGGAACAGCAATATACAATTTGACGGCTCGAGATTTTTCTGATTTTTATGAGGGTTTAGATCTTTATCTTGAAAAAGATAATGATGAACGCCTAGACAGATCATGCTTCTGCCTTTAAATATATGCCATTCGCTCAGCCTATTGTTGAGGTACGACCATGTGGGCTCTGCACAGATTTATGGGGCATCTTATAAATTAACTTGGTATCCATTGTCGGATCTTTAAATACCACTTCACAATGTCTTATCTCATTTATTTTCTAATAACGTCCTCATTACATTCCATTAAACCTAACATTTTATGGCTTTTTATGAATTTGATTCGACTTATTCTATTCCTATTCTCTGTAGGGTACGGTTGTGCGCCAAATAGAAAAAAAGACATGAAATAAAAACAACTGGCTTGAAAATAATTGTATTAAAGCCAAAAGTGGACATCATGATAGTAAGACCTATATGGGTAGCATTATACATTGCAAATGAACGTTGTCTGCCTAAGGATTAATTACTTCCCCATTCTGTTTTCTATATAAATGTATTTATTAATGATATATTTCACTCACTTAATCTATTACACTTTAATGTTTCACCTTAGCACTTTACCTTTTCTAAAACAGCTTCCAATCCCTTGTAAACGTTGTACTTACCTCAATATTGGTTGGTTATCGTATGCCTACAACCACGGGATGAAAACGAAACGAAGTCGATTTTCCCGTGCAACCTGGAGGACAACTGTACAATTCAATAACTATGCGGCCTGGTTCAGACAATGAGTGTAATTATATATATGTATCAAATATTTAACTGTTGAAACATTATTAACTTGTAGACAATCTACGATTTGAGATTATACCATACTTGATCGTGCCTGTAAAAATGGCATGCATTTTCATGTAAATTTATATTGTTATACGAAAATATACAATATTGTTATTAATTACGTCTTCCTATCGAAGTTCAATTCCCTTCCTTACCCCTTGAAAAGATTGACCATACCGCTGATATCCGGCATTTATGCAACCGTTTGGCAATTGCTTCCGACCTGGCGCGCGCAACAAAAGTTCTCTAGTTTCCATCAGAAGAATGCGTATGACCGTTTCGCTCGTGGCCCAACTTATGCCGTCGGTGATAATGTTTGGCTTCACCGTCCTCCTGAACCAAATGGAAAATTCTACTCCCCATGACACAGGCCCTTTGAGATTGTGCGGACGTGTCCACCCACAACTTACTTCTTGAAAAATATTCAGCAGCCAAATGGCGATATTATTTCTGCCCACTACAACCAACTTAATCCACATCGCCCTTTTCCATCCAATAATCCGCCCTCTCATGTTGAACCACCACCTGTCAGCTGTCAATATGAAGTCCCAGCCGTTGGAGGTGCAGGTTACACAATTCCATCCTTGGAAACTGAGGACAGTGTCAACAGAGGAAGAGGGCAGTGTAAGAGAAACAAAACCCATATTATAACACTAATAAATGTTTTATTTTCTCTACTTGCAGGAAGACACCTGGGAGTCAACTGCCTGGACCAGGAGACACAGGAGTTGCAGAGCCTAAACATTAAGGAAGTCCAGTAAAACTGTTTTATCCTAAAACTGTATCCCCGCACTTTTTAAAAGTCGATTTGGTGGAATAAACGCTCTCCTGCACAGTTTCTGTTCTGCTTTCATTACCTCTGTGCCTGCTGGTTTGCCTGTTACAATACTTCTGCACCTGTCTGGCGGTTTTCTTCTGTCTTCTTCTCTTTTCAAAGGTACTGCCTTCAACGAACGCACTGATACAGAGCTGCTACCCTCTACTTATTCGGGATATTGCTAGCTCACCTGGTAAATAACAGAACCACCTATATTATAAAATCTGCTGACAAGTTCAAAGTCAGTCTCATATACGACTGGAAATGTCACATATATGGTGTACTTACCGGTAAATTTGAAGTTTTAGAGACTTTCAAACACTTTATGAATCATTTACTTATTATTATTGTTCATTCTGCATCTCTTACGTATCACGTTGGCACCTGTACAAAAATGCTACATACCTTCGAAAATTGACGCAATAATTTCTAATTCCCGCGTGAAATTCAAATGCAGTATAATTTTCACATACAGTTTAGATTTCACGCTGTATATTATGACTTACTCAGTCGAAAGCAGACCTCAAAAAAATTATTTATTTCCTTATTCATACTGTCAATGTAGTTGAAGATTGAACGATCAATTCACCATTGTTTGCTCAAAACCAACTTACCCAATTTTTGCGGAAGCATCAATCAGCCAGTCATCGTCTCATCAGTCGCTGTTCAGAAAGAAGTCAGGCCAAAACCGTCAGAAGTAATATTGTGATTTATTATTGTAATATTTGTTCACAGACCTTAGTGGAATTATTTTTTATATGTTGGTGTTACAATAAAGAATTCTCAAGCGGCCCATCGGTGTTTTGGTTTTTTCGTCCGTTATTACTAAGCTTTTCTGAGAAACTTCAAGGAACAGCGTGAGCCCGAGCGTAGCAATAGCTGGGCATTAACGGTTTACGAGACGTGGCTGACACATACATTTTTTAAAATGTTTCCCTCACTTTTACCAGTATTCAACCTATTTCTAGATTAACAAATCATATTATATATTCTATGTTCTATTTAATGTAGATATGTTCATGCCTGTAAAAATGGATGGTTTCTGTTCCAGATATGAAATTATTATTATAATACTTCTGATAGTTTTTCTCCGTCTTCCGACGAACAGCGAACGATGAGACGATGACTGCCTTATCGATGACTCCGGCGAAAAATATGGTGTTCGGTTTGAGCAAACAACGAATTTAACGTTCGATCTTTAACAACATTGAAAGTAAATATTACATATCTATGCCTGCAAAACTGGTGTACCACACAGCGATGGGAATAGACACATGTATGTAAGTAGATGGGTTTCGGGCGGGCTAGTAAACTGGTAAGCTAGTAAACTAGGCGTGATTAACTTGTCTGTAATATAGGCGATTGTGCAACCACCACTAACTTCTCAAGGTCGCAAGCCCACATAGAAACCACTAGAGCGAATGATCTCACTACTAGACATTGAATCCTTTGAATCTCACCACCTTCTGAAATTACATCTTATGAAAACTCCGATGGGTTCAGACGGACCTTAGAAAGGCACACGGATATGTCCACACTAGTTCCTCAGAAATACCACGTCTGCTGATAGAATGGTAGACCAAATACAGACGATTCTCCAGCTCAGTCAACTTTATATATTTCAATTCTATTACGTATGTGGTAAGTGTTAAATCACTTTGCTGATTTCTCTTCCCTAAACTATTCGGCAAAAGGGATAAGTGTGAATATTTCTAGGATCAGTTACATTAACAGCCATATCTTTTAATTCCTCATATATATATCATATAATTAGTGTAACACACTGCTATTTTGTGTAGAAATGACTATATTCAGTCGATAGCTACCCATTTTCATATATTTTTCTAAAGTGTATGTAACGTGATGTTAGTACATTCCGTAGAACTTTTCCAGTTATACAAGCTGATGAGTCACTTTGCAATATCTAACGCAAGCCATATAAAAAGCGGTTGTGAAAATCTAGCATAAGAAATTCTGCTAACCGGCTGCTTACCTAAGAATCATTCTACATGACCTTATCACTGAATGCTGCACCGCTCATTTCACTCTGCTAAATAGACAATTACCTAGTTTGCTGAAGTGCTGACTACTTCTACACTTTGTACTTTCTAAAAGAAACTTAATTTCTTAGTCGTTTGTAATAAATACTTATACATTTGTGTGCAAGTGTAAAGATAATACTGCTGAAAGTGTCCACATGTATGTGTCTCTGGCAAACTAATTAGTAGCACTTGTCGTAGTAGTAATTAAAGTGCAGTATCCTGTATAGTTGGGACGGGCCTAAGGCAAATGGAGACTTCTTCATGCTAAAACCAACATATAACCAGCATTACAAATAAGGTTATTATAAGGAAGTTGCGATTGAGCAAATAACCATGAATTGATCGTTCAATCTTCAACTACATTTACACTCCCCGGGAAAAAAAGGGATCCATCCCTTTTTTCCATCACAACCAATACACGTTGACTTGGATGCCATTGCGAGAACCTGGGTCACACGGACAGAGCTGAAACGGAAAACAAACAGAAAAGCCAACACACCACAGGCATACCCACAGCACAATCTCACTCATCGATGACGAACTACACTTTCTAGTTAAAGGCGTCCTCTTGACATCTTGCAAAACAATCGTTACTTGCTGGAATGACTCTTGTAGAACGCAATCTGACCATATCAGCACCTCATGATACTCTTCTCACATCCTCTTATCTATTCACCACCAATTACCACTGCAATCGCTTGTCACTCATTCTGCATTAGTTCTAGTAACGGTGACGTATGCAAGCCTCAGTCGTATACACATCGCTCTCCGGCGTGTGGGACCACAGCCTAAATAGAAACATTCATTCTTAATCATTAATTTCAGAGCTAATCCTTATCTCCGTGTGCAT
Organism: Trichobilharzia regenti; assembly: GCA_944472135.2. Classification (NCBI taxonomy): domain Eukaryota; kingdom Metazoa; phylum Platyhelminthes; class Trematoda; order Strigeidida; family Schistosomatidae; genus Trichobilharzia; species Trichobilharzia regenti. The sequence continues at coordinate 37,381,424 of OX235270.1, forward strand.
ATCATTCTCATCACTAGCCTCCCCGGTGTACACGACCCATCTGATATCTTTAACACCAATCAATTCATTCACGGATGTAGAAGACTATAAACAAACTCAGAAATAATCACGGCGAAAAATTTAACAAAATTATGCCCAAAAACAAATTACGAAAACAACATGTAAACAAAATGAGTCCAAAAAACACCAATTGATATGACACAACACACATCTATACAAACAGTACACACAAACTCGGAGATCGTCTTTCGATGTAATTCATTTGAAGAATCGCAGGACCTACACCAGTACGCTCCAACCCTTCGAACGCTGACGATTGTAAGTTGTAGAATGCCCGTACACAAACAAGATTAACCAACAATTACAATAATTGGAACCCACACAAGTATTTAACACAAACATATGCACAATCAATACGTCAAATAATGTGGATTCTGGCACGACAAACTACCCTTGAAGAACTGTAGGATTTACAGTAGTACGCCTACATCCCTTCTCAGGTTGATGATCCAAGTGAAAGTCGTCCGGACACAAACAGAATTACCAAGAGCTAGAGGACAGATGATATCAATTCAGTATATACAATATGAACATATGTACAAAATCACACGCAAAGCACATTGGACTGCTCATTGATGCGCTACCCTTTGAAGAATTGTAGGACTTACACCAGTACGCCTACAACCCTTCTCAGGTTGACGCTCTAGGTTGGAAAATCGTCGCAGAGTTCATTTGCTAACTTCCTTCTATGAGCTATATCCTCAAATGTGAACGGCAACACGCTCATGTCATTGTATCGTAGAACATAGATGACGAACAAACACACGACATATCTGATCAAACAAGCGTAGAAACAGAGTAATTTACACCAACGATAATAACATTCAAATAGTAATTAGAAACTTTATTCGTGCAAATCAGATTAACAATTACCCTCTCGTACACACTTGGCTTATCCTCACTAAACTGAGCAATATCCTTCGTCTTTTCAAATGCACCAATACTATCAAAGTCATTGCAGAAGGTACTTGAGTTGATGGATGTCTTTCTCATTGTGGATGGCAACACCAACGACAACTGATTGATACCAGTTGATGAACTTAGCGGTGGATCAGAAGCTGTTGTTGTTCGGCTTTCAGAAATTTGTCTAACTGCAAGACCAACACCACTGCTGCCTTCTACTATCAGCTCAGGTTTAGCACTGGCATCTGATGATAGGTGGGCTACACGCTGATCACTTACACCGACGGTCTCACAAGTATGCATGCCTTCTGCAACTGCATCCGCTTTTAATTCTACTTCACTTTCAAGATGTACAGAACCTTTGTTCAACTTAGCAGTAGTAGGCATATCCCTCATCTCATCATGATCAACCAAAGACAAATCTGCACTATCATGATCACTATCACTAATATTCACTTTACCGTCAATTTCATCATTTTCAAACTCTTTAATAACAGCAGTGGATGATTTGGGTTCTCCCTCACAAATCCCTAAAGATTTTATTGCTTCACTCTCTCTAGTAATACCTTGTAAACTTGTGGAGCCTGAACTGAACTCTGAAGCAGCAACTCTATTCTGTGACACTCTATTCAACAATGGCTTACCAGTTGCAACTACAGACTTCTTGACCGCACCGTTATCGTCACACAACTCGGAGTCAGGCCTAGAGTTTACATTGAGCTTATCACTGAACTTGCTCACTGAATCACAGTTCACCTTTGTATGCACTTCTTGCAAACGTGTAATACACAACCGTGTTTGTCTTGTATCTTGTAACTTATCTGTTGAGGATGTACTACGAAACCTGTTACACTCACCAAGTTTACATACATTCCTAGGCACCATATCGCTTCCTCGATATCCACCGCTTTGATGCCTATTCGTCATCAATGATTGCGTTTTACCCTCAGACTGCTCTATTCTAGGGATGAGATTAAATATACTGACAAACTTGCTCATCGATTCATTGACACTATCTTTTACTAGTTTCAGGATATCATCAAACTTTGGCTCGATACCCTCATCCTCCATACGGGAGCTTACCTCAGACTTAGGTTTGGCCTTCGGCTTCTTGCATTCCTTTCCATCATTAGCAACATTAGGCTTCATCGGTATCTGGCCAGCCTTTTATGTGTTGCCAGCCTTGCTAGTGGATGCAAGTGGTGCTTTTGTAATTTTGCCTTCCCCTAATGTGGATGCGACCTTGCAGATCTTCACCTTGTGAAATTGGCATTTCCAGTCAGTAGGACTGGTGTGTCCATCTTAATGTCTTTGCCAATGTTTTGGAGTGTGTGAGCTGCTTGAGACTGCGTTGGGACACAAGAGCGTGTTGTTTCTGCTATCCGCAGACATGCTTTGTGGGACTTTGCCAGGGCGACAAAGTGGGCAAATGTACCAAAACCATAGACATGGGTTATTTCTCATAAACTCATAGTATGCTTTAGGCACCTCTTTGTCACAGTGGCAGTGCACCTATCGTTTGCGAAAATTGCGTTCAAACGCTGAATTAGTTTCAGAAACTATGAAACTGCACGCCTGACATTCATCTCGTTTGCTTGATGACGCCTTAGAGGTCTTATGACGTCTTGAACGTTTCCTTTTAGTTTTGTCGTGTTTCATACACTGGTCAACAGTTCATGCAGGTGTAGAATTCTGTCCTCCTGGTACTGCCTGTGCCGTTTCAGTACTAGACTTTGGCAATGCAGGCGTAGTATCAGGACAGACGAAAGCTACACGAGTCTTTAGGATCGGTATGCGGGAAGGGGTTGAAGTCCCTGGGTTTTTTCCTTCTCTGTCTGAAGCCCTTGTGACTACAGAGTACGGTGTTTTAGTGGCTTTTCTAAGACTACTTTCGACAACCATATTAACAATCACTATAAATTATGCTGTATACGACTAAGAGAGGAACAGTATCTATCCAAAAGAACAAGAATAAGACTGAAAAAGTACACGGCAAGGAAAAGAAAAGGTTTTCGACTTTACCTAGTACTTTCTGGATGATCGGCTTCACAGCAATCACGCGGTAGACCAACAAGTCTTGTTTATCTGAACGAGTGAGGAAGATACTGCTACAAAAGTAGCACCTGAAGCTTTGGCAGTGGTTCGGGACAGCTGGACTTACCACACAGAAATTTATTATGTAATTAATGGTTGAACTAAATTCACCGGCTAGGAAGATCAGGTTTCTCAAATGGATAATTCACAAAGTTGGCATTTTCCGGTTGGAGAGGAAAAAGCACGTCGTATCCAAGGAGCGCGCTGAGATACATCGTTCGACAAAGACACGTGCAACTGTTTCAGCAGATACATCCTTGAGGAGTACTCCTTCAGGTGGTCGTGTGGAGCGATCTACGCAGGTTAAGATATAGGTGTATCCATGAGATCCTGGACGGGGTCCAACCCAGTCGATATGAACGTGTTTGAAACGAGCATCAGGGAGGAGAAAGGTGCCAAGAGGCTTTTGGTGCGTCTTACTACCTTGCACTTTTGGCAAGCTAAGCACGTGTGCGCCCATTCCCTTCCTTGTTCATTAATACCAAACCAACGAAAACCACTAGTTACGAGTTTGACGGTATATCGAATACCTGGGTGGGATAAGCCATGCAACGTATTGAAGACGTTACGGCGATAACTTTTAGGCACGAGGAGTACTAGTGAAAATGTCACATAGAATAGAAATTCTTCCCATACCTACAGGTTTCTCAGCTAATTGCAGAGTTGTGTTCGATAACTCATGTTGAAGCTCGGGATCTTGTTTTTGAAGACGAGATAGTTTAACAAGGTCTATGCCGTCTATTTGGGTGAAGGAAATAATCCTCAACAACGCATCTGCTACAGTGTTATTCAGCAAACAGAGGCTTTAATACGACCCCAAGCTTCAGTGACACTAGAGCGATGCAGTTCTGAGAATGACAGTCTGTGTCACCCAAGTGTCCTTCCTAAGTCCATTGAAAAAACTACAACGGACCGGTTCTATCGGAATCGGCCAACTAGTCCCAACATCAAGTCCCCCACCAGCAGACAGTTTCACGTCAACTACCCCACAACACTCTGAGGTTGTTAGACCCACTCTCAGTTGCCTATGTAGCAATGTGAGGGGGCTGAGAGGGAAAGTAGGTGAACTCCGAAATCTCCAAGCACACCTTCAACTGAAAATGATCATTCTCACTGAAACGTGGCTAAACCCCACTATCGCCGACAATGAAATCAGTATAGGTGATATGGTTCTAGTCAGGAGAGACAGGGATAATATGGAAGGAGGGGGAGTTGCTATATACTTTGATAGGCAACTTAAATGTGTGTGCGCAACGGACCCACCACTTATTGAACTCCCAGAATCCATATGGTGTCATTTCACCGTAGGCCGCACCAAGCACTTACTGGGTGGCATCTACCGATCTCCCACCTGTGGGGCAGAGCACAATCAGCTACTGCTCAGCGCTATCACAGGGATACGAGATTTGGGCTACGACCAAATCACCATAGCTGGAGATTCCAATGCCCCATCACTGAACCTTGGCTCGGGGTGTGCTAAGGGAAAATTTGGCCGAAACCAACTGCAAACTATTCGAAACACGGGACTGACTGTGAATGTTGGAGACGACACTAGGTAGGGCCCTAGTGGAAAGTCATCAAAACTAGACTATATTCTAACTAGTGACCAACTACTCGTCGAAAAGGTCCAGATCATGACTCCTCTAGGAAGTAGTGACCATGCAGTCATAGGTTTCGATCTTGTTCTCCGTGAGCGTTTGCAGTGGGACACTACGCGACCATGTCTGTGTTACAGCAAGGCTGACTGTACCGAAATGCGGAGGCTCTTGTCCGACGGAGACTGGCCCTTAGCATGGGACGACCTATCTGTGGATGAACACTGGGAAGTGGTAAAAAAGATTATTCATATAGCTACGTCGCATACCATCCCTTTAGTCACAACACAGACCAAGAGAAAGACGTCATGGTTGAAGAGAGGTAGGCAACGTATTCTGCAAGCAAAGCGGAAGGCTTGGTTTACGTGGCGTGTATCTAAGAGTCAGAACGACCATGATGCATACCTGGAACTCAGGAACCGGTGCAATGCAAGATTCAGGAGGGACAGGAGGTCTGTCAATCACGTCTCATGAACCGCTAATGCCCAGCTCTTGCTACGCCGGGCCTCTCGCTGTCCCTCGAAGCCTTTCAGAAACGCTTAATACTAACGGATGTAAAAACCAAAACACCGATTGGCGACTCGAGAATTCTTCATTCTAACACCAACATATGAGCAGCATAATAAACTAAGGTCTATGAACAAATATTACAATAATAAATCACGATATTACTTCTGACGGTTTTTCTACGTTCTTTCTGAACAGCGACCGATGAGACGATGACTGGTGTATTGATGCCTCCGCGAAAATATAGAGAGGTTGGGTTTGAGCAAACAACCATGAATTGATCGTTCAATCTTCAACTACATTGACAAGGTCATTCCAGGCTAACTTTGCCAGAAAAACTCCTAGCAAACCCGAAAAGCTTTTACCGAATCATGTCGGAAAGCAAACCGACAAACCAGTGGGCATGCGCCTTAGTAGGTCCAAACGGTCAATATCTCACTAGTCTGGAGATGGCTGAAACATTCAGTTCAGCCTTCGCCAAACAGCTAAACAGAAATGTGGATATTACAGTTACGGACCAAAATGGTGGCACCACTATTTCACAGGAGGAAGACCTAGCGGCTACTCCCCAAATAAACCCAGCAATAGTACTAAGGAAGCTACAGCGACTCACACATGGGAAGTCCCCAGGTTGTGACGACATCAGGCCATCTGTTCTGAAACAGTGCGCCGAAGCTCTCTGTAGACCCCTGTGCGACTTGTTCCAACACTCAATGGATTCGAGGACACTGACAAGGGAGTGGAAAAGAGCCATCCTTTCTGCAATCTTCAAAGGTGGGGACAGGCAAAACGCCACTAGTTATAGACCAGTGGCTCTACTCCCAGTGGTATCAAAAGTACTGGAAAGTATTATTGACGACCACATCAGGGAATATCTCGATAGGTTTAATATACTACATGAAGCCCAACATGGTTTCAGAAAAGGCAGATCCTGCCTTACTAATCTACTGTCAGCTTGGGACGACTGGACATCATGCTGGGATATGAATGTACCAGTCCATGTGGTCTTCCTAGACTTTGAGAAGGCATTTGACACTGTTCACCATGACCTTCTCCTACATAAAATAAGCCAGACAGGTATATGTGAGCCACTTCTGTCATGGTTAAAGGACTACCTAGCCGACAGGCAATTTTACCCTAAGGTTAACCGAGTCCGATCATCTTGGCACAGCTCGTCATCAGGAGTGTCGCAGGGATCTATCCTAGGACCACTGATGTTTTTGATTTTCATCAATGATCTACCACGCCGTCTGAGCTGCCCAACTCTCCTATCTGCTGACGACGTAAAAATATGGAGGGCGATAATGTGTCTGGAGCAATATCCTCCTCACACTTTCAAATATACAGAACTTGTGGGTCTTTTACGTGTTTGCTGTGGAGCCGGATAACCCGAAATTTGCAGGTAAAGTCAAAAGCTTTTACTTACATACTTTATCCTTCTTTTCTGTGCTTTCTATTGTCTTTTACTGTAAGTTTATTGGACATAATAAGTCTATTATTACTTAATCACCAGTATTAATTTAGGAGTAAATTGACAATAGATTCTTACCCTAAAATAAGTAATGGGACATCATACTTTGTGGTCACCAGGGCTTCAGCCGAACTGGGCAAACACGTGAAGCTGATGGACTCACGCATACCGGTCTTGAAGACCAGGGCAAATATTCCCTGCTCGTACAGATTACCCATGTCGCCACAGTCCTACAGTGAAGCTGTGCAAAGTCAGCCAAGTGGATATGGCTCCACCCCTGCTATAATGACTAGGTTAACAGATTCGAGTGGGAAAGTTGCACCAAGTGAGAACTGCATAACACTCATCCCCATGGTAGACCATGAAACAAATAGGAAGGCCAAAAAGAAACGTTCACGACGTCGCAAGACGACAAGAACGCTCCCCAAGAAGGCAGACGACTGCAAGGTCTGCGCTTCTGTTGTCGAACAAGCAGACTCTGCTTTCGAATGTAACTTTTGCAAGCGATGGGTGTATTGCAGATGCGACAATGGGGTACCAAAGGCATGTTATGACTTTATGCGTAGAGCCCAAGCCCACGGTTAGTAGATCAAATTGTGTAATCCTCTTTAATGTACCAGACTGTAGCAGTAGTCTGCTGAAAGATAGGGCCCTATTTGATCAGGAACAGTGGTCCATCTTGTGTAGCACACTGGCTTTGGACATCCAACCGGTAAATCTATGCAGATTGTACAAGGGCACTGCTGCACCTGAAGGCAAACCATCCCCACTGAGGGTAACGTTGGGCTCTACTGAGGATGTTGAAAAAGTGTTACTGGCTTCTCAAGTCCTTTCTATAGGGAGGGCCTGTAACATACGCGTTAAGCCAGACAGGCCGTGGAAGGAAAGACAAATGGCGAGGGAGTCGCCAGAGCTCATTCCTTCTGCCTCCATGGTTGTGCATGGCATTCCCGAACTGGTAACTGGGAACGCCTGCGAAAAGCATTGTCATGATGTACAACAATGGAGATGGTTGGCATCCCAGATGGCCCTGGGGAGTTCAGGGGCTGTCTCTATTTATAGACTGCCTCGACCCACTCATCTTATGTCAATTAACTCGCCACGTCTGTTAGCTGTCAAGTTCAGCTCCCAAGACCAGTTGGCTACCGCTCTCCATAGATGGTACGAGACCAAAGACAAGGTCAGCAAACACATTCGCTGCTGCGAGAGCCGGCCTCGCACTCAAAGGAGGGAACAAAACGTAGTTAAAAAAATCCTCAACCCCTAGTCACACTACAGCGGTGCAGCACGGACGATGATAGCCAGTGTCATCCGAGTGCTCCAACTGAACTAGAAGAAAAAAACGCCAACAGGCCGGTTCCCGGGGAATCGGCCAATTAGTTCGTAGGATAACCCCTCAACCGATAGCCAATATCAAGTCAACTACCCCCCAATACGGGGAAGTGGTGAGACTGACTACCAGTTGCCTGTACAGTAATGTGAGAGGGCTAAGAGGCAAAATAGCTGAACTTAGACACCTACAATCACAACTGAACTCCAAAATCATAATACTGACGGAAACCTGGCTAACCCCTACGGTGGCAGACAGCGAAGTCAGTATAAATGATATGGTCCTAGTCAGGCGAGATAGGGACCTGAAAGAAGGAGGTGGAGTCGCCATATACGTCGACAAACAGCTCAGATGTGTTCACGCGATGGACCCTCCCCTCACAGAGCTCCCTGACTCCATATGGTGCCACTTCACCGTTGGGTACTGCAAATATCTAGTGGGCAGCATTTATCGATCACCTTCATGTGGAGCAGACCACAACCAGGTACTGCTAAATACAATCTCAGCAACTCAAGACATGGGTTATGATCAAATTGTCATAGCTGGTGACTTCAATGCCCCATCTCTTAACTTGGTGTCGGGAAAAGCCCATGATAGATTTGATCGAAATCTGCTGCATACCATCAGGAAGGCTGGATTCACTGAAAATGTCAAGATGGATACTAGATGGGGCCCTGATGGGAAGTCTTCTAGACTGGATTACGTGCTCACTAGTGACCAGCTACTAGTATAAAACGTTCAGATCACGACTCCCATAGGTAGTAGTGACCACGCGGTCATAGTATTCGACATAGTCCTCCGCGAGCGCTTACAGTGGGACAATACACAGCCCTATCTGTGTTATAACAAAGCCAACTACACCAAAATGCGAAGACTTCTGTCTGAAGCAAATTGGCCTAAAAAATGGACAGAGCTAACAGTTGAAGAACACTGGAGAGTGGTAAAGGAGATCATTCACCAGGCGGACTCAGACACTGTTCCTTTAGTCACACCAAAAGCTAGGAAGCAACGATCATGGCTAACAAGGGGGACACGACGCCTTCTGCAGGCGAAGCGAAAAGCCTGGTTTGCGTGGCGACGATCGAAGAGTCAACCCGAACATGAAGTGTACCTTGAACTCAGGAATCGATGTAACATACGAGTCCGGAGCGATAGAAGGACATTTCAGGGAGACCTCGCCAATAAGCCTCTCGTGAACCCCAAAAGCCTATACAGGTTTATGTCCGAAAGAAAACCGACCAACCAGGGAGCATTCAATCTAGTGGCTTCTGATGGGAAATTTCTTACTAGTCTTGAAATGGCAGAGACATTCAGCCTAGCCTTTCACAGGCAACTAAACAGTAACGAGGATATTACCCCCACAGAACATCCAGATTACATCGCAAAACCAACACGCGAAAACCTCCTGGGTACATTTCAAATTACCCCGGCTATGGTACTTGCAAAATTGGGAAGGTTAGCTTCGGGAAAGTCTTCAGGTTGTGATGACATCAGACCATCTGTCCTGAAGCAGTGTTCAGAAAGTCTCTGCCGACCCTTAAGTGATCTGTTCCAACACTCCCTCGATGTAGGGAAACTTCCATGTGAATGGAAACGAGCAATCCTATCCCCTATCTTCAAGGGTGGTGGCCGGCAGAATGTGACCAGTTACAGACCAGTTGCTCTACTTCCAGTGATATCGAAGATATTGGAAAGTATCATTGACGACCATATGAGAAAATACTTCGATGGGACTAACCTTCTTCACGAAGCACAGCACGGTTTTAGGAGGGGAAGATCCTGCGTGACGAATCTTCTACTAGCTTGGAACGATTGGACACTATCCTGGGATAAAAAGGTACCAGCCCACGTGATCTTTCTCGACTTTGCGAAAGCATTCGACACAGTTCACCATGGTTTGCTCCTTCACAAAATAAGCAAGGCGGGTGTTTCTGGAGCACTTCTCGCATGGCTGAAAGATTGCTTAGGCAAGAGAGAATTCTGCACCAAAGTCAACCGCATCCGATCATCCTGGCACACCTCGGCATCAGGGGTTCCTCAGGGTTCTATCCTAGGGCCGTTGATGTTTTTGATTTTTATCAACGACCTGCCCTCCCAACTAAACTGCTCTGCGCTTCTTTACGCTGACGACGTAAAGATTTGAAGAGCAATGAACTCATCGGGAGACTCAGACAGATTGCAGGCTGATCTGCAAACTCTGGGAAACTGGGCCCTGGCTAACGGAATGCCTTTCAACCTAAAGAAGTGCGAAGTAGTGCAACTTCATTCGGGCAGGTCACAGAGCGTAAATTACACCCTTGGTGGCCAGAACTTGAGTTGTGTTCCATCAGAGCGCGATCTAGGTCTTATTCTAACAGAAAAGCTAGACACCAGTGGAAATTACTCGAGGGACGTCGCCAAAGCCTACGCAACTTTACACTTTATGCATAGGCAGCTGGGAGCTCTCACTCCCGAACTGTTCTTAAGGTTATATAAGGCATATGTGAGGCCACACCTTGAGGTGCATAATATCATTGCATCTCCGCTACTCAAAAGGGATGCTAACATTCTAGAAAGTGTCCAGAGACGAGCGACAAAATGGGTGATCGGCCTCAGCAACAAATCATATGAGGAACGACTAAAGAAATTAGGTCTTTTCACACTTAGTTACCGAAGGCACAGGGGAGACCTCATCACCGTCTACCAAATCCTAAATGACCAGGCCCACCCAAATAAAAGCATCCTGCCATTAAGTGACTATAGGCTTCCACGAGGTAACCCGCTAAAGACAGCACACCAGAGACCAAAGACTCGAGTGCGATCACATTTCTTTTCGCTTCGTGTTTGCCGTCTCTGGAACGCTTTACCGGCGGCCGTGACTACAGCGCCTTCTCTGGAGATTTTTAACCGGAAGCTAGACAATCATGCAGAAATGCAAGGTTTGTGTCTCAATGGCTTATCCCCATAAAACTTGAAACCACACTGTCAATGGATAAGCGTACAAACTAAATCCCCACGACCTATTCTGCCTTCTCTCACTCTATCTTTTCCTTAGGTCACCTTTATTATTCCACTTATCTCAACCTATATTATTTTTTTTTGAATTTTTTGATTTACAGCTTGATTCCACACTGTATTTTTGGTACAAGTATGGAATTTTCAGCATGGATATCGGTAGCCCAAATTTTGCAGGCCGACCATAGATATCAGGTGTGCGCCGGCGTGGGCTCGAACCCTGGACCATGTGCATGGTCGGCGAGAGTCCTAACCACTGTGCCACCGACACACACTACAACCCATTATTTTTATTTTTATTATTGTTACTACTATTCTGCTTTTATGACTAAACCGAACGACCAATGGGAGTTAGGTCAAACTCCATTCACGGCAGCAATACAGTCCTAACATGCTGCATACTACAAACCACATCTCGACCAATCCCCGCACCACACCTCCTGGAGTCTACCAGAGCTAAAGCAGTAGAGTGGAGGGACTTACTACGCAGAAGCTCACCGAAGATCTGGAACCTCTACCTCACAATCAAGAAGCGAGCACAAAGAAGTCATATTGGTTTATACTAGCTCGTAAAAACGATTTTGGATTTTGGAAACTTTGGATGCTCATCCTCCATAACAACTGGTCGCGGGCGGCAATTCGAAAGCGGCTTATTTTTCGCCCAGACTAAAATCATAGGTTGTATGAGTTTTATAAAAACAGCTTACCATCCTCAAGCTAATGGTATGGTAGAATGTCTACAATTAGTTCTGAATTCCGTTGACGGAATTCCGTTAGTTCTCTAGGAATACAAACATATCATTAAGCCCACGCGCTATGACTCACAGCACTCCTCATCAACTCTGGACCTAGTGTTCTCCCACGGTGAGGATGTGGATTTTATACAACATCTTCCTCCGTTAGGAAGAAGTGACCATGCTGTGCTCACTTTCAAGTTCACAGCAACGGCAGCAAGGGCCAAAACCCCAGCTCGACCAAACGTTTGGAAAGCTGACATAAATGCGATCGTCTCAGCAGCCAACTCAGTAAACTGGTACATTAATCCAGAGTCCCAAGTAGAAGCCGCATGGAACCAATTTAAGCAACTTTACGCCCAAGTAACTGTACCCTTCATCCCTTGGTCTGTTCCAAAGGGTCGGAAACATTCCCCCCCTTGGATAAACCGGGAGATTCGTAAGTTACTCAGACGTAAACGCAAATGTTGGAACCTGTTTGCAACACTTGAGACTTCTGAGACCAGGGAATTATATACTACTGCTAAAAATAAAGCTATCGCAGAAATCCGCCAATCAAGGATGAAGTTCGAGACACACCTGGCCCAAAATGCAAAGGCACAACCTAAGAAAATTTTCTCGTACCTGAATTTCAGGAATAAAACACCCAATGGTGTCCCAAACCTGATTATTGACAAAGATACAATCGAAGAAGATCAAGAAAAAGCAGCAGCAATGGCAAACTACTTCTCCCAAGTCTTCACTCAGGAGTCATCACTGCCTATAGGATCAGCTCTGGCTGCATCAGAAGAACATGGGATAGATTCCGTTGACATCGACCAAGGCATCGTGCTCAACTTCTTAATGAAACTAGATGCAGGAAAATCAATGGGTCCTGACAGTCTTCATCCAAGGCTTCTCAAGGAGCTATCAGCCCACATAGCCGGCCCCTTGACCACGATCTTCAAGCTATCTCTCCAAAATGGAGTGTTGCCACGTGATTGGAAAGACGCCATAGTAACTCCCATACACAAAGGAGGATCAAGACAAAGCCCTTCAAATTACAGGCCTATCAGTCTCACCAGCACTTTAATCAAGACCCTGGAAAGAATTATCAAGAAAAGCATCATGGCTTATCTGGAAAATAGCAGCTTGTTATCTGGAGCACAGCATGGCTTCCGGAGGAACCTCTCATGCCTGTCAAATCTCCTGACTGCAAGAGAAAGCTGGGTTAAATCAAAGGATGACAGAAGACCCGTTGACGTCGTCTTCATAGACTTCAGTAAAGCCTTTGATAAAGTACCTCACAAAAGACTACTCATGAAATTGGAAAGTCTTGGTATCAAAGGCAGACTACTAGACTGGCTCAGGGAATTCCTCATAGATAGGAGGCAGAGGGTTAGGATCAACTCAAAACTCTCCTCCTGGACAGCAGTAAGTAGCGGAGTGCCACAAGGCACGGTTCTCGGTCCTCTCCTTTTTATTCTGTATATCAATGAGTTACCTCTGCTGACCGACTCCCCTATGGTCCTATACGCAGATGACTTAAAAATTTGGAGGGAGCTGAAGGGCAACAGTGATACGTCCACCTTGCAAGACGACCTCAACAAACTGTCGGAGTGGTCTGTTGAATGGATGCTCCCGATCAACGTGGCAAAATGTGCAACCATGCGCATTGGACAAGCAAGCACGAGCTCCTACGAACTAGAGGGAATAACACTTCCATCAGTTCAGACTCACTTGGACTTAGGTGTCATAGTTAGCCACGACTTAAAAACTACAGCACACTGTCGCGCGGTGGCTGCACGTAGTTTCAGGTCCTTATGGGCGATTCGCAGAGCCTTTACAAGAATTACCAGAGATATGTTCACCTCCTTATACACATCTCTGGTTAGGTCAAGACTGGAAAACTGCATCCAGGCCGCCAGTCCGTGTCTAAAAGGGGATTCACACATTCTAGAAAGTGTTCAAAGGAAGGCAACACGTATGGTTCACGGCATAGCTAACTTATCATATGAGGAAAGACTAGATAGTTTAAATCTCTTCTCACTGTCATACCGTAGGCAGAGAGGAGATTTAATCACAATGTTTAAAATTTTAAATAATGACTACGGACCTGACCTATTCTCTCTTTTCCTTCCCACCAGGTCGGAACACCTTAGAGGACATAGCAGGAGAGTTCAAAAGCCAAGGAGAAATCATATTGCTGTTGAGTACTGGTTCTCACATCGAGTCATAAACTCTTGGAACCGACTCCCAGAAGAAGTGGTGTCTGCAACCTCAATTGATTCGTTCAAGAAGGGTTTGGACAACCACAGAAATCTACTAGAAAAGGATTAACATAGGCTGCAAGCCTTCTATCCTCAAACAATAAATCTGAAATCTGAATCTTCTTGTACTAGCGCCGAGCTAGTGTATGGCACAACACTACGAAAGCCAAAAGAGTTTGTTTCTCCATTGAGCGTCTGTAGTAATTTATTGTAATCGTAATATTAGTATTTCGAGATGACCGAATTACACGAATCCAACCAAAACACAGAGAGGGCAGAATTCAGGAATTTGTATTTAGCGAAATTATTCTGCCATTCATATAAGAAACATATCAACAGTCAACAGTAAGTATTTAAACAATACAGAGATAGAAATTTTCCATCACCACTGCTTCCCATCAGCGGTAGATCACGCCTCATTCGTCAGCAGGCTTACAAACATAATGCGTTCAGTTAAACCTGCTCCCCATCGACCACAGTCCATTGATGTCTTTGTTCACCCGTGTTTGAAAATTTCTTCACATGTATTTGTTCGTTGTGACTCTGTGCGTCGCCCTTTGGTATCCCCATACGACGGATCATATATAGTCGTATGGATAAATTCTGTCTTAGACAAAACGTGAGATCCTCAGAATATCTTCACACATGTATATTACACAACTAATTGTTTCGATTCACCCGACTCTTATTTGTTTGGGGTAGTTATTAGTTTTAATCAAACACATCAAATTTTTTATATTGCATCCCGTAACACCAGTAAAAATATTTCCTATAACCGTACATGTTGCATGCACTAAAAAAATTAGATGTATAATTATTTTCGATGCTCTAATTTTCACATTATTTTACTCTATGGTAGATGCATATCATTTTTCAAACGTTATTTTTGGCACATCTTCCCCAACAAGGTTATTAGCATTATTCTTTTCTTTCCCAGGTGCGACGGGCGCTGAACAAGAAGCAAACGAAGCATGAGATCCAACGAACCAAGCATTCAGGCCATTCGGCACTCCGTCGTGTCACGTTCGTGCACGATCACTAGCCAGCTAACCATTCATCTCGGTCTACAATTTGGTCCCGAAATATATCTCGTAATTTGGACGATCAAATAGTGTATTTTGCTTTGGCTTTGGTCCACGAGGAACGAATACTATAGGAGTTGTTGGTATTATATCTTGCATTAGTATACTCCGTACAATCCGCGAACGTCAATAACTTCAACCTCTAAAATATGAAAATGTTGAAAATATGTTGAAAACGAATACAACTAAAATAGCTACTCGTATGTGTTTCTGTGCTTGTTTGTGTTTGTGTATGTGAAGAGATGAGTAGTCAGAGAAAATACTATGACTGACCATGTGTTCACATGCAAGTCGAGAAACAACACGTCAAATGCATCATGAACTGGATGCATGTTTAACGGTGCATAGATAGTTTCTTCAAGACAGCATATTCTCAAAGAGAGGAAGGAGAGAGATTTGACTAAAATCCAATTTCACGCTTCCATATTCATTGACTTCCACTCCATCTCTGCAACTCACACGCTTCTGTCCCACCTACTCTATCAACTTTCACCACACTGAATTCATTCCCCTAACTATCTGACTCACCAACGTAGAACTCTTCAAAAAATGCATCACACTGGGCTGTTATACTCAAGAAAAACATAAACACCACTATCAAAGCGAGAGTTAATACAGAATGAATTGCATCACATAACATGTGTGTTACTGCAAAGAATTAACCAGTAAGTGTCTTGGCTATTCAAATGACTCATGATTCGTTGAACAAGGTGAAACGTAGAGGACTATGTATTGAATTCTGTCTGTGAACAGATTACATATTCTCCGATTAGCCCCAACGAAAATGTCCGAATTTCATATTAAACAATTAAGTGTGTCAGTGAGAGAGACTAGTTCATACTCATGACTCACCCAAATCATCTAATTCATGAAGCCGGAAATGAATCAGCCGAATCGTGTAAACCAAATATCTGTGAAGTGAACCGCGGATCTTATAAGACGCCTACATATTCATCTAGCCAACTGATAGAATTCTATGTGACGGACTGAGATCGACCAACATTATTCCATGCAAACACACGCCGATAACACTTGAATCAACTCACTTGGAGTCAGTTCCTTTACTCTGGCGGAGTCAAGCGAGGTAGGGTGGGCAGAAGGCAAGAATACTCAATTCTCATGCATTTATTTACATAAATATGCATTCTGAACGAAAAGTTACAGCATTTATTTGAAAAGACGAAAAGGAACATTGATGAATGAATTACAAAAACATATGGGTGGATAGTTAATTCGATAGATAAATGCACACATAGACAGATAAGCAAATAAGAACTCGCAGGAGAAATGTCACCTCACTATGTATTCCGATTTATTCCACTAATCCATCTTTGATTTTGAGCACTAACACTCTTTTAGACGCTCTCGGTTGTGCTGCTTCAGATCTTCAGGTAACTAAAAAGACAGAGAGAGAGAGAGAAACAAATGTTGTAAAGTGGAAGAATTAGTTAGAATTACTGTAGGCGTGTTGCTGATATGGAGGAGAACTTAACTTACGAAGGAGAAACGCAGGTTTCGTCTAGTCGGGAATAATCACGACTCGCACATCAAATAATTCCAAGGACTAATTCTCACCTACCTACACCAGAATTACTCCAGACCACAAAACCAGCATGTGACATGCAGAGTCAGTGATAGGAAATATCAGATTGATGGTCAACTCACCTTCAGTAACTAATTAACTACTGTCCGTGAGAGGCTTTGACGACGACCCGTTATTACAAAATTCACTCGTCGTTTCCTCACCTACCTCTCAGAGAAATTCTCAAACATACATACATTCTCATCGAGGACAGAATATTTTACTCTTACTCACATTATATGATCACTTCTCACATCGAAAGAGGCAGAGTGAACAGTAATAAATGTATACATATCGGAAATCAGACTACCAGTCATCGTCAGTCGACTACTCTGGAAACAGTGAATTCCGAAACCGATCTCCATAACACCAGTGTCTACGAAGCCGCACTGTCACATACGAATGTCATTCAGAATCCGGAATAAATAATGCATTCAGTGTTCATGTCCCATATCAGTCAGGGTGACTATTCAACCTACCAACTGTGGAGGGCCGACTCACTGACACTGAGTAGTCATAATCTCGTGTGTTTAGTCAATGTTAGGAAGGTATCCGGAGGATTTTGTCCAACCACTTCAAAGTTGAGGCGATACTAGTGACGTGGAATCAATCACCCAAGACTCGACTCAGAAAGCAATCACTCAGTTGCGGAAGCGATGAAAGGCATACGAAGTTACAAATAATTGTCTAACGATCTCAAATTCCTCGAACATTCACATTCACACGATTCAAATTCATGAAATAAAACAAGTAATACAAGTGATCATTTTCATCTTACCGATTCCGGATGATCATCTTTCCGCTGAGCAACACCATTCTCGCCCTCCAGTCCTTTTCGTTGCTTCTTAGCTGAATTCGGTTGTTCGTGAAGACTCCTCGTCACAGGTGTCTCCACTTTACACAAGCATCGACGTATGGCTGTTGGATTATAACCGGGGCCGTCCATACACTATCATCAGAGTGACATAATGAAATGTCAAAAGAAATACTACAGTTATATACTTGAATTGAGGTTTATATGTGAAGGGATCAATAAATAAGCCGAATATTTAACTAATTAGTGAATTATCTCCTACATTTTCCACAATATTTGGAGGTGATTTTCTCCGTGAGCATGATTTTCGCTATGAGTGTGCCATATCAGTTATTTCGAAAGTGGACCAAGTGACTCGTGCAAACGTTCAGTCGAGCGATTGCATGATTGAATGTCAGGATGTTGGGAAGAATACGGAGTCATAGTAGTAATGGTAGTAGTGAATCACTGAACAAGTGAGCGTACAATTTGACAACTCATACTTCGTGTTCTTGAGTTCCGACTGGTATTTCCATACAGATTGTCTGCCACACAGACTCGTCATAAATTAATCAAGTCAATTCTCACCGTTGACATCATTCTCATTGAGATTTCAATGCAAGCTTGATAAAAATACATACACACTGCCCACACAAACACACAAAGCTCATATTGGAATAAATTAGTGTGGGATACACGCTGAGTTAAAAGTGTCCTACTGATAGCTCAAACACTATTCAGTGGATAAATATCTCTGTTAACACGAACAAAAGAGGAGACACACCAATTGTCATGTTCGCGAATATTTACAATCATAAATGCTGGAGAAAACAACGAGAAGGTCACCTATCTATGGTGATCCGGTAGTTGTACGGAACCGGTCTACTACCTCTACTCCACTCGACTACACTCCACTCCACTCCAATCCATGTCAGAGATATGCAATCGTCTTGGTGGATAACATACGCCATGCAGGGTATCATCCTATCAATCTGGCTCGTTGAAACACACAGATGAGTGAAATTTGAATATATTGTATTGACACTGCTGGTGACCTCCTAAAATACGTCTCCTTTAGTAGGAAGAGTCATCGTGATACATTAAATCTAAGTGAAATTAGAGAATGTCTCATCAACGATCAACGAATGTTGATTGAGACCTCCTTAGTTCACACAAAATACTCGTGGAATAGTCACTAGACTATTTTGAAATGCAAGTGTATACAGAGTGAGAGGGGCAGTGAATTAAAAGCTTCCGGAAAAAATGCCCACTTCATGAAAATACAGATGAGAAAGAGTGACTTACTGAGTCCCAGGATATGCGGCTTGCGACGCCATCAAATGCATAACGTTTAATGGGAAGCTTCTTCTGACTACTCGAATCCGAGCATGGTGAGTTCGGAGGAGCCGCCTAAATGGAAGGTGTAGAAGATAGAGGTTAGTGAAACACCAATATTCGATTCATTCAAGTCATCTTCTATAACAGCGAAATGTGTGTCGATTCGGTACAAGAAATGTTCACGTGATTTAGAATAAAGTGACCTCACGAAATTCCAGTCGCTTGGCCAAAACAAAAAGACTGTGAAAACTGCAATAACCGGTGATTCATGAAATATAAAATGGACAATATATAAAGAAACAAAGTGAAATCTATTGACGTACGGGCGTCGGATATTCTTCATCGTGGTTGAGATTTTGTAGGCTAGAGAACATTCGAGCTCTTAACATAGACATTTCACAGTCACGCGACACTGGAGTGTGAATTTTAAAAAGTGACTAATTCTCGTCAGGAATGTAAACAAATCAATTTGAAAGTGTAATTCACTTATGTAATTTGTCTATGATGTGTAATGACTGCGCAACACATTTTTTTATTGGTCATCCACATATTGAACAAGAAAACAACTAACAAGATATGAAAGGTCAGATTTGAGTTCAGTACAGGTCAGCATAGAAATTTCTGAGTCATAATGACACAAAGGAGAGAAGAGAAAAAATTTGAAAATTGGTGTGGCTGGGGGGTGGGTGAGGTTGGAGTATTATTATCTGAATATATTTTAATTTCAAAATTGTATTACCAGGTCAGACAGGAAGACAGGCGGAGTGCAATGAGATATTTGAATAAAAATCAATATGAGATAATGTACATTCAGAAGTAATAATACGAGTGTTGTTGATCAATTACAATCAGATGGGAAATAAGACAAGTGTCTTTATAGTCAAAATATGTTAATGTGTGAATGATGTTTTCCCTAATCAGAAGAAATCAAATAGAGATCCAAGTAGTCTGTCCTTCATACACTAACTCCCCTTCACAAATTTGAAACCAGAATAGAAAAACATTGAAAGGGCATAACATGGATCCATTTTATTACATGGTTTCTCTTCAAATAAGTACAACCTACAACATTAAGTGAGACGAGTTGTGGTACAGTTTTAACATATTTTTGTTTATCAGTACGAATTAGTCCTCAAGTAAAGCATGAGTTATCTTAAAGTATAACAATAAATTTTCCTGATGCAGCACCAAACCGATGCGAAAGTTATCCTGAGTTGTTACTTCTACGACTACTCTCACAGCATCACCTTCGATCAAAATGTCGTACCTGGAATCACTTCTCTGGTCTTTTACTACCTATTCCAGTGATTCAGGTGTGAGTTGAAAAGTGAAAATCGTTTGACAGCGCAACATAGCGTGACCTAATTTTGATGATAATAATAATAATAAACCATAACATGTCAATTCATTAGTCCGCTTCTAGGAAACCAAGTGATGGTCCAATATCCTGGATAATCACGCCCTTACAGAAACGCCTAGTGAATGCACTCTATTTTAGGGATATGAATAACAACAACTTTACAGATTTTAGGGTTTTTTTAAAATAATTATCGCATTTGTCCCTATGAAGTTAGAGAACAAAATAAAAATTAGTTGATTTCGTTAGTCAATTACTTTGTAGGTTGACATAATATTCCCACTGTTATATGAGAGTTGACCAGCTATATTTTCTTCTTACGGATTCAGTGCATACTAAAGTATTCTTATAAAACTTTTGGTGTGTCCTACTGACAAAATTTGCATACAGCATTTTGTATGGCGTCTACAAAAAGCCGGAATACAGGATCTACTGATGTAGTTGTAAAGATGACAAATGGAGATTATAAATCAGCATGTAAAGTATAAAATGAAAATAGACGCAGTAATAATAATAAAAAAAATAATAATAATAGGAATCAGAACACAAGTACATTGCTCAGTTTGAATTTCACAAATTTTCTACCATTTCACTCCTACCGAACGTAGACAGAGTAAACGTATACTCACCGAACTCTCATCACTGTCTACAAATGTCGAACTCACAGTTTATCTAGATTTGAAATTCTTCACAAACAGTAAGATAACGCAAAATATATCCAATAGAAGGTCCTAAAATCATACATCCTGGTGAAAATCATAAGTCACTGTCATGCAACTTGAGAAGAGCTCCGATTGAACTGAACACACAAAGCTCATATTGGAATAAATTAGTGTGGGATACACGCTGAGTTAAAAGTGTCCTACTGATAGCTCAAACACTATTCAGTGGATAAATATCTCTGTTAACACGAACAAAAGAGGAGACACACCAATTGTCATGTTCGCGAATATTTACAATCATAAATGCTGGAGAAAACAACGAGAAGGTCACCTATCTATGGTGATCCGGTAGTTGTACGGAACCGGTCTACTACCTCTACTCCACTCGACTACACTCCACTCCACTCCACTCCAATCCATGTCAGAGATATGCAATCGTCTTGGTGGATAACATACGCCATGCAGGGTATCATCCTATCAATCTGGCTCGTTGAAACACACAGATGAGTGAAATTTGAATATATTGTATTGACACTGCTGGTGACCTCCTAAAATACGTCTCCTTTAGTAGGAAGAGTCATCGTGATACATTAAATCTAAGTGAAATTAGAGAATGTCTCATCAACGATCAACGAATGTTGATTGAGACCTCCTTAGTTCACACAAAATACTCGTGGAATAGTCACTAGACTATTTTGAAATGCAAGTGTATACAGAGTGAGAGGGGCAGTGAATTAAAAGCTTCCGGAAAAAATGCCCACTTCATGAAAATACAGATGAGAAAGAGTGACTTACTGAGTCCCAGGATATGCGGCTTGCGACGCCATCAAATGCATAACGTTTAATGGGAAGCTTCTTCTGACTACTCGAATCCGAGCATGGTGAGTTCGGAGGAGCCGCCTAAATGGAAGGTGTAGAAGATAGAGGTTAGTGAAACACCAATATTCGATTCATTCAAGTCATCTTCTATAACAGCGAAATGTGTGTCGATTCGGTACAAGAAATGTTCACGTGATTTAGAATAAAGTGACCTCACGAAATTCCAGTCGCTTGGCCAAAACAAAAAGACTGTGAAAACTGCAATAACCGGTGATTCATGAAATATAAAATGGACAATATATAAAGAAACAAAGTGAAATCTATTGACGTACGGGCGTCGGATATTCTTCATCGTGGTTGAGATTTTGTAGGCTAGAGAACATTCGAGCTCTTAACATAGACATTTCACAGTCACGCGACACTGGAGTGTGAATTTTAAAAAGTGACTAATTCTCGTCAGGAATGTAAACAAATCAATTTGAAAGTGTAATTCACTTATGTAATTTGTCTATGATGTGTAATGACTGCGCAACACATTTTTTTATTGGTCATCCACATATTGAACAAGAAAACAACTAACAAGATATGAAAGGTCAGATTTGAGTTCAGTACAGGTCAGCATAGAAATTTCTGAGTCATAATGACACAAAGGAGAGAAGAGAAAAAATTTGAAAATTGGTGTGGCTGGGGGGTGGGTGAGGTTGGAGTATTATTATCTGAATATATTTTAATTTCAAAATTGTATTACCAGGTCAGACAGGAAGACAGGCGGAGTGCAATGAGATATTTGAATAAAAATCAATATGAGATAATGTACATTCAGAAGTAATAATACGAGTGTTGTTGATCAATTACAATCAGATGGGAAATAAGACAAGTGTCTTTATAGTCAAAATAAGTTACTCGTTAGAATGTTGTGATGTGTTTGAATTGAAATAGAAATTTAACATTATTTGTTATCAGATGTTATGTCAGATTATCGGAACATAAGAATTTAACTAAGGGAAGAATGGTTTACCCCGAAAAGTTTAGTAATTGAGAAAAAAGCTCAGCAATTACACTTCACGCATTAACACACAACCACACAATAGCATGGTGGGAGAGGGTTAAAATTCTAAAAAGTAATCTAGGTAGGTAGAGAGAGAGGTTGATTACTGAAACCTTGTTCATCGAGTCTACACCAACATAACAGATGCAATAGAAATGACTGAAGGCAAATGCCAGAAATATGGAAGATATTACTACCGCGGGTCAAATCAGAAGAGGATAATAAATGATCTCAAAATTCTATTTCAATTCAAACACATCACCACATTCTAACAAGCCACTTATAACTTATTATTTATTATTATTATTTAAATTATAATTTAAAATTTCAAAATAAAATCTTATCCATAATGGAGTTATGCGCTACCACAGTGCCCAAGTTTTATATCTATATTTGATGACAAATGTCAATTTCAGGTCTTTTCATTGATATGCCTTCAATAAGTGATCAATAAGTATGTGAGGAATATATACTTCCATATATTGGTTTGAAATCGCTGTGAATACGAACTATATGGTGTGCTTAGATATCCTCGAAAGGGAGTCTATGATGCGAACTGATGTAGAAGAGGTACGCGCGTTTCTTCTAGTGTGTTGGAATTCATTGGATAAATGCATTCCGGAAATCATTACTAAACCTTTGATAGGATGGTGGTTTACAATTATTATTATTATTATTATTTGTTATCATTGTTTCATTGGGTTCCTAGTGGAACATAGGACTTCAACTGCACGTCTCCACTTGCCACTTCTGTCTTCTGCTGTGCTTTTCACCTGCATCGATGTTAGCTAGTCCATACTCTTTCAACTCCTCTTCACACGATCTCTCCATGTCACCCTTGCACTGACGTCCAACTCGCCGCTTCCATTTTGGCCTGGTTCCACTCGAGCAATCGTCTGACGCGCGCACGATGTCACCCAGCGGCCCCCGCAGCGAGCGAGTGTCCAATCCATCTCCACTTTCTCCTGCATATTTGTTGGGCGAGCGACTGGTTCTTGTTTCGTTTGTTCCCAGCCATACTTTCTTGTTGGTGATTCTTTCCGGCCCGGCCATCTGGTCTTCAGTATAGAGCCAGCGAAGACAGTTGTTGATAAAGGTCTGGTCTGCAACAGGCTGTTGGAAATATTCTTTGTGACCCGCCCGCCAAGTTTCTCATCCGTATAGAAGAACTGACTGACTTGACGTTTGTATTGAAAATCCGACTGAATTTGGTTGTTGATGATGAATGACGAAGATTTCCTTCCAGATTGGTTTCAGGTTGACGAATGTGTTTCTCGCCTTCCCGATTCCCGCTCGATTTGACATCCTCATTCGTTCCAACTGCCTGTAGTTGAGACAATGCTCCCTAGATAAGTGAATGAAGTACAATGAAAAGGCATAAATACACTAAGGAGGCTAAAATTCTCGGTGACTCGAAAGTATATTTCTGACGACTGAATAGATAGCTAGACTTGACGATACTGTTCGAATTGGCTTCTCTCCAATATTCAGTCATCACATATCTCTTGAATTACTTTAGCAATCTATGTAGACAGTACCATTGACAGGTTATTATTAGTTAGTTCTATTCACCACAAATTTTCTCCCCATTCAAATCCATCCGTCATTGAACTGACTGACATCGACTGAATGTTCAGTGTAGAATGTCGTAGAACGGTGCATCGGCTGAATTCGGACCACTTCAGAGGGCACACGATGAGTAAGTGGAGAAAAAACGATTCAAAGAAACTCTAATGAACGGAGATGTACGAGAGGAAGGATAGTTGCAGAAAGAATAATCAGAAGTGAATGGCTCTTGGAGTAGATGAAGGGTGAATAGATTTTTGCTACTGAGAACGATTTGAGGCCATGTCGTCTCAAGCCTCAATCCAATGGTTCATTAGGTCACGCTCTGTCACCAGCCAAGTAGTCTATACCTCCCTATGTGACTGGCTCAAAACAACACTCTTCGTGTAACCTTAGTATCACTAAGCATATTGTGTCACTAAACACAAGTGACAGAACGCAAGTACTTATGGTCAGATAAATATCCCTCTTTATCTCCTTAGTTGCTGGTGATGACGGAATACGTTTATATTAGTTATTTCTTTCTGTGCCATATCACATCCTTGTTGAACAATGTCTATGTTCTGCTCACAGATATATTATTCATCCGCCTATATGAATGAATCATTACAAGAAGTGGAAACCCGCTTTTGCTGTTCAATCATATAAACAGTTCAATCGGAGCTCTTCTCAAGTTGCATGACAGTGACTTATGATTTTCACCAGGATGTATGATTTTAGGACCTTCTATTGGATATATTTTGCGTTATCTTACTGTTTGTGAAGAATTTCAAATCTAGATAAACTGTGAGTTCGACATTTGTAGACAGTGATGAGAGTTCGGTGAGTATACGTTTACTCTGTCTACGTTCGGTAGGAGTGAAATGGTAGAAAATTTGTGAAATTCAAACTGAGCAATGTATTTGTGTTCTGCTTCCTACTGTGACTATCTTCATTTTATACTTTACATGCTGATTTATAATCTCCATTTGTCATCTTTACAACTGCATCAGTAGATCCTGTATTAGAACAAGACATATAAGCGAACAATATTTTTTCTCAATTAGATCTTCTTCTGGCTTTACTCTAATTTACATAGACTTATATACATAAAATTTTAACCAATGACGGTGATTTTGTGGATCAAATAATAATAATCATAATAGTAATAGTAATCATCATAATAATAATTATGTGGTAAATGTTTTGAACGAAGTTAATAACGATGATTATAATGATAACAAAATATTGATAATAAGGCTTATATAGGTAATAAGAATAACAAAGTTAGTATATGCATATATGTAGACAATTCAATAAATAAATAAATTAGGTCAAATCAAATGGAACGATAATCAGAGTTTAAATAAATATCATAAAAGTACGAAGGAGGTGGATGATAAGAAAGGGTGGGAGGGTTTTGAATAGAATTCACCTAGGCTAAGGGAGAGACAAAGGTAGAACAAATTTCTTTTGTATGCAAAGACTAGGATTGTTCTCTCGAATTCCCTTAGCTTTGGCTAAGTGTAAAGGACGGGTTCTGATTCCGTTCGAAAGACTCGATGGAATGCGGTAAATAACTTTGAAGGCACTATTTTTGTCAACTTGGTGACCACTATCAATCAAATGAGCCAAAATAGTACTTTGTATGGATTTTATTTGGCCTTTTCCGAACCATGAAGAAAGATGCTTATTAGTGCGTTTGTTAAGCTGTCTAGTTGTTAGGCCTATATAGCTTTCTCCACAGGAGCAACTAAATTTATAGATACACATGGAAGTGGCACAACTAGGTAGCTTATCTTTCACTTGAGCAATCAGAATTGGTCGGCTGGAAAATGACAAACAGAGGGTGGCGGCAGTATAAGTCCGTTTTATCGCTCTCGATAATCTCTGATGTAAGACTTCACTAGCCACACCTCCATTAAATTGCAGTTTCATGAACAGTTGTTTCTTTTTAACTGTTGTCGGTTTTACTTTATTGTACTTGGTGTTCATGTGTCTCCTTACAAATCTACTAGGATAACCCATTTGGACTAACGTATTTTGGATGTATCCTAGCTCATTCTCTAGAGAGTCATCTGTACAGATGCGTCTTGCTCTATTCGTCAGGCATCTGACCAAATTGATTTTGTATCGGATTGGTACATAACTGAGGAAATGTGTATATTGTCCTACAGATGTAGGTTTTCTATAGACATCTCTCTTGAGTGAACCATCCTCTCTTCTACTCAATTGGACGTCAAGGAAATGTAGTCCACCATCATATTCTTCTTCACAAGTGAAGATGAGCGATGGATGTGCATCATTAAACATTTTTAACATTTCATTCTTGTCAGCTTTCACATCAAGAATAATAAACGTATCATCAACATAACGAAAATAAGAATCAGTTTTTTCTATTACTTTTTTCAATGGACCATTTTCAATCTTGGCAAGAAAGAAATCTGCTAAAATTGGCCCCAACCGAGAACCCATGGCAATACCGTCGATTCGCCTGTAGTAAAGGTTGTTGAATATGAAATGTACATTCATAGTACATCTTAAAAGCAACTCTTTCAGACTACTAACCGGTATTCCGATGTCGATCTGTTTTTCTGGTATCTGTTGGCATATGAATTCCACAGTCTCCATAAGTGGTACGTTGGTAAACAGTGATGCTACATCTAAGGAAAGCATTTGCTTCCCATTTACATTGATATCATCCACGTTAGCAATAGATTCGAAGACGTCTTTAACACTATGACTTACTACCATCTCGTGTAACGGTTGGAGGAGTTCACCTAACCACTTTGCCACTCCATGGTAGGTGGAGTTTGACATATCCAGGACTGGGCGAAGAGGAAGTCCTGGTTTATGTATTTTGGGCAGACCGTACAGACGTGAAGTATTACTTCCAGTAGGTTTAAGACGGTTATAGGATGCCTCTTAGATTACTCCACTTTTTCTCAGTTCCTTAAGCGTGTTAGTTAACTACTTTTCAGCCTTTCCGTCCAGATCTATTGGGTTAATAAGGTTTTGGAACTTCGTTTCATCCGTTAGAAGCGAATTCATTTTGTCAACATAATCACACTTATTTATCAATACTACTCCGTCTCCTTTATCAGGTCTACTGATTATAATGTTTTCGTCGTCCCTTAACTTTCTTAGGGCTTCTCGATGCTGTTTACTCAGTAAACTCTTACTAGAATGACTACTGTTTTTATACTGTTGACAGCTGTCGACTAGTGTTGTTTCGAACCTAGCGACTTCATCGTCTGATGTTGGGGTTAAATCTTTCGTTTGTAGGAGGAGGTTTTCAAACTGGATGTTGGTATCGAGTTGGTTGACCTTATATCCTTGGTCACAAAATCTAGGACCCAATGATAATGCTTCTAACTGTAATCTATCTAGTGTTACACTTGAAAAATTATGGACATATCGATACGGGTCTGAAGAGAGTGAAGGGAAATCCTTTTCAGGATCTTGACTGTCTAATTATTTGACAAGTTTCGTTCTCCTTTTCTCTGCTCTGTTTTGGCTAACGCTGTCGACATACTCAATGAAATCAAATAATAAATCCTGAGGAAGTTCATCGACTGCAAATTTCTTCTGTGATAAATTTCTTTCTATATCCGAAATGTACATTTTTAAAGAGTCCAATTGGTTAAGTGCATAAAGTTTCAGTGATCGGGAATTTGGATAAACTTTATTACAAGGAAGAGATTTCCAGTAAATTTTAGGATATCGATTATTATTTCAACAGGCATTTATAAAGTCTAAACAAGCTTTCGCTTCTGTGAGTCTGGAAATATACTTCAAGCACTCATTGAGCGCATTTAATGCACTGGGATCCACACGTGATTTCAAATGTATAAATATTCCCATTTAAAATAATAGAAAAAGACATGAGAGAACAATATTGTTTTCAATTAGATCCTGTATTCCGGCTTTTTGTAGACGGCATACAAAATGCTGTATGCAAATTTTGTCAGTAGGACACACCAAAAGTTTTATAAGAATACTTTAGTATGCACTGAATCCGTAAGAAGAAAATATAGCTGGTCAACTCTCATATAACAGTGGGAATATTATGTCAACCTACAAAGTAATTGACTAACGAAATCAACTAATTTTTATTTTGTTCTCTAACTTCATAGGGACAAATGCGATAATTATTTAAAAAAACCCTAAAATCTGTAAAGTTGTTGTTATTCATATCCCTAAAATAGAGTGCATTCACTAGGCGTTTCTGTAAGGGCGTGATTATCCAGGATATTGGACCATCACTTGGTTTCCTAGAAGCGGACTAATGAATTGACATGTTATGGTTTATTATTATTATTATCATCAAAATTAGGTCACGCTATGTTGCGCTGTCAAACGATTTTCACTTTTCAACTCACACCTGAATCACTGGAATAGGTAGTAAAAGACCAGAGAAGTGATTCCAGGTACGACATTTTGATCGA
The DNA here is from genome assembly GCA_944472135.2 of Trichobilharzia regenti. Taxonomy (NCBI): domain Eukaryota; kingdom Metazoa; phylum Platyhelminthes; class Trematoda; order Strigeidida; family Schistosomatidae; genus Trichobilharzia; species Trichobilharzia regenti. Next base: position 37,410,035 of record OX235270.1, read on the forward strand.
AGGTGATGCTGTGAGAGTAGTCGTAGAAGTAACAACTCAGGATAACTTTCGCATCGGTTTGGTGCTGCATCAGGAAAATTTATTGTTATACTTTAAGATAACTCATGCTTTACTTGAGGACTAATTCGTACTGATAAACAAAAATATGTTAAAACTGTACCACAACTCGTCTCACTTAATGTTGTAGGTTGTACTTATTTGAAGAGAAACCATGTAATAAAATGGATCCATGTTATGCCCTTTCAATGTTTTTCTATTCTGGTTTCAAATTTGTGAAGGGGAGTTAGTGTATGAAGGACAGACTACTTGGATCTCTATTTGATTTCTTCTGATTAGGGAAAACATATAGAAAATCGACGTGGAACAAAGCGGTGAGATTAGTAATATTCAGAATTTTGAAGATGACAGTGACTGAATATATTCAATCTAATACAAAGAGGTTTTCACCACGTAGCCAATATTCACGATGATTTCAGACATGCTGTAGGTGCCAGATGGACGATGTGAAATCCACTATATGGCTGTGGGAGACTGTCTAGCCAGCTCAATAACATATCGAGTATGCAAATAAAAATCCAAGTTAATGAGATAATAATGTAACAATATATTACAAAAAAATACAGTAATGAGTTATATTAATTAAACGGCTTAGTGAGGAAGAGGAGTACGTCGGTCCCATGTCAAAACCCTTGCCATATGATGATCATCAGAAACAGGAAGAAGAGGCTTAGGTTGGTCATACAGATTTTCGAATTGTGAGTGGATTTCAAGTTCTGAGTAATACTTTTGAGGAACGCAAAATTTCGGTCCAATTGATACGGCTTGTTTATGTAGTGACGGAAGTTCTTTGGAAGATACATTGACAGATTATTTGTCTGAATTTACAGGGAAAGGAGTTACAAGTTTGTGTTTATTAGGTGATTTATCTAACTTCTTACGTGTTTTACTTTACGTTTTAGCAGCGAGGGTTCCACAGAAGGCAGTAAATTTCATGTCACATATATTAAAGATAATTCCAACAAAACAGATGAAGCAGATGAATGAAAGAGAATCACTTTTTTATTAACTTTTGAATTACAGCTTGATTCCACACCGAATTCTTTTGGTATAGGTATGGAATTTTCAGCATGTGATATCGGTAGCCCAAAACGATCTCTCTACAGAAAGTCCACATCCATGGGACAGAATCTAAATTATAGCAGTTTCTGTCCACTACAGTATAAAAAAGCATTGGTTAAGTGTTTGTTCAGAATCATTCGTCATATATGTATAGCCGACACCATGGAAGAAGACACACAACACCTTCCTGAAATATTGTTAGATAGCAACTATTCGTTGAAATTAATTAAGCTGCCCAGAAGTGTCAAACGAAGAGCTCTACCGATCCAGTCAGCTTCTACAAAGGATATTTATATATTCTTACTGTTCAAGGTTGATCAGCATTGTCTGATCACTAAATAAAGGCTCAAAGTGGCAAATGGTAGAACTTACTGTTCAGCCAAACTTATTTTCATAGAGAAAACAAGGTCTATTCTGTCCTGTAGACCCTTACAGAATCCGAACAATACTATCACATCCCAATGCGTTTACAAACTTACATGTACGTGTGGCCACAGGTAAATAGCGAGGACCCATCGGTCTCTTCAGGTGACGGCTACAGAATGTATTTCAAAGTGGCTGCAACAAATAGAATCACCGGACAAAATCATCAACATCAATGCACATCATAGAGGCAGGTTGATTTCAGTACTGTCTGTAAACCCATCAATAAAGCAAGGTTGGGTCACATACTTCAGTTCGTTGAATCCTTGGCTATAAAACGGTTATTAGCTCCCTTGTTTGTCTTTAATGTACATTTAGAAATCAGAAATATTTAGCGAAGAAATATTTACTTTTCACTTAGATCCTCATCTTTGGCTCTGCTCCACTATATATAGTATTTTATTTACAACACAACAGTTTGCCAATCAAGTGGCGATAAGTTTGTTAACAATAATTAAACAGTGTCAATGGGTTATTAGTTAACGAAGAAAATCAATACAGATTTAAAAGGTGGGAATGGATTGAATAAATTAATTTTACAAGGATAACAAGTAAATTAAAGATGAAGTGGTCAAAATAAATAATTTTGACAAATATAATTTTATAGGTTTAGTGGGAGGGGGGTGACGCAATCCTGTTTATCCATTCTTGTGACGATGACCACGGTAGGATAAGTGGCTGTACAAATTGTTTCTGTACACATAGGCTTGGCTTCTTCAGATGAATGCCGATCGCCTCAGCCGTTCGTAGAAGGCGAACTCGCAAAGCAATATTAAGATAAGTTGGAATGCGATAAATAATTTTAAATGCTGTATTAACATCAATCTTATGCTCAGTATCAACGAGGTGGGCTAAAATAGAGCCACGAATAGATCTTTTTTGTCCCTTACTTAACCACGTTGGATGATGTTCGGAAATACGACGATGAACTTGCCTAATTGTACGCCCAATGTAGCTGGCTCCGCAGCTGCAGTCAAACTGGTAGATACACATAGAGGAGGCGAATTTAGGTAGTTTATCCTTATTTCTCGAACATAAAATAGGTGTGGTTGTAAAGAGACAACGTACCTCTGCTGCATAATAAGTTCTTTTAACTGCATTCTTCAGGCGCTGTGTTATTAATTCGCTGATGTTTTCACCGAGGAACTGCAATTTTATGAACATTGGTTTTTTCGGGACTGTGGCCATACCGACTCTCCTTGGAGCTGAATTTATATTTTCCTCAATGAATTTATCTGGATAGCCACTTTTTCTAAGTAATTCTCTAATAATCTTAAGCTCCTCATTGAGGCAGTCGTCTGAACAGATTAGCCTAGCTCTATGAGCCAGACACTTCACGAGGTTCCGTTTATATTTCAAAGGTACAAAACTCAAAAATGAGTGTACTGACCTGTTGTTGTAGGCTTCCTATACACACTTCTTCTTAGTGTGCCATCTTCTCTCCTCACCATGAAGACGTCCAGGAATGAGATACTGTCATTACTTTCTTTCTCTATGGTAAAGTTTATTGCTGAATGTGCATCATTAAACTTGTCAAGGATGTTCATTGCATCATTCTCATCTTTCATAACCACAAATGTATCATCCATATATCGACAGTAGAAATCCATGTCATTAATTACTCCTTTCAGTGGTCCATTCTCTAATTTAGCGAGGAAAAAATCAGCTAGGATTGGACCTAATGGGGAACCCATAGCCACACCATCAATTTGTCTGTAATATTCTTTATTGAATAAGAAATGAACATTCACCTTACATCTTAAAATAAGTTCCTTCAAGGTGGTTACAGAAATCCCGATATCTATGTTTCGTGTACCAATCTCTTCACACATAAATCCACTGTTTCTATTAACGGTACATTGGTGAACATGGAGGATACATCAAAAGATATCATAAACTTGTACCTCACATTAAGATCTCTTATTTTTTCAACAAATTCAAAACTGCCGTTTACGCTATGTTTTACCACTTCATTATGCAGAGGCTTTAGGAGCTTCACTAGCCATTTCGCTGTTGCGTGATATGGGGAATTACACATGTCCAACACTGGTCGAAGTGGCAATCCGATTTTATGCACTTTTGGTAGTCCATATAATCTTGGCGTAACCGTGCCAGTAGACTTTAACGATTCATATAAACCGTCTATGTTTAAGTCTTTTTAGTGACTCAATTAGTTGTTTCTCAACTTTTTCTGTTGGATCAACGCAAGATGTAATTTTTTGAAATTTTCGATGATCACTGAGTATTCCATTCATCTTATCTATGTATTCAGTTTTATTTATTATGACTACTCCAGAGCCTTTATCAGGTTTCGAAATTATTATATCTTCATTGTTTCGCAACTTCTCTAGGGCTTCCCTGTGTTTCTTGGTCAATAAGCTATTTAGTTTTCGTTTACTATTTATAAATTTATAACAACAGTCGACTAGAGTTGATTTAAGACTTTCAACTGCCTTAGCTGACGAGGGTGTCAAGCCTTCAGTCTGTGCAAAGAAGTTTTCGAACTGAACTTGCATATCCATCTTGTTAATTCGAACATGATTCTCACAAAACTTGGTGCCTAGGGATAATACTTGCAAATCTATGTCATCAAGACCAACATCGGAAAAATTATAAACATAGCGCCCCGGGTTTGGAGGAAATCGCATTTCCGGAGTTTTTCTTTCCAGGCTTTGTAATAATTTGGCACGTTTCTTTTCCTTTCTCTTGCCAGAAACCTCATTTAAGTAATCCAGGAAACGGTTTCTTCAAGTGCTCAGGGAGCTCGTCCACAGTATAGAACCTTTGTGTGACATTCTTTGACAATTCCGTGACACATGATTCGAGTGAGTCAATCTGATTCAATGCATGACGCTTGAGTGTCTAACTATTCGGGCGACCTCTGCTCCGTCGTAAAGACTTCCAATAGAATTTGGCATATTGGTTTCACTCAATGCATTCCAGAATGATTGTATTGTAATTAAAAGGCTATATATATTAGAGTAGAGCCAAAGATGAGGACCTAATTGAAAAGTAAAGATTTCTTCGCTCAATCTTCCTGTTTTCTAAATGTCTAAATGAGGATTTTTACTTTATGGAAATCTTCCGAGCAAAAATTTGCGTTAAAGGTAGTCAGTGAGTATCTCAAGTACAGCGCAACGCTCAGTGAGGCGAGAATTTCTTTGGACTTCATTCCGGAAGATGGTAGCTAACAACCCGATCCCGTAAAAATAAACACCACTGCTACCGAAACTTCAAAGCTGTAGCTTGAATCTGTAGTTTCTACTAGGAATGTAAAGGCATATAATAGTGATATATAAATAATTGTAATAATAACATCTGAGCAATTTATAGCTCTAAAAGAACTGAGACATAATAGTGAAATCGTCATCCTCACACTAGATAGAGGTTTGGGTGTAGTTATAATGAACAAAGTTGTATACAAAATAAAATGTTATGCATCCTTGAAAACAAGGTCATATTTACCAGACACTCTACTTCAAAAGGTGTGAAGACTGTACAAGATAAGGTGACAAACAATCTAGGAAAAACTCTTAAACATGAATGCAATACTAAAGAGAAGTTCAACTGACTAAAACTCACAGAGTTTCAATTACCACACATATATGGTCTGACAAAGATACATAGACCTAATACCACTCTCCCTCTCATAATATCAATGTGCGAATCCCCAACCCACAAACTTGCAAAGTGGCTAGCAGGAATATTAAAGCCTATTAGAAGAAGCTTCTGTAAGTTTGTATTTAAAGATTTTTTCGGTCAATCAATTTTCTTGATAAAGTTGACAGAAAGGACAAAACCATGTTTTCCTCAGGTGTTGGTTTTTCATTTACAAATGCGTCTCTGTTACAGATGGTTGACATTTCATGTGACTACATCCCTATTAACTATTTCTTATGACCAGTGTCCATATATTATGGTAAGCTCCTTAGGTCCACTGTTAGCTGATATACACATATAACATGTTGAGAACCTATCTGAGGACGTAACTAACTGGAAGTGTTTATTTATTATAAGAGATTCGTGGATCACGTAGTGGTCAATTGTGACTAACCGACAGATTCCATGGAAATCCTTAACTAGACCAATAGTGAATAAAACGGGATAGCACTAAAAGACGTACAAGAGAATAGTGACTGCTAGCCATACTTATAATTCGCCAAAGAGATGGGTCAATTAAACGATTCTCACCGATGTGACAGAATCTAAATTATGGCAGTTTGTGGTGATTGACAATTTCTATCTCTGTATTGTTTAAAATACTTACTGTTGTCTGTTGATATGTTTCTTATATGAATTGCATAATAATTCCGCTAAATACAAATTCCTGATATCTGCCCTCTCTCGATATTGTTTGGATTCATGTAATTCGGTCATCTCGAAATACTAATATTGCTATTACAATAAATTACTACAAAGTTTCTGTCCACTACAGTATAAAAAAGCATTGGTTAAGTGTTTGTTCAGAATCATTCGTCATATATGTATAGCCGACACCATGGAAGAAGACACACAACACCTTCCTGAAATATTGTTAGATAGCAACTATTCGTTGAAATTAATTAAGCTGCCCAGAAGTGTCAAACGAAGAGCTCTACCGATCCAGTCAGCTTCTACAAAGGATGTTTATATATTCTTACTGTTCAAGGTTGATCAGCATTGTCTGATCACTAAATAAAGGCTCAAAGTGGCAAATGGTAGAACTTACTGTTCAGCCAAACTTATTTTCATAGAGAAAACAAGGTCTATTCTGTCCTGTAGACCCTTACAGAATCCGAACAATACTATCACATCCCAATGCGTTTACAAACTTACATGTACGTGTGGCCACAGGTAAATAGCGAGGACCCATCGGTCTCTTCAGGTGACGGCTACAGAATGTATTTCAAAGTGGCTGCAACAAATAGAATCACCGGACAAAATCATCAACATCAATGCACATCATAGAGGCAGGTTGATTTCAGTACTGTCTGTAAACCCATGAATAAAGCAAGGTTGGGTCACATACTTCAGTTCGTTGAATCCTTGGCTATAAAACGGTTATTAGCTCCCTTGTTTGTCTTTAATGTACATTTAGAAATCAGAAATATTTAGCGAAGAAATATTTACTTTTCACTTAGATCCTCATCTTTGGCTCTGCTCCACTATATATAGTATTTTATTTACAACACAACAGTTTGCCAATCAAGTGGCGATAAGTTTGTTAACAATAATTAAACAGTGTCAATGGGTTATTAGTTAACGAAGAAAATCAATACAGATTTAAAAGGTGGGAATGGATTGAATAAATTAATTTTACAAGGATAACAAGTAAATTAAAGATGAAGTGGTCAAAATAAATAATTTTGACAAATATAATTTTATAGGTTTAGTGGGAGGGGGGTGACGCAATCCTGTTTATCCATTCTTGTGACGATGACCACGGTAGGATAAGTGGCTGTACAAATTGTTTCTGTACACATAGGCTTGGCTTCTTCAGATGAATGCCGATCGCCTCAGCCGTTCGTAGAAGGCGAACTCGCAAAGCAATATTAAGATAAGTTGGAATGCGATAAATAATTTTAAATGCTGTATTAACATCAATCTTATGCTCAGTATCAACGAGGTGGGCTAAAATAGAGCCACGAATAGATCTTTTTTGTCCCTTACTTAACCACGTTGGATGATGTTCGGAAATACGACGATGAACTTGCCTAATTGTACGCCCAATGTAGCTGGCTCCGCAGCTGCAGTCAAACTGGTAGATACACATAGAGGAGGCGAATTTAGGTAGTTTATCCTTATTTCTCGAACATAAAATAGGTGTGGTTGTAAAGAGACAACGTACCTCTGCTGCATAATAAGTTCTTTTAACTGCATTCTTCAGGCGCTGTGTTATTAATTCGCTGATGTTTTCACCGAGGAACTGCAATTTTATGAACATTGGTTTTTTCGGGACTGTGGCCATACCGACTCTCCTTGGAGCTGAATTTATATTTTCCTCAATGAATTTATCTGGATAGCCACTTTTTCTAAGTAATTCTCTAATAATCTTAAGCTCCTCATTGAGGCAGTCGTCTGAACAGATTAGCCTAGCTCTATGAGCCAGACACTTCACGAGGTTCCGTTTATATTTCAAAGGTACAAAACTGAGTGTACTGACCTGTTGTTGTAGGCTTCCTATACACACTTCTTCTTAGTGTGCCATCTTCTCTCCTCACCATGAAGACGTCCAGGAATGAGATACTGTCATTACTTTCTTTCTCTATGGTAAAGTTTATTGCTGAATGTGCATCATTAAACTTGTCAAGGATGTTCATTGCATCATTCTCATCTTTCATAACCACAAATGTATCATCCATATATCGACAGTAGAAATCCATGTCATTAATTACTCCTTTCAGTGGTCCATTCTCTAATTTAGCGAGGAAAAAATCAGCTAGGATTGGACCTAATGGGGAACCCATAGCCACACCATCAATTTGTCTGTAATATTCTTTATTGAATAAGAAATGAACATTCACCTTACATCTTAAAATAAGTTCCTTCAAGGTGGTTACAGAAATCCCGATATCTATGTTTCGTGTACCAATCTCTTCACACATAAATCCACTGTTTCTATTAACGGTACATTGGTGAACATGGAGGATACATCAAAAGATATCATAAACTTGTACCTCACATTAAGATCTCTTATTTTTTCAACAAATTCAAAACTGCCGTTTACGCTATGTTTTACCACTTCATTATGCAGAGGCTTTAGGAGCTTCACTAGCCATTTCGCTGTTGCGTGATATGGGGAATTACACATGTCCAACACTGGTCGAAGTGGCAATCCGATTTTATGCACTTTTGGTAGTCCATATAATCTTGGCGTAACCGTGCCAGTAGACTTTAACGATTCATATAAACCGTCTATGTTTAAGTCTTTTTAGTGACTCAATTAGTTGTTTCTCAACTTTTTCTGTTGGATCAACGCAAGATGTAATTTTTTGAAATTTTCGATGATCACTGAGTATTCCATTCATCTTATCTATGTATTCAGTTTTATTTATTATGACTACTCCAGAGCCTTTATCAGGTTTCGAAATTATTATATCTTCATTGTTTCGCAACTTCTCTAGGGCTTCCCTGTGTTTCTTGGTCAATAAGCTATTTAGTTTTCGTTTACTATTTATAAATTTATAACAACAGTCGACTAGAGTTGATTTAAGACTTTCAACTGCCTTAGCTGACGAGGGTGTCAAGCCTTCAGTCTGTGCAAAGAAGTTTTCGAACTGAACTTGCATATCCATCTTGTTAATTCGAACATGATTCTCACAAAACTTGGTGCCTAGGGATAATACTTGCAAATCTATGTCATCAAGACCAACATCGGAAAAATTATAAACATAGCGCCCCGGGTTTGGAGGAAATCGCATTTCCGGAGTTTTTCTTTCCAGGCTTTGTAATAATTTGGCACGTTTCTTTTCCTTTCTCTTGCCAGAAACCTCATTTAAGTAATCCAGGAAACGGTTTCTTCAAGTGCTCAGGGAGCTCGTCCACAGTATAGAACCTTTGTGTGACATTCTTTGACAATTCCGTGACACATGATTCGAGTGAGTCAATCTGATTCAATGCATGACGCTTGAGTGTCTAACTATTCGGGCGACCTCTGCTCCGTCGTAAAGACTTCCAATAGAATTTGGCATATTGGTTTCACTCAATGCATTCCAGAATGATTGTATTGTAATTAAAAGGCTATATATATTAGAGTAGAGCCAAAGATGAGGACCTAATTGAAAAGTAAAGATTTCTTCGCTCAATCTTCCTGTTTTCTAAATGTCTAAATGAGGATTTTTACTTTATGGAAATCTTCCGAGCAAAAATTTGCGTTAAAGGTAGTCAGTGAGTATCTCAAGTACAGCGCAACGCTCAGTGAGGCGAGAATTTCTTTGGACTTCATTCCGGAAGATGGTAGCTAACAACCCGATCCCGTAAAAATAAACACCACTGCTACCGAAACTTCAAAGCTGTAGCTTGAATCTGTAGTTTCTACTAGGAATGTAAAGGCATATAATAGTGATATATAAATAATTGTAATAATAACATCTGAGCAATTTATAGCTCTAAAAGAACTGAGACATAATAGTGAAATCGTCATCCTCACACTAGATAGAGGTTTGGGTGTAGTTATAATGAACAAAGTTGTATACAAAATAAAATGTTATGCATCCTTGAAAACAAGGTCATATTTACCAGACACTCTACTTCAAAAGGTGTGAAGACTGTACAAGATAAGGTGACAAACAATCTAGGAAAAACTCTTAAACATGAATGCAATACTAAAGAGAAGTTCAACTGACTAAAACTCACAGAGTTTCAATTACCACACATATATGGTCTGACAAAGATACATAGACCTAATACCACTCTCCCTCTCATAATATCAATGTGCGAATCCCCAACCCACAAACTTGCAAAGTGGCTAGCAGGAATATTAAAGCCTATTAGAAGAAGCTTCTGTAAGTTTGTATTTAAAGATTTTTTCGGTCAATCAATTTTCTTGATAAAGTTGACAGAAAGGACAAAACCATGTTTTCCTCAGGTGTTGGTTTTTCATTTACAAATGCGTCTCTGTTACAGATGGTTGACATTTCATGTGACTACATCCCTATTAACTATTTCTTATGACCAGTGTCCATATATTATGGTAAGCTCCTTAGGTCCACTGTTAGCTGATATACACATATAACATGTTGAGAACCTATCTGAGGACGTAACTAACTGGAAGTGTTTATTTATTATAAGAGATTCGTGGATCACGTAGTGGTCAATTGTGACTAACCGACAGATTCCATGGAAATCCTTAACTAGACCAATAGTGAATAAAACGGGATAGCACTAAAAGACGTACAAGAGAATAGTGACTGCTAGCCATACTTATAATTCGCCAAAGAGATGGGTCAATTAAACGATTCTCACCGATGTGACAGAATCTAAATTATGGCAGTTTGTGGTGATTGACAATTTCTATCTCTGTATTGTTTAAAATACTTACTGTTGTCTGTTGATATGTTTCTTATATGAATTGCATAATAATTCCGCTAAATACAAATTCCTGATATCTGCCCTCTCTCGATATTGTTTGGATTCATGTAATTCGGTCATCTCGAAATACTAATATTGCTATTACAATAAATTACTACAAAGTTTCTGTCCACTACAGTATAAAAAAGCATTGGTTAAGTGTTTGTTCAGAATCATTCGTCATATATGTATAGCCGACACCATGGAAGAAGACACACAACACCTTCCTGAAATATTGTTAGATAGCAACTATTCGTTGAAATTAATTAAGCTGCCCAGAAGTGTCAAACGAAGAGCTCTACCGATCCAGTCAGCTTCTACAAAGGATGTTTATATATTCTTACTGTTCAAGGTTGATCAGCATTGTCTGATCACTAAATAAAGGCTCAAAGTGGCAAATGGTAGAACTTACTGTTCAGCCAAACTTATTTTCATAGAGAAAACAAGGTCTATTCTGTCCTGTAGACCCTTACAGAATCCGAACAATACTATCACATCCCAATGCGTTTACAAACTTACATGTACGTGTGGCCACAGGTAAATAGCGAGGACCCATCGGTCTCTTCAGGTGACGGCTACAGAATGTATTTCAAAGTGGCTGCAACAAATAAAATCACCGGACAACATCATCAACATCAATGCACATCATAGAGGCAGGTTGATTTCAGTACTGTCTGTAAACCCATGAATAAAGCAAGGTTGGGTCACATACTTCAGTTCGTTGAAGCCTTGGCTATAAAGTAGTTTAGACCTTTCTTATGTGTCTAAGAATTACCTGTTTTTTTGTCTAACTTGCCTTGGTAACCCAATTTAGGACCAAGGTCCGATTTATTCAATGATATCTTCACCATCTCCCTTCTGTTCTTTCCTACTCCACACCCTTACATCATCTTCACACCCGTTATTTGTGACCCTGACACGTGCACAATTTCGTGTGTATTGTAATAATCGTTGCTATCTCGCCTTCTATTTAAATGTGTATGACATGTACGTGTGTGATCAGAATTTCCGAAATGTGTTAGGCAGATACATTACATGTTTCATTTAAACTATATCATCCTATTTTTTTGTCGAAATTCATTAAAAGAACTGATTGTATTAAATTAAATTTTCATTGTGACTATTTAACCTGCTCTCTGAAATCTACATTCTTGCTCGTAAACCTCACTTTGTTTTCTCAACTTTCTAATGCAGTACTTCAATTTTACCTTCTAGAATCCTGAAGAGTGTTCGTATCTGATATATTTTGAGCCTGTGTAACGACATCCGAACGAACCAATCAAGACCCTATTGTTAAAAGAAATATGGCGAGGAAAATGGAGACGGATAAGACACACTCTGATAAGAACAGTGGTTGACTTCTCGTGTCAGGTCCTATAGTGGAACGCGATTGGGAAGTGATGAGTCAGGCATAGATCCGAGGGTGACATGCAGCTTCCGGAAAAAATGCCCACTTCATGAAAATACAGATGAGAAAGAGTGACTTACTGAGTCCCAGGATATGCGGCTTGCGACGCCATCAAATGCATAACGTTTAATGGGAAGCTTCTTCTGACTACTCGAATCCGAGCATGGTGAGTTTGGAGGAGCCGCCTAAATTAGTCTATACCTCCCTATGTGACTGGCTCAAAACAACACCCTTCGTGTAACCTTAGTATCACTAAGCATATTGTGTCACTAAACACAAGTGACAGAACGCAAGTACTTATGGTCAGATAAATATCCCTCTTTATCTCCTTAGTTGCTGGTGATGACGGAATACGTTTATATCAGTTATTTCTTTCTGTGCCATATCACATCCTTGTTGAACAATGTCTATGTTCTGCTCACAGATATATTATTCGTCCGCCTATATGAATGAATCATTACAAGAAGTGGAAACCCGCTTTTGCTGTTCAATCATATAAACAGTTCAATCGGAGCTCTTCTCAAGTTGCATGACAGTGACTTATGATTTTCACCAGGATGTATGATTTTAGGACCTTCTATTGGATATATTTTGCGTTATCTTACTGTTTGTGAAGAATTTCAAATCTAGATAAACTGTGAGTTCGACATTTGTAGACAGTGATGAGAGTTTGGTGAGTATAAGCATACGCTGTACAACATACAAGCTTCGTGATTTTCTACGTTCGGTAGGAGTGAAATGTTAGAAAATTTGTGAACGGTTTCCACTGGAAAATACAGATGAGCTCAAGTGTACTTAAATAATTTGTCTTTCACTTAATTGAAACACCCACCCTCCTCTTATCTCGTATACAACTCACTATCAGATTTCTATGAGTCACGGGAATTCGACAACATGATTTCACTTCTTATACACTAGACAATGATCACTCCTGGCTGTCATTCAGGTATGAGCCACTTGCTGCCAATCTTCAGTTGTCCTTTCCGTGTATTTCATTGTCGGTGCCTCAACTTAGACTGTTTTTGTACGCCGTGACTAGTTGGTGACTTTTGTCAGCTCTGTGATATCTTCAGGCTGTCCGGCTGTACTCACTAGTTGTATTCGCTGAATAGCGGCGTATGCAACACTCATCGTCAGACATGGAAAGCGAGCAGCAGAATAGGTTCGTCATTTCCATTACTAACACTTTTAGATCTCTGTGTCTCGACGTTTGCATTGTGGAACCGTTGTACAGTCTGCTGTCTAACTTCACCACCAGCCAGCCATTTAACAAGTAACTCTCAGACCTAGTGAACGCCTTCACTCTCCACGCTATCGAATACTGCCTTTGTGAGCATCACAACTGCCACTGATTTCTGTTTATTCGCAAAATGTGCAACCACTCTGAATGTCTCCTCTACTGAAAGCTGCTGGCTAATGAATCTCCATTTAATCAGCAGCACCGACACCAGTTGTAACCGAGAACGCAGATGTTCCAAGTGTATTATTTTTAACTTGACAAACTTACAATGGAACTTCAACCTAATCAATGTATTTGCGCCTCAAGTCTCTAAGCGCTTCGCAGAGCTTAGGTCCCGATTATGTACCTAGTATTATTTTTTAAAAATGTTCTGATATTCTGTGTCACCCTCTCACTGATCTATTTAACAAGTCTTTTTCCGATAATATTGTGCCTGGCGTTTGGAAGGACATTAAAGTTGTACCCATACCTAAATCTTCTACTGGATCATGTGTCAAATTTATACCCATTGCTATTACCTCTCCTTTTTTGAAAACTATGGAGAAATTACTTTTACTTAGTCTTTTACCTTCGCTTAAATCCTTTAATGACCCTACACAATTTGCCTATAAGCACAGTAGAAGCAGTTTAGATGCAGCTGCCGTCTTATATCATAACATTGCTTCCATTCTAGACAAGGGGGCTAAATTTGTTCGTTGTGCCTTCCTAGACTATACATCTGCTTTTGACTCGGTCCCTAGGGATATCTTATTAAATAAACTTGCAGCTAGTCAAACAGAATGTTGGGCTGTAAACTGGTTACATTCCTATTTCTCAGAAAGAAAGCAGTACACCGTATATAAAGGGAAGTCTTCCACTTCATTGCCTACTGAAGCTGGTGTCCCTCAAGGCGCTGTCCTTTCTCCTTTACTTTTTTCTTTCTTCTTGCATGACTTGCCCCACTCTGATGAAATAAACTTTGTGAAGTACGCTGGTGATTTAACGGTTTCAATGGCTGTTAACTCCCAGCTAGATTGTACCAAAATAAATAGCTTTCTATCGGGAGTCACCAAATGGTCTGTGTCTAACGGTCTTAAACTGAATCCTTCTAAGTGTCAAACTGTTGATTTCAGCTGAAGATGTAAACGACGGTTAAAAGAAGTCATCGATTCTCATGACAGTTGTAAAATTGACGACAATGATATAGGAATCAAATCCGAAATTAAGTATCTTGAACTCATTCTCTCTTCTGACCTCTCCTGGTCTTCCCATGTCTTAGCAATCTCCAGTAAAATATTCCGCCAGACATTTTACATTAGGAAGTTAAGACACTCGAGTATAACTCAACTCCTCCTCTTACAGTTCATAAACTCTTGCATCCTACCTATTCTTCTTTATTGTTCACCCCCTGCTTATTCTTTCCTGGTTTGCTTAAAAAGGACTATGTCACAATTCGTAGAATACTGAAGACTGTCAGTAGGGTGAGTGGTGTCCCAGTGGACCACATAGTTAACATCGTTGTCGATAGGCCTACTTGACTTCATGCAATAAATTTGCTAAAGGGATTCTGTCTGACTTGGAGCATCCGCTTTACCCTCAGCTTCCTTTCACCTTGCATCTCCTCAGGTAGAACAAGGGGTAACTTCAGAAAACTGTGTGCTCACACGTCTAAGTATAAGAATTCTATGATACCATACTTGGCACGTATTTTATGTGATGAAATTAGTGTCAGGCAAGAATTAACTAACCTTTTTTCATCTAGTAAATAAACAGTTTCCTCCATCCATCCATCCTTATATACCTTGAAGTGTTACTTCTATTATTTCTATTATGTTTATGGTCCTGTTACTTCTCTGTTTTTTACTCTCAGAATTGCAAACACCAACTTATCTCCATGACGGCTATAATCTTTGTTTTACCCCTCACCATATCATGTAAAAAGAACATTATATTCAATATTTTTAAACATGTTAGGATTTCTATACCACATTGCCAATACTGTGTGACACAAGCCAACGGCAATTTTCACTTGTATTCTTATTATTATTAACCTGGCTGTTATCATTATTCTTGTTATTTCCATTCTATATGTTGCATGTTTTTGACACTACCTCTATTGTAAATGTGGTACATTTTATGTGTGATTAATTTTTACGTAAAATTTGAGGAAATTAGATTCAATATTGTGATTAATGCTGAAAACTTCATTCTGTATCACAAGTACTCATTTTGGAATAAAGTAAATCATTATTATTATTATTATTATTACTGTGTATATTTTCATTTTATACTTTACATGCTGATTTATAATATCCATTTGTCATCTTTACAACTACATCAGTAGATCCTGTATTCCGGCTTTTTGTAGACGGCATACAAAATGCTGTATGCAAATTTTGTCAGTTGGACACACCAAAAGTTTAATAAGAATACTTTAGTATGCACTGAATCCGTAAGAAGAAAATATAGCTGGTCAACTCTCATGTAACAGTGGGAATATTATGTCAACCTACAAAGTAATTGACTAACGAAATCAACTAATTTTTATTTTGTTCTCTAACTTCATAGGGACAAATGCGATAATTATTTAACAAAAACCCTAAAATCTGTAAAGTTGTTGTTATTCATATCCCTAAAATAGAGTGCATTCACTAGGCATTTCTGTAAGGGCGTGATTATCCAGGATATTGGACCATCACTTGGTTTCCTAGAAGCGGACTAATGAATTGACATGTTATGGTTTATTATTATTATTATCATCAAAATTAGGTCACGCTATGTTGCGCTGTCAAACGATTTTCACTTTCCAACTCACACCTGAATCACTGGAATAGGTAGTAAAAGACCAGAGAAGTGATTCCAGGTACGACATTTTGATCGAAGGTGATGCTGTGAGAGTAGTCGTAGAAGTAACAACTCAGGATAACTTTCGCATCGGTTTGGTGCTGCATCAGGAAAATGTATTGTTATACTTTAAGATAACTCATGCTTTACTTGAGGACTAATTCGTACTGATAAACAAAAATATGTTAAAACTGTACCACAACTCGTCTCACTTAATGTTGTAGGTTGTACTTATTTGAAGAGAAACCATGTAATAAAATGGATCCATGTTATGCCCTTTCAATGTTTTTCTATTCTGGTTTCAAATTTGTGAAGGGGAGTTAGTGTATGAAGGACAGACTACTTGGATCTCTATTTGATTTCTTCTGATTAGGGAAAACATATAGAAAATCGACGTGGAACAAAGCGGTGAGATTAGTAATATTCAGAATTTTGAAGATGACAGTGACTGAATATATTCAATCTAATACAAAGAGGTTTTCACCACGTAGCCAATATTCACGATGATTTCAAACATGCTGTAGGTGCCAGATGGACGGTGTGAAATCCACTATATGGCTGTGGAGGACTGTCTAGCCAGCTCAATAACATATCGAGTATGCAAATAAAAATCCAAGTTAATGAGATAATAATGTAACAATATATTATAAAAAAATACAGTAATGAGTTATATTAACAAACGGTTATTTCAAAATACAGCTAAAGTAGACTGCTACAAATTATCAATAAAATCCACACACAAGACAAGCCTTAACCATTTTATAGCCAAGGCTTCAACGAATGAAGTATGTGACCCAACCTTGCTTTATTCATGGGTTTACAGACAGTACTGAAATCAACCTGCCTCTATGATGTGCATTGATGTTGATGATGTTGTCCGGTGATTTTATTTGTTGCAGCCACTTTGAAATACATTCTGTAGCCGTCACCTGCAGAGATCGATGGGTGAAGCTGCGCATGGGTTGTAGAATTGTCTCCGGATCAGGATAATAGGTTCCTGCAATAAATCCAATGCACAGAACACGATTTTGTGTGGAGCAATTGGAGAGTACATACCAGTGAGAAGGCGAACCGACCAACAGTACACTGTCTTTCAGATTGTACTGGGAAGTTATCTGTTTTTCGAAATGAATCGTTTTAAAGAAAAGTTATGTACAATGTGTGTGGTTTCAACATCTTACAAAAAAGTGTACAATCATATTGTTACGTACCCCATATGCCTCAGACTAGTAGTCATACTTCATATCTATTCCAGCCTAATTCTGATTCAACTGTCAGTACTTCTTGAAAAGAGCAGCTATCCAACATGCGTAAAATGTGTGTTTAAACCACCTTTACCAAAGAATACTCACAAATCGATTAACTAAATTGTCTCAGTATAGAAAAAATCCCCATTAAAACATTTAGAAAACAGAAAGATTGAGCGAAGAAATATTTACTTTTCAATTAGATCCTCATTTCTGGATCTACTCTAATATATATATATATATATATATATATATATATATATATATATATAGCATTTTTATTACAATACACAACAATTTACCAATAAAATGGCAATTTGTTTGTTAACAATAAAATTGTCCGATCACTAAATAAAGGCTCAAAGTGGCAAATGGTAGAACTTACTGTTCAGCCAAACTTATTTTCATAGAGAAAACAAGGTCTATTCTGTCCTGTAGACCCTTACAGAATCCGAACAATACTATCACATCCCAATGCGTTTACAAACTTACATGTACGTGTGGCCACAGGTAAATAGCGAGGACCCATCGATCTCTGCAGGTGACGGCTACAGAATGTATTTCAAAGTGGCTGCAACAAATAAAATCACCGGACAACATCATCAACATCAATGCACATCATAGAGGCAGGTTGATTTCAGTACTGTCTGTAAACCCATGAATAAAGCAAGGTTGGGTCACATACTTCAGTTCGTTGAAGCCTTGGCTATAAAGTAGTTTAGACCTTTCTTATGTGTCTAAGAATTACCTGTTTTTTTGTCTAACTTGCCTTGGTAACCCAATTTAGGACCAAGGTCCGATTTATTCAATGATATCTTCACCATCTCCCTTCTGTTCTTTCCTACTCCACACCCTTACGTCATCTTCACACCCGTTATTTGTGACCCTGACACGTGCACAATTTCGTGTGTATTGTAATAATCGTTGCTATCTCGCCTTCTATTTAAATGTGTATGACAAGTACGTGTGTGATCAGAATTTCCGAAATGTGTTAGGCAGATACATTACATGTTTCATTTAAACTATATCATCCTATTTTTTTGTCGAAATTCATTAAAAGAACTGATTGTATTAAATTAAATTTTCATTGTGACTATTTAACCTGCTCTCTGAAATCTACATTCTTGCTCGTAAACCTCACTTTGTTTTCTCAACTTTCTAATGCAGTACTTCAATTTTACCTTCTAGAATCCTGAAGAGTGTTCGTATCTGATATATTTTGAGCCTATGTAACGACATCCGAACGAACCAATCAAGACCCTATTGTTAAAAGAAATATGGCGAGGAAAATGGAGACGGATAAGACACACTCTGATAAGAACAGTGGTTGACTTCTCGTGTCAGGTCCTATAGTGGAACGCGATTGGGAAGTGATGAGTCAGGCATAGATCCGAGGGTGACATGCAGGGGATCGTGTGGAGAGGAAATGAAAGCTTATAGTCAATCTCCAGGCCAACTGAAGGGGCTTCAAAGAACAGGACAAAATGGAGACGTGCTGCTGAAGACCTCGGCGCTCAACGGAATAATAATACATACATAATGCATAACGATTTCCAACTGATAAGGACGTACATCAGTGCTATAAATATCCACCAGAAAATTCAGATTATTGGGCTTCTCAGAGATCTGATTTGGTTGTATATATTCACTGTTCTTGTCTACTACATTCTGTAAAGTCATAAATCTGAAGGACATTAGATGTAGAAATATGATGATTATTTATTTGTACACGTCATATAGTTGTCGCCACATGATGTTGAGTGAGTTGTGTAAGGTTGAATCTACCCCTAGGAAATCTGATGGCACAAATTCTCTACGTCAGTCTTCTAAATATTCACTATGCTATACTATGAAAGACACTTATCATAGGTTATGGCACTACTGTAGTTTCCAACCTAGATACAAGTAGTATCACGTTCTCAGTATTAATGATAATTTGTGTATCAGTGAAAAAGCCAGTGAAAAAGTAACAGCAGAAGAAGGTGACAACACTGAGGAGAATTCAATACGGAACTGACAAAGACGATATTCTAATTATTTACAAATTTTGATATCAGTGTAAGAATTGTGATTTTCTAAATCTCCATTGTATTTTGTAATGAAGAAGTTTACGTCTGTCTTGTTCACTTAGCTGTTAGGTATCCATCCATTCAAATCTTAGACCAGTTAGAATATACCCCATAAAGCTACAACATTCTATGTATACAAACAGTTGATCTGGTTACCAGTTGCCTAGTAAGGGTTATTCTAATTTCCGCTGATGAATGATGCATGAACATTTCTACCCAGCTGCTTTTATCAAGGATAATCATGTTGTTATTTACTGAGTTACTTGTTTTATTTAAATGATTTATTTCTGTGAAAGATGTTTGGCAGTTAAACAATGTGGGCGAGGCAATAACAATAATAATAATAATAAACTTCATAATAATGAGATGAAGGCATTCGATACTAGTTGTCTCCAAACCATCCTTTTAAGTCACTTGAATAACCAATTTTAGGTGGACAAAGTGTTCATTCTGCTTTGAGACTCCATCAGAATGCTTATGAGTATGCATTATGTTAATAAGACTTATGAATTCAATTTTCTAAAAGAATGATAATAATTGACAAGCTCGGTGTTTAGTGTCTTGTGTATGATCAGATATTGGAAGTAAAGAAAAGGGGCAGTTGACAACTCCATCAGTCTCATTAACTCTATATGGAGCGTACTTCTGATGAATTCACTTGAATAACCAATTTTAGGTGGACAAAGTGTTCAATCTGTTCGAAATGCGTTAGGTAAATACATTATATAGTTGTGATAAACTACGTCTTCTTATTGTCTTGCTGAAAGTTAGTTATTAATACCGAGATTTCTGAATTTTGTTTCAAATATTGGAAATAGTAATCATAGCTGATCACTATAAACTTCGACTCAGTTACGCCTCATAAAATGGACCGGAGACTGTGCAGAAAAATTTCGCCTTTCATGTAAGTCTATATTTTGACTTTCAAATGAATATTTGTCCGTTATTTGATTGACGGGCGCAAAAATAACCTAAATGTTTATGTTTTATTCTGGGAGTGCATATCTCTCGGGGAAGACACCATGTTATCTTTATTTATTTGGTGTATCACATGTAAGTGAAGTGTTACATTTCAAAAATAACCTGTTTGTCATAAGTAAAACAAAACACGTAGATCAGCGAAGAGTCTAGTCTCTTTTCGGCGAATTCATTTTCTTACCTGTACAATCGCAAATATACACATATCGGTTATTTTGTATGTGTATGTGTACATTAAGTTTTTCAAACAAAAATGCAATTGCTTATGATTATTTTAACTAAACAGGTGAAGATCGCTAATGGCAGTTACGTAATACAAAATGAGTCAAGAAAATTAGGTGTTAATGAAATTAGGGTAGTAACAAAGGTGACGAGTTTTCACAAAGAGTTGTTAAAAAAGAAGTTATGTAATAATATGAATAGTTTGATGAGTGAGTTTTACTCAGTAAGCACATAGGAACAAAGTAGATAGTACGAAATTACCCAAGAGTTCAGGAAGAATTATAAGCAATTAAAGAAACAAGCAAATAAACAAAATTAAGTCATCATAATCAACAAAGTTGTTACCATGATAGTGGAAGTGGTTGATTGATTCTCTTTTGTATGCACAGTTCCGGGTTTTCTATGTGAATGGCCAGAGCTTCAACGATACAAAAGAGACGAAACAGTATTTCCTTTGGTAGGTTATTCTTGACCCTGTAGATTACTTTGAAGCAGGAGGCGTTTGTTGAGATGGAATGATCATTGTTAACCAGATGTTGAATTATCTCACTGCTTATAGCATCACTACTGCTTTCTCGCAAACATACTAGATAGTCTTCTTGAATCCTCCTGAACAGGATGCGCCGAAAAACCGATACACCTGGCTCCACAGCATCAGGTGACCTGATATCTGCACAGAGAAGTGGTCAGATGGGGGATCTTGTACTTGAGGCCTCTGCAGATCAGTGGGCAACTGGAGAATACTATTCTTAACGTCTCTTCTCAGAGATGTTGTGATCATTCTCTCGAGAATATCGCTTGTCGAATCTCCCTTGAAATCCAAGTTCATGCAGACTTTCTCTTTAGGCGAATTTAGAGTTTCATTTCTCCGAATTCTTGCTTTGATACTTTTGTCGATGAATCTGATTGGATATCCATTTTGGATGAAGATTTCTCCTAGAATATCTAATTCCGTTTCCAGAACATCGAAACTACACACACCCATATTTTTACACAGGATATTTGTTTTTCTTTATTTTAAATGTATTCAAACCACAGAGGAGGACACAGAGAAAGACAGTGAGAGACTATGTTAATTTCAAAAATTTTAACACAAAATACTTATAGCTGAGGTGCGAAATGCAGAGATAGATTTCTTCTACAAGGGATCATGAATCGGTGTGCACAATTTAACAATTACTGTACACCAATAAACAGACTAATAACAGTTCACAAGAAAGTCATTCATCGCCAACTGGGTAACATAAATCTTCACTATCTTGCATATAACCGTCTCATTTATTTGAGTAGCTGGCGGTGGAATATTAATACTTTCCAGTGCCTTACATAAACTGACCACAACAACAAGAATCCGTAAGCAATGAAATCACTCAAAACATTGACTGTTTATGATAGAAATTACCGAGTACAATGCCAGCGTATTTATAAATACTCGTGATGTACACTTTACTCTTGTAAAATGTACAGCAATGTAAGAGGGTGAAGTCATTGAGGAAATAATTCTTCACTGAATGAATCCTTGTTTTTGTTTATTCATGAAAAAGGCGAAAATAAGCAAGTTTGGAATAAAGCTATTTTTATTATCAATATAACTTGCGCATCAGGAATATGAAGTAAAGTGATCTATTGCCTCGATAATGTTTTTGAATTTGAATAAGCCATAATGAAGTGGTTGGTGACGTGATCTCAACACGAATACAAAAAGTCTCGTTCGTATATGAGATAGTCGCCATCTCAATTTAACGTGACATATCACTCAAGTGTACTGCTCTTTATGACTATGAGACATGGTTGACGAAGACGAAAGCAGAAGACATGAAAATACCGTGTGTAATTTCGTAGAATTAATGTCACTGGAATGTGTTGTGTATTTTGGAGGATAATAAATTAATTGCAGTAATATTTTAACAGTTTACACACAATGGTAAAACAAAATAACAAAATAGACGTATCATTCTACCAAGATGAAATTATGTGTACACTGTTGCTATACAGTTATGATTAATTCGTAACATCACTTAGGCTAGAGTTAGCAACATAGTAAGTAATAATGAAGTTAGGCATACAGTTTTATGTGAGACAATTTAGAAAACAGAAAGATTGAGCGAAGAAAGATTCACTTCTCAATTAGGTCCTCCTTTCTGGCTCTACTCTAATATATATATATATGCATATATATAGCATTTTTATTACAATACACAACAATTTACCAATCAAGTGGCAATTTGTTTGTTGACAATATTAATGATTAGTCAGTGTCAAAATGTCAATGGGTTGTTGATAAACGAAGGAAATCAATACACATTTAAGAGGTAGAAATGGTTAGAATAAATTAATTTTACAAGTATAACACGTAATTAAAGATGAAGTGGTCAGAAAAAATAAAATAATTTGGACAATTATACTTTTTATAATTTCAACGGTTTAGGTTTATGTATAAAAATGCTGTATACATATTAGAGTAGAGCCAGAGATGAGAATCTAATTGAAAAGCAAATATTTCTTCGCTCAAGCTTTCTGTTTTCTAAATGTTTTAATGGGGATTTTTTCCATACTGAGACAATTTAGTTAATCGATTTGTGAGTATTCATTGGTAAAGGTGGTTTAAACACACATTTTACGCATGTTGGATAGCTGCTTTATTCGAGAAGTACTGACAGTTGAATCAGAATTAGGCTGGAATAGATATGAAGTACGACTACTAGTCTGAGCCATATGGGGTACGTAACAATATGATTGTACACTTTTTTGTAAGATGTTGAAACCACACACATTGTACATAACTTTTCTTTAAAACGATTCATTTCGAAAAACAGATAACTTCCCAGTACAATCTGAAAGACAGTGTATTGTTGGTCGGTTCGCCTTCTCACTGGTATGTACTCCCCAATCGCTCCACTCAAAATCGTGTTCTGTGCATTGGATTTATTGCAGGAACCTATTATCCTGATCCGGAGACAATTCTACAACCCATGCACAGATTCTACCAGTAGACACGATTCCAGCAGTGAACGCTTCTCTGGATTATACTGGTAATTTGTAGCCGTCGACTTTACCCGTATATTCAAATAACCGTTTAATTAATTAATATAACTCATTACTGTATTTTTTTGTAATATATTGTTACATTATTATCTCATTAACTTGGATTTTTATTTGCATACTCGATATGTTATTGAGCTGGCTAGACAGTCCCCACAGCCATATAGTGGATTTCACATCGTCCATCTGGCACCTACAGCATGTCTGAAATCATCGTGAATATTGGCTACGTGGTGAAAACCTCTTTGTATTAGATTGAATATATTCAGTCACTGTCATCTTCAAAATTCTGAATATTACTAATCTCACCGCTTTGTTCCACGTCGATTTTCTATATGTTTTCCCTAATCAGAAGAAATCAAATAGAGATCCAAGTAGTCTGTCCTTCATACACTAACTCCCCTTCACAAATTTGAAACCAGAATAGAAAAACATTGAAAGGGCATAACATGGATCCATTTTATTACATGGTTTCTCTTCAAATAAGTACAACCTACAACATTAAGTGAGACGAGTTGTGGTACAGTTTTAACATATTTTTGTTTATCAGTACGAATTAGTCCTCAAGTAAAGCATGAGTTATCTTAAAGTATAACAATAAATTTTCCTGATGCAGCACCAAACCGATGCGAAAGTTATCCTGAGTTGTTACTTCTACGACTACTCTCACAGCATCACCTTCGATCAAAATGTCGTACCTGGAATCACTTCTCTGGTCTTTTACTACCTATTCCAGTGATTCAGGTGTGAGTTGAAAAGTGAAAATCGTTTGACAGCGCAACATAGCGTGACCTAATTTTGATGATAATAATAATAATAAACCATAACATGTCAATTCATTAGTCCGCTTCTAGGAAACCAAGTGATGGTCCAATATCCTGGATAATCACGCCCTTACAGAAACGCCTAGTGAATGCACCCTATTTTAGGATATGAATAACAACAACTTTACAGATTTTAGGGTTTTTTTAAATAATTATCGCATTTGTCCCTATGAAGTTAGAGAACAAAATAAAAATTAGTTGATTTCGTTAGTCAATTACTTTGTAGGTTGACATAATATTCCCACTGTTATATGAGAGTTGACCAGCTATATTTTCTTCTTACGGATTCAGTGCATACTAAAGTATTCTTATAAAACTTTTGGTGTGTCCTACTGACAAAATTTGCATACAGCATTTTGTATGGCGTCTACAAAAAGCCGGAATACAGGATCTAATTGAAAACAATATTGTTCTCTCATGTCTTTTTCTATTATTTTAAATGGGAATATTTATACATTTGAAATCACGTGTGGATCCCAGTGCATTAAATGCGCTCAATGAGTGCTTGAAGTATATTTCCAGACTCACAGAAGCGAAAGCTTGTTTAGACTTTATAAATGACTGTTGAAATAATAATCGATATCCTAAAATTTACTGGAAATCTCTTCCTTGTAATAAAGTTTATCCAAATTCCCGATCACTGAAACTTTATGCACTTAACCAATTGGACTCTTTAAAAATGTACATTTCGGATATAGAAAGAAATTTATCACAGAAGAAATTTGCAGTCGATGAACTTCCTCAGGATTTATTATTTGATTTCATTGAGTATGTCGACAGCGTTAGGCAAAACAGAGCAGAGAAAAGGAGAACGAAACTTGTCAAATAATTAGACAGTCAAGATCCTGAAAAGGATTTCCCTTCACTCTCTTCAGACCCGTATCGATATGTCCATAATTTTTCAAGTGTAACACTAGATAGATTACAGTTAGAAGCATTATCATTGGGTCCTAGATTTGTGACCAAGGATATAAGGTCAACCAACTCGATACCAACATCCAGTTTGAAAACCTCCTCCTACAAACGAAAGATTTAACCCCAACATCAGACGATGAAGTCGCTAGGTTCGAAACAACACTAGTCGACAGCTGTCAACAGTATAAAAACAGTAGTCATTCTAGTAAGAGTTTACTGAGTAAACAGCATCGAGAAGCCCTAAGAAAGTTAAGGGACGACGAAAACATTATAATCAGTAGACCTGATAAAGGAGACGGAGTAGTATTGATAAATAAGTGTGATTATGTTGACAAAATGAATTCGCTTCTAACGGATGAAACGAAGTTCCAAAACCTTATTAACCCAATAGATCTGGACGGAAAGGCTGAAAAGTAGTTAACTAACACGCTTAAGGAACTGAGAAAAAGTGGAGTAATCTAAGAGGCATCCTATAACCGTCTTAAACCTACTGGAAGTAATACTTCACGTCTGTACGGTCTGCCCAAAATACATAAACCAGGACTTCCTCTTCGCCCAGTCCTGGATATGTCAAACTCCACCTACCATGGAGTGGCAAAGTGGTTAGGTGAACTCCTCCAACCGTTACACGAGATGGTAGTAAGTCATAGTGTTAAAGACGTCTTCGAATCTATTGCTAACGTGGATGATATCAATGTAAATGGGAAGCAAATGCTTTCCTTAGATGTAGCATCACTGTTTACCAACGTACCACTTATGGAGACTGTGGAATTCATATGCCAACAGATACCAGAAAAACAGATCGACATCGGAATACCGGTTAGTAGTCTGAAAGAGTTGCTTTTAAGATGTACTATGAATGTACATTTCATATTCAACAACCTTTACTACAGGCGAATCGACGGTATTGCCATGGGTTC
This sequence comes from Trichobilharzia regenti, assembly GCA_944472135.2. Taxonomy (NCBI): domain Eukaryota; kingdom Metazoa; phylum Platyhelminthes; class Trematoda; order Strigeidida; family Schistosomatidae; genus Trichobilharzia; species Trichobilharzia regenti. The sequence continues at coordinate 37,436,313 of OX235270.1, forward strand.
TCGGTTGGGGCCAATTTTAGCAGATTTCTTTCTTGCCAAGATTGAAAATGGTCCATTGAAAAAAGTAATAGAAAAAACTGATTCTTATTTTCGTTATGTTGATGATACGTTTATTATTCTTGATGTGAAAGCTGACAAGAATGAAATGTTAAAAATGTTTAATGATGCACATCCATCGCTCATCTTCACTTGTGAAGAAGAATATGATGGTGGACTACATTTCCTTGACGTCCAATTGAGTAGAAGAGAGGATGGTTCACTCAAGAGAGATGTCTATAGAAAACCTACATCTGTAGGACAATATACACATTTCCTCAGTTATGTACCAATCCGATACAAAATCAATTTGGTCAGATGCCTGACGAATAGAGCAAGACGCATCTGTACAGATGACTCTCTAGAGAATGAGCTAGGATACATCCAAAATACGTTAGTCCAAATGGGTTATCCTAGTAGATTTGTAAGGAGACACATGAACACCAAGTACAATAAAGTAAAACCGACAACAGTTAAAAAGAAACAACTGTTCATGAAACTGCAATTTAATGGAGGCGTGGCTAGTGAAGTCTTACATCAGAGATTATCGAGAGCGATAAAACGGACTTATACTGCCGCCACCCTCTGTTTGTCATTTTCCAGCCGACCAATTCTGATTGCTCAAGTGAAAGATAAGCTACCTAGTTGTGCCACTTCCATGTGTATCTATAAATTTAGTTGCTCCTGTGGAGAAAGCTATATAGGCCTAACAACTAGACAGCTTAACAAACGCACTAATAAGCATCTTTCTTCATGGTTCGGAAAAGGCCAAATAAAATCCATACAAAGTACTATTTTGGCTCATTTGATTGATAGTGGTCACCAAGTTGACAAAAATAGTGCCTTCAAAGTTATTTACCGCATTCCATCGAGTCTTTCGAACGGAATCAGAACCCGTCCTTTACACTTAGCCAAAGCTAAGGGAATTCGAGAGAACAATCCTAGTCTTTGCATACAAAAGAAATTTGTTCTACCTTTGTCTCTCCCTTGGCCTAGGTGAATTCTATTCAAAACCCTCCCACCCTTTCTTATCATCCACCTCCTTCGTACTTTTATGATATTTATTTAAACTCTGATTATCGTTCCATTTGATTTGACCTAATTTATTTATTTATTGAATTGTCTACATATATGCATATACTAACTTTGTTATTCTTATTACCTATATAAGCCTTATTATCAATATTTTGTTATCATTATAATCATCGTTATTAACTTCGTTCAAAACATTTACCACATAATTATTATTATGATGATTACTATTACTATTATGATTATTATTATTTGATCCACAAAATCACCGTCATTGGTTAAAATTTTATGTATATAAGTCTATGTAAATTAGAGTAAAGCCAGAAGAAGATCTAATTGAGAAAAAATATTGTTCGCTTATATGTCTTGTTCTAATACAGGATCTACTGATGCAGTTGTAAAGATGACAAATGGAGATTATAAATCAGCATGTAAAGTATAAAATGAAGATAGTCACAGTAGGAAGCAGAACACAAATACATTGCTCAGTTTGAATTTCACAAATTTTCTACCATTTCACTCCTACCGAACGTAGACAGAGTAAACGTATACTCACCGAACTCTCATCACTGTCTACAAATGTCGAACTCACAGTTTATCTAGATTTGAAATTCTTCACAAACAGTAAGATAACGCAAAATATATCCAATAGAAGGTCCTAAAATCATACATCCTGGTGAAAATCATAAGTCACTGTCATGCAACTTGAGAAGAGCTCCGATTGAACTGTTTATATGATTGAACAGCAAAAGCGGGTTTCCACTTCTTGTAATGATTCATTCATATAGGCGGATGAATAATATATCTGTGAGCAGAACATAGACATTGTTCAACAAGGATGTGATATGGCACAGAAAGAAATAACTAATATAAACGTATTCCGTCATCACCAGCAACTAAGGAGATAAAGAGGGATATTTATCTGACCATAAGTACTTGCGTTCTGTCACTTGTGTTTAGTGACACAATATGCTTAGTGATACTAAGGTTACACGAAGAGTGTTGTTTTGAGCCAGTCACATAGGGAGGTATAGACTACTTGGCTGGTGACAGAGCGTGACCTAATGAACCATTGGATTGAGGCTTGAGACGACATGGCCTCAAATCGTTCTCAGTAGCAAAAATCTATTCACCCTTCATCTACTCCAAGAGCCATTCACTTCTGATTATTCTTTCTGCAACTATCCTTCCTCTCGTACATCTCCGTTCATTAGAGTTTCTTTGAATCGTTTTTTCTCCACTTACTCATCGTGTGCCCTCTGAAGTGGTCCGAATTCAGCCGATGCACCGTTCTACGACATTCTACACTGAACATTCAGTCGATGTCAGTCAGTTCAATGACGGATGGATTTGAATGGGGAGAAAATTTGTGGTGAATAGAACTAACTAATATTAACCTGTCAATGGTACTGTCTACATAGATTGCTAAAGTAATTCAAGAGATATGTGATGACTGAATATTGGAGAGAAGCCAATTCGAACAGTATCGTCAAGTCTAGTTATCTATTCAGTCGTCAGAAATATACTTTCGAGTCACCGAGAATTTTAGCCTCCTTAGTGTATTTATGCCTTTTCATTGTACTTCATTCACTTATCTAGGGAGCATTGTCTCAACTACAGGCAGTTGGAACGAATGAGGATGTCAAATCGAGCGGGAATCGGGAAGGCGAGAAACACATTCGTCAACCTGAAACCAATCTGGAAGGAAATCTTCGTCATTCATCATCAACAACCAAATTCAGTCGGATTTTCAATACAAACGTCAAGTCAGTCAGTTCTTCTATACGGATGAGAAACTTGGCGGGCGGGTCACAAAGAATATTTCCAACAGCCTGTTGCAGACCAGACCTTTATCAACAACTGTCTTCGCTGGCTCTATACTGAAGACCAGATGGCCGGGCCGGAAAGAATCACCAACAAGAAAGTATGGCTGGGAACAAACGAAACAAGAACCAGTCGCTCGCCCAACAAATATGCAGGAGAAAGTGGAGATGGATTGGACACTCGCTCGCTGCGGGGGCCGCTGGCTGACATCGTGCGCGCGTCAGACGATTGCTCGAGTGGAACCAGGCCAAAATGGAAGCGGCGAGCTGGACGTCAGTGCAAGGGTGACATGGAGAAGATCGTGTGAAGAGGAGTTGAAAGAGTATGGACTAGCTAACATCGATGCAGGTGAAAAGCACAGCAGAAGACAGAAGTGGCAAGTGGAGACGTGCAGTTGAAGTCCTATGTTCCACTAGGAACCCAATGAAACAATGATAACAAATAATAATAATAATTGTAAACCACCATCCTATCAAAGGTTTAGTAATGATTTCCGGAATGCATTTATCCAATGAATTCCAACACACTAGAAGAAACGCGCGTACCTCTTCTACATCAGTTCGCATCATAGACTCCCTTTCGAGGATATCTAAGCACACCATATAGTTCGTATTCACAGCGATTTCAAACCAATATATGGAAGTATATATTCCTCACATACTTATTGATCACTTATTGAAGGCATATCAATGAAAAGACCTGAAATTGACATTTGTCATCAAATATAGATATAAAACTTGGGCACTGTGGTAGCGCATAACTCCATTATGGATAAGATTTTATTTTGAAATTTTAAATTATAATTTAAATAATAATAATAAATAATAAGTTATAAGTGGCTTGTTAGAATGTGGTGATGTGTTTGAATTGAAATAGAATTTTGAGATCATTTATTATCCTCTTCTGATTTGACCCGCGGTAGTAATATCTTCCATATTTCTGGCATTTGCCTTCAGTCATTTCTATTGCATCTGTTATGTTGAGTGTAGACTCGATGAACAAGGTTTCAGTAATCAACCTCTCTCTCTACCTACCTAGATTACTTTTTAGAATTTTAACCCTCTCCCATCATGCTATTGTGTGGTTGTGTGTTAATGCGTGAAGTGTAATTGCTGAGCTTTTTTCTCAATTACTTAACTTTTCGGGGTCAACCATTCTTCCCTTAGCTAAATTCTTATGTTCCGATAATCTGACATAACATCTGATAACAAATAATGTTAAATTTCTATTTCAATTCAAACACATCACAACATTCTAACGAGTAACTTATTTTGACTATAAAGACACTTGTCTTATTTCCCATCTGATTGTAATTGATCAACAACACTCGTATTATTTTCAAGTATTGGTTTTTGTAGGGATTTTGTTTGATTGCATGGAGGATTTAATCATGAGCTGACATCAGTTAGAGAACCACTGGAAAACCTGGGAGTACTGGACAGCCGTTTCGTCCTAGTTTGGGACTCCTCAGCAGTACGCACCCACCGGGATTCGAATCCAGGACCTTCTGGTTACAAGGCGAGCTCGTAGACCATTGAGCCACTGGGACCCGATCCAATGGTCCTTGAATTCTAACTTCTGCCAGTTCACGACATAGCGCGACCAATTCGCAATGTCTTATTCGATGAGTTACTGCCTCATCTTCGACCTGCTGTACCCTACTGGTCACGGCTTCCCACGGCTTCATATCCCTAAAATAGGGTGCATTCACTAGGCGTTTCTGTAAGGGCGTGATTATCCAGGATATTGGACCATCACTTGGTTTCCTAGAAGCGGACTAATGAATTGACATGTTATGGTTTATTATTATTATTATCATCAAAATTAGGTCACGCTATGTTGCGCTGTCAAACGATTTTCACTTTTCAACTCACACCTGAATCACTGGAATAGGTAGTAAAAGACCAGAGAAGTGATTCCAGGTACGACATTTTGATCGAAGGTGATGCTGTGAGAGTAGTCGTAGAAGTAACAACTCAGGATAACTTTCGCATCGGTTTGGTGCTGCATCAGGAAAATTTATTGTTATACTTTAAGATAACTCATGCTTTACTTGAGGACTAATTCGTACTGATAAACAAAAATATGTTAAAACTGTACCACAACTCGTCTCACTTAATGTTGTAGGTTGTACTTATTTGAAGAGAAACCATGTAATAAAATGGATCCATGTTATGCCCTTTCAATGTTTTTCTATTCTGGTTTCAAATTTGTGAAGGGGAGTTAGTGTATGAAGGACAGACTACTTGGATCTCTATTTGATTTCTTCTGATTAGGGAAAACATCATTCACACATTAACATATTTTGACTATAAAGACACTTGTCTTATTTCCCATCTGATTGTAATTGATCAACAACACTCGTATTATTACTTCTGAATGTACATTATCTCATATTGATTTTTATTCAAATATCTCATTGCACTCCGCCTGTCTTCCTGTCTGACCTGGTAATACAATTTTGAAATTAAAATATATTCAGATAATAATACTCCAACCTCACCCACCCCCCAGCCACACCAATTTTCAAATTTTTTCTCTTCTCTCCTTTGTGTCATTATGACTCAGAAATTTCTATGCTGACCTGTACTGAACTCAAATCTGACCTTTCATATCTTGTTAGTTGTTTTCTTGTTCAATATGTGGATGACCAATAAAAAAATGTGTTGCGCAGTCATTACACATCATAGACAAATTACATAAGTGAATTACACTTTCAAATTGATTTGTTTACATTCCTGACGAGAATTAGTCACTTTTTAAAATTCACACTCCAGTGTCGCGTGACTGTGAAATGTCTATGTTAAGAGCTCGAATGTTCTCTAGCCTACAAAATCTCAACCACGATGAAGAATATCCGACGCCCGTACGTCAATAGATTTCACTTTGTTTCTTTATATATTGTCCATTTTATATTTCATGAATCACCGGTTATTGCAGTTTTCACAGTCTTTTTGTTTTGGCCAAGCGACTGGAATTTCGTGAGGTCACTTTATTCTAAATCACGTGAACATTTCTTGTACCGAATCGACACACATTTCGCTGTTATAGAAGATGACTTGAATGAATCGAATATTGGTGTTTCACTAACCTCTATCTTCTACACCTTCCATTTAGGCGGCTCCTCCGAACTCACCATGCTCGGATTCGAGTAGTCAGAAGAAGCTTCCCATTAAACGTTATGCATTTGATGGCGTCGCAAGCCGCATATCCTGGGACTCAGTAAGTCACTCTTTCTCATCTGTATTTTCATGAAGTGGGCATTTTTTCCGGAAGCTTTTAATTCACTGCCCCTCTCACTCTGTATACACTTGCATTTCAAAATAGTCTAGTGACTATTCCACGAGTATTTTGTGTGAACTAAGGAGGTCTCAATCAACATTCGTTGATCGTTGATGAGACATTCTCTAATTTCACTTAGATTTAATGTATCACGATGACTCTTCCTACTAAAGGAGACGTATTTTAGGAGGTCACCAGCAGTGTCAATACAATATATTCAAATTTCACTCATCTGTGTGTTTCAACGAGCCAGATTGATAGGATGATACCCTGCATGGCGTATGTTATCCACCAAGACGATTGCATATCTCTGACATGGATTGGAGTGGAGTGGAGTGTAGTCGAGTGGAGTAGAGGTAGTAGACCGGTTCCGTACAACTACCGGATCACCATAGATAGGTGACCTTCTCGTTGTTTTCTCCAGCATTTATGATTGTAAATATTCGCGAACATGACAATTGGTGTGTCTCCTCTTTTGTTCGTGTTAACAGAGATATTTATCCACTGAATAGTGTTTGAGCTATCAGTAGGACACTTTTAACTCAGCGTGTATCCCACACTAATTTATTCCAATATGAGCTTTGTGTGTTCAGTTCAATCGGAGCTCTTCTCAAGTTGCATGACAGTGACTTATGATTTTCACCAGGATGTATGATTTTAGGACCTTCTATTGGATATATTTTGCGTTATCTTACTGTTTGTGAAGAATTTCAAATCTAGATAAACTGTGAGTTCGACATTTGTAGACAGTGATGAGAGTTCGGTGAGTATACGTTTACTCTGTCTACGTTCGGTAGGAGTGAAATGGTAGAAAATTTGTGAAATTCAAACTGAGCAATGTACTTGTGTTCTGATTCCTATTATTATTATTATTTTTATTATTATTACTGCGTCTATTTTCATTTTATACTTTACATGCTGATTTATAATCTCCATTTGTCATCTTTACAACTACATCAGTAGATCCTGTATTCCGGCTTTTTGTAGACGGCATACAAAATGCTGTATGCAAATTTTGTCAGTAGGACACACCAAAAGTTTTATAAGAATACTTTAGTATGCACTGAATCCGTAAGAAGAAAATATAGCTGGTCAACTCTCATATAACAGTGGGAATATTATGTCAACCTACAAAGTAATTGACTAACGAAATCAACTAATTTTTATTTTGTTCTCTAACTTCATAGGGACAAATGCGATAATTATTTTAAAAAAACCCTAAAATCTGTAAAGTTGTTGTTATTCATATCCCTAAAATAGGGTGCATTCACTAGGCGTTTCTGTAAGGGCGTGATTATCCAGGATATTGGACCATCACTTGGTTTCCTAGAAGCGGACTAATGAATTGACATGTTATGGTTTATTATTATTATTATCATCAAAATTAGGTCACGCTATGTTGCGCTGTCAAACGATTTTCACTTTTCAACTCACACCTGAATCACTGGAATAGGTAGTAAAAGACCAGAGAAGTGATTCCAGGTACGACATTTTGATCGAAGGTGATGCTGTGAGAGTAGTCGTAGAAGTAACAACTCAGGATAACTTTCGCATCGGTTTGGTGCTGCATCAGGAAAATTTATTGTTATACTTTAAGATAACTCATGCTTTACTTGAGGACTAATTCGTACTGATAAACAAAAATATGTTAAAACTGTACCACAACTCGTCTCACTTAATGTTGTAGGTTGTACTTATTTGAAGAGAAACCATGTAATAAAATGGATCCATGTTATGCCCTTTCAATGTTTTTCTATTCTGGTTTCAAATTTGTGAAGGGGAGTTAGTGTATGAAGGACAGACTACTTGGATCTCTATTTGATTTCTTCTGATTAGGGAAAACATCATTCACACATTAACATATTTTGACTATAAAGACACTTGTCTTATTTCCCATCTGATTGTAATTGATCAACAACACTCGTATTATTACTTCTGAATGTACATTATCTCATATTGATTTTTATTCAAATATCTCATTGCACTCCGCCTGTCTTCCTGTCTGACCTGGTAATACAATTTTGAAATTAAAATATATTCAGATAATAATACTCCAACCTCACCCACCCCCCAGCCACACCAATTTTCAAATTTTTTCTCTTCTCTCCTTTGTGTCATTATGACTCAGAAATTTCTATGCTGACCTGTACTGAACTCAAATCTGACCTTTCATATCTTGTTAGTTGTTTTCTTGTTCAATATGTGGATGACCAATAAAAAAATGTGTTGCGCAGTCATTACACATCATAGACAAATTACATAAGTGAATTACACTTTCAAATTGATTTGTTTACATTCCTGACGAGAATTAGTCACTTTTTAAAATTCACACTCCAGTGTCGCGTGACTGTGAAATGTCTATGTTAAGAGCTCGAATGTTCTCTAGCCTACAAAATCTCAACCACGATGAAGAATATCCGACGCCCGTACGTCAATAGATTTCACTTTGTTTCTTTATATATTGTCCATTTTATATTTCATGAATCACCGGTTATTGCAGTTTTCACAGTCTTTTTGTTTTGGCCAAGCGACTGGAATTTCGTGAGGTCACTTTATTCTAAATCACGTGAACATTTCTTGTACCGAATCGACACACATTTCGCTGTTATAGAAGATGACTTGAATGAATCGAATATTGGTGTTTCACTAACCTCTATCTTCTACACCTTCCATTTAGGCGGCTCCTCCGAACTCACCATGCTCGGATTCGAGTAGTCAGAAGAAGCTTCCCATTAAACGTTATGCATTTGATGGCGTCGCAAGCCGCATATCCTGGGACTCAGTAAGTCACTCTTTCTCATCTGTATTTTCATGAAGTGGGCATTTTTTCCGGAAGCTTTTAATTCACTGCCCCTCTCACTCTGTATACACTTGCATTTCAAAATAGTCTAGTGACTATTCCACGAGTATTTTGTGTGAACTAAGGAGGTCTCAATCAACATTCGTTGATCGTTGATGAGACATTCTCTAATTTCACTTAGATTTAATGTATCACGATGACTCTTCCTACTAAAGGAGACGTATTTTAGGAGGTCACCAGCAGTGTCAATACAATATATTCAAATTTCACTCATCTGTGTGTTTCAACGAGCCAGATTGATAGGATGATACCCTGCATGGCGTATGTTATCCACCAAGACGATTGCATATCTCTGACATGGATTGGAGTGGAGTGGAGTGTAGTCGAGTGGAGTAGAGGTAGTAGACCGGTTCCGTACAACTACCGGATCACCATAGATAGGTGACCTTCTCGTTGTTTTCTCCAGCATTTATGATTGTAAATATTCGCGAACATGACAATTGGTGTGTCTCCTCTTTTGTTCGTGTTAACAGAGATATTTATCCACTGAATAGTGTTTGAGCTATCAGTAGGACACTTTTAACTCAGCGTGTATCCCACACTAATTTATTCCAATATGAGCTTTGTGTGTTCAGTTCAATCGGAGCTCTTCTCAAGTTGCATGACAGTGACTTATGATTTTCACCAGGATGTATGATTTTAGGACCTTCTATTGGATATATTTTGCGTTATCTTACTGTTTGTGAAGAATTTCAAATCTAGATAAACTGTGAGTTCGACATTTGTAGACAGTGATGAGAGTTCGGTGAGTATACGTTTACTCTGTCTACGTTCGGTAGGAGTGAAATGGTAGAAAATTTGTGAAATTCAAACTGAGCAATGTACTTGTGTTCTGATTCCTATTATTATTATTATTTTTATTATTATTACTGCGTCTATTTTCATTTTATACTTTACATGCTGATTTATAATCTCCATTTGTCATCTTTACAACTACATCAGTAGATCCTGTATTCCGGCTTTTTGTAGACGGCATACAAAATGCTGTATGCAAATTTTGTCAGTAGGACACACCAAAAGTTTTATAAGAATACTTTAGTATGCACTGAATCCGTAAGAAGAAAATATAGCTGGTCAACTCTCATATAACAGTGGGAATATTATGTCAACCTACAAAGTAATTGACTAACGAAATCAACTAATTTTTATTTTGTTCTCTAACTTCATAGGGACAAATGCGATAATTATTTTAAAAAAACCCTAAAATCTGTAAAGTTGTTGTTATTCATATCCCTAAAATAGGGTGCATTCACTAGGCGTTTCTGTAAGGGCGTGATTATCCAGGATATTGGACCATCACTTGGTTTCCTAGAAGCGGACTAATGAATTGACATGTTATGGTTTATTATTATTATTATCATCAAAATTAGGTCACGCTATGTTGCGCTGTCAAACGATTTTCACTTTTCAACTCACACCTGAATCACTGGAATAGGTAGTAAAAGACCAGAGAAGTGATTCCAGGTACGACATTTTGATCGAAGGTGATGCTGTGAGAGTAGTCGTAGAAGTAACAACTCAGGATAACTTTCGCATCGGTTTGGTGCTGCATCAGGAAAATTTATTGTTATACTTTAAGATAACTCATGCTTTACTTGAGGACTAATTCGTACTGATAAACAAAAATATGTTAAAACTGTACCACAACTCGTCTCACTTAATGTTGTAGGTTGTACTTATTTGAAGAGAAACCATGTAATAAAATGGATCCATGTTATGCCCTTTCAATGTTTTTCTATTCTGGTTTCAAATTTGTGAAGGGGAGTTAGTGTATGAAGGACAGACTACTTGGATCTCTATTTGATTTCTTCTGATTAGGGAAAACATCATTCACACATTAACATATTTTGACTATAAAGACACTTGTCTTATTTCCCATCTGATTGTAATTGATCAACAACACTCGTATTATTACTTCTGAATGTACATTATCTCATATTGATTTTTATTCAAATATCTCATTGCACTCCGCCTGTCTTCCTGTCTGACCTGGTAATACAATTTTGAAATTAAAATATATTCAGATAATAATACTCCAACCTCACCCACCCCCCAGCCACACCAATTTTCAAATTTTTTCTCTTCTCTCCTTTGTGTCATTATGACTCAGAAATTTCTATGCTGACCTGTACTGAACTCAAATCTGACCTTTCATATCTTGTTAGTTGTTTTCTTGTTCAATATGTGGATGACCAATAAAAAAATGTGTTGCGCAGTCATTACACATCATAGACAAATTACATAAGTGAATTACACTTTCAAATTGATTTGTTTACATTCCTGACGAGAATTAGTCACTTTTTAAAATTCACACTCCAGTGTCGCGTGACTGTGAAATGTCTATGTTAAGAGCTCGAATGTTCTCTAGCCTACAAAATCTCAACCACGATGAAGAATATCCGACGCCCGTACGTCAATAGATTTCACTTTGTTTCTTTATATATTGTCCATTTTATATTTCATGAATCACCGGTTATTGCAGTTTTCACAGTCTTTTTGTTTTGGCCAAGCGACTGGAATTTCGTGAGGTCACTTTATTCTAAATCACGTGAACATTTCTTGTACCGAATCGACACACATTTCGCTGTTATAGAAGATGACTTGAATGAATCGAATATTGGTGTTTCACTAACCTCTATCTTCTACACCTTCCATTTAGGCGGCTCCTCCGAACTCACCATGCTCGGATTCGAGTAGTCAGAAGAAGCTTCCCATTAAACGTTATGCATTTGATGGCGTCGCAAGCCGCATATCCTGGGACTCAGTAAGTCACTCTTTCTCATCTGTATTTTCATGAAGTGGGCATTTTTTCCGGAAGCTTTTAATTCACTGCCCCTCTCACTCTGTATACACTTGCATTTCAAAATAGTCTAGTGACTATTCCACGAGTATTTTGTGTGAACTAAGGAGGTCTCAATCAACATTCGTTGATCGTTGATGAGACATTCTCTAATTTCACTTAGATTTAATGTATCACGATGACTCTTCCTACTAAAGGAGACGTATTTTAGGAGGTCACCAGCAGTGTCAATACAATATATTCAAATTTCACTCATCTGTGTGTTTCAACGAGCCAGATTGATAGGATGATACCCTGCATGGCGTATGTTATCCACCAAGACGATTGCATATCTCTGACATGGATTGGAGTGGAGTGGAGTGTAGTCGAGTGGAGTAGAGGTAGTAGACCGGTTCCGTACAACTACCGGATCACCATAGATAGGTGACCTTCTCGTTGTTTTCTCCAGCATTTATGATTGTAAATATTCGCGAACATGACAATTGGTGTGTCTCCTCTTTTGTTCGTGTTAACAGAGATATTTATCCACTGAATAGTGTTTGAGCTATCAGTAGGACACTTTTAACTCAGCGTGTATCCCACACTAATTTATTCCAATATGAGCTTTGTGTGTTTGTGTGGGCAGTGTGTATGTATTTTTATCAAGCCTGCATTGAAATCTCAATGAGAATGATGTCAACGGTGAGAATTGACTTGATTAATTTATGACGAGTCTGTGTGGCAGACAATCTGTATGGAAATACCAGTCGGAACTCAAGAACACGAAGTATGAGTTGTCAAATTGTACGCTCACTTGTTCAGTGATTCACTACTACCATTACTACTATGACTCCGTATTCTTCCCAACATTCTGACATTCAATCATGCAATCGCTCGACTGAACGTTTGCACGAGTCACTTGGTCCACTTTCGAAATAACTGATATGGCACACTCATAGCGAAAATCATGCTCACGGAGAAAATCACCTCCAAATATTGTGGAAAATGTAGGAGATAATTCACTAATTAGTTAAATATTCGGCTTATTTATTGATCCCTTCACATATAAACCTCAATTCAAGTATATAACTGTAGTATTTCTTTTGACATTTCATTATGTCACTCTGATGATAGTGTATGGACGGCCCCGGTTATAATCCAACAGCCATACGTCGATGCTTGTGTAAAGTGGAGACACCTGTGACGAGGAGTCTTCACGAACAACCGAATTCAGCTAAGAAGCAACGAAAAGGACTGGAGGGCGAGAATGGTGTTGCTCAGCGGAAAGATGATCATCCGGAATCGGTAAGATGAAAATGATCACTTGTATTACTTGTTTTATTTCATGAATTTGAATCGTGTGAATGTGAATGTTCGAGGAATTTGAGATCGTTAGACAATTATTTGTAACTTCGTATGCCTTTCATCGCTTCCGCAACTGAGTGATTGCTTTCTGAGTCGAGTCTTGGGTGATTGATTCCACGTCACTAGTATCGCCTCAACTTTGAAGTGGTTGGACAAAATCCTCCGGATACCTTCCTAACATTGACTAAACACACGAGATTATGACTACTCAGTGTCAGTGAGTCGGCCCTCCACAGTTGGTAGGTTGAATAGTCACCCTGACTGATATGGGACATGAACACTGAATGCATTATTTATTCCGGATTCTGAATGACATTCAAATGTGACAGTGCGGCTTCGTAGACACTGGTGTTATGGAGATCGGTTTCGGAATTCACTGTTTCCAGAGTAGTCGACTGACGATGACTGGTAGTCTGATTTCCGATATGTATACATTTATTACTGTTCACTCTGCCTCTTTCGATGTGAGAAGTGATCATATAATGTGAGTAAGAGTAAAATATTCTGTCCTCGATGAGAATGTATGTATGTTTGAGAATTTCTCTGAGAGGTAGGTGAGGAAACGACGAGTGAATTTTGTAATAACGGGTCGTCGTCAAAGCCTCTCACGGACAGTAGTTAATTAGTTACTGAAGGTGAGTTGACCATCAATCTGATATTTCCTATCACTGACTCTGCATGTCACATGCTGGTTTTGTGGTCTGGAGTAATTCTGGTGTAGGTAGGTGAGAATTAGTCCTTGGAATTATTTGATGTGCGAGTCGTGATTATTCCCGACTAGACGAAACCTGCGTTTCTCCTTCGTAAGTTAAGTTCTCCTCCATATCAGCAACACGCCTACAGTAATTCTAACTAATTCTTCCACTTTACAACATTTGTTTCTCTCTCTCTCTCTGTCTTTTTAGTTACCTGAAGATCTGAAGCAGCACAACCGAGAGCGTCTAAAAGAGTGTTAGTGCTCAAAATCAAAGATGGATTAGTGGAATAAATCGGAATACATAGTGAGGTGACATTTCTCCTGCGAGTTCTTATTTGCTTATCTGTCTATGTGTGCATTTATCTATCGAATTAACTATCCACCCATATGTTTTTGTAATTCATTCATCAATGTTCCTTTTCGTCTTTTCAAATAAATGCTGTAACTTTTCGTTCAGAATGCATATTTATGTAAATAAATGCATGAGAATTGAGTATTCTTGCCTTCTGCCCACCCTACTTCGCTTGACTCCGCCAGAGTAAAGGAACTGACTCCAAGTGAGTTGATTCAAGTGTTATCGGCGTGTGTTTGCATGGAATAATGTTGGTCGATCTCAGTCCGTCACATAGAATTCTATCAGTTGGCTAGATGAATATGTAGGCGTCTTATAAGATCCGCGATTCACTTCACAGATATTTGGTTTACACGATTCGGCTGATTCATTTCCGGCTTCATGAATTAGATGATTTGGGTGAGTCATGAGTATGAACTAGTCTCTCTCACTGACACACTTAATTGTTTCATATGAAATTCGGACATTTTCGTTGGGGCTAATCGGAGAATATGTAATCTGTTCACAGACAGAATTCAATACATAGTCCTCTACGTTTCACCTTGTTCAACGAATCATGAGTCATTTGAATAGCCAAGACACTTACTGGTTAATTCTTTGCAGTAACACACATGTTATGTGATGCAATTCATTCTGTATTAACTCTCGCTTTGATAGTGGTGTTTATGTTTTTCTTGAGTATAACAGCCCAGTGTGATGCAATTTTTGAAGAGTTCTACGTTGATGAGTCAACATGGAATTATCACGGTGTCAGCATATGAGATATTCATATTTTAGAGATTGAAGGTATTGACGTTCGCGGATTGTACGGAGTATACTAATGCAAGATGTAATACCAACAACTCCTATAGTATTCGTTCCTCGTGAACCAAAGCCAAAGCAAAATACACTATTTGATCGTCCAAATTACGAGATATATTTCGGGACCAAACTGTAGACCGAGATGAATGGTTAGCTGGCTAGTGATCGTGCACGAACGTGACACGATGGAGTACCGAAAGGCATGAATGCTTGGCCGGAAGCCTTCCGCTAAACAAGTCGATGCAATCAGTGAGGGTCAGCATTCAATCTTTAGAGGTGATTGGTGTGGTCAATAATTTTAGGGAATTATTTACGGCTATAGTTCAATCCCTCCTAGTGGGGTTGTGAGGACCCTAGGACAGAACCCGTCGGAAGTAAAAAACACTCGACGGTTCCCCATCGGTGAAAAACTCTCCCAAACGGCTTGATGGAGTGCCTACTCATCGTCTATCTATGCTAATAGGGCGTCTGTACATCGATTCGTTGATGTTGGTTCGTTGGATCTCATGCTTCGTTTGCTTCTTGTTCAGCGCCCGTCGCACCTGGGAAAGAAAAGAATAATGCTAATAACCTTGTTGGGGAAGATGTGCCAAAACTAACGTTTGAAAAATGATATGCATCTACCATAGAGTAAAATAATGTGAAAATTAGAGCATCGAAAATAATTATACATCTAATTTTTCTAGTGCATGCAACATGTGCGTTTATAGGAAATATTTTTACTGGTGTTACGGGATGCAATATAAAAAATTTGATGTGTTTGAAAAAAACTAATAACTACCACAAACAAATAAGAGTCGGGTGAATCGAAACAATTAGTTGTGTAATATACATGTGTGAAGATATTCTGAGGATCTCTCGTTTCGTCCAGAACGCGTTTTCTTTGAGGGCTCGACAGAGGGTTCGGTGGCTTTCGCCGTGCTAGTGATTTCTTTGGAGACTTGGGGATATTCGGTTGCTTGTGGATTATTGGAAACGCTCAGCTCTAGACTAATAGGATTGCCTTCTAATTAGGCCGGTTTCAGACGGTCGATACTGACGATGTCCTCACGGCATTTTTTGTCTAAGACAGAATTTATCCGTACGACTTTATATGATCCGTCGTATGGGGGTTCCAAAGGGCGACGCACAGAGTCACAACGAACAAATACATGTGAAGAAGTTTTCAAACACGGGTGAACAAAGACATCAATGGACTGTGGTCGATGGGGAGCAGGTTTAACTGAACGCATTACGTTTGTAAGCCTGCTGACGTATGAGGCGTGATCTACCGCTGATGGGAAGCTCAAGGGAGAAACAAACTCACTTGGCATTCGTAGTGTTGTGCCATACACTAGCTCGGCGCTAGTACAACAAGCATCAGCTTTCAAAGCGTTTTGTATCCCTAGGAGAACTAACGGAATTCCGTCAACGGAATTCAGAACTAATTAGTTCTGAATCACTTCCAATATCCAATATCCAATATCGTTTTTACGAGCTAGTATAAACCAATTTGATTTCTTTGTGCTCGCCTCTTGATTGTGAGGTATAGGTTCTTGATCTTCGGTAAACTTCTGCGTAGCTTGTCCCGCCACTCGACTGATTCAATTCAATAGGTAATGTTTGCAGCTGATAGACCAGCTTTCAACCGCCTGTGTAGACATTCTACCATACCATTAGCTTGAGGATGGTAGGCTGTTTTTATAAAACTCATACAACCTATGATTTTAGTCTGGGCGAAAAATGAGCCGCTTTCGAATTGCCGCCCGCGTCCAGTTGTTATGGAGGATGAGCATCCAATATCCAATATCGTTTTTACGAGCTAGTATAAACCAATTTGATTTCTTTGTGCTCGCTTCTTGATTGTGAGGTATAGGTTCTTGATCTTCGGTAAACTTCTGCGTAGCTTGTCCCGCCACTCGACTGTCGTAGCTTTGGTTGACTCCAAAGGGAGTAGTGCTGGGATTAATTATATGTGGTTTGTAGTATGAGGTATGTTAAGACTGTTACTACTGTGATTGGAGTTGATCCTTTCGCCAGTTAGTCCTTCGGTATTGTCGACAAGAGAAAAGAGATAGTAATAATAATAATAATAGTAATAATAATAATAATAATAATAGTAATAATAATAATAGATATAATTAGTGAAGCTATTCAGACTAAGAGACAGAAACGAAAATAGGAAACGTAACAACAGTCAGCTCATGAAGTTTGAAGAATAATATATATATCAGTAATAGTAATAATAATAATAATAGTAATTATAATATTAATAAGTTGTCAGGAGAGTAAGACGGGAGAGAATGTAAAGAAGTAAAATGACGAGTTTAATTATCTACCCTGATTGGTAAATGCGATTTTAAGGAGATAGGCCATTTGGATGCAGTCCTTGTATCGCTGCATGGTTGTCCAGCCTTCGCTTAAAGGCGTCCAAAGACGGTGCCATAGCTACATCTGCCGGTAAGGAATTCCAGGGACGACAAACCCGCAGTGAAAAGAAGTGGGAGCGCACCCGGGTCCTTGCCCTCTGGTGAGCTATCCTTCTGGGATTTCCACGTGGAAGCCTATACCTACTCAATGGCAGAACACCTTTGTTTGGGTGATTCTGGTCATTTGTTATTTTGTAGGCAGTAATCAAATCCCCCCTAAGCCGACGGTAACTAAGTGTGAACAGGCCTAATTTCTTCAGCCTTTCATCATATGGTTTGTTTCGGAGACCAACCACTCCTTTTGTTGCCCGTCGTTGGACTCTTTCCAAGAGGTTGGCATCTCTTCTCAGCATTGGGGGTGCAATAATATTATGCACCTCAAGGTGTGGCCTGACGTATGTTTTGTACAACATTAGAAAGAGCTCAGGAGTGAGTGCACCTAACTGTCTATGCGTAAAGTGTATGACCGCATATGCCCTCGCTACATCCCCTGTGTAATTTACGCTTGTGTCCATTTTTTCCGTTAGAACTAGACCTAAGTCGCGTTCCGACGTTGTGCAGGACAAGCTTTCATTGCACAGGGTGTAACTTGCATTCTGCAGTCTACAGGTGCGCAACTTCACTACTTTGCACTTTTTCAAGTTGAAAGTCATGCCACTGGCCACCGCCCAGTCTTCCAGAAGGTTTAGGTCTTCCTGTAGCCTATCTGAGTCCTCCAGACACTTTATCGCCCTCCATATTTTTACGTCGTCAGCGTATAGGAGAGTCGGGCAGCTCAGACGGCGTGGTAGATCATTGATGAAAATCAAAAACATCAGTGGTCCTAGGATAGAACCCTGCGACACTCCTGATGACGAGCTGTGCCAAGATGATCGGACTCGGTTAACCTTAGTGCAAAATTGCCTGTCGGCTAGGTAGTCCTTCAACCATGACAGAAGTGGCTCACATATACCTGTCTGGCTTATTTTATGTAGGAGAAGGTCATGGTGAACAGTGTCAAATGCCTTCTCAAAGTCTAGGAAGACCACATGGACTGGTACGTTCAAGTCCCAGCATGATGTCCAGTCGTCCCAAGCTGACAGTAGGTTAGTAAGGCAGGATCTGCCTTTTCTGAAACCATGTTGGGCTTCATGCAGTATATTAGTCCTATCGAAATATTCCCTGATGTGGTCGTCAATAATACTTTCCAGTACTTTTGATACCACTGGGAGTAGAGCCACTGGTCTATAACTAGTGGCGTTTTGCCTGTCCCCACCCTTGAAGATTGGAGAAAGGATGGCTCTTTTCCACTCCCTTGGCAGGGTCCCCGAATCCATTGAGTGTTGGAACAAGTCGCACAGGGGTCTACAGAGAGCCTCGGCGCACTGTTTCAGAACAGATGGCCTGATGTCATCACAACCTGGGGACTTCCCAGGTATGAGTCGCTGTAGCTTCCTTAGTACTATTGCTGGGTTTATTTGGGGAGTAGTCGCTAGGTCTTCCTCCTCTGAAATAGTGGTGCCACCATTTTGGTCCGTAACTGTAATATCCACATTGCTGTTTAGCTGTTTGGCGAAGGCTGAACTGAATGTTTCAGCCATCTCCAGACTAGTGAGATATTGACCGTTTGGACCTACTAAGGCGCATGCCCCTTGGTTTGTCGGTTTGCTTTCCGACATGATTCGGTAAAAGCTTTTCGGGTTTGCTAGGAGTTTTTTGGCAAAGTTAGCCTGGAATGACCTTCTGTCCCTCCTGAATCTTGCATTGCACCGGTTCCTGAGTTCCAGGTATGCATCATGGTCGTTCTGACTCTTAGATACACGCCACGTAAACCAAGCCCTCCGCTTTGCTTGCAGAATACGTTGCGTGCCTCTCTTCAACCATGACGTCTTTCTCTTAGGCTGTGTTGTGACTAAAGGGACGGTATCCGAGATTGCTGCATGGATAATCTTTTTTACCACTTCCCAGTGTTCATCCACAGATAGGTCGTCCCATGCTAAGGGCCAGTCTGCGTCGGACAAGAGCCTCCGCATTTCAGCATAGTCAGCCTTGCTGTAGCACAGACATGGTCGCGTAACATCCCATTGCAAACGCTCACGGAGGACAAGATCGAAACCTATGACTGCATGGTCACTACTTCCTAGAGGAGTCATGATCTGGACCTTTTCGACGAGTAGCTGGTCACTAGTTAGAATATAATCTAGTTTTGATGACTTTCCACTAGGGCCCCACCTAGTGTCGTCTCCAACATTCACAGTCAGTCCCGTGTTTCGAATAGTTTGCAGTAGGTTTCGGCCAAATTTTCCCTTAGCACACCCCGAGCCAAGGTTCAGTGATGGAGCATTGAAATCTCCAGCTATGGTGATTTGGTCGTAGCCCAAATCTCGTATTCCTGTGATAGTGCTGAGCAGTAGCTGATTGTGCTCTGCCCCACAGGTGGGAGATCGGTAGATGCCACCCAGTAAGTGCTTGGTGTGGCCTACGGTGAAATGACACCATATGGAGTCTGGGAGTTCAATAAGTGGTGGGTCCGTTGCGCGCACACATTTAAGTTGCCTATCAAAGTATATAGCAACTCCCCCTCCTTCCTTATTATCCCTGTCTCTCCTGACCAGTACCATATCACCTATACTGATTTCATTGTCGGCGATAGTGGGGTTTAGCCACGTTTCAGTAAGAATGATTATTTTCAGTTGAAGGTGTGCTTGGAGATTTCGGAGTTCACCTACTTTCCCTCTCAGCCCCCTCACATTGCTATATAGGCAACTGACAGTGAGTCTAACAACCTCAGAGTGTTGTGGGGTAGTTGACGTGAAACCGTCTGCTGGTGGGGGACTTGATGTTGGAACTAGTTGGCCGATTCCGATAGAACCGGCCCGTTGTAGTTTTTTTCAATGGATTTAGGCAGGACACTTGGGAGACACAGACTATTATTCTCAGAGCTGCATCGCTCTAGTGTCACCGAAGCTTGGGGTCGTATTAAAGCCTCAGTTTGCTGCCTCCTTATATTTCTGGGTCTGCTTTCACAGCATCGGATGTGTCCTCCAATTTTTCCCTTGGTCTCATACCACCGTTGAAGTGATATGGACAACTGCTCCGGGGAGTTGAATGTGACACACAGCAGCTTTGGAGAGTTAATCAATGTTAGATGAGCGGGACGAGGTAGTCGGAAAATGGAGATGGCTCCAGAAGCGCCAGGGGCCATCTGAGATGACAGCCATCTCCATTGTTGTACGTCGTGCATGTGTTTTTCACAAGCAGTGCCGGTTTCCAGCTCCGGAACACCGTGTACCACCATAGAGGTGGAAGGCATCAGTTCCGGTGACTCCCTCGCCATATTTCTGACGGCCCATGGTCTATCTTGCCGCGCTCTTATGTTAGAACTTCTGTCCAGGGCTAGTACCTGAGCCATTAACAGTACTTTTTCGGCCTCTTCGGCAGAGTCCAGTGTAACCCGTAATGGGGGTGGCTTACCCTGAGGCGTGTGGACACCCCTGTACAGTCTGCACAGTTTTGCTGAACTAATGTTCAGACCTAGTTTTTGCACAGGTTGGACCACTGTTCCTGATCAAACAGGGCCCGTTGTTCGAGCAAGCTATCCGTGCTCACAGGTACGTTAAAGAGGATGAGAGAGTTAGACCGACTACCCTCAGACTTAGGTTTGGCCTTCGGCTTCTTGCAGTCCTTTGCATCATTAGCAACATTAGGCTTCGTCGGTACCTGGACAGCCTTTTTTGTGTTGCCAGGCTTGCTAGTGGATGCAAGTGGTGCCTTTGTAATTTTGCCCTCCCCTGATGTGGATGGGACCTTGCAGATCTTCACCTTGTGAGAATTGGCATTTCCAGTCAGTAGGGCTGGTGTGTCCTTCTTTAAGTCTTTGACCAGTTTCGGCAGTGCGAGTTTAGCAGGGGGGAGCTGCTTGAGACTGCGTTGGGACACAAGAGCGTGTTGTTTCTGCTATCCGCAGACATGCTTTGTGGGACTTTGCCAGGGCGACAAAGTGGACACACGTACCAAAACCATGGGCATGGGTTATTTCTCATAAACTCATAGTATGCTTTAGGCACCTCTTTGTCACAGTGGCAGTGCACCTATCGTTTGCGAAAATTGCGTTCAAACGCTGAATTAGTTTCAGAAACTATGAAACTGCACGCCTGACATTCATCTCCTTTGCTTGATGACGCCTTAGAGGTCTTATGACGTCTTGAACGTTTCCTTTTAGTTTTGTCGTGTTTCATACACTGGTCAACAGTTCATGCAGGTGTAGAATTCTGTCCTTCTGGTATTGCCTGTGCCGTTTCAGTACTAGACTTTGGCAATGCAGGCGTAGTATCAGGACAGACGAAAGCTACACGAGTCTTTAGGATCGGTATGCGGGAAGGGGTTGAAGTCCCTGGGTTTTTTCCTTCTCTGTCTGAAGCCCTTGTGACTACAGAGTACGGTGTTTTAGTGGCTTTTCTAAGACTACTTTCGACAACCATATTAACAATCACTATAAATTATGCTGTATACGACTAAGAGAGTAACAGTATCTATCCAAAAGAACAAGAATAAGACTGAAAAAGTACACGGCAAGGAAAAGAAAAGGTTTTCGACTTTACCTAGTACTTTCTGGATGATCGGCTTCACAGCAATCACGCGGTAGACCAACAAGTCTTGTTTATCTGAACGAGTGAGGAAGATACTGCTACAAAAGTAGCACCTGAAGCTTTGGCAGTGGTTCGGGACAGCTGGACTTACCACACAGAAATTTATTATGTAATTAATGGTTGAACTAAATTCACCGGCTAGGAAGATCAGGTTTCTCAAATGGATAATTCACAAAATTGGTATTTTCCGGTTGGAGAGGAAAAAGCACGTCGTATTCAAGGAGCGCGCTGAGATACATCGTTCGACAAAGACACGTGCAACTGTTTCAGCAGATACATCCTTGAGGAGTACTCCTTCAGGTGGTCGTGTGAAGCGATCTACGCAGGTTAAGATATAGGTGTATCCATGAGATCCTGGACGGGGTCCAACCCAGTCGATATGAACGTGTTTGAAACGAGCATCAGGGGGAAGAAAGGTGCCAAGAGGCTTTTGGTGTGTCTTACTACCTTGCACTTTTGGCAAGCTAAGCACGTGTGCGCCCATTCCCTTCCTTGTTCATTAATACCAAACCAACGAAAACCACTAGTTACGAGTTTGACGGTATATCGAATACCTGGGTGGGATAAGCCATGCAACGTATTGAAGACGTTACGGCGATAACTTTTAGGCACGAGGAGTACTAGTGAAAATGTCACATAGAATAGAAATTCTTCCCATACCTACAGGTTTCTCAGCTAATTGCAGAGTTGTGTTCGACAACTCATGTTGAAGCTCGGGATCTTGTTTTTGAAGACGAGATAGTTTAACAAGGTCTATGCCGTCTATTTGGGTGAAGGAAATAATCCTCAACAACGCATCTGCTACAGTGTTATTCAGCAAACAGAGGCTTTAATACGACCCCAAGCTTCAGTGACACTAGAGCGATGCAGTTCTGAGAATGACAGTCTGTGTCACCCAAGTGTCCTTCCTAAGTCCATTGAAAAAACTACAACGGACCGGTTCTATCGGAATCGGCCAACTAGTCCCAACATCAAGTCCCCCACCAGCAGACAGTTTCACGTCAACTACCCCACAACACTCTGAGGTTGTTAGACCCACTCTCAGTTGCCTATGTAGCAATGTGAGGGGGCTGAGAGGGAAAGTAGGTGAACTCCGAAATCTCCAAGCACACCTTCAACTGAAAATAATCATTCTTACTGAAACGTGGCTAAACCCCACTATCGCCGACAATGAAATCAGTATAGGTGATATGGTTCTAGTCAGGAGAGACAGGGATAATATGGAAGGAGGGGGAGTTGCTATATACTTTGATAGGCAACTTAAATGTGTGTGCGCAACGGACCCACCACTTATTGAACTCCCAGAATCCATATGGTGTCATTTCACCGTAGGCCGCACCAAGCACTTACTGGGTGGCATCTACCGATCTCCCACCTGTGGGGCAGAGCACAATCAGCTACTGCTCAGCACTATCACAGGGATACGAGATTTGGGCTACGACCAAATCACCATAGCTGGAGATTCCAATGCCCCATCACTGAACCTTGGCTCGGGGTGTGCTAAGGGAAAATTTGGCCGAAACCAACTGCAAACTATTCGAAACACGGGACTGACTGTGAATGTTGGAGACGACACTAGGTAGGGCCCTAGTGGAAAGTCATCAAAACTAGACTATATTCTAACTAGTGACCAACTACTCGTCGAAAAGGTCCAGATCATGACTCCTCTAGGAAGTAGTGACCATGCAGTCATAGGTTTCGATCTTGTTCTCCGTGAGCGTTTGCAGTGGGACACTACGCGACCATGTCTGTGTTACAGCAAGGCTGACTGTACCGAAATGCGGAGGCTCTTGTCCGACGGAGACTGGCCCTTAGCATGGGACGACCTATCTGTGGATGAACACTGGGAAGTGGTAAAAAAGATTATTCATATAGCTACGTCGCATACCATCCCTTTAGTCACAACACAGACCAAGAGAAAGACGTCATGGTTGAAGAGAGGTAGGCAACGTATTCTGCAAGCAAAGCGGAAGGCTTGGTTTACGTGGCGTGTATCTAAGAGTCAGAACGACCATGATGCATACCTGGAACTCAGGAACCGGTGCAATGCAAGATTCAGGAGGGACAGGAGGTCTGTCAATCACGTCTCATGAACCGCTAATGCCCAGCTCTTGCTACGCCGGGCCTCTCGCTGTCCCTCGAAGCCTTTCAGAAACGCTTAATACTAACGGATGTAAAAACCAAAACACCGATTGGCGACTCGAGAATTCTTCATTCTAACACCAACATATGAGCAGCATAATAAACTAAGGTCTATGAACAAATATTACAATAATAAATCACGATATTACTTCTGACGGTTTTTCTACGTTCTTTCTGAACAGCGACCGATGAGACGATGACTGGTGTATTGATGCCTCCGCGAAAATATAGAGAGGTTGGGTTTGAGCAAACAACCATGAATTGATCGTTCAATCTTCAACTACATTGACAAGGTCATTCCAGGCTAAATTTGCCAGAAAAACTCCTAGCAAACCCGAAAAGCTTTTACCGAATCATGTCGTAAAGCAAACCGACAAACCAGGGGGCATGCGCCTTAGTAGGTCCAAACGGTCAATATCTCACTAGTCTGGAGATGGCTGAAACATTCAGTTCAGCCTTCGCCAAACAGCTAAACAGAAATGTGGATATTACAGTTACGGACCAAAATGGTGGCACCACTATTTCACAGGAGGAAGACCTAGCGGCTACTCCCCAAATAAACCCAGCAATAGTACTAAGGAAGCTACAGCGACTCACACATGGGAAGTCCCCAGGTTGTGACGACATCAGGCCATCTGTTCTGAAACAGTGCGCCGAAGCTCTCTGTAGACCCCTGTGCGACTTGTTCCAACACTCAATGGATTCGAGGACACTGACAAGGGAGTGGAAAAGAGCCATCCTTTCTGCAATCTTCAAAGGTGGGGACAGGCAAAACGCCACTAGTTATAGACCAGTGGCTCTACTCCCAGTGGTATCAAAAGGACTGGAAAGTATTATTGACGACCACATCAGGGAATATCTCGATAGGTTTAATATACTACATGAAGCCCAACATGGTTTCAGAAAAGGCAGATCCTGCCTTACTAATCTACTGTCAGCTTGGGACGACTGGACATCATGCTGGGATATGAATGTACCAGTCCATGTGGTCTTCCTAGACTTTGAGAAGGCATTTGACACTGTTCACCATGACCTTCTCCTACATAAAATAAGCCAGACAGGTATATGTGAGCCACTTCTGTCATGGTTAAAGGACTACCTAGCCGACAGGCAATTTTGCTCTAAGGTTAACCGAGTCCGATCATCTTGGCACAGCTCGTCATCAGGAGTGTCGCAGGGATCTATCCTAGGACCACTGATGTTTTTGATTTTCATCAATGATCTACCACGCCGTCTGAGCTGCCCAACTCTCCTATCTGCTGACGACGTAAAAATATGGAGGGCGATAATGTGTCTGGAGCAATATCCTCCTCACCCTTTCAAATATACAGAACTTGTGGGTCTTTTACGTGTTTGCTGTGAAGCCGGATAACCCGAAATTTGCAGGTAAAGTCAAAAGCTTTTACTTACATACTTTATCCTTCTTTTCTGTGCTTTCTATTGTCTTTTGCTGTAAGTTTATTGGACATAATAAGTCTATTATTACTTAATCACCAGTATTAATTTAGGAGTAAATTGACAATAGATTCTTACCCTAAAATAAGTAATGGGACATCATACTTTGTGGTCACCAGGGCTTCAGCCGAACTGGGCAAACACGTGAAGCTGATGGACTCACGCATACCGGTCTTGAAGACCAGGGCAAATATTCCCTGCTCGTACAGATTACCCATGTCGCCACAGTCCTACAGTGAAGCTGTGCAAAGTCAGCCAAGTGGATGTGGCTCCACCCCTGCTATAATGACTAGGTTAACAGATTCGAGTGGGAAAGTTGCACCAAGTGAGAACTGCATAACACTCATCCCCATGGTAGACCATGAAACAAATAGGAAGGCCAAAAAGAAACGTTCACGACGTCGCAAGACGACAAGAACGCTCCCCAAGAAGGCAGACGACTGCAAGGTCTGCGCTTCTGTTGTCGAACAAGCAGACTCTGCTTTCGAATGTAACTTTTGCAAGCGATGGGTGTATTGCAGATGCGACAATGGGGTACCAAAGGCATGTTATGACTTTATGCGTAGAGCCCAAGCCCACGGTTAGTAGATCAAATTGTGTAATCCTCTTTAATGTACCAGACTGTAGCAGTAGTCTGCTGAAAGATAGGGCCCTATTTGATCAGGAACAGTGGTCCATCTCGTGTAGCACACTGGCTTTGGACATCCAACCGGTAAATCTATGCAGATTGTACAAGGGCACTGCTGCACCTGAAGGCAAACCATCCCCACTGAGGGTAACGTTGGGTTCTACTGAGGATGTTGAAAAAGTGTTACTGGCTTCTCAAGTCCTTTCTATAGGGAGGGCCTGTAACATACGCGTTAAGCCAGACAGGCCGTGGAAGGAAAGACAAATGGCGAGGGAGTCGCCAGAGCTCATTCCTTCTGCCTCCATGGTTGTGCATGGCATTCGCGAACTGGTAACTGGGAACGCCTGCGAAAAGCATTGTCATGATGTACAACAATGGAGATGGTTGGCATCCCAGATGGCCCTGGGGAGTTCAGGGGCTGTCTCTATTTATAGACTGCCTCGACCCACTCATCTTATGTCAATTAACTCGCCACGTCTGTTAGCTGTCAAGTTCAGCTCCCAAGACCAGTTGGCTACCGCTCTCCATAGATGGTACGAGACCAAGGACAAGGTCAGCAAACACATTCGCTGCTGCGAGAGCCGGCCTCGCACTCAAAGGAGGGAACAAAACGTAGTTAAAAAAATCCTCAACCCCTAGTCACACTACAGCGGTGCAGCACGGACGATGATAGCCAGTGTCATCCGAGTGCTCCAACTGAACTAGAAGAAAAAAACGCCAACAGGCCGGTTCCCGGGGAATCGGCCAATTAGTTCGTAGGATAACCCCTCAACCGATAGCCAATATCAAGTCAACTACCCCCCAATACGGGGAAGTGGTGAGACTGACTACCAGTTGCCTGTACAGTAATGTGAGAGGGCTAAGAGGCAAAATAGCTGAACTTAGACACCTACAATCACAACTGAACTCCAAAATCATAATACTGACGGAAACCTGGCTAACCCCTACGGTGGCAGACAGCGAAGTCAGTATAAATGATATGGTCCTAGTCAGGCGAGATAGGGACCTGAAAGAAGGAGGTGGAGTCGCCATATACGTCGACAAACAGCTCAGATGTGTTCACGCGATGGACCCTCCCCTCACAGAGCTCCCTGACTCCATATGGTGCCACTTCACCGTTGGGTACTGCAAATATCTAGTGGGCAGCATTTATCGATCACCTTCATGTGGAGCAGACCACAACCAGGTACTGCTAAATACAATCTCAGCAACTCAAGACATGGGTTATGATCAAATTGTCATAGCTGGTGACTTCAATGCCCCATCTCTTAACTTGGTGTCGGGAAAAGCCCATGATAGATTTGATCGAAATCTGCTGCATACCATCAGGAAGGCTGGATTCACTGAAAATGTCAAGATGGATACTAGATGGGGCCCTGATGGGAAGTCTTCTAGACTGGATTACGTGCTCACTAGTGACCAGCTACTAGTGTAAAACGTTCAGATCACGACTCCCATAGGTAGTAGTGACCACGCGGTCATAGTATTCGACATAGTCCTCCGCGAGCGCTTACAGTGGGACAATACACAGCCCTATCTGTGTTATAACAAAGCCAACTACACCAAAATGCGAAGACTTCTGTCTGAAGCAAATTGGCCTAAAAAATGGACAGAGCTAACAGTTGAAGAACACTGGAGAGTGGTAAAGGAGATCATTCACCAGGCGGTCTCAGACACTGTTCCTTTAGTCACACCAAAAGCTAGGAAGCAACGATCATGGCTAACAAGGGGGACACGACGCCTTCTGCAGGCGAAGCGAAAAGCCTGGTTTGCGTGGCGACGATCGAAGAGTCAACCCGAACATGAAGTGTACCTTGAACTCAGGAATCGATGTAACATACGAGTCCGGAGCGATAGAAGGACATTTCAGGGAGACCTCGCCAATAAGCCTCTCGTGAACCCCAAAAGCCTATACAGGTTTATGTCCGAAAGAAAACCGACCAACCAGGGAGCATGCAATCTAGTGGGTTCTGATGGGAAATCTCTTACTAGTCTTGAAATGGCAGAGACATTCAGCCTAGCCTTTCACAGGCAACTAAACAGTAACGAGGATATTACCCCCACAGAACATCCAGATTACATCGCAAAACCAACACGCGAAAACCTCCTGGGTACATTTCAAATTACCCCGGCTATGGTACTTGCAAAATTGGGAAGGTTGGCTTCGGGAAAGTCTTCAGGTTGTGATGACATCAGACCATCTGTCCTGAAGCAGTGTTCAGAAAGTCTCTGCCAACCCCTAAGTGATCTGTTCCAACACTCCCTTGATGTAGGGAAACTTCCATGTGAATGGAAACGAGCAATCCTATCCCCTATCTTCAAGGGTGGTGGCCGGCAGAATGTGACCAGTTACAGACCAGTTGCTCTACTTCCAGTGATATCGAAGATATTGGAAAGTATCATTGACGACCATATGAGAAAATACTTCGATGGGACTAACCTTCTTCACGAAGCACAGCACGGTTTTAGGAGGGGAAGATCCTGCGTGACGAATCTTCTACTAGCTTGGAACGATTGGACACTATCCTGGGATAAAAAGGTACCAGCCCACGTGATCTTTCTCGACTTTGCGAAAGCATTCGACACAGTTCACCATGGTCTGCTCCTTCACAAAATAAGCAAGGCGGGTGTTTCTGGAGCACTTCTCGCATGGCTGAAAGATTACTTAGGCAAGAGAGAATTCTGCACCAAAGTCAACCGCATCCGATCATCCTGGCACACCTCGGCATCAGGGGTTCCTCAGGGTTCTATCCTAGGGCCGTTGATGTTTTTGATTTTTATCAACGACCTGCCCTCCCAACTAAACTGCTCTGCGCTTCTTTACGCTGACGACGTAAAGATTTGAAGAGCAATGAACTCATCGGAAGACTCAGACAGATTGCAGGCTGACCTGCAAACTCTGGGAAACTGGGCCCTGGCTAACGGAATGCCTTTCAACCTAAAGAAGTGCAAAGTAGTGCAACTTCATTCGGGCAGGTCACAGAGTGTAAATTACACCCTTGGTGGCCAGAACTTGAGTTGTGTTCCATCAGAGCGCGATCTAGGTCTTATTCTAACAGAAAAGCTAGACACCAGTGGAAATTACTCGAGGGACGTCGCCAAAGCCTACGCAACTTTACACTTTATGCATAGGCAGCTGGGAGCTCTCACTCCCGAACTGTTCTTAAGGTTATATAAGGCATATGTGAGGCCACACCTTGAGGTGCATAATATCATTGCATCTCCGCTACTCAAAAGGGATGCTAACATTCTAGAAAGTGTCCAGAGACGAGCGACAAAATGGGTGATCGGCCTCAGCAACAAATCATATGAGGAACGACTAAAGAAATTAGGTCTTTTCACACTTAGTTACCGAAGGCACAGGGGAGACCTCATCACCGTCTACCAAATCCTAAATGACCAGGCCCACCCAAATAAAAGCATCCTGCCATTAAGTGACTATAGGCTTCCACGAGGTAACCCGCTAAAGACAGCACACCAGAGACCAAAGACTCGAGTGCGATCACATTTCTTTTCGCTTCGTGTTTGCCGTCTCTGGAACGCTTTACCGGCGGCCGTGACTACAGCGCCTTCTCTGGAGATTTTTAACCGGAAGCTAGACAATCATGCAGAAATGCAAGGTTTGTGTCTCAATGGCTTATCCCCATAAAACTTGAAACCACACTGTCAATGGATAAGCGTACAAACTAAATCCCCACGACCTATTCTGCCTTCTCTCACTCTATCTTTTCCTTAGGTCACCTTTATTATTCCACTTATCTCAACCTATATTATTTTTTTTTGAATTTTTTGATTTACAGCTTGATTCCACACTGTATTTTTGGTACAAGTATGGAATTTTCAGCATGGATATCGGTAGCCCAAATTTTGCAGGCCGACCATAGATATCAGGTGTGCGCCGGCGTGGGCTCGAACCCTGGACCATGTGCATGGTCGGCGAGAGTCCTAACCACTGTGCCACCGACACACACTACAACCCATTATTTTTATTTTTATTATTGTTACTACTATTCTGCTTTTATGACTAAACCGAACGACCAATGGGAGTTAGGTCAAACTCCATTCACGGCAGCAATACAGTCCTAACATGCTGCATACTACAAACCACATCTCGACCAATCCCCGCACCACACCTCCTGGAGTCTACCAGAGCTAAAGCAGTAGAGTGGAGGGACTTACTACGCAGAAGCTCACCGAAGATCTGGAACCTCTACCTCACAATCAAGAAGCGAGCACAAAGAAGTCATATTGGTTTATACTAGCTCGTAAAAACGATTTTGGATTTTGGAAACTTTGGATGCTCATCCTCCATAACAACTGGTCGCGGGCGGCAATTCGAAAGCGGCTTATTTTTCGCCCAGACTAAAATCATAGGTTGTATGAGTTTTATAAAAACAGCTTACCATCCTCAAGCTAATGGTATGGTAGAATGTCTACAATTAGTTCTGAATTCCGTTGACGGAATTCCGTTAGTTCTCTAGGAATACAAACATATCATTAAGCCCACGCGCTATGACTCACAGCACTCCTCATCAACTCTGGACCTAGTGTTCTCCCACGGTGAGGATGTGGATTTTATACAACATCTTCCTCCGTTAGGAAGAAGTGACCATGCTGTGCTCACTTTCAAGTTCACAGCAACGGCAGCAAGGGCCAAAACCCCAGCTCGACCAAACGTTTGGAAAGCTGACATAAATGCGATCGTCTCAGCAGCCAACTCAGTAAACTGGTACATTAATCCAGAGTCCCAAGTAGAAGCCGCATGGAACCAATTTAAGCAACTTTACGCCCAAGTAACTGTACCCTTCATCCCTTGGTCTGTTCCAAAGGGTCGGAAACATTCCCCCCCTTGGATAAACCGGGAGATTCGTAAGTTACTCAGACGTAAACGCAAATGTTGGAACCTGTTTGCAACACTTGAGACTTCTGAGACCAGGGAATTATATACTACTGCTAAAAATAAAGCTATCGCAGAAATCCGCCAATCAAGGATGAAGTTCGAGACACACCTGGCCCAAAATGCAAAGGCACAACCTAAGAAAATTTTCTCGTACCTGAATTTCAGGAATAAAACACCCAATGGTGTCCCAAACCTGATTATTGACAAAGATACAATCGAAGAAGATCAAGAAAAAGCAGCAGCAATGGCAAACTACTTCTCCCAAGTCTTCACTCAGGAGTCATCACTGCCTATAGGATCAGCTCTGGCTGCATCAGAAGAACATGGGATAGATTCCGTTGACATCGACCAAGGCATCGTGCTCAACTTCTTAATGAAACTAGATGCAGGAAAATCAATGGGTCCTGACAGTCTTCATCCAAGGCTTCTCAAGGAGCTATCAGCCCACATAGCCGGCCCCTTGACCACGATCTTCAAGCTATCTCTCCAAAATGGAGTGTTGCCACGTGATTGGAAAGACGCCATAGTAACTCCCATACACAAAGGAGGATCAAGACAAAGCCCTTCAAATTACAGGCCTATCAGTCTCACCAGCACTTTAATCAAGACCCTGGAAAGAATTATCAAGAAAAGCATCATGGCTTATCTGGAAAATAGCAGCTTGTTATCTGGAGCACAGCATGGCTTCCGGAGGAACCTCTCATGCCTGTCAAATCTCCTGACTGCAAGAGAAAGCTGGGTTAAATCAAAGGATGACAGAAGACCCGTTGACGTCGTCTTCATAGACTTCAGTAAAGCCTTTGATAAAGTACCTCACAAAAGACTACTCATGAAATTGGAAAGTCTTGGTATCAAAGGCAGACTACTAGACTGGCTCAGGGAATTCCTCATAGATAGGAGGCAGAGGGTTAGGATCAACTCAAAACTCTCCTCCTGGACAGCAGTAAGTAGCGGAGTGCCACAAGGCACGGTTCTCGGTCCTCTCCTTTTTATTCTGTATATCAATGAGTTACCTCTGCTGACCGACTCCCCTATGGTCCTATACGCAGATGACTTAAAAATTTGGAGGGAGCTGAAGGGCAACAGTGATACGTCCACCTTGCAAGACGACCTCAACAAACTGTCGGAGTGGTCTGTTGAATGGATGCTCCCGATCAACGTGGCAAAATGTGCAACCATGCGCATTGGACAAGCAAGCACGAGCTCCTACGAACTAGAGGGAATAACACTTCCATCAGTTCAGACTCACTTGGACTTAGGTGTCATAGTTAGCCACGACTTAAAAACTACAGCACACTGTCGCGCGGTGGCTGCACGTAGTTTCAGGTCCTTATGGGCGATTCGCAGAGCCTTTACAAGAATTACCAGAGATATGTTCACCTCCTTATACACATCTCTGGTTAGGTCAAGACTGGAAAACTGCATCCAGGCCGCCAGTCCGTGTCTAAAAGGGGATTCACACATTCTAGAAAGTGTTCAAAGGAAGGCAACACGTATGGTTCACGGCATAGCTAACTTATCATATGAGGAAAGACTAGATAGTTTAAATCTCTTCTCACTGTCATACCGTAGGCAGAGAGGAGATTTAATCACAATGTTTAAAATTTTAAATAATGACTACGGACCTGACCTATTCTCTCTTTTCCTTCCCACCAGGTCGGAACACCTTAGAGGACATAGCAGGAGAGTTCAAAAGCCAAGGAGAAATCATATTGCTGTTGAGTACTGGTTCTCACATCGAGTCATAAACTCTTGGAACCGACTCCCAGAAGAAGTGGTGTCTGCAACCTCAATTGATTCGTTCAAGAAGGGTTTGGACAACCACAGAAATCTACTAGAAAAGGATTAACATAGGCTGCAAGCCTTCTATCCTCAAACAATAAATCTGAAATCTGAATCTTCTTGTACTAGCGCCGAGCTAGTGTATGGCACAACACTACGAAAGCCAAAAGAGTTTGTTTCTCCATTGAGCGTCTGTAGTAATTTATTGTAATCGTAATATTAGTATTTCGAGATGACCGAATTACACGAATCCAACCAAAACACAGAGAGGGCAGAATTCAGGAATTTGTATTTAGCGAAATTATTCTGCCATTCATATAAGAAACATATCAACAGTCAACAGTAAGTATTTAAACAATACAGAGATAGAAATTTTCCATCACCACTGCTTCCCATCAGCGGTAGATCACGCCTCATTCGTCAGCAGGCTTACAAACATAATGCGTTCAGTTAAACCTGCTCCCCATCGACCACAGTCCATTGATGTCTTTGTTCACCCGTGTTTGAAAATTTCTTCACATGTATTTGTTCGTTGTGACTCTGTGCGTCGCCCTTTGGTATCCCCATACGACGGATCATATAAAGTCGTATGGATAAATTCTGTCTTAGACAAAACGTGAGATCCTCAGAATATCTTCACACATGTATATTACACAACTAATTGTTTCGATTCACCCGACTCTTATTTGTTTGGGTAGTTATTAGTTTTAATCAAACACATCAAATTTTTTATATTGCATCCCGTAACACCAGTAAAAATATTTCCTATAACCGTACATGTTGCATGCACTAAAAAATTAGATGTATAATTATTTTCGATGCTCTAATTTTCACATTATTTTACTCTATGGTAGATGCATATCATTTTTCAAACGTTATTTTTGGCACATCTTCCCCAACAAGGTTATTAGCATTATTCTTTTCTTTCCCAGGTGCGACGGGCGCTGAACAAGAAGCAAACGAAGCATGAGATCCAACGAACCAAGCATTCAGGCCATTCGGCACTCCGTCGTGTCACGTTCGTGCACGATCACTAGCCAGCTAACCATTCATCTCGGTCTACAATTTGGTCCCGAAATATATCTCGTAATTTGGACGATCAAATAGTGTATTTTGCTTTGGCTTTGGTCCACGAGGAACGAATACTATAGGAGTTGTTGGTATTACATCTTGCATTAGTATACTCCGTACAATCCGCGAACGTCAATAACTTCAACCTCTAAAATATGAATATCTCGTATATTGACACTATGATAATTCTATGTTGTACATAGTTGGTAAAAAATAACAAAAAATGATGACGCTGCGTTATGGTGAACGATTAATTGTCCTTGTTTTCTTCTAGTCCATTAGGAGATATGTGTTGAACGAAAAGCCGCATAATTTACCAAGTATCATGCGATGACTGCTAGTCTCTCCAGTGAAACTTCTAAACCTTCCCAAGGTTACGAGGGCTATCAACAAATGACAGAAGTACCGAAAGGTTATATGACGCATCCACAAAACTAGGAATTCCCAGTGTATTGCACATTAGAAGCACCAGTTGACATATCTCCTCAACACGTTAAAATCTAATCAGCACATAACTGACTCAATGTAAACGTCGTGATATGGCTATCAGGGAAACAAATATAAACAATACAACACAAGAAACAGTTTGGATGGTGAAGACGTATACTTTTGTGCACTATGTAAACTTTCGTTCGATACGCTCAACATTAGAATGATACTCGACTCACCGTCGACATAATTCATCATTTGAAAAATTCATTATAGTCAAGCACTTGTTACATTGCTTATAAATATGTCTACGAAAACTGTGTTGAAAACGAATACAACTAAAATAGCTACTCGTATGTGTTTCTGTGCTTGTTTGTGTTTGTGTGTGTGAAGAGATGAGTAGTCAGAGAAAATACTATGACTGACCATGTGTTCACATGCAAGTCGAGAAACAACACGTCAAATGCATCATGAACTGGATGCATGTTTAACGGTGCATAGATAGTTTCTTCAAGACAGCATATTCTCAAAGAGAGGAAGGAGAGAGATTTGACTAAAATCCAATTTCACGCTTCCATATTCATTGACTTCCACTCCATCTCTGCAACTCACACGCTTCTGTCCCACCTACTCTATCAACTTTCACCACACTGAATTCATTCCCCTAACTATCTGACTCACCAACGTAGAACTCTTCAAAAAATGCATCACACTGGGCTGTTATACTCAAGAAAAACATAAACACCACTATCAAAGCGAGAGTTAATACAGAATGAATTGCATCACATAACATGTGTGTTACTGCAAAGAATTAACCAGTAAGTGTCTTGGCTATTCAAATGACTCATGATTCGTTGAACAAGGTGAAACGTAGAGGACTATGTATTGAATTCTGTCTGTGAACAGATTACATATTCTCCGATTAGCCCCAACGAAAATGTCCGAATTTCATATGAAACAATTAAGTGTGTCAGTGAGAGAGACTAGTTCATACTCATGACTCACCCAAATCATCTAATTCATGAAGCCGGAAATGAATCAGCCGAATCGTGTAAACCAAATATCTGTGAAGTGAATCGCGGATCTTATAAGACGCCTACATATTCATCTAGCCAACTGATAGAATTCTATGTGACAGACTGAGATCGACCAACATTATTCCATGCAAACACACGCCGATAACACTTGAATCAACTCACTTGGAGTCAGTTCCTTTACTCTGGCGGAGTCAAGCGAAGTAGGGTGGGCAGAAGGCAAGAATACTCAATTCTCATGCATTTATTTACATAAATATGCATTCTGAACGAAAAGTTACAGCATTTATTTGAAAAGACGAAAAGGAACATTGATGAATGAATTACAAAAACATATGGGTGGATAGTTAATTCGATAGATAAATGCACACATAGACAGATAAGCAAATAAGAACTCGCAGGAGAAATGTCACCTCACTATGTATTCCGATTTATTCCACTAATCCATCTTTGATTTTGAGCACTAACACTCTTTTAGACGCTCTCGGTTGTGCTGCTTCAGATCTTCAGGTAACTAAAAAGACAGAGAGAGAGAGAGAAACAAATGTTGTAAAGTGGAAGAATTAGTTAGAATTACTGTAGGCGTGTTGCTGATATGGAGGAGAACTTAACTTACGAAGGAGAAACGCAGGTTTCGTCTAGTCGGGAATAATCACGACTCGCACATCAAATAATTCCAAGGACTAATGCTCACCTACCTACACCAGAATTACTCCAGACCACAAAACCAGCATGTGACATGCAGAGTCAGTGATAGGAAATATCAGATTGATGGTCAACTCACCTTCAGTAACTAATTAACTACTGTCCGTGAGAGGCTTTGACGACGACCCGTTATTACAAAATTCACTCGTCGTTTCCTCACCTACCTCTCAGAGAAATTCTCAAACATACATACATTCTCATCGAGGACAGAATATTTTACTCTTACTCACATTATATGATCACTTCTCACATCGAAAGAGGCAGAGTGAACAGTAATAAATGTATACATATCGGAAATCAGACTACCAGTCATCGTCAGTCGACTACTCTGGAAACAGTGAATTCCGAAACCGATTACCATAACACCAGTGTCTACGAAGCCACACTGTCACATTTGAATGTCATTCAGAATCCGGAATAAATAATGCATTCAGTGTTCATGTCCCATATCAGTCAGGGTGACTATTCAACCTACCAACTGTGGAGGGCCGACTCACTGACACTGAGTAGTCATAATCTCGTGTGTTTAGTCAATGTTAGGAAGGTATCCGGAGGATTTTGTCCAACCACTTCAAAGTTGAGGCGATACTAGTGACGTGGAATCAATCACCCAAGACTCGACTCAGAAAGCAATCACTCAGTTGCGGAAGCGATGAAAGGCATACGAAGTTACAAATAA
The DNA here is from genome assembly GCA_944472135.2 of Trichobilharzia regenti. Taxonomy (NCBI): domain Eukaryota; kingdom Metazoa; phylum Platyhelminthes; class Trematoda; order Strigeidida; family Schistosomatidae; genus Trichobilharzia; species Trichobilharzia regenti. Next base: position 37,473,202 of record OX235270.1, read on the forward strand.
TTGTCTAACGATCTCAAATTCCTCGAACATTCACATTCACACGATTCAAATTCATGAAATAAAACAAGTAATACAAGTGATCATTTTCATCTTACCGATTCCGGATGATCATCTTTCCGCTGAGCAACACCATTCTCGCCCTCCAGTCCTTTTCGTTGCTTCTTAGCTGAATTCGGTTGTTCGTGAAGACTCCTCGTCACAGGTGTCTCCACTTTACACAAGCATCGACGTATGGCTGTTGGATTATAACCGGGGCCGTCCATACACTATCATCAGAGTGACATAATGAAATGTCAAAAGAAATACTACAGTTATATACTTGAATTGAGGTTTATATGTGAAGGGATCAATAAATAAGCCGAATATTTAACTAATTAGTGAATTATCTCCTACATTTTCCACAATATTTGGAGGTGATTTTCTCCGTGAGCATGATTTTCGCTATGAGTGTGCCATATCAGTTATTTCGAAAGTGGACCAAGTGACTCGTGCAAACGTTCAGTCGAGCGATTGCATGATTGAATGTCAGAATGTTGGGAAGAATACGGAGTCATAGTAGTAATGGTAGTAGTGAATCACTGAACAAGTGAGCGTACAATTTGACAACTCATACTTCGTGTTCTTGAGTTCCGACTGGTATTTCCATACAGATTGTCTGCCACACAGACTCGTCATAAATTAATCAAGTCAATTCTCACCGTTGACATCATTCTCATTGAGATTTCAATGCAAGCTTGATAAAAATACATACACACTGCCCACACAAACACACAAAGCTCATATTGGAATAAATTAGTGTGGGATACACGCTGAGTTAAAAGTGTCCTACTGATAGCTCAAACACTATTCAGTGGATAAATATCTCTGTTAACACGAACAAAAGAGGAGACACACCAATTGTCATGTTCGCGAATATTTACAATCATAAATGCTGGAGAAAACAACGAGAAGGTCACCTATCTATGGTGATCCGGTAGTTGTACGGAACCGGTCTACTACCTCTACTCCACTCGACTACACTCCACTCCACTCCACTCCAATCCATGTCAGAGATATGCAATCGTCTTGGTGGATAACATACGCCATGCAGGGTATCATCCTATCAATCTGGCTCGTTGAAACACACAGATGAGTGAAATTTGAATATATTGTATTGACACTGCTGGTGACCTCCTAAAATACGTCTCCTTTAGTAGGAAGAGTCATCGTGATACATTAAATCTAAGTGAAATTAGAGAATGTCTCATCAACGATCAACGAATGTTGATTGAGACCTCCTTAGTTCACACAAAATACTCGTGGAATAGTCACTAGACTATTTTGAAATGCAAGTGTATACAGAGTGAGAGGGGCAGTGAATTAAAAGCTTCCGGAAAAAATGCCCACTTCATGAAAATACAGATGAGAAAGAGTGACTTACTGAGTCCCAGGATATGCGGCTTGCGACGCCATCAAATGCATAACGTTTAATGGGAAGCTTCTTCTGACTACTCGAATCCGAGCATGGTGAGTTCGGAGGAGCCGCCTAAATGGAAGGTGTAGAAGATAGAGGTTAGTGAAACACCAATATTCGATTCATTCAAGTCATCTTCTATAACAGCGAAATGTGTGTCGATTCGGTACAAGAAATGTTCACGTGATTTAGAATAAAGTGACCTCACGAAATTCCAGTCGCTTGGCCAAAACAAAAAGACTGTGAAAACTGCAATAACCGGTGATTCATGAAATATAAAATGGACAATATATAAAGAAACAAAGTGAAATCTATTGACGTACGGGCGTCGGATATTCTTCATCGTGGTTGAGATTTTGTAGGCTAGAGAACATTCGAGCTCTTAACATAGACATTTCACAGTCACGCGACACTGGAGTGTGAATTTTAAAAAGTGACTAATTCTCGTCAGGAATGTAAACAAATCAATTTGAAAGTGTAATTCACTTATGTAATTTGTCTATGATGTGTAATGACTGCGCAACACATTTTTTTATTGGTCATCCACATATTGAACAAGAAAACAACTAACAAGATATGAAAGGTCAGATTTGAGTTCAGTACAGGTCAGCATAGAAATTTCTGAGTCATAATGACACAAAGGAGAGAAGAGAAAAAATTTGAAAATTGGTGTGGCTGGGGGGTGGGTGAGGTTGGAGTATTATTATCTGAATATATTTTAATTTCAAAATTGTATTACCAGGTCAGACAGGAAGACAGGCGGAGTGCAATGAGATATTTGAATAAAAATCAATATGAGATAATGTACATTCAGAAGTAATAATACGAGTGTTGTTGATCAATTACAATCAGATGGGAAATAAGACAAGTGTCTTTATAGTCAAAATATGTTAATGTGTGAATGATGTTTTCCCTAATCAGAAGAAATCAAATAGAGATCCAAGTAGTCTGTCCTTCATACACTAACTCCCCTTCACAAATTTGAAACCAGAATAGAAAAACATTGAAAGGGCATAACATGGATCCATTTTATTACATGGTTTCTCTTCAAATAAGTACAACCTACAACATTAAGTGAGACGAGTTGTGGTACAGTTTTAACATATTTTTGTTTATCAGTACGAATTAGTCCTCAAGTAAAGCATGAGTTATCTTAAAGTATAACAATAAATTTTCCTGATGCAGCACCAAACCGATGCGAAAGTTATCCTGAGTTGTTACTTCTACGACTACTCTCACAGCATCACCTTCGATCAAAATGTCGTACCTGGAATCACTTCTCTGGTCTTTTACTACCTATTCCAGTGATTCAGGTGTGAGTTGAAAAGTGAAAATCGTTTGACAGCGCAACATAGCGTGACCTAATTTTGATGATAATAATAATAATAAACCATAACATGTCAATTCATTAGTCCGCTTCTAGGAAACCAAGTGATGGTCCAATATCCTGGATAATCACGCCCTTACAGAAACGCCTAGTGAATGCACTCTATTTTAGGGATATGAATAACAACAACTTTACAGATTTTAGGGTTTTTTTTAAATAATTATCGCATTTGTCCCTATGAAGTTAGAGAACAAAATAAAAATTAGTTGATTTCGTTAGTCAATTACTTTGTAGGTTGACATAATATTCCCACTGTTATATGAGAGTTGACCAGCTATATTTTCTTCTTACGGATTCAGTGCATACTAAAGTATTCTTATAAAACTTTTGGTGTGTCCTACTGACAAAATTTGCATACAGCATTTTGTATGCCGTCTACAAAAAGCCGGAATACAGGATCTACTGATGTAGTTGTAAAGATGACAAATGGAGATTATAAATCAGCATGTAAAGTATAAAATGAAAATAGACGCAGTAATAATAATAAAAATAATAATAATAATAGGAATCAGAACACAAGTACATTGCTCAGTTTGAATTTCACAAATTTTCTACCATTTCACTCCTACCGAACGTAGACAGAGTAAACGTATACTCACCGAACTCTCATCACTGTCTACAAATGTCGAACTCACAGTTTATCTAGATTTGAAATTCTTCACAAACAGTAAGATAACGCAAAATATATCCAATAGAAGGTCCTAAAATCATACATCCTGGTGAAAATCATAAGTCACTGTCATGCAACTTGAGAAGAGCTCCGATTGAACTGAACACACAAAGCTCATATTGGAATAAATTAGTGTGGGATACACGCTGAGTTAAAAGTGTCCTACTGATAGCTCAAACACTATTCAGTGGATAAATATCTCTGTTAACACGAACAAAAGAGGAGACACACCAATTGTCATGTTCGCGAATATTTACAATCATAAATGCTGGAGAAAACAACGAGAAGGTCACCTATCTATGGTGATCCGGTAGTTGTACGGAACCGGTCTACTACCTCTACTCCACTCGACTACACTCCACTCCACTCCACTCCAATCCATGTCAGAGATATGCAATCGTCTTGGTGGATAACATACGCCATGCAGGGTATCATCCTATCAATCTGGCTCGTTGAAACACACAGATGAGTGAAATTTGAATATATTGTATTGACACTGCTGGTGACCTCCTAAAATACGTCTCCTTTAGTAGGAAGAGTCATCGTGATACATTAAATCTAAGTGAAATTAGAGAATGTCTCATCAACGATCAACGAATGTTGATTGAGACCTCCTTAGTTCACACAAAATACTCGTGGAATAGTCACTAGACTATTTTGAAATGCAAGTGTATACAGAGTGAGAGGGGCAGTGAATTAAAAGCTTCCGGAAAAAATGCCCACTTCATGAAAATACAGATGAGAAAGAGTGACTTACTGAGTCCCAGGATATGCGGCTTGCGACGCCATCAAATGCATAACGTTTAATGGGAAGCTTCTTCTGACTACTCGAATCCGAGCATGGTGAGTTCGGAGGAGCCGCCTAAATGGAAGGTGTAGAAGATAGAGGTTAGTGAAACACCAATATTCGATTCATTCAAGTCATCTTCTATAACAGCGAAATGTGTGTCGATTCGGTACAAGAAATGTTCACGTGATTTAGAATAAAGTGACCTCACGAAATTCCAGTCGCTTGGCCAAAACAAAAAGACTGTGAAAACTGCAATAACCGGTGATTCATGAAATATAAAATGGACAATATATAAAGAAACAAAGTGAAATCTATTGACGTACGGGCGTCGGATATTCTTCATCGTGGTTGAGATTTTGTAGGCTAGAGAACATTCGAGCTCTTAACATAGACATTTCACAGTCACGCGACACTGGAGTGTGAATTTTAAAAAGTGACTAATTCTCGTCAGGAATGTAAACAAATCAATTTGAAAGTGTAATTCACTTATGTAATTTGTCTATGATGTGTAATGACTGCGCAACACATTTTTTTATTGGTCATCCACATATTGAACAAGAAAACAACTAACAAGATATGAAAGGTCAGATTTGAGTTCAGTACAGGTCAGCATAGAAATTTCTGAGTCATAATGACACAAAGGAGAGAAGAGAAAAAATTTGAAAATTGGTGTGGCTGGGGGTGGGTGAGGTTGGAGTATTATTATCTGAATATATTTTAATTTCAAAATTGTATTACCAGGTCAGACAGGAAGACAGGCGGAGTGCAATGAGATATTTGAATAAAAATCAATATGAGATAATGTACATTCAGAAGTAATAATACGAGTGTTGTTGATCAATTACAATCAGATGGGAAATAAGACAAGTGTCTTTATAGTCAAAATAAGTTACTCGTTAGAATGTTGTGATGTGTTTGAATTGAAATAGAAATTTAACATTATTTGTTATCAGATGTTATGTCAGATTATCGGAACATAAGAATTTAACTAAGGGAAGAATGGTTTACCCCGAAAAGTTTAGTAATTGAGAAAAAAGCTCAGCAATTACACTTCACGCATTAACACACAACCACACAATAGCATGGTGGGAGAGGGTTAAAATTCTAAAAAGTAATCTAGGTAGGTGGAGAGAGAGGTTGATTACTGAAACCTTGTTCATCGAGTCTACACCAACATAACAGATGCAATAGAAATGACTGAAGGCAAATGCCAGAAATATGGAAGATATTACTACCGCGGGTCAAATCAGAAGAGGATAATAAATGATCTCAAAATTCTATTTCAATTCAAACACATCACCACATTCTAACAAGCCACTTATAACTTATTATTTATTATTATTATTTTAATTATAATTTAAAATTTCAAAATAAAATCTTATCCATAATGGAGTTATGCGCTACCACAGTGCCCAAGTTTTATATCTATATTTGATGACAAATGTCAATTTCAGGTCTTTTCATTGATATGCCTTCAATAAGTGATCAATAAGTATGTGAGGAATATATACTTCCATATATTGGTTTGAAATCGCTGTGAATACGAACTATATGGTGTGCTTAGATATCCTCGAAAGGGAGTCTATGATGCGAACTGATGGAGAAGAGGTACGCGCGTTTCTTCTTGTGTGTTGGAATTCATTGGATAAATGCATTCCGGAAATCATTACTAAACCTTTGATAGGATGGTGGTTTACAATTATTATTATTATTATTTGTTATCATTGTTTCATTGGGTTCCTAGTGGAACATAGGACTTCAACTGCACGTCTCCACTTGCCACTTCTGTCTTCTGCTGTGCTTTTCACCTGCATCGATGTTAGCTAGTCCATACTCTTTCAACTCCTCTTCACACGATCTTCTCCATGTCACCCTTGCACTGACGTCCAACTCGCCGCTTCCATTTTGGCCTGGTTCCACTCGAGCAATCGTCTGACGCGCGCACGATGTCACCCAGCGGCCCCCACAGCGAGCGAGTGTCCAATCCATCTCCACTTTCTCCTGCATATTTGTTGGGCGAGCGACTGGTTCTTGTTTCGTTTGTTCCCAGCCATACTTTCTTGTTGGTGATTCTTTCCGGCCCGGCCATCTGGTCTTCAGTATAGAGCCAGCGAAGACAGTTGTTGATAAAGGTCTGGTCTGCAACAGGCTGTTGGAAATATTCTTTGTGACCCGCCCGCCAAGTTTCTCATCCGTATAGAAGAACTGACTGACTTGACGTTTGTATTGAAAATCCGACTGAATTTGGTTGTTGATGATGAATGACGAAGATTTCCTTCCAGATTGGTTTCAGGTTGACGAATGTGTTTCTCGCCTTCCCGATTCCCGCTCGATTTGACATCCTCATTCGTTCCAACTGCCTGTAGTTGAGACAATGCTCCCTAGATAAGTGAATGAAGTACAATGAAAAGGCATAAATACACTAAGGAGGCTAAAATTCTCGGTGACTCGAAAGTATATTTCTGACGACTGAATAGATAGCTAGACTTGACGATACTGTTCGAATTGGCTTCTCTCCAATATTCAGTCATCACATATCTCTTGAATTACTTTAGCAATCTATGTAGACAGTACCATTGACAGGTTATTATTAGTTAGTTCTATTCACCACAAATTTTCTCCCCATTCAAATCAATCCGTCATTGAACTGACTGACATCGACTGAATGTTCAGTGTAGAATGTCGTAGAACGGTGCATCGGCTGAATTCGGACCACTTCAGAGGGCACACGATGAGTAAGTGGAGAAAAAACGATTCAAAGAAACTCTAATGAACGGAGATGTACGAGAGGAAGGATAGTTGCAGAAAGAATAATCAGAAGTGAATGGCTCTTGGAGTAGATGAAGGGTGAATAGATTTTTGCTACTGAGAACGATTTGAGGCCATGTCGTCTCAAGCCTCAATCCAATGGTTCATTAGGTCACGCTCTGTCACCAGCCAAGTAGTCTATACCTCCCTATGTGACTGGCTCAAAACAACACTCTTCGTGTAACCTTAGTATCACTAAGCATATTGTGTCACTAAACACAAGTGACAGAACGCAAGTACTTATGGTCAGATAAATATCCCTCTTTATCTCCTTAGTTGCTGGTGATGACGGAATACGTTTATATTAGTTATTTCTTTCTGTGCCATATCACATCCTTGTTGAACAATGTCTATGTTCTGCTCACAGATATATTATTCATCCGCCTATATGAATGAATCATTACAAGAAGTGGAAACCCGCTTTTGCTGTTCAATCATATAAACAGTTCAATCGGAGCTCTTCTCAAGTTGCATGACAGTGACTTATGATTTTCACCAGGATGTATGATTTTAGGACCTTCTATTGGATATATTTTGCGTTATCTTACTGTTTGTGAAGAATTTCAAATCTAGATAAACTGTGAGTTCGACATTTGTAGACAGTGATGAGAGTTCGGTGAGTATACGTTTACTCTGTCTACGTTCGGTAGGAGTGAAATGGTAGAAAATTTGTGAAATTCAAACTGAGCAATGTATTTGTGTTCTGCTTCCTACTGTGACTATCTTCATTTTATACTTTACATGCTGATTTATAATCTCCATTTGTCATCTTTACAACTGCATCAGTAGATCCTGTATTAGAACAAGACATATAAGCGAACAATATTTTTTCTCAATTAGATCTTCTTCTGGCTTTACTCTAATTTACATAGACTTATATACATAAAATTTTAACCAATGACGGTGATTTTGTGGATCAAATAATAATAATCATAATAGTAATAGTAATCATCATAATAATAATTATGTGGTAAATGTTTTGAACGAAGTTAATAACGATGATTATAATGATAACAAAATATTGATAATAAGGCTTATATAGGTAATAAGAATAACAAAGTTAGTATATGCATATATGTAGACAATTCAATAAATAAATAAATTAGGTCAAATCAAATGGAACGATAATCAGAGTTTAAATAAATATCATAAAAGTACGAAGGAGGTGGATGATAAGAAAGGGTGGGAGGGTTTTGAATAGAATTCACCTAGGCTAAGGGAGAGACAAAGGTAGAACAAATTTCTTTTGTATGCAAAGACTAGGATTGTTCTCTCGAATTCCCTTAGCTTTGGCTAAGTGTAAAGGACGGGTTCTGATTCCGTTCGAAAGACTCGATGGAATGCGGTAAATAACTTTGAAGGCACTATTTTTGTCAACTTGGTGACCACTATCAATCAAATGAGCCAAAATAGTACTTTGTATGGATTTTATTTGGCCTTTTCCGAACCATGAAGAAAGATGCTTATTAGTGCGTTTGTTAAGCTGTCTAGTTGTTAGGCCTATATAGCTTTCTCCACAGGAGCAACTAAATTTATAGATACACATGGAAGTGGCACAACTAGGTAGCTTATCTTTCACTTGAGCAATCAGAATTGGTCGGCTGGAAAATGACAAACAGAGGGTGGCGGCAGTATAAGTCCGTTTTATCGCTCTCGATAATCTCTGATGTAAGACTTCACTAGCCACACCTCCATTAAATTGCAGTTTCATGAACAGTTGTTTCTTTTTAACTGTTGTCGGTTTTACTTTATTGTACTTGGTGTTCATGTGTCTCCTTACAAATCTACTAGGATAACCCATTTGGACTAACGTATTTTGGATGTATCCTAGCTCATTCTCTAGGAGTCATCTGTACAGATGCGTCTTGCTCTATTCGTCAGGCATCTGACCAAATTGATTTTGTATCGGATTGGTACATAACTGAGGAAATGTGTATATTGTCCTACAGATGTAGGTTTTCTATAGACATCTCTCTTGAGTGAACCATCCTCTCTTCTACTCAATTGGACGTCAAGGAAATGTAGTCCACCATCATATTCTTCTTCACAAGTGAAGATGAGCGATGGATGTGCATCATTAAACATTTTTAACATTTCATTCTTGTCAGCTTTCACATCAAGAATAATAAACGTATCATCAACATAACGAAAATAAGAATCAGTTTTTTCTATTACTTTTTTCAATGGACCATTTTCAATCTTGGCAAGAAAGAAATCTGCTAAAATTGGCCCCAACCGAGAACCCATGGCAATACCGTCGATTCGCCTGTAGTAAAGGTTGTTGAATATGAAATGTACATTCATAGTACATCTTAAAAGCAACTCTTTCAGACTACTAACCGGTATTCCGATGTCGATCTGTTTTTCTGGTATCTGTTGGCATATGAATTCCACAGTCTCCATAAGTGGTACGTTGGTAAACAGTGATGCTACATCTAAGGAAAGCATTTGCTTCCCATTTACATTGATATCATCCACGTTAGCAATAGATTCGAAGACGTCTTTAACACTATGACTTACTACCATCTCGTGTAACGGTTGGAGGAGTTCACCTAACCACTTTGCCACTCCATGGTAGGTGGAGTTTGACATATCCAGGACTGGGCGAAGAGGAAGTCCTGGTTTATGTATTTTGGGCAGACCGTACAGACGTGAAGTATTACTTCCAGTAGGTTTAAGACGGTTATAGGATGCCTCTTAGATTACTCCACTTTTTCTCAGTTCCTTAAGCGTGTTAGTTAACTACTTTTCAGCCTTTCCGTCCAGATCTATTGGGTTAATAAGGTTTTGGAACTTCGTTTCATCCGTTAGAAGCGAATTCATTTTGTCAACATAATCACACTTATTTATCAATACTACTCCGTCTCCTTTATCAGGTCTACTGATTATAATGTTTTCGTCGTCCCTTAACTTTCTTAGGGCTTCTCGATGCTGTTTACTCAGTAAACTCTTACTAGAATGACTACTGTTTTTATACTGTTGACAGCTGTCGACTAGTGTTGTTTCGAACCTAGCGACTTCATCGTCTGATGTTGGGGTTAAATCTTTCGTTTGTAGGAGGAGGTTTTCAAACTGGATGTTGGTATCGAGTTGGTTGACCTTATATCCTTGGTCACAAATCTAGGACCCAATGATAATGCTTCTAACTGTAATCTATCTAGTGTTACACTTGAAAAATTATGGACATATCGATACGGGTCTGAAGAGAGTGAAGGGAAATCCTTTTCAGGATCTTGACTGTCTAATTATTTGACAAGTTTCGTTCTCCTTTTCTCTGCTCTGTTTTGGCTAACGCTGTCGACATACTCAATGAAATCAAATAATAAATCCTGAGGAAGTTCATCGACTGCAAATTTCTTCTGTGATAAATTTCTTTCTATATCCGAAATGTACATTTTTAAAGAGTCCAATTGGTTAAGTGCATAAAGTTTCAGTGATCGGGAATTTGGATAAACTTTATTACAAGGAAGAGATTTCCAGTAAATTTTAGGATATCGATTATTATTTCAACAGGCATTTATAAAGTCTAAACAAGCTTTCGCTTCTGTGAGTCTGGAAATATACTTCAAGCACTCATTGAGCGCATTTAATGCACTGGGATCCACACGTGATTTCAAATGTATAAATATTCCCATTTAAAATAATAGAAAAAGACATGAGAGAACAATATTGTTTTCAATTAGATCCTGTATTCCGGCTTTTTGTAGACGCCATACAAAATGCTGTATGCAAATTTTGTCAGTAGGACACACCAAAAGTTTTATAAGAATACTTTAGTATGCACTGAATCCGTAAGAAGAAAATATAGCTGGTCAACTCTCATATAACAGTGGGAATATTATGTCAACCTACAAAGTAATTGACTAACGAAATCAACTAATTTTTATTTTGTTCTCTAACTTCATAGGGACAAATGCGATAATTATTTAAAAAAACCCTAAAATCTGTAAAGTTGTTGTTATTCATATCCCTAAAATAGAGTGCATTCACTAGGCGTTTCTGTAAGGGCGTGATTATCCAGGATATTGGACCATCACTTGGTTTCCTAGAAGCGGACTAATGAATTGACATGTTATGGTTTATTATTATTATTATCATCAAAATTAGGTCACGCTATGTTGCGCTGTCAAACGATTTTCACTTTTCAACTCACACCTGAATCACTGGAATAGGTAGTAAAAGACCAGAGAAGTGATTCCAGGTACGACATTTTGATCGAAGGTGATGCTGTGAGAGTAGTCGTAGAAGTAACAACTCAGGATAACTTTCGCATCGGTTTGGTGCTGCATCAGGAAAATTTATTGTTATACTTTAAGATAACTCATGCTTTACTTGAGGACTAATTCGTACTGATAAACAAAAATATGTTAAAACTGTACCACAACTCGTCTCACTTAATGTTGTAGGTTGTACTTATTTGAAGAGAAACCATGTAATAAAATGGATCCATGTTATGCCCTTTCAATGTTTTTCTATTCTGGTTTCAAATTTGTGAAGGGGAATTAGTGTATGAAGGACAGACTACTTGGATCTCTATTTGATTTCTTCTGATTAGGGAAAACATATAGAAAATCGACGTGGAACAAAGCGGTGAGATTAGTAATATTCAGAATTTTGAAGATGACAGTGACTGAATATATTCAATCTAATACAAAGAGGTTTTCACCACGTAGCCAATATTCACGATGATTTCAGACATGCTGTAGGTGCCAGATGGACGATGTGAAATCCACTATATGGCTGTGGGAGACTGTCTAGCCAGCTCAATAACATATCGAGTATGCAAATAAAAATCCAAGTTAATGAGATAATAATGTAACAATATATTACAAAAAAATACAGTAATGAGTTATATTAATTAAACGGCTTAGTGAGGAAGAGGAGTACGTCGGTCCCATGTCAAAACCCTAGCCACATGATGATCATCAGAAACAGGAAGAAGAGGCTTAGGTTGGTCATACAGATTTTCGAATTGTGAGTGGATTGCAAGTTCTGAGTAATACTTTTGAGGAACGCAAAATTTCGGTCCAATTGATACGGCTTGTTTATGTAGTGACGGAAGTTCTTTGGAAGATACATTGACAGATTATTTGTCTGAATTTACAGGGAAAGGAGTTACAAGTTTGTTGTTATTAGGTGATTTATCTAACTTCTTACGTGTTTTACTTTACGTTTTAGCAGCGAGGGTTCCACAGAAGGCAGTAAATTTCATGTCACATATATATTAAAGATAATTCCAACAAAACAGATGAAGCAGATGAATGAAAGAGAATCACTTTTTTATTAACTTTTGAATTACAGCTTGATTCCACACCGAATTCTTTTGGTATAGGTATGGAATTTTCAGCATGTGATATCGGTAGCCCAAAACGATCTCTCTACAGAAAGTCCACATCCATGGGACAGAATCTAAATTATAGCAGTTTCTGTCCACTACAGTATAAAAAAGCATTGGTTAAGTGTTTGTTCAGAATCATTCGTCATATATGTATAGCCGACACCATGGAAGAAGACACACAACACCTTCCTGAAATATTGTTAGATAGCAACTATTCGTTGAAATTAATTAAGCTGCCCAGAAGTGTCAAACGAAGAGCTCTACCGATCCAGTCAGCTTCTACAAAGGATGTTTATATATTCTTACTGTTCAAGGTTGATCAGCATTGTCTGATCACTAAATAAAGGCTCAAAGTGGCAAATGGTAGAACTTACTGTTCAGCCAAACTTATTTTCATAGAGAAAACAAGATCTATTCTGTCCTGTAGACCCTTACAGAATCCGAACAATACTATCACATCCCAATGCGTTTACAAACTTACATGTACATGTGGCCACAGGTAAATAGCGAGGACCCATCGGTCTCTGCAGGTGACGGCTACAGAATGTATTTCAAAGTGGCTGCAACAAATAAAATCACCGGACAACATCATCAACATCAATGCACATCATAGAGGCAGGTTGATTTCAGTACTGTCTGTAAACCCATCAATAAAGCAAGGTTGGGTCACATACTTCAGTTCGTTGAATCCTTGGCTATAAAACGGTTATTAGCTCCCTTATTTGTCTTTAATGTACATTTAGAAATCAGAAATATTTAGCGAAGAAATATTTACTTTTCACTTAGATCCTCATCTTTGGCTCTGCTCCACTATATATAGTATTTTATTTACAATACAACAGTTTGCCAATCAAGTGGCGATAAGTTTGTTAACAATAATTAAACAGTGTCAATGGGTTATTAGTTAACGAAGAAAATCAATACAGATTTAAAAGGTGGGAATGGATAGAATAAATTAATTTTACAAGGATAACAAGTAAATTAAAGATGAAGTGGTCAAAATAAATAATTTTGACAAATATAATTTTATAGGTTTAGTGGGAGGGGGGTGACGCAATCTTGTTTATCCATTCTTGTGACGATGACCACGGTAGGATAAGTGGCTGTACAAATTGTTTCTGTACACATAGGCTTGGCTTCTTCAGATGAATGCCAATCGCCTTAGGCGTTCGTAGAAGGCGAACTCGCAAAGCAATATTAAGATAAGTTGGAATGCGATAAATAATTTTAAATGCTGTATTAACATCAATCTTATGCTCAGTATCAACGAGGTGGGCTAAAATAGAGCCACGAATAGATCTTTTTTGTCCCTTACTTAACCACGTTGGATGATGTTCGGAAATACGACGATGAACTTGCCTAATTATACGCCCAATGTAGCTGGCTCCGCAGCTGCAGTCAAACTGGTAGATACACATAGAGGAGGCGAATTTAGGTAGTTTATCCTTATTTCTCGAACATAAAATAGGTGTGGTTGTAAAGAGACAACGTACCTCTGCTGCATAATAAGTTCTTTTAACTGCATTCTTCAGGCGCTGTGTTATTAATTCGCTGATGTTTTCACCGAGGAACTGCAATTTTATGAACATTGGTTTTTTCGGGACTGTGGCCATACCGACTCTCCTTGGAGCTGAATTTATATTTTTCTCAATGAATTTATCTGGATAGCCACTTTTTCTAAGTAATTCTCTAATAATCTTAAGCTCCTCATTGAGGCAGTCGTCTGAACAGATTAGCCTAGCTCTATGAGCCAGACACTTCACGAGGTTACGTTTATATTTCAAAGGTACAAAACTCAAAAAATGAGTGTACTGACCTGTTGTTGTAGGCTTCCTATACACACTTCTTCTTAGTGTGCCATCTTCTCTCCTCACCATGAAGACGTCCAGGAATGAGATACTGTCATTACTTTCTTTCTCTATGGTAAAGTTTATTGCTGAATGTGCATCATTAAACTTGTCAAGGATGTTCATTGCATCATTCTCATCTTTCATAACCACAAATGTATCATCCATATATCGACAGTAAAAATCCATGTCATTAATTACTCCTTTCAGTGGTCCATTCTCTAATTTAGCGAGGAAAAAATCAGCTAGGATTGGACCTAATGGGGAACCCATAGCCACACCATCAATTTGTCTGTAATATTCTTTATTGAATAAGAAATGAACATTCACTGTACATCTTAAAATAAGTTCCTTCAAGGTGGTTACAGATATCCCGATATCTATGTTTCGTGTAGTAATCTCTTCACACATAAATCCACTGTTTCTATTAACGGTACATTGGTGAACATGGAGGATACATCAAAAGATATCATAAACTTGTACCTCACATTAAGATCTCTTATTTTTTCAACAAATTCAAAACTGCCGTTTACGCTATGTTTTACCACTTCATTATGCAGAGGCTTTAGGAGCTTCACTAGCCATTTCGCTGTTGCGTGATATGGGGAATTACACATGTCCAACACTGGTCGAAGTGGCAATCCGATTTTATGCACTTTTGGTAGTCCATATAATCTTGGTGTAACCGTGCCAGTAGACTTTAACGATTCATATAAACCGTCTATGTTTAAGTCTTTTTAGTGACTCAATTAGTTGTTTCTCAACTTTTTCTGTTGGATCAACGCAAGATGTAATTTTTTGAAATTTTCGATGATCACTGAGTATTCCATTCATCTTATCTATGTATTCAGTTTTATTTATTATGACTACTCCAGAGCCTTTATCAGGTTTCGAAATTATTATATCTTCATTGTTTCGCAACTTCTCTAGGGCTTCCCTGTGTTTCTTGATCAATGAGCTATTTAGTTTTCGTTTACTATTTATAAATTTACAACAACAGTCGACTAGAGTTGATTTAAGACTTTCAACTGCCTTAGCTGACGAGGGTGTCAAGCCTTCAGTCTGTGCAAAGAAGTTTTCGAACTGAACTTGCATATCCATCTTGTTAATTCGAACATGATTCTCACAAAACTTGGTGCCTAGGGATAATACTTGCAAATCTATGTCATCAAGACCAACATCGGAAAAATTATAAACATAGCGCCCCGGGTTTGGAGGAAATCGCATTTCCGGAGTTTTTCTTTCCAGGCTTTGTAATAATTTGGCACGTTTCTTTTCCTTTCTCTTGCCAGAAACCTCATTTAAGTAATCCAGGAAACGGTTTCTTCAAGTGCTCAGGGAGCTCGTCCACAGTATAGAACCTTTGTGTGACATTCTTTGACAATTCCGTGACACATGATTCGAGTGAGTCAATCTGATTCAATGCATGACGCTTGAGTGTCTAACTATTCGGGCGACCTCTGCTCCGTCGTAAAGACTTCCAATAGAATTTGGCATATTGGTTTCTCTCAATGCATTCCAGAATGATTGTATTGTAATTAAAAGGCTATATATATTAGAGTAGAGCCAAAGATGAGGACCTAATTGAAAAGTAAAGATTTCTTCGCTCAATCTTCCTGTTTTCTAAATGTCTAAATGAGGATTTTTACTTTATGGAAATCTTCCGAGCAAAAATTTGCGTTAAAGGTAGTCAGTGAGTATCTCAAGTACAGCGCAACGCTCAGTGAGGCGAGAATTTCTTTGGACTTCATTCTGGAAGATGGAAGCTAACAACCCGATCCCATAAAAATAAACACCACTGCTACCGAAACTTCAAAGCTGTAACTTGAATCTGTAGTTTCTACTAGGAATGTAAAGGCATATAATAGTAATATATAAATAATTGTAATAATAACATCTGAGCAATTTAAAGCTCTAAAAGAACTGAGACATAATAGTGAAATCGTTATCCTCACACTAGATAGAGGTTTGGGTGTAGTTATAATGAACAAAGTTGTATACAAAATAAAATGTTATGCATCCTTGAAAACAAGGTCATATTTACCAGACACTCTACTTCAAAAGGTGTGAAGACTGTACAAGATAAGGTGACAAACAATCTAGGAAAAACTCTTAAACATGAATGCAATACTAAAGAGAAGTTCAACTGACTAAAACTCACAGAGTTTCAATTACCACACATATATGGTCTGACAAAGATACATAAACCTAATGTCCCTCTCCCTCTCATAATATCAATGTGCAAATCCCCAACCCACAAACTTGCAAAGTGGCTAGCAGGAATATTAAAGCCTATTAGAAGAAGCTTCTGTAAGTTTGTATTTAAAGATTTTTTCGGTCAATCAATTTTCTTAATAAAGTTGACAGAAAGGACAAAACCATGTTTTCCTCAGGTGTTGGTTTTTCATTTACAAATGCGTCTCTGTTACAGATGGTTGACATTTCATGTGACTACATCCCTATTAACTATTTCTTATGACCGGTGTCCATATATTATGGTAAGCTCCTTAGGTCCACTGTTAGCTGATATACACATATAACATGTTGAGAACCTATCTGAGGACGTAACTAACTGGAAGAGTTTATTTATTATAAGAGATTCGTGGATCACGTAGTGGTCAATTGTGACTAACCGACAGATTCCATGGAATCCTTAACCAGACCAATAGCGAATAAAACGGGATAGCGCTAACAGACGTACAAGAGAATAGTGACTGCTAGCCATACTTATAATTCGCCAAAAAGATGGGTCAATTAAACGATTCTCACCGATGTGACAGAATCTAAATTATGGCAGTTTGTGGTGATTGACAATTTCTATCTCTGTATGGTTAAAATACTTACTGTTGTCTGTTGATATGTTTCTTATATGAATTGCATAATAATTCCGCTAAATACAAATTCCTGATTTCTGCCCTCTCTGTGCTTTGGTTGGATTCTTGTAATTCGGTCATCTCAAAATACTAATATTACGATTACAATAAATTACTACAAATTGGCGTCGCGATGGAACTAAATAACCTGGGAAATTTTCCTATAAATGCTACTCCGCGGGAGATTGCTGATTATTTGGAATGCTTCGATGCGTGGTGCATTTCAAAGAATGTTCGGGATGACAAAATACCAGCACTTTTCATCACTGCTATTGGGCTAGATGCGTATAGCCTAGTGAAGAATCTGGCGTTTCCAGATAAACCCATTTCTCTGCCATATGCTAAGCTCCGTGAACTTCTTATAAATCACTTTCATGTAACTACATTTGAGACCAGAGAGAGGGCTCAGTTCAATAAACTGGTTCGTGCTCCCAACCAGAGAATTAGAGACTTCATTCTGCAACTCCAAATTTAAGCTTCAAAGTGTAACTTTGGAGATCAGCTGCATACTCAACTACGTGATCGTCTAATTGTTGGAATCAATATTCCTAAGTTAGAGAAAGAGCTAATTCACATTCCTTCTTGTACCTTTCAAACTGCTAAAGATTTATGTATTACATATGAAGATGTCAACAGTGAATACTCTGCTCCCACTACGTCAGTGCCTGATGTCATGCTGTCCAAAGTCGAAAATACAAGTGTTCATGGAAAGCAATCCAAACTGCCGTCCACATGTAATAGAATGCAGCGAGAGATCAAAAACATTAAACCGTGTGTATCCTGTGGAAAGTTACATCTACGAAGCACCTGCCGTTTTCGGGGTGCTAAGTGCCATAAATGTGGTAAAGTTGGACACATCAAGACTGTTTGCAGAAGTTCGAATACTTATGCTGCTCAACATTCTTATAATTCTCCCAATCTGTCTAGTAAAATGGAGTCAATGTTTTTCAACCTTTCAAAATACTCAATCTCATCCAATGAAAACCTCCACTACAATTTCGGCAACTCAAGTGTCAACTGTTTTCAAAAATGTGGTGGCCGAGTTACAATGCGAACTGTCGAAAACACGAGAAGAACTGAATGAGATGAGAGAGCAACTGATTAAAATGGAGGAATTGCTGCATATGCATAGACTGCGTCTGTTGAATGCAGAGCATAAAAGTACCCGTGAAAGTCCTGCAAAACTATTCAAATCTCGAATTCTCAAAAAGCATCTGATGTCCACGACTTCTAATGTACATTATTACAAAGGGAAAGACTATAGACCTTCTGATGGAATTATACTACAAAAAATGGGAAATCGAGTGGTGAAGACATTAGATATCAAAGATCACTCAGTTCATTACAGACACCTGGACAAGGTGACAATAAATGAAGTAGGTCGTTCCAATTATTATTTTAATGATTCCGCTAATAATCCTGATTTTGTAGATAATTCTGAAATAAGTCCAGATAATACTGATGAAAATAATATCACAGAATCAGTTAGAAGGTCGCAGCTACTTGCAAGCAAACCGAGACATCGTTATAAATACGCAAGGAGATATTCGAGGTGTGGCGGATGTGGTGACTGACAATTTCTATCTCTGTGTTGTTTAAATCCTTACTGTTGACTGTTGATATATTTCTTATATGAATGGCAGAATAATTTCGCTGAATACAAATTCCTGATATCTGCCCTCTCTGGATTTAGTTTGGATTCATGTAATTCGGTCATCTCGAAATACTAATATTGCTATTACAATAAATTACTACAGATTCTGTCCACTACAGTATAAAAAGGTATTGGTTAAGTGTTTGTTCAGAGTCATTCGTCATATATGTATAGCCAACACCATGGAAGAAGACACACAACACCTTCCTGAAATATCGTTAGATAGCAACTATTCGTTGAAATTAATTAAGCTGCCCAGAAGTGTCAAACGAAGAGCTCTACCGATCCAGTCAGCTTCTACAAAGGATGTTTATATATTCTTACTGTTCAAGGTTGATCAGCATTGTCTGATCACTAAATAAAGGCTCAAAGTGGCAAATGGTAGAACTTACTGTTCAGCCAAACTTATTTTCATAGAGAAAACAAGATCTATTCTGTCCTGTAGACCCTTACAGAATCCGAACAATACTATCACATCCCAATGCGTTTACAAACTTACATGTACATGTGGCCACAGGTAAATAGCGAGGACCCATCGATCTCTGCAGGTGACGGCTACAGAATGTATTTCAAAGTGGCTGCAACAAATAAAATCACCGGACAACATCATCAACATCAATGCACATCATAGAGGCAGGTTGATTTCAGTACTGTCTGTAAACCCATCAATAAAGCAAGGTTGGGTCACATACTTCAGTTCGTTGAAGCCTTGGCTATAAAGTAGTTTAGACCTTTCTTATGTGTCTAAGAATTACCTGTTTTTTTGTCTAACTTGCCTTGGTAACCCAATTTAGGACCAAGGTCCGATTTATTCAATGATATCTTCACCATCTCCCTTCTGTTCTTTCCTACTCCACACCCTTTCATCATCTTCACACCCGTTATTTGTGACTCTGATCCGTGCACAATTTCGTGTGTATTGTAATAATCGTTGCTATCTCGCCTTCTATTTAAATGTGTATGACAAGTACGTGTGTGATCAGAATGTCCGAAATGTGTTAGGCAGATACATTACATGTTTCATTTAAACTATTTCATGCTATTTTTTTGTCGAAATTCATTAAGAGAACTGATTGTATTAAATTAAATTTTCATTGTGACTATTTAACCTGCTTTCTGAAATCTACATTCTTGCTCGTAAACCTCACTTTGTTTTCTCAACTTTCTAATGCAGTACTTCAATTTTACCTTCTAGAATCCTGAAGAGTGTTCGTATCTGATATATTTTGAGCCTATGTAACGACATCCGAACGAACCAATCAAGACCCTATTGTTAAAAGAAATATGGCGAGGAAAATGGAGACGGATAAGACACACTCTGATAAGAACAGTGGTTGACTTCTCGTGTCAGGTCCTATAGTGGAACGCGATTGGGAAGTGATGAGTCAGGCATAGATCCGAGGGTGACATGCAGGGGATCGTGTGGAGAGGAAATGAAAGCTTATAGTCAATCTCCAGGCCAACTGAAGGGGGCTTCAAAGAACAGGACAAAATGGAGACGTGCTGCTGAAGACCTCGGCGCTCAACGGAATAATAATACATACATAATACATAACGATTTCCAACTGATAAGGACGTACGCCAGTGCTATAAATATCCACCAGAGAATTCAGATTATTGGGCTTCTCAGAGATCTGACTTGGTTGTATATATTCACTGTTCTTGTCTACTACATTCTGTAAAGTCATAAATCTGAAGGACATTAGATGTAGAAATATAATGATTATTTATTTGTACACGTCATATAGTTGTCGCCACATGATGTTGAGTGAGTTGTGTAAGGTTGAATCTACCCCTAGGAAATCTGATGGCACAAATTCTCTACGTCAGTCTTCTAAATATTCACTATGCTATACTATGAAAGACACTTATCATAGGTTATGGCACTACTGTATCACGTTCTCAGTATTAATGATAATTTGTGTATCAGTGAAAAAGCCAGTGAAAAAGTAACAGCAGAAGAAGGTGACAACACTGAGGAGAATTCAATACGGAACAGACAAAGACGATATTCTAATTATTTACAAATTTTGATATCAGTGTAAGAATTGTGATTTTCTAAATCTCCATTGTATTTTGTAATGGAAAAGCTTACGTCTAGAGGGGTGATAAAGCTATAGCCGTAAATAATTCCCCAAAATTATTGACCACACCAATCACCTCTAAAGATTGAATGCTGACCCTCACTGATTGCATCGACTTGTTTAGCGGAAGGCTTCCGGCCAAGCATTCATGCTTTTCGGTACTCCATCGTGTCACGTTCGTGCACGATCACTAGCCAGCTAACCATTCATCTCGGTCTACAGTTTGGTCCCGAAATATATCTCGTAATTTGGACGATCAAATAGTGTATTTTGCTTTGGCTTTGGTCCACGAGGAACGAATACTATAGGAGTTGTTGGTATTATATCTTGCATTAGTATACTCCGTACAATCCGCGAACGTCAATACCTTCAATCTCTAAAATATGAATATCTCATATGCTGACACCGTGATAATTCCATGTTGACTCACCAACGTAGAACTCTTCAAAAATTGCATCACACTGGGCTGTTATACTCAAGAAAAACATAAACACCACTATCAAAGCGAGAGTTAATACAGAATGAATTGCATCACATAACATGTGTGTTACTGCAAAGAATTAACCAGTAAGTGTCTTGGCTATTCAAATGACTCGTGATTCATTGAACAAGGTGAAACGTAGAGGACTATGTATTGAATTCTGTCTGTGAACAGATTACATATTCTCCGATTAGCCCCAACGAAAATGTCCGAATTTCATATGAAACAATTAAGTGTGTCAGTGAGAGAGACTAGTTCATACTCATGACTCACCCAAATCATCTAATTCATGAAGCCGGAAATGAATCAGCCGAATCGTGTAAACCAAATATCTGTGAAGTGAATCGCGGATCTTATAAGACGCCTACATATTCATCTAGCCAACTGATCGAATTCTATGTGACGGACTGAGATCGACCAACATTATTCCATGCAAACACACGCCGATAACACTTGAATCAACTCACTTGGAGTCAGTTCCTTTACTCTGGCGGAGTCAAGCGAAGTAGGGTGGGCAGAAGGCAAGAATACTCAATTCTCATGCATTTATTTACATAAATATGTATTCTGAACGAAAAGTTACAGCATTTATTTGAAAAGACGAAAAGGAACATTGATGAATGAATTACAAAAACATATGGGTGGATAGTTAATTCGATAGATAAATGCACACATAGACAGATAAGCAAATAAGAACTCGCAGGAGAAATGTCACCTCACTATGTATTCCGATTTATTCCACTAATCCATCTTTGATTTTGAGCACTAACACTCTTTTAGACGCTCTCGGTTGTGCTGCTTCAGATCTTCAGGTAACTAAAAAGACAGAGAGAGAGAAACAAATGTTGTAAAGTGGAAGAATTAGTTAGAATTACTGTAGGCGTGTTGCTGATATGGAGGAGAACTTAACTTACGAAGGAGAAACGCAGGTTTCGTCTAGTCGGGAATAATCACGACTCGCACATCAAATAATTCCAAGGACTAATTCTCACCTACCTACACCAGAATTACTCCAGACCACAAAACCAGCATGTGACATGCAGAGTCAGTGATAGGAAATATCAGATTGATGGTCAACTCACCTTCAGTAACTAATTAACTACTGTCCGTGAGAGGCTTTGACGACGACCCGTTATTACAAAATTCACTCGTCGTTTCCTCACCTACCTCTCAGAGAAATTCTCAAACATACATACATTCTCATCGAGGACAGAATATTTTACTCTTACTCACATTATATGATCACTTCTCACATCGAAAGAGGCAGAGTGAACAGTAATAAATGTATACATATCGGAAATCAGACTACCAGTCATCGTCAGTCGACTACTCTGGAAACAGTGAATTCCGAAACCGATCTCCATAACACCAGTGTCTACGAAGCCGCACTGTCACATTTGAATGTCATTCAGAATCCGGAATAAATAATGCATTCAGTGTTCATGTCCCATATCAGTCAGGGTGACTATTCAACCTACCAACTGTGGAGGGCCGACTCACTGACACTGAGTAGTCATAATCTCGTGTGTTTAGTCAATGTTAGGAAGGTATCCGGAGGATTTTGTCCAACCACTTCAAAGTTGAGGCGATACTAGTGACGTGGAATCAATCACCCAAGACTCGACTCAGAAAGCAATCACTCAGTTGCGGAAGCGATGAAAGGCATACGAAGTTACAAATAATTGTCTAACGATCTCAAATTCCTCGAACATTCACATTCACACGATTCAAATTCATGAAATAAGGCAAGTAATACAAGTGATCATTTTCATCTTACCGATTCCGGATGATCATCTTTCCGCTGAGCAACACCATTCTCGCCCTCCAGTCCTTTTCGTTGCTTCTTAGCTGAATTCGGTTGTTCGTGAAGACTCCTCGTCACAGGTGTCTCCACTTTACACAAGCATCGACGTATGGCTGTTGGATTATAACCGGGGCCGTCCATACACTATCATCAGAGTGACATAATGAAATGTCAAAAGAAATACTACAGTTATATACTTGAATTGAGGTTTATATGTGAAGGGATCAATAAATAAGCCGAATATTTAACTAATTAGTGAATTATCTCCTACATTTTCCACAATATTTGGAGGTGATTTTCTCCGTGAGCATGATTTTCGCTATGAGTGTGCCATATCAGTTATTTCGAAAGTGGACCAAGTGACTCGTGCAAACGTTCAGTCGAGCGATTGCATGATTGAATGTCAGAATGTTGGGAAGAATACGGAGTCATAGTAGTAATGGTAGTAGTGAATCACTGAACAAGTGAGCGTACAATTTGACAACTCATACTTCGTGTTCTTGAGTTCCGACTGGTATTTCCATACAGATTGTCTGCCACACAGACTCGTCATAAATTAATCAAGTCAATTCTCACCGTTGACATCATTCTCATTGAGATTTCAATGCAAGCTTGATAAAAATACATACACACTGCCCACACAAACACACAAAGCTCATATTGGAATAAATTAGTGTGGGATACACGCTGAGTTAAAAGTGTCCTACTGATAGCTCAAACACTATTCAGTGGATAAATATCTCTGTTAACACGAACAAAAGAGGAGACACACCAATTGTCATGTTCGCGAATATTTACAATCATAAATGCTGGAGAAAACAACGAGAAGGTCACCTATCTATGGTGATCCGGTAGTTGTACGGAACCGGTCTACTACCTCTACTCCACTCGACTACACTCCACTCCACTCCAATCCATGTCAGAGATATGCAATCGTCTTGGTGGATAACATACGCCATGCAGGGTATCATCCTATCAATCTGGCTCGTTAAAACACACAGATGAGTGAAATTTGAATATATTGTATTGACACTGCTGGTGACCTCCTAAAATACGTCTCCTTTAGTAGGAAGAGTCATCGTGATACATTAAATCTAAGTGAAATTAGAGAATGTCTCATCAACGATCAACGAATGTTGATTGAGACCTCCTTAGTTCACACAAAATACTCGTGGAATAGTCACTAGACTATTTTGAAATGCAAGTGTATACAGAGTGAGAGGGGCAGTGAATTAAAAGCTTCCGGAAAAAATGCCCACTTCATGAAAATACAGATGAGAAAGAGTGACTTACTGAGTCCCAGGATATGCGGCTTGCGACGCCATCAAATGCATAACGTTTAATGGTAAGCTTCTTCTGACTACTCGAATCCGAGCATGGTGAGTTCGGAGGAGCCGCCTAAATTAGTCTATACCTCCCTATGTGACTGGCTCAAAACAACACTCTTCGTGTAACCTTAGTATCACTAAGCATATTGTGTCACTAAACACAAGTGACAGAACGCAAGTACTTATGGTCAGATAAATATCCCTCTTTATCTCCTTAGTTGCTGGTGATGACGGAATACGTTTATATCAGTTATTTCTTTCTGTGCCATATCACATCCTTGTTGAACAATGTCTATGTTCTGCTCACAGATATATTATTCATCCGCCTATATGAATGAATCATTACAAGAAGTGGAAACCCGCTTTTGCTGTTCAATCATATAAACAGTTCAATCGGAGCTCTTCTCAAGCTGCATGACAGTGACTTATGATTTTCACCAGGATGTATGATTTTAGGACCCTCTATTGGATATATTTTGCGTTATCTTACTGTTTGTGAAGAATTTCAAATCTAGATAAACTGTGAGTTTGACATTTGTAGACAATGATAAGAGTTTGGTGAGTATAAGCATACGCTGTACAACATACAAGCTTCGTGATTTTCTACGTTCGGTAGGAGTGAAATGTTAGAAAATTTGTGAAAGGTTTCCACTGGAAAATACAGATGAGCTCAAGCGTACTTAAATAATTTGTCTTTCACTTAATTGAAACACCCACCCTCCTCTTATCTCGTATACAACTCACTATCAGATTTCTATGAGTCACGGGAATTCGACAACATGATTTCACTTCTTATACACTAGACAATTATCACTCCTGACTGTCATTCAGGTATGGGCCACTTGCTGCCAATCTTCAGTTGTCCTTTCCGTGTATTTCATTCTCGGTGCCTCAACTTAGACTGTTTTTGTACGCCGTGACTAGTTGGTGACTTTTGTCAGCTCTGTGATATCTTCAGGCTGTCCGGCTCTACTCACTAGTTGTATTCACTGAATAGCGGCGTATGCAACGCTCATAGTCAGACATGGAAAGCGAGCAGCAGAATAGGTTCGTCATTTCCATTACTAACACTTTTAGATCTCTGTGTCTCGACGTTTGCATTGTGGAACCGTTGTACAGTCTGCTGTCTAACTTCACCACCAGCCAGCCATTTAACAAGTAACTCTCAGACCTAGTGAACGCCTTCACTCTCCACGCTATCGAATACTGCCTTTGTGAGCATCACAACTGCCACTGATTTCTGTTTATTCGCAAAATGTGCAACCACTCTGAATGTCTCCTCTACTGAAAGCTGCTGGCTAATGAATCTCCATCTAATCAGCAGCACCGACACCAGTTGTAACCGAGAACGCAGATGTTCCAGGTGTATTATTTTTAACTTGACAAACTTACAATGGAACTTCAACCTAATCAATGTATTTGCGCCTCAAGTCTCTAAACCCTTCGCAGAGCTTAGGTCCCGATTATGTACCTAGTATTATCTTTTAAAAATGTTCTGATATTCTGTGTCACCCTCTCACTGATCTATTTAACAAGTCTTTTTCCGATAATATTGTGCCTGGCGTTTGGAAGGACATTAAAGTTGTACCCATACCTAAATCTTCTACTGGATCATGTGTCAAATTTATACCCATTGCTATTACCTCTCCTTTTTTGAAAACTATGGAGAAATTACTTTTACTTAGTCTTGTACCTTCGCTTAAATCCTTTAATGACCCTACACAATTTGCCTATAAGCACAGTAGAAGCAGTTTAGATGCAGCTGCCGTCTTATATCATAACATTGCTTCCATTCTAGACAAGGGGGCTAAATTTGTTCGTTGTGCCTTCCTAGACTATACATCTGCTTTTGACTCGGTCCCTAGGGATATCTTATTAAATAAACTTGCTGCTAGTCAAACAGAATGTTGGGCTGTAAACTGGTTACATTCCTATTTCTCAGAAAGAAAGCAGTACACCGTATATAAAGGGAAGTCTTCCACTTCATTGCCTACTGAAGCTGGTGTCCCTCAAGGCGCTGTCCTTTCTCCTTTTCTTTTTTCTTTCTTCTTGCATGACTTGCCTCACTCTGATGAAATAAACTTTGTGAAGTACGCTGGGGATTTAACGGTTTCAATGGCTGTTAACTCCCAGCTAGATTGTACCAAAATAAATAGCTTTCTATCGGGAGTCAGCAAATGGTCTGTGTCTAACGGTCTTAAACTGAATCCTTCTAAGTGTCAAACTGTTGATTTCAGCTGAAGATGTAAACGACAGTTAAAAGAAGTCATCGATTCTCATGACAGTTGTAAAATTGACGACAATGATATAGGAATCAAATCCGAAATTAAGTATCTTGAACTCATTCTCTCTTCTGATCTCTCCTGGTCTTCCCATGTCTTAGCAATATCCAGTAAAATATTCTGCCAGACATTTTACATTAGGAAGTTAAGACACTCGAGTATAACTCAACTCCTCCGACCATTCACATGGTCCGGGGTTCGAGCCCACGCCGGCGCACACCTGATATCTATGGTCGGCCTGCAAAATTTGGGCTACCGATATCCATGCTGAAAATTCCATACTTGTACCAAAAATACAGTGTGGAATCAAGCTGTAAATCAAAAATAAAAAAAAATAAAAAAATTTATTGTTCACCCCCTGGTTATTCTTTCCTGGTTTGCTTAAAAAGGACTATGTCACAATTCGTAGAATACTGAAGACTGTCAGTAGGGTGAGTGGTGTCCCAGTGGACCACATAGTTAACATCGTTGTCGATAGGCCTACTTGACTTCATGCAATAAATTTGCTAAAGGGATTTTGTCTGACTTGGAGCATCCGCTTTACCCTCAGCTTCCTTTCACCTTGCATCTCCTCAGGTAGAACAAGGAGTAACTTCAGAAAACTGTGTGCTCACACGTCTAAGTATAAGAATTCTATGATACCATACTTGGCACGTATTTTATGTGATAGTGAAAATAGTGTCAGGCAAGAATTAACTAACCTTTTTTCATCTAGTAAATAAACAGTTTCCTCCATCCATCCATCCTTATATACCTTGAAGTGTTACTTCTATTATTTCTATTTTGTTTATGGTCCTGTTACTTCTCTGTTTTTTACTCTCAGAATTGCAAACACCAACTTATCTCCATGACGGCTGTAATCTTTGTTTTTCCCCTCACCATATCATGTAAAAAGAACATTATATTCAATATTTTTAAACATGTTAGGATTTCTATACCACATTGCCAATACTGTGTGAAACAAGCCAACGGCAATTTTCATTTTTATTCTTATTATTATTATTACCCTAGCTGTTATCATTATTCTTGTTAATTCCATTCTATATGTTGCATGTTTTTGACACTACCTCTATTGTAAATGTGGTACATTTTATGTGTGATTAATTTTTATGTATAATTTGAGGAAATTAGATTCAATATTGTGATTAATGCTGAAAATTTCATTCTGTATCACAAGTACTCTTTTTCGAATGAAGTAAATCATGATTATTTTTATTATTATTACTGTGTCTATTTTCATTTTATACTTTACATGCTGATTTATAATCTCCATTTGTCATCTTTACAACTACATCAGTAGATCCTGTATTCCGGCTTTTTGTAGACGCCATACAAAATGCTGTATGCAAATTTTGTCAGTTGGACACACCAAAAGTTTTATAAGAATACTTTAGTATGCACTGAATCCGTAAGAAGAAAATATAGCTGGTCAACTCTCATATAACAGTGGGAATATTATGTCAACCTACAAAGTAATTGACTAACGAAATCAACTAATTTTTATTTTGTTCTCTAACTTCATAGGGACAAATGCGATAATTATTTAAAAAAAACCCTAAAATCTGTAAAGTTGTTGTTATTCATATCCCTAAAATAGAGTGCATTCACTAGGCGTTTCTATAAGGGCGTGATTATCCAGGATATTGGACCATCACTTGGTTTCCTAGAAGCGGACTAATGAATTGACATGTTATGGTTTATTATTATTATTATCATCAAAATTAGGTCACGCTATGTTGCGCTGTCAAACGATTTTCACTTTTCAACTCACACCTGAATCACTGGAATAGGTAGTAAAAGACCAGAGAAGTGATTCCAGGTACGACATTTTGATCGAAGGTGATGCTGTGAGAGTAGTCGTAGAAGTAACAACTCAGGATAACTTTCGCATCGGTTTGGTGCTGCATCAGGAAAATTTATTGTTATACTTTAAGATAACTCATGCTTTACTTGAGGACTAATTCGTACTGATAGACAAAAATATGTTAAAACTGTACCACAACTCGTCTCACTTAATGTTGTAGGTTGTACTTATTTGAAGAGAAACCATGTAATAAAATGGATCCATGTTATGCCCTTTCAATGTTTTTCTATTCTGGTTTCAAATTTGTGAAGGGGAATTAGTGTATGAAGGACAGACTACTTGGATCTCTATTTGATTTCTTCTGATTAGGGAAAACATATAGAAAATCGACGTGGAACAAAGCGGTGAGATTAGTAATATTCAGAATTTCGAAGATGACAGTGACTGAATACATTCAATCTAATACAAAGAGGTTTTCACCACGTAGCCAATATTCACGATGATTTCAAACATGCTGTAGGTGCCAGATGGACGATGTGAAATCCACTATATGGCTGTAGGGGACTGTCTAGCCAGCTCAATAATATATCGAGTATGCAAATAAAAATCCAAGTTAATGAGATAATAATGTAACAATATATTACAAAAAAATACAGTAATGAGTTATATTAACAAACGGTTATTTAAACATACAGCTAAAGTAGACTGCTACAAATTATCAATAAAATCCACACACAAGACAAGCCTTAACCATTTTATAGCCAAGGCTTTACGAATGAAGTATGTGACCCAACCTTACTTTATTGATGGGTTTACAGACAGTACTGAAATCAACCTGCCTCTATGATGTGCATTGATGTTGATGATGTTGTCCGGTGATTCTATTTGTTGCAGCCACTTTGAAATACATTCTGTAGCCGTCACCTGCAGAGATCGATGGGTGAAGCTGTGCATGGGTTGTAGAATTGTTTCCGGATCAAGATAATAGGTTCCTGCAATAAATCCAATGCACAGAACACGATTTTGAGTGGAGCAATTGGAGAGTACATACCAGTGAAAAGGCGAACCGACCAGCAGTGCACTGTCTTTCAGATTGTACTGGGAAGTTATCTGTTTTTCGAAATGAATCGTTTTAAAGAAAAGTTATGTGCAATGTGTGTGATTTCAACATCTTACAAAAAAGTGTACAATCATATTGTTACGTACCCCATATGGCTCAGACTAGTAGTCGTACTTCATATCTATTCCAGCCTAATTCTGATTCAACTGTCAGTACTTCTTGAAAAAGCAGCTATCCAACATGCGTAAAATGTGTGTTTAAACCACCTTTACCAAAGAATACTCACAAATCGATTAACTAAATTGTCTCAGTATGGAAAAATCCCCATTAAGACATTTAGAAAACAGAAAGATTGAGCGAAGAAATATTTACTTTTCAATTAGATCCTCATCTCTGGATCTACTCTTATATATATGTATATATATATATATATATATATATATACATATATATATATATATAGCATTTTTATTACAATACACAACAATTTACCAATCAAGTGGCAATTTGTTTGTTAACAATAAAATTGTCTGATCACTAAATAAAGGCTCAAAGTGGCAAATGGTAGAACTTACTGTTCAGCCAAACTTATTTTCATAGAGAAAACAAGATCTATTCTGTCCTGTAGACCCTTACAGAATCCGAACAATACTATCACATCCCAATGCGTTTACAAACTTACATGTACATGTGGCCACAGGTAAATAGCGAGGACCCATCGGTCTCTGCAGGTGACGGCTACAGAATGTATTTCAAAGTGGCTGCAACAAATAAAATCACCGGACAACATCATCAACATCAATGCACATCATAGAGGCAGGTTGATTTCAGTACTGTCTGTAAACCCATCAATAAAGCAAGGTTGGGTCACATACTTCAGTTCGTTGAAGCCTTGGCTATAAAGTAGTTTAGACCTTTCTTATGTGTCTAAGAATTACCTGTTTTTTTGTCTAACTTGCCTTGGTAACCCAATTTAGGACCAAGGTCCGATTTATTCAATGATATCTTCACCATCTCCCTTCTGTTCTTTCCTACTCCACACCCTTTCATCATCTTCACACCCGTTATTTGTGACTCTGATCCGTGCACAATTTCGTGTGTATTGTAATAATCGTTGCTATCTCGCCTTCTATTTAAATGTGTATGACAAGTACGTGTGTGATCAGAATGTCCGAAATGTGTTAGGCAGATACATTACATGTTTCATTTAAACTATTTCATGCTATTTTTTTGTCGAAATTCATTAAGAGAACTGATTGTATTAAATTAAATTTTCATTGTGACTATTTAACCTGCTTTCTGAAATCTACATTCTTGCTCGTAAACCTCACTTTGTTTTCTCAACTTTCTAATGCAGTACTTCAATTTTACCTTCTAGAATCCTGAAGAGTGTTCGTATCTGATATATTTTGAGCCTATGTAACGACATCCGAACGAACCAATCAAGACCCTATTGTTAAAAGAAATATGGCGAGGAAAATGGAGACGGATAAGACACACTCTGATAAGAACAGTGGTTGACTTCTCGTGTCAGGTCCTATAGTGGAACGCGATTGGGAAGTGATGAGTCAGGCATAGATCCGAGGGTGACATGCAGGGGATCGTGTGGAGAGGAAATGAAAGCTTATAGTCAATCTCCAGGCCAACTGAAGGGGGCTTCAAAGAACAGGACAAAATGGAGACGTGCTGCTGAAGACCTCGGCGCTCAACGGAATAATAATACATACATAATACATAACGATTTCCAACTGATAAGGACGTACGCCAGTGCTATAAATATCCACCAGAGAATTCAGATTATTGGGCTTCTCAGAGATCTGACTTGGTTGTATATATTCACTGTTCTTGTCTACTACATTCTGTAAAGTCATAAATCTGAAGGACATTAGATGTAGAAATATAATGATTATTTATTTGTACACGTCATATAGTTGTCGCCACATGATGTTGAGTGAGTTGTGTAAGGTTGAATCTACCCCTAGGAAATCTGATGGCACAAATTCTCTACGTCAGTCTTCTAAATATTCACTATGCTATACTATGAAAGACACTTATCATAGGTTATGGCACTACTGTATCACGTTCTCAGTATTAATGATAATTTGTGTATCAGTGAAAAAGCCAGTGAAAAAGTAACAGCAGAAGAAGGTGACAACACTGAGGAGAATTCAATACGGAACAGACAAAGACGATATTCTAATTATTTACAAATTTTGATATCAGTGTAAGAATTGTGATTTTCTAAATCTCCATTGTATTTTGTAATGAAGAAGTTTACCTCTGTCTTTACCAATCTTGTTCACTTAGCTGTTAGGTATCCATCCATTCAAATCTTAGACCAGTTAGAATATACCCCATAAAGCTACAACATTCTATGTATACAAACAGTTGATCTGGTTACCAGTTGCCTAGTAAGGGTTATTCTAATTTCCGCTGATGAATGATGCATGAACATTTCTACCCAGCTGCTTTTATCAAGGATAATCATGTTGTTATTTACTGAGTTACTTGTTTTATTTAAATGATTTATTTCTGTGAAAGATGTTTCGCAGTTAAACAATGTGAGGGAGGCAGTAACAATAATAATAATAATAAACTTCATAATAATGAGATGAAGGCATTCGATACTAGTTTTCTCCAAACCATCCTTTTAAGTCACTTGAATAACCAATTTTAGGTGGACAAAGTGTTCATTCTGCTTTGAGACTCCATCAGAATGCTTATGAGTATGCATTATGTTAATAAGACTTATGAATTCAATTTTCTAAAAGAATGATAATAATTGACAAGCTCGGTGTTTAGTGTCTTGTGTATGATCAGATATTGGAAGTAAAGAAAAGGGGCAGTTGACAACTCCATCAGTCTCATTAACTCTATATGGAGCGTACTTCTGATGAAATAATCACTCGAGTTTCCATATCTCTGATATATGCTTGCATGGTGTGCCAGTCTACGTATATAATTTAGATTAGGTTCCGCAATAGCTATTCTTCTTCTTCTTCTTCAGTTCTGAGATAAACTCATGTTTGAATAACTACAATATAGTCAACCAATCTAAAATTTCGGATGAGAGAACCAGTACGAAATCCAAATAAAACAGTGTCCTTCCAACACAGTCTCAGTGATCAGTTAGAGCTAAACTTATCACAGTGTAGATGTGATCTAAGCACTGGCGAACTTGAACATTTTTGAAGCAAGTTAATCTTTTCGATACAACTGGAGGAAAGTGACAAAATATAATATGAAAACATTGTGGACTGAAAAATTTTTATTATTGCTTGAGTAAAGAAATAATGAACATATTTGTAGGATAATACAAGCTCGTTTTATTCCACGGATTTTCTTCACCTGTTTACATCCTGAATCAATGCATTCGATGTCAAAAAAAAATTTTTTAAACATGCTTTTACAATGATTTTATGTGATAGATAGAAAACATGAACAACATAATTTCAAAGATGGTGTAAGTAGACAAATTATTTAGTGTTAAAAAAGTAACTATTTATACAATAATTAGACAAAGGGATGGAGTTCTGATTTCTCTTATTATCGTTTTACACTTCTCATTTGATTTGTAAGCTTTAGAAGCTTAATTGTTTTTTCACCGGTTTTAATGAGTCAGTAATTCTGTGTAATCTATTTCTATTGCCCTTATACAAGCGAAACAATGCAAGAATATCCAACTGCATGTGATAAATTATATTACTAAATCAGTAAATGGTACAATAAGGTATAGATAAGTTAGGCATATTCTCTTGTTCAATGTAGTTAGAAAAAAAACTAATCTTTGATAAATCTGTCTTTGTCAACCGTTAGACACAAGGCGAATGTATGTGTGTCGGTCAACAGAATAATAAAAATACCTAACAAAAAAAAGGCTGTTTGTTTTCTTTGTGATGGTTGTGAATTTTCCAAAATTTAATTTTATAGTTTACAGTTTTTGTATCATCTTTTAAAGTATGAGACTAACGATGTGAATGTCGGTGAATGTTTAACGCTTTTCAAGCAAAGTGATTCAAAACAGTTAGCGTATATTATGAAATCGCTTAATTCACGAACAGAATTGATGTACCACAAGAAATTGCCAACGTGATACGACATGTAAGTATCAATTATAATTATGCGTATGCCTCCTAGTCGATTGACCAAATAAAACCCCGCCTGTGGTAAAGATATACTGATGAATGAAATCGATGATAACAACAAGAGGATTGAAGTGCGTAACTGTATGCGTTCATTATGGGTTAGAGAGTCCGCAGTATACTTGTGCATTTGTTGGCGCAGTTTAACTATAAATGTAAAATCAAGTGTTACCAAAAATAAAGTCTGAATAGGTCCCAAATTAGAGAATAGTGTATGATAAATATGAAGAAATTTGTTGCTAGGATCAATCCAACATCTTCTGCGTGAGGCGATTGTAAACCATCCCGTTGTTGTAGCAAACGGTAACATGAGTAATGCACTGAAGATAATGACAATCACATAAACATACCAAGTAGATCGAGTTGACCAAGTTTTATATTTCGATGGAATGAAGATGGCAAGACATCGGTTCACTGAAGCACATACACGCATGTTACACATCATTGTGGACGAGAAGGAGTACATGAAGTAGAAGAACTGACACATACTTGAAGAAGTGTAAAGCAAAGAGAAGAATAATCTTCGATTACTTGCATATGGTAGTCCTTTAGCTGGGAAATGCCATAACCATGAGAACATGAAATTGGCGATAGCACTGGAGAGACAGATTCCTGAAATATAAATCATTTGTTTGGTTGCTTTATTAGCCTTGACGATGACTGTTATTCCGATGAAGAGATTGAATAGTAGAGAGAATCCACTGAATATTGGCATCAAGTAAGCAGTCCATATACCGATCAAGATGGATATGTCACACTTAGTCTCTTGTAGGGAAGACCAATTGCTTAATCTCAGTAACTCACACTGTTCGAAAATTTCGTCCCGAGTTTCAGAAAATATTACCTCTGGTTGTAATAAAATCATATTAAGTATTACTTCACTGAATGATACTAGATATAATGAATGAATTAAGAATTAGTTTTTCATAATTCTGAGAACCTATTTACATAGCATAAAATGTCAGTTGCCCTTAGTCAGAGCCAATGGAATAAGATTTTGCTGTGTATGTTTGTAAGCAATAATAAACTTCTTTTCATTTAGCTTTGTCAAGTTTGTTTTCAAGAAATCAGTTGAAGACATTTCGCGGCAAACAAAAATATGAATATGAGAATGGATTCTTTTGTAGAACTGACGTTTATTGTTTTATTCTGGGCGTGTAATTTCAACCAGCCCATCATCAGTGCTGATCACTGTGATCATATCTGTAATTTAAATAATGTGAACGAATCAAAATGCTCGAAAAATTGTTTGTCTGTTTTCACAAACGCTTCTCTTTATTTAAAAGCTTTTATTATATACATCTAGGTATTTCACAGTGAGAACTATAGCAACAATATTAAATTAATATGTCATTTTCCTTTTTGTTAGCTAATGATAATAATGATGGACGCATTAGTAATACGAATTATGATAATGGAACACGATTAGGAAGTTTTTAATACTATCCTGTTCGTTTCTAGGCTGAATATGAAAATAGTCAATTGATTCACAATGTCTGTCCACATATTAGCTGTGCTAATTTGTCCAATAAACTATAGATAAGATGGTTAGAATAGCAGTATACAGTAAAGATATAAAAGAGATTTAAAATAACAACAATTAATAATAATAATAATAATAATACAAAGATCCGTTCAACGTACAACTCAACAGATTTGTCTTCATAAACCCCAGTGAACATTTAAATGATAAGTTGATTTTTGAGGTCAGTTCTACCATGAAAATATTAGCTAAATAAACAGTACTACTTGCTTTGGGTTATTTTTTAAAACTGCGAGTGACTAGTTTCCTGAAAGACTTTATCAAAGAATATTCTACCTACTGAAAGAAAACTAAACCCTTTGGGAAGAATACGATATATTTCCTAGTTGCTTTTGTTTTAGTTTTATTCCTTTCAAGTTTAATTTTAACACTCATTGCAGTTTTTGACGATCTTTTTTTACACAGGTTGATGTGTAAGAAACGGATTTCTCACCACATATCAGCTGTGCCAGATATGGTATTGTGAAGTTTTTGTACATAGCTGCTTCTAGTTCTACCAGATGAAATGCAAGTAGAGAGCTGCCTATAGAGAGGATGCTCGGGGTCTGACAATATTACATATTTGTTAACAGTAGACTAATGAAACACTGATGGAACTCCTTTTGAGCTAGGTTAAAGGTAAATACTTAGTTCACTACTTACGTAGGAAAAATCTACTTATATTAGGTCTTACTGTGGGTCCTGACACTCACTATTTATTAATCTTAATAGACTTGTATAATTAATCAATTTTGTAGCGTAATATTTATTTTTGTGCGTACCCCCTAACCAGTGCGTTGGTGGTTCAGTGGTAAACCGCTGGCCGACCAGGCACGTGGTCCGGGATTTGAGTCCCCGCCAGCGCTCACCTTGACCTCCCCTAAACGGTTACAATCCCAACAGAGAGGGAAGGTTGGAAGGTTAGCCAGTGACTGTACTAACTGCTGTCGATTCCGTCGATGTACGTACTGTCTGAACAATACATAATATTTACTATTAGTGTACAAACCGGTCTCACGGGGTAAAGTTTTAAGGATTTATTAAGAAATGTATAAACTAGAGTAAAGCGTGAGGACAGTCTCGGGGAAAATGGCGTTGTTATAACTATAACAGTGAGAATAAATGAAATTCCAAGGTCATACAAGTGTGTGGAATGTTCATGATTGATTGCTGCAAATAATTTCAGATATGGAAATCCAAAAGAATAGGGTTCAGTGTGTTTATAGAAAATATTTAAAGGGTAATTTTTCACCAGGGGATTGTTGTTATTATTATTTTCTTGGGTTCCAAGTAGAACACCATTTCTCTCTTTTTTCTTCAGCTGGTTTTGGCCGTTTCCACTATTGCTCACAAGTTTTCATTTGCTGCCTATGCGATCTCATCCATGTCACCCTTAGACACATGTCCACCTCGTCGTTTCCCATTCGGGTTCTTCTAGAGAGGTTGGTGCATGATTTCACACAAGGGTCTCCTCAGCTTGTTGGAAAATAGGTTCTTTGTTGGTTCTTTCGCAAAGTTCCATTCTGACCTTCAGGTGTGGAGCGAAGATAACTGTAGATGAAAGTTTGAAACCTGTTGGAGATACTTTACGTGATGCGCCCAGTCTCTGTACCATGTAGAAGAATCGACTTGACATCTAGATCATGTTGCGTGTGCCAACTGCAGCAGATTTACACAGTGATCTCAAACTAGTGAATTTCTGTCTCACTTTCTTGATCTTGACTGTCTTTAGCATCCTTATTCTTGCCTCCAGTTAATAGTTTAAATGATGCTGCTCATTTCGCGTAAGGGAAAGAAGCGACTTTCTTCAAATTCCTACTGTTGAGGGTGGCTGGTGCTTTTAGTTGTTGGTGTGGTGTCTTCGTAATCTCTGTCTCCTCTGTGTGCGAGTGTAGTCTCTTGTATTCCGCCTTTTCTGCTGACATGTCAGTTTTCTCCTGTATATGAGTGAGTTTGTAAGGTATCACAATAAATTATCCACAGAGTCCAGATCTTTTATAGTCTTTTTGTTAGTCAAAAGTATAGTCGGTTTGTTAAATGATGCAGTCCATTTGTAATAGGCAATATCATCGGTGATTATAGGCAGTCTGTATTCACTTCGAACCCTTCACTGAGTTTTACTTTGTGAATCACTTGGCTACCAACGATGGAATGAATAAATGGAGAAAAATCATGCAATGGCAAGTCCTGCTATAGGCTCTTATTATTTTGTAGATTCAGACAGCTGCTTAACTTAAGCTGAAATATCTAGAATCACAGATTAGTTTTTTTAACTATTTGAAACCAAAATAACCATCACTGATTAACAGCTGATAAATCACAGGTTTATTAACCTTATTTCCATGGCAAAGGTTATTCAGGTTTAATAGAACAAGATTAACTTTTTAAACTTCGGTAACAATTTGTATTGTTTCTAGTCCTCAACAGAGTAACAGCCGTTTTAATATGAAATGCTGTTCTTCCTGTATGCTGTATTGATTAAAGATTAGCGTTTAAACCATTTAGCTGAGTGATTCCAAAAGCAACCACCTGAGCTACAAATCCCTTATTATTTCACAACTGAGTAGTGCGTATTGTGTGCTACTTAGAGGCAGATATAAGTAACACGCCTAATGACGTCTTCAGAGAAGTAGTTATAATGTGTTTTAGTAGGAAAGCCATAGAAAAGCTCCCACGAAAAGCAGGTTAAAACAGTGCCTGACAACGACGAACAAAACACTAGCTTAATACAAAATGGTTGATATTCTTCACAAATTGAGAAATCAATGTAAATTTCAAAATTTTTTTAATGTCGATTATACTTTGTCCCCGTAAACACTAGATCTTTCCTCACAACTCTCGTGCTTTTTAATACCACACCATTTTTAGGCTGATTAAGTGGGTTGAAGGACTCAGTTACCTTTTACACTCACTATATACAGGAATAGTAGGCAACTCTTGTTGTCCTACTACCTACACCGTAGGAAACCGTTTCATCAGTAAAACATGTGATACAAAATGAGTGTTCATAATTTATATTTTATTATTCGAAACACAAAACTGATACAATATTGGCAACGAAAGATGTGCTTTACAGAGAAAATGAAAGAAAAATGTCGGAGAAAGAAAGTGAAGATGACTGATGAGCAGCATAATGAACAGAGGATTCATTATTTTCTGTTGCTTTCAGAATAAAAGAGGAGAAAATTGCAGCATGTTCGTCAATGATTTATGTCGTCAGTCATATCTACTGACGCCTAAGCCGTCAGTTTAGATAACCTCACACATAGGCTAAGGATGCAAATTAGTTAATGTAAATTAAAGATAACTAACTGCTTGCATGAGTGCTGTTCACTTTGACTATGTGAAATACTGGACGTCTCAAAGATGCTGTGCCCTAGATCTGAAGAGTATTGCATCAGTTGATTGTAATGCAGAATCCTACACTACAGAGTAGAAGACTACATTTTGTTTTCTTTCGTTTTGTACAATATATGCCACATTTGAGTGAGGTAATGTATATTTATCTGTATAGTCACAACAAACTGATCCCCACTTTCAAATTCATGTACCGAAAAATCGGTTGCAATGTTTACAATGTTTTGTGTACTATGAGGGTACCTGAAGCTCCAGAAATTAGTCGGAAGCCACTCTCATGATCGAGTAGTGGAAGGTAGAGTTTGTAGGACGATTACTCACATCTGAAAAAAACTTATTTCAATATGCATCACTCACTAACCCGTGATTATATATGGTGTCATTCTCGAAGGTGATAAGTTATACGAATCATTTAATTGTAAACAAACCCGAAATTCTGCAGTCGTAAAAATATACAACACTTCATGAGATTTGAATAATGCACGTTACCAGATATCAAATTCAAAAAGTGAACGAATCAGTTGAATGGTAAATTCTCTTTTCTGTCGTCTTTCACAAAATTGTATAATTTGGCGAAAATTCCATAAAGATAAGTTAGAATTTCGATTAAGAAAGGAAAACGAAATTTTCAGTATAAAATGATATCATTCTATTTCACAGGTTCTCATCAGCTGCAGACTACCTGAAAATTACTATGGTTATATAAATGATAATAACATACTTTAATATTTGAAGGGTAGTAGAGAAGAGATAAATTTGACACATCCAAAGTGAAAGCATTACAATTTTTAGTTTAAGTTTTCATCATCAGTTAATACGCTTTCAAAGTTGAAAAGAGGGGGGAGGGGTAAGAGAGAAAACAGAAAAAATTGATTAACAGAACA
This sequence comes from Trichobilharzia regenti, assembly GCA_944472135.2. NCBI lineage: Eukaryota > Metazoa > Platyhelminthes > Trematoda > Strigeidida > Schistosomatidae > Trichobilharzia > Trichobilharzia regenti. Next base: position 37,512,770 of record OX235270.1, read on the forward strand.
GTGTTAGCTTGTAGGTTCACATATCAACTCAAAAAAACAAAAGCGGTTACAGTTCATGAGATTAAGATTTGTTCAGTGAGTTGAGATCACTGAATGACTAAATGACTAAATGACTTAAATGACTAATTAATGTAATGAAAAGCAAAATCAAAATTCAGTTACCAAGGGAGTGAGAGATTAATCACACTCTCTTTCTGTGTGCATAAGTCTGGTTTGAATCGTTTGGTTGCGATCGCTTTGGTAAATCGTAGTAAATTTGCTCTCCCTTGTCTATTAAATATTTTTAAGGACTTAGAAATCTCTACGAGATGTCCCATATCGACAATATGTCTAGTGATTGCACTCTGAGAATATTGGCTTCCTTTCAGGCACAGGTTTCTTGGAATACGTTTAGAAAACCCGGATAGAAACCATTCTTTACGTCATTCTAATGTACTTGCTCCCATAAGTGCATGTAAATTCATAAACGCAGTTGGAGGTGACATCAGCAGGGTATTTATCCAGTTTTGAGTAGATTATAGAAGGAGTGGTGCTATATACCGTTATGAGTTTTGCAGCCAGGAAGTTTCTATTTATTGAGCCTTTCAGTCTTTTGTCAATCTTATGTGACACTGCATCTGCTTTGAATGGGAGACAAATAAACACTTTTTTTTCTACAGTTGGATGCTTTTCTTTCTGATCTCTTTCTCTGCTATACTTCTGTATAAATCCCTTAGAGTATCGATTTTCCCTTAGGCATTTCTCGAAGAAATCTAATTCTTCTTCGACCTTGTTTGGTGAACATAGCTTCCTGGCTCTATCGTACAAAGTCCTCACTAATTCACGTTTATAGCTTATGGGAAAAAAGCTGTTATAGTGAAGATACTGCCCAGTCCAGGTTTCTTTCCTATAGATCGACTTTTCGATCATGCGTTCGTTTGTTCTTTTTACATTTAGATCCAGGAAATTGAACTCATTATTATGTTCATATTCCACGATGAATTTTAAACCATTTAAATTTAAACCAGACTTATGCACACAGAAAGAGAGTGTGATTAATCTCTCACTCCCTTGGTAACTGAATTTTGATTTTGCTTTTCATTACATTAATTAGTCATTTAATTCAGTGATCTCAACTCACTGAACAAATCTTAATCTCATGAACTGTAACCGCTTTTGTTTTTTTGAGTTGATATGTGAACCTACAAGCTAACGCTGTTTTGTTAATCAGTTTTTTCTGTTTTCTGTCTTACCCTTACCCCCTCTTTTCTACTCTGAAAGCGTATTAACTGATGATGAAAACTTAAACTAAAAATTGTAATGCTTTCACTTTGGATGTGTCAAATTTATCTCTTCTCTACTACCCTTCAAATATTAAAGTATGTTATTATCATTTATATAACCATAGTAATTTTCAGGTAGTCTGCAGCTGATGAGAACCTGTGAAATAGAATGATATCATTTTATACTGAAAATTTCGTTTTCCTTTCTTTATTGAACCAAATGTATTACTTAGAATATTCTTCTAATAATCAGGGGAATTTCGCAGTTTCTGGTCAAAGAAATCCTTATGATGTCTGTATGGATAATTTGTTGAAAAATAACAACGTAAATATATGCTTTCTTTGAGGTATATTTCAACATACCTGAAGCTTAAATTGTAGGGTTTCATCGATCAACTTCAGATAACTTGGCGATCGTTTCCCAAATAAATGGTTACCTAATCAGCTGAGATTAAGCTAAAAATCTACTGTGCTTCAGAAATCTAATATGTCATTTCATCATCGAAATAACTTAATGGTATGGCGATTGTTAGCAATGCAACTGTTTGATATTGTGGATTTGGATGGTTGTGGTACTATATCACTAAATCACATGAGTTGATAGAAGTTAGAACTCATGAGACAGTGGATTCTTATCGTATGGCTCAATGGTCCGCAGGCTCACTTTGTAACCTGAAGGTCTTGAGTATGATCCTTGATGAACTGGTAGAAGTGTACTGCTAAAGAGTACCCAACTAGAAGGGAGCTAATAAGCAGTGATCTCTGTTTTTCTGTGGTTCTTGGGGACATCTACTAAGAAACAATATGAATTATAATAATATCAGTGGGAATAGCATTACATCAGATTGTTTTAACCCTTTACATAAATGTTCAGTCATGCTGCTAGACTGATACTTCTTTATTCAATGAATACATTAATTTCTGCAATTACATTCAAATTTGACCTATGCAGCCTAAGAAATCAGTTTTTTATATGCTGTCCATCCGTAAATGCTGATAAGGCGAACACTGTACAAAGACCTACTCTGAAATATCTAACTGATTACAGACACTTTTAAGTCCATTACAATTGTTACAGACAATGGAATATGAAATGCTTATAACTGTGCAATAATATACGACTGTAACTTTTAAATTATGCCTGTACTTGCAACAGAAAACCAATACTACGGACTTATTAATGCTTTGTTAACACAATTATTGTTTTTCTAAATGTATTCAGCCATCCATTGCTCTTATTCCTCCATTTCACTCTTCACTCTGAACTTCATTTGTTTAGTGAGTTTTCATTGGTGTAATTTGTATTACTAGTAATGTCATCATTACTCTTACGTCGGCAGAAGAAGCTCGATCAATGCATCCAAGCCTAGACACTCCATATCGTCAAACAACCAAATGGCATGTTATTACATTTACTGGAGTCATTTTTTGACTGACCTAAGTGTAATATTCAGTTTTACGTTACTGTAAAGACTTTTAAATAAATTGTGTTTGGCTTAAACCCCTTCAGATGCCAAACAGTCAGTTTCACCTGTAGGCATAAACCTGACCTAAACAAACTGGTTAGCACTCACGAGGTGTGCAATATTGATGGCGCTGAAATTGAAACCAAGTCAGAAATTAAATACCTAGGCGTCATCCTATCTTCTCATCTTTCCTGGTCGTCTCATATCTTGATGATTTCTAAGAAAATATTCCGTCTTACCTTCTACATCAAGAAGTTAAGACATTCTGGTATAACCCAAACCTTAGTTCTACAATTCGTTAACTCCCGTATTCTGCCTATTATTCTCTATTGTTCCTCCTTAGTTTTTCCTGAGCTACTGAAGAAAGACTATGCCTTGTTACGCAGGATGTTAAAGGTTGCCAGTAGGGTAAGCTACGTGCCATTTAACCAGCTTGTTAATATTCTGGTTGACAGGCACATGGACTCATGTGAAAAATGGGCAAAATCCATTTTATCTGACTCACAACACCCTCTTCATTCACAACTCTCCCTTTTCATCTCTTCAGGGGAAACCAGAAGCCTATATAGAAAACTATATGCTCGCATTAGCAAATACAAAAACTCAACTATACCTTACTTACCTAGTGATTCAATGCGATAAAGAAAGCCTTAGGCGTGAAACCTGTAACTTATTAAATAGTCACTAGAACAACTGGATCTCGTCTTTCCAACTCATATCATTTATAGGTACAACGTTTTTCTTTCTTTCTTTTCCTTTTCTCTCTCTTTTTTCTGTTATGTGCAGCTTTGTTTCTTTCTTCTGCTTACGCCAGAAAATATATTAGCACCTACTTTTCTAGCACCTTCAAACACTGTTTAACTTTGGCCTTGCTACCGACATGCTAGTATGTTTTTGTCAAAACTAACTGAGATTACCCTTAATCTATGTAGAATTTTATTTTATTGTTAATTTACTAACTGGATGCAATACTGGAGTAAAATACTGAGAATTCCATTCTGTATCGCAAGTACTGTTTTGGAATAAAGCTACTGTCATTATCATTGTACAAAGTGGTGTGATTAATTGCACATCTTCTTTAGCCTTTCACCACTAATGTGTCACCACCATTATCACTTCTGTTAAACTTACTATTGTAATTATGGCGTTTGTCTTTATCTACAGTTTATTATTTATTAGTTGTCCACTATTTGTTAATAAGCCCCTCAATCGACTTTTAAGTGTTCCTCTTAAATGACGCAATTCATCTACAGTCCTTTCTATTTTTCCTTACTACTTACATGTTAGCAGTCACACTTGGCGTGCTTAAATTATTCAAGTATTGGTTTTGTAGGGATTTTGTTTGTTTGCATGGAGGATTTCATTATGAGCTGACATCATTTAGAGAACCACTGAAAAACCTGGGAGTACTGGACAGCTGTTTCGTTCTCGAACCCCGGTGGGTGCGTATTGCTGAAGAGTCGCAAACTGGGACGAAACAGTTTTCCAGTACTCCCGGGTTTTCCAGTGGTTCTCGAACTGACGTCAGCTCGTGATGAGATGCCCCATGCTTAAATTATTCATCCGTATGGTGGAATGACTTATTCAGTGTCATAATCTGTAATATTTATTGTATGCGTATCCCTTCCGCACTCATCACGATGAAGGATTTACAGTAAAACTCTGACGAATCCTGCTGAAATTTATGAACTCAACAGGTCTTGCTCTAATAATTTTTGTCCCTTGTTTATTATAATCTTTAGACGGTAAATGCTTACATTAGCAGTGATAATGATGCATGTTTAGCTGTCATATTCACAACCAAGATGGAGGAAATGGATGTATGAAGTCTTTTTTAGTGTATAAGTCAACTTAAATGCAGAAATATTCCTACTGTTTTCGTCGTCTGTACAAGGCAGTCTTTTAAATGATCCCACTATACTATTATTATTATACTGACTAGAGGTCAACAACTTTGTGAAGTTATTCATTTAATTATCATATTTACCATGTTTCCATAAAATTTCAAGCGTGTATTTGTTACTCAAACTTTACAAATCAACTGTATTACTGTAGTAGAGTTTCATCTTTTAGCTGTCTTTCAGACTCCTGTAGTTACATTTCACCTCTCCCATAACTCAAAATCCATAAGTTTTTTATTTAATAACCTAGGACAACTTGATCGATCTACTGTCTAAAAAAACAGAAATCTGTCCCAAAACTGGTACCGAATTCTTTAATCAATTGTCCACAGAGTACATTACTAGAAAATAAAGTCCACTGTAGGTTGTTTTTAGAAGTCAAAAGACGTACGGTATCTGACCTATAATGTATTCGTGATGGGCCTTAGAAATTGACACAATACGCTTATGATCTTCAATTAGTCCTGTATACGTCTACCTCTCAAGTAAGTACGAATAACGAAATATCTGATAACAGTTCCATCGAAGATATTTCTGGTTAAAATAATGAAGAAAAACAAGGACTATTAAACTGGAACACAGCATTCACTACCATTCATTTTCTGCCAATGAGCAGTTAAGGCTTTGAGCATTTTTTGCTGTCTTCTCTTTCACATAACGAGAAGTTTTCTTTTAACTGAAACACAGTAGGCGCGATGATGATCACAGTGTTTTGTTTGTGAAACAAGGGCAGAATTTCACAGAATGATTTTAATGATAACTATTACTTCTATCTGAATCTCTTCAACTTGAATTGCTGATATTAGTGATGACCGACGATATTCCCGTCAATTCTTTGAAGCTGGAATCGAACAACTTAAATGAAATCAAATTATCAATTCGATTAGGCAAAATCAAATATGATTCTATATTAGGTAACTTTATTCTAATTATCACACAGTAACAACTGGATGATGTTCCAAGCATAAATTATTTATAAAACACAACATAATCGAGCAAAGAATATTCTTTTCGATAAATTCCTCTTCTGGCTCTACAATTATATACATGTTTATATACACAGAATATTCAAGGTTGGTAGTTAATAACAATATTAGTGTTTTTTAAATAATATCGATTTGTAAAGCAAGCATTGATCTTGCTTTACTAATCGATATTATTTAAAAAACACTAATATTGCTATTAACTACCAACCTTGAATATTCTGTGTATATAAACATGTATATAATTGTAGAGCCAGAAGAGGAATTTATCGAAAAGAATATTCTTTGCTCGATTATGTTGTGTTTTATAGATATCTGAATGAATATTTTTGCTACATAAATTATTTCTCACAATCATATCATTTCAGTTAACATATTGAAACAGGCTTATGTAAGGAAATTGAAAAACCTGTGAACACTATTATGGATAAAGTCAAAATATCTACTAGTGATCTAGTATGTTGTATGAAGTCATCTTTGGGTGAGTCATAGTGGTTTAATCTTATGTATAAAACTAATAATCCTAATGAAATGTATAGGATTATAAAAATTCACATAGCAGGGTACCATATCATGCCAATAGTTGACTTTAGTAACATCCCGATGTACGATTCATCTAAATATTTAGCAATAATATTATGCCCCACTAGACATAGGTCAAATTCTAGGCTAACTAATTGCTATGTAATGAAACAGAAACTAGAGGACATTCAGTTAGAAAAAGAATACAAAATGATTAGTTCTGATATAGCCAGTCTACATAGTAATATTCTCATTAATGCAGCACAGGAGGTAGTTAGGAATGAACTGAAGACTGATCCTGGACTCAAAAGTAGGATTAATCTCTCGATTGATGAAATAGTATTAGGTGTTCAGTTATGTCTAACCTCCACTGCATTGAAATTTCAAAATAAACTATATAAACAAACGAATGGGGTGAAAATGGGATCACCAATATCCCCAGTAGTGGGAGACATATTTATAGATAGTTCAGAACATAAGGCACTTAGAACGTTTAATCCGGCTCCTAGGTTATAGTGAAGATATATGGATGACACATTCACCGTGTTGGAATCTGAACGTATCCCTCAATTTCTCACACATATAAACTCAGTATTATAGGAAACCGACACACTAATAAGTACTTAGACTTTATTCCATCCCATCCAGAATCGGTAAAGATAGGTTTAGTTAAATGTCCTTATAATCGGCCAAGAACCTAGTTAGTAGGCCAGAAGATTTAAATAACGAAATCAGACAAATAGCATTGCCATATAAAGAAGGGACGTCAGAGGCCTTACATAGAATTCTCAATGACACTGGAATTCGGGTGGCATTTAAAACAAACAACTTTCTCAGGGATAAACTTTGTTCGCCTAAGCTCCAAATAGATTCAATTCAGAAAAATAATGTAATTTACCAAATACCATGTAATGACTGTAAGGTCAGTTGCATAGGTCAAACTAGTAGATCAGGGTCAACTAGACTATTGGAACATAAGGACTTAGCTAGACCCAGAATAATTGACCCTGCTAAGCTAAATAACCTTGAAAAAAGCTCAGCCAGTGCACTGCATTCACTTGCATATAATCGCAAAATAGAGTGGGACAGGATGTGAGTATTAAAAAGTTAGGTGGAGACAGAGAGGTTAATAACTGAAGATTTGTCTATCGATCCAACACTGCACACGTGCAGTCGGAATGACGCAACGCCTATACTGGAGATATGGAAAGTGACGACAAACAACAGAGGGAAATTGGAGAAACAGAGTAGAGAGAGAAAAAAATATATATAAGACAAATTTTGAAAATATGTGACTAAATTGATAAGATTATGAACAAAAATTACTGCTCGAAACGTCATCCAGTTGTTAATACTGCATTACTGTGCGATAATTAAAATAAACCTATCTAATATGAAATTACATTCTATCACAGTGCCTAAGTTCTACACAGAAAACCTCCATCACTTGTTTATATCCATTGTTTTATGATCTCCATTGGTGCTATCTACTCCCGCAGATATTTAAAATGTTCACAGCCTGAGGTTTCACAAGTCCATAATAAACACGAGAAAAAGCATTATCATCGATGGCAGCTTATCCCAGTACATGAGGTGGCTGTTGCTGAGTGGTGTCCTTAGTTCACAAACTATACTCCTGGACGTTTTATAATTAGCATTCAGCAAAATTTGGTGTATTTTTCAAAGGAGAAAAAGAAGATATCATATTGGTTTCTGGTCAGACAGAAGTGTGTCACACGATCTACTGTCAGTCAATCTTTGACTTGAAGCTCCTGGATGAGGAGGAAGTATCACGCAATAAACTCTGCTGAAAATTATGTACTTTATATAAGCATTGTTCAGAATGAAGCTATTACTATTATTATTATTATCATCACATAAAATCAAATACAATGTTGCTATCTAATACGGAATTACGTTCTACCACACTGAAAAAATTCTACACTGACATTAATAGTGTTGCTAGCTTGACGGGTTAATACCTGACTTCATTAATTAAGAAAATAACATCTAGTCTCTAAGTCAACATGCATCGAGCTGATTATCGTTAACAAGCGTCAAATTCAAGTACCGGGCTTTTGTTTGGATGACTCCTCCTGTCATCTAACAGTGAATTAGCATACATAGCCGTATCCTATCACTTAGTTTCATGATCAAACTTTAGACCTAATCGCTAAGATCCAGTCAGCAAATTTAGAACGAGACGTCTACATTAATAACACTTGCCCTATCACTGCAATTTTGAACCAGAGTGAAATACCAGGAATTTTCCCACTATCTAAGAGTACCTGAAACAAGTTTGTTAAGCAGCAGGCTTTCGTACAATTATCCTTTAAATTGGATGAATTCTGAGTATTTATAATCTATCATAATGCCTGAGTCCCACTAATATAGTAACGATTTCAGCCTATAAAAGTAAAATATGAGTTGACCAAATGTGTATAACTTGTAGAATATCTCAAGTTAGCGTATCGATGTCTTACTGATAAATTAATTGATAGGAAGACAAAGTAGAAGATATGATCTAATGATTTTTAGGACGATGGAGTGAAGAATGCATTGTATCGGAAGGTTAATAGATCTTATAACTTATGCACCTTCCTTGAACTGTAATTCCACGAATCTTATTTTCATTATTTATCTTATTCTTTTGTATTCCGAGTCATAAATAGGGCTTCAAGATTGAGTTTTGAAGTTTCAGCAGCGGTGGTGTTTTTTTACGAGGTGGAATTGCTAGCCTCAGCACAGCCTTTCCTCTTTGTCGGGCATACAGTGGGCTACGGGAGGTAAAGATATTCGCCGGCCGGGAATCGAACCCTGAAACATATGAATCTTAACAAATCTATATCATAACAAGGACATCAGTATTGTTGATGACGATTATTCTAGGATATATATATATATATGTAATTCAGAGTTTTTTCTATGTATGTAATTTAAAGCTAGATGAGGAATTTATCGAAAGCAATATTCTTCGCTTGAGTCTTCTTTTGTCCTCTAGAAGAAATATGTCCTTCCAAACCTTATAACCTGTACAAATGCCTGTCTTCTGCATTTTGTAGAAACATAAATTAAACTTTCTTACTCAGTGTTTTGCCCATAAATTTCCTCGACTACTCTGATCTTCCAATTTATTTACTACCGTTTGACTTGCAACAGTCGACAACCCCTGTAAGGTCTTCTTATTTCTGAAGTCTCGTCTGGCTACTTATGATACCACAATAAATGAGCTAAATATTACTTGCTGGCTCAAATTCATGAACTTCATCAAAGAATTACAGTCCAAGACTGCAAAAGAATATGAAAATCAACTGACAAAAGCATTAGTCAAGGAAAAGTTAACTGAAGATTTCCCAGAAGCACCTGAACGTTACGTTTATAATCTGTCAAATTTACAATTAAGCAAAATTGAATTACAAGCCTTATCTTTGGGATTCAAGTTTCACATCCCTAAAAGGCATATAAACCGTATAGATACAGAAACACAGTTTGAATACCTATACTATCAACTGACTGACCTGCAACCTGTGGATGAAGACAAACGAGGATTGCTAAAGTCCAAACTGGTTGATATAGCCAACCAATACCACACATCACCATCCGTAAAACAAAATATGCTTACTGAGGAGCATAGAGCGGCACTAAGAAGACTATGTGAAAATGATGATATCGTCATGTTTAGACCCGACAAAGGCTCTGGAATTGTTATAATGAATAAAACTGATTGTGTACATAAAATGTTGACAATTCTTAACGACTCCGCAAAATTCCAAGTGGACAAAACCAAGAAGGATGCAACAACGTCATTCGAAAATGAAGTAAATAAATGCCTCAAAGAACTACTCATCAAGAAATTGATTGACAACAAAACGTACAATGAACTCAAATCAAAGGATGGACGACTCCCATATATGTACGGTCTACCAAAAATCCATAAGGCCAATGTGCCCTTAAGGCCCATATTGTCAATGATAAACTCACCATGCCACAAACTAGCCCGATGGCTAGCTGATTCATTGAAGCCAATTCGACAAAAATTTTCAAGTCATAGCTTGGATGACACCTTCCAATTTTCTTAAGAAGTCGATCACGTTGACATATCAGATAAACTGATGGTGTCATACGACGTGACTGCCTTATTCACAAATGTACCAGTGATGGAAACAATAGATATCATTTGTAAACAAAGAGATCTATTGCCATTACCGGAGTCAGAGATGAAACGGCTACTAATTCTTTGCACAAAAGACATCCAATTTAGATTCAATAACCAATTCTACCGACAAAATGACGGGGTCGCCATGGGTTCACCCCTAGGACCCATTCTAGCAGACATCTTCATGGGCTATCTCGAACAGACGCGACTGAGTGACGCTATCAATGGAACAACATACTACCGTCGATACGTCGATGATACTTTTGTTGTTTGTAACGACATGAGTCATGCATCCGTAATATTTGACCGCCTAAATGAGGTCCACCCAAACATTAAATTCACCATGGAATACGAACACAACGATGAGTTCAATTTCCTGGACCTAAATGTAAAAAGAAGAAAAGATGGAAAGGTCGAAAAGTCCATCTACAGGAAAGAAACTTGGACCGGACAATACCTTCATTATAACAGCTTCTGCCCTATGAGCTACAAGCGAGGATTAGTGAAGACACTATACGACAGGGCCAGGAAGTTATGTTCGCCTAACAAGGTAGAAGAAGAATTAAGCTTTGTCGAAAAATGCCTTAAGGAAAACGGGTATCCAAAAGGATTTATCCTAAAGTACAGCAAAGAAAGGGATGAGAAAGAGAAATCTCCAACAGTTGAGAAGAAGAAAGTGTTCATTTGCCTCCCATACAAAGGAGAAACCGTATCGCAAAAGATTGAAAAGAGGATGAAGGGAGCAATAAAGAGATGCTTCCCTGCAGCCAATTTGGTGACACTATACAGTACTACATGCTCTATAAGGCAATCGAAACTGGATAAGTACCCTGCTGATGTTACCTCCAACTGCATCTATAAATTTACGTGTACCTGCGGCAGCAAGTACATTGGAAGGACAGAAAGAAGGGCTTCTATCCGGTTTTCAGAGCATATTCCAAGAAACTTATGCCTAAAAGGAAGCAGATATTTACAAAGTGCAATTACCAGACACCTTGTGGATACGGGTCATTTTGTCGAGATTTCTAAATCCTTCAAAATATTAAACATACAAAGGACAGCGAATCTACTACGATTTGCTGAAGCAATTGCAATCAAACGTCACAGACCAAACTTATGCATACAGAAAGAGAGTGTGGTTAATCTCTCACTCCCTTGGTAACCATATCACTTTCATTACACTGATTACTTATACACACTAGTGAGCTCAACTCACTAAGCAAGTTTTCAAATTGATGAACTTTGACCTTCTTGAGTTGCCATGTTGACACTGTTTATTAGATTTTTCTGTTTTCTGTCTTCTCTCACCCCCCTTTTTTTTTCTTCTTTCATAGTTTGACAGTATATAAATTGAAGGTGACTTAGATTATAATACTCATATTCCAGATACGTCCACCTTATAATGTTTTCTCTATTACCTTTCAAACAATGAAGTATGAAATGTTATTATTTATAACCATTGTAATTTCAGGTAGTCTGCAGCTGATGAGAACCTGTGAAATAGAATGATATCATTTTATACTGCAAATCTGGTCTTTCTTTCTCTATCAAAATTTATCAAGGGAACCAAATGTATGAAATCTTCTTATTTCATCTGCTTAGTTAAAGATAAAAGATCAGTGATTTTCTTGAAACTATATCAAAACTTCTAACAGTAAACACGTTAATAAATTGTGAAATTATTTGTACATTCACTAGTTTCCATTTTTCAACAATATTCAAATCATTTTATTAACACAGAGGTATATAATAAGGTAGACATTAATAATGTACAGACTTCAAGCAAGTGGAAAAAACGACCGGCATTTAAAGTCATCTGAAAAGTTTATTATTTATTTGGATATATGCATTCTTTGAAAGGCAGCACATTTCTCATCATCCTGCTAGAAAACCTTAAACATGTTGTGTTCTCTACAGGACAAAGTGTAGAACTGGACCTTACGTAAGGATAACTCTAAAAAACCAGTGTGTATGTATAGACATACTTAAATTTTAGACACCTAGTGTTTTCAACTGACAGATCAGAAGGTCATTCTCAAGATAAATATGTACAAAATGTTTTGTTATAACTGGGAATTTAAATCAACATACAGTCACTTTTATTAATTATTCTTGTGATTTCTGATTTCGTAGTGACTACTGCAGAGTATCAGTACGATTTTAATGATCGATATGAATTCGAAGATTTTTTTATTATGCGGTAGAAGAATTTAAAATGACTTGGCTTCTTTCTCTTGAATACACCTCACTCTCTTGTACTTTTTAAATCCTTTCTACGCTATTCTATATTAATTTGTTTATAAAATATATATCACACAGTGGGACAGTAATATCTATTGGATGACGTTTCGAACACATTTTATAATCATATCGATTATAACAATTATCAAGCGATATGATTATGGACAATAAATTGTGCTCGGAACGCCATCGAGTAAATACTACTGTTCCACTGTGTGGAATATCTAATGAATAAATTAATATGGAATAGTGTAGGGAGGACTCAGGAAGTACAACCGAATGAGGTGTATTCATACATGTATGCAGATATACATACACATACATGCTGCGACAATGCCCAAGTTTCCCACATATATTAATTTCCTACACTATTTATTCTTTTTTAATTTCTTTGCCTCCCATTGGGAACACAGGGTTTCAAGTTTGAGGTTTGAAGTTCTACCAGTAATGGTGTTCTTTTTACAAAGTATGGTCGCTAGCCTCAATCCCAACTTCCCCTACTTACCTGTCTCACTATGAGGTAAGCGAGTTTAAGGGGTGTTTCATTTGGGAAACCAACCCCAGACCATGTGCCTGGTTGGCGAATGTTTGTACCACTGAACCACTGACGTCTTGAGAAAATATTTGGATGTTGAATTTACTAAAACTTTGCAAAATTTAAATCAAAATCTGTGGCAATCTTCCATTAGTACACATGTATGTATAGAATGTACAGATACGTACTAAGTTATGTAAACACATTTCTATCATTTTTGAAAATCTACTCAAAAAATGTCACCGAACTTTTCTCTCAGTGGAAATAAACTTTGACATTAATTTTAAAAAAATTCACATTACACATGAGAAAATTTTTACTGCCAGAAAATTTTAAAAAACTACCTGACCCACTGATTATTTCTCATGAATGACGAGAGGAGACATTCGATAAAAATGAAAGAGAATAAAAACGACGCGATAAGCTCATCGAACTGAAATCAAAGGGTTTAAAGCATTTCAGGTATATAAAGAAATCTGTTAATTCACGTACAGAATTCAAATACCACATAAGATTACCTATATGGTAAAAGATGAAAGTATCCAGATAAATGACCTGTATACCTCCCATTCGATTTACCACATATAATGCAGCTTGTGGAACAGAAAGAGATATAAATGATAATGATGAACATAAAAGAAGCATAGAATTCCGTAACTGTTTACGATCTGACTGATTTAACTTAGCAATTACCTTCCTCCCTAGGCGTTTACGAATTTTAAACAAAAAAAATGAATCAAGAAAAATGAGGATTACAGTTTGCACAGGTCCCAAATTGGAGAATAGTGTATGATAAATATGAAGAAATTTGTATTTAGGGTTAATCCAACACCTTGTGTGTGCGGCGATTGTAAACCATCCCGTTGTTATAGCAAACGGTAACATGAGTAGTGCACTGAAGACAATGACAATCACATAAGCATACCAAGTAGATCGAGTTGACCAAGTTTTATATTTCGACGGAGTGAAGATGGCGAGACATCGGTTCACTGAAGCACATACACGCATGTTACACATCATTGTGGACGAGAAGGAGTACATGAAGTAGAAGAACTGACACATACTTGAAGAAGTGTAAAGCAAAGAGAAGAATAATCTTCGATTACTTGCATATGGTAGTCCTTTAGCTGGGAAATGCCATAACCATGAGAACATGAAATTGGCGATAGCACTGGAGAGACAGATTCCTGAAATATAAATCATTTGTTTGGTTGCTTTATTAGCCTTGACGATGACTGTTATTCCGATGAAGAGATTGAATAGTAGAGAGAATCCACTGAATATTGGCATCAAGTAAGCAGTCCATACACCGATCAAGTGAGATACGTTGCATTTTATATTTTGCAAAGGAGACCACTTAATATTGTTCAAAATATCACATTGTTCAAATATTTCTCCTGAATTTTCGGAAAATTCTTCTTTACCCGCCAATAATAGCAGCATCACTTCAACAACTTATTTCATTTGTTTTGAGATATTTACGCTGTGATTTAAAAGAAATCTAAGTTTCTGTGAGAAGTAATTATGAAGTCAATTTTTGTCGACTTCAACCGATCTGTTACAGATAACTAACACCTAATGGCCAGATTCTGTTAGGATAAATATTCGAACATATGTAGTTTAATACTATCCAGAATTGTTAAATGGAGATATGCTATTAGGTAATGAATGTATCAGTCAATCAGACTAACAACATAAGGGCGTGAACGCGAAAAATTCCCACCCCCCCCCATTCTGATAAATGATAATATTAATACAGACGAATCACAATTATTCGGGAGGATGAAAAAAGCAATTATTGCAATCTTTTGTTAACCGATATCCAAAAGTAAGTTAATTTTTTTTAATAAATATACGACAATTGAGTATGGACATGAGCTACACTCGCGGAGCATATTTTGTTTTAATTTTCAAGTATGGGTTTTGTAGAGAATGTTTTTTTGTTTGATTGTATGGAGGATTTCATTATGAGCTGAAATCAGTTAGAGAACTATTGGAAAACCTGGGATTACTGGACAGCTGTTTCACCCAAGTTTAGGACTCTTCAGTTTTTTTTTAGTTTCGGAAAGCAAAATATAACGCAAATCTTGATTTGATATTAATTTTATGGCTAGTATTACATGATGTATTACTTATCAGGAAGACTTGGAAAATTAATGTAGTTTTCCCTATGATAACATTTCAAACAAAATCACCACGCCTGACACAATCATTGGTTGGAGTTCAAATAACGCAGAAATATTTAGCATACCTTTCTTACAATGAGTTTCAGTCATTTTTGTGGCATTTATCGCGAATAACATATGTGAATATAAATTTGGTTACTAAGCCTCTTCAAGTTCAGAGCAAACTTCGTCATGAACCAACATAATTTGGAGGATCAATGATCACTATATATCTTAAGTTATATTTTCCCAGTTTGAAGTTTACAACTCCAAATCTACCGGTGGTCGAAGCCATCACGTTTACGATCAAACCAACTGGTTTGGATACATTATCCACGAATTATGAATTCTGTTAGTCCACAGTATGGAGATTTCAGCATCCAGAGTCATCAGTGAGTAAATATACCTACTTTCTGCTCCATTACACGTGAACAAGTGTATTATAAAATCAGTTGAGTTATTTCTCACCTAAAATTTGGAATTTGGTTGAGAACTCATTCATGATTAACTATAGAATGAGTCCTAGTGAGAAGTCGTGGAAATCAAGTTTCGGGACAGACTGAAAGGAGCTGAAGGCAGTTGATAAGTGTAGGGAATTCAGAAAAATTAGAATTCATGGGTACACTGTGGGTTAATAATTAGTATGCTCTGCTTGTGTCTAAAAGGTCGTATTTACGCATTGCAGAAGACATGCAAACTAAGAAAAAAAAAGTTTTTTAGTACTGTCTGTGGGTCGGTGGTACAGCGGTAGAATGTTCGCCAACCGGTGTTCGACCCCTGGCCGGCTCACTCCTTTAATAATAATAATAACATCTTTATTCCAAACAGTATTTGTGGTACAAGTATGGAATTTTCAGCGTGCATTACAGTATATTGCATCTAATTACCTCATAAATTATATAAGATTTAAAATCAAAAAGCAACAACCAAAAAAAGATAAATAAAAAAATAATAAAAACAACAGCGTTGCGTTTACATTTTAAACAATGCACCACAGAATGCGAAATATAAAACTGGTGTGTAATGGAAGATGAGAACAACAGTGCAATAGTAACGAGGAAGGGAAAACAAAAACTAATGGGACTATTTGTTAGAGTGCCGCAGTAAATTGATCGTGTCATACCTAACGGATTTCTCATCACATAGCAACTGAGCCAGATATGGTAGGTATTGTGGAGCTTTTGTACTTGGTAGTCCTAGCATACAGCCTCCTATAGCTGCTTCTAGTTCTATCAGATGAAATGCAAGGAGATAGATGCGTATAGAGAGGATGCTCGGGTCCTGAAAATATAGTATTCGCTAGTTTCTTACATGACATTATATGTCTATCCACAATAGTGTTAACCAGTTGGTTTAGCGATAGCCCACTTGCCCTACTAACGGCTTTTAGTGCCTGCCCTTCTCAGCAAAGCAAAGTCTTTCTTAAGTAGTCCAGGAAAGATTAATGGGGAGCAGTAAAGGGGGATGGGTAGAATACAAGAATTGACAAACTGAGAAAGCAAAGACTGCTTTATGTCAGACTGCCTAAATTTCCTAACGTAGAACGTTAGGCGAAACATCTTTCTACTAACTAGCAAGATGTGGGAGGACCAGGAAAGATCAGTGGAAATACTCAGCCCAAGGTACTCGACATTAGATGTAATTTCAGCCTCTATGCCGTCAATGACAGTGAGGCCATGAGAGCTAACTAGTTGTTGTAGGTCAAGTTTACATCTGAAAGTAAAATTGACTACCTGACATTTAGACGGATTCAGCTTAAGACCGTTTGAAGAGGACCACTGACTAATTTCCGACAGAAAGTTATTTAATTTGGAACAATCTGACTGAGAGTTGACAGGCATAGAAACAGAGAGGTCATCAGCATAATTAACAAAAGCGACTACATCAGAATGAGGCAAGTCATGTAAGAAAAAAGAAAACAGAAAAGGAGAAAGAACAGCACCTTGAGGAACACCAGCTAAAGTAAGTGAGGTAGTGGGGGACTTTCCATTGTAGATGGTGTACTGCTTCCTATCAGAAAAACAGGAATGCAGCCACTTATTTGTCCAGCCAGTAATAAGACTGGTAATTAGTGACGGTTGGGCATGAGGCTAGCAACTCAATCCAGTAAAAACAAACACCACTACTACAGAAGCTTCAAAGATGTAGCTTGAATCCCTATGTTCCATTCGGAAAGAACAGGAATAAAATAAAACAATAAAAGTAGTACTCTCTTCTTATCAGTCGTACTCCAACTGATAGGAGTTCAAGTTAGCACTTTCTTTGACATCTGACACATTTGTATAGCAGACTTTAAACAATATGTAACTAAGCCTCAATTCCGTCATAATGTTCTTTTATTTTAAAAGTTTATTTTTATTTCTCAATGAATGAAAAACAAAAAGATAGTGTTTTCACTGATATTTCACTATTTAATACTATTAGCTTTATCAAAGTGTTATTAAACCAGAAGTTACAAAATCTCAGTTCATATATAACAACTTAATCATAATTCATCAGCAAGGGGTAGTTCTAATTGTTCTAACGTTTATTCACCGGTGAATTTCTCTTGATGGTATGAAGAAGTAATGATACCTTTTTTTAACACATCTTAACAAATTAAGTTTGTAAAATATCATTTTAATTAGGTAACTAGCCAGAATATAAGAGGTTTGAAGTGATTCGGCTTTCTGCACTCAGTCAACCCGAATACATATCTGATGAATTAGGCCCCAAACGAGCGAAGCGGCTGTGCGGTGTTTAGATGACTTTGACCCGGTTATCAAGAACTACTGGATGCTAATCCTGATTTCCAAAAACACATTTATTTATTTTCTACTTTTGATTACAGCTTGATTCCACACCGTATTTTTTGGTACAGGTATGGAATTTTCAGCACTTGATATCGGTAGCCTAAATTTTGCAAGCCGACCATAGATATCAGGTGTGCGTCGGCAGGGGATCAAACCCCGGGCCATGTGCATGATCGGTGAGAGTCCTAACCACTGTGCCACTGACGCACACTAAGAAAAAAGATTTTTAGTACTGTCTGCGCGTCGGTGGTACAGCGGTACAACATATACGATTATGCATCTACACTTGCCTTCATGAGTGCCATTTATGACGTCAAGCAGATAGTATACTGTGATCCGGATATTTTTTAGTTTCAAAAGTGGACTGTGGTGGATTCTCACCTGTATGATTTGTAGATTGAGTTACACAAACTTTCGTTCATTTTAGTAAGTCTATCACTGACTTCATGAGTTAATTTTTTTTGGAATCCCA
The DNA here is from genome assembly GCA_944472135.2 of Trichobilharzia regenti. Classification (NCBI taxonomy): domain Eukaryota; kingdom Metazoa; phylum Platyhelminthes; class Trematoda; order Strigeidida; family Schistosomatidae; genus Trichobilharzia; species Trichobilharzia regenti. Next base: position 37,531,265 of record OX235270.1, read on the forward strand.
TAATCTTTAGCCAGAACAGAATTTTTATTAATATATTTACCTTTTATTATCCAGAATGTGTAATATCTCTCTGGTTTTACTGCCTAAGGATGAGTGGTTTAAGATGATCACGTACGACTTACTGACAACAGTGTGTATCTTCATAAATATCCAGACAGTGAATATTACAAATGCCTTGATAGAATAGGAGCGCTGAGTCTGAATCGTAGAAGGATTCAATATTACTCCAGGTTGTTACGAAGATTAAAACGTCGTACGCTGAAATATTGTGCACTTGATTAATCTGTAAGATATTCACTGATGATATCAGATGGTGGAGATACTATATGGTAGATTTACAAAAGTTAAAATTCATCGACATTATTCTCTAACTCAGTGGTTAGAGGTATTCACTAGGACAGAGTTACGAACTAGTGGGGAACAGATGTCCGATGCTGCCTAGTTTCCTATATCTCACCAAATTGTGAGGTTTTATGAGGTATTTTCATTTCATAAGATCCACTGTTTGAAGAAAGCAGTAGATCTTATCATTTGGTTGACCTGAACTACTTAATTCACTTAATTACTATTGGTTATTAAAATATCCTTTTATTTCACATAAATAGTAATGCTTGGAAAACCTTGGTTCCAGAACTATGGTGTAAATAGACTCCAGAATCCGAAAGAGACAAACGCAGCATGAACATGTTTGGTTCATCGGTAACCACGCCTAGGAGCTCCTGATACTTCTCTGCTGCCTTATGCGTTAAACTTGAAGTCAAAGCATAGGGGACTTGGTCCTAGCGACAATCAGCTGTTTTTGGTATGGGATTCCGGGCAGCATTTCATCCCTCATAAAATACTAAAACAACAATCAACTGAAAACTCTGCTCGCATGCACACACATACAAATTGAGCAATTTGATCCTTGATTTTAATTCCTAAATATACACCACCTTATTTTCATCACGGTTACATGTTTTTTGTTTATTTACTTTCGTTAGCTCTTCACTACTGTTTGATAATTTAGTCTATCCCTACCGTCTCGAGCTGCTAGATAGTCTCCTTCAGAAATCTGGCAACCTATGAGATATGTAACACGACTTTCCTAAAACAGAGTGTTCAAGCCTACTACCAATAAGCTTCACACACTGATTAGACAACAGATAGGTCTAGCCAGAACGCTTGAAGCGTCGGAACAGTGGTTAGGACTCTCGCCAACCATGCACATGGTCCGAAGTTCAAATCCTTACCGACGCACACCTGATTTGTATGGTCGGCCTGCAAAATTTGGGCTACCGATATCCATGCTGAAAATTCCATCCTTGTACCAAAAATACGATGTGGAATCAAGCTGTAATAAAAAAAGTTCCATCAGATTGGTGTATTGATCATATCTTCACCCTTCGACAGATTCTACAACATAGGCATTCCTATCGGCGTCCAACAATCATTATATTTCTTGACCTAAAGGCGGAATTCGATTCTGTCGACCGAGAGGTTCTCTGGTGATGCTTGGCTGTAAAGGGAATGCCGAAATTAAGGCACTTCACTCGTACTCATGCAGCCAGGTGAGGACTTACGGCAAGTTATTATCTGAAATGGTGACGACTAGTGGTGTCCGTCAAGGATGCCCATTATCTCCATTTCTATTCAACTTCATCATAGATGTATTAATGGACTTAACCCTAACTCACAGAGACTCAGGGATTGTCTTGCTACTAGTGTGGTGAGAGCAGGCTGCTAGCCGATTGGTTGGCACTAATCTACGTTAAGGTCTAGGTCACTAATATGGGCCGTGAGAAAATATGAACAAGGCTGAGTCAACAACCAATCACAGCAAAGTTAACGTGGCAAAATATGATTCGCAGAGAGAACTCTATTTGTCAAGGAATCCCGAAACAACCAATCAGAAGCCTGCGTTTGTCTACCTAAACAACCAATCAGATGACTGCGCTTGTCTATAATAATGTAGTTGAAAGATGTATAAATACGTGTTGATTTTCATAATAAAACGATCTGTTGCCTGGCCCTTGTCTTCTGTTGTTACATTTGGTGTCGCTGCCTACCGACAAATGAAAAGCCTATACCCTGCAGTTTTTGATGGAGACATATGGATCTTCGGGCAGGACTTCAAGGCTTCTGCGCAGTTGAGTGGCGTTCAAGATCTGTCAGCGATGGAGCTGCTACTTGAGACGCTGCTGGGAGGTCGGGCGAAAGCAGCATATGAAGGTGTGGGCCGAAGTATGGACGAATGTTCGACAGGGTCAGGCAAACAGTTTCCAAAGTGGGAAGGACCATATATGGTCACTTCGAGATGGGGTTACGCAGACACAGTCGCAATGGCGAACAATGAGAGGCGCGTGAACGTCAGCGAGCTCCAGAAATGGATACAGCGAGACAAGCCAACGATGACGCCTGCACCAAGTAGATCAAGCCGACTTCAGTCGCACGTATTTGACGGGGGGACGAGTGTGGTGAGAGCAGGCTGCTAGCCGATTGGTTGGCACTAATCTACGTTAAGGTCTAGGTCACTAATATGGGCCGTGAGAAAATATGAACAAGGCTGAGTCAACAACCAATCACAGCAAAGTTAACGTGGCAAAATATGATTCGCAGAGAGAACTCTATTTGTCAAGGAATCCCGAAACAACCAATCAGAAGCCTGCGTTTGTCTACCTAAACAACCAATCAGATGACTGCGCTTGTCTATAATAATGTAGTTGAAAGATGTATAAATACGTGTTGATTTTCATAATAAAACGATCTGTTGCCTGGCCCTTGTCTTCTGTTGTTACACTAGGGAATAATCTCGCTGACTTAGAATATGCAGACGATATAGTCCTTCTAGGCGAGGACGCTGACAAAATGCAGAGTCTTTTAAACACCTTGAGCTGCAATCTACGAATGTTTGGCATGCAATTCGCTCCCGCCAAATGCAAGATGATGTTACAGGACTGGACTACACCGACTCCTAGATTAGAAATAGGAAGTGAGGTGGTAGAGCACGTTGACCGCTTCGCTCATTTGAAAAGTACTATCAGCCAGTGTCAACGGGTTGATCTATGACGAAATCTCAGCTCGGATACAGAGGGCTAGTTTCGCATATGCCAGTTGACGCCGTGTCTGGCGTAGACTTGATATCCGGCTATCAACCGAAGGGCGTTTGTACTGCTTATCAGTCCTCTCCGTCCTCCTTCATGGCTGTGATACCTGGCCATTGAGAGTGGAAGACATGAAAAGCGTGGCTAGCTGTCTTTGATGATAGATGCCTGCGTTCTATTTCCCGTTGAAGTGGTATAATAAGGTGAGTAATATTGAGGTTAGGCATCGGTCGAGTTCTAGGTAAGCAGGGGAAATCAATCGACGAGGTTGTGAAGTTACATCGACTGGGATGGTTAGGATATGTGTTACGTATGCCTAGTCATCGCCTTCCTCAACGGGCAATGTTAGCTGATATAGGGTCAGGTTGGACAAGAGCTGGTGCCGGTCAGACGAAAACATGGCCTTATCAGTCAATGAAATCCACAACAGTTGGTGTAAGCCAGCCACGTAAGGTGGTGTAGACTTCCTCACTGGTTGGGGTCCTCATGACGGTAAAAACCAATGGCTGGAAACAATTGGTGATATGGCTCAAATTCGCTCTTGATGATGGCGCCGATGCATTCACTCCTTGTGACTTATAATTTCCGATGAAACTATTTTGTTTTTCGTTACTATCATTTCTTTGTCTGACACCTCTGTTTACTTTCTCTATTATGGATTTCTTCTATTTTCTTCCCTTTCTTTGTGTGCTACATGGAGTGTGGCGACTTGAACTGCCGCACATATGTGCAAAGTTCTGTGTCGAAAAGAGATAGACAGACAGACAAACTTTCAACTTAACGGGGTTTAGGAATGCGTCAGTTGGGGATTGAACCCCAGACCACATATGTGCTTGGTGAGCGTTCTACCGCTGAACCACCGTCTCTAAAACTGAAATTAGAAGTGAATAAAAAATTCCAATTCCGGATTTAGAATTAAAAAGAAAAGATGGGAGGTTGAAAATATCTATCCTCAGAAAACCCTTATGGAATGGAAAACTAGCAATTTTTTCTAGTTGGAGCTTTGTGAGTCATAAAATATCTCCCATCATTACACTTGCTAACCCTATAAGAAAACTCTGCAGGATTGAGTGAGTAGAAGAAGAGCGCATAAACTTCCCAAAAATATCCTCGTATGAGATGGATACCGATCACGTTTTGTGAAGAACGTGGATCCAAAGCGAAGAAAAGAATGCACTTCAATGCCACAGAAAATACTGTGTATGAACCTAGAATTCAGAGGAGCCTTAGCGGCAGATATCCTAAAGAAGAGAACTTCTAGTTGCCTAAAGATCACTTTTCCTTCAGAAATACCAGGAGTAATGTTCTACAGCCACTCACTGACGCTAACCAATGTGAAGGACAAACTCCCACATATGACCACTCCAATGTGCATAAATTTAATCACCTGCTCCTTTGGAGCTGGATACTTCAAAATGTGTTGGAGAACACTACCCAACAGGGCTGAAAATAGGCCCTACTAGTTTATTCACAAGCTCTACAATTGAACAACTCGTCAGCATCTCAACTGACTCACCATTCACAGCCAATTGCAAAGTAAACAAAAATCTACCCAAGGCAGTAAGTTCCCGAATTCCGTGTACTGCAGAAGCTCTCAGCATAGACATCGAAAAGTCGGAGCTATGTGGTCAAACGAAACTACTCCAACCTCTACATTTACCATGGACCTAGTTCTGTTTGACTCCTTAGTTTCCGTTTCTATTCCATTCATTTTCTCATCTTCAATTGTTAAAAGACTATCATTTCAACTTGTTTCAATGCACATCCTGTTCTCACCTATCATCGTTGAAAACTATTTCACACATTATGCAACTGTTTTCTGGTCCTATTTGAAGCTTTCATTTCAAGCTGAAAAACATTATCACCTTTAATCTGCCTTCGTTATTATGTTCAACTAAATAGTAGTTGTGACTTATTTACAACTAAGCTTACATATATGTAAACTTATGCATATGAATGTGATTGTAGAGCTATTGAGGATGAAATCGCTGAAGAGATATCTTTGCTGAGCTTCTTGTGTCCTTTGCGTTATGAGAATTTATATATGTCAGGAAAGAGATCTTTTTGCATCAGTCACAATGGTATCAGGTTGACTGACGCAGTATTTTAACTTCTAGGTGAAGTATTTCTGTTAAGACTAAGCGGTACTGGGGAAAAACAAAACTGCAATAACCAGGCCGAGATTGGATTGATTGAATGGAATTGCAAATGAGAACTTCACACAAAAAGTGAACTATAATAAACGTCACATATGGGAGAAAGAATAAGCAGATGAAAAACCACCAGAATCTAATACAATTAAACATGAGTGTAAATGCGGCATTGTAAATGATTCTGTGGCATGTCACGAGCGGTCTCTAGCTATTGGTTGTTAGCGTCTGTACAACCCCAGTCAAAAGTCCTCATATTCCTAGGTGACTTGAACCAATAGTCAAAGACTTTATGAACTGACATGATGTTTCTATTTGATCACCACTAACTCATCTCCCACTCAATCTTACTGCTTGCTGAAGATTTGGATGCGTAACCATCTCCTTCGTTGCTACTTCACAACCTCATCAACTGACTTTCCTTCATTACCTAATACTTCGCCTAATCACCATATTGTGACACTGAAGATTCCGTTCAGAAAGACGACGAAAGCTCCGCAACTAAACCAACCAGCTCAGAGAACACTATTAATTGCAAATGACACTTAGCTATCAAGCAAAGCGTACGAAAATTTCTGTCCAGTGTGTTAAGAAGATTCAGTATTTCGCCAGTTTTCATCCAGATAAACCATATTATCTGCGTACTCTGAATGCTTTAGACAGTCACTGGGCAACAGATCAATCCATGAATCCCTAAGGTAGATTAAAGACATCGATAAGTATACCTTTGATGAAAAGAAACAAAAGTCAGGAAATCCGCTATCCATGATGGTTATCGTTACTTTGGGTGATAACTTACTTTTTATTATTATTATTGCTCCCTTTGGTTCCTAGTGGAACATAGGGCTTCAAATGCACGTCTCCATTTGCTTCTGTCTTCTGCTGTACTTTTCATCTGCATCCATGTTGGTCCATACTCTTTCAACTCCTTTTCACACGATCTCCTCCATTTCACCCTTGGAGGTCCCACTCGTCTCTTCCCTTTCGGGTTCCACTCGAGGGCTTGACGCGCGATGTCACCCAGCGGTCTCCTCAGCGAGTGTCCGATCCATCTCCACTTTCTCCTGCATATTTGTTGGTTGGCGATTGGTTCTTGTTTTGTTTGTTCCCATAGTTCCTTGTTGGTGATTCTTTCCGGCCCGGCCATCTGATCTTCAGTATAGAGCGAAGACAGTTGTTGATAAAGGTCTGCAACAGGCTGTTGGAAATATTCTTTGTGACCCGCCCGCCAAGTTTCTGATCCGTATAGAAAAACTGACTGACTTGACGTTTGTATTGAAAATCGACTGAATTTTGTTGTTGCTGGTGAGCGACGAAGATTTCCAGATTGATTTCAGGTTGATGAATGTGTTTCTCGCCTTCCCGATTCTCGCTCGATTTGACATCCTCGTCCGTTCCCGTCTGTAGTTGAGACAATGCTCCCTAGATAAGTGAATGAAGTAACCTCTTTCAAATCCCTCCCGTTGATGGTGATTGACGTTGGATGTTGTTGCTGTTGTTGGTTGGTTATTTTCATAACCTCCGTCTTGTCTGTGTTCACCTGGAGTCCTGTCTTCGCCACTGCTTCTTCGACCAGTTTGTCGGTTTTCGCTTGTAAGTCTTCGATTTGTGTGACATCAAACATAAATCATCCACGCGCGAAATCCAGGTCTTCTAGGTTCTTCACGTCGGTCCAGGATATCCCTGTCTTCTCGTTTCCCACTGTCTGACGCATAATCCAGTCAGTCCACCACAATTAGGAATATCATTGGTGATAGATAATAAGCACCCTTGTCTGACTCCTGTGTTTACTCCAAACGCCTCGCTGAGTTTTCCGTTGTGGATCACTTGACATGTGCCGTTGTCGTACAGCTGTTGAATAAGGTTGATGAATATTTGGGGTACGCCGTAGTACTCGAGTGTTCCAAATTACTTCACGGTCAACGCTGTCGAAGGCCTTCTCAAAGTCTATAAAGTTGAGGTAGAGGTTTGATTGCCATTCCATGCTTTGTTCTGTGATGATGATGCGTAGAGTTGCAATTTGGTCAGTACATGATTTGCCTTTCCTGAATCCAGCTTGTTCTGGTCGGAGTTCTGTCTCCAGTGCGTCCTTTAATCTCTCCAGGATGATGCGACTCAGGATTTTACTTGGCGTCGACAGGAGCATGATTCCTCGCCAGTTCTTGCAGAGTGAGGCGTAAGTCGCCCTTCTTTGGTAGTTTCACGAGGTAACCTTTCCTCCAGTCAGTAGGCACCTTTCCCTCCTTCCAGACCTTTTGCAATAATGGAGTCAGCATGTCTGCTGTAGTCTCTGGGTCTGCTTTCAGTGCTTCAGGGGGTATTCCATCTGGTCCGGCTGCTTTTCCAGCTTTCAGAAGCTTGATTGCATTCAAGACTTCAGCTCTCGTTGGAGGATTGGTGTCAACTTGCAGTTGTGTGCGCGCTGTTGTTGGTATTTCTGGACGGGTTGCAGGTGATGGTCGGTTCAAGAGTCCTTTGAAGTGATCCGCCCATTGTTTAATCTGTTTTTCTTCCTTGGTAATTGGGTTCCCTTGGCTGTCTTTTATAGGTTTCGCTTGTGTTGATCTCTTCCCGGATAGAGATTTGGTTATCTGATATAGTGTCCTCAGGTCCCTTTTGCCTGCTGCCTTCTCAGCTTCAGTGGCCAGGTTGTCGTAGAATCGTCTTTTGTCCTTCCTAGCACTCTTCTTCACTTCTTTGTCCAGTGCTGTGTAAGTTGAGCTCAGCGTCTCCTTCTCCTGTCCGTCCTTGCATTGAATCATTTTCTCTTTCACCATTCTCCTCTCTTCTATTAATTTCCAAGTGTCCGTTCCTTGTCTTGTCTCTTCTTTCTTCCTAGAACCGTTGAACACGTTTCGTTGAGAATCGCCTTCAGAGACTTCCAATGTTCTTCCACGCATGATTCTTCAGTGATGTCGCGTAGTGTTTCCTGCTTTGCTCTGACAGTTGCAGTGAAAGTGTCTTTTGTGGTTGTGTCCTTCAGTAATTGAGTGTTGAACTTGCATTGTGGCCTATCCCCAGCTATCCTCGAGGCTTTTAGTTTCACCTTGAAAGTCCCTTCTACTAGATAGTGGTCTGAACCCACATCTGCTCCTCTCCTTGACCTTGTGTCCAGTAGGCTCCGTCTCCACTTTCTTGAAATTGAGATGAAGTCTATTTGGTTCTTGGTGTTTCCATCTGGTGAAATCCATGTCGTCTTGTGTATATCCTTGTGTTTGAACACACTACCACCAATCACCAAATCATTGAAGGCGCAGAAGTCTGAGAAGAGTTCACCATTGTCGTTCATTTCGCCGAGGGCCTCACGACCCATGGTGAGTTCTCTTCCTGTGTTGTCTCCTCCCAGCTTCGCATTCATGTCGCCCATCAGGATTTTGATATCGCCATTTGGGACGTTGTCCATTATTGCTTGTAGTTGTCTGTAGAACGCCTCCTTCTTCTCTTGTTCTGAGACGTTTGTAGGCGCATAGCATTGAATGACTGTAACTTTCCTTCCTTTTGAGTTGAACCTGGCTGTCATTATCCTGGAGGAGATTGGTTCCCACTGCATGAGAGCTTTGGTTGCTGTTGGTGACATCATGATGGCCACTCCCTCGGTGTGCTCATGGTTGTCCTCTGGGTGGCCGGAAAAGATTACTGTCTCTCCAGTAGGTAGTTGGCACCTTCCAGTTCCGTTCCATCTGCTTTCGCAGATTCCCAACACTTCTATTCTGTACCTTCTCATTTCAGCGGCTATCTGGGCAGCCTTTCCAGTTTCGTACATTGTACGAACATTCCAGGTACCCATCCTTACTTTTGCTTTCATCGAAAGAAGGCACATCGGCTGACTGGCTTCCCGAAGGCTTTCACCAGCCTGCGTCATTTCACTTCCCCGATTCCAGCGAAAAGTAAGGCTATTGCTTATTTTTTTAGAATTTTTAATATATTTATTCGTTGAAGTTTCTGTAGCGATTTGGTTGTTTTACAGGGGTGGAGTTGCTAGCACCACGCCCCAACCCTCCCTCTTTATCCGGGCTTGGGACCTGCTAGAAAACTGGCAAGCTAGTAATCTGGCGAGGCTGATAACTTACTTTAAGCCTCTTCAATGCTACAGGAGTTCATACATAGTGTTCCCTAAGAGAGATACTGCTAATAGTTTCTTAAAGGTAAGCTGCTAACTTCATACTGAAACATTCGACTCGCAAGCCTGAACGCTGGCGTCTTGAACTATGAATCTGTCTTGCTTTTCGAAGACGTGCATAAAAGACCTGTTTGAGGTTATTCACAAGCTTCATCTTATATGCACCACGATACTCTTCGGCTAGCTCATGTGGACTCGCTAATGTAGAGATAGCATTTGGTTAGAAAACTCGCTACCTGACTGGTTTTCAGTTAACAGTCGTATATGTGTTGTCTGGTTCAATGGATCTATCAGAAAAAGGGAAGATTGTGGTACCTGTTGATGACTCCTAGTGAACAATAAATGGGTGAACATTTGACACAGTACATTGTCATTTCTACTATGATATAGATAGCTTGACCCCACGCTTACTTTTGCATTTAGCGAACAAAGACAAATCGGCCGACTGGATTCTAAGAATCAGTGATTTGGCACTATTGATTATATAGCTCAACATCATTCTCAGTGGCACATATTCATTCACCCCTTTTAGACTCTCAGATAAATGTTTCCCCATGCTATTATTATTTTTCCAGTATGTTTATGTTCATTATAGTTCCTTTTCAGTTTATGTGGCAACCTGAATATCTGCCCTTCTGAGCAAAAATCCATTATTGGAACCTGGTCAGTCGCTGGCTGCATGAAGGCTTTCACTCCCCAGTGTCATTCGTCCTCGAATTTTGGAGTCCTCTGGACTCCAGAAGAGAATACCTTTATTTTCCTCTGTGCTTTAAAGTTACAGAAGCAACAGGGATGCTAACCCCGAGCTCAGTTTCCATGTTTCCGGAGCTGGAACGTGAACTAGGCGAGTTTAGTCCTTAAGTTAGCACTGTTTAATCTTGTGTGTAATAGTCCTAAGCGGGTTATTATACCCTCTATCAACCAGAATGGATCGGAGATTCTCAAAAAGTTACAAGAAACTGGGAGGAACACAGTGGTTTTTAGTGGGCGATTCTTATAAATCACAAGCATCTTTACTTTCCACTTTCACCACGTTTTGTAAGTGTAGCTATTGTTCGTTTGTGTTATGTGGGCGGTTAGTATCTAGCCTTGATACTTCGCAACAGTAGCAGATCCTGGTTGTTTACGTCAACCTGCTGAGGTCGACATTTATGACTACCACCATATCACAAGATGAACATGCCAAACACTGAAGTATGATAGGAACCCAAACATGCACTCGATAAGCAACCACAGTCATTTCGCCATATACATTATCGGTAACTGATATCAGTGGATCCTTTTAAGTCCATGCTTGAGTGGCAGAAGGAGGACACCAGGCAGTACTACTTCAGCCTATGTTTCGGTGGTTGCTACCGGACAGAAATCGGTTGTGATCTGCAGAAAGCTGAAGAAGACAGTACCCATTATATTACTATGCAGTCCCCTTTGACCACATAGATGATTCTCCACCAAGCTTAAATGTCTGACATGATCCTTAAAGTCCTCACCTAGCACTGCGATATCTGTTGGATACGCATGCTTCAGAAGATCACTCATTTTTTTGCAGAACTCATCTTTAAACGCGTTCACGTGCATAGGCAGAGATGATGAAAGGACAATACTTCTCTGCATGGTGGCTTCTTACGCTAACATAGCTTTCTAGCCACAGAGTACACAAATGATTGTTGATAGTGATCCAGTTATGTAGTCCGATGTAGTCTGTACTGCTCATTATGACACTGTCATCAGCTGGGCCGGTTATCGATGCTACAGGGTTCTTGGATGGGCACACATAAAACACCATTCAAATTTCCGAGTGGAATATTCGGAGAAATTAATTTGGATCTTGTATTCAGGTCTCAGAAATGCATCATACGTCAGCATTTTTTATTTATTTATTTATTTTTATTACAGCTTGATTCCACATCGTATTTTTGGTACAAGGATGGAATTTTCAGCATGGATATCGGTAGCCCAAATTTTGCAGGCCGACCATACATATCAGGTGTGCGTCGGTAAGGAATTGAACTTCGGACCATGTGCATGGTTGGCGAGAGTCCTAACCACTGTTCCGACGCTTCAAGCGTTCTGGCTAGACCTATCTGTTGTCTAATCAGTGTGTGAAGCTTATTGGTAGTAGGCTTGAACACTCTGTTTTAGAAAAGTCATGTTACATATCTCATAGGTTACCAGCTTTCTGAAGAGAAGAATGCACTTCAATGCCACAGAAAATACTGTGTATGAACCTAGAATTCAGAGGAGCCTTAGCGGCAGATATCCTAAAGAAGAGAACTTCTAGTTGCCTAAAGATCACTTTTCCTTCAGAAATACCAGGAGTAATGTTCTACAGCCACTCACTGACGCTAACCAATGTGAAGGACAAACTCCCACATATGACCACTCCAATGTGCATAAATTTAATCACCTGCTCCTTTGGAGCTGGATACTTCAAAATGTGTTGGAGAACACTACCCAACAGGGCTGAAAATAGGCCCTACTAGTTTATTCACAAGCTCTACAATTGAACAACTCGTCAGCATCTCAACTGACTCACCATTCACAGCCAATTGCAAAGTAAACAAAAATCTACCCAAGGCAGTAAGTTCCCGAATTCCGTGTACTGCAGAAGCTCTCAGCATAGACATCGAAAAGTCGGAGCTATGTGGTCAAACGAAACTACTCCAACCTCTACATTTACCATGGACCTAGTTCTGTTTGACTCCTTAGTTTCCGTTTCTATTCCATTCATTTTCTCATCTTCAATTGTTAAAAGACTATCATTTCAACTTGTTTCAATGCACATCCTGTTCTCACCTATCATCGTTGAAAACTATTTCACACATTATGCAACTGTTTTCTGGTCCTATTGTAACAACAGAAGACAAGGGCTGGCAACAGATCGTTTAATTACGAAAATCAACACGTATTTATATATATTTTATGTGCATTAATAAGGCTTATGCAAGCAGAAAAAGGCAGTCTTCTGATTGGTTGTTTCTCGTAAGTTAAGCAGACAAACACAGTCTTATGATTGGTTGTTTTCGATATTTCTCGGAAAGTAGAGCCATCTATCTGCGAATCATATTTGTCCACATTTAAGTTTGCTGTGATTGGTTGTTGAAACAGCCTTGTTCATATTTTCTCACGGCCCATATTAGTGACATAGACATTAACGTAGATTAGTGTCAACCAATCGGCTAGCAGCTTGCTCTCACCACACTATTTGAAGCTTTCATTTCAAGCTGAAAAACATTATCATCTTTAATCTGCCTTCGTTATTATGTTCAACTAAATAGTAGTTGTGACTTATTTACAACTAAGCTTACATATATGTAAACTTATGCATATGAATGTGAGTGTAGAGCTATTGAGGATGAGCTTTTTTGTTCTTTGGTCCCTAGTGTCCTGGTTGTGGTTGTACATTAACAACTGTCGGTATAATGACTGGTTTATCTCTAACAGAACTCGATGATAGTAGAATTATCAAACATGAAGTCATACAATAAAGTAGTAACATTTATCTTTTCGGGGTCTCAGCATCTTTCCATCTTCTTAAGTAGGATAAGAAGCAGTTATGAAAGGGTTGTGCTTAGAAGAAAAGGATAATTTTTTGGCATGCATTTTGTCTGGTGAAAAGTGTTAGGTATGAAAATACTAACTTGTTGGGAATCAGTGAGTATAAACGGTTCTTCCTGTTATTAAAGTATTATGGTCACTATTCCTACTGATTGTCATTACACCTGCACACTAATAGGTTAATACTAATATGATTATCGTCGGCATCATAAATTATTTTGCTTTCACTATGCAGTGTGAAGAGAACATTAGACACGATATTCTAATGCACACGGATAATTCCACACTATTAAAAATATTTTTTGTCGCAAAGCTATTATAATTATTACTATAAACTAGGATAACCAACGATTTACACCGATCCAGCAGGACTAGTTTCAAATTCCCACACATTGTCTAATACCTTATTATTATTATTATTATTGCTCCCTTGGGTTCCTAGTGGAACATTGGGCTTCAACTGCACGTCTCCATTTGCTTCTATCTTCTGCTGTACTTTTCACCTGTATCCATGTTAGTCCATACTCTTTCAACTCCTCTTCACACGACCTCCTCTATGTCACCCTTGGACGTCCCACACGCCGCTTCCCTTTCGGGTTCTAATACCTTAATCAACCTTAACCAGTAGTTCATTACTTCTGAAGTCATCCCGTCGGGTTTTCCTGCTTCTCCTGGTTTCAGATCAGATACACTCTTTGCAAGATAATTACATTGATATGCTGGGTAATTTCTGAGTGCTCCCACTTCGGGAAATTATTATTAGAACGGCTGAATATGAGAAATTCTGTACTTCTGGCCTGTTTGTTCATTCCCGATTTGTTATAAATGAGTTGCCTACCGTATATTAGTCTGAGTAATAACATTAATAATAATAACCGAAGTGTTTCTTTATCACTCAATACTGTCCATCATAGCTCTTCATCAAGCTGAAAAGCTTAAGACAAAGTAATAAAGGCTCATAACTATGCGTACTTCGTGTGTAGGCAAGTTAGTTCCATAGAAAACAACTTTTCTTATACATTAAAATGAGCCATACGATGATAAATTAGAGACTATACTCAGCCTGAACTGTCTGTATGATGTAGATTGTCTAAGCGAGTTTATCTACTTGTAGGCAAATTTCCATGTTAAAAGATAAACAATAGCAAATCAACTGTGGATACTTGTTTTAAATACAAACAGAAGAGTCTGACAGTAACTGACAAATACAGTATGCACGAAACCATGAACAACTTTGTCATCGATGTGTTTTAGTTCATGTTATGTTTGCATAATATATGTCGATTTCATTTAAAGAACAATACCCTAAGACTTTTAATTTTACTCATTTTGTTCTATTTAACGCAAGAAAATGAACGTAGAAAATTATGAACCATACATGTCTTCTGATTGTAGTGGTTCTTTCACAGATAAAAAGGATTGAGATTACTTCTAACTTCCCTTTATAGGGAGATGGATATCAACTCTGTGTCAAAGATGACAGAAGCTAGTACACAGAAAATCAGCTTTTCTGTCTCTGCTAATATTTCGTCAGCAATAAGTTCATTAAAATAGTTTCAATATATATATTTAATCACACTACCCGCTCATCTTAAACACAGAATTGATGTACAGCAGCTTAACCACACACCAAAAATACTCAGAAAACACTTGATTTGGTCATTTGCAAGAATTTGACAACATTTATCAGTAAGAATTTACACGAAACTACTTGGAAATGGTAAAGGGAAGTGAATAGAATAGGGAAGGGGGGTGGAATATCAGGGTGTACAGTTACAATCATCAATAAGTTTATCCACCATCTGGCCTAAAAGTTGTACACCGGGTAAGTGTTTAACTTTCTGTAAACTATCACCATTGATTTGTGCATTCGTAGAAACGATTTGAGCAAAATATTCACGTAATTCTCCGGCTAGTTCATATCCAATCTGGTTGTATTCTGATAAAACTTCATCAACAATATCTTTCAGTTTATGATGTGTTTTCGATGTAGAACAGGAGAGGATGGCATCTGCAAAAGTTGGTTCACTTAAACCGAATTCAGTATAGTCTGGGATAATTTCAGACGGTGTGAAGTCATTTCTTTTCATCGCTTGTATTCCTTTTACAGACTGATAGGTATCAGCTGTGAGTTCAGTAAACTTGAGAAAAGTAATAACAACAAGGAAAATCAATTAGCTTTACGAGGACAATTTATGAAACTTTGTAGAGAAGAAAAGTGTACATTATACAAATCAACCTTACTACTTTGCAGCTGATATTCTTGGCTAAGAAGGTTGAAGCATGTAAGTTATGATGTATCCTAGTATGAGAAATACAGAGTAAGACAATAATGCGCAATGTACCACAAGTATGAATCCATCTGAATGACAATGATGTGTCAAGATAAAAAGTGTGATACAGAATAACAACATGGTATCGCAAAACCAGGAAATGAGGTGAATTTCGAGTCAATGCTGAACAGAATGAATAAATCATGAATGTGTTTCAGTTACTAGAAACCATAGAAATGTGACTACTGGCTTTTCCTCCACTGTCTTGAGTCAAAAACTCCAAGGTGTTCTTAGTCAACAAAAAACCTACCTGGATAATAGCACCTGAACAATACTGCAGCTATTATACAAACTATGGAACAACAATTCAAAGCTCTCACAACCTATGAATTATGTTGTAACGGCAAGAGGCAACAGACTTGGGGAATCCGTTATCTGCATATGGTGGAATTATGTACACTTTACCTGCAATCGGTCATTGGCACAAATCTGTAGTGTTGTGATACTTCTGCCCTTCGTAATGTGTTTCTGTCTTCTTTTCACGTCTCCCATGTTTTACCGTAACTTCAGTTCATTTGCCCTCTTCGACTTCAAGTTTATCACTCCACTATTTGATATTTTTATGCCGACTAACGTATTTTTATATACTCCCGATAAAATCTTATCAGCACCACACGCCACAGTATTACCACTACTCAATCATCCAAATGTGATTCACCATACTAACTTTTTGACCTCGCAAATGTACCGTTTTATTGATAAGAATAGAATTTGAGTGTTTTAGTAGGGTAAAGTTCCACAGGAGAATGCTTTTATTCGATATAAGGACGCTAAAACGTTACGAGTACAACTTATCCCCCTTAGTCAGATCCAGGCACTTACATATTTTTTCTCTTACATAGCTCTACTATTTTTTATTCTTTGATTTTATTGGTAATAATATTTTTAGATAAAGCCATAAGAAGACGTAATTTGTCTAAATAGTGTAATGTGTATTTGTGCAACACTCATTTCGAACAATCTGATCCATCACAAACCGACTTGTCATAGGAATATATATGAAATTAATAAAGAGGTAAGATGTGAGAAAATAGACTTGGGTTAAGTTAAAAGGACACATTCAATGTTAAAATAACAATGCAGATCACTAGACTAAATAACAGAGGTAATAGTACATCTACTATGGTATCAAAACAAATTTACCTAGGAAGGTTTAATGTGATGACGAATTGTTTTTGAACGCATAGAGGTGGTTTAATAATAAATAATAATTTTTCCTTCACG
The DNA here is from genome assembly GCA_944472135.2 of Trichobilharzia regenti. Taxonomy (NCBI): domain Eukaryota; kingdom Metazoa; phylum Platyhelminthes; class Trematoda; order Strigeidida; family Schistosomatidae; genus Trichobilharzia; species Trichobilharzia regenti. The sequence continues at coordinate 37,547,733 of OX235270.1, forward strand.
TTCCCAGTGGAACATAGGGTCCCAAGCTAGTGGCTTGAAGTTTCTGCAGCAGTGTTCATTTTTAATTTTACAGGATGGGGTTGCTAGCCTCATGCCCAACCTTTCCTCTTTACCAGGATTATTTCTGGCTCAGTGAGGTAAAGGAGTGCGCCGACCGGGGATCGAACCCCGGACCATGTGCATGATCGGCGAGCGTCCTAACCGCCATACCACCGACGCACTACAGAGGTGGTTTAAGCTTTCTAATTGCCAGGGCTTCCATAAACTTTAGGATACGCCCCAAATACATTTTATAGACAGGTGTAAAAGATCTGTTAACATCAATTTTATGTCCTGTCTCTATAATATGTTTCGCAATAGAAGAGCTAGGTCTCCTGTTTTCACCATTAATGGGTTCTGACGATTCCATTTTTTTCTGGAGCCATTTAGGAATATGCTCTGAAGCCCTTACTTGCAGAAACCGACGAGTCCTTCCTATGTATGTGTGTCTACACGCACATTCAAATTGATAAATACAGTGGGATATAATGTTCGAAGGGCTTAGATAGATATACTGGCTTTACATTATCTATTATATTATTATATATTATAGAGACAGGACATAAAATTGATGTTAACAGATCTTTTACACCTGTCTATAAAATGTGTTTGGGGAGTATCCTAAAGTTTATGGTAGCCCTGGCAATTAGAAAGTTTAAACCACCTCTATGCGTTCAAAAACAATTCGTCATCACATTAAACCTTCCTAGGTAAATTTGTTTTGATACCATAGTAGATGTACTATTACCTCTGTTATTTAGTCTAGTGATCTGCATTGTTATTTTAACATTGAATGTGTCCTTTTAACTTAACCCAAGTCTATTTTCTCACATCTTACCTCTTTATTAATTTCATATATATTCCTATGACAAGTCGGTTTGTGATGGATCAGATTGTTCGAAATGAGTGTTGCACAACTACACATTACACTATTTAGACAAATTACGTCTTCTTATTGCTTTATCTGAATTCATAAAGGGAACTAATTGTTTTAAATAGTATTTTTCATACTTATAGTATCGTAGCTGCATTATTCTTATCCAACGGTCTGACATGGATTCATTAAAGGGAGATTCGGTAATCGACTTCTCCCTCCAATTGACTATATCACACTTCTGTGAAATATATTTCTCCCCCACACCATAACATCTTTGTGTATTAATGCACCCTTCATATTAGGTTTATTTTTATTTTTTTTAGTGTTTATCATCCTGAACATAGCTAAATGCTTTGATAGCCTAAACGACTGTGATCTACTGAATGGACTTAGGTGTAATGGATCTCACAGTCATTGAAAGGTATTTTGACGGTTAGGTTATTTTCTCTATTCGGGTCAATAAAACCCTTTAATCTTTATAGTTTGTAAATTGTACCGATTTACTTTCCAGAATTCTTGTTTAGTTTTAAAGGCCATTGCCTTTACTGATAAGGCGTGAGATAATCCAAAGTCAAGGTTTTCTATAGACGTTGGTGTATGAGCATCTTTTTATTTTTATTTTACAGTCTAAAATAGCTAATTCTCCTTGTTTATTTTTAGGTCAAAGTCAAATTTGAATCCCTATACTACAGAGTTCAAATGTGTGTGTGCGTCGGTGGTACAGTGGTTAGGACTCTCGCCGACCATGCACATGGTCCTAGGTTCGATCCCCTGCCGACGCACATCCGATATCTATGGTCGGCTTACAAAATTTAGGCTACCGATATCCATGCTGAACATTCCATACTTGTACCAAAAATACGGTGCGGAATCAAGCTATAATCAAAAATAATAATAATAATATATATTCTGCGTAAGGGTAAAATAAAATGGGTAGCAATGACATCTCGATATTAACAACTGAAGTAGATTTTTCTCTGGACAGCTGGGAAAATATAACTCTTAAAACAGGTAATCCCACTCCGAAGGTACACTGCAGATGTGACAAAGTTTGTCACCCACACTATCTCCACCCTCATGTAAAACTGAACTTGTGCGCAGGGATAAGCATAGAGTTATTATTACCATTAAGTTCAGAATTTAGAATAAAGAGACACATGCGAAAGACACTTTAGCATAACTTTGCTTGCACACTAACGGCTAATTTGTGTACAAACTCTTCCTATTCTAAAATATACAGCAAGAAGCTACTGAAACTTACCCAGGTACGCTGAATATGTTCTCTTTCTTCTGTTAATCGTGTTAAACATGCCCATGTTGATCCAAAACTTTTGACAGTTGATGATATTTTATTCCAATCTCGATTTAACTCAATTGGTATAGAGGAAGAATTACATATATGCTTTTCAACAAGAAGTAAAGCAGCCTCACAACAACTACCCAAAAGAGCACCACGTGATAATTGCACAAATGAAAGCCATTTTTCTGTTGGTGATAAATGAATTGGATTGGCATCCAGGTTATTTTCAACTGTATGGTTAACATCAATGGTACTTGTAAGAGCCAACTCATGAAATTCAGCTTCTACCATATTTCCCATAGCTTCTGATATAATATCAACAGCCTAATTAATGAACATTTAGCAAAGACGAGGAGAAAATTATGAGGGTAAGGATAATATTTGGAAGAAAACGAATGAAAAGAAGACAAAGAGTACCATAACAATTTAAGAACAAAAGTGGTCGCTAAATACACAGAGTAATAACTCATAGACTATCTAACAAAACATTTGATAGGCACAGGAGGGTTGGACATGCTCGTATAACTTCAACATTCTTATCCAAACGCTATGCTGATAGTATGTTAGTAATTTATAGGTTTGTTACCCGGGGCACATTTTTTCGTGAATGATACCATTTTCTGCAGAATAGAGTAAACAATTTCCACTTTCTATATTTAAGCATGAATCATGCACACTGTTTGAAGTCTTTGGCAGGAATTTTTTTTATTTCAAATGGGACCCAACTGAAAAGTGTTTCTTATTAGTTGGTTATGTGTAATTGGTGATAAGAATATGGCACAATTCATTCGCCTGAGTATAATAATAATAATTTAGAACAAATGGTTTCTGAGTAACAGACTACGAGTTTTTAATATCCGATAAATGAACTTAAGACGTTAAGTGGATTAAGTGAAGTTCACGCGTTTGAGTCGATAAGCTACATCTTTACAAATATTACGATGAAAGCATGTAAGTAATCATTCTAAGATATAATAGTGAATATTTGAAGATAGCACCGATGGTTATGTAATAAAAGCAATTTTACTGGCTTAGTGGTTAAGACTCTCGCCAACCATGCACATGGTCCTAGGTTCGATCCCCTGCCGACGCACACCCGATATCTATGGTCAGCCTGCAAAATTTGGGCTACCAATATCCATGCTGAACATTCCATACTTGTACGAAAAATACAGTGTGGAATCAAGCTGTAATCAAAAATATTAAAATAAATGTTAAGTTCTCTCTATATTATTTTGTGTATACAATAAAGGCTTTTGCGCACACCAAACCAGTGTGTCAGTTGAATACCAAAGTGGTTGTCTATGAGTACTACTAGTTCAAATCATGCCAATTTTTCTGTCAACCTCAAACACAACCCATAAGAACTTCTGGGTCATTTAAAAACTCGACAGAAAGACGAAGAGATTACTTGCAGTTTTAAGGTGTTTCATTAGATTAACATTCATTATATTGAATCATAAGAAGAAAACCAACAAAGCTGAAAGACGAGACACTATAGTATGAGGTTAAATGTGTCGACATAAAAGCCTGGCTTGAGTATCTACACCACTAATTGTCCGAAAAGCGTCAGTGGTTTAGTGGTGGAACACTCCTAAACCAAGCAAGTGGTCCAGAGTTCGACTCCAAACCGATCCAACCCTAAACCTCGCTTAACCGGTAGTAGGACTAGTAAAGAGGGAAGTTTGGGCGTGAAGTTACCATAAAAAATGAACACCACTGCTACTGAAATTCTAAGTCCAAGGTCGAGACCCTAAGTTCCACTTGGAATGCGAAATTTTAAAAAATTGTTAGAATAAACACCGAATGATGAAAACTAATAAGTTATGTTCATCTTTAGTGATAGTAGTGATATGACGTATATATTATCATACTTTTAGAATCACCAGATGCTCACTAGACCAAAACACTTATGTAATAGTGCCAATAGTCGATCCTGAAATGTTTCCATATAAACCTAGACATTCCAGCATACCGAAAACTGCTATGACAATATTAATTTTTTTAAATAAATAAGCAAGTGAAATTGGTATCGAAGGATAGTGAAGTATATCGACATACTTTGGCATGATGGAGTTTAGCTAAACTAGTGGAGACTGACGCAAGCAACACATCGCCTGATAAAGTAGCCAACTTATTAGCTACCTCCATGTTCTTCATCCACGTTTCAGTGTCATTAGTCTTTCGTGTAACATCATCTAAATCGACTAGGCTTCTGTAAACAAAATGTCAGAAATGTAAAAATAAGAAATACTTAGAATGTAAAAGATAAAAATGTTGACAGTACAAAGGGTTGATACAACATTTCGACAATATTCGTATTAACATATTAAGATGCTCACCACTTTAACTCGAAAATGCACTATAAGACCATCTACGGATCACATATTATGTGACAGATTATGATTACGAAAGACCAGATTTCCATCTGAATGCAAAACATGGCAAATACAAAACAATAATATTTTATCCGTGCTCAGATTTACTCAGCAACCGATCCTTTAGAGCTGATGCAGTTTCTCAAATAAGTAAGGTCTATACATCCGACCACTTCGTTCCGTTATCCTTAAAGAAGGAGTCGGTACGCACCAGTCCCGTAAAACCATTTTACACCTAACAGTGGCTAACTACATGCCAAAAATACCCAGACTTTTGCTCGGTGTTTAGTGGACTGTGTTTTGTCAGCGTATCCACGTTAAAGGATAATATTATCAAAGATCTATCTATGAAAGTAAGCAAACCACTTAAACATCGTACGCAGTGGACGCAACCACGTAGCTGAAGAGAGGTTTTTGTGCGATACAGTTAGTGTTTAGAGGTCGTTCAGCTACTTCAACAATTTCGAAAGCACAAAATAATCGAGCAAAGAATAATTCTTTTCGATAAATTCCCCTTCCGGCTCTACAATTATATATATATATATATGCATATATATATATATATATATATATATATATATATATATATATATATATATATATATATGAAGAATAAGGCTTTTTTTGCAGCTGTTGGTAACTCCGGCTGCTTTGGTTTCGAAAGCTTCGTAATTTGGTAGAAGTTAGTCCCTGAGACTAAAATATTGTCAGTTATTTGCCCACCAAGGTTGTTTCGCCTTTTTAGACAAGTTAACCACATCACACTACTTCATAGAAATTTGGACGTTGGGATAATTGTGGCCTCTAAAACGACTTAAATATCTCTGGAGACATCAATGATTGCAACCGCAAAAGAACCAAAAGCTATCTTTATAAGTGTATCTGTGACAAATTTTAATGCTTGACCCATTACTTGAAGCTACTATCTATTGAGAAAAGCACATTTGGTCTGGGGACCACAATCTGAAGGATAACTAATGTAAACTTAGAAGAGTGATAGTAGATAACATGGCAGATATTTCATCGGGAAAACTTCGTCAGAAGTATATAACCACGAAGACCATTATTAGAGAGATGTTGAGAAAAGTTAGTAAACATGATTTTTTTCCAAGTCGCTAATTTCTTTCAATGGGACAGTATTACTAACGTGATGGTGCCGGAAATGCAAATATATATGTGAATGTCATCCTTGATAAAATCCAAATCCCTCCCAAGTAACGAGCCAAAACTGATTCTGAGTAATTTATACAATTTTGTGAACAATCGTAACAAAAAGACAGTAGGTATATATGGGCGTAAAATGACCTCCTTTAACAAGACTGTAGTTGCACGCTTTTGATTGTTTGAAATTACCGTACAGTAAGTGGTAAATACATAAGCATTTAAAAACTATGCACACAACCTTTACTGCTCGACGAAAAAAATCAGACTTCAATATTCATATTTATGAACGGGAATGACAACTAACTTGTGAATGGCTAATGCAGTATGGACCGTTTCAAATATTTCTGCCAGACTTCGGTGCTGATTACACAATTTTGTTGAATTTGTAGGACTAGCATATGACTGACCAACTAAAAGTATAATCAGACCACCAGAAGGACGTTCGGACATTATTGGTGGAGAAAAATGGTCTGATATAGCAGAGGAAATGGAGAATAAGTTATTAACAGATTTGCCTCGAAGACAGGATCGTACAGTAGAGAAAAAAGGATGATTAACATTTGATGCCAAGCGGCGTGCACGAGATGCTAAGGAACCAGCTTCTGAGGATAGTATGGAGGCTAAATTAATGAATGGAGCTGGACCTCCGAGTAACTTTTCCGCCTGACATATCAGTTTGGACCATGTTACTGTCATGATTGGGATAAAAACAAGTAAATAACAAAACTATGGTAGTGATGAATGAAAGGTAAGCGGAGGATTCAAACGTGTAAGAAGATTATCTAGGTCAAGTTCATTCCAACAAACACTGTCAAAAAAATCTGAAGCTGGGACTTCAAAACACCGCTGACCACCAACAGGTTGAGGTTCTGGATCAGGAAGAGAATCGGGTTTGACCAAAATAAGTTCGAAAGGTAATGTATCGTCTCCCCAATCTGCTCCGACTATGTCAGTTAAAGGTCCGTCAGCAATATATTCGGCATCAGACATCTGGAATAAAATCAAAGAAAAAATCGGACTTGTAGTTGTGAAGAAATTCAAGTCACATGAAGTTATGATATGCTAGTAAACAAATAAGTATACAATAATGAACCTAAATGGCACAAAATAATAACTATTATTCCTATCTTAATTAGTCATCGTCTGAATGGTCTTCAGTAAAGAAAAGTAGTCTTAACATGGAACTTTCCACCTTAATATACTAAAGACCATCAAACTGTTTCATTTGTTGTTTTCTAGTGTTACAAAGTTAGCGATGTTCCTTAATGCAACACAAGAATCACACTGGCAATTGCTTTCAGTACGATACTTAAGGACGTGGAATTCTATTAGGCTGGCAGTGTTTTTTTCTTGCAGACAGCGATACTTCTTCACTACTACAAATAAGAAAATACCCATGTGAATCATATTCAACTCCATAAATGATAAGGAATCACTTGCATTTATTTCGACGGAAACCACAATTAATTTGCCTACTGTAGAAACGATAAAAGTGCATAAACAACAAAGAGAAATACTGAAAGTCAGAAAACCTATGTGAATAATCGACTTTTTGTGTCACTTTTGTACGTGTCCGTTTCTACTTTTTGTGTTACTTTGAATTCGAGATGATAAACTTCTATGAGGAATGCTAAGCTGGTTGATGAATTAAGTTGTTGAGACAATTCTTGAACCCTAGAGGAAGAAAAAATTATCTGCTCCTAAGCCTACATTTAGGCATACATTAAAGCAATTGTCACGGTCTCTTAACACATACAAAATTCCGTGCTGACGGGAAGTACCATAAACAGCATTTTGTTTTTCTCTGGTATGCGAATGTTTAAAATGCGACAAACATCACGATTTGTTATTTAATTCAATTTGGATTTCTCCTTTGAACCGAAATGTTCGGTCTCCGTTGATATGTCAGCTCCTTGTGAGGATGCTTCGATGTGTGAGGATTTGACTCGCAGTAATTTGGTGGATGGTGACTAACAGTGGAATCTAGGATGCGCATTTTGTTCTATTTAGGACTGACTCGTCATCCGGATGTACCTGCATTCCCCAGCTGGAACACCATAGCTCACTGGGGAGCGCAGATATATTCAGCTGACAATTCAGTCCAGAATGGGACAAACTGCGCATCCTGGATTCCACTGCTAGCCACCGCTCAACTAATTACTTCAAATCACTGTTTGTAATATATATATATATATATATATATATATATATATATATATATATATATATATATATATATATATATATATCAAAGGCGGAATACAAAATGCAGAATTGAACAACGACTACGATTTCAGAACAGTCGTCTCCCACAAATAGGCAGTTCAGCATAAAAGGAGACTTAAAGGTTAAACAGAATAAGAGAAGCAACAGGTTTTCCATAACGCAACAATAAAGACTAAACATGATGTAAACTAAAGGAAATCCAATGACAAATACGCGAAAGCAATGTTATCAGACTGAGAATTTGTGAAAATAAGTTTAATTTTATTTTTCTGTCTTCCCTTATTTTCGCGTGGTGAACATGATGTCAACCTAGTGTCGAAAGTGAATCCGAATTTCAAATCTTTCACATCCTTGCACAACGTTCATTTCGTTGGCCGCTGCGTTTTTCTGTAACAGACACATCAACTGTATATGGATCTAGGCGATATCTTAAATTAACCGTTTACTATCTGGCGAACATTACCATTTTTTAATTTGAAAACATGTACTTAGTACAATATGAGGACAGAGCAGAACACTGCACAAAACAGTTCAACAAAAATAAAAGACTGACAGAACAAACGGAACAAAAAAATATGAGATTATTCAAATCAGCATTCATAACTTCGTCTTACTTTCAAAAAGAGATGGAAAGAGCCAAGTGTAATATTCTCACCATTGATTTCGATTATGAGCCATATACGATGCCGTCTTGAGTCCATAAGTCTCATGAACTCACAAACCCACAGATGATAACCCAGCACTACTGTCCTTCATCTCACGGCGTCACATAATGGGCTGACTATTACTCAACCTTTTCAATCCCGTCCTAGGGCATGCATAAACTAGCGCTGGTATTTCAAAATGAAATAACTAATACGAAACTGATCAGAATGTATGAAAACACATTGTTAGATCTCGGAATTAATAAAACGATAACGCCACCAGATGCAAGCAATCCTGAGGAGAGATAATTAAGCACGCGAAGTCGATAAAGATCCTGAGTTCAGAGGCGGATGAATGGGCATATGGCAAGAATGAGCGCAACAAAGCATTAAAAACTCGACCTTTGACGGCCAGAGAAACACCGTAACAAGCCATGTGGGTCCCAGGTTGCACCACGCCGTCCAGGATTTCACTGTGACTAGAAATTTCATCCGTCATGTCTCCACCAGCACACATAACTACTCACATAAGTGGACGCGACTACTTCATCTGTCAAAGCATGTGACGCTATGAACTGTTAGTTTTGAAGTAGTAAATATGTACTTGAAGGGACTGATGTATGTACCATAACCTCCAAGTGATTATGGATGACTTAGGTGGCCTGTGTTATTGCACAGCAAGACGATATCATTTACAGACTGGGGATTAAAACGTTTTTCTCCAGATAATAGATATTAACACTACCGCACAACATATTCTAAGCTATCTTTAAAATTTCATCGATGGCTAAGTGAAAGAGAAATGGTTAGATAGGAAAACTGGTCTAAACACTGGGTTTAGAAATAGAGGTAGCTCATCATCCACCTGTACTTTACATGAGACGTTCTGTTATTGGGCTATGAGGAAGGTGATAAACTTTGAGGGAACACCTGTTTAATAGATATTTCTAATCAGCGTTCCCAAGCAACAAATAAAAAATAACCTTAATATCACCGAATACGATGACAGACTTGTAGCACTACAATTCAGACACCTATTCAAGAAGGAGTATTAGTCCCGTATACACCACATAGATAGTGGATAGCAATGTGATGAGTATTCATGAGTGGCGAAGGGATGTCACTACGTGTCGCTACAATTATAGCTGTACCGAAGGCGGTGGTTAGAAATAGGTTGTGATTTGTACAGAGCTGCAGAAGACGGTCTTAATTATTTGGTCTGCGATCGTTCAATCCCTACTGATTATTCAAACAGCTTCAACTTATTCTTAGACCCCTAACTCTTAAACAAAGGTTCCCAGCTAGCCCCGTGATATATCAAGCTTGCTTGTTCAGGATCATTCAGCTGAGGTTGCGATCCATTTAAAGATAGGCAGAGATTGCAAAGGCAGCAAACATTGTACACTTAGCATTCACGACTCTGCTGATGATGTAAGAGAACACGGCAGTCTTAAGTGTCTTGCATCAATTTTCATTCTTTTATGTACACACTATGGTGACACAACTCAGACAGGAATCTCGTTCGAAAAGATGAGTCATTAAGAGGACAAACCTCAATATGGATTGTGAATGTCGACCCGAATCTTGATCTAAAGTTAATAAAAGGATAATGGCATCACAAATTTTCTGTTGATAGCAGTCGCGGTATCATCACTCGTGTAGCCAACACGAATCTGAGGTTTAGCTGAACATCGAAATAATTCACATCTTTGTGTACTACACTAATTACCTCACCAGTCATATTTACTTAGTTCACTGTAAGCTTCAGTGAGAATAGAACTCACGGAAGTTTGGATTTTAATCTCTTGAGATCTAAACATCTCAGTTATGTTTTATCTACGCTTCATAACTAAAAACAGGTGGGTGTGATATTAAACTATGCCACATCTTTGTGAGTGAAGAACAAGCAAAATTTGTAGCCGATTTCACGATATTGGATAAAACATTTTTATGCAAGCTAAACTGTGAAAGCTGTAACATGAAGCTAAGACAATGTGACTAGTATTCTTTTCAACTTTTAAGATGAATATAATAATGTATTCATTCACTTATTGAAAATACCGTGAGTTCTAAGTTGGCAGTCTAAACTCTCACTTCAAACGGAATAACACATTTACGTAGGATTTAAGATACGAGGAAAGCAATAATGAGGGATCTCACGAACACAGATATTCGAGATATTAGACACCTACTACATGTATTCCTCATTTGCAAACTTCTGTATAGATACGAGGCAATGAGTCCACAAAATGAGTTAAAAGTTTGCAGCGAGCAACACTTTATTCTCACAGGGTAAAGAACAAGAAACCAAGTGTTTTACTGGCATTCGTCTTGCTTTTAAAAGCAAGGTTAATTAACCTGTTGTTCTCGGATCGTACAAGTTACTTCTCAGTTAGTACATAAAAACATGCTGCAGCCGAAATGCTGATAAGAAATGTTTAAATAAATATAAGGAGACTGCAGCTTATTGCAGAAAAAGAGACAATGTGCCGAACGCCTTACATGTAAGCAGAACTGCCTAATAAAACCGTATTTGAATTTGCCTTCTCAAGGTCAACGGCTTTCAGTGATTCAATAGGAGGTCAGGGTGATTCTTTTATATTGTATCAGGTCAAGAGTTGCAATTTAGTGCTAATATCCATCACAAAATACTATTTAAAAATACATGGACATAAGAATAACTATTCTTAGTGAAATTCAGAAGACCATCTGTGAATTGCTTATAAGTCACATTTTTGTCCCAAATGTTTTTATATAAGCTTGATTCCACACAGTATTTCGGCGCATCTTTGGAATTTTCAGTCTGCGATAACGGTAACCCAAATTTGGCAGGCCGACCATTGACATCAGGTGTGCATCGGCCGGGAATCGAACCTCGGACCATACGCATGGTCGGCAAGCGTGCTTAGCGGTGTGCTACTGACAAGGCAGAAGCTTAGTTCTTCCAAGCTTTCATGATTAAATCTTGGAAAACTGTATTTTAAGTGTGGTGTTAATGCTAACGGAGTTTAAGTATGAATATTTTAAAATGAAGCGTACCTCCAACCACTAAATAGTCCCTTGACAACTAATGCCCACATTCCTACCCATGTATTTTTGTACATATAAGGTATTTTCATTTCGTAAAAATAATAATAAATAATAATTTTTCCTTCACGTTTTCCCAGTGGAACATAGGGCCTTAAGCCAGTGGCTTGAAGTTTCCGTAGCAGTGTACACTTTTCAGGATGGGGTTGCTAGCCCTATGCCCAACCTTTCCTCTTTACCAGCATTCTTTCTAGCTTGGCGAGGTAAAGGAGTGCGTCGGTGGCCGGGGATAGAACCTCGGACCATGTGCATGGTCGGCGAGTGTCCTTACCGCTATGCCATTGACGCGAAAAGCCGCCGCCAGATGGGGGACTCGAACCCCCGTTTCGTAAAAAAGACCAAGGTTATTAAAGCATATAAATGTAAATTTTGCAAATCATAGTGGAGTTGCTGGAAATTTTGAATATGAATTTGTACACAGTAGCATTAAGAAGGAAATTGTTTCAACAACGGATGCATTTTGACTGTCCTTGAAATCAGAAAATATCAGACTACTCCTGTGAATTGTTGTCCGCTATAAAATAATCAGTTAAAAATAATTCACACATATTCATAACTATAAAAGTTGTATTCACGTGAGTCGAGAAGATCAAAGCGTGAACCTGTGATGTTCCTGATCTATCGACTGCCGACTGATTGGTTGTATTTTGGAAGCTTTCAAGGCTTTACAATAAACATCTAACGGGATTCAACAAACCATGAGCGAGGAAGCACTGTCAACGTTGGATGTCTGCTGGTCCAAGAAATTACTCTTTAGTGTGGATTGAAGCATAATTTATTATCTTATTTCATTTGTTTGATAATATGATTTCATAAATTTCTTATAGACATGACACTGGAAATGCCATCCTATACCAAGTGTTAAGTCTTCTCGAAAAACCTCAAATATAAGTCATTTTCACCAGATTAGACACATAATAGTGTACGCTTTCCCAGTTGTTTTCATATTGTCTTCGACATCACATAATTAGAAACCTGAATCCAAAATAGTGAGATTTAATCCCATAAGAGCTGACTTCCTAAAATAACTATCATTTTCCTCAGAACGGAAGCGTGAAGGTGTGTAAGTTCAAAGACAGGGTCCGGACATCACTGTAGACAACATGTGAGGGAAAAGATGCTTCTCAATGTAGTTGAAGATTGAAGGATTAATTTGTAGCGGTAAATAATTCCCCAAAATTATTGACCACAACAATCACTCATTGGATGCTGACCACCACTGTTTAAGTCGACTTGTTTAGCTGAAGGCTTCCGGTCAAGCATCCCCGCCATTTGGTACCCCGTCGTGTCACGTGCACGATCACTAGCTAGCTAAGCGTTCGTCTGACGGCTTGTTTTGGTCCCGAAATATATCACTTAGTTTGGACGATCAAATATTGGCTTTTGCTTTGTTTTCGGTACGCGAGAATAATTTAGAGGCGGTGTAAGATAATTCCATCAAACCCTTAAACCAGTGAGCCCAACCGCAAACTTCATCCACGATAAGTCCGCAGATAACCCCGGTGAGTTCGCTCAATTTTGTATTTGTTCTTGTACCATATATTATTCGACATAATTTTCGTCATGAGTGATCTTAGTCCCAAGGTCATCCGCATCCGCTCAACTCCTAAAACCAATCGGCTCGTACCATACTGGCCAGATAATGCTGAAACGTGGTTTCTGCTAGCTGAAGCAGATTTTTGTGAGCATGGGATAACCGATCAACGTTCACAGTCACTTGCAGTTATTCGCGCTCTACCGCGGGAATTCAGCAAGTACGTAACATCACAGATGTTCAGTCCCGAGGTAAGTAACTCGTACGAGTTGCTCAAAGCATCCCTCCTCAGGAGAAACGTTCTCACGGACCGACAACGTCTAGATGAGTTATTTCGTAACATCGAGTTAGGAGATCAGTCAGCCGTGAGCATGCTGACAAGAATGAAAGAATTCGTTGGCCAAAGTCAGTTCGACGAAGGACTATTCAGAGAACACTTCTTAAACAAGTTGCCACAGTCTGTACAGACCGTACTTGTGACACTTCAGGGTAATGTAATAGAGGACTTAGCTATTACTGCAGATAGGATTCTAGAAATAACTAAACGATCAGTTCCCGAAATATGCTCGATGACTAAGCAGACTTCGAGTAAGGATCCTGCAATGATAGAGTTATGCAACTCCATCCAGCAGATGTTTGGGTCGAACATGTATTCTAACTCCTCCGACCGTCGTCCTAAATCTCCTCAACGCAGGAACTCACGTGGTCGATCTAAGTCCAAACCACGTTCACTGAAAAACCCCAACTGGTGCTGGTACCACAACACCTATGGCCAAGAAGCGAAGTGTTGCCGTAAGCCTTGTAACTTCGGAAATGTCTCAAAGTCTGTGGGAAACTATCCCGCCGGCACGCGTTAGCGGCAACCGTCGCCGGTGGCACTAGCCGCCTTCTTTACATCCATGATGTGATAAGCCAGACTCGATATTTAGTCGACACAGGCGCCGAAGTCAGCGTCCTTCCTGCTACAGCAGCAGATCGACAGAAGGAACCTACCTTCAACTTACAGGCTGCAAATGGAAAACCAATCGCAACCTTTGGTAGGAAATACGTCTATCTGAACGTAGGTTTACGCAAACCTATTCGGTGGATTTTCCTTCTCGCTGACGTTACAATGCCCATCATTGGCACGGACCTACTTAATCATCATGATTTACTCGTAGACGTCCGCCGAAAACGACTGATTGACAATACTACTAGTCTGTCTATCAAAGGCATCAGCTACATAGGCCCCAGCTTGTCACCCGTTAAGATAAAGGCAATTCTTGATCCAACTTTTCAACCTATTGTTGACAAGTATCCGGAACTTAATTGCCCGTCGAACGACCTACCGTGCATAACCAGCAATGTTATGCACCACATCATTACCACAGGACAACCTGTGACATCTAAAGCACGACGATTAGCTCCTGACAAACTGAGAATCGCCAGGAATGAATTTGACCATATGCTTAGCCTTGGCATCATTCGACCTTCGAATAGCCCATGGGCATCCCCACTTCATATGGTTCCGAAAAAGGATAGCAATGATTGGCGACCCACCGGTGATTACCGGCGAGTGAATGCCAAAACAACCCCTGATTGCTACCCGTTGCCTCATATACACGACTTGACGGCAACCTTATCCGGCGCGACTATATTCTCCAAAATCGACTTGGTTAAAGCGTATAACCAAATCCCGATGGCAACAGAAGATATCCCGAAAACGGCTATCATTACGCCTTTCGGACTTTTTGAATTTCTACGTATGCCATTCGGTCTCCGGAATGCAGCCCAAACATTCCAACGCTTCATTGACGAAGTATTTCGCGGTCTCGACTTTGTATACGCATACTTAGACGACTGCCTCATTGCCAGTCCAGACAAGGAAACTCACCTTAGGCACTTGGACTTGGCATTTGAAAGGTTACGCCAACATGGTGTTACCATTAATATTCAAAAGTGTCAAATCGGTGTTGACTCACTCGACTTTCTGGGTCACACTATTGACTGCAAGGGCATTCGCCCACTGGCTACTAAGGTCGAGGCTATACTGAACTTTCCAGAGCCACAGACGGTGAAAAGTCTCCGCACTTTTAACGGCTTAGTAAGTTATTATCGACGCTTTATTCCCAACTGTGCCTCTTTGATTCAGCCATTGACAGACCTCCTTCGAGGGAATAACAAGTCCATAGAACTTGACGCGTCTGCTCGAAATGCTTTTACCCAGGTTAAAAAAGCTATTGCGAATGCCACACTTCTGATGTATCAGGATCCAACGGCACCGTTAAGTATCTCGGTTGATGCATCAAACACTGCAATCGGCGCAGTTCTACAACAGCTAGTTGACAAAGAGTGGCAACCACTCACCTTTTTCTCGAGGCGCCTTCAATTAGCTGAAACGAAGTACAGCACATTCGGCAGAGAACTTCTGGCTATGTACTGTGCTATACGACATTTTAGACATTCAATAGAGGGTCGTGAATTTATCATTTTTACTGATCACAAACCTCTGACGTACTCTCTGAACTCACCTTCAGATAAGTATTCACCCAGGGAATCACGACAACTGGATTACGTCTCACAGTTTACATCAGATATTCGCCATGTATCCGGAGTAAACAACACTGTGGCAGATGCCTTGTCGCGCGTTTGTTCCCTCACCCAAATCGACGGCATAGACCTTGTAAAACTGGCTCGTCTTCAAAAAGAAGGTACCGAGCTTCAACATGGGTTGTCGAAAACAACTCTACAATTAGCTGAGAAACCGTTGGGTATGGGAAGAGACACTATTCTATGCGACATTACCACGAGTACTCCTCTCCCCATCGTGCCTAAAAGTTATCGCCCTAACATCTTCAATACGTTGCATGCCTAATCTCACCCAGGTATCCGAACGACTGTCAAGCTCGTAAATAATCACTTTTCTTGGCCTGTCATGAATAAAGAAATAAAGGAATGCGCACACACCTTGTCAGCAACGTCTCGTAAACCGTTAATGCCCAGCTCTTGCTACACTAAAACTCACGCTTTTCCTTGAAGTTTCTCAGAAACGCTAAGTAATAACGGACGAAAAAACCAAAACACCGATTGGTGACTCGAGAATTCTTTATTGTAACACCAACATATAGGCAGCTTTAAATGAAGTTTTAACTAAGGTCAATGAACAAATATTACAATAATAAATCACAATATTACTTCTGACAGTTGTCTCCTGACTTCTTTCTGAACAGCGACCGATGAGACGATGACTGTCGTATTGATGCCTCCGCGAAAATACAGGGAAGTTGGTTTTGAGCAAACAACCATGAATTGATCGTTCAATCTTCAACTGCATTGACACTCCCCGGCAAAAAAAGGGATCCAACCCTTTTTTCCTTCACGACCAATACACGTTGACTTGGATGCCATTGCGAGAACCTGGGTCACACGGACAGAGCTGAAATGGAAAACAAACAGAAAAGCCAACACACCACAAGCATACCCACAGCACAATCTCACACATCGCTGACGACCTGCGCCTCCAGATAGAGACCTCCTCTTGACATCTTGCAACACAATCGCCACTTGCTAGAATGACTCTTGCAGAATGCAACGTGACCATAGCACCAACTCATGATACTCTACGCACATCATCTTATCTACTCACTACCAATTACCACTGCAATCGCTTGTCACTCATTCTGCCTCAGTTCTAGTAACGGTGACGCATGCGAGCCTCAGTCGTTTACACTCTTTCTCCCCGGCGTGTCGGACCGCAGCTAACATTTATCTCCGTGTGCATTTCATTCTCAGCAATAGCCTCCCAGGCATATACGACCCATCTGTCGTCTCTAACATCAATCAATTCATTCATGGATGTAGAAGACTCGAAACAACTTCAGAAGTAATCACGACGAAAATTTCAACAAAATTACGCAATAACAACAAGGTACGAAAACAACGAGTAAACACAATGAATCTAAAAACACCAACTGACATGACACACCACACATATATACAAACAGTACACACAAACTCGCGGATCACATCTTGATGGAATTCCTTCGAAGAATCGCAGGGCTTACACCATTACGCCTACAACCCTTCTCAGGTTGACGATTGTAATTTGTGGAATGTCCAGACACAAACAAGATTAACCAACAATTACAATAATTGGAACTCACACAATTATTTAACACAAACATGTACAATCAACACATCAAAGTGGTGGATTCTGCCTTGATGAACTACCCTTGAAGAACTGTAGGACTTACAGCAGTACGCCTACATTCCTTCTCAGGTTGATGATTCAAGTGGAAGTCGTCCGGACACAAACAGAATTACCAACAGCTAGATGACAGATGATATCAAATCAGTATATACAATACGCACTTATGTACAAAATCACACACCAAGTACATTGGACTGCTCATTGATGCGCTACCCTTTGAAGAATTGTAGGACTTACAGCAGTACGCCTACAACCCTTCTCAGGTAGATGCCCTAGGTTGGAAAATCGTCGCAGAGTTCATTTGCTGACTTCCTTCTATCAGGTAAATCCTCAAATCTGAACGGTAACACGCCCATGTCATTGTATCGTAGAATATAGATGACTATTAGACACACGACGTATCTCATCAACCAAGCGTAGAAACAGAGTAATTTACACCAAAGATAAAAGCATTCAAATAGTAACTTGAAACTAGAAATGCCTTTATTCATGCAAGTCAATTTAACAATTACTCTCTCGTTTACACTTGGCTTATCCTCACTAAACTGACCAATAACTTTCGCCTTTTTAAATGCACCAATACGATCGTAGTCATTGCATAAGGCACGTGAGTTCATGGACGTCCATTTCATTGTGGATGAAAACACCAACGATGACTGAGTGACACAAGGTGATGAACGTAGCAGTGGATCAGAAGCTGTTGTTGTTCGGCTTTCAGAAAGTTGTCTAACTGCAAGATTACCACCACTGCTGTCTTTCACTACTAGTTCGGGTTTAGCACTATCATCTGATGATAGGTGGGCTACACGCTGATCGATTACACTGACGGTCTCACAAGTATGCATACCTTCTGCAACTGCATCTGCATTCAATTCTACTTCACGTTGTAGTTGTACAGAACCTTTATTTAACTTAGCAGTAGTAGGCATTCCCCTCATTTCATCATGATCTACCAAAGACAAATCTGCACTATCATGATCATTATCACAAATATTCAATTTACCATCATCTATCT
This sequence comes from Trichobilharzia regenti, assembly GCA_944472135.2. Taxonomy (NCBI): domain Eukaryota; kingdom Metazoa; phylum Platyhelminthes; class Trematoda; order Strigeidida; family Schistosomatidae; genus Trichobilharzia; species Trichobilharzia regenti. The sequence goes on from OX235270.1 coordinate 37,566,186, forward strand.
GGTCGACTTCATCATTTTCAAACTCTTCAATAACAGCAGTAGGTGATTTGGGTTCTTCCTCACAAATCCCTAAACATTTTATACCTTCACTCTGACTAGTTATACTTTGTAAACTTGTGGAGTCAGAACTGCACTCTGAAGCAGTAACTCTATTCTGTGACACTCTATTCAACAATGGCTTACCAGTTGCAACTACAGACTTCTTCACCACACCGCTATCGTCACACAATTCGGAGTCAGACCTGGAGTTTACATTTAGCTTATCACTGAACTTGCTCACTGGTTCACAGTTCACTCCTGTATGCACCTCTTGCAAACGTGTAAAACACAACCGTGTTTCTCTTGCAGCTTGCAACTTATCTGTTGAGGATGTACTACGAAACCTGTTACACTCATTAGGTCTATATGCATTACTAGACATCATGGAGCCTTCTCGATATCCACCTCTCTGAGGACTACTCGTCATCAATGATTGCATTTTGCTCTCAGACTGCTCTATTCTAGGGGTGAGATGCAATAGACTGGCGAACTTGCTCATAGATTGATTGACGCTATCTTTTACTAGTTTCAGGATATCATCAAACTTTGGCTCGATGCCCTCATCCTCCATACGGGAGCTTATCTTCACCCACTTCCTTTGCAGTCGAGTAGGTAGGCGTCTTGCTATTACTTCTAGTATAAAACTCGGGTTGAGGTCACTCATGCAATTCATCGAAATCAATGCATTCTTGTAAATCAGTAAGTTATCCAAAAACTCAGTGAGTGCCTGGGAGTCATCCTGTAATTGATCACCATTACCCTTAACAGCCTCGAATAATTTCCCTACAATCATTGAAGGTCTTCCAAACCTTTGACGTAGTATGCTCATAGCCTCATCGTAGCCCTCTTTTGGCTTCATAAACTTACAGCACTGTATAGCTCTTGCAGCAACTCCAGTGCAATACCTCATCAAATACATTAACTTCATTTCATTAGTTAATAAAAAACCACTCAACGTGATTTCAAATTCCCTTACAAACCGTAAATAACCAGCTGAGTTTCCGTCGAAACACCGTGGTTCAAATTTAGGGAGTTTGATGTTCCTATTATCTCTGGACGGCGAAACAGTAACATCGACCATGTCATGCTTAACATCAGACACATCGTTACAATTAACAGATAAGTCAACATGACTTACTTTCCTGTTTGCATCCAAGACGCTCTGTCCCTCCTTTGACCCAGGCATTGTTGAAATTGAACCAATTCCAAAAACGTTCCAGATATTGCTTGTTCAAAGGGGACTTGACCGGCACCAGGAAAGATGAACGGTGACTATCCACACTGTCACCAGATATTTGAATATTTGTTTTGCGGCACGTTCAACGTTTGCGTTACATTTTTACGTGATTCGTTACATAAAATTTATCTTGTTGTAGTACTTGCACAAGTACTATACCACTTCCATACTTGTAACCACTAACTCTCATTTCTAATAGTTATGGTTAATCAAAGTAAAAAGCAACGAACCCAATCCCCTGTAAAACTGGTGTCTAATTTAACGTCCTTGATTGCTACATCAAGCAACACACCCCTTACAAACGGCTATAGTGAGTCACATAACTCACGTGTATGCCGTAAGCGTCGAGCTGAAACTGAGGATAAAACTGTACTGACAGCCAGTATTAGCACTACTCCTAAAAATTCGGTACCCTCTGCTCATACAGAACTCCTCCCTTCACCTTATGTGCTTATGGAGAAACTCCAGCCATCAAGCTCTTTTTCAGTACTATCTTCAGAAATAGAACTTCTAAAGTTGTCTATAGGAGAACTTAAGGCTGAGTTAAGGGAAATAAAAAACAGTAAGTCAGTAAATGCTGGAAACATCGAAACCAATACCGAGATATCCAAATTATCAGATCAGATCAGCGATATCAGATCGCAGGTCTGTGAACTGACACCTCTAACTATCCTCATGAAAACGGTAAACCTTAACAAGCTTGACACAGAATCGGTAACTAAGGTAGATAACCTCATTAACTTTGTTACCACAGAAGTAACAAAACGACTCGACGCAAAACTGAGTGCTATTGTCTACAACGTTCCGGACAATGAGGCACTAAAAAAGGTACAGCGCATCTTACTTAGTGAAGCGAAAATGCCTAACTCCAAGACTAAGTGCTATAGGCTGAAGAAGAGTCAACATGAAAAGTGTTGTCCTATTCGTTTTCAGTTCGAAACACCGGCAGAGACCAGAAAATTCATCCACTCCCAACACACCCTATCGCAAGCCAGAAACTACAAACATATAAAGGTCGGGGTGGACAAAACAGTCATAGAAAGGCGCGCATACAACTATCTCGCTAAGACTAATTGTGAAATAGGTAATAGGACATTGCAAGCAGCCATTATTCCCAACCCTGTGAAAGATACAGTAGACCCCACCGCATCACCCCTCTCAAAACACACAGAAATATCCCATCAGAGTGCAACACCAGCCGAAAGGCCACTAGACTGTAACCAAATAAATAATAAAACCATACCACCCATCACCGCAGAATCTAAAATGCCACTAAATAACCCCAGAAAAAAAGTCAAAACCCCCCGAAATTCGACTTTGTCCTCTCCTAGCCATAACTCCATTGGTAAAGATAAGGAAAATATGCCCCTAAATCATACCAACAAAAACAGTGGCAGCTTAAATAAGCCCACACTCCCCACGGTCAATAGTATTAGCACTCACAACGTGCTAAATCGCACCATGGCACACACTAATATCCAATGTCACAACAATGTCACCCTCAATAGTACAAGTGGTAATAGTCAGAACTCGGCTACCAACAACTCAGGGTCTTCAGAGTATGGCACACAAACAAATTTCGACCGGATATATGGTACAAGTCTGCTGGGAACTAACCCACAATGCAGTACACACGAAACCCACACAAGGACACAACTAGCATCAAACAATAGGTGGAATAATAAGCCATGGTCATCACAAGGATCCAATCATTTTTTATCCCCCGCGTCCCTGTCAGCGTTGAAAAAACAGCTGGTAGGGATGTTAACACTCCTAAACCACTAGTGCTGGCTCCCTCCTTGCATGAAAACAGGAACGGTCTAGTGCACCCGTATCCATTAGGCACACTTGACACTTGCACAAGTATAGGTCAAATAAAGAACCCTACCCACTTCTGTAACCTAACTAAAAATAAAAATTCCTTAGTCTATAGCAAATCCAGTACTCCAACTCCTAATTCTTCACCGAAAACAGCACACACCAACTCGATAGACATAGGTGAGCATGATGCTGAAACTCCTCTTAACATAGGATCGTCATGTCAAGCAGAACTACTGGGTGCTGAACCATATTCGGGGCTGACTAACGAACTTAAATACTTCAAATGCTACTTCAACTCTCATCTTTACCTAATCCTCATAAATGCTAGATCTGTTCTAAATAAATTGCCGATGCTCAGAGCACTCACAGTAATATACAAACCCCCTGTAATTGTCATCACTGAATCTTGGTGTCATTCGAACATCCTGGATGATGAAATAAGCTTAGATAACTACACACACTTTCGGTGTGACAGGGAAGGTGGTAAGGGAGGGGGTTGTCTCATGTACTTTCTGAATGCACTTACTGTATCACAGCTAGAAAGTAGTACACTTAACATGCCTGAGACTCTATGGGTTAATGTACACTTAAATAACGTAACAGCATTAATTGGATGCACCTACAGAGCACCTGGCACCTTTAGTAATTACGAGACCCAACTTATTAATACTCTGGAGCAATTATCCGACTTACAATACGATCATAAGATCCTATGTGGGGACTTTAACTTACCTGAAATCAACTGGGATATACCCACAGGCCCAACTAAATTTGATAAGTTCTTAGACACACTGGATATACTTGGCTGGAAACAAACTGTCACTACTCCCACAAGAGGTAACAACGTACTAGACTTAATCTTCTGCCACAATATAAGCCCCCTTTCAACGCTAGTAGGTTCTGAGTTTCCAGGGAGCGACCACAAAACAGTGATGTGTGCACTGCCAATTCCGCTGAGTAGCAATGCATCTCATACCTCCACTTCACAACAAGTAATATATAGGAACTATAGTAAGGCAAACTGGGCCTTAGTTGAATCGATGCTAAGATCCTCCAAATGGGATGAATACTTCACTACTGATGACCTATCGAGAGCCCTAACCATCTTCTACCATAACTCAAACATATGCTTAGATGCTGTCATTCCACTCCAAACACTAAAGGTTTCCCCACACAGAAAGTCATTCATAAAACCAAAGGATCGTAAGAAACTGAAGAAACTCTCAACAAGTTACTTCAAACACCACGACTTTGGCACTCTAGGTCTAATACTTAAAACCCTTAGCTCCATCACACAAGCTCAAGATTTCCGTATGAGAAAGGAAGAACGCATCGCAGTAGCCAGTCCTGCTAGAGTGTATGCACTCACAGAAATCTTAAGGAAGCGAATGAATCGCAAAAATCACAGCATTTCTCTCCTCATAGACAAAGGCAGGCTATGCACTAACTCTGCAGACATATGTGAACTATTCAACAAAACGTTTGCAGGTAACTACCTTAAGCCCTCAGTCCAGCTACTCGATATACACCCTATTACTAAAATGGCACCAACTCCACTGACACCAAACCAAATTAGCACTGTTCAATTCACTTACGCTGATATTAACCAAACTATAAGAACCCTCAAAAGTTCAAAAGGTTTCGGTACCGACGGTATATCATCTTACTTCTATAAATATGGTGGCCCTGACATTCCTCTACTACTGCTTAAAATATTCACAATGTCCCTAGAAACCCAAACTTACCCTGACATATGGAAGACTACATTCATTATGCCTAAACACAAATCTGGCTCGAAAACTGAAGTCAGTAACTACCGGCCAATCAATATCACACCTATAGCATCTAGAATCATGGAGAGACTAGTCAAAGATAACTTAATCAAACATATGCTTAGCTGCAATAATATAAGTCCGAACCAACATGGATTCCTGAAATCCAGATCATGTTTAACATGTCACCTAGACTTCTTCAATTTTGTAACCAGCAGTCGTGACAGACGGCAACTAGTACTTGTCATCTACTTTGACATTTCTAAGGCATTTGACCGTGTTGACCATTTACTGCTAACAAATAAGCTGAACTCCTTAGGAATACGTGACCCATTATTAGGATGGCTTAAATCATTCCTTAACAATAGGTCCCAAATAGTTAAACTCGGGTCTGCAACCTCCAAACCTAGCCCTATCACTTCTGGTGTAGTACAAGGTAGTGTCATTGGACCCCTCCTATTTACACTATACATCAATGACATATGCGCTTGCTTCACGCACGGGAAACCATTCATCTTTGCAGATGACCTAAAAGTAGCTTTGTCAGCCAAGTCTCATAAACCGTTAATGCCCAGCTCTCGCTACGCTCGGACCCACGCTGTTCTTAGAAGATTTCTCAGAAACGCTTAGTTATAACGGACGCAAAAACCAAAACACCGATCTGCCGTTTGATATTTCTGTATTGTTACACCAACATATAAAAGGAATAAGCGAACTAAGCAAACTAAGGTCTGAAAACTAATATTACAATAATAAATCATTGTTACTTCTGACGATATTTTACTCTTCTTTCTGAACAGCGACCGATGAGACGATGACTGTCGTATTGATGCCTCCGCGAAAATCGGGGAAGTTGATTTTGAGCAAACAACCAAGAATTGATCGTTCAATCTTCAACTCCATTGACAAGCTTATACATTCCAACGTGTTGACTTAGGGAACTTCGAGAATGTAGTACAGAAGGAATTAGATAAAATGGCTGCTTGTTCGTCCCTATGGAATCTACAATTCAATCTGAACAAATGTGGCTGGATCTGCTTTGGCGCACCCTCAATTGACCTGAAATTAACGCTTCAATCCGCTGACCTAACCAGACTCCGAAGTGTCGTTGACCTAGGCCTGAGGTACTCTAGTGACTTGACATTCTCTGAGCAAGTAGCATCACAGACTAGAAAATCGAGGATGCTCTTAGGATGCATACTCAGGAACTTCCACAACAATGAAGCCAAGCTTATTCTGTACAAAACATGTGTCAGACCACTACTAGAATACTGTCCATTTATTATAAGCAGCACTCACACACGTGATAAGCTAAGAATGGAAAGTATCCAACGATATTTTACCTCAAAACTACTTGGCTATGATTGTAAGAAAGACTACATCTCACGATGCATGATCCTAAAACTTGACCCACTTTGGACAAGGCGACTTATTATAAACCTAATATTCTTCTTTAAGGTCCTTCACAAAATATCATTCTCAGGTAACAGGGACATACAATTCGCACAGGAAGGTTCTTACGATCTGCGTAACCAAACTTGCACAGTGACAACTCATTCTTTTAGGTCAACACTCCGTGAAAACTTCTTCACAGTCATGTATTCTAAAATATGGAATAGTCTGCCTATAGATATCAGAACTTGCTCTTCAGTTACAAGCTTCAAACGCTCTCTGTACAGACTGTTTCACTCTACTGATTATATTAATAAACTATTTACTTCTAGAACGAATCAATCACTAATCTACTACAGCACCTAAAAAACGCACTTCAACACCCTTTGTAATCTAAAAGATATAAATAAACTAGCAGCATGGATGCATAAAGACTTAGTACGGAACAAACAGGATTAGTTTACCCTTAGAAATAGGACGTGTCACTCTAGTGTAACCTCCAAGCACTTGCTATATAAACTGTTTTGTCCCAATGATTATCCCTACCAGAACCCATCACTTATTTCTGAAACGCACCAGACATTAGAACGCTAAAACGCCCAGACTCACTAATACACATTATGACACTAAATAAACTCTAAGACTTCGCATAAATACGTGAAAACACAATTAAAACGTAAACTTTTACTAATATATATACAATTTACATAAACATTTATAAGTGCATAAAATATTAATCTCCTTTTCATTTTCACATACTTTCTCTGGTGACTCTAAAGAATAGCGGCCCAAACCGAAACGACCTTCGAACAAAAAAAGTGACCTTGAGCAAGGAATCAGCTGACTGTATCATTTTCGGAAGTAATCATGGGTGTTTTCGATTACTGTTTGGATAACGGACTCATAGCTTTGTCGAAAATTTGCCAGTGCGGAGGAGGTATGCATATACAAATATAAGCAGAGGCCATTGATGGCTTTGTATACAGATGTATTGAGTGCCGAAGTAGGAAATCGGGTCGAGATGGTTTGTCGTTGTTTTTTAGTTTACAGATCCCTTAGGAACTTTTCTCTCAAGGTCTAAACCACCTTTGGCGAAAATCTTAATGATATGTAACTTCTGGGTCCTGAAAAGAGCAGTCACAGCTACAGCTTATGAAACAGAAAATTCAGAGGTGTCAGCAATGCAATGGTACAACTACTGCAGAGATGTTTCCTCCTGGAAAATGGACACCCTGACTCAAGTTCTCGGGGTAGTCGGCAGCATAGTCCATATTCATGAAACTGTACTTATAAAAAGGAAATACAACCGCGGGAGATTACAAGCAAACCAGCAGTGGATACTGGGTGTCTACGACACGACACCGCGCAAAGGGTATACGGAAGCGATTCCCAATCGCAGTGCAGCAGTATTAGTGCCTACTAATAAGCGTTTGGTGTTGCCGGGGACGACCATTCATACAGATGAATGGAGCGGATACCGTCAATTATCGAATCATCGGTACATTCATCATGTTGTTAATCATACGGACGGTTTCCGGAATCCTTTGGATGGAACCCACACCAGTTCCAGTGAAAGATTTTGGAGTCGTCTAGAAAGACGTATAAGAGCGGTTATTGGATCGAGAAATCCCATGATTCACAGTTACCTGGATGAATTTATGTACCGAAACTGGTTTCATATGACTATGAAGACTCCCATGAGAAACTGGGAGGTTTTTTTGCAACATAAACGCGAACGCCATTCTTTGTAACTGTTTATTATGATTGCATTACTTCTATATAAACCGTATTTTACAATTATGCGCCTTTCTTTTTGAGCCTTCTCATTGGTCGAAGTTGTCCCTGTCAAGGTCATTTTTGCGTTAAAAGGTCGTTTCGGTTTGGGCCGCTATTCTTTAGAGTCACCCTTTCTCTTTCTGTTATTCTGCAGCTCCTATTCATCTTCTGGTCGAGTCGAGAAACCCTGCATCTAAACTGAAATGAGGATTAATTCCAAACCACCTATCTCATAACCACTAAAATTTCATGAACGATCCAATTCTACCATATGAAGACGCTAGCGAACATGCTGTAAATGAGTATTCATGATCTGAAATGAAGAAGCAACTGGTTTTCAAACAGTTTTCAACATTTTTCTGAACTTACGAATACAGTCCGCCATGCAGACAAAAATGGAGCCAATGGAGAATTCTGGAATCGACCTCCGCATCATTGGATGCAGTAAAACAATTTAATATGACCTCATCTAGTTTTCGCATCCACGATCAAATTTCTTTCCTGTGATAAAACTGCGATAAGACTACTGAAAAAGTGGAATAAATATATCACTGATCTCAACATAATACATCAATAAACTTTAAGCCAATGGTGCTGTTCACAACAAAGTTATGTAAGAGAATTGACTTCAAGCTTTTTTTCCAAGATATCCGTATTACATTCATCTGATGTCTGGGTTTTTTCTAATGCGAAGACAATATTTCTATATTTCATTATTTGTTGCACACACAGAATTTAAAGCAGACTGTTCAGATGGACTCCAATATCAGAAAGAACAAACACACAGTAAACTCATCACACAAAAATAAGTGTAATATATAAGATAACTTATCTATGCCTGTACAATTGCTATGTATCTGCATAAACAGGAAAATATAAATATAATTATTTATACATGCAAATCAAATTAAAAATTACTCTCTCGTTTACACTTGGCTTATCCTCACTAAACTGACCAATAACTTTCGCCTTTTTAAATGCACCAATACGATCGTAGTCATTGCATAAGGCACGTGAGTTCATGGACGTCCATTTCATTGTGGATGAAAACACCAACGATGACTGAGTGACACAAGGTGATGAACGTAGCAGTGGATCAGAAGCTGTTGTTGTTCGGCTTTCAGAAAGTTGTCTAACTGCAAGATTACCACCACTGCTGTCTTTCACTACTAGTTCGGGTTTAGCACTATCATCTGATGATAGGTGGGCTACACGCTGATCAATTACACTGACTGTCTCACAAGTATGCATACCTTCTGCAACTGCATCTGCGTTCAATTCTACTTCACGTTGTAGTTGTACAGAACCTTTATTTAACTTAGCAGTAGTAGGCATATCCCTCATCTCATAATGATCAACCAAAGACAAATCTGCACTATCATGATCATTATCACAAATATTCAATTTACCATCATCTATCTGGTCGACTTCATCATTTTCAAACTCTTCAATAACAGCAGTAGGTGATTTGGGTTCTTCCTCACAAATCCCTAAACATTTTATACCTTCACTCTGACTAGTTATACTTTGTAAACTTGTGGAGTCAGAACTGCACTCTGAAGCAGTAACTCTATTCTGTGACACTCTATTCAACAATGGCTTACCAGTTGCAACTACAGACTTCTTCACCACACCGCTATCGTCACACAATTCGGAGTCAGACCTGGAGTTTACATTTAGCTTATCACTGAACTTGCTCACTGGTTCACAGTTCACTCCTGTATGCACCTCTTGCAAACGTGTAAAACACAACCGTGTTTCTCTTGCAGCTTGCAACTTATCTGTTGAGGATGTACTACGAAACCTGTTACACTCATTAGGTCTATATGCATTACTAGACATCATGGAGCCTTCTCGATATCCACCTCTCTGAGGACTACTCGTCATCAATGATTGCATTTTGCTCTCAGACTGCTCTATTCTAGGGGTGAGATGCAATAGACTGGCGAACTTGCTCATAGATTGATTGACGCTATCTTTTACTAGTTTCAGGATATCATCAAACTTTGGCTCGATGCCCTCATCCTCCATACGGGAGCTTATCTTCACCCACTTCCTTTGCAGTCGAGTAGGTAGGCGTCTTGCTATTACTTCTAGTATAAAACTCGGGTTGAGGTCACTCATGCAATTCATCGAAATCAATGCATTCTTGTAAATCAGTAAGTTATCCAAAAACTCAGTGAGTGCCTGGGAGTCATCCTGTAATTGATCACCATTACCCTTAACAGCCTCGAATAATTTCCCTACAATCATTGAAGGTCTTCCAAACCTTTGACGTAGTATGCTCATAGCCTCATCGTAGCCCTCTTTTGGCTTCATAAACTTACAGCACTGTATAGCTCTTGCAGCAACTCCAGTGCAATACCTCATCAAATACATTAACTTCATTTCATTAGTTAATAAAAAACCACTCAACGTGATTTCAAATTCCCTTACAAACCGTAAATAACCAGCTGAGTTTCCGTCGAAACACCGTGGTTCAAATTTAGGGAGTTTGATGTTCCTATTATCTCTGGACGGCGAAACAGTAACATCGACCATGTCATGCTTAACATCAGACACATCGTTACAATTAACAGATAAGTCAACATGACTTACTTTCCTGTTTGCATCCAAGACGCTCTGTCCCTCCTTTGACCCAGGCATTGTTGAAATTGAACCAATTCCAAAAACGTTCCAGATATTGCTTGTTCAAAGGGGACTTGACCGGCACCAGGAAAGATGAACGGTGACTATCCAAACTTTCACCAACTCTGTGAATCCGCCATATCTGTTTCTTCCATCAGAAACTGTCTGCCACGTCTCATAAACTGTTAATGCCCAGCTCTTGCTACGCTCAGCCACACGCTGTCGCTTGAAGTTTTTCAGAAACGCTTAGTAATAACGGACGAAAAAACCAAAAAACCAATTGGTGACTCGTGGATTCTTTATTGTTACACCAACATATAAAAATAATATTTGAACTAAGGTCTGTGAACAAATATTACAATAATAAATCACAATATTACTTCTGACAGTTGTCTCCTGACTTCTTTCTGAACAGCGACCGATGAGACGATGACTGTCGTATTGATGCCTCCGGGAAAATATAGGGAAGTTGGTTTTGAGCAAACAACCATGAATTGATCGTTCAATCTTCAACTCCATTGACAATTATTTTTATCATATTGATGTTATCTGTAGAATTTTAATGTGTTGGTGAATATATGGACAAATTGGTCAGACTGTGGTTTACTTGACTCGGAATATTGGCTCTTTCTTGGTTGATTGATAAATCTCCGGCTTGCATCCCGCCTTTTAGTACCCCTTGAGATGAAGTCGAGTTGCTTACTCAATAGTTAAATGAGTGATGTGAGTCCCGCAGAGTAATTTCCTGGATACAGCACATTTCCTTGGTGCCACTGCCGATGTATGGTGTTCCGCATAAACCAGCCAACTACGATTAGAATTATCATGAGTGATAGTAAGCAGATAGGGTCCAGCATTCCCGTTGCGGATCATCTGACACCTGGAATTATCATGTCTCTGTTCAGTAACATTGATAAAGATTTGATGCATTCCATGGTGTTGAAGTAGTTTCCATATTAATTTGAAGTCAGCATTGTCGGAGATATTTTCAAATTAGATAAAATCAAGATAGAGATTTGATTGCTATTCCATGCTCGATGATAATGCGTAGAGTTCCAATTTGACAGGCGCATGATTCGCCTTTCCAGATGGCAGAGATTTGCGTTCATAACATCTTCAGGTTTATCCAGGACGATGCGATTTAACATTTCGCCTAGCGTGAGCAAGAGCACAGTTCCGCGGCAATTGTTGCAAAGTTTGAAGTCGCTTTACTTTGGTCGTTCCAGAAAGTAACCCATCTTTCAATCAGTAGGTACCTTTCCTTTCTTCCAAACGGTCTACTGTGGTGGCATGAAGAGTTGGGGCTTGATATGGCATATCCCCTATTTGAAATGGCGCCTCTGGCTGAACCTTGATGGCATTTGCGCGATTTCGTTGATTCGAGTTGGAGCTAGTCGTCCTGGCAAACGCAGTAGACGCAATTTCGGTGCTTATTTTGCTCTTGTTGGATGAATTTATATGAAAATTTTATTCCATATTGTTCTTGAGGATTTAATGATTGCATGCGTTTCTCCGAAGTTGATTCGCAAAATTATTCTCAAATAGCGAAGAAATAGTGTCCAATATCTCTTAAAGCTATGGACGTAAGGTTTAGAGGCGGTTGATGTATCCACTTAGGGAGGATGAAAATGAAGTTGAAGATTGAACGATCAATTCATGGTTGTCTGCTCAAACCCAACTTCCCTATATTTTCGCGGAGACGTCGATACACCAGTCATCGTCTCATCGGTCGCTGTTCAGAAAGAAGTTGGGCCAAAACTATCAGAAGCAATATTGTGATTTATTATCGTAATATTTGTTCATAGACCTTAGTTAAAACTTAATTTTAAAGTTGCCCATATGTTGGCGTTACAATAAAGAATTCTCGAGTAACCAATCGGTGTTTTGATTTTTCGTCCGTTATAACTAAGCGTTCCTGAGAAAGTTCAAGGAACAGCGTAAGTCCCAGCGTAGCAAGAGCTGGGCACTGACGGTTTACGAGACTTGGCTGACATTCTCCGACAGTGAAGACTGTTTCTGACGGCGGAAATTTTTTCTGACGTATTCAAATATCTGGTGACAGTGTGGATAGTCACCGTTCATCTTTCCTGGTGCCGGTCAAGTCCCCTTTGAACAAGCAATATCTGGAACGTTTTTGGAATTGGTTCAATTTCAACAATGCCTGGGTCAAAGGAGGGACAGAGCGTCTTGGATGCAAACAGGAAAGTAAGTCATGTTGACTTATCTGTTAATTGTAACGATGTGTCTGATGTTAAGCATGACATGGTCGATGTTACTGTTTCGCCGTCCAGAGATAATAGGAACATCAAACTCCCTAAATTTGAACCACGGTGTTTCGACGGAAACTCAGCTGGTTATTTACGGTTTGTAAGGGAATTTGAAATCACGTTGAGTGGTTTTTTATTAACTGATGAAATGAAGTTAATGTATTTGATGAGGTATTGCACTGGAGTTGCTGCAAGAGCTATACAGTGCTGTAAGTTTATGAAGCCAAAAGAGGGCTACGATGAGGCTATGAGCATACTACGTCAAAGGTTTGGAAGACCTTCAATGATTGTAGGGAAATTATTCGAGGCTGTTAAGGGTAATGGTGATCAATTACAGGATGACTCCCAGGCACTCACTGAGTTTTTGGATAACTTACTGATTTACAAGAATGCATTGATTTCGATGAATTGCATGAGTGACCTCAACCCGAGTTTTATACTAGAAGTAATAGCAAGACGCCTACCTACTCGACTGCAAAGGAAGTGGGTGAAGATAAGCTCCCGTATGGAGGATGAGGGCATCGAGCCAAAGTTTGATGATATCCTGAAACTAGTAAAAGATAGCGTCAATCAATCTATGAGCAAGTTCGCCAGTCTATTGCATCTCACCCCTAGAATAGAGCAGTCTGAGAGCAAAATGCAATCATTGATGACGAGTAGTCCTCAGAGAGGTGGATATCGAGAAGGCTCCATGATGTCTAGTAATGCATATAGACCTAATGAGTGTAACAGGTTTCGTAGTACATCCTCAACAGATAAGTTGCAAGCTGCAAGAGAAACACGGTTGTGTTTTACACGTTTGCAAGAGGTGCATACAGGAGTGAACTGTGAACCAGTGAGCAAGTTCAGTGATAAGCTAAATGTAAACTCCAGGTCTGACTCCGAATTGTGTGACGATAGCGGTGTGGTGAAGAAGTCTGTAGTTGCAACTGGTAAGCCATTGTTGAATAGAGTGTCACAGAATAGAGTTACTGCTTCAGAGTGCAGTTCTGACTCCACAAGTTTACAAAGTATAACTAGTCAGAGTGAAGGTATAAAATGTTTAGGGATTTGTGAGGAAGAACCCAAATCACCTACTGCTGTTATTGAAGAGTTTGAAAATGATGAAGTCGACCAGATAGATGATGGTAAATTGAATATTTGTGATAATGATCATGATAGTGCAGATTTGTCTTTGGTTGATCATTATGAGATGAGGGATATGCCTACTACTGCTAAGTTAAATAAAGGTTCTGTACAACTACAACGTGAAGTAGAATTGAACGCAGATGCAGTTGCAGAAGGTATGCATACTTGTGAGACAGTCAGTGTAATTGATCAGCGTGTAGCCCACCTATCATCAGATGATAGTGCTAAACCCGAACTAGTAGTGAAAGACAGCAGTGGTGGTAATCTTGCAGTTAGACAACTTTCTGAAAGCCGAACAACAACAGCTTCTGATCCACTGCTACGTTCATCACCTTGTGTCACTCAGTCATCGTTGGTGTTTTCATCCACAATGAAATGGACGTCCATGAACTCACGTGCCTTATGCAATGACTACGATCGTATTGGTGCATTTAAAAAGGCGAAAGTTATTGGTCAGTTTAGTGAGGATAAGCCAAGTGTAAACGAGAGAGTAATTTTTAATTTGATTTGCATGAATAAAGGCATATCTGGTTTCAAGTTACTTATTGAATGTTATTATCTTTGGTGTAAATTACTCTGTTTCTACGCTTGGTTGATGAGATACGTCGTGTGTCTAATAGTCATCTATATTCTACGATACAATGACATGGGCGTGTTGCCGTTCAGATTTGAAGATATAAGTCATAGAAGGAAGTTAGCAAATGAACTCTGCGACGATTTTCCAACCTAGGGCATCTACCTGAGAAGGGATGTAGGCGTACTGCTGTAAGTCCTACAATTCTTCAAAGGGTAGCGCATCAATGAGCAGTCCATTGTGCTTGGTGTGTGATTTTGTAAATATGTTCATATTGTATATACTGAATTGATATCATCTGTCATCTAGCTGTTGGTAATTCTGTTTGTGTCCGGACATTCCACAAATTACAATCGTCAACCTGAGAAGGGTTGTAGGCGTAATGGTGTAAGCCCTGCGATTCTTCGAAGGAATTCCATCAAGATGTGATCCGCAAGTTTGTGTGTACTGTTTGTATATATGTGTGGTGTGTCATGTCAGTTGGTGTTTTTAGATTCATTGTGTTTACTCGTTGTTTTCGTACCTTGTTGTTATTGCGTAATTTTGTTGAAATTTTCGTCGTGATTACTTCTGAAGTTGTTTCGAGTCTTCTACATCCATGAATGAATTGATTGATGTTAGAGACGACAGATGGGTCGTATATGCCTGGGAGGCTATTGCTGAGAATGAAATGCATACGGAGGTAATTATTAGCTGCGGTCCGACACGCCGGGGAGAAAGAGTGTAAACGACTGAGGCTCGCATACGTCACCGTTACTAGAACTGAGGCAGAATGAGTGACAAGCGATTGCAGTGGTAATTGGTAGTGAGTAGATAAAATGATGTGCGTAGAGTATCATGAGTTGGTGCTATGGTCACGTTGCATTCTGCAAGAGTCATTCTAGCAAGTGGCGATTGTGTTGCAAGATGTCAAGAGGAGGTCTCTATCTGGAGGCGCAGGTCGTCAGCGATGTGTGAGATTGTGCTGTGGGTATGCTTGTGGTGTGTTGGCTTTTCTGTTTGTTTTCCATTTCAGCTCTGTCCGTGTGACCCAGGTTCTCGCAATGGCATCCAAGTCAACGTGTATTGGTCGTGAAGGAAAAAAGGGTTGGATCCCCTTTTTTGCCGGGGAGTGTCAATGCAGTTGAAGATTGAACGATCAATTCATGGTTGTTTGCTCAAAACCAACTTCCCTATATTTTCGCGGAGGCATCAATACGACAGTCATCGTCTCATCGGTCGCTGTTCAGAAAGAAGTCAGGAGACAACTGTCAGAAGTAATATTGTGATTTATTATTGTAATATTTGTTCACTGACCTTAGTTCAAATATTATTTTTATATGTTGGTGTAACAATAAAGAATCCACGAGTCACCAATTGGTTTTTTGGTTTTTTCGTCCGTTATTACTAAGCGTTTCTGAAAAACTTCAAGCGACAGCGTGTGGCTGAGCGTAGCAAGAGCTGGGCATTAACAGTTTATGAGACGTGGCTGACAATAATACTTCTGGTCGTGTTGCTCCGGTCTTCTGGTAACGACCAAATGTCTAAACCACCATAGAGATCGTTGCCTCCAAGAAACAGGAAACTGAATTTAATTTACAAAGTCACTGAGCGTTCACTCTGTGTTCACCACCACTGACAACGTGTGTGAGAAGCACCAAGACAGGAATACGCTTGGCCGACAAAGATACTTAAAACATCTGGATTTTGCGGACAACTTATGACTAATGTTACACGAACTCGAAGACTTACATGCAAAAATCAAAAAGCTGTCGGAAGATTTTGGCAGAGAAGGCAGGATCTCAAGGAAACATGAAGGAGATGGAGGTGAAGATAAATAGCCAACAACAACCAACACCAATCAAAATTAACAAGAGGAATTCAAATGAGCCCACCGCCTTCCCTTATCTAGGGAACATCATTTCAGCTACAAGCAACTGCACAGATGTGGATATCTAAGCCAGAATCACAAAGACGAGACGGACCTCCATCACCAGTCAGTCTTAAAAGCTCCTGAACTCACAATAAGGAGAAAAATCTGATTTACAACACAGATGTTAAGTCAATTCTTTTGTATTCGTCAGAAACTTGGTGCGTCATGAAACCATTTCCAACAACCAGCTGAGAACTCATATCAACAGCTGTATTCGCTGGCCCCATAGACAAAATTAAATTACCGGCAGAGACAAATTAGCGGCACGTAAATATATGAATGAACCACCCAAGAAACCATTGCTAACTTGATATGCCAGAGTAAATGGGGATGGATTGAGAAGACCGTTGAATAACATTGGGAGCCACACCTTCTAGTGGAGGCCGAATGGGAAACGACGAGCTGCACATTTGTCTGAGGGTGACAAGGAGGACATCGTGTGTGTAGTAGACCAAAGGCATCCAGATGACAGTGAAACCGGAATATCCCTCTCCATGTCTTGCTTTAGGATAGTCTTTGACTCTTCTCACGAAGTTCCACCCTCGAAAGTCTTCAAAAGGGGAATTGGGAACCCACCGTTGCAATCAATGAAGACCTATTTAGAATTCAGGAATTTTTGCAAGAAGGAAAACCGAGTATGTTCTGCACGGAGAAATCCTCTTTCTTCTCATTTGTATTTTTATTGTTTATGGCTGCGTACCATATAATAAAATGGCAGGCATTTCATGTAAACTTACCCGTTTATACAAAATATATATTATAATTAACTCCAACCTTTCCTCCATTAGATTTGACTCGCTGTGTTTTGGCTCTGCAGGAGAGTGACTCCCACTGCACAGGGCCTTCGATGTTACTGTAACATCGGAATAAACACATTTCCACTGTATTCACGGTTACTGCCTAGGTAGGAGAAGTAGATCAATAACTCCCCAGCTAACAATATGTAGAGTCCACTTCCACTTGCTTTGAGCTCATGGATTCGGTGCATTTCTACACCACATCTCATTTCTTTTGAGATTTGAGCAATCTTACAAATGCGAGGTTAGTAAAATCTCAATAATCTTAAATAGGTGGGGACCTCAATTATGTAACAATCTCTATAGGGTATGTTGTGCACCAAATGCATAAAGAGGTATAAAATAAAAAAACGGCATGAGGATATATGTATTAAAACCAAAAGTGGACATCATGATAGTACAACTATGCGGGAAGCATTATACATTGCAAATGAACGTTGTCAGCCTAGGGAGTTTCCTTTATTAATGCATTTATTAGTGACATATTGCACTTACCTATTTCATTACACTCTAATTATTCACCTTAGCACTTTTACTTTTCTAAAACAGATTTCAATTCCTTGTAAACGCTGTACTTACCTCAATATTGGTTGGTTATCGTATGCCTACAACCACGGGATGAAAACGAAACGAAGTCGATTTTCCCACGGAACCTGGAGGACAACTGTACAATTCAATAACTATACGGCCTGTTTCAGACAATGAGTGTATCTCTCTCTCTATATATATATATATATATCAAATATTTAACTGTTGAAACATTAACTTGTAGACAATCTACGATTTGATATTATATCATACTTGATCGTGCCTGTAAAAATGGCATGCATTTTCATGTAAATTTATATGTTTATATGAAAATACACATTATTAATAATATTAAAAAAGATGTATAATAACAGTAACAGTTTTTTCCTGTACAAAATATTTATATGATGTACAGAGATCCCGCACTAATTTATCGCACAATCTTTTGTCCAGCCAAGGTCTTCAAGTTTAATGGCAATCTGTATTACATCGCATGATGCAATGCTGTCCTGTCTGGAGCATAGACTGATCCCTTATATTTTTCCTCCATCCCTGAGAAAGACGTACCTGTATTTTTAAAGACAATTATCCTTATAAAATTATTCTATTCTCTCTATTTCTACCTTTTAAATCTGTATTGATTTTCTTCTTTAATTATTAACCCATTGACATTTGGACACTGTTTAATTATTGTTAACAAACTTATCGCCGCTTGATTAGCAAACTGTTGTATTGTAATTAAAATGCTACATATATATATATATATATTAGAGTAGAACCAGAGATGAGGATCTAATTGAAAAGTAAATATTTCTTCGCTCAATCTTTCTATTAAAAAAGTGACTGAGTAAATTTTGCTACTCAATGATATAACTATGTGGTTAAGACGACAAGAGTTGTATAAGATACGATCCGCTCTGTTGGATGGAAAATCAAGCAGCTTAGTTATTCGAGATCCCTAATTTGTGTAGGAACCATTCTAGAGGATGCCCATATTGTAAGACTCAGCATGAAATACTAGTAACCTGATTGCAGGCCTGAAATCTATTACCATCATGGTGCGGGGAAAAAGTATGCCAAGGTAACAATACCACTATCCACATGATGTACTAGGGTATGAGCGACCGAATTCCTGACGAGCCTTGAAATGAAATTTCATACCCAAATCTCATTATCGCCAAAGGATTGACACGAGAGTGGAGGATTGCAACAGGAGATATGTCTTCCCCCACCCATGACAAGGAGGTGTACCACACAACTGAAGCTTTTATTCCCCTATGTTAAGGACGTCGATTTTTCATCAGGTTGAAGTAGACTCCATGTGGTTGTCAGTCTTAGACCAAGCAGTTCAAAAACCCTCTCATAGAGTCTAATGGCAATAATTTCCTTACTCCGAACAGTATTTCATATACATTGTAGAATTCTTAGCACCCAGCAATCTTTCTATTTCACAGACCGTCATATTCACAGTAGTTATAACAAAACAAAGTAAATATAAAAATTAGATGGGAAGTTATTATTAAGTAGAAAAAAAGACAGGCACTAGCAATAAAGACATACCAAAAAGAGAAACCTTTACTCAGGAGTGAATAAATTTACTGTAGCATAGCAACCAGGGAAATTGTTAAATTGGTTAAGGCAGTACCACAAATAGGCAGCGAAATAGACAGCGAAATAAGGCCATTGACGAATGTGTACGAAAATGGAAGCACTGTACTTGCAAAAGTCACTGGCTGTGAAACAAATAACTCTTTGCTGAAATCGTTATGAAGAGTCAAACCAAGAGACATTTGCTATCTAATGTTCGTTGCTTCAATCCCCAGGGGGATCGGAACAGATGGGTTAGTGAAGATATTGCAAGCCGGATATAGTGTTATTCATTCGCCTAACGAATTTGTACCGCTGTTAGATTTAGAAGGGGCTGACACATTCACAGTTCTATGACTTGGAAACTAGAGAATCACTCGCTTCTAGCTACAGTGACCTCACATGTGAGTAGAGCAGACCAAATTAGAGGCTGATATTATTTTATATTTCCTGCCCCAGTCATTTTCCCTGCAATTCCAGCTTTCTTCTGGTTTTTTTCAGTGGTTTGTGAGAATGTTTATTTTTCTCCTCTTCTCATTTCCTATTCTATTTCCCAGGCTAATTATAAAGCAGTCATCTATCCCGAGAGTGTCAGTTTATTGAAAGTTAATTTACATTCTTTGAAAAGTTGTCACTCAATATCTTTGACAGGCGCAAAGGAAAAAACACTTGAACACTTGAAAACGAAACCTGTCCCTTAGCCCCAAGAAGAGGCCTTAAAGAAGTCAGTGCATTTCTGAAATTGGATCAGCTAGCTATGGGAGCTTAAAGTGTTTTGGGATTGTGACCAATGAAGTACATCAATTTCTCTGTTAGCGATCACGCATAAACGGATGGAAGTCACATGGGCGTTGAAGAATGAAGGAAAGTGACCGAGTATATGCTGACACATACGTATCTTGCATCACGAATGTTATCAGAAAATGAGGCTAATTACCAATACAGTCAGAACAGTAGGGATTTCGCATAATGTCAAAAGCTTTCAGTATTTTGCATTCCATCTGGTTTATTTTCACCACTAACCATTGTAGGAGGTCAAGGTCTCAGTACTTCTTCCACACTAAGTGCTCAGCACAAAAGTAACTTAGCAAGAGCGCGGTACACGAACCAGGCGTTTTTCATCTGCAGTTTCCTATCGCTAGCATACTCCTTAAGGGTTGTTGCTGATACGTTAACATACCACATGTCCTAGATGTAAGATATGTATTGAATATGATTATATATTTGCTGTCACCTCTTTATCATTTATACAGCTAACTGTACTTATTTTTAGGAGGCATGCGAATTAATTCTCATTCAATACCCATAGCAAATATCCCCCAGCTTTAGAACCACCCGTTGAGTATGATTTATATGTTTTGAATCTTTCTCAGACGTACTATAACAATAATGTCTGTAGGATTGTTTGTGATAATGTGTAGATTTAATTCATAAATTTATGATTTGTCGACACATTAAAACTAAGGTTCAGATTTCAAAGAAGCATGATATTTTGATTGGGTTCACGATGTTACAACAGAAACTACGTAATATAAAGCTTTATTGAGTTGTGTACCGTAGCATAGCCAAAACTAAATTTCCTAGTTGAGCAATAAGGTAATAAAAAAATTCGTAGGAGTTTAATTTTAAGTATGAAAGCTGTGGGGTAACAGAACGTTTGATAAAGAGGGAGAGGAGATGGAATACTTACAGAGTAAGGAAAAATTGGTGCGTATTTTATAACCAATTGGCTATACTCAAGTACACTTTGAAATATGCACGTTAGGTTTTAAATTAGGGTTTTCTTAACTTTTACAAAGCAATGACTATGATGGGACCTACCGAAATCTTATGTGCAAAATCGGTACATAAATTTACTAGTCTTTATTGTCTTAAAAATGGGTTCTCAGTATGTCAACATCGTACACTCGAGACTCATAAATGTGCATACTTCACATTTACATATGTGTCTCATTTCTTTTATATTAAGGTGCTTTTACACGCTGCTTTAAGCTTCTACATGATGCATTTGTTGTCTTAAATTGCATTTAGTTTTCACGTCAAAAAAGATTGTCTTTACTTCATGTCTACATACGCTGTTTGAGTGGCATCTATATCTTTTTGTTTTCATAACTGACTTCACATATCCGGCATAAACTGATATATTATGCTAAGTACGGCTAGATGTCGTGGTTACTACTTTATTATCGAGTTTCCTCCCTTTACTCTGGTTAAACGATAGTTTTCTATAATTTACATTGACACATTAAAATGAGTAGTTTTAATATTTGAATGTCCTTTCTAGGTGCTGATGCCCGTAGTTCAGGCCACTTTATCTTTTATCGTTGAATTACGAGAGTTTCATAATGTTGATCTTTATCACCGTGGGTAAGTTATTTTTCTTTCGGATAATAAGTACACCTCAGCTATTACCAGATTCGCACTTACATAAAAACAAATGGACAGTCAGTTACAACTACGGGATCTGCTAATGCCAAAGCAACAGCGTTTGCTGAACCCCCATTTGTTTGGGAAAGATCTAGTACACGATTTAAAATACCAGAGGCTAAAACGGCCAGTTACATTGGGCCAAGTGTTTCTGATCCAGCTTTTGTTCCAGAAAAAGCTTGTAGCAAGACGTTATTGATTATGTATCGTGAGGAATCTGCAAAGCTATGCGATGTGTTTGAACAGAGGATACTGATCCAAGTTGACCCCATAAATCTAGAGGATTCTTTAATGAAGAATGATCTCTTTCTCTGTGTTGAGTTATGGTTTGCAGAGGACCCACTTGACAGGTGAGTCATATGTTTTTGCGTATTTAATTCTTTCTGGGTAACAGTTTTAAATTTCATTTACCTATTATCTTATCTAATTTTCAAGCTCCACATTTTTAGGAAGTATAATGTAATACACTTTCATCATCCAGATGGAGCATTCCTGTTTTGAGTCTATCTCTAATTTGTTAAGGTGACTCTCAATGAACTGCGGAAAGTTCATTAAAGATAAATCATTGATTAAGAATTTCTCTCCACTTCAATTGTCTTGAGGGTTTAGTGGAAGTCCCCGTATTTTAAATAAGTTAATATAGAAATCCCATGGTAGTTCTTTTTCTGGATATGTTGCATTAGGAAACTATATAATTCACTGAACAAGTTTTCAAATATATCCTGTTTTTCATAGGGATATTATGTTATGCGTGATATACCTAACTTGCTCCCACACTGTTCGAATTGTTAGTCTGTACGAATTGGAAGATGTCCGCCATCATCATTTCCTGCTCAGCGTAAACATCTGATAGCCCTTCTTATATCTGACGTAAATCTGATGATTCATGTTCCTTCCCGATTAAGAATAGTTTCCGTACGCAAAAGGGAACCAGCCACCATCGTGTTACCCAATCAGCCTATAATGTGATAGAAGCTGTCTTAATGTAAGAAAGGAACTTCAGCATATTGATTTAGTTATATTTTACATACATATTCGATATAACCCACAATAATCGATTATTTTCTGGTAATATATGGTACTTCACTGTGTGGAAATAAATTTGGTCGTTTATTATTAATAATTGCTATTTTAAAGTTATCTACCTAAAAACCAAACTCACGATCTCGTTATTTCGTGAAAATTTAAAAACATGATTGTAATGGTCTTTTGTTCAGTAAATGTAGCACTATTTAGTTTTACCAGTGTACCACCTTTTTTGTGTACTCATTGGCCCATACTGACAACAAAATAGTGAAATTGTCTTCAGGTTACGTTATCATGGGTATATGTGCATTATTTTCAAGTTTATAAACATATGTAAGGAATGAAGTCGTCTTCGCTAAAAATAACTGGAACTATGGTTTGGTTAACGGTGGACCATTTGCTTTTTATCTTACATTTATTTATAGTTGTCAGGAGCGTCATATGTATATAGTTTAACGGATTTTTCTTGTGAATTTACACTACGTGTTATACTAGTCAACGACAGTAGTGTGTTGATAGCTTCTTGAAATGTATCTATCCCAATTGTAGGTAATGTATTTTATTTATTCACTACCTGTTGTCTATCAAGTATTATCTATTTTTACAAGGTTGTTAAGTGTTGAAATAAGGATATTCGAAATGGAAGAATATGGGTGTCATCACAGCTGTTTCCTCTGTATTTTTCACGTGTTATTGAAGTACAATGCGATTAATGGTTATTTTAGACACAAAGCCTCGGTTTACCTGTTTTTTGTAGTAAGGGAGTGAAAGATTAATTATCACGGTATCATATATATATATATACTTGTTAGTGTGTATAAATCCCCTTTCTTGGTCAACATTCAGTTACATTTACACTCTCTTCTTTATGAGCTAAGTGTCTGTCTGTCTGTTCTGTCTGTTTTCGACATAGAACTTTGCACAAATGTGCGGAAGTTCAAGTCGCCACATTCCGTGTAGCACGCGAAGCAAGAGAAGAAAGTACAAGAAAAGCATAATAGAAACAGTGAGCAGAGGTGTGAGACAAAGGAGTAATAAAGAAATACAAAACAGTTTCATTGAAGATCATAAGTCACAGGGAGTGGATGCATCTGCGCCACTGAGAACGATTTTGAGCCATGTCACCAATTGTTTCCAACCATAGATTTTTACCGTCCCGAGGACCCCAGCCTGGAAGTCTACACCTTCCTACGTGGCTTAGACCAACTGTTGTGGATTTCATTGACTGATGCCAAGTTTTTGTTTGACCGCCGCTAGCTTTTTTCCAGCCTGACCCTATATCCGCTAACATAGCTCGTCGAGGGAGGCGATGGCTTGGCATACGTAACACATGTCCTAACCATCTCAGTCTTTGTAGCTTCACGACTTCGTCGATTGATTTCCCCTGTTTACCTAGAACTCTACGCCTAACCTCCATGTTGCTCACCTTATTATGCCACTTTACACGGGAAATAGAACGCAGGCACCTATGATCAAAGACAGCTAGTCTTTTCATGTCTTCCACTCTCAGTGGCCAGGTCTCACAACCATAAAGGAGGACGGAGCGGACTGATGAGCAGTACACCCGCCCTTTGGTCGATAGTCGAACATCTCGTCTACGCCAGAGTCGGCGTAAACTAACAAATGCGAAACGAGCCCCTTGTATTCGTGCTGAGATTTCGTCAGAGATCAGCCCGTTGGGGCTGATGGTACTTCCCAAATAAGTGAAGCGGTCAACGTGCTCTACCACTTCACTTCCTATTTTTAAACTAGGCGTCGATGTAGTCCAGTCCTGTAACATCATCTTGCATTTGGCGGGAGCGAATCGCATGCCAAACATTCGTAGATTGCGGCTCAAGGTGTTTAGAAGACTCTGCATTTCGTCAGCGTCTTCGCCTAGAAGGACTATATCGTCTGCATATTCCAAGTCAACGAGATTATTCCCCGGTAGCAAGTCAATCCCTGAGTCGCTGAAGTCACCTAGGGTTAAGTCCATTAACACATCTATGATGAAGTTGAATAGAAAAGGAGATAATGGGCATCCTTGACGGACACCACTGGTCGTCATCAGTTCAGATGACAGCTCGCCGTAAGCCCTCACCTGGCTGTATGAGTACGAGTAGAGTGCCTTAATCAGTGCAATATATTTTCTTGGAATTCCCTTTACAGCCAAGCATCTCCAGAGAACTTCCCGATCGACAGAGTCGAATGCTGCCTTTAGGTCAAGAAATATAATGACTGTTGGACGCCGGTAGGAATGCCTATGTTCTAGAATCTGTCGGAGGGTGAAGATATGATCAATACACCCTCTTCCTGGTCTAAAGCCTGCCTGGCTCTCTCGTGTTTGTGCTTCCCGAGCACCACTCAGTCTACGCATGATTATTGAGCCTAAGACTTTAGATACTATATTAGTCAAGCTAATCCCTCTGTGATTATCACAGGAAGACTTGTCTCCCTTCTTGTATATGGGGATAATCAGTGACTTACACCAACCCGATGGGACTTCTTCTGATTCCCAGACGCTGCCTAGTACCTCAGTTAATCCGGACAGTAAGCTGTCTCCACCGTACTTAAATACCTCTGGAGTCATTCCATCAGGTCCCGCTGCTTTGCCTAGTTTCAGATTGGTGACAGCTTTAGTAACCTCAGTTAGTGACGGAGGACCTGTGTCTATATCCCATTCAGGGAGGTGTTGGATGCTCGGAAGGTTGAGCGTGGCTGTGGGCAAATTAAACTGCTCCTCATAATGCTCTTTCCAACGATCCAGTCGTCTATCCTGTGAGCTAATTATAGTGCCATTTTTTTCCGAGATTGTCTCACTGATGATTTGTCTTCTCCCACCCGTTTCCCTGATGAGTCCAAAGAGTTGCCTGGTGTTGCCTATCCTCAAAGCTTTCTCCATCTCTTTGGCTTTTGTCGCCCACCACTGTTCACGGTCCTTGCGGAGACTTTTCGTAAGTTTCCTCTTGTGCAGCTTTCGCTCCTCATTGAATTCGGAGCTCGCCGGAATAAGTCTTCTAGCATCTATCAGTTCGGATGAGGCGGTGGAGATCCAGTGGTTTTTACTCACCTTTGGGTTTACCTTATTCACAGCTTTTACAGCTGTATCTATGGCTGCCTGGATATTTTTCCAAGCTTCTTCAGGGTGAGCACAGCTGTCGAACACAGATATGTGTTTAGCTAGTTCTTCCTGAAATACGGATTTAGTTTCCTGATCGAGCTGGGGACGTGATGGTTTTACCGCCAGCTGTTTCCTACGTCCGTTCAGTCGTAAGCACACCCGAGCGCGGACCAGTGCATGGTCGGTATCTACGCACGTGTTCCAGAAGGAGCGACAATCTCCTACCGACCCACGCCAACGATAGCTTATTGCTATGTGGTCTATTTGTGTCCAGCGTTGGTTTGATGAAGGGGGTCTCCAAGTCAAACAGTGTCTCTCCTTGTGTTTAAAGTTAGTGCTTACAAGAAACAAATGATTATCAGAGCAGAACTGTAGGAGACGGTCACCGTTGTCGGTTCGCTGGCACGGAGCTCCATAGGTGCCACCGACATCCTTCTCAGATTGACACAATTTCCCTACTTGAGCGTTAAAGTCACCAGCTAGAACGACTATGTCTGAGCGTTTAGCCTTTCCACCAAACTAGACAGCTTTTGGTAGAACTCATCCTTCGTTTCATCTGAACTGCAGTCAGTGGGGGCGTAGGCGGAGATTACGAAAAGGCATCGGCGAGTAGTGCAGTCCTTCCTCCTTCTTACTGATCCGTTCAGGCGGACAGCACACATTCGGCTATCTACCGGGATCCAGTCAAGCAATGTCTTTTCTGCCCTAGTACTCAAAGCTATCCCTACGCCAGCTAATCCTCGTGAACTAGCTGTGGCATCTCCTGACACCCTCAAGGTGAATTTTGCAGATTCAACCTGTTGGCCAGGTGGGGTTAGGTGAATAACCACACTTGGGTCTTGTATGCGTGTTTCTGAAACACAGCATACATCAATGGCTCGTGATGCCAGGGTCTTGGCTAGTGATGCTTGTTGTCCTATTTGGCAAAGTGTCCTAACATTAAGAGCTCCTATATGAAATTGGTGGCGCGGCTTTAAGAGGCTGTCGGTGGTGGTTTTTTGGCTTCCATCGTTTTTAGTGGACGCAGAGTGGAGAGGAAGTGGAGAGCTATCAAGTCGAGGAGTTGCATCAGTGGAAGGAAGGCAAGATGATAGAGATGAAGATGAAGACAAAGATGAGTGAGTAATAGAGAGGTTTCGTGTGCATTTCGGATTGTGAGGGCGATTGTTACTTCCCGGCTGCCCACACCGTGGAAGTTGGTTGCGTGACCGCAGAGCCCAGGGGACAACTGCTTGAGGCCGGTCACACGCGGCCTGTTTTTGTTCGTTCTTTTTTGTTTGGTGTGTCTCAGTAGCAGATTTATCACTCCCGCCCTGTGACACGGCAGCAGGAAGCGCGGTCGTTGTTAATCCGGGCCACGGCCGATCCGGCATGAAATTTTGTAATTTTGTATTGGACATGATGTTGGATTGGGTAGCTGCTTTTTGTTTAACCGCTATCCAAACAACCTGCCTGGCATGGTAGAACCTCAAGAGACATAAGTCTCAGCCAGTATAGCTTGATTAGGTCATTGCGGTGTTCAAGCCCGACCACCACGTCAAGGTAGCAGCTTTCGGTCGGGAGCTAAGTGTACTTTGTTGGGGTTGATATTACTAGGCTTTGAAACGTCAATAGGTGGAGGGAAATCCGAACCCGTAACTCAGTAGTCGAAAGTCGTTTATCTGCGCCAATGAGTTTCACCTCCGCTAATACAGAATGTGGAAACTATATAATCCTGCTAGGTGAATACGTTGCTGAAATACATGTTCTTATGAAGCCCCTGCGCAGAAATCAAAGCATCTTTGGCTTCCACTTTTGTTTTCTTTCACGTTCCCCAGTGGAACATAGGGCTTCAAGCTAGTGGCTTGAAGTTTCTGTAGCAGTGTTTTTTTATTTTGCAGGATGGGGTTGCTGGCCTCATGCCCAACCTTTCCTCTTTACCAGCATTATTTCTGGCTTAGTGAGGTAAAGGAGTCCGTTGGCCGGGGGTCGAACCCCGAATCATGTGCATGGTCGGCGAGCGTCCTAACTGCCGTACCACCGACGTACTGCTTCCACTTTAGTACTGTCAAGTGTACCTTCATATTACAGGCTGACCAACACCATTTGGGACCTTAATGAGTAGGGAGTGGATTATTGCCTTTTGGTGACTAGCTACTGACGAAGGTAACGATAATGTAACTTTTAATTATGGCTTATAGCAGAGTAGAAGTAATTAATGTCCAGCGGCTAGCTTCCTAATTGGTCTAAATTTAGCATATATACAACTAATTTTTGGTTTCATCACCACACACTGGTTAACTGGGAGATTTGTATCACAAAAAACATAAAATGTTATAGAGAGTCAATCCTCAAGAAGTTGTGGACCTTCGTTTTCTGCTTGTTGTCACTCATCAAAAGTGTTTCTGTGCAACTTAGCAGGGTTATTGTGATTTGGCCCTTTGCTACCCATTGCAGGAGACAAACAGTTCACGTTCAAGCTGTTCCGATCACGATTGACTTTTCTTAATATGCCAGTGAACTCACTTAGGAATTGATTACCATCCGACAACCAGGTAGGCCTGTCAATGTAATGTTTCTCACAGTTGAGATTTGGAACACTTAAACAATAAGAAAAGTTTGTCACAGATCATATTGAGCCTGTTAGTCAGAACGAGATAAAAGCAACCCTTTTCAATCACTTCACGTTTTACATAAATGAGTGTTATTCATCAGTAGACAATAAATAAAACAAAAGTATGTGTGTATGTATAGATTCGTCTGTGGTTTTGTTGCCTGATTTACAATCACCACACAAAATAAAACCACAGGTCGCCTTCTAACAGTTATTTTAGTCTAGTTCTCATTATTCAATGTGAATAAAAATGTTCTCGTTTAACTAGCTACTAAATGCTGATTTCTTTCTAATTTGTTTCGTAGTACATGGTTATCAATCAATCAGCCAATCAATAAAATGGTTTATTCAAATTATTTTTATTGACCAGGTATTTTTCGTTTGTCTAAAATTGTGATTACACAATCTCTTTAACTGTTCACTTTTTCTGACTTCTTTCAATTTGCTTATCGCATATGATAATTTTTATTTTATCATTGTTTTATGGTCTACAGTGAAGCCATTCTATAATGTCATTTGCATGCACGTATGTACCTATGCGTGTGTTTGTGCATGCGCGTCCAGATGTAGCTGTCTGACTTAATCGTATAAGTATTCGATTCCTCTTAATCGCGGATTCACTACATAAATAAAATTTTCATCAATATGGTGTAACATTAAGTTGAACAGGAATGCCTCTTATCCAAAAAGCTCTGGTGGTACACAATACTCCATGCTTTAGAAGCCCCAGTCACACTAGCTAGACCTTTAAATAGTAATACTAACACTATAAGGCTAACAGTGGGTGTGAATTCTTGGATAAAGTCAAAAATACCTCACAGATCATTCTAGTCCGCTGAGGAAGTGAACACCTATCCTCCCCTTGTTGTTACTCACCGATCTCTGCTAATGTAGTATTATTTTATTTATTTATTTTTATTTTTGATTACAGCTTGACTCCACACCGTATTTTTGGTACAAGTGTGGAATTTTCAGCGTGATGCTTTTGAAAGAAAAATTCTGACAAGTCTGTTTCTAGAAAGAGATTTTATATTCTTCCCGACTTAGCTGGTCTTAAATATGTGTGTTTATACATTCATCAGTCTATGTGGTATTCTCTTCAATTGCTTTTTGTATTTTTCTCATTCAGGACTGATCGAATTTTAATTAGGTCGGAACATTAGTATGTGCAAAACAAAAAACACTGAGTAATCGGGGTAAAGCGGATGTTTTGCCTATTTCACCTTTCCTTTCCCCATCTAGCTCATTTTAAACTCAAAGTATGTATTATGCTTTGTACATTTTGTCTCATATTTCTTCTGTTCAGAGATAGCTGATTTGCATGACTTGCACAATGCATATGGATTTTTTTACTGTAATTTAGTTGGCAAATAAGTAGCACTCCTGTTAACTGGGAGAGTGTACAACATTTACTGTTAAAAATCATGTGATTCCTTGTTAAACAGTGTGTCGTAGGTTGAGTAGGCCATCATGTCAACACTGTACAGTACAGTACACAGTGTTCAATAGTTGAAAGTTATCTGTTAAGTATTTTAAACATTTGCTGTGTTCTTAATCATACACAGACGCGAAACTGAGACCATGTCACAGAATATTCGTTTAACAACAACAATCAATCATAATAACAAATAGTCGTAGTCAACATGCATTCATAGGACAGAAAAAATATAATTTACACCAATGGGTTCTGACAATCTTTACATCTGCATGCGGAGCATACACCTCTGTCTTACTGTTTTTCATTTCTCAACCTACGTAGTAGTAGTAATGGTAGTCCAACAGCCATAACATTTGATCACTTGAAACTTATTTATTATCTTTTTAAGATTCTTATTTACTGATGTGTGTTTTTCAATTCGGTCAAACCTACTGCGACTTTGTTTTGTTACCAGTGTACATTTTTTGAAAAAAAATGTAAGCGAATAATCTTTTCTATGCGCATATTATCACGTCGTGAAATTATAATAATAAAAGTGAATAATTCCTGTGATAAGTGTCTTTTTTGTGGTAGATATGTGTATGAACTAATTCCAACCCCCTCCCTCCCCACACACAATTCAAGAGTGTGGCTTTTTTCTAAAGACACCTAAGTATCTGATATTCATTGATAATACCGCTCTATGCGTGCGTACGTGTTGGTTGCTTAAGTGGAAGTTAATGTGACTAGAAACTTATCTCATTTTGATATAACTTAGCAGTCAGTTCATTATCTCAACTGGATATATAGGGCACACTACTATTGATTTATTGGGGTTGTTAAACCGCTTCGGACTGTCGTTTTACCCTTCAACTTTTGACTATATTTATTTATTTTATTTCTTTGCTTTCCCAGTGAAACAAGGCTTCAAGCTTGAACGTTAAAGTTTCAACATTAGTGGTGGATTTTAACGGGTTGGGGTTGCTGACCTCACGTCTAATCTACTCTCTTTACGATGTTTAATACTGGCTAGGCGAGATTTGGGAGTGCGTCGACCGGGAATCGAAACTCGAACCATATGCATAACTGGCAATTATTCTACCAATAAACCAGCGACACACATTTATTTATTGACTACTTATGGAACCTGTTTCTTGTGTAAGCTGTTTTTCACTGACTAAACAAGTAAAATGTAACGATACACCTATTGTAAACGGTCAAGTAATGTTAATTAGCTATCCGAGTAGGAGAAGTGAAATCCATGTCTGTGACCCATTGCTTAAAAGCCAAGCGCATAGATCATTGAAGCACAACCCCGACTCTGTTGATTTGAATGCTTCTGCCTCTTACAATGCATTTGACTTGGTATTTTATTCTTAATCCTGTACAAGGTAATTGCATGATACTGACTGATTGAAATTATACTGCCACTAACTAGGAGCATAAGTTCATTCATTTTTCTAGCTTGCATACAACTACATCGATTATTCTGTGAACAGTACCACCGTCCAACTAACCGAATCTAAGTAAGTCGAGTGTCGGTTATCCATCCCACCTATTTTTTCTTTAGTAAGTTATTCAGAGACAACCTTCACCAATGTTATTTATACCATTGCATACATATTGATGAATGTGACTGATGTTGGTCAACTGTAGTGTTTCAAGGAGAACTTTAGTCGGTCTAGAGTACCCAAATGATACACAGTCTCCGAATAAACGCAGTCCTATAAACACCCTGAATAGGATTGGCCTGCAATTCATACTTGTCATCTATAGGCTGACACTACAAGACTATTTCTAGATCCAAAGATTTTTTTCCAATGTTGAATTCTTTCACATCATGTTATGTAACGTTTCATATTTTCCTACTAACCCTATAATTCAACAGCCCCTTCCAACATCTCTACATCCAATGTATTATTCTATGTGTGACGTCAATTGTTTTGCTATTCGACACTTGATAATTAAGGATGATTATAATCATAAATATTTAATTGCTGGTTTGTAGGGATTTGATTGGTTTCAAGATTTCATCATGAGCTGACATTAGTTAGAGAACCATTGGAAAACCTGGGAGTACTGGAAAACTGTTTCGTCCTAGTTTGGGACTCTTCATCAGTACGCACCCACCGCCAGGGTTTGAACCCAGGACCTTCCGGTTGCAAGGTGAGCTCGTATACCATTAAGCCACTGGGACCCGACCCAATGATCCTTGAATTCTAACTTCTGCCAATTCACGATTTATATGTAGCGCGACCGCTAGCCAATGTCTTCGGCGAGTATTTGTCCTCACACCCGACCCGCTGCACCCTACTGGTCACATATATCGTACTTATTTCCAGGTTTTATCTTGTGAGTTAATTCTTAGGGTGTACTGTAGTAATTTGGTTGACCAGACTATATTGGTTGGATATATAAGCTAAAAATAAGTATACTTATTGTATGATTGAATGGTCGCGTGATTTGTGTTCACTAGCCAGAAAATAACTAATTGATTACACTCAAAGTTGTGCTTTTGAATTTATTACTGTAACAGAACTGAATGGTTATCACGAAAACTAATCAATTTATAGAATGGTTGTCATCAACACTTTCATTGGACTGAGTGAAACGCTGAATAACACGTGTAAATGATCATCGGCCCAAATGTTTTGAATTGTTTTCAGTCATTTTCTTTTCAAATGACTATATTTATGTATCTATAGTTGTTATTATGAAGATAGCAGTTTAAAGACTCAAATAAGATTACATTACATTTTGGGATAACGTTATTGAATGACAACAGAGTTTATCTGAAAAGTGTAATACAATTGTTCAATACATTTCGAACAATCTGATCTCTTGTCAGTTCAGTTTATGCGAAAAATATCAGGTCAAATAAAGTAAACGCAGTAATAAGGGATTTAACGTTATCCAAATTACAAATGTTATTGAATTGAGACAAAGTTTAGTTTAATCAGTAATTGGTTAATATGTTGATTGACACGAAAAATAGAAGATTACATGTATTTCCAACTGCGATTGGTTGTATATTGTCTCAGCAACTGACTCCCAGAGTTTATGTGCATAAAGTGGTTTATCGTGAAGCCTTTACTTTTGAAATCGATAATTATCGACACACTGTATTTATTTATATCTACACAAAGTACCTTTGTTTTAATGGCTAGATTTTAGGTATTTCGATTTATGGTGATGAGTTACGTAAGATTGAAGCGAAAGCTGAAATAGGAATTCGATTCATAACAGGACTCGAGCCAACAGCCACGGGATTAGAAATTTGATAGCCTGTCAATTGAGCTGTTAAGGCTAGATTTTCATTTCACTTCAATAAGTGAAGACGTTTCTAACCCTATTTCTTTCACTATTCGACATCAACTATCACTCATTGTATGAATGTTATTCAACTAAACTAGGACTAAGCCATTATATCCTTATTACTCAACAAATGATCATATAATTTACTCATAGTTGTCAATGTAAAGTTCTTATTTTGGTTTGTTATTTTTATTCCGGAAGTAAGGCTTTATAGACACGTATTACTTAATGCACTATTGCTGTCATTATAATGTTTACACTGATACACACAAATGTCTCATCTTTTAGTTTTAATTGTTAGAATTCAGGTTGGTAGATGGCTTTATTTCCAAATATTTTCGACTCATTTCAACTGCAGTAAATGGATCCTTTCAGGAAAATTACGATCACTTTGACGTTAGTGTCTGAAAGTCACACATTCGATAAGATACGGTCCTATTAAACTTAATTATTTTTGAGAGTTGATCGTTGACAACATTAAATTTAACTATACAACAGTTCACAGTTTTCTTTTTCTTCACGTTTACTCCTTTTTGTACATAAAATAGGCAATTTATTGTGGAGATGTTAACAAAAGTGAGTGAACGTCAACTGCGCATCCATCTAACTCCTTCACGTGGACTGAATTATCATTTCACTGTTTTCTTCGACTATTTTCATTTATGCGCTGTTGAATTAGCACTTTATGGTGCATTAACAAACATTTCCCCTAATATCATAAGGTAAGCATATACATATATATTAGTCATTGTTAACATTACTACTATTTACCGATAGTGGCTATATGGATCACTGGCTTAAGAGCACTTTTGTATAAATTTCTGACTTGACCAATATATGTGTCTGCATCTTCTCACAATTTGATTTAAGTGGTCTTCCCACCGATGAGGTGGGAAGTGAAGATTGTTTTACACTTTTCTCTTTTTTCTTGTAAATACTTACTGTAACATTTTTATCAAAGGATGACTATCATAATAATAATAATAATTATTATTATTATTATTTATTCCGAGTTGAACATAGGGCTTCAGCCACGCATCTCCATTATACTGTCCTCTGCTGTCATTTCCGTCTGGCTCCGCGACTGCCCTTACATCATATTTTCTGTGTTACATGCACAAGTCATTGTATCCTACTCTGGTTCTTATTCAAGCGTCTGGCGTGTGTTGTCATTCAGTGACCTCAGTGTATTTCCAGTCCATCTCCATTTCCTTATGCATATTTGTTGGGTGATAGGTTCCTGGAGGGTTCGCTGAATGCCAGAATTCTTTGCTCTTCATCCTCTCCGGCTGACTATCTCATCTTCACTATTGAGCCAGCACGGGCAACTATTGATAAAAATTTTCAGCCTTTTTACTTGAAAGTGCTTTCGGTGACGAGGGCTCAAATCTTGTTCTTTTTGCTAAGCGTCTTCCATATCCACAGTGATTTCAAAGTAAAAAACACTTGTCTTGTTTTTCTGATTCGACCTTGCCTGGCTCCGACTTCACTCGTGCTGCCTGATCAGGCAAGTGAAAGAGACTGCTTCCTTTAGATTCCCTGTGGTTTTGGGTGGTGATCTTTTCTCATCTGTCCCCGCCCCCCAAATTTCGATATTTATTATCTCTCCTACCAGTATGTTGGTTTTCGCCTGTGGATCTTCTATTTTGTGCTACAGTAGATATAAATCTTTTGTAAAATCTAGGTCTTCTAGTTCTTTTCCGTTGGTCCAATATATTCATGTCTCGTCATCCCCCCACGCACTTTCTGGTTGGCGCACGGCGCGTTCCACCACAATTAGGAATATCACCGGTGACAGTAGACAACTTGGTCTTACTCTTTTCTTCATTTGAAACGTTCCAGTGTACTTTCCATTAGCCTTTAGCTGGCTGCTCTACATCGAAATTCAGCCAGAATTTTATGTAGTGAAAGTAGTAAATAAGTGTTAGCTGAAGAGTGAGATTTGGCTGGGAATAGAAATGTTTAACCAAAAATCCCCTACGGTAAGGGGATTGAAATCGTTCACAATAAAACTGTTGTTTTTCACCATCTTTTAGATTTCAAGCATCACCGATCTTCACTTAGTGTTATTCTCTTTTCTGTTACCATTAGAGCATCATTATTTTG
Organism: Trichobilharzia regenti; assembly: GCA_944472135.2. NCBI lineage: Eukaryota > Metazoa > Platyhelminthes > Trematoda > Strigeidida > Schistosomatidae > Trichobilharzia > Trichobilharzia regenti. The sequence continues at coordinate 37,601,628 of OX235270.1, forward strand.
TAATTCTGTTCTGATTTTAAGTATGGGAAGCAGTTCTGTGAAAGTTTCACCCCGGCCATATAACTGTTAAAATACTGATTTTTACAAAAAACTGCGCCTGGCGCGTTTATCGCTTCTTGTATGACATTTGCTTTGTTCAGGTTCAGTCATTTGAAGGAAATTACATTGTTAAATAAAGCCTTGATAAAGTTTAATACATTTATGTATTCACTGTAAAGATTACTGAACAGCAGCAGCAGCAGCAGCAGTGTGTTTGTTAGTTAAATCAAAATGCTGAAAAAGATGACGACAGATAGGCACTAGTTGTACAATCCCTCCAAAAAGTGTAATCCTTCCTCACTCTAGTAAATACAATTATGCACGCAAATAAATACATCAATTTTTTTTATTATTTTATCAGGAGACTAAGTAACTTCTAATCTTTTGGCTAACTCCATTGTATCGTGATATATTCTTTCTTTCACTAGCATTTTGCCAAACAGCAGTCCCTTAAAACTTGTTGCTACACATAAACACAACTTCCAATCTATCAGTCTGAGATGTTACCTCAGGTGTGTGCTTGACTATTTAGCTAGATCGATCGAGTTCAGCATAATTCACATTAGTCGATTTCAGTTAATTTAAAAGCTGTAGGGAAAAAAACAAATGAGCATAAATAATAGTAGTATGAATTTATTTCATATGGTCAAATTGTTTCCATCTGTTCACTTAGAGAGTTTGTACTGCTATAATATAATTAATTATTTTAGTGTTAATGTGAATGTACTTCAGTTTGATTGACAAGCAGTCTGTCTCATGAATGATGTAGGTGAATATGCACACAGATACACAGCAGAAGTAGAGAAATAGTAGCAGAAGAAAATGTAGTTGTTGTTGTTGTTGTTGCAATTATGTTTGCTTGTTGATTGTGCAAATTTGCATAAAACAATATAGAAAATGAACTACCTAAGTGAAATTTCACTGAGTAAATGAATTAGTTAATATTAATATAAATCGGGAAGGCGAGAAACACATTCGTCAACCTGAAACAACTAATCTGGAAATCTTCGTCACTCAGTCAGAATCAACAACAAAATTCGGTCGGATTTTCAATACAAACAACGTCAAGTCAGTCAGTTCTTCTATACGGATGAGAAACTTGGGGGGTGGGGTCACAAAGAATATTTCCAACAGCCTGTTGCAGGCCAGACCTTTATCAACAACTGTCTTCGCTGGATCTATACTGAAGATCAGATGGCCAGGCCGGAAAGAATCACCCACAAGAAACTATGGGAACAAATAAAACAAGAACTAGGATTTCATCATCAGCTAACACCATTTAGAGAACCATTGGAAAACCTGGGAGTACTAGACAGCTGTTTCGTCCTAGTGAGGGTGAGGACATTGGCTAGCGGTTGCTCTATATCGTGAATTGGCAGAAGTTAGAATTCAAGGATCATTGGATTAGGCCCCGGTGGCTTAATGGTATACGAGCTCACCTTGTAACCAGAAGGTCCTGGGTTCGAACCCTGGCGGTGGTTGCGTACTGATGAAGAGTCCCAAACTAGGACGAAACAGCTGTCTAGTACTCCCAGGTTTTCCAATGGTTCTCTAACTAATGTTATCTCATGATGAAATCCTGTAACCAGTCAACCAAATCCCTACAAACCAATACTTGAAAACAAAAACCAATTACCCAACAAATATGCAGGAGAAAGTGGAGATGGATTGGACACTCGCTGAGGAGGCCGCTGCGTGACATCGCGCGTCAGGCCATTGCTCGAGTGAAACTCGAAAGGGAAGCGGCGACTGGGGCGTTCAAGGGTGACATGGAGGAGATGGTGTGAAGAGGAGTTGAAACAGTATGGACTAACATTTTTTATTAATTTTTATTTTTTGATGACAGCTTGATTCCACACCGTATTTTTAGTACAAGTATGGAATTTTCAGCCTGGATATCGGGAGCCCAAATTTTGCAGGCCGACCATAGATATCAGGTGTGCGCCGGCGTGGGCTCGAACCCCGGACCATGTGCATGGTCGGCGAGAGTCCTAACCGCTGTGCTACCGACGCACATGGATGCAGGTGAAGAGTGCAGCAGAAGGAAGACAGAAGTGGCAAGTGGAGACGTGTACTTGAAGCCCTATGTTCCACTAGGAACCCAAGGGAACAATAATAATATAATAATAATATTAATAATAACCAAGACGTGGAATTTTCAAAATATTCCACTTATTAAATATACTCTAGTCATTAGTACACATTCATGCCTAGTTGCACTTGATCCCTTCATAGATGATTGTATCCCCCCAGGCTCCGCTCTGTAAATACTCACTCAGCATACCTGTTTTAAACCTCATCCATTAAAGGTGTATTTTTACCTGGGATTCTTTCCTTCTCAGTGAGTCAAAATGAAGATTCGACTAAACAGAGTCAGCAAAATATGATCTTATGGCACACTAAGAGAGAACTGTTGCCTTCATGACTCTATCCAGAAGAATATGGCTAGTGTAGGGCTATAGAAATGGATACGTGAACAATCTCCAGGATACCAAAGAGTTACTGTTTTCGGTGATATGATTATCAAACTTTACTGTCGCACATATATATGGGATATTTCCAAATATATGTAAGTTTTTGATAAAAATCACGTAATGCAGAAAGCATTAATTGAGTAGAAACTAAAATTAAATTAGACAAATAAATTGAATGACACAGAATAATGAGGGGATTCAGTAGAGTTCAATTGAAATTGAAAAAAAGGTCAATTGTCAGCAGCAGTAGTAGGTATATACTAATAAAAAGGAAGGAAAGTAATAAAATTTTCAAGAAAGTGAAAATTAGGACTGACAAAAGTTATATATCTCAGGTGTGTATGTTCAGCGACTGAACGAATTTCTATATCCAGAATTCAGGATTTAACATGTGCATTGCAACAGCTTCTGTGGTTTGACTCGTATTCATTCGGTAAGATTTTCGTACTCTGTAGATAACTCAGAAGTCAGTTTGCAAGTTTGCTCGGTGTCCAGAATAGATTGGATATCAGGGAGATCTATCTACCCGATTGATGCGTTCTGCACTACGCAATTACTACAAAAAATTTACAATTTTAGTGACACATCTTTGGAAATATTCCTTTTGTTTCTGTGATGATCTACTATATATATATATATATATATAATTATGACTTATTGGGGATTTCTGGCGTTGTATCTCATCTGGAGGGCTAACATAATACTAAGAAAAAAAATATTTAAAATAAAAACTACTTTACGCGTTTATAGTTATTCCAGCCTCGAGTGAGAAAAAAGTCGGAGTTTTTTTATTCGGCCAAATGTATTTGTGAATATGTATAAGGCCTGCTACTTTCTGTAGATTAACGGTTCTCAGACACAAAATATAAGGACACAGTCTAAACAAGATAACAAGATGAAACGTTTCAACTTGTTAAACAAACGCGTAATAAATACAGTAGTCATATAAGCGTATATTTCGATTGAACACTAGTTACCTACTATCTAGGTCTAAAGATTCTTTGCCTCCAATCATCTAGTTAAAAACTTCATATGGCGTAAAGTCATATTTTCTGCCTGTATATTCTATCTCCAGCTAAGATAAGTAAAAGGTATGTATAATGGTGGTTAAATTAATCATTTTCCATTGCTGGAGTTTCGAGTTGAACGCGTAAGGCTTCAGGTTAGAGGCGTTTTAATTTCTAGTAGCCATATTGGTTTTACTTAGTGGGGTTGCTAGCCTTGCTACCAATCTTCCCACTTTTCCAGAGTTATTATTGACAAGTAAATCAGGAGAGGTTTGGCAGTGCATGCGCCTGGAATCGAATCCTTTATTTCAAGTTTTGATTTAAAATACAAAATATTTGTTGCAAATCATGGTCGTTTATGCATTTGTATTGTTACTCGTTTTTTATGAGACCACATCGATTGTTAATGGCTAGGATACGTGTTGTGCCATGCTAAGCCATCACCTTCCTAGATAAGAAGTATTGGAAAACCTCATAAGCCAGTAGAGAAACTGGTAAAGAGGAAAGGTTGGGCATGAGGGTAGCAACCCCATCCTGTAAAATAAACACTGCTACAGAAACTTCAAGCCACTATCTTGAAGCCCTATGTTCCACTGGTAAACGTGAAAGAAAAAAAGAGCAACAATGTTGGATGTCAATGTTTTATGCCTAGTGCAAGCGCATGGCTGTTATGATGAATATAGCCTTTAATTATTTGTTTTGTCATTTTTTGTTAACAGTTGTCCAAAACTTGCACCTTATATTCAAATGAACAATCCAATAGTGAATTTAACTCAACAAACTTGGCATAGTATTCTTTGCAGTATTAAACAGGTAAGCTTTCTTATTCATCATATACTTGTTTTTCTTTTTTTAGAAATTTTTAACCATCACCTTTATATGTATGTATTTATCTAGGTGTGTGTGTGTGTGTGGGTGTGGGTGTAAATGAGTGAATTTGTTTAGGATGAAGCCACTCGTTTTTTATACTCTCAAGTTGGCAGATAATAGCAATGTGGATATTTCAAAGTATGGGAAAATACTACACTAGTAACTAAATTGGTTATATACGGTGGAGTAATAATTGTCCTTTTATAGGTTCAAATATGAATCCACTTAAAGAATTTTTTTAGTGAAAACTAAATATTTTTCTGTAATATGTTTTGGGGAAATATATACATATATATAATGCAATTTGTTGAAAGAATGGAGGGTACTGTCTCACCACTTTAACAGCCTTCAGTCGTATCTTACAGAGTTCTCGACTGTCGCTTCTTATTGTCGCATAGATATACAATTAAGGAATACTCCGTCAGCATGCCTAAAATATTTGAGACATCTTAACCTGATATAGTGAAAAATCATATCACTTTATCTTTTTATTTTGTCAGCTATTGCATTCATTACTTTATTAATGACATACTTGTACTTTTAATAAAACAGTGATTTGTCCAAGTGTCTGAAGTAATAGTAGGAGAAATCGTGATTAATGTACTCAGACCACGGCGGTAGTGATGGGCCACAGAAACTTCTGTCCAATCACCTATGGATACTGGTTTCAGAACCTCGGTAATGGAATGTTGTGAATTTGAGGACTTATTAAATGCTCCCAATCGGTAATACTCTAGAAAATGTCGAGAAACATAACCCTGGTGGGTGCGTACTGATGAAGAGTCTCAAACTAGGACGAAACAGATGCCAATGGTTCTCTAACCGATGTCAGCTCATGATGAAACCCACTGACCAATCAATCAAGTCCCTACAAACCAATACTTTTGTAGAAATCATTAAGTTTCACTGAATGTGAAGATGTTACCCAACTCGAATTCCCCGTCTTATTTACATTCATGGTACTAGTGTTACTTCGTGTTCTCGACAGATTTGCAGTGCTGCTTTTGAATAGTACACATCACACTTTACTGCATGAAATTCGTACTGTCCTGTGGAGAATAAAAGATAGCGCATAATTTTCAGGTGTACTGTAGTAATAAGTGATACTTGATGTCTATGTGGACTTTAGATCATATCAAATGGAAGTCTGTCGATGCTGCCTATGCATTCATACTCAATCTTCCCTGTAATTATGACATCATATTTCCTCTTCTCCTTGTACATCTTATTTTTATCTTAGTGCATTTTAGGATCTTTGATTATTTGGATTTTATTTCTGTGTCCTCTATGATAATAATAATAATAATGACTTTTCATGACTGAGATAGTGTGGCGACATTAGACTACTACTACAACTACCCAGTCATGCCAATTTCTACACTAACAATATTTTAATTAGTTTCGAATTCATTTTCTTCTCAATGCTTATTTCTTCTCATATATCCTGCTTAGTTGTATGTTGTGTATCCATGTGTGTGTATGTGTGTATTCAGCTTATCTCATATTTGCTGAAGCTTAGGAAGTGTGGAGGTGAATTTTGGGCGTGTTTTGTCTTTTTCTGTGATATAGTAGCAGGCGTCTTCATTGTTTAATATTTGACTATTTTTCTTCATTCACACATGGCTACACCCTTGTAGTTTAAAGGATTACAAAGAAAATTCTATACATATGCTGATGATTTTTTGCCTAGATCTGTTGACACATTATAGTTATTTTGTCTTACAACTAGAAGTTGTAAGTTGTTCTCATCCACTGTGATTGGTCGAGGTTAGCAGTTAGCATTTCACATGAATATTAACAGTACCCTACTGGTCACGGCTTCCCATTAGAACCCCAGGTTAACTGCCTGAATAGTGCCAGTTGTTAGTGCGCATCAGATGAATTTTCAGCTATTGGTTTTGTAGGGATTTTTTGTTTGATTGCATGGAGGATTTCATCATGAGCTGACATCAATTAGAAAACCACTGGAAAACCAGCTGGGAGTACTGGACAGCTGTTTCGTACTAGTTTGGGACTCTTCAACAGTAGATGAGTCAGTAACTCATCGAAGAAGACATTGCGAAATGGTCACGCTATGTCGTGAATTTGCAGAAGTTAGAATTCAAGGACCATTGGATCGGGTCCCAGTGGCTCAGTCGTCTACGAGCTCACCTTGTAACCAGAAGGTCCTGGGTTCGAACACTGGTGGTGAGTGCGTACTGAGGAGGAGTTCCAAATAGGACGAAACAGCTGTCCAGTACTCCCAGGTTTTCCAGTAGTTCTCTAACTCAATCTTAATTCTCTGACATAACATTGTGAGTGATGTAGCATTTTCAGATAACGTATTGCTCTTGAATGTGTGTATTAAAACAGCATTGATCCAAGTTAGTGTTTATAAAGTGCATTTTCAGTAGAAGCTGATCAACAAAAGAGTAAATCCATCAATTCATACAAATCATATCTCTTCTTTCATAGTATTGTTCAGTTATAAATACCGCAGAGTGTATGAAATTATTGATATCATTTTTATTTGAAACACGATATCCAAGAAATGCTTCACACAAGATTATATAACAATATAAAGAATAGCAGAACAAAACAATTTGGAGATACCAGAATGAATTAGCATAGCATAGCTAACAAGTACATTCAAAGAGGTAATCATTACTTCATCCATTTTTGGTAGTGGAAGTAATAAGGTAACTGCAGCGTTGATTTCAACTCTGTTCCGTATGGAGCCATTGAGACTTACGATCTTTCAAACTCAATCCTGGGAGTCTTGGTCTACCAGCAGATACCAACTCACTGAAACTATCCTTTATCTTGCGATACCACGTTTTCGCTGAGTCCCAGGGCTGACAAACACTGAACGGTGTGGAAGCCACTAGGATAACATTCTTGCCATATGTCAAAGCATCCCAATCCCATTTCTCCAGGTGATATTGTGTGTGTGATATTCACTCTGCTCAAACATGTGCCACCAGATCTCTGAATTACCTACCAAGTGACAACATAGGAGGCAAGCATTTCCACGGTGACAGTGATGATCAGACACTCAGAGTCATCTCATTTCGGCGGAAGAAGTTGTGAGGCCGACTTTTGACGGCTAGACAAACAGCATGGCTGTGGCTCAGGTGATCCAAGCTGGTTTGTGGGGCTCTGCCTTTCCCTATAAGATGAGAAATTTCATCTGAGACAACTCCTTTCGCACTCTCGCCATTAGTAATACGCTGTATATTTCTCTGTGTGTCTTTTTGGTCAACAAATATCAAATCTGCTTACAAAGTGTATATTAGTGTTGAGTAGGTAAGGGAAGTGAACAACAGAACACAGAATGTCATAATAAAGCTCATTCTTCTATCTGTATTAAACTAAACATCTGCTTGTGTATTCTGTGCATTGTTTAACCATATATAATACATCAAAGAAATGTATTACTACCGTTTTTTTTACTAGTCTGGTGCTTGGTTATTTCTTTTTCACTGTTAACTCATTCATCAGTACCACTGGATACCTAAACTAAGCAGCATATACGTCTGTAAACTCTCATTATGTAAGAGAATGAATAAAGCATCCATAACCTTTACACAGTGTTTATACTCTATCCATGAACCAGCGGAAAACAGAAACGACACGGATTCAAAACATTTTGATATATTGTCAGGGTTTTGCATCTGTGCTACTATAATGACTGTGATTGTCATTAAATATGCGTCTGGAATTCGTTCAGACGCACACACAAAAGTATTGAGTCTGGATTAGTGTACTGGCCTAGTAAGAACTCATACCATCTTAATTAAAACTGTAAAAGATTGGAAAGTTATTATTTAACTCGTTGCTTAAGTTGAAGTACGATTAATCTGAAATGAAATTTTACGCTCAAAATGCTGCACTTAATGTATAAATCCTCTCTCGTAATTGGTTTGCATGCTCATGTAGACGCAGAGACTGACTTCATGTTTGTTGTTTTTCTCTGCTGCAGTTGTCACTCATCAAAACAAGTTTATACTTAGCCTACAAATAAAAATCATCTAACAGTCAAATCTCTAGTAGTGAATATGTCGAAAATTATGCTAAGCAAGTAGAAACAATGGTTTTGTTGAAATTTAGCATCCTAGCTTTTCTTTCTGTGTCAAAACTCTTATAACACTACCTATCGTTTTTTTTTTCATGTAATTCTGTACATAAAGAGTTATTTTTAATTAGCTCATTCACTACTAATACTACATTCATGCATTTATCAAGTTTTATCTGTATACTAACTTAAGGTGAGCGCTTGTATTCATGTATGTATATGTGAGCCAGAATGTGTGCATTCCGTTTGATACAATTAAAGCTAATATCACAATTCATTCTACTATTATATTTCGTATCATTTGGACAATTAATCAATCTATAATGAATCCGTCAAAGCACTTTTAAATTATAAGTAATGCATTACTATGTTTGTCTGTGTGCTAAATATTAGCAAGCGAAAACAATAAAAAGTTTATCAGGTTAATCTGCTTGTTTACGTATATAATAATAATAATATTATTATTATTTTCATTACTATTATTGTTATTCGTCACCCTGCTGTGTATCGTTTGCCAATACAAACAACCTACAGCTTATCAGATATTAGTAGAAGCTTGAAACTATGAGATGCTGAAATTCGACTTTGGCTGAATGATAACGTGCTCGTTTGGTGATTTGGTGGTCTTAAGTCTGACCCCTCGAGGGCTTACTGGTGGTCACTTCTGAAAAGTCCAAAAATCGACGAAAAAGCTGTTCAGTGTTGCTCTTTTAGCTAGTGATGAGTTAGTTAGTGATGACATTAACCTGTGCAGACTGATAACAGGAAATCTGTAGTTGAGCTTGACTTTTCATGACTGATTATTCAAATGTGTTTTACTGGATTAACACCTAAAGTTATTAACTGATCGACTGAGTTTCAATAGAGAGAAAAAAGAAATTCAAAAGAACTATAATGAACAGAAATATATGGGAGAAAGAACAATTGCATCGAGAATAATGATAATACAATGGTTTCGGAGATTAAAAAGAGTGGAAACATCTGCACCATTGAGAACGATTTTGAACCATGTCACTAACAGTCTCTAGCCGCTAGCTCTTAACGTCTTGTACACCCAACGGGGCAGTTTTTTGCTTCCTACAGTGACACATGGATTGATTCCATGTTTTGGTTTCACCACCCACAACTCGTTTCCAACCTCATCCTTGCCCACCTAATATTGCTTAATGAAGAACGGTAAAGGACCGGGATTGCGTAACACCTGCCCTAGCCATCTCAGTTGATGTAGCATCACAGCCGTTTCGATTGACTTCACCTTCTTACCTAACACTACGTCTAACCTCAATATATAATATACCACTTAACATGGGAGATAGAACGCATACATCTGTGGTCAGACAGCTAGTCCCATCAAGTATTACAGTTTCAAAGGTCACCTTTCACGGAGATTAAGAAAGACAGAGAGAACTGCTGTACAACACATACACCGTTTAATGGGTAACCGGACATCAGATATACGCCAGCGAGTTGTAAAATGCCTTTTGTATGAGCACTGAGATTTCGTCAGAAATCAGTCGGTTAGGGCTCATTCAAGTTCTCAAATAAGTGAAGTGATCAACAGGTCCAACCACTTTATTTCATATCTTTGAATTATGAGTCGGGAAGAGCAGTCCATCAGCATCATCTTTTATCTAACTGGACCGAATCACACGTCAAACATACTACGGTTCAAGCTTAAGGTGTTCAGATGTCTCTGCATTTCTTCAGCGTGTTCGCCTACGAGGATAATAACAACCCCATACTCTAAGTCGATCAGACTGTACCCTAGCAACGAGTCAATTCCCAAAACTCCAAAGTCTATTAGGACGACATTCATTAGGACATTTATAATGAAGTTAAACGAAGATGGAGATAATGGCCATCTCTGGCAAAAACCTCCAGTTGTCATCACTTCACTTGATGACTCTCCGTAGACTCTTATACTGCCGTATGAGTTTAAGTAGAGTGTCTTGATTAGTGCAGTATACTTTCCAGTACCCTCTTCACGGCTAGACATTTCCACATCACTTCCTGGTCGACAGGGTCGAGTACCATCTTCAGGTCAAGATATATATATATATATATATATCAATTGTTGGGTGCCGATAAGTATGTATATATTCCAGAATCTGACGAAGAGTGAAGATTTGATCATTACACCCCTTCCCTAGCCTAAAGGCTGCCTGGTTTTCCTAGGTTCGCTCCTCCTGAGCACCACTTCGTCTACGCATGATTACTGAACCTAGAATTTAAATCAAGCTATTCCACTATAATTATCACAGGAAGACTTGTCATTATTCTTATAAACTGGGATAATCTATAATGTACACCAATTCAACGATATCTCTGATTCCTGCACATTACCTAATACCTTAGTTAACCCAGGCAACAGTTCACTAGCATGGCCCTTAAACATCCGTGGAGTCGTAACACCAGAAACTGATGCGTCACCTCGTTTCAGATTAGAGGCACCTTTCGCAACATCATTCACAGTTGGAGAACCTATGTCTACATCCTATACAAATAGTCTTTGGATTCTGGACAGATTTATCTTGGCTGTAGGCCAGTTGAACTGTTCCTCAGTTTTTTCCATCTAACGTTCAATCTTCTATCCTGAGAGTCAATTAAGGGATTGTCCTCGTAAATCATTTTGCGTACCACTGAATTTCTACAAAATCGTCTCCTTCAAGAGTTAAGTCAGTTGTCTGATGCAATCTACTACTGATGTCTTTTCCACTTCTCTGGTTTTCGTCTCTCACCACTATTCACGATCATCATAGAGACTCCTAGTGAACTTGTACTTGATTGACTTTCTATCCTCATGATGTTTGGAGCCTGCTAGGATCAGTCTTCACGCGACTGTCAGTTCAGATAAGGCAGTAGGAATCTACTGGCATTCAGCTTATCATCAAGCTGTACCACTGTCCCTGCCGTTGCCTTGATATTATACTAGGCTTTCTCAGAATGAGTCCCTGTTAATCTCATATACAAGCGGGTGAACCGCATGAAGTTGTTGATAAGTTTGTGTATCTTGGTAGTTGTGTGAGTGCTGACGGAGGAGTGACGGATGAGATTTCCAACCGTATAATGAAGGCTAGGGTGGCATACATCAACTTGAGCCATCTATGGCGCCGTCGCGATGTTAGCCTGGCTGTCAAAGGTCGGGTATACAATACTTCGGTGCGGGCTGCCCTGCTCTACGCCTGTGAAACCTTGCCTCTCCGAGCTGGGAATGTGCGGCGACTCTGCGTGTTCGATCATCGCTGTCTCCGCAGGGTTGCTTGCGTCCGATGGGATCATCGCGTGAGTAATTCTGAGGTTCGGAGGCGTGTGTTTGAACACAGTGGAGATCAATATTCATGGAGTGTCATCATCTGGAAACACCGGCTCCGGTGGCTTGGACATGTGCTGCGAATGTCATCCCAGAGGCTTCCGTACAGGTCTCTGTTCGCTAGCCCCGGGACGGGATGGAAAAGGCGGAGAGGTGCTCAGTTCATGACGTGGCGTCGTGGGATGGAGGATTTTTGTGCTAGATTACCATCGGTTGGTGTGTCATGACTCCCTGGTTGGGGTCCGAGAGATAGCTCAAATCGATGGCTCGAAACGTTATCCGATATGGCCAAGAATCGTAATCAATGGCGAACGTGTTACAATTTCCTTCTTTTTCCCTTCCCGATGATAGTTAACAAATACTGTTTGAACTTGTTAAGTGTGAGTGTTTTCCTTCCAGATGAAGTCCTTTATCCGTTCTCTACTTATATATATTTTTTCTCTTTTTTTCTTTTGATCTATGTTGTTTTATTATTATTGTGTGGCGATTCCTTCTTGGTGCCTTATTGTACCAAGTTTTTATGCGTTTAAATAAATAAACACATACACGTTTATCTCTTTTGTCCCTTAATTAGAGGCTTAGTGTTAGCAACAAGTTGGTGGCATATCGGCCTCCTAGATTCCTGTATCCTTCCATTTGTAGATATGTACGTGCACGTACCAGTGTGTGACTGGAGTCGATACAAGTGTATCAGAAAGAGCAGCAGTCTTCTGCTGATCCTCTTCATCGAAAGCTTATTGCTACGAGGTCTATTTTAGTTCATGGTTGATCATACATCGTGGAAATTGATTTCTTCTTAAAACACTTGAAACAGAAGGGGAATTAGTATTGTATGACCGCAAAAACCAAAGGACAGCTGCTTAATGTCAGTCACACAAAGCCTGTGTGATTTGGTTTTTGGAGTCGTGTCTATGTGAAGATAGTACTACCTGTTACGGGCTTCCAGAAGGAAAATTGGGATTTACAACTTTCGGGTTCAGTATTTACTAACTCTCTCTTCTCCCCAGAGCAGAAAGGCAGCATAGGTGGCTTGCCAGTTGTCTGAGGGAAACACCTTACTAGTGTTACATCCCTGTTCGCCCTCAGACCGTAAACGTACTCTTAAACGATCTATACTATAGTGATGATTGCTTTTAGTCTAACCGCTATCCAAATTATTTTTCTGTCATGAAAGGGTCTGCATGAATGTTAGCTCCAGCCAGCTTAGCTTGTTGGGACATTGCGAAATGCAAGCTTGAGCATCACATCAGGATACCAGCTATTAGTCAGGCTTAAAATTACTACAGACAAAGTAGCTAAAAAATATGCTTATTTTTTTAATAATATTCAATTAAACCTGTTCACCGCATATAATGAATTTCACATACATAATTTACTGATGTATGTAATAAAATGTAACAAGTTATGGAGTTATGATAAGATATACGTGTTCATTACATCAAAACAACAGTTACATGAACAATCGAACAAAAAGTATGTATCATGCATTTGCCAATGATGTTTACTGACAGATACTTGTTACCGCTCGTAAGATTTAGATATTATAGAGAAGATTTGTAGCTCAGGTGGATGATTTTGATGTGGTTTTGTTCTCTGAGCTGGATGGTTAGTTTGCGAAGCTTTCATCACCTTACTGGGTGACATCTTCAGCGCATACTTCAATTTGATACTTGTTACTGTTGCGGTCCCACTCTATTTGAACAGTTCTGTTTAGAGAATTATTTAGTTTCGCGACTTATCTCTTATGCTGTCCTTTCAACTTTTCTTTTAGTAGCTGTATTAACAAAAATAAGAGGTACACTATCATCTTTTAGCATAGAAAGATCACCCGAGTACCTCAGTGTATACTTAATCTATCGAACTTCCAATTTTATTTCACTTTATATTTATGAGGTCAATCCAGTCAAGTGTGAGGATGGATATCCCACCGACGACATTAGTCGGGGTCTCGCTAGATCATGAATTGGTAGAAGTTAGAATTCATGGGTCACTGAATTGGGTCCCAGTGGTTGAATGGTATGCGAACTTGCTTTGTAATCGTAAGGTCCTGCATTCGAATCCCAGTGGTCGCTCACTGTCGATGATTCCCAAACTGGGGTGAAACAGCTGTCCAGTACTCCCTGGTTTTCAATGGTTCTCTAACTGATATCCTTACAAACCAACGTTAGGAAATTATATTTATGCGTAAAACGTTACTTGTCGTGACGTTGCTTCCGTTTCAAAGCTTTTTTGATTATATTGTAACGCCGATTCTCTGTTCAAATTTTTCGTTTGTTCTACTTTAACTTCAGGCTAGCAGACATCATTTCGCCCTTGCTATACATAGACATCTTTGTCAAATATTACTGGCAGCAAGAGAATCTATGCTTTTGTTTTGGCGTGAAAGTATTCCTTACTTACCTGCAAATGTTAAACCACGAATTGGTAGGTTGATGATTACTCTTTTCATTTTTCCTATTTATTATTATAATATTACTTTGTTCGGATACTACGATACTAATCTGAATAACCAACACTGCTCTGATCAAACCGATATAGCTAATTTTCTTTATTGGATATAAAAGAAGGATACTAGAATTCTTTTTAACTCATTTAATGGAGTTGGTGCTAAAGATATTGCCACGGCGGATGATGAATGGTTTTCGAAGAAATAATAAAGCCTGGAGAAACCGGAAAAATTTACGGACTTTATGCGTTCTGTGTCGGTACAGAGCACTTTTGATCGATTCCGCAACCAAAAGCGTCGGTGGCACAGTGGTTAGGACTCTCGCCGACCACGCACATGGTCCGTGGTTCGAGCCCACGCCGATGCACACTTGATATCTATGGTCGGCCTGCAAAATTTGGGCTACCGATATCCATGCTGAAAATTCCAAACTTGTACCAAAAATACAGTGTGGAATCAAGCTGTAATAAAAAATAAAAAATAAAAATAAATAAAAAAAAGCCGAAAAGTTTCACTACTGTGTTATTCAATGACTGACGGGAAGCCAGTCAGCCGATGTGCCTTCTTTCGATGAAAGCAAAAATAAAGATGAGGACGTGGAATGTTCGTACAATGTACGAAGCTGGAAAGGCTGTCCAGGTAGCCGCAGAACCTAGAAGACCTGAATTTCGCGCGTGAATGATTTATGTTTGATATCACACAAAATCGAAGACTTACAAGCGAAAACCGACAAACTGGTCGAAGAAGCAGCCGGCGAAGACAGAACTCCAGGTGAACATAGACAAGACGGAGGTTATGAAAATAACCAGCCAACAACAACAGCAGAAACATCCAGCGCCAATCACCATCAACGGGAGGGATTTGAAAGAAGTTACTTCATTCACTTACTTATCTAGGGAGCATTATCTCAACTACAGGCTGTCGGAACGGACGAGGATGTCAAATCGAGTGAGAATCGGGAAGGCGAGAAACACATTCATCCACCTGAAACAACCAATCTGGAAATCTTCGTCACTCAACCAGAACCAGCAACAAAAGTCGGTCGGATTTTTAATACAAACGTCAAGTCAGTCAATTCCTCTATACGGATCAGAAACTTGGCGGGTGGGTCACAAAGAATATTTCCAACAGCCTGTTGCAAACTAGACAGTTATCAACAACTGTCAACTATCGCTCTATACTGAAGATAAGATGGCCAGGCCGGAAAGAATCACCCACAAGAAACTATGGGAACAAATAAAACAAGAACCAATCGCCCAACGACAACAACAAATATGCAGGAGAAAGTGGAGATGGATTGGACACTCGCTGAGGAGGTCTCTGTTTGACATCGCGCGCGCGTCAGGCCATTGCTCGAGTGGAACCAGGCCGAAAGGGAAGCGGTGAGTGGGACGTCAGTGCAAGGGTGACATGGAGTAGATTGTGTGAAGAGGAGTTGAAACAGTATGGACTAACATGGATGCAGGTGAAGAGTGCGGCAGAAGGAAGACAGAAGTGGCAAGTGGAGACGTGCAGTTGGAGCCGTATCTTCCACTAGGAACCCAAGGGAACAATAAATAATACTAATAATAGACGTTGTTTAACTGACTCTACTTTATTACGGGTGAGATTCGGTTAATGCGCTTGTCGATTTACTAGCACCAGAGATATATCTTGTAACTGAATGGTAATGTCAATGTGACAAACCTACTGGCTTGTTTCAGTGGTAAGTTCGTAACAATGCTGAAAATGATTATCACATAAAAACAGCTTTTTGGTGAAGTCATCTCATTTTTCTCTGAATTTGTTTTCATCATCCATCGGTGTAAATAGTTGTTTTTTTAAATAAGAAAAAAGGCAACAACCTTTGTTACCACTACAAATGATTAATATGCGCTTGTCAGTGTGTATTTGTTTATGTAGTCCGTTTCAGACATTCTTTCATAGATGCCGTCTGATTAGTAATTATTGTGTTATTCACGCAGATGTCTATTCTTCTCACTGATTCAGTTTGATTCAGTTATAGTATTATACAAAAAGGTTAATTATGTTTTCAAGTTAGTTGAACACTAAAGTTGTGAATTAATCATCGTGAAATAAATATGTGCATACATCGGTGCGGAAAAGGTAACGCTGCAGATAATATGCAGCCTGGCATGCATTGGAGAAGGTCACAACTGTCTTCCATAAACCTACAATCTACTAGTTGATAGTTAATACCTTTTATAGAGTGAGTCACAACATCACGAATAGAATTAGAAATATTACACTGAAAGATAAACTAACTGGTGTTTGAAATGCATGAATCATTTTGGTATATTCTTTTTTGAAGAAGAAATACTATGAAATTATATAATTTCTACGTGTATATACAACTATCAAATGAATTTTAACCCAAAAACAATAGAATCGCTTACTAATAGATATTCGATATGTTTTCGATAGCATACAATACACCACTTTATTTGAATTTTAGATTTTCCCGTCGATTGATTGAACCTTAGTGCTCAGTCTCAGGTTGACATGTCGACTTCTTGTGCAGATGATTCGACGATGTCTGGGCATTTGATTAGTATTTAAATCGTTGGATGGTGACTAGCAGTGGAATCCAGGATGCGCATTTCGTCCTATTTGGGACTCGTCAGCTGGATGTACCTGCATTTCTCAGTGAGTGGTGATGATGTTGTCACCGAGGCTCTAACCCAGTGCCCATAGTTCCAAACGCCAAAGCATTATCGAGCCTCGGTGGGAACATCATCACTCACTGAGAAATGCAGGTACATCCATCTGACGAGTCCCAAATAGGACTAAATGCGCACCCTGGATTCCACTGCTAGTCACTATCCACCACTTACAATACATCACTGTTAATAAAAAAAAACTGAATTACATATTGGGACACGTTTTACTGACTAATTTTGGATAACACAAACTTTACAGAAAATCATATTGATTTAATTTTATTTCCTTTTCAATCGAGCTCAAAGTAAATGCGATTTCTCCAATGCTAGGTACATTGTCATTGAGAACGATAAAGGATACTGCTTTGGTGTAAATTTAGTTTTTGTTCTTCCGCTTTTAGTGATACTCTGTTCGATGGAGTGTATATCACCTTGACTACCGCACTAGATCATTCGATTGATTCCATATGTAGACTGTACACACACATTGTTACGGACCAATCAGTGCAAGTCTCACTCAACAAAAGGTAAAGTACTGTAATCAAATGGCATAAAATGATATTACGACTGTAAATTAATGCTGGTTGGATCCGAAATCGGTGTATGTGACATGCCTTGATTGCTCATTAGGCAGCCACATGCACTTAATTTTTTATAGTTTTGCGAATAATCATTAAAGACTTATGATGAATTCAGAAGAGTTTGAGTCAGCATTATGTTGAAGCGTTGATCCCCTGTGGTTGGACCACCTCGTAAACAATTTACAGTTTACTTAAGTGAAGTCATGAATGTATTAACCTCGCTGACCAACTTTCTGCCTCAATGTAGCAGTAGAGTTCGCTTTTGAGGATATCAGATAGCGACCAGACTTAAATTCTGTACCGAGACTTCTGTAAGAAATATAATCCTTGTAACTTGTGTTTGTTAAACATTTTAAATCTCTGGGTAGGGGATTTAGTTCACACAATTAAAAATCTGTCATATCGGCGCCTAGGAGATTTTGATTTATAGTGTCGCATATCCTTTAAACATTTCATCTAAGTCTTCCTTTGCATCTCGTCTTTCCCTAATCTGTCTTCCACCACGATGTACTGATGTAAACTGCGCTAAAAGTGCTGTCCGATGCAGTCAGATCAGACCACGCTATTTGTGTATGCCCAAGAAATCGATACGCTAACACTCGTTGGTTGTCATCTCAAGTCTGACGAATTATGAGGGATTAAGTGGTAATGTAAACGTCTTTGCTATTAGGTTAACGCTTTGTTTTAATACTATTATTGTAACATTTCCTAGGTAATAATCTTACCATCTTATTTTGCTTGACTTTTTGAATGTATAGAAACTGTGGATTTTCGAAGTAAATTGGACTCACTTACTCAGATAACCCAGGTTAGTGTTATTTCCACTATTGTTATTATTATTACTATTTATTTTTTTTTTATTTTTTATTTACAGCTTGATTCCACACTGTATTTTTGGTACAAGTATGGAATTTTCAGCATGGATATCGGGAGCCCAAATTTTGCAGGCCGACCATAGATATCAGGTGTGCGCCGGCGTGGGCTCGAACCATGGACCATGTGCATGGTCGGCGAGAGTCCTAACCACTGTGCCACCGACGCACTACTATATAGATGAACACCAGTAGTGTTGTAATGTAAAAATCACTGCTTTTATTTGTTGTTAATTAAAGCAAATTCCTGTGACTGGAGGGAGCAAATTAAAATTTTAAAATATGTGATAATGATGATGTTTACCGTTACACTAGAGCATTTGCTAATCAATGCTTCAACTCAACTTTGGCTACATGCTATATCCATACCATATAAAGTCAAGTGTTGGAAGTTGTTATAAATTCTTGTCATTAATGCTTAGCTTTAAAACAGTTTTAATCTGCATAACCCTTGAAAGTCTCATACAGTGCTTGATAATTGTCTCGTTTCATTTTATATTAATTACAAGGTTGGTAGCCTCAGTACAATATCTGCTACGCGCCTATCCATTTAGTTACCTTGAATTTCTACAACCTGACCGATTGTAACTGAAGTTTGCCTTATCGGGGCAGTCACCATCACCTTTCGTTATGTACAAGGTGTTAAAAGAAACAAAGAAAGAAGTTATGTACCAGTCGATATCGAACTATTCACAATGAAGACGATTTGACTAGTAACAGTGTTATTCTTCATTAATTAGTTCATTTTAAGACTTCCTACAGAAGTAATGATTATTCGCTTACCTTAGCGGGTTAAGTTTAACTATATGTGTCCATCCCAAGCAAAATACTAAGGCGCATCATCCTTGATGAGAAACTTCGACTGGAACAAGCTGGATTCAGGAGAAACAAGTCATGTATTGATCAAATCGCTACACTACGGATCATCATTGAACAAAGCTTGGGATGGCAGTCTATGGACTCTGAAAAGGCCTTCGACAGCGTCGATCGAGAGGTCATTTGGCGATTACTTCGCTACTACGAGGTCCCATCGACAATTATACATCTCATCCAACAATTGTACGACAATGCTGCATGCGGAGTAATCGACAACTAGAAACTTACAGAACCCTTGGAAGTGACGACGGGAGTGAGGCAAGGCTGTCTACTATCGCCAGTGACCTTCCTGACTGCAGTAGATTGGATAATGCAACAAACAATGGGCGATGAGGAAACAGGCAGAAAGTGGACTCACACAAAAAACTTGGAGGATCTGGACTTCGCCGATGTTATATGTCTGATTTCCCACAAACTGGAAGATATGCAAATGAAAAGCAACAAGTTGGCAGAAGAAGCATCCAGAGAAGATAGGACTTCAAGTGAACATAGATAAAACAGAGGTGATGAAGATTCTTGGTCAACACCAACAGCAACAACATGCAGCAATCACCATAAAAGGAAGGAACCATAAAGAAACAACTTCCTTCACCTACCTGGGAAGCATCGTTTCAACTACAGGCCGACGGAAATGACGAGGATATCAAAGCCAAAATCGGAAAAGCAAGACAAGCTTTCATTACTCTCAAATCTGTGTGGAGGTCAACAGCGTTCAGCATCAAAAACAATATCCGGATTTTCAACTCCAATGTGAAGTCAGTCAGTGCTACTTACTATACGGATCGAAGACTTGACCAGCGCGTCATAAAGAGCATCTCAAACAAACTACAGGCCTTCATTAACAGTTGTCTTCACCCAATACCACTCAAGATCAGATGGCTGGCCAGCCAGAAAAGATCAGCAACAGGGTGGGATCTCTGGAAATGAGCGAACCAACCCAGCAGGAACCAATTGTGAAACAAACAGGCAGGAAGAAATGGAGATGGATTGGCTGGCCATACTCTGAGGAAACAAACCACCAAGTGACATCACTAGACAATCCATCGCTCGAATGGAAGCCGAAAGGGAAGCGGGTGGCGAGTTGGTCATCAGTGCATGGGTGACTTGGAGGAGGTCATGTTGGGAGAAGATGAAAGCATGTGGGCAGACTTGGAGCGGAGTGAAAAAGTTGTCAGAAAACCGAAGGCGATGGAGACGCGTGGCTGAAGTCCTATGTTCCTTCAGGAATTAAAGGATATAATAATAATATGTGTATGATAAAAGAGAAATAGCCTCAGGTTTAGCATTCAATCAGTCTGTATAATTTCCGACCATTCTCAGTAGTTGTGATCAAAACTAGGACAGAAATCACCGACAAGAGAAAAGTTGTCACTTTAAGAAGCAGAAAATGATTGAACTAAGGTGGCTAAACTACATAAATGAAGTAATTAAACATTCCATATTCAATGGATGTCCCCCAATAAACTATAACCATCTTCTAATCTGTCTAATTAGACGACTTAAAGTTATCAGTCATCAGAGCATTTATAAAATAGTTTGTATTTTTTTTAGGCTGCCTATTATCACGCGTGATATTCCTAATTATGGTGGACTGGATTATGCGAAAGACTATGGGGAGTGAGAAGACAGGAACATGTTAGACTGATAAGAAGACTCTAGGAGTTCTGGATTTCGGGGATGATTTATGTTTACTCTCATACAAACTCGAAGACTTGCAGGCTAAAACCAATAAACTGGCCTAAGAAGCAGTGAAGACATGACTCCAGGTGAACATAGAGAAGACTAAGGTGACGAAGACAACTAACCAACAACAGCAGCAATCACTATAGACGGGAGAAACTTGAAGAAGATCACTTTCTTCAGCTATCTAGGAAGTATTATTCAAACCAAAGAAAGAACGGAAGGAAATTTCAAAGCACAGGCCAGAATCAGAAAGGTATGATACACCTTCATTAATCTGAAATCAGCTTGAAACGCTTCTGCATTCAGTTCGAAGAACAAAATTCGTGTTTTCAACACAAATGTGAAGTCAGTCAGTTCTTCTATATGGGTCGCGAGTGCACCACGAAAAGCATTCCTAACAAGTTGCGAACAGTTATCATCAGATGTCTTCTCTGACTTCATATTGAAGATCAATTGGCCAGAAAGAATTAGCAACGTGAAACTATGGGAACAAACTTACTAAAAACCTATCGTTCAACAAATATTTCGGAGAAAGTGGAGATGGAGTGTGCACACACTAAGTAGGCCGTAGAATGACATCGTGGGCCAGGCCCTTGAGTTGAATCTGAATTGGAAACGACGAGTAGGTTGCCACAGGGTGACATGGAGGAGATCGTGCGATTATGAGATAAGACATTATGGGCAATCGTGCACCCAGTTGAAGAGGACAGCAGGATATTAAACAACGTGGAGATGTGATGATATTAGATGGTTGGAAGCAATCGGCCACAGAAGCCTTGAACCTAGGTTTCGTGCTAGATGGCAAGGCGTATCCGCAACGTTGAAGGAACTAATGTCCCTCTCGAGATTTGAACCTGCGTCACCCAGTGCTGCAGTCAGAGACGTTACCACTGAACTATTCGGGCTCGCGATTGACCTCCTGTAGGACTGTAGTGGATATTTTTTGATTTGACACTAGTAACTAGTGTGATGCGTCTAGTCCTCTGGTTGGTGTACACTGAATTCTATCAGTCAGGTTGTAATGTAACCACCATTCTAGCTAGCTCGCCATCACGGCGCACCAAAGAAAGGGTTAGACACACCATATTAGTTACTTTTGTCCAATCAAAGTGATGTAACTCCATTATAGATAAGATTTTATTTTGATAAATCACACATTGTTATACAATAATATTAACTGATGACGTTTCGAGCACAAACTGTTGCTCATAATCATGGATATGTTTTATCAAAATAAAATCTTATCTATAATGTAGTTATACTCTACCACAGTGCCCAAGTTTTATACTTATATCAAAGTGGAAATGTGTTGCTGAAGGTTTATGTTCCACTTGGAACCCAAAGAAACAATAATAAATTGTACTTGTTTGTTTGTTTATTCGAATAGAGCATACCATTGTTACTTAAAATAGAAGCCAATTATCATATTCATTTAACTCTTGAAGCCAATTCAGGGGATAATAATATCAAATCATAATGATCTTTCGATATCAGGGCACAGGTTGCAAACATATGGCATAATTTGCTAGTTGAACTCATAGGATATGGTTTAGTTCTTGAAATAACGAACATATTTTGATGGTATTGTGTCCTCTGAATTGAGTGGTTTGGTTGTAAATCCTTCATTTTGAACTTAGTGCCCACAAGGACGATGTAATATTTTGGTTGTTATTATTCTAGGTCGTTATATCTCTTATTCGTAGACCACCAGTTCACACTGTGTCTTTCTTCGTAGGCTTTAGAAACAGATGATGACTTGGCAAATCAGATTTCACTCGATATTGCACGTCTTTCATCTCAAAACACTACCTTGTTCAAACAACTTTGCAAATCTGTCACCTTGCAATCTAAGCTGGCCAACTTTCTACGCCGAAGATTTCATCAAATTCGTGTAAGTTATTTTGTTGTCACTTTATCGCTTCAAATTGTGTATACTATGTTGTGATATCCCTAAAGTCATTATTTACTTTATATTCTATGATTACTGTGGTCGACAGATATAGTAAACATAGAATTTCGCATTATTGCAGGATTCTCTCCAGCTTATACTCGTACATATCAAGTGAAAGGAGGACAGCGAAGTGACGATCATCTAGAAAGAGGTTATGCAAATTTGTCATCTAAACTCTCTCACATGGGTCAGATAAATGGTCACTGAATTCATGTGTTGTTCTTCCATCTTGGGCTTTCTACCGTTTATCATAATCCAACTTAATCTTTCTTCTTGTAATATTGTACAGGTGTCTTAGTGTAGTTGTGGTCTTTTAACTGGATAGTGTGACAGCTAAGCTATCTCCACAGAATTATTTCCTTGAGCTACTTATCTTCTCCATCAATATATGAACAGGTGTGATGTATGACCAGCTAGTTCACTGATGGAGGTTTTTAATTAATTTGTCTGTGTTACCCAAATTTATGTGTTTAATCTCTACTCTCCGCACCTAGTAATTCCATCAAACTGGGGCCCTGATATAATGAGTAAATGAGAAAATATGCATTCGATTTGTCAGTGCTGTTTGTCTTAAGGTTCACGAAATTTTGAAACACTTGAATACACTTTATCTATAATTACTAACATATATTTTAAACACTGACCTGTGTACGCCTGCAGTAGACTGTACGCATAAGTCACTTGCAGAGTCTAGCTAAACTGTACTGCTGCCTACATACAATGCATTCAATAGACAGAACTTTTAGACTTTCTTGGTCTTTAAATTAGCATTTTTTTCAAAGCTTCACAATTGTTTCATACATTTAGTTCCCTTGGTAAATTTCGATAAAGAAGGGAAGAAGAAAATGATGTCATTCTATTTCACAGGTTCTCATCAGCTGCAGACTACCTGAAATTACACTAGTTATGTACATGATAATAACATACTTTAATGTTTAGGTGATAGTAGAGAAGAAATACTATAAAATTGACTCATCCAAAATGTAAGCATTAAAGTATGTTATTATCATATATAACCATTGTAATTTCAGGTAGTCTGCAGCTGATAAGAACCTCCAAAGAAGAGAATGATATCATTTTATACTGCAAATTTCATCTCCCTTTATTTATCGAAATTTCAAAAATGTCTTCTAAAGAAAGTTGTTTAGTAAAAAAAAAATATCACATCTTCACATAACTAACAAATCAAAACACTCAATCCAGTGTACGTTAGTATTGATTTCCTAGTATGATCGACGTAGTCATACTTGTTGACAGTTCCTCATCAATTAAATTGAATGTAAATGGCCTGACAATACGGATTGACAGAAACAGTGATCATAGATCACTTAATTCTGATACAGTAGTTGCTGGACACCAGACATGCTAAGGCGAAGTATCAAAGTGCAGCAACTTGGACGTTTGGTTCGGTACGGAGATCTGTGTTGATTAGTCAATTAGAACAAAACAGAATTCCAGTGCACCTTAGCCTTCAGTGATTCTTTAGTTAGCATCACTGTGTGAATAAATCCACCTTGAGATCAATGAAATCTGTAAAAGGTAACAGTTGGATGTTGTAGTGTGTGTTTTTTCTCTCTTACTTTGCTTAATGTTTAGATGAAACGATTTGCTGAAGCATTTTTCTGTCAAGAATTATCACTTGCCAATCTATTAACTATTTACGATTCAAGGTGAGTGAAGTATTTATTTATGTTAATGCTTACTTACTATGCATGTGCTTATTTCTGTCTACTTCGTTGTATGGTGTAGACGTTTTTAAAGTGATAGTCCACCTCTGCTGCATTGTGTAAGGAACAAAAATATAAAATTTGATGATGTGTACATAAACGTTGCATAGTAAACTGAAGAGAGGCAAATAACTAAAAGAATAAGGTTATTTTTATTTTCAGCGATAGAGGTATACAATCATGTTTAAAGTTATTGTGACGAAGTCATTGGGAATCGATTCTATGGTATGTGTAAAATGATTGAAAACTATGTTTAAAGTCAAAATGAATTGCATCATAATCTACAAGATTATGAAAATAATAAATTAGCATGAACTTCAAAGTGTTTTAAAGTGCATTTCTTTGATTCAATGTGAAGTTAGTTACTTAAGTGTTTATTCGGAATGCAGGAGATGTATATATTATATAGTTGGAGGCAATCAGCAGGGAGCCTTGAACGTAGGTTTTTCGTGCTTATTGCCATTCATCAGCAAAGCGCATCTGCAATTTTGTAGGGAGCGTTGTCCCTTCTGAGATTTGAACCCGTGTCACTCAGTGCTTCAGTCAGAGACGTTTACCACTGAGCTGTTCTGGCATTTGATTGACCTTCTGTAAAAATGTATTGGATACTTTGGTTATGCACTAGTTAGCAACTAGTATCCTGTGTCTAGTCCTTTGTTTGGTGCAGACTGAATTCTGTCAGTGGTAAACATCTCTGACTGCAGCACTGAGTGACACGGGTTCAAATCTCAGGAGGGAAAACAGTTCCTCCAGAATTGCAGATACGCCTTGCTGATGAGTGACAACGAGCACAAAACCTAAGTACAAGGCTTCCTGTCGATTACCTCCAGTCATCTTAGCAATTCGGAGTGCGCCGTGGTGACGAGCCACCTAACACTGTGGCAACATTGCGAACTTGATTGATAGAATTCAGTCTGCACCAAGCAAAGGACTAAACGCATGATACTAGTTACTAACTTGTGTCCAGTCAGTATATATATATATATATATACCACTCAAGATCAGATGGCTGGCCAGCCAGAAAAGATCAGCAACAGGGTGGGATCTCTGGAAATGAGCGAACCAACCCAGCAGGAACCATTTGTGAAACAAACAGGCAGGAAGAAATGGAGATGGATTGGCTGGCCATACTCTGAGGAAACAAACCACCAAGCGACATCACTAGACAATCCATCGCTCGAGTGGAAGCCAAAAGGGAAGCGGGTGGCGAGTTGGTCGTCAGTGCATGGGTGGGGTGACTTTGATGAGGTCATGTTGGGAGAAGATGAAAGCATGTGGGCAGACTTGGAGCGGAGTGAAAAAGTTGTCAGAAAACCGAAGGCGATGGAGACGCGTGGCTGAAGTCCTATGTTCCTTTAGGAATTAAAGGACATAATAATAGTCATATGTACCCAGTAGAGTTGGAGGTATTTGATTAGGAACAAGGATGCTAAAGATGATTTTACCCTATTCATTCTTTATTGAGTATTTTACTTGGAAATAGATAAATTCACCTGGGGACATGCTGCAAGATCTCTCTGCTTTTTAAACTAAATAATCATAAGTGGGGATTCTGACGAACTATTTCAAGCAACAAGTAAACGTATGCTCTGAGTGACTTATGTAGATAGGTTATTCAAACACACTACGAAGTGGTTCATGGTGATATATATCCATGATACATCGATACATCCATCTACTAATCAGTTGCCATCTTGATAATGAGGCAGCTTAGGTCTCAAAGAAAAGGCCTAGACATTTATAAAAAATGCTTTTTGTGAGTATATGAAATAATTAAGCATTCTGATTTAGTTACAAGTCTCCCCCTGATAAGGGCGTTTATGTTAATACTCTTCTTATCAGCTTTTGTTTCCGTGCACACTCATCTTATTTTGTTTCCCTAAATGGAACAAAACATTCCTTGTATTTCTCTTTGCTAGCTTGATGTTTTTTCCATTTAAATCAATGTGTTATCACAGTGAACCTGCAAAACTGAAATTCTCAGTTTACATTAGATTGAAAGGCAAGCCAGATTAATAGATGATAATCACTGACTTTGAAAGTCTACTAATGCATTCTCTTCAGTCATTCAGTCTAATTCACTTTTTTGCAGATTTCTGATAAAACATCAGTTAACAGAGATGACTAAGTGATAAGTAACTTCATTGTTATTCCCTTAATTTGTTTATTTAAGTTATTATTGAATCAAAAAATGGACTTTGGGGGTTGGGAACAGAAATTTCTTTTCTGGGTGAGGCACTAGAATATTGACATTAAAGACGTTGACGCATATAGATTTTTATAAAGATTAAGTAGTGTTTTATCGCTGCCTTTTTGAAATGATCTGGGCCTGATAGATCGACTTTAAGTCAATCACTTTCAAAATCTGGGTAACGTTATTGTTGAACTCCTTTGTTCACATCTGTTCTGAGTTGTAGGGAAGTGATTTTTATTTTAACTTGGATTTCATCACGAACTGATATCAGCCAAAGAAATATTTAAAAGCAGGGAATACTGAGTGACGACTTCATCTTAGTGAATTTCGTCAGCAGTACCCACTATATATTTGTCAGCATCCTTTACTAAAAATGGTAAACGACATATACCGAAGGTGGATTTTTAATTGCCAAATTATTGTGATTATGGTGTCAGGATTGCCCCTGGTTGGCGTATGCTACTCTGGTCTTTGGTATGTAATTAGATAGGTGGTCATAAAGACGCCATTGGACACCTAAATAGTATTCCGAGTTTAGCCTCCTGTTACATATGTTCAATTTCACGGGTAACACTACAATTTCACATTAGCCTGAAAATCCCAATTGAGTCATATGAAAAAGAGTAGACGTCCAGTGAAGAAACTCGTTTCGGCGCATTCATTCACATATCTGTACAATCGAATTTATTTATTTGTGTGTGTGTGCATGAGGTTTGTCAAGTTTAGATAATTGATCAGGTAATACAAGAATGATCTAATATAACAAACAAGGTTCATCAGACAGCAACTAAAGTAAGATTGAGTTAGTAAGTTAGTTGATGTAATATAATTGACTGAAATGTTTCAACTTAGGTCAGGGTAGCAACAGAGATAATTACAGGTAGAGAGGGACTAAGTAGAAGTGGGGTAGAGAATGCCTACTGCCATTTAAATTAGAACTGAAATTGAGCAATTAAGTTGGATGATGTAACATAAATGAGTGACTAGAAATTGAGCGTTGGTCAAGTCAGTAACAGTGGTAGTGAGGTGTAGAAATTAAATCGGGTGGGGGTAGAAAGCACGGGAGTTGAAAATGTAAAATATTACAATTGAGAGGACAAAATAATACTAATAAAGAAACAAAAGAGAAAAGGATTAGGTAGAATTTACTTGTTGGGTAATAAGATAGATTACATCCATTGAGAGTGTAGTGATTGAACGAACTTCTTTTGTAGGCAGAGCTGTACTCTGCATGTTAGATAAGTTTAATTCAAATATCAAACTATTATGATTATGAGCAGTAATTTATTCTCGAAACGTCATCCAGTTCCTAATACTGCATCAATGTGTAACATTTAAAATGAACTCGTCTAAAATGGGATTACATTCTACCACAGTTATCAAATTCTACATTTACAATAATAGTAGCACTGTAATATCTGTCGAGCACAAATGATTGATTTTACTCAGAGAAAGTGGAACCTATTCATAACAACAATGTAGTCAAATAGAAGGAAAATATAGCATTTCTGTTCCCAATTGCCCCTTATTCTAATTAAATTAACAGCAGGTTAACTACTATTTTTTTTATTATTATTTTTGATCACAGCTTGATTCCACACCGTATATTCGGTATAAGTATGGAATTCTCAGCATGCAATATAGGTAGCCCAAATTTCGCAGGCCGACCGTAGATATCAGGTGTGCGTCGGCAGGGGATCGAACCTCGGATCATGTGCATGGTCGGCGAGAGTCCTAACCACTGTGCCACCGACTCACTATATATGTTTATCGAATCGTGCACTCCAGACTTACCTCTAACGCTGAACGCGACTGTAACACCAACTGAGTTAGGTTCCATTATCACATGGAACATACTTTTTGAACTGAAAAGTGAAGTTGTTTTAAGTAATTTTTCGGATATTCTGTAAGAATGCTTTCTAGAGTTCTGAGGAATGTGGTTACTATAGAACTACCGTCAAAGTGCAAGTGTTTTAGAAATAGCTAGTATAGGCAGAGCATGTCGCATAAGAATAGCTATATTAAATATTGCTAACCTGTTTTGTAATGGCATCTATATAGCCAAGGGTTCCTTCTTTTTATCAGAGAACTAGATTTTGTACTAACCGATAAAATCATTTAGTTGTTTTTTCAACATAATGTTTTCTAATAAAACCCCTTTTATGCTTGTAATATTCTACATCAGACAAGTCACAGTGTATTTCAACTGAAGATTGAAGGTGTTAATCTATATCTTTATTTTAACCCGTTTATTATTTAGTGTTACTTTATTAACCAGAGGACATTTTGGCAATAAATGTAAGCTTGACATTCTGCATGTTTCTTGGAATGTTTACGTTTTGTTTTGTGCAACAGAAGTGAATAAAAACTCAGATCTCAACTTCATTCAATCACTTGGTTTACTATTTCCCGATTATACCTAAACCATAAATCTAAATTTTTCTCCCTTTCATATGAACACAGAGTAATATCGTCAATCTTATCCAACTTTTTATTGGATGTTTTTTCATTTTTTAATGTAAAGGTTACAGCTTTTCTCCACTGCCCGTATTAGTATTTGTTAATTTTTATTTACAGTTTGGCTGGACATGAATCTCTCGCCTCTGATGTGCGCCAGTCGCCTTATTTCCAAAAGCTTCCAACTCTACCGGTTACATGTCGTGAATTGGATGGTGATATGACTAATTTACCAATAATTTTTGAAGATATTTTTCTACCACTCAGTGCTGGTGAGACGAAATCGCATACTCCCTTATCTACGAATTCATATCATTCTAATACCAGTGTACTGAATAAAATACCAGAAAATTCCGCGCATAAGTCATCGTTAATCGGCGATTCATCTACTTCACAGAAAAATCGCTATGATGACAATGAGTCTGGTATTTATATGGAAGATGAAATGATCTCATCACAAACCTCGAAACACCAATCGATCAATTTATCTCGACGTGATACTATCCCTTGTGAAGGTTAGGAAAGAATTTTGTTTTGATTTTTCGATAATTTTAGGCTTATACAGAAGTATTTGTTCTTTGTTTGTTTGTTGCGTTTTTTTCAAAATATTTTTTCTCTTTATTCTAATTACAATCTTGGTAGTCGAATAGTGAGTTATTTTGTGTTGCTGCCTAGCAAAATAATCAGGTGATAGTGTACACCAGCGGTGTGACATTCCAATTAACGGGCATTAGTGTATAGGGAAATGTATTCCATGAAGATATTCAGAATTTCAAAGAGAATAAAGGGAGTGAGGCATTTTACTAACATTCTCCAACGATTGATTATTAATGCTTAGAAGGCTTGAATTAAGGTTCCTAAACTTCCGTACTCGGCTCGGACCAACATTTATAGTCAACGTGAGTTACTGGCATGTATCCGGCTTACTACAGTTAACATCGAAGCAAACATTGCAGTGTTTTGGCATGAGTAAAACATGTTCAGCACATATGATAAAAATTCACAACCTGACTGACTGACTGACTTACTTCTCATCCCAATATTGTTTACTCTGTAGTTTCAATACTTTTGAGCAAATACTATGAAGGTTCATCAGTTAAAAATCGTATAATCGTCTTACAGCTTATGGTACCATTTGCCAGCTGCTATATGAGCTGATCAGGTTTCATAACTTTTAAATTTAGTCTTAGTAAATAACCATTTAAGCAGATGGCTGAATATTGAACAATAAATCGCTACTTTTCTCACAACACAGTTAGTAAGGAAAAATGTTGATTGGAGGATTTCGTCATCAGCTGACATCAGTTAGAGAACTACTGGGAAACCTGGGAGTACTTGGACAGGTGTTTCGTCCTAGTTTAAGACTCCCCATCAGTACGCACCCACAATTAATAACATAAAAATAATCAGTAAAACGGGAAAGATAAGACACTTGGTAACAGAATGTTTATTTGTAATTTGATATACACATATAAGAAGATTATGGATGCCATGTGTGAAGTCTGTCATTCCCACAGATCCTCCATGGGATTGTATTGTATTTCTTTATCTTCTTTTCGTGTCTCCTGTGCTTTATTGCAATACTGGTTCATTTCCTCTCTTTCACGGTAGATGTATCTCTCCGTTATTTGATATTTTCGTGCCAATGAACGTTTCTTTATATACTTCTGAGAAATCTTGTCAGTAGCACATGCCAGCCTAACACTACTGTTGTGTTCATACTCAGATATAAAAAGTAATGCATCCCTGGTAAACTTATTTTGCTTTGGGATAGCAAAATCTATCGATTCAGTAGGTTGTCTTCATGCCAAATTACACACCACTTATCTTATGATAACCATCGTTGTCTACATTAACTAACAAGTGTTTATTAGTTGTTGTCATGGTTTTGTTTGTTTTACCTCATTATTGCCTTTTCTGTTTATTATGTATACGCATAATATTTATTCAACTTTTGCTATTTAGGTCAATCATTATGAAACGTAGTGGTATTTTTGTGTTCCTTTGTTTTGGTATAAAAAGTGACTGGACTCATTTAGGTGTGTGTCAGCAGCCGTTTTGGATTTTAAATGTTATATACAATCTATTGTATCCAACCTTGTCCTTTTGGAATATTGTAAACAAGTATCTTTAATTAGGCTAGCGTCTTTCCCAGTTCCCCCCCCCCCCACACACACACACAAAAACAGTCAAGCATATCACGATGAAAGCAGAAGGATTTATGCAACGGGCAAGAAGATAATTGGACTACGATAGTAAACCTTTCAAAACTCTGAAGATAAGACAAGTTACAAAAACCTTTATAGACCCAAAGGAACCCAGTAGCGTCAGATACTGAAAAAAGTGTCTCTATTTTAAAAAAAATGATAGTTGTTAACTGATTATTCCATCACAAAGAAGTTTGAATAACAGAAGGTCTTTAACATTTCTTTAATTTATTTCCTCTGATTAGCAAGTTGTGTGAGGTAAATTTAATACATGTTAGTCGTTAGCATCCGATAAAGTATTTCGTAAAACAATCTCATAATGGTGCACTTAAACAACCCTATACACGTGCATGTTCTATCCAATTAACTATATCACAATAAGTACCTTTTTTTTCTAAATTTCAATAAGTGTGATAATAACCACTTTTATGATTGTATTTAAAAAGTGGTCAAATGTCTAATGAAAAAGACTTACAGCTCTCTGCATTATACAAGTGAATGTTTAAAAGTCGAATCGGAGGATAGTCTGTAATAATTCTGATTGAGAAGAATAATTTATTGACTGTCTAACCCATTTATGGCAAACATATTCGAATTATATTCGTTAGTGTTCCTCCGAAAGTATACTTAAACTATACATGTTGTCATCCTTTCAGAAAAAAAGTATAAACAAAGCAAGAATTACAGTTTTAGCAGAATAAAATGGTATCATCTTTTATTTCGTCGCCTTCTCGTCAACTGCTTACAGGCCTAAGACATTATTAAATATATCTACAAAAACAATTTTAACAAATCACAGTGGGTAAAAAGCCAATCTACATTCAGCTTGAAAACAATTTTAACATACTTGCACAGAGTTCATTTTAAGCAAAAATCAATCGATCAGTATACGCATACGCTAATTATATATATATATGTCATATTAAACACTACTCTGAACAATAATAATCATACACAATGGAAACTTTTCAGCATTTCACATTCGGATGATAGAGAGATGAGAAATATTCAGTTACCAAGGCAAAGAAAGACTGATAACCGCTTCTTTCCGGACGCATAAATCAGGTTTCAGGCGCTTAACGGAAATGGCTTCAGCAAACTTAAGGAGAATTGAGTTCTTTTGCTTATTGATAATTTTAAACGACTTTTCGATGTCCACCTCGTGACCCGTGTCGAGGAGATGCCTGGCGATGGCACTGTTTAAAGCATTTGTTCCCTTTAGACGTAAGCTTTTTGGTAAATGTTCAGAAAATCGTAGATATGCCTTTCTTTGCTCCCGCAAATACATGTAAATTTGTATATACAGTTGGAGTTAACATGAGAAGGATATCTATAGATTTTTGAGTGCATCAAAGAGCAAGTTTTTCGATAGACGAGAACGAACCTAGCTGCAGGATAGGCTATGGCTATTATGTATGAATAAAGTAGGAAGCTAACACCACCGGTTGTAATACAACTGTGCATTCATTATTAAATGCCGAAAAATGTGATTCGCCTTACAGTGAATTTTACTGAATTGTCTTTACTTTTCGCTACAGTGTTTCAGTTTCTCGAATTCACATTTCTCGGTCTTGCGCTTCTTTTTCATGCGCCACTAATTTTTCTACATCACTTTGTTTTTTTCCCAAGGGGGACAGAGACATGAATAATAGTAAAAAAAAAAGATTTAGTAAACTGGGAATAAAGAGACTAGACCGGTTAAATTAATTCATTTTGCTTTTGTCAATACAATATATTAGCTTCCAAACTAGTCTGTCTTTTACATGGTACATTTTAAACGCCTTATTTTCTTTTGTGCTTCCATCTAAATGCTTGCTATTCAGAGGCGTCGGCAATTTTACATCTCTAAGCCTGTATTTGTTTTGTTTTTTTGTCATATATAGGCTTTTTGAGTTACATTGATTAACAGAGAGACGACTAAAACAATGATCTCTCTCTCTTTTTCTGTCCTTCTCTGCTTATCTATCTGTTTCCACGGCTAATTTCATCTTCAATTTACAGAGTAACTCCTAATTCTAATCCGGACTGTTTTTTATTTATTTATCAATGGTCGAAATAAATGGTACCGTTTCATTTTTTCATCAGAATTGCTGAATACATTCTTTTTCCCATCTAGATCATCTTTGTTTGTAATTTCTTCCTATTTTTTACTGACTGGTTGTAATAAATTTCATATATACCCGTATTTAGCGTTTTACGCTATAAGATTTGATGGTGTGAAATATTCCCATATTATGAATTAAAAGTCAATCTGAACGAAGAATATTCTTTTCAATAATTTCTCTTCAGGTTCTTACAATTATAAAATATAATATTTGTGGTCGTTACAATAAAGATAGCCAGGTATGCGGCGGATATCCAGAGAAGTTCATTAAAGCCAACACAGTTTATAATAGTCGTAAACATAAACTGGCAACTGTGGAGAAAAGCCTTTGTTTTTACGTCTCCAATTCAAGGGGGATACTCCTGCGGAGATTCTATCCCAACGTTTAACCAGGGCGATCAAGAGAACTTTCTACTCTGCACGTCTGTGTCTATCCTTCACTAGCCGTCCAATGTTCACCCAGCAACTCAAAGATGTCTTACCTAACCTTAGCTCTTCTTCATGCATATACCATTTCAACTGTTCCTGTGGTTCAAGTTATGTAGGGCGCACGATTAAGCAGGTTCGTTTACGGGTTTGAGAACACTTACCAGCTTGGTTCAGCAGGGGGGAAATTAAGTGCATAAAAAGCTCGATCCTGCCACACTTGGTCGATACTGGACATCACATCGATGTCAACACAGCTTTCAGGGTTATATACCGAATTCCGAAGTCGTTATCACGTACAGTTCGCTTACGTCTCCTACACATAACTGAAGCTGTTGCCATGAGATAGACTAAACCGGAACTTTGTATCCAAAAAGAACACGTCCAGACGCTGTTCCTACCGTGTCCAACCTTGAATTGAAGATTTTTCTTCTCACTAAGAGCACTCCTTCCCCTTATCCCTCTTGGTTTTTTTTCTTTTTTACTTTGCTTATTATTATAAATATTATTATTACAGTCATTATTATTCGTAATAATTCATGACCTTTATGCAAACATTCCCTTAATACTACAGAATGTTTCATTTATACGGAATTATTATTAGTGATATTATCTGTTTTCTCAATATGTGCCTCCACCTGTTTCATTTAACATATTCGTTATCTCATGAACCTCTCATTGCAATCCTACCATCTCCTGTTTAATACAGACCACTTTGTACTAGCCACTCCACTCACCTGACACCTTTTATAACCTTCAACTGACTGACTTGTCAGTTTTCCTACCCCACACTCTACAAATCTATTATGACTAATCACCACCATTGTCTCCCATTTTACCGAAATATTTTGTAATCGATTTCAGCCTAACACGGCGTTTGTCACACAAATACGACTATTTATTTTGACACCCCATAGCTAATCTGTTATTCTATGTTAGAAAATGTATCCGCCGCACAAGTGGCCTTTATTGTAACGACCACAAATATTATGTTTTACGCTGTGCCATTATACGCATATGTTTTCCTTATTTTAGACAAAAAAACAAAACGACCAGTTTTAGGCAATTATTTGTACCCTTCAACAGTACCGAATCTGTTAGCTTATCAAACAAATGCCATTTCTCATTCAAGTCCCAACCTCGTATCATTACCAGTACGACATACACCAGTATCAAGTAAATCAGTGTTCAAGCCACCACTAACCACAGTGACTACACCGACAACAAATCATTTCAACAATTGTCAATCTAGGCGTAAATTCTATCCACCTGGTAATCACAGTCGGAAATTCCACTATTTTGATAAATCGCATGGATCCTCTGCTCTACAACATTTCAACGATGATAATTCAAAAATTAAATTAGTTGGATATCGTTCCATTCGACCTTTGGATAATCATATCGATCGTGATTCTGGTTTTCTCGATAGTAGACCTAGATTAACTGAATCCTCTTTGAATCTCCAACTAGATGCAAATCATTCTGCTAGTTCAATGGCAGCTACTGTTCGTCGACCTGTTCTCGCTATACGGGAGTAAGTTAGAGAATTCCTACTCTGTTTTCTGTGATATATAACCTTGTATATTGGATTTTTCTTTTGAAGTGTTGACTGCCTCATTCACCTCAAAAAATTTTATTTGAAGTGCGTCGGTGGCACAGTGGTTAGGACTCTCGTCGAACATGTACATGGTCCGGGGTTCGATCCCCTGCCGGTGCACACCTGATATCATTGGTGGGACTGCAAAATTCGGGCTACCTATATCGCATGCTGAGAATTCCATACTTGTACCGAATATACGGTGTGGAATCAAACTGTAATCAAAAATATATATATAAAAAATAATTCCTTTCGTAAGAAGCGAAACGTAGGCTTGAAGCGTTGAAGTTTCTGTGGTGGGAGTTTTCTCTCCCAGGCTTAAGATCGGTTAGTAAATCTGGTAAATCTATCTGGAATGGAACCGGGAACTCCTATGTGACGTAAGCATTCTACCACAGAACAACCTACGTAGAAATGTCTACGTCCCGGAGAAATATAAGGGGGAAAATAATGTGCAAAAGTAAAATATCATTTATACTGCTTATGTTTGAAAGCATTAAGGGAAATTAGGTCTCTTAAGTTTGGTACAGATCACAGTACTAAATACTACACTTATATAACTAAGCTTGTTCTTACAATTCAAACTATTTAGTGTTGTTATTTCGGCTGATATCTTGTTATTTAATAGACCTGAAAAATACATTCAGTCAAAAACTGCATATGTAAGCTTCTTGATGTTAATTAGCGCGGCATATCAGTCTTCTTGAGGGAATTCATACTCTCTCATTGGATATAGACTTCATTACTGAGCATTTTATGGTGAAGGCTTCGACCTATGTTCACATTTGAATTCTAGCAGAACCAGATTCAGCATACTAGTATATAGTTGTAAAAGCACAATTGATACATGACCACTGCTACGATCGTGCGACTACTGTTTATCTGAAGAAGGAAACTGACAACAGTTGTACCACCACTGTATATAATACCCATGTCCAACAACCTTCTACCACATGGTACTTCTGTATGATAACAGATAACATATCAGTTTAAATGTCTGTAATACTGGAATGTCAGATATTTAAATATTATAAAATATGGGTCATTTTTGAGATAGATAAGGTATGAGAATAGACCCGAGTGGGCATGCTTTCACTGTCATTGTAGATGTCCTACTAAGAGCAACTTTGTAGGGGGGAGGGGGAATTGTAGTTTATACTAAACTCTAAATGTATATTAATATTTTTAACTTCCAGAGAAATTTATGACACTGTAACGAATCTTTATTACTTTTGTTTTTCTGCAAATGCTCATCTAATCCTGTTAGTTTATTTGTTTGTTTATATATAAAAGGCGGGTGAACAGTGTATTTATGAATTATTGTCAATAATAATGCTGTATTTATAGATTGACTATCAATACAGTTATGCCGATTTGCTGTTTTATCCTATTTCAGTATTCGTTCGCGCTCCCTGTACAATTTGTCAGCTAACTCACCTAGAATAAAACCTTTACATTCGGAAGTCGGTGCGACTTCAAGCAAGAATACATTGAAATCAGCTTCGTTATCTCTCCTAAACATTTCAAGCGAATCCACAGATATGTCATCAATTAGGTGTTCAGTAAACAAAGATCGTCCAACGTCTAAATGGAATACTTTCACTCCATGTACAAATAACAGCTCAAAGACTTCAATTCTCACTAGTGCTAAGTCAAACACTATATATATGGAATCATTCCCTCGTCAATTGCACGAAGTTGTAGCCTTAGGAACATTGAAAATAGCTCCTTTACAACCGCCCGGTGGGTGTGTACCACCAGCCCACCTCACTAAAGAAGCAGATTCCCTACTACCATCCGACCATTTTTACAAATCTCGTCTTGGTGGAAGTTTTGTTTCTTTACCAAGCATTCCTCTTTCTTGCACTGTTCCACGTGTTGTTTCGGAAGGTTGTCTTACGAAAATTTCTTCAGTGGACCAATTCTCTTGGAGTAAATCTCGAAGACGTGTAAAAGTTCTTAATCTGAGAAGGAGTCATGTATCTAGTGGCAGGTATTTTCATTTTCAGCTTTGCTTTAATTGTTTCACATGTTTCACTCTTTTAATGCACCAATGTTTTTAAGCGCACCGCTTAGTTTCTGTATCAAAGTAGTGGTATTTTCCGTTAGTCTAAAGAGGTGAAGTAATTTTAATGTATAAGCTTGTGGCAGTGTAGTGTTATTGTGTGGATGCTGACAACCACAAGGACACCCTGAGTAAGGACCTAATATATATGACAAACATTTGAATATAAAAGTCATTGAGTAGTAGTTCTGAACATTTCGACTGTCTCCTTCACTTCTCAAGGTGTATGTTGCAAGAGTGCATCTAAGATTAGTTCAGCCTACCACAAAGTAACAAATTAACTCACGAAAACTTAGAATTAGATCAACACTCCCATCTGAACGAAGTGTCGTTGATTATAGTTCATTAAAGGAATCCGGTAAAGTTGTTCGGGTCACACTTTTTTTATCTACAGATTCCACCAAGGTTTTTTAAGGATTTTTATTTGACTTTACGTTCGTTTCTTCCTTTTATATTTTCCTTCTTTAATGATCTTGCAGATATGTTTCTACAAACTGTTCTCGAATTAAATGAACAATTCTCCCAGTAAACATCTTTAAGAATTTTACTCACCTTAGG
Source organism: Trichobilharzia regenti (assembly GCA_944472135.2). NCBI lineage: Eukaryota > Metazoa > Platyhelminthes > Trematoda > Strigeidida > Schistosomatidae > Trichobilharzia > Trichobilharzia regenti. The sequence goes on from OX235270.1 coordinate 37,639,786, forward strand.
GAAAGTGAAATGGTCGCTAGTACAGGTAGACAGAAGCAAGTGGAGACGTGCAGTTGAAGCCCTATGTTCTACTAGGAACCCAAGGGAGCAATAATAATAATACAGGTAGACTTCTGTAATAAATTAGCTCTAGGCTGACTAAGACTCGCTTGAGCAATAATTGTCGCTAATTCTTGAATGCAATAATTACTGATCGCCGTCATACTTTCATATTTTGCTTCATCGATAAGAAACATTCATACTGACGACTAAACGGGTGTTGAGAGCCCCAAGAAACTCATAGTTTGAAGAGTGATGTGCCAATCTGTTAGCTTGTCTAGTGGTATTTATTGATGACGACAATAACGCACTAAAGTCTAATTTAACAACTGCTTCTCGTGTGTATATAATTCATTTTGCTTTCTCTCTATTTTTTCGCATTGCAGGAAATCACAAAGCAATCAGTTAAAAACCTACACTGCAGAGTAAGCTTTCTTTGTTTTTGTTTTTGTTGTTACCGTCCCACTAGTTAGTATTCTCTTCTCCTTTTTCTTAGTGTAGACCTCTGAAAGCCAGACAGGATGAGGATGCATTTATCATATCTTCACTCTCTATTAGATTCTGGAACATAAACATAATTACCAGCTTTCAATACTTTCCATATTGGTTACAGGATTTCATCATGAACTGACATTGGTTAGAGAACCATTGGAAAACCTAGGAGTACTAGACAGCCCTTTCGTCCTAGTTTGGGACTCTTCAGCAGTACTCACCCACACCGCGGGGTTCGACCCAGGACCTTCTAGTTACAAGGCGAGTTCGTGTACCATTAAGCCACTGGGACCCGATCAAATGATCCTTGAATTATAACTTCTGCCAATTCACGATATATATGTAGCGCAACGGCTAGCCAATGTCTTCGGCGAGTATTTGTCCTCACACCAGACCTGTGCACCCTACTGGTCACAACTTCCCACTGGGGAACCCCAGGTAACTACCTACCTGAATAGGGCCCAGTCGCCAGTGAGCATCTCGCTGTTATTCAAGTATTGGTTCCATATTTCTTGACCTGAAGTTGGTATTCAATTCCATCCACCAAGAGGTGCTGCAACAGTATTTGACCTTGAATGAAAGCGCTGAGAAAGTTTATCGCTCTAATCAACACACCCTATGCGAAATCACACAGCTGTGTAAGAGCTTACGGTTAGATGTCATCTGAAGGGATGACAACCGGCAGTGTTCATTAAAAATATCTGATGTCATCATTTCTGTTTAATTTTATCATAGATGTACCAATGTGAATGAATCTGACTTGGGGATTGACTTGACAAAGGAAGAGTCTTATCAACTTCAAGTATGCGGATGATACTATCCCCCTGTTGGTGTTTTCTCAACATCTTAAGCAGAAATCATCGATTGTTTAGCATGCGACCCACTCCTGTTAAATGGAAGATGTTTCTGGGAGAGTGGAGTACACTGACTCCTAGCTTAAATATAGGTATTGAAGTGGAATAATGTATTGACCACTTCAGTTATGCGGAAAGCCCTGTTAGTCATAGTGGAGTGATTGACAAAGTTGCTGCACGGATGGAAAAGGTTGTGCGGTACTTTCCAACATACATCATCTCTGGTTTAGACGTGTTATCCGACTGTCGACTAAAGGATGTGTATATTGCTCAGCAGTTCGCTCTGCCGTTCTTTACACCTGTGAGAAATAACCGTCAAAAGTGGGAGATATGAAGAAACTAGTTTTGTTTGACCCCAGATGTTTGCGTTCTATACTCCGTGTTTAAGTGGTACAATATAGTTAGAAATATTGTGGCTCGGCGCAGAGTATTAGGTAAAAAGGTAAAGCTGAATCGATAAGGTGAGACTATATCTAACTAGGACACGTTGCACATGCGTTTCCTTTTTTTGCTACCTTTGTGTGCTTTGCAGAGTGTGTCGACTTAAACTGCTGGATTTTTGCGCAAAGATTTGCGTTGGAAACTTTGTCAGTCAGGTGATTACGATTGTTTATACCCGTCTTAGTGGACCTTACCAGTCACGGCTTCTCACTAGCACTCCAGGAAATGCTATGTTTTCAAAGGAAATTGTCCATCTAATGATATACAGTTTCGTGTTGTCTATCTAAGGATAGATTCAGATGCACTAGGTAGCTTCAGTCCAGATTGTTTCAACAAAAAGAAAATCTGCAGGACACAGGACAGACTGAAATAAAAAAAGATACTCATGTCAACATTAGAGATTAACCGACTTAAGATTATGCTTACATCAAAGCTACAAATCTTCAGTTGTTATAACTTCTGAAACTGTAGCTCGGGAAGAAAATGAAAATAGCTTCACCTTTTCTGAATATTCTAGTGGGCGTTGATACGTCACCATTTAACCCACTACATCAGACGCTCAGTATAACGTATCAACTACTGGAGAACACGTTAACAGATCTTTCAGGCTTTTACTCAGAAAATGTAGTATCTCACTTGAAAATAACAGTATCGTGTATAATTTATTATTATTATAACTATTATTATTTTTAAAAACCTCACTTCTTGTTTTCATGAACAAATTTAATTCCCAGTCTAGCATATTTAGGCAGCTGTTCAGATTTACAAATCGCTGCTTTAGAAGATGAACTCAAATCATCAAATTGTGTGCGACTGAGGAATCATTCATTGAATGCTGTTCTCCATCCGTCACTGACAACCTCACTAATGCAAGAGAGAAAACGACTTACAAAGTCGAGCACATTGTTATCAAATAAAGAAGAGTCAAATATAGATATGCATTCCATCTCATCGTCATTATCAACAATCGATATATTTGGCTGTACACAACAGAATAATGCCAATCGTTATCTGTTGTCTCATTGTTGGCCTACTAGTGGAACTAACCATCAGTGTAACAGTGTACGAAATCACAAGAAACAAAACAGGAAATCAAAAGTATCTGAAGATTCCCAAATAAGTATGACTTGTAGTTGTGATGATAAGAGGTATATGACCACTCCAGTTACTTCTACTTCCTTTCCTTCTACTAATATCACCACTAGTTTTAACGGTAAATATCAGTGGCCGAAATCCCTAACTATTGGTGGTAGTTATCCATATGGATCGACTTCAGAAAATGGTACAATATCATATGATTGTTTGTGTGTTGATAATTCTAGTAATGATAAAAAGTCAAAACATTTGAACGGGACTCAAGGCAGTAATGTTGTTGATACTTGTTCCAATAAACGGTCAAGTAATAGTTCTGATTGTTCACACTCATCGTCTGTACATTTGGAAGGTGATGAGGAAATAGATAGTGCTTCTCGTGCCAATAATCAAATACCCTTGCCTACAGATTCTGTACACGATAAGAGATTGAAGGAATGTGGTTATCAGATCCCGGATATTTTAAGCAGCGATGAAGATATAGCCAGAAAGAATTCACCAAAGCTGAGTATTTTGGAAATGTTGAACAATGAAGCAGAACGTAATGGTGCAAAGACGTCAGCTACAAATTGTGTAAGTGTTTTTCCGATGTCACTCTCCTTTCTTCCTTATCATTCAAGCTTTTTTCAAGCCTCATTTAACTACACATATACCAAAGGAGATGATGTTGTCGAACTTGTACATTTCAAAAATGCACCTCTTAATGGTTAAATACCTGATTGACCGCTTGAAGGGAAACGATGTCAAAAAACTAAATGTCGTTGACTATATGAGCACACACCTTATCCTTGTCATTTAAAATGATCTTACAAAACTAGCCTAAACAAACTTACAGGTTAGGCACAGATGCTCACGTCAAGTGGAGCCACCTGGTATAAGGTTTTAATATGAGATGTAAACTGCTGGGTGAAGAATTACCAGCGTATAAGTTTGCATTAAAGCTCAGCAGTTCAAGCTGTCACACACCCTGTGGCACACAGGGTGAACAAAAGAGAGAGAAAACCGACTCAAAAGAACTGTAATCAGAATAATCAGAAATCTGTAGGAGAAACAACAGTAACATTGAAAGGGCATGAGGGTTTAATGGATATGGGAGATGACAAATAGTGAATGCATCTGCGCCACCGAGGACGATTATGAACTATGCCATCAATAGTCTATGAGGTAGTAGATTTTCACTGAGTGAAGTGACTGACACATGTGTCGTGCATACTGAATAACCACTTCCCTCAACAGGTGATGTTCACTGATTTATAACTATTAAGACAAGTTACGTGTTCTTATATTCTGTGATCTTCATCCTGAGTCTTTCTTACCTCTTGATCTGCTGTTTCGAACCGTCGCAACTCAGATGGATATGCTTTTGTGGATTAGTCACAGCTCACTGACGGTAGCGATCGGATAGCAAACCTGCTTATTACAATAAGGTTTTCACTAAGAAGTAAACATTATGTGATATAGCTTATATTATATGCTCTGTGAATTCACACTTCGTTCTTGTCGAAAATGAAATCTAAATCTAAGGTCTTCTGATAACTGAATCCTCAGACTACAATATTTGCACCGCAGTGTGTGTATGTCTACTGGTTGTAAACGAGGTTACGAAATTTGCAATTCAAATGACCTATATATACACATATGTAATACAAGTGACAATTTATCACCCTTTCTTCTCTATATTATCTGATTAAGTTCATCCGTGGAGTATTTGTGTGTGTGTGTGTGCTAGAGGTAGTCTGTGGTCTATGCAAATGAATCATATTATTATGTCATTATATTTTTGTAGACTAAAAATCATAGTACACAGTCTTATTATGTATGATAAACTGACAATTATGAACTAAATCTGTGATGTATCTATTTAAAGGGTTCATAGACAGAGATCGCTTCGCAATTGTATATGTATGTTTGTTGGTATGTTGGTGAACATTTGTTTAAGAATTCTGTTTATTGTCCAACCGTAGTTCTGATAGGAGTTATCTTTGATAATAATCAATAATCTAAATGTCTATTAAGACGAATTTTTTCTATTGTATATTCTATAATAACTTGTCTAGTCCACTTTAGTTTCGAGATGTACACACATATGTGTATTGTTAAGTAGATGAAGAGATAATTAAATTTCGAGACATTACATTGCATCAATGTTTGGTGGTTGATTTTTGCCTTGTATACAAAACCAATTGTCCTATCTATGTATATTTTTTTAATATTCAAATGATACTAACACAATACTATTCAATTACTAGGACAAAAATCTTAAGATGTTTATGTATTCGAGGGGTGGTATGTGCTCAACCTAAATGCAGCTATCGACTATATACGAGCTTGAATTATATAATTACTTCCGAAGCCCCAACTGAGAGGTGATCACAGAGTATAGATTACAAAACAAATGTGATTTTCACAGTCTAACGACAGATTTATTTGTTCGCTGTTTTAATCCTACAAAGGGTCACTAGTGATCTGATGAATAGCATGACGGTTTATGACTTCGAAATTGAGTTTTATGCGTAAATCTTCCAGTTTGATAATGATTGCCAAAGATCACGGGATTTCGGTTAAACACCTGGCATCAGAATTTATTTGGTGGATGGTGACTAGCAGTGGAATCCAGGGAACGCGCATTTCGTCCTGTTTGTATCAGTGTACAAAAAAAAACAATAAAAGTAAATGTACAGGCGTATATGAATAAACTTGAAACACTCTGTATGACTTTTATTCATTTATTTTTTTATTTTTTATTTACAGCTTGATTCCACACTGTATTTTTGGTACAAGTATGGAATTTTCAGCGTGGATATCGGTAGCCCAAATTTTGCAGGCCGACCATAGATATCACGTGTGCGCCGGCGTGGGCTCGAACCCCGGACCATGTGCATGGTCGGCGAGAGTCCTAACCACTGTGCCACCGACGCACAGTGTTTGGCATTGCAGTAAACTGGTCTCAGTCGGTTAGTGTTGAAAAATTGCCAACTCTTTGGCTTTATGTTGTGGAACTGGGATGCTACTTCAGTATTCAGCAAAAGTAAAGAAGGCTTTTAGCCTATGATAAGGATAATTGTTGTTGTTGTTGTTCGCATTCGTTGGCGCTTTATATGTTTCATTGACAGACTAGATGACTGTATCAGCACTTAGCGTATTGTAGAATCCACTAACTTGAACCTAAAGTCTTTGCGACTTTGGTAAACTCACCAGTATTCGGTTATTTGTGTTGGGCAAAAATAGATATCTGGAATGCTCTTCGTATATAACAGAGGTGGACAACAGTAATATACTTATGTGACTTCAGTAATCGCCTTTCTCGACGGACAGTGTTAGCTGACATAGGGTCAGGCTGGAAAAGAGCTGGCGGCGGTCAAACAAAAACATGGTACCAGTCGATGAAATCTACAACAGTTAGTCTAAGCCACGTAGGAAGGTGTAAACTTCCGGGTTGGGGTCTTTGGGACGGTAAAAACCAATGGTTGGACAAAATTGGTGATATGGCTCAAAATCTATCTCAATAGCCAGCGCAGATGCATCCACTCCTTGTAACCTATGATTTTCGATGAAACTACATTGTTCTTCGTTACTTCTATTTCTTTGTCTCACACCTCTGTTTACTGTCTCTATTATGCATTTCTTCTACCTTCTTCACTTGCTTTGTATGCTACATGGAGTGTGATGACTTGAACTGCCGCACATCGGTGCAAAGTTCTATGTCGAAAACAGGCAGAAAGACGGTGTTAATTATTTAGTGTTTATATTTTTCTTCCTAATGTTATTATTGATCACTAGCATAAATTTCTTGTACTTGTTAACTATGATGATACGACTCTCCTCCGTTATCATCAAGACTGTTCTGTGTTAACCAATGAATGTTTATATTTGGTAAATATACACACATGTTGTACAGTATTGCTTCAGTGGTTTATGAAATGAACGACTGGCTTAGACCCGTGTATTCTATCAGTTTTGAAGCGAGCAACTATTCACAGTTTATTGTAAAGCCTTTTTGTAATTCCAAATGTATGAAAAAAAAAATGATATTGTTGTCTCTATCGTCGTCTCTCTGTTTAATGCTAAGTAAAATTTGTGCTTGACTCATGACGTAGTACGTTGGTCATTGTACAGAATGGATCAGTTAACTAATCGTACTATACACACACTTTGAAATTTAACCCATATTTCAAAAAGTATATTTTCTAGAATGTGCATCTTTCTCTTCTTATACAGAGTGGTCCTAATAATGTGTTAAATCAATCCTTAATTTGTCAGAAGTCACCGAAAAAGAATAATAGTTGCCCAGTCCATCAATCTGTACTACCATACAAAGAAAATAATGGTTACAAAAACACACTGAATGGCGGTGTTGGTGGTGGTAATCATCTAGAGACTGATAAATATCAGTCTCTGTTAGATATTTTATCACCTGGTGTAATGGAATTTCTACGTCTTAAAGAACAAGTCAAACGAGAGATTGCTCCACACTTCCAGGGTCATGTTTATAGTGATTTCGCTACACTGGCAGCTCCCTATGCTTATTTCTCAGACGCTCCGATATTTAACGAAGATGTCCACCTTATTATTTGTGTTCATGGACTAGACGGTAAGTTCTGGTATACCCGAAATAAATTTATTTTCAAATAGTTCTCTATTGGGATTATAGCTTTAGTAATGTAAAAGACTAATTTAAAGTACCAGCTAGAATAATACTAGTAGTTTTTCTTCAAGTTGACTTACAGACAGGCACACTAAGGTATAAGTTTCCGCATTATTTTATCATTTCCAGTTGGTTCTCACCTTAAAATAAAGATCAGCAGCAATAAAATGGTGTTAGAATGAAGAAATCATAGTGTAACAGGAAAGAGTTAAATCTACATTGCTGTGAAAAATGTTCAGCCATTGCTTCGTAGCATCTGCAAAACTCAAAAAAAAGAAACACAGTGTCTTCTTGTCCACCAGTAATTATTTTCAACCTAATCTTAAGTCAGTGAACATCACATGTGGGGAAAGGTTGTCTCCAAAGATCACTCTACATATCGTTGTATTCATGTGACTTATCTTTGTAGTGAAACCGAACAGTTGACATGTGTTACCATTTCATTTTCTCTTGTTACACACCACTGCTCGTGGTTTTATAAAAACTTCTCGGCAGTTTCTGCTCAATCAGACTTCGCTAATTAATCAATTTCTAAGATTACCTGGGTTAGTTTCATTGTGATAGTCACCTGCATTGACTTTTATGAAAGACAGTGAATTTATAGTACACTGACTAACATAGGCAAGACGACAAAATGTTACTTCTACGTTCGAAAATGGAATCTTTGATTCATTTTCAACTTGAAGTTGGAATTTAATTAAGGAGTTTGAGCTACAGAAAGCCCTTAGGACATATTTTAGATTACAATGATTGACTTAAGACTGCTATTATCCATGCTTGACATAAAACAACAGCCAATAGTAGACTAGGTAAAGAAGTTATGTCATTCTGATCTGTTTTGCTGGTAAGTAATCTCATCGTTGAAGCTGCTTTTCAATAGCAGTTCCAATATTCGAGCTGTCTGTTCTCGTTAGAGCATTACAACTTCATAATTATCTACGAGGTGAGAGAGAATTTGTAGGAAATTGCACTTCTGTAGCTTGTTTGTAGAAGCTGTTGCTGTGGGTTCGGTGAATGTGGATTTGCATCTACTACAGGAGCTACCTGTCTCAGTATATTGTCTTTGATGACATTTTATGCACCAGCTTTTCGTCTGTTTCTCTCTATCTCCCTTTCTGTCCATTGTCGTGCTTTTTGTTCACATGATTAGTTACCCTACACTTCTTTTTCTTCTTCTGTGTGCCACTAGTAGTTATACTGTATTAAAAATTATGTTTTTTTTACGTACTGGTCAACCAACCTGCTAATCTTCTTAATTCTTATGCCCTTTTTTATTCCTTTACGTTCCCAGTGCAACATAGGGCTTTAGGTTAGAGGCTTGAAGTTTTGGTAGCAGTAGTGTTTGTTTTTACGAGATGGGGTTTGCTGGCCTCATGCTCAACCTTCCCCCTTACCAGTCTTACTGTTGACTTAGCGAGGTAAAGGAGTGCATCGGCCGGGGGTCGAACCTCGGACCATGGGAATGGTCGGTGAACGTCCTAACCGCTATGCCACCGACGCACAAAAGCATTATCAGGGCGAGGCGCATGCATATAGCACACAGCCTTCTTCAAACCTTGCACACAACCATTAGGTCGGGTACTATCCCATCTCCCGTGGGCAAATCTGGCAACAAAAGTCACGAGAACACCATCAGAGCATATGACAAGTTAGGTACCTCTTTATGCCCTTTGGTGATTGATATTCAGCTTTCGTCATACTTATGATTTTCTCAACTCATGCAATCTTTTCAAATATGGATTAGTTTTGCACATTCAGAACTTACACTGTTCTCATAAGATTTGAAGGAAAACAACATGTGTAAATTCAAAATTATAATGTTATAGTTGATTAAGTGGTTATTTTACTCTCAGATAATTGTAGTTTTGATTCAAGTAGGAAATGGAATCCTTAGTATACATAGATGTAGCGCTGAGAGTTTATCGTTTCCTTACCATTCATTGTTATTGTTGTTAGTATACGAAATTCCTTCTTTTTCTTCCTATTCATAATTGTTTATTAGTGAATTTGAAGTTCACCCGTGTTAAACGGTATTATATAGTGAGTAATATTTAGGTTAGGGATAAAGTGTTAGGGAAGGAGGCCAAGTCAATCGATGAGGCTGCGAAGCTACATCAATCGAGATGTCCGTAACCCATGTTATACTCATCTCCTCCCTTTTTGAGTAATGTAAGCTTACATAGGAGATTGGGTTGGAATAGAGTCAGAACTACTCAAACCTAAATATTATACCAATTCATGAATTTCTTGTCTGTTAGTTTGAGCCACGTAGTGAAGTGCTGACTTCCTGGCTGGAGTTGTCAAAACTGACAAATAATGGTTGTAGGATTGTTGGTGATATCTATCGAAATTGTTCCCAATGTGGTACAGATGCATTCACTTCTTAAAATCTTCCACATCCACCACGTTCTTACGCTTCTCCTTGTAATTATTTTTTCTCCCGTATGTTTCTGTTCATTGTAGTTCTTTTTGGAATTTTTTTCCTCTACCTTTGTCTGCTCTATGAAATGCAGCAACTCGAATTGCCCCATTTGTGTGCAAAGTCCTACGTTGAGATGCAGTCACTCAAGATTTTAGTTTCAAGAGGTGTTCATATTGATGCTTTATTTCAAATTTTGTAGTTATATTTCCTAGAAGATGATGAGTGGCTTACTTAAGATTCACAGAACAGCGAGACATCAATATCGTCAGCAGAAACTGATAGTAGGTGAAATGGACTCCAGTGTAGCTTATGCATCATACAAATGTCACATCCTGACTGATAAATATTTAGCTTACGTTAACATACGTAGAGAGGAAATGAATGTGGTTACCATATTCTAGCGTTTTCTGATAGTGTGTGAAGTTAAAACAAAAGCGTGAACGATGATATCTTTCATCCCGGATCCTGTCAGCTCAGTCGGTCGAACGACATGCCGGAGACTAGCTCCATTTCTGTTACAAATTAGATTTTCTGTTCACACCTTCCAGTGCATTAGATATTTTCCTTGACAGTGCATCCAAGCATAACTATCTCTATACGCGGTAACTTATATCTGTCCAGTGGTGTAATCAGAGTTAAATGAAGAATACTCAATATTCAAATTGATGCTCTAATTAGATATTTTGTACATATATTCCTTTTTGCTTTAGGTAACTCCTGTGATCTGCGTCTTGTCCGTGTTTATCTTCAATTGGCCCTACCAGACTGTCGTTTACAATTTCTTATGTCTGAATGTAATCAGCAGGATACATTTGGTGGTTTCGAGATAATGAGTGAAAAGTTAGTCAACGAAATTGTAAATTATATTGAGGATATGGAAGAAGAACCAAAGAGAATCAGGTAAGTAGTCATTATTATTATTATTATTCTTAATGGATTTGTAGCGAGAAGAATGAAAATCACACTATGTTGAAGGAATTAATTTACGAATAGAATTTAGGCACTGTAGTAAAGTGTAATTCTATCATATAGTAATTCTGCTTGATGAAAACACACTGATTAGTACCGTGTTATGTACTGATCATGTTTCGAGCTCATTTTGTTACTCATAATCATATCAAGGCGTTCATATAACTTTTAAACTTCATTTATAAAATTCCATTATTTCGTATCCTTTGATTTCATTGGTAGTAATATTTTTCCCATAGATTTGCACTTGCTAATTATTGATTTAATAAGCAGACATTCGGTAATCCCACCTCTTCCTCCATGTAATTGTATTATTTTTCGAGTTTCACTAATAATATAAGGGTGAAACTATCATGCGCGACATAAATCAGATGGAACATCTGAAACCTTACGTAGAATTCTTAAATAAAGCTGGAATTAGGGTGGCGTTTAAATCTACAAACTCACTTAGGGCTAAGATCTGTAGGTTAAATGACCCTACTGACTCAATTTATTCGACATAATTTTATCTACAAAATACTTTGAAGTGCCTGTGAGGTCAATTGCATAGGTCAGACCAGTACATTGTGTCTAGCTAGGTCATTGGAGCATAGGAATTTAGCTAAGCGTGGAATGATTAATGAAAACAAAACACGTAGATCAACGAAAAGTCTCTTTTCGGCGAATTCATTTTCATAGCTGTACAATCGCAAATATATATGTGCTATTTTGTATGTATATGTACATTAAGTTTGTCAAACAAAATTACAATTGGTTATAGTTATTTTAACTAAACAGGTGAAGATTGTTAATACAATCCACGAAAATTAGGTGTTAATGAAATTAGGGTAGTAACAAAGGTGATGAGTTGTCGCAAACAGCTGTTAGAAAGAAGTTATGTAATAATATGAATAGTTTGATGAGTGAGTTTTACTCAGTAAGCACATAGGAACAAAGTAGATAATACGAAATTACGTAAGAGTTCTGAATGAATACAAGAATTATAAGCAGTGAAAGAACAGGCAAAGAAAAAAAAATGAAGTCATCAAAATAAAAAATAAAATGTTGTTACTATGACAGTAGAAGTGGTTGAGTAATCCTCTTTTGTATGCACAGCTCCAATTTTTCTATGTGAACGGCGAGAGATTCAGCGATACAAAGAAAACGAAACCGTATTGCCTTCGATAGGTTATCCTTGACTCTGTAGATTACTTTGAAGCAGGAAGCGTTTGTTGAGATGGAATGATCAGTGTCAACCAGGTGTTCAATTATCGCACTCCTTATTGCACCACTATTGCCTTTTCGCAACCATGGTGGATAGTGTTCTTTAATCCTCCTGGACATAATGCGCGCAGAACAACAGATGCACCTGGCTCCACAGCAGCAGGTGACCTGATATCTGCACAGAGAAGTGGTTATATGCAGGATCTTACCCTTAAGGCTTTTTCAGATCAGTGAACTACTGGAGGACATTATTCTTAACGCCGCTGCAAAGAATGTTTTTCTCAGAAATGTGATCATTCTCTCAAGAATATCGCCTGTTAAATCTCCCTTGAAATCCATGTTCTTGTAGAGTTTGTTTTTCAGTGCAAGTGAAGTTTCGTTTCTCCGAATTCTTGGTTTGATATTTTCTCAGTGAATCTTGGTGTGTATTCATTTTAGAATTTAACTAAATTCCGCTTTTGTTGAATGGGTACCCCCAGCTATGGAAGCTTGTTAGTTGACCATTCTAAGTAGCTTTTCTATGAGTCGATCTTCTTAAGGTCTCATCAGTTCTTCTTGTTAGTTCCACATCAAGAAATGCAATTTTCGATTCGTTTTCCACTTCAAGAGTAAATTTTATTGTTGAATGGCAAAAGTTAAATGTCTGCAGCAGTAGACTGGGGTCATTACCGTTGTCACAAATAATGAATATGTCATCCACGTATCTTTTACACAGTAGTAGACTGTCTATGCTTGGCTTTAGTAGACATTTCTCAAGGCTTACAAAGAAGCGATCTAATAGTAGTGAATCCAACGGAGATCCCATTGCAATACCATCTTTTTGTCTGTAGATGGTGTCGTTAAATGTGAACTGGACGTTCAGAGTGCATCTCAATAGTTGTTGGTATTCCAATATTGAGATGGTTGTCATCTATGTATTTGCATAGGAAGCAGATCGTTTCCGTGAGTGGGACATTTGTGAAAAGTGACTCAATGTCGAAGCACAGCATAATTTTGTTAGATAAATTTATGTCTTGTATGCAGTCGATGAACTGGAAGGTGTCACGGAGCGAGTGCGTTTATAATTGTTTCTTTAGAGCTTCCAGAATATCTGCTAGCGATTTTGCAATAGAGTGGTAAGGAGAACCTGACATATCCAGAATTGGGCGAAGTGGAAGACCAACCTTGTGTACCTTTGGTAGATCATAAAGTCTTGGTATTATTGAATCTGTTGGCCGGATCTGGTTGTAGATATCCGCACTGATTAGTTGATTGGTTTTCATTCTCTTCAAGACGTCTGTGAGCTGCTTCTCAATCCGTTCTGTTTTGTTTCTTCCATTGGAAGGTTGGAAAAATTCATCTTCATTCGACAGTGTATCGTTCATTTTCTCGATGTAGTCTTTTCGATTCGAGAGCACTACACCGACACCCTAGTCGGGGCGAGTTATTAGCAGATCTTTGTTATCTCCCAACTGTTTTAATTCTTCTCGGTGCCGCTTTGTTAGGTGGTTGTGGACTTTTACTTTTGTATTCAGGTTTTGGTGGCAGTAGTCAATGATTGTTGACTTGAATCTCTGTAACTCGTCCCCAGAAGTTGGGATGAGATCGTTCGTTTGGCTGATTAGATTTTCAAACTGGACCTGAGTCAAAGTTTGTCGGCATTGAAATTGATATCGCAGAATTTCGGGCCCAGAGATAGAACTTCCTGTTGCACGTCGGTTAAAGGTACTGAGGAATAATTGAACACAAATTTTGTGAGCTCGTCAGAAAATTTGCCTTGAGTTTTCATCTACTTAAGGCTGTTGTTGAGCTGGGTTACGGCAGACTGCGATCGTTTATTTGCAACCACCTTTGTATATTCGGTGAATCTTTGACATTCGTCCGGAGTCATTTCGTATAGGGCAGAGGGCCTTTGATTAATATTCCGCTGCATTTCGGGCATACGTGGTCTGATAGGATCAGCACAATTAATTGCATGACGTCGAAGAGACTTCGTATTTGTATATATATATATATATATATATATATATATACTTTAGTTTTGAAAAATGATATATCTAGGAGAAGGGAGAGTTTGCTCATCGAGTCTGCACCTAACAGATGCAATAGGAATGACGCAGCTCCAATATACTAGAAATGTAGAAGAATATTGCCACTAGTAAAATCAAGGGATACGGAATAAAGAAATTATATGCACAAAGTTTGGAAGCTATGTGAACACATCAATATCAATGCTGAGTAATGAATTGTGGTCGTAAAGTCATCAGTAAATAGTATGATATCACTCTCTGTGGTTTTATCCGAAAAAGTCACTCTATGATGAAGTGTGTCGGAGAAAGATATTTATACAGATGTAATTCTGGAAGTGATGCTTCCTTCTCAGCAGTGTTACAGATGACTGTAGGCTACCTTACAGTAAAACGCTTGATAACATACTCTCATAACTGCCTGTAGAGTCTTTTAAATTTTATTAGTTGGAGCTGACATCACTTGGAGAGTCATTGGAAAACCTGGGGGTACCGGACATTTGTTTCGTTTTATTTTGGGACTCCTCATCAGTACACATCCACCCACTACTTAATATTCTTACTCCTGAGAATTACTTTTGTCGTTCTACAAATAGACGCCAACTGAAGTACTGATAATCGGCATCAGTTGGACAGCCTTTTTATCGTTGCATAAAACTTCTTGCTAGTCCTTACAATTGATTTTATTTTATGACAATCATATCTTCACAATTGTCAATTTTCGTCTAGCTAAGCTGCTAAAAATCCATGGTAAAGGATTGTGTGTTTTTATATTCTCTTCATTTTTAGACAATTCATGAGTTCATCCATTGTGTAGGCAGTTATTCACGAATGGTACTCTCAAGATACGTTTCCATTTGAATGATAGATTTATTTTTATTTTGCTCTCACATCCAATTCTTTTTTTTTGTTTTGTTTTGTTTTTATTTTTCAGTTTTATTGGACACAGTATGGGTTGTGTAATAATTCGTGCAGCACTGTTAGATCATCGTATGAAACGCTATTTGTCCAAATTGCATACATTCCTTTCTCTTAGTGGTCCACATTTAGGCACTGTATACAACTCTTCCGGTCTCATTAATATGGGTATTTGGGTGATGCAAAAGATTAAAAAATCTGAAAGTCTTTCCCAGTTAAGACTACGAGATGATCCTGATCTGCGCAATACTTATTTATATCGTCTAAGTTCTAGTCCTGGTTTAGATTTATTTCGTTATGTACTTTTGGTTGGTAGTCCACAGGATCGTTATGTACCATATCATTCAACGCGAATTGAATTATGCAAAGCAGCAATCCGAGATTCTTCTACACTCGGTAAATTTTGCCTGTTGATTTTTTTAAAAGTTTTGTTTTATTTTTATTATACACACTTTTATTTAATCAAAACAATAATGCAATGTGCTAAGCTATCACCTGAAAGCTTCAACTTTCACAACCTCCCTCCAAACTAACTTGAATACTGGATATGACAGATGTTAGAACTGTTTTAGGGTATGAATAATAACTAAATGGTGTCGTTTACTTTTTTGTCGGTACATACATCAAAGGGATAAATTCAAGTAAGCAATCAGGGGACCTGTTTGATAATTACGCTATCGAACTGTTGAACTCAAATTTCCATCTTTTCACTTCGCATCTTGTCTGACTTGTTTATTCGCTGCGATGTATATAGAACTCATATCGTCTTGTCTTTAACGAGTACCTTGAAACAGTCTGCTTTACTACCTTGGATCATAACTAAGGTGTGTAGGAATCATAGCTAATGAAGGTCAATTAGAAAGTGTCCAGATTATTCCATTATACATATTATAAGCGATCGTAGTCCACCACATAAAAGTGTGTATCTTCATGTACATCTTTAAATGTGCAATTTATGTCATTACTTTCACCCCTTTCAAATGACTCGAATTCGCTAACCACGGGTATATTCTTACACCACATCATTAGCTGCATATACTGTCCAGTACTGAATCCGATCATCCGTGAAAACAGCAACACCTAATTGAATTTGGGTACACTCGTGTAATGAATTCTAGATAAAACAGGAATCATTACTTTAATTCCTGAATAGCTTTCAGGTTCTGTAAATACTCAGCGAAATAATTTTACTTATCAACAGAGTTATCTTCGATACCTGTAAAATCGTATTCGTTTACTACTGAAAGGTAAAATGGTCAATAATGACAGTTAAATCATCAATACAGTGACTCTCTCTGAAGATAAGAAAGATAAAATTACGTGATAATAATCAACAAGGCAATGTATGTGGTGGCTTGAAATCCGATAAGGTGAAAATTTCTATTGCATGAGGAGAAGAAAGTGCAAAAAGAGCATGTTAAAGTGGTAATAATGAATTACTTACTAAAAATTTAATTCAACAAGTAAAAAAAATAGTTTGAAGAACACGACAGAAGGATAATTTGGACACGCTTTTAGTGTACATAAAGCGTGGGTTTGAAATGCTAACGGTCGCACTGCTCACAAGCACAAGTGCTGTCTGTTATTACGTTTATTATTATTATTATTATTACTGTCATTCTTATGCTGTGATTTTAAAACTTTTATTACAGGCTTTATCTATATGGAAATGGTTACAAATTTACTACAACGTCTTATCAAGTCTACACGTACCACTGTTGTTCGATATGATGTACATTATAGTTTGACGAATTCAGCGAACACACTAATTGGTCGTGCAGCGCATATTGCTGTATTAGATTCTGAAATATTTTTAGAAAAATTTATTTGTGTTTCAGGAGCAAAATATTTCCGGTGATAAATGATTTGCTTAATTATCTCATGTATCATGTATACATTTATGGTATTATTACATCTGTGAGAGTATCCTAGTTTTCTATGATGACTGGTACACCAATGTTGCATGATTGATCTATCCTGCTACCGATTAAATAGTAAGTTCTGTGTTATTTCGTCTTAAAAAATTATTGTCACCACCCACCCAATGATAATATGATAGCCACTCTTTTAAATTATACTAATATTATTAGATCAGAAGGAATAAGAGCTATGTAAAACAGATCCTGAAGGAATCAAATTACTCAAGACAACTGGATAGTGGCATAAATCCATAGTCTAAGAAGTAGGTAAGCCAGTAATGGGTTTCCCGAGTGGGAACATCTACATACATTCGGTTCCCTTGATAAATTTCGATAGAGAAAGAAAGACCAGATTTACAGAATAAAATGATAAGTACCCTGCTGATATTGCCTCCAATTGAATTTATAAATTTACATGCACTCGCGGCAGCAAGTACATTGGAAGGAGAGAAAGAAGGGCTTCTATCTGGTTTTCAAAGCATATTCCAAAAGGAAGCAGATATTTACAAAGTGCAATTACCAGACACCTTGTGGATACGGGTCATTTTGTCGAGATTTCCAAATCCTTCAAAATATTGAACATACAAAGGACAGCAAATCTACCATGATTTGCTGAAGCGATTGCAATCAAGCGTCTCAGACCAGACTTATGCACACAAAAAGAGAGTGTAGTCAATCTTTCACTCCCTTGGTAACGGTATTACTTTCATTACACTAATTAGTCATATACACTAGTGAACTCAGCTCACTAAACAAATTTTCAATTTGATGAACTTTAAGCTTCTTGAGTTGCCATGTTGACGTACAAGCTAACACTGATTATTAGATTTTTCTTTATTCTGTCTTCTCCGGCCCCCGCCTTTTTCTTTTTCCATAGTTTGATAGCATATAAATTGATGGTAACTTAAACTAAAAATTGTAATACTTACACTATTCCGGATGCGTTCATCTTCTAATGTTTTCTCTATTTCGTTTCAAACATTGAAGTATGAAATGTTATTATTTATAACCATTGTAATTTCAGGTAGAGATGTGCAGCTGATGAGAACCTGTGAGATAGAATGATAGTATTATTTTATACTGTAAATCTGGTCTTTCTTTCTCTATCGAAATCTACACTGTTCTTAGTAATCACGAATCGTATGGGTGAACTTGTTTTCTGTGTTTGTTTCTATCACACATAAGCGTCGGTGGCACAGTGGTTAGGACTCTCGCCGACCATGCACATGGTCCGGGGTTCGAGCCCACGCCGGCGCACACCTGATATCTATGGTCGGCCTGCAAAATTTGGGCTACCGATATCCATGCTGAAAATTCCATACTTGTACCAAAAATACAGTGTGGAATCAAGCTGTAAATCAAAAAAATAAAAATAAAAATGAATTAGTCTTGTATCTTTAAATAAAATTTTGTTTATTATAGATCCTACATACTACTGGAGAATACTCATAACTCGTCATATGAATATTTAAGTTTAGTTATTATCAGAGTTAGGATTCTGGTTAGTGAATGTATGAGTGTCTTACGAAGTGTCATCACTAGTGCAAATTCATGAGTAATTGAAGTGACCTATACACCTGCTTCGCTTCTATGGGGTTTTATTCAACCTCTGATCAGTGGCTACTCCACTCCGAAAAAATTTAAAATAGGATAATGCTAAAATTACTCTTCAGCCTTCATTGTTTGAATCACATTTGTGGAGGTTGCCTATCTCTTGTTCGGCAGAAGGATATCAATCGGATTGTTGTCTTCCAGTCTAGAAGCAGTTTGTGTCAATTGGTTATCTCTGTATAGTCTAAAAGAGGATTTCTGCAACTTCTGTCTGACTTGATGTCACTTTTTTTGACAGATTTTCATTTGTAGTTCAGCTAGACCCACAATATGACAACCGATTGGTTTTTTTTCCTTCACGTTCCCCAGTGGAACATAGGACTTCAAGCTAGTGGCTTGAAGTTTCTGTAGAAGTGTTTATTGAATTTACAGGATGGGGTTGGTAGTCTCATGCCCAACCTTTCCTCTTTACCAGGATTATTTCTGGCTTAGCGAGGTAAAGGAGTGAGTCGGCCGGGGATCGAACCTCGGACCATGTGCATGGTCGGCGAGCGTCCTAACCGTTATGCCACCGAGTGGTAGTATCTAAAAAACTGAACTGTAAAAGCAGTGCTTTGAAACTATATCGAATTGAATATGACAAAAACATTTTGCGTGGCACATCAGTACGCTACACCAGTAAATGATCTGATGTGACTTAAGATTCTGGTACTAATGACATGGAATGCCTTATGTAGCTGTGTCATAAAAAGCCGCGATAAAACCGGAAGATAAAGACTTGTTAGGTTACTACAAAGACGATTTCATTTGACAAAAATATATATCGTATATTGGTTGGAGAATTTCATCACGAGCTGACATCGGTTGCAGAACCATTGAAAACCAGGGAGTACTGGATAGCTAGCTGCTTCGGTCTAGTTTAGCACTCATTATCACTGTCCAGTACACTACCTGGTTTTCAATGATTCTCTAAATGATGTTGGTTCACGACGAAATGTAGATTGGAATATTTGACTACTGTGATTTTTATTAGATTTTTTCTATTGAATGCAAAGCTAAGTAGAATAAAGGTGTGTATTTCTATGCTTTTGTTAGTAGTGAATAGATTAGAATAATACGTCTGCAGTTTGTTACACTTGGTTTTGCTTACTTAGTTTATCCCCCCCCCATCATGGCATAAAATTCATCAGTAATCACCTGTTAGTCTGCTTGAAATGCAAGTTATTATGGGTTTTCTTCAAGTGAGAGAGTCCGTAATCGAACTGTATACCAGATTATAAGCTGCCTTATTTGTATACTGATGACACTATTCAGTCTTCAAGGCGAAATGGGTTTGAGCAGATCTCAAACTGGACATCTAATTCACGCATCCATAGTAATCATACTTCCTTGTGTTATCGAATATGGTTAGAAGACCAATTTGTTGGCGGTATTGATTAGATATGTATGCTTCTTTATTCACATAAATTTGGGTTATTTGTCTAGAGGAATTTCGTGTATGGGAAATGATTTCCCCTGTATACTTTCACTGTGAATGGTGAGCATATTTCGTCTCCAAAGTGAGGATAACTAACGGAATATGGCATACATAAATTCTTCTGGATTTTAGTCCCAAATTAATCCCATTGTCAACACATTGTTCCTCTTATCGTTGATATTTATCATCAATGCCAACCAACCAATTAACTGACTTTCATTGAAAAGTGTATTCGCTTAAAAATGTGCTCATTTTATGCTAATGCTCGTACTTTTCATGTCTTGACACTTACTTATCTTTTTTTTAAATTCTTCATATGTCTAGGTTCATTAATGGGGTTATAAATCATGTCTCCTCTTAGCATCTGTACAAAACATCAGATGAATCAAAGGAAGATAAGTGGAGTGTTTTCGGAATGGTTACAGTCTGAAAACACTTTCGATTGCATTTATCTGCTGCTTGCTGTACAACGATTCAACGCATTCACGATAACATTTGACGTACTTTTGTTGTTTACTGCTGCTACACTACACTACACTTGATACAAAACAACATATCACCACCAACTAGTCACATTTGGTTAGCTTTCCTTTATACTTTTCTCTTCTTTTGAAATATTCCAGTTTTATAATGCGAGATACACTATCAATATTACTTACTGAATCCTTTTTTTTAAACATTTTATATACATATGAATTTGATAACTTTGTTAGTAAATGCATCAGTACGTATCTCATGTACTACTGATATTCATGCAGAGTCAGTAGTATGTTACTTTTTGTTGCAGACTTCATTGATGTGATTGTTGTTGTTGTTGTTGTCAGCTTCCCTTTGGTTATTAAACTGCTTTTCTAGTATCTACTTCTTTTTCTACGACACACGCATGTACACAACCAAACATGCATATTATTACACATGCACGTACGTATACGTCGTATGGATTATAAGAGTGAACATAACATTAAGCAGCATATTTTTATGTGTTTATTTCTCTGTGTGTGTGTGTGTGTACGAAAAATACAACGCACAAAATTCATTTATCTCTACTATATTCTAATACTCTTTTGTTGCTTTCTGTTGATTACCTTCGCTTTTGTATTTCTTTTTTCTATTATTTCATCCTCATTTTCGTCTTTCCTTTTTCACCTCACATGTTGTCTTCGTGATGTTGACGAAGCAAGATGTGTGTGTGTGTATGGCAACAATAATGACGATGTGGAGAAGAAAAAAGCCATCACTGAAAGGTCACACCTTCTTTGAATGCATTCTGCATTATATATTGTGTGACAAACTTTTTCTTGTGGTCGTCCACCTTTTTCCACAACTAATTTCATGTAATGAAATTTTTACATTGAAAAAAAATGCAAATAAGCATATTCAATAATTTCTGATAATTAGTTTGTTTTACTTTATTTCACTAATGGTGAATATATGTCTGGGTGTTTACGTGGTACTTTAAAAGTTGAAGATGTCTTGTCCACACTAGTGGATTACGGATTGTCTACCAACCTATAATTTTTATTTTGATTACAGCTTGATTCCACACCGTATTTTTGGCACAAGTATGGAATTTTCAGCATGTGATATCGGCAGCCCAAATTTTGCAGGCCGACCATAGATATCAGGTGTTCGTCGCCGGCTGGGAATCGAACCCCGGACCATTTGCATGGTCGGCGAGAGTCCTAACCACTGAGCCACTGACGGAACGACTTGTAGGGCACAGTGTGAGGATAAAAACAAATATTTGATATTCAAAATAAAAATTTACTGTTGAGCATGTCATGAGCCATGGTGATGAACCGATCATTTAGCATTAAATATCCAATCTGGGGAGAACACTGAACACTTTGGATGTATTTTGGATGTTTCGTTAAGCTAAGTGACTACATTTCACTGCATAACTTTGAATACTTATTTACTAAATGATAATGAACTTTTCTAGCGTGAGTGTTTTTCACATGACGAGTAGTAATTAATTTGTGATAGTTCGTTGATATAAGAATTGAACTAGAGCACTGTGGTGGTAGAGTATAATTCCATTGTGCATAAAATTTATTTTGAAAAAGAGAAGACGTTCAGCAAAGAGACAGACACTTTTCAGCGAATTCATTCACATATCTGTACAATCGAATTTATTTATTTGTGTGTGTGTGTGTGCATGAGGTTTGTCAAGTTTAGATAATTGATCAGGTAATACAGGAATGATCTAATATAACAAACTAGGTTCATCAGACAGCAACTAAAGTAAGATTGAGTTAGTAAGTTAGTTGATGTAATATAATTGACTGAAATGTTTCAACTTAGGTCAGGATAGCAACAGAGGTAATTACAGGTAGAGACTGAGTGGAAGTGGAGTAGAGAATGCCTAATGCCATTTAAATTAAAACTGAAATTGAGCAAATAGGTTGGATGACGTAATATAAATGACTAGAAATTCAGCGTTGGTCAAGTCAGTAACAGTGGTAGTGAGGTGTAGAAATTAAATCGGGTACTACTCTTTCAATGGACGCAATCTATCTTATCGCCCAACTAGTAAAGTCTACCTAAACTTTTTTTGTCATAGTCTTCATTAGTATTATTTTTTCTTCTCAATATGTAATATTTTGCATATTCAACTTTCCTGTTCTCTACCCCCCCACTCGTTTTAATTTCTACACCTCACTACCACTGTTACTGACTTGACCAACGCTGAATTTCTAGTCACTCATTTATGTTGCGTCATCCAACTTATTTCCATTGTGGGTAAATTTTGTTTGATAATGTCTCACAGTGTTATACAGTAATGTTTACTGATGACGTTTCGAGCACAATTCACTGCTCATAATCATATCAAGGTGATATCATCAGTAAACATTACTGTATAACTCTGTGAGACTTTATCAAACAAAATTTACCCATAACGGAATTACACTCTACCACAGTGCACAAGTTTTATTCTTATATCCAACTTATTTGTTGAATTTCAGTTCTAATTTAAGTGGCAGTAGGCATTCTCTACTCCACTTCTACTTCTACTTATTCTCTACCTGTAATTACCTCTGTTGCTATCCTGAACTAAGTTGAAACATTTCAGTCAATTATATTACGTCATCTAACATACTAACTCAAAATAGGACGAAACAGCTGTCCAGTACTCCCAGGTTTTCCAGTGGTTCTCTAAATGTTGTCAGCTCATAATGAAATCCTCCATCCAATCAAATAAAATCCCTACAAAACCAATACTTGAAAATTCATCTGATGCTCACTAGCAACTGGCCTTATTCAGGCAGTTAACCTGGGGTTCTAGTGGGAAGCCGTGACCAGTAGGGTACAGCAGGTCGAAGATGGGGCAGTAACTCATCGAGGAAGACATTGCGAAGTGGTCACGCAATGTCGTGGATTGGCAGAAGTTAGAATTCAAGAACCATTGGATCGGGTCCCAGTGGCTCAATGGTCTACGAGCTCGCCTTGTAACCAGAAGGTCCTGGATTCGAACCCCGGTGGGTACGTACTGTTGAAGAGTCCCAAACTAGGATTAAACAGCTGTCCAGTACTCCCAGGTTTTCCAGTGGTTCTCTAACTGATGTCAGCTCATGGTGAAATCCTCCATACAATCTCACTTTAGTTGCTGTCTGATTAACCCTGTTTCTATATTAGATGATTCTTGTATTACCTGATCAATTGTCTAAACTTGACAGACCTCATGTACACACACGATTAATTATATGTCAGATTCCATCATGAGCTGACATTGTTTAGAGAATGGTTGGAAAACCTGGGAGTACTGGACAGCTGTTTCATCCTAGTTTGGGACTCCTTGGCAGTACTCACCCACCGGGATATAGATGTCCAGTACTCTCAGGTTTTCCAGGTGTTCTCTAACCAATCTCAGCTCATGATGAAATCATGTAAGCAATCAATTCCCTGCAAACCAACACTTGAATTATATATAAATGCGATACTACAGCTATGTGGATGAGTTCGCCGATAAGAGTCTCTTCGCTCAACGTCTTCTCTTTTTCATAAGACTCAATGGGATTTTCAGACTACTCAAACTTTGCAAAATTAATTTCGTAAAAATCTCATAGTGTGAGATACAGCAATATTTACTGATGACGTTTCGAGCATAACTTATTGCCCCTAATCATATTAAGTTACTCATACAGCTTTCCAACTTCATTTTTATGATTCTACTATTTCTCATTTCTTGATTTGATTGATAGTAATATTTTCTATATTTCTGGTATGAGTGATGAGTCATTCCTACTGCACTTGTTGGGTGTAGATTGTATGAATAAAGTCCCAGTAATCAATCTCTCTCTCCACCCACCTACATTACCTTTTAGAATTTTTAATTCTTTTCCACTCTATTGTGTGTTAACGCATGCAGTACAGTTGCCAAGCTTTTTCCTAAATTACTTATCTTCGCGGGGTCAATCATCCTAACTTTTAGAAAGGAAAAGAGTTGAGCGAAGAAATATTTACTTTTCAATTATATCCTCATCTCTGGCTCTACTCTAACATTTATACCACTTCACTATCACGCCTACTTTACGTTCGAGAAATAAGGACAAACTACCTTATGTAACATCATCTGTGTGTATCTACCATTTTGATTGCAGCTGCGGTGCCAGCTATATCAAGAGAACAGCTATGCAGGTTCATCATCGTATTTCCGAACACTATCCGGCAAGGGACAGACAAGATCTATTCTTAGCTCTGGCTTAGCACACCTTCTAGATACTGAGGATAATGTTGATGTTAATACAGCATTTAAAATTACTTAACGCATTCCTACTAATCTTAATTCTGCTTTACGAGTTCATCTTCCACATATAGCTGAAGCCATGGAAATCCACCTGAAGAAAAACCAAACCTGTGCGTTTAGAAGAAATTTGTACAATCACTTTCCTTACCTTGATTATCACTACATAAATGTATAAACCGGACTACTTCGTCCCTGTCCCACTAAATCCTTTGAAAATTATAATTGTCGCAATTATTTTATTATTTTTCAGACTACTTCATCTTTAATTACACGTTATCACTGTCCAAATCGTTTTATTTTTCTCAAGTGATCCGTTACGTAGTTGATTTGAGCACTCGCTTATTCCTTAATTACTCTTTATTTTTGCAAAATTATGCAATCCACCTTTTTAATTGTGTGTATTAACTTTCTCCGTTAATCATCACTCCCTTGACATGTTGATACTGGGTAATTATTGTTAACAAACATATTCCCACTTGATTGGTAAATTGTTATGTATTGTAATAAAACTACTATGCATATCAGAGTAGAATCAGAGATGAGGATCTAATTGAGAAGTAAATATTTTTTCGCTCGGTCCTTTTGCTTTCTAAATGTGTATAAATGGGGATTTTTTTTTTCTACATTCCACCTCTAACTAAATTCTTGTGTTCTGACAACCTGACTACCTCCAATCTACTAGTTTGACCCATTTAGTTGGCCCCACAGTCATTGAAAGACATTTTGTAGACTATATTATTTTGTCTAATTGGGTCAACAGGTTCCTTTAACCTACAGAGCTTGTCCCTGAGTCAGTTTGCAGGTTTAAATGCCACTCTAATTCCTGTTTTACCAAGCATCCTTCGTAGGATTTCAGATGTCCCCTTATTTCAAAATATGGTGAAACTGTACATGTCTTATATCCTTTCTTATTTATCTTATCATTATTAGTTTTCCTATCATTTTTATTTTGCCTTTGGCCTTTTCTTATCTTCCTAATGAATTTTATAGGATAGTTATTTAACACCAACGAATGATAGTTCAATTGATATAAGTATAAAACTTGGGCACTGTGGTAGAGTATAACTCCATTATGGATAAGATTTTATTTTGATAAATCACAGTGTTGTACAGTAATATTATCTGATGACGTTTCGAGCACAAACTATTGCTCTTAATCATAACATATCATAGTTCAAATTACTGATTGTATTTCTCACTGGTACTATTTTTCAATGCATATTCGAGTGTATATCATATTTTTATATTTTAATTCGTGTAATTCCATAGCAAAAGGTGACAGTTATCTAGTTTCACTTGCAAAATGATTATGAACAATAGTTTGTGCTCGAAACGTCATCAGTAAATATTACTGTACAACACTGTGATTTATCAAAATAAAATATAATCCATAATGGAGTTACGATCAGATTTCTGTTGAATCATTATTATTATTATTATTGGTTGGCCTGCAAAATTTGGGCTACCGATATCCACGCTGAAAATTCCATACTTGTACCAAAAATACGGTGTGGAATCAAGCTGTAATAAAAAATAAAAAATATTGTATCCTTTAATTCCTAGAGGAACATAGGGCTTCAGCTGCGCAACTCCATTACCTTCTGTTTTCTGCCAACTTTTTCACCCCGCTCCAGGTCTGTCCACATGCTTTCATCTCCTCCCAACATGACCTCCTAAAAGTCACCCCACCCATGCACTGACGACCAACTCGCCAACCGCTTCTCTTTCGGGTTCCACTCGAGCGATGGCTTGTCTAGTGATGTCACTTGGTGGTTTGTTTCCTCAGAGTATGGCCAGCCAATCCATCTCCACTTCTTCCTGCCTATTTAATGCACAATCGGTTCCTGCTGGGTTGGTTTGCTCATTTCCAGAGATCCCACCCTGTTGCTGATCTTTTCTGGCTGGCCAGCCATCTGATCTTGAGTATTGAGCGAAGACAGCTGTTAATGAAGGTCTGAAGTTGGAGATGCTCTTTATGACGCGCTGGCCAAGTCTCTGATCCGTATAGTAGCACTGACTTTACACTGGAGTTGAAAATCCGGATCTTATTTTTGATGGTGAGTGCTGTTGACCTCCACACAGATTTGAGAGTAATGAAAGCTTGTCTTGCTTTTCCGATTTTGGCTTTGATATCCTCGTCAGTTCCGTCGGCCTGTAGTTGAAACGATGCTTCCCAGGTAGGTGAAGGAGGTTGTTTCTTTCAGGTTCCTCCCATTTATGCTGATTGTTGTCTGTTGTTGCTCTTGATGTTGGCCAGGAGTCTTCATCACCTCTGTTTTATCTATGTTCACTTGAAGTCCTATCTTTGACGCTTCTTCTATCAACTTGTTGGTTGAATCATCAGGTATTGTTTTTTATTCTTAATTTTCATGTAAAAGCTTGATTGTCAAGTTCACTTTTGCATTGCCTGTAGAAAACGAAGCGGTTTTCCATAACTAATCTCTAAGATATCTTCTCGGTTTAAGCCATTATGTAGAACAGCTACAAGGCTTATCAATATTATGAATACTAATGATCTGCTTGTGCATGTAGAAGTTTCCAAAATGCTCACCAATCTTCATCAAGTTGTTCTTTCTTCCCTCCCTTTATGCTGATTTCATTTCTATCTCTACTCTTGTGTGTGTGCAAAGTTCTGTGTTGACAGACTCACGAATCCATTTTAGCCTGTGGGAAATTTTTCTTTCTCTAAAAGAGGTGAGGATAACTTATTTATTTAAAAAAAAACACGCTAGGATTATTGATCAGAAGCACTAGATACATTAATATTCTCTATTTCATAGACTGACTTATAAAAGCTGGTACTTTTAATTCTCTGTATGAAGTCAGGACTCACGTTGTTTGAATATTAAGACTAAATCGAACAGTAGCTATGGATAAGATGCCATTTTTGTTAACTTTGAATAAAATTAGTTAGTGGAAAACATAGCAAACACTTTAAAACCCAGATGAAATTCGATTCCTCTAAAATAATTCATAATACGTCACAAAGTTACATCTTAGTCAGTAAAAAACGGTTATTAATTCAAGTTACAAGCTAAACTGAATAACTCTGTTGTATACTGCCATTGTTACCCTCGACTACTTTATTACGTGGTCTAAAGCTCGGAAAAAAGGTAAGTTTCGACGTAGGGCTAGCAATACTACCTCATAAAAAAGGCTTCATTACTCATAAATAGCAGTTTCTTCGGCGCCATCTAGGTTTTTTCAGGTTTTTCCCTTAACTTCATGTTTTTCTTGGTAAATCTTCAAGGATATCCATTCCAATCCACTACTTAAAGGAACTACTATTGAGGTGCACTTTAAATGCTCCATTCAAGTTCAACAACACGCTTTGTAGACAAAAAGATGGATTGGCAATGGGGTCACCATTGGATCCTTCACTTGCAGAATGCTTCTTGGCAAGCCTGGAGAATAGTATTTTGCGGCCCACTATCGGTAGTTTCCATTTGTACCAAAGATACATGGATGATACTTTCATCATATGTGACGACAATACCGACATCGAATTGATAACTAAAGAGTTCAATAGCTGCCATCATGCCATCCAGTTTACGTCGGAATCAAAGTTGAACTCGGAATTCCATTTTTTGGATGTTCTTCTAAAAAAAGATCTGATGGTTCTCTTCAAAGATCGATCTACAGGAAACCAACATGGAATTGTCAGTACAATAATTTCCATAGTTGGGTCTCTTTGAGAAGAAAGAGAAACTAGATCCACTCCTTATCCTGAAGAATAAGGAGGATATGTTCTAGTGATACAATTGAGGGGGAACTGGGGAGACTCAGACAAGTCCTCATAGAGAATGGATATCCTCAAAGATTTATCGAGAAAAACATGAAGTTAAGGGAAAAGCCTGAAAGAACCCAGACGGTGCCGAAGAAACTGCTATTTATGAGTGACGCATTTAAAGGTGATACCGTAGCTGAGATCCTCAAGAATGTCTTCATTACTACTGGAAATTCAAAACAAAAAAATGAACTAGTCCTCCACTGGAATCAGGACGTGCGACGCCTTCTGACAAAAGCCTTCATGTGCCAAACATATGAAGTTTCCTTCAGGACGCTTATGAGTCTGCACATTTAGTCAATAACATCATGGAGGCTTTTCTCTTTTAGCAAATTAATCTCTGAAATATAGTAGTCTACCGCGGTTACATTAATCACTATATCTGTAACAAGGTTGGCCAGCAACTGTGACAGTTGGTATTCCTGACTGCCGCTACTCATCGTTGTCACTCAAGGCTATAATTCTCACACTGCTGCTTTAGTTCCGATAGATTGCCTTGATCAACATAATATCCATTCTAGGCATTCCTTCCAATGGCAACCGTTGCCGCCACACCACTCGACCTACGCAGTCAAATGTGAGAGGGATCAGATATTGGTGAGTGTGTATATCTGTTTCAGAACCTGCTGAAGAGTGAAAACCATATCAGTGTACTGTCGTCCGAACGTGTTATCTCAAGGGCTTTTAACGAACTTGACTCAGTCTTCACAAGACTATGGACTGTAAATTCTTAGTCAGCACGTTAGTCATTTACATTTTATCCTTTCTTACAAACTCGGGTGATTAACCATCTGCATTATTCGGGTAGACCAGTTTTAGATTTTAATAAATTGACTACTATCCTAGTTAATATATCCAACGATTCAGCACCAGGATCCTTAAACACTAAACCAAGGATAGATATGCTTCCGAACGAAATTGTGAGGACGTAGTTTATTTGAAACGTGTAATATATTTGCACGACACATTTCGAACATTCTGATCACACATGTATTTGTCAAGAATCATTATAATGCAGGTCAGATTGTGTACAGGTCAAGGTCACAAATACTGTGTAGGGAGATGACGCAATGGTGTAGGTAAGAAAGGAAGAAAAAATAAAGAAGGGGTTGGAAATTATCAAGTAAATTGAACCTTGGTTCTAAATTGGATTACTAAGGCAGGTTTAAAGTAATAACAAATAACTTTTGGACACATAAGACAGGTTTAAGTATTTTTGTGGCTCCCTATGTACGTGTGACCACAGATACATATTAGTTGATAAACACAATGGGATATGACACCTTTGCATCGTCTCCCTACCCATTATTTGTGGCCTTGGCCTGCACACAATCTGACCTGTATTGTAATGATTCATGTCTCCACCCTTTTATATAAATGTGTATGACAAGTACGTGTGTGTGTAATCCAAATGTCCAAAATGTGTTTCGCAAATAAATCACACGTCTCAGATAAACTGCGTCTTCTTATTGTGTTATAGAAATTGTGAGGAACAGCCGTCATTGTTGGTTCTTCAGTTTACGAAGCCATAGATAGTACCTATATGGTTACGTTTTACACTGCCGACTTAAACACTAAAATCACCTGCTAACACGACTACATCTGAACATTTTTCTGCTAACAGAAAAATAGACATCTGATTAACTCATCCGAACTGCGTTGGTGTGTGCATAAGACATAGCGGGTGTCAAGACGTTTCACTGTTCTCATAAACGCATTCAACCAGAATGCGCGCAAGTAACAGTTCACTGAAATCCAGTTGACTAGCGTCTCTCTGTTTTTACGTTCAGTGATATCCTTACACTAACAACTCCACGAAAGTTAACCAAAGAGTCCTCTTTTAATTATTTTGCCACAGTTAGGGTGAATTTTGTTTATTCAACATTTTGAGCACCTGTGAATAGCTACACTTTGGCCTCGTATTCATATCTAAGACATTTAAGATATATGCCGTTTGAAGAAAATATAGATAATTCATCTCCGGCTCAAGTCAGCAGCACTGATCACTAAGTTAAGAGGGGAAAAATTACGTGGCAAGTAATATTATCAGTCGGTGGCACAGTGGCTAGGATGCTCGCCGACCATGAACATGGTCCGGGGTTCGATCCCCGGCCGACTCACTCCTTTACCTCGCTAAGCTAGAAATAATCCTGGTAAAGAGGAAATGTTAAGCATGAGGCTAGAAACCCCATCCTGTAAAAATAAACACTGCTACAGAAACTTCAAGCCTCTAGCTTGGAGCCCCATGTTCCATGGTGAATGTGAAGGAAAAAAATATTATCAGTCAGAGGAGAGGTGATAAACATGAAGATTTCCTGTCTTTATCAAAGCCTGTGACGCTTTCGTGCTGTCCATATTGCAGAGGTTGATTTTTTCTCAGAGTACCTGGAATAGAAGAAGCATTCGCGTTAGTTGGTTGCAGAGCCGGGAGGGAATTACTTTAGACTAGTCTAACAGAATTTATTTTGAAGTGAAGTTTGTGGGATCTCTTCTGCAAGTGAAACCTTACCATCATCCACAGATTACCACAGTGTGAGGTGGGATGAATAGCCCTTAGGATCAACCTTTTCTAACCTCTGTCTAGAGTGAGGCGGCAACATAGCTGGATTGTAGGCCTCTCGAAAATATTACCTCACTGCTGTAACAAGCCTATCCACCCTGAATACAAATGAGCCTCAGATGTTCAGCGTAATGTAGACAACTTAATTATAGTGGTATTTGCTAGCAGTCTAGTGTTTATACAACCCAACATTTTCCACGGTAGCTAGAGCGAGAATATACCTTATAGTCAAAATAGTGCCTCGGGTCATTACTACATGCAAGGACCACCACCACACCAGATCAATACAAATAATTTTAGGAAAACTATAATGGAGATTCTCTTGAGACTGCGTTATCTGATATCAGATAATAGCAGATAGTGATGAAAATGCGATAATACGTGTCCGGTTGAAATTTACACGTTAAGTTTGTAATTTGGAATACAGCTTATAACAATATACCAATCATAGACGCCATTGGCAGTTTGAATTTACTGATTATATCACGTGTATACAGTTTTCTCACCAACCCCCTTTCATCATATTTCTTAACTGGCCATCAAATAAAGCAGTACTTCCAACTTAATATCCTCTCCCTGAGCTTTTCTTTTCTTCTCATTTCACTGCTGATTGACTTGGCAATGAATTTAGCCGTTAATTTTGACTTTTTAATTCATGAATAATTCCCATTCGAACATTAGTAGACAAAAGACAAGTAGTTCAGCAAAGAGTCTCTTTTCGGCGAATTCATTTTCATAGCTGTACAATCGGAAATATATATGGTTAGTTTGTGTGTGTGTGTGTATACATTAAATTTGTCAAACGAAAATACAATTAGTAAGTTCAGATGAATTGGATGTTGATAAGAGGATAGCAACAAAAGTGATGAGTTGTCAAAAACGATTGTTAAAGAGGAGTAAGTTCAGGTGAATTGGATGTTCATATAAGAGGATAGTAACAAAAGTGATGAGTTGTCATAAATGATTGTTAAATAAGAGTTACGTAATGGCATGAATAGTTTGATGAATGAGTTGTGCTCAAAGGGTGTACATGGAAACAAAATAATATACAGAATTACACAAGGGTTTTAAGTTAGAAAAATAAGCATACAAACAGAAGTAAGGTCAAATCAAACAAACAAAAGTTAGGTCAAATCAAAGGAGTTGTTACCATGCGAGTAGAAGTGGTTGGATAATTTTCTTTTGTATGCATAGTTCTGGTTCCTCCAACTGGATGGCTAGGGCTTCTGCGATGCAAAGAAGACGGAATCGTACTGTCTTTGGAAGGTTGTTCTTCACTTTGTAGATTACTTTGAAGGAGGCGTTCGTTGAGATGGAATGACCAGTGTTGACGAGATGTTCGATTATTGCACTCCTTATATGGCCATTATTTCCTTTCTGTAGCCACGCTGGATAGTGTTCTTTGACCCTTTTTGACAGGATGCGCGTTGAACGACCGATGTACCTGGCTCCACAGCAACAGGTGAACTGATATATACACATAGAAGTGGTCATGTGCGGAATCTTGTCCTTTGGGTTTCTGCAGATCAGCGGGCGACTGGAGAACACTATTCTTAGTGTTGCCGCAGGGAAAGTTCTTCCTAAAGAGGTGGAAATTCTCCTTCTGAGGACGTCACTAAATAGGTCTCCTTTGAAGTCTAGGTTCATATAAAGTATCTTTTTTGGCACGGATGGTGTCTCTTGCTTTTGGTTTTTCTGTTTGATGTTTTTCTCTACGAATCTTGGTGGGTAGCCATTTTGTATGAAGATTTCCCTCAGGAAGTTTAGTTCTTCTTCCATGGTGTCGGAGCTGCAGATGCGTCTGACGCGAGTGGCAAGGGATTTAATTAGGTTTCTTTTCCGACTGATTGGTACCCAGCTGTAGAAACTTGTTAATTGTCCGTTCCAAGTCGGTTTCCTATGGATTGACCTTCTTAAAGTTCCGTCATCTCTCCTTGTAAGCTCAACATCAAGAAAAGGGATTTTAGATTCATTTTCAGTTTCCAAAGTGAACTTTGTGGCTGGATGGCATTTGTTGAATATTTGCAGTAGTTGATTGAGATCGTGACCGTCATCACAGATGATAAAGATGTCGTCAACATATCTAACGTACAACTGGAAATTGTCGATGGTTGATTTGAGTGGGCCGTTCTCGAGGCTTGCCATGAAGCAGTCTGCTAGTAATGGGCCCAGTGGAGATCCCATTGCGATCCCATCTTGTTGTCTGTAAATAATGTCGTTGAATGTGAATTGCACATTTAGTGTACATCTCAGTAGTAGTTCTTTTAAACAGGTCGTCGGTAATCCGATGTTCAGCTGATTTTCGTCGATATAGTGACAAATATAAGAGACAGTTTCTGTGAGTGGAACGTTGGTAAATAGTGATTCAATGTCGAGGGAGAGCATAGTTTTGTTCTTTGTATTGATATCTTTAATGTAATCGACGAATTGGAAAGTGTCACGAAGTGAATAGTGGCACATTCGTTTTCGTACAGGTTCTAAAATGTCAGTGAGCCATTTCGCTATTGAATGGTACGGGGAACCTGACATATCCAGAATTGGACGAAGTGGGAGGTTGGCTTTATGTGTCTTTGGTAAGCCATATAGTCTTGGTATTGTTGACCCTGTCGGTCGGATCTGATCATAGACTTCATGAGTGATTAACTTTTGTGTTTGCGTTTTGATTTTGATCTCTATTTATCTGCTGAAGTTTTGGAAGTAAATAATTCCTCAAATTTATCAGCCTACAGCTTTCATCATTCAATACAAGACGCCAGCTTTCACTAGTGAAGTCGACTGGTTAAGATGAACGTATACGATCAGTTATCTTTGCCATTTTACACGCTGTCGTGTTTCGTTCATGTATTTGTGCACGATCTCTAGTTAGATAAGCACATATTCTAGCTAAAAGGTATGGATCCCCAAAAGTACTTCATAGTTTGAACGATCCAATTACTGCATGGATTTGGCTTATTAACTGTTCTCTTGTCCATGTCCATTGAAGGGTTGGAAAATAAAATACGCCTTCTAACGTGTCCCCTATGCTGTTCGAAGCCTTCGTCTCCTAAAACGTGGTGTTACTAAGAATATCCGTCTGTGAAACCACTCAAATTACAGTTCTGTTTGATTCTTTCGCTTACACAATAATCATACGTAAAACTGATAGGTTCAAGTATGATGTCACTAAATTATCAGTAATTTGAGGACAGCGAGGGACTGGCAACTGTAAAAATTAACACAAAATCTCATTGGTTCAGATTACTACAATGTGAAATATAACATAAGAATATGAATTTTACTGGTGGGGGGGATACCATACTAAACAATAATTGATGCAGAAAAAGGAAAAACAGTAAACTGAAAATCGACTAAAATGTTTAGAAATCAAACAAATTTGTCGTGCTTTAAGCACCAAGCCTAGTAAATAAAAACTTTCCGCATGTCTTAGGCGAGAAGTTTTCATGGAGCGATCCGCTATTTTGATCCCATCACAAGTCACTTTTTGCAGCGCTGAATACATTATCAATACATGTCACACACAGTCAACCTATTTGCTGAAGATCCTTCATATAAACGGGAATTTTTCTACTTTCCCCCGCCCTGTCTGAGCATATAACAGAGTTCCGAGTTCCCTATAAATGTTACAGATGGAACTGCTTTCGTGAGACAGTATTTTGTCAATCTTCTGTCCTTTTGTTAATATTCGACCTGTCGAGGCTTTCATTCATTGCTTTATTGCATTTGCATCATCAACATCTTAGGGTGTCTATCTGCTCGTCTGCTTGTGTATTAGTAATATAACCTTCAAGTAAACTGAATGTCTTGATAACAAGATTTCTATCGTCAGGATATGACATGTGAGATCTCAAATAATTAAAGCTCGACAAATGTAATGTCTAGAATACAGCCTAGTTTGAGGTTTCTCAATAAAGTTGATTACCTCCAACAAGAGGGTGAAATATTCCTCGCTACCAGAATCCTTTAGCCTAATACAAATGAAAAGACACTGTTGTGTCATACCACTTAGTCTGATGATAATGATGAACACTCGACCAATGAATATGACTTTTATTCAAGCCTTAAGAATTAAGCTGATTTTCAAGTATTGGTTTTGTAGGGATTTTGTGTTTTATTGCATGGGGATTTCACCATGAGCTGACATCAGTTAGAGAACCACTGGAAAACCTGGGAGTACTGGACAGCTGTTTCATCCTAGTTTGGGACTCTTCAGCAGTACGCACTCAACGGAGTTCGAACTGGGACCCAAGGACCATTGGATCGGGTCCCAGTGGCTGAATGGTCTACGTGCTCGCCTTGAAAGCAGAAGGTCCCAGGTTCAAACCCCGTTGGGTGCATACTGTTGAACAGTCCCAAACCAGGACGAAACAGCTGTCCAGTACTCCCAGGTTTTCTAGTGGTTCTCTAACTGATGTCAGCTCATGATGAAATCATCCATGCAATTAAGCTGATTACTGCTAGATGACCGGTTTCTATAATTACAATATTTTGATGTGGTTTTGTTCTCTGAGCTGGATAGTTAGTTTGCGAAGCTTTCATCACCTTACTGGGTGACATCTTCAGCGCACACTTCAATTTGAAGTATGCGCTGAAGATGTCACCCAGTAAGGTGATGAAAGCTTCGCAAACTAACCATCCAGCTCAGAGAACAAAACCACATCAAAATTATCCACCTGAGCTACAAATCTTCTCTATCATATCTAAATTACAATATTTATGTGTTATCCGTATCAGTTAGAATACTTTGGGTTTAGTTTTAATTTCTTCTGTTCACATAATTTAAAACTCGCTTCCATAGTGATGCATGAGTACATTTATAACTTTCGAAATTCTATCTACCAGTCAATTAATATTTTGAGATGCAGTGTGGCAAGATTTTAAATAAAACTTGAAAATTCACTTTAGATACTGAAATTATTCAATTCTTCACTAGCTAAGAACACGCCCATTACTAGCATACTGATGGTTAAAATGACCATGGGTAACTAATATATATATATATATATATATATATATATATATATATACCAAAGTATTTCAAAAGAAAATGCAATCTTCGAACTCTTTAATTAATATTATTAGCAAAAGTTCACATAATTTTATCATTACTTTGATTGACTCTACTTCAGATCCTCCCAAACACAAGCCTTATTTAGCCTACTTTTTGAATACCAAAAGTATTCTACGCAAAAATTATTTTAGCGCCCACAATTTTTGAAACAACACAGGTGATCATAGCTTTCGAAAATGTCTGTAGCTCTAAAAATCTTTAAATGAAACTGAGCTGAATATTCTTAAGGAAAGAATACGTTCATCTGAACATTACAAAAACAATTAATTTATAGTATTTCATCATGAGCTGACATTGGTTAGAGAACCATTGGAAAACCTGAGAGTACTGGACAGCTGTTTCGTCCCAGTTTGGGACTGCGTACTGATGAGGAGTCCCAAACTTGGGACTCATTTCCAGAGATCCCACCCTGTTGCTGATCTTTTTTGGCTGGCCAGCCATCTGATCTTGAGTGGTATTGGGTGAAGACAACTGTTATTGAAGGTCTGAAGTTTGTTTGAGATGCTCTTTATGACGCGCTGGTCAAGTCTCCGATCCGTGTAGTAAGTAGCACTGACTGACTTCACATTGGAGTTGAAAATCCGGATCTTATTTTTGATGGTGAGTGCTGTTGACCTCCACACAGATTTGAGAGCAATGAAAACTTGTCTTGCTTTTCCGATTCTGGCTTTGATATCCTCGTCAGTTCCGTTGGCCTGTAGTTGAAACGATGCTTCCCAGGTAGGTAAAGGAGGTTGTTTCTTTCAGGTTCCTCCATATGCACTCATATGCTCTAAGCAATTCCACACATGTATATAAATGAAGGAAAAAAGTTGTATGAGTAAATTGATATGATTAGAAGTAATAGTTTGTGCTCGAAACATCATCAGTTAATATTACTGTACAACACTGCGTGATTTATCAAGATAAAATCTTATCCATAATAGAATTATACTCTATCAAGTTTCATACTTATATCAATAATGCTCTCAAAGACCTAAGAATAAGAATGTCCACGAGGAACATACCACCCACTCATAGACTTCATATCAGGCAAAAGGTTTCTGATAGGAATGTATACTCTCAACTCGATTATGGTGTATAGGTCCAGGGCATCTAATTAGTACTTCTAAGCAATTTACGGCAAGAAGAACACTGTGTTTCTCAGAAAAAATAATACTTTTAAGTTTATCAAAAAAAGCAACAGATAAGTAAGTATCCGAGGAATTCGTTTTATCACAGTTTCAATATTGTGCGTATTCGACGGCTGTATTTTCACTTTTCAGAGAGACAAATGTTACAAAAAGTCATAATGTGTTGGATTATGAAGCAACAAAAGCTGGTGTCAAGAATTGTTGGAGGTCTTTTTAGAAAATAAAGACAATACAATAAGCTCACTCAGATGAGTGACAGAGATAGGCAAAAAAAGCAAACATGATTAAGGTTTTCCTCGAAAAACTATAAACAAATGTGGGTGAATAGTTGAAATCTTTAGTACTTGGGCATGACTCTTAAGTCAAAATAGTGAGATAGGGAAAAAAAAATACATAACGCACAAAAGTAAACAAAATTATGAAAGAATTATCTCCAAAGTTTTTGTTCAAATCACATTTTTACATATCTGAATATCAAAATAATTTTCCGAAGTTAATGAGTTTACTTCGAATCAAAAACAAACAAAAAAAAGTGAGGATCACTTCATGTCTTCTCCTCTCTGAAAAATAAACACTGTTATTACAATCTATAACAACATCGAATAATCAAATCAAAGTATGCATCATTATCGATAGACGCGCTGATACCAGAGTAATAATTTAAAAATTCCACTCTAGTTATCTGAAATTAAAAGAATAAAAATACTTAAAACAAATAAAATAGAATGAATTTGACATAATAACCACTATATCTTGAAAACTAGACAAAATTGCACCACAAAATGTGTAAATGTATATATATATATATATATATATATATATATATATATATATATATATATATAATAGAACTCATGTGGCCAGAAACAAATAAGTACAGTTGTGCATTTAAAATTGGAAAGCAAAAACTAAGCAAAAATTAAGTGGAATACAAACACACATAAATAAATAAATAAAAATCGTCATGATCTTTTGAATGCATGAATAATATATATTATCATTATTTAAGGTCAGTCGTAAAGCATTACTTATGAGGCGCTTAACGTTGGCTAAATGTTGTCGATCAGACTTGTTGCAATCTAAGAAACTTTTGATTGTGATTTAGAAAGCTGCTAAAATAAAGTGAAAATATACTCACTCCTTCATAATAGTCTGTATTCTTCCACTATTGGCTAGAACTGTAGCCATCATTAGCTTAACAAAGCTAATCAATTTATTGAGAAGTAGCCTACTAAGATATTGTTTATCAAAATAATATTCCTGGTGAAACTGTCTGGGACATTGCTGCATGTAATGAGTAGTAGTAGTAGTAGTTGAAGGTACTGAGTTTTTTAGTTGGTAGGTCATTCTAGACCTCTAGTTCGAATCCTGCAGTGATCCAAGTTTCGTTTCAACTTGAGACACAAAAACTACCCCAATTGTTTTATCACCGGTATGAAAATGTTAACATTCGTATTATCTGAATCAAGTATAAAAGGTGGACTACTGACGTCTTGTGACATCTTAGAATCGGTAGTGCACACGATAACACCAGTGCAACAGATTTAGATCTTCAACTTAAGTGACATCATATCAACGAATTCCCATTGTCAACTAGCTAACCAATTACTTAATTGGTTTAGTTTCATCAAAATAAATCATGATGTCAATATCTTGAAAAATATTTATACATTTTTTTAGAGGCACACGTAGATGCCTAGTGAGGAAAATAACACTGTCAAGGTACAAGATCTCAGGACTTGCAATCTAGTGACTGAAAGTTGAAGTGAAGTAATTCAAGATATATTTTGTCTATACAAGTCAGCTAGTGAAGAGAGACTATATACGGGCTGAAAAATAAGTTCTAGGAGCCTGCTGTACTAAAACACCACCTAACACACTGACTCACAAATGAAAATTCATTTGGTTACACCTAACCTGCATTCTGGATTGAAACGTATAGTCTCTATCTTCAGCCTATTTTCAATGACTGAAAGCTGTGGACCTAGATTTTGGGCTTGGTAGAATTCATCAAGGGGAAGGGGGATTTGCAACTTTGAAGGAGTTAATGTCTTTTCGAACACGCGTCAATCAGCGCTACAACCAGACATATAACCACTTAACTAATCAGAGTCACTTAGCTTGGCCACCAAATTGTAAACGTGACTGATAGATTTCAGTCACTAACATCACTAAGAGCCAGACAGAATCCTGACACTGCTTACTATCTAATGACCAATCAATAAATCCAGCTTGTAACTACTTGCAGAAATTGTCTAGATGTTTTATTTCCAATTTGATGCACCATTTTCACCGATATAATTAATTTTTCAAAATATGCAAAACGCCAGTTAACTCCATTTGTTGCAGTAAATTATGGATTATTCCGAAAATTAATAAGTTGTGTTCAAGTTATCAATGGTGCGTTGTGTGTTTGAATAATCACCACTTTTTGTATACACCCTTTGTGTGATAAACAAAATTGGACACCCCTTATCAAGGTAACATCAACGTTACAGAATTTACAATACAGCTGAACACCGACACAGCAAACTAAAACAAACACAACCTAGTAGCACCCGTAAAAAGATTCCTCATTTATAGTTATATATACACATATATATGCACATGTATACATGTGCAGAACTGTGCACTTATTCACCAAATTTAACGTGTTCGTGTTCAGCTTAGATTTTATACGCCTGTCGTATCATCAAGTCGAAATATGCGTCATTGTCAACTGATGCACTGA
Source organism: Trichobilharzia regenti (assembly GCA_944472135.2). Taxonomy (NCBI): domain Eukaryota; kingdom Metazoa; phylum Platyhelminthes; class Trematoda; order Strigeidida; family Schistosomatidae; genus Trichobilharzia; species Trichobilharzia regenti. Next base: position 37,679,840 of record OX235270.1, read on the forward strand.
TACCAGTGTAATAGTTGAAGAACTCTTCTTTGGTTACCTAAAAATATTCGAAAGTAGTGGTGCTTCGGTTTACTTGTAATATTACTTTTTTGAATATACACAATATACGGTAAAAACTCACCTTATAATATTAGCAACCCACTATTATTACTGAAAGTAGTAGTCAGTAGTATCAGCAATACTACAGTTTATTTCACACAATCATTGGTGATTTACATTTCAAATTCTAGAATGAAATGCATAGAGGCCTGATTAATTTGGAAGTAGGTGTAGTATTTGAACAGCCGTTTCGCCCTATCCCGAGAATTACCCACTGTGTGTTCACACAGTCCTACAGACTTCATTTATGGCATATTGTGAGATAAAACCGACTAGATGGATGAAAAATAGCCTGCTTGCCTCACCGTCTGACTGTCCTTCTTTCGACTTGTAGCACTTATGAGGGTGTATATATGCCTTCAAATCCTAAACTTGGAAAATTTAGCTATTCAGTGCTCTTTGCTTTTCAGTATTTCTCCAACTATAGACAGAAACAGTTTTTCAGGTTTGGAAGATATCCAGATGTTAAAAATCTGAATCCAAAGAATTTATTAGTAGTTTCTGTCAAGCGACTGAAAGCGTAGATAAGACACATCTATTAGCAAACAGGGATGAATAACACCTGGAAGTAAAGAGTTAGGAGCCATTTCAGTTTTGGCACTAATTTAAAGGTTCTTAAAATATTCTGTGGTCTTAGGAGATTATTTTTAAGATATACAAACCCTTTCTAACCCTTGCGTTCAATAAAATTCGAAGTGCTTTTTTTGTAACCGCCAAAATCTGTCATTTTTTGCTCAGGTGTGGTATCCAGTTACTTAAGAAGCGAAATTTGAGTAAGGAGGCTCTATTAGTTGATAACAGGTGGTTTGCATGATGAGTGACTGCCATCCCCTATGAACGATATTATTAGAAGTCAGATTAGGTTGCATGGGAGTTAAAAGTAGTCAGATAAAAATATGACATCGCATCTTGAAGTCGTTTATTTTTAGGCTGAATCATGTAAAACTTTGTAGGCAACCAAACACGCATCTTCACAAAGCTAAGAAACAGTTATCATTACTATTATTATTATCCACTCCTTGCTTTGAGATGGGGAACACACATCTTCAGTGGCACACCTCAGTTGTACTCCATTCTCTGATACCACTTTGAACCGTCTGCACTACTTTCCACAAACTTTAATTCCCTATATTGATTATCTTCTCCATATCGTCCTTGGACCACCAACCCACTCGGGTTCCGCTTGAAGCCCCAGAATCAGTGGATAAAAGCATTTGGTGATATAGCTAAAAGTAGTTCATTATGGACTAGTTGAGCTCCTTATCTTCTTACTGATTCTGAAACAATTCACTAGTTCTCACTGGACTGTTCTCTTTTTTGGAGTTATTCTTGTCTATCACAATACTGTGCTTTTCTCTCCTTCTGTTTTGTACACTTCTCCGAAATGTGTCAACTTGAAGTGCTGCACACTTATGCTAAGGTATACTGCATTTATTAATCAGTCAGTTTTGGAATAGAAAATAAGGACACTGGTATTAACCAGACATGTTGGCTTTCGTCGATGCAAAACATCCATTGCGTTAAACAATAAAGCTTTACCCTCCAATTTTAGCTTTGAGCTACTTTTACTCCCATCAATGTTCAAATGACTCTAGAAGGAGGCTGTGGTGATTGACAATTTCTATCTCTGTATTGTTTAAATACTTACTGTTGATTGCCAATATGTTTCATATATGAATGGCATAATAATTCCGCTAAATACAAATTCCTGACTTCTGCCCTCTCTGTGTTTTGGTTGGATTCTTGTAATTCGGTCATCTCGAAATACTAATACTACGATTACAATAAATTACTACAAATTGGCGTCGCGATGGAACTAAATAACCTGGGAAGTTTTCCTATAAATGCTACTCCGCGGGAGATTGCTGATTATTTGGAATGCTTCGATGCGTGGTGCATTTCAAAAAATGTTCGGGATGACAAAATACCAGCACATTTCATCACTGCTATTGGGCTAGATGCGTATAGCATAGTGAAGACTCTGTCGTTTCCAGATAAACCAATTTCTCTGCCATATGCTAAGCTCCGTGAACTTCTGATAAATCACTTCCATATAACTACTTTTGAGACGCGAGAGAGGGCTCAATTCAACAAACTGGTTCGTGCTCCCAACCAGAAGATCAGAGACTTTATTCTTCAACTCCAAATTCAAGCCTCAAAGTGTAACTTTGGAGATCAGCTGCATACTCAACTACGTAATCGTCTAATTGCTGGAATCAATATTACTAAGTTAGAGAAAGAGTTAATTCAGATTCCTTCGTGTACCTTTCAAACTGCTAAAGATTTATGTATTACATATGAAGATGTCAATAATGAATACTCTGCTCCCACTACGTCAGTATCTGATGTCATGCTTTCTAAAGTCGAAAATACAAGTGGTAATGGAAAGCAATCCAAACTGCCGTCCACAGGTAATAGAATGCAGCCAGAGATCAAAAACATTAAACCGTGTTTTTCCTGTGAAAAGTTACATCTACGAAGCACTTGCCGTTTTCGAGGTGCTACGTGTCACAAATGTGGTAAAGTTGGACACATCAAGACTGTTTGCAGAAGTTCGAATACTTATGTTGCTCAACATTCTTATAATTCTCCCAATCTGTCTAGTTAAATGGAGTCAATGTGTTTTTCAACCTTTCAAAATACTCAATCTCATCCAATGAAAACCTCCACTACAAGTTCGGCAACTCAAGTGTCAACTGTTTTCAAAAATGTGGTAGCCGAGTTACAATGTGAACTGTCGAAAACACGAGAAGAACTGAATGAGATGAGAGAGCAACTGATTAAAATGGAGGAATTGCTGCATATGCATAGACTGCGTCTGTTGAATTCAGAGCATACAAGTACCCGTGAAAGTCCTGCAAAACTATTCAAATCTCGAATTCTCAAAAAGCATCTGATGTCCACGACTTCTAATGTACATTATTACAAACGGAATGACTATAGACCTTCTGTTGGAATTATACTACAAAAAATGGGAAGTCGAGTGGTGAAGATATTAGACATCAAAGATCACTCAGTTCATAACAGACACCTGGATCAAGTGAAAATAAATGAAGTAGGTCATTACAATTATAATATTAATAATTCCGCTACTAATCCTGATTTTGTAGATAATTCTGAAATAAGTCCAGATAACAGTGATGAAGATAATATCACAGAATCAGTTAGAAGGTCGCAGCTACTTGCAAGCAAACCGAGACATCGTTATAAATACGCAAGGAGATATTCGAGGTGTGGCGGATGTGGTGATTGACAATTTCTATCTCTGTATTGTTTAAGTACTTACTGTTGATTGCTAATATGTTTCATATATGAATGGCATAATAATTCCGCTAAATACAAATTCCTGAATTCCGCCCTCTCTGTGTTTTGGTTGGATTCGTGTAATTCGGTCATCTCGAAATACTAACACTACAATTACAGTAAATTACTACATATCAATTAGACAACTGTTTTGTCTTAGTTAGTGCATGTTTTTAAGCACTAAACATTAATAAATATGTCACATATTTACGTGATGAAAACGAATAAAGACAGAAAGCGTTTTAGTGTTTAAAAATAAAATAAATACTATTCACTGTCACAAAAGATTCAGCTAAGATATGCCAGGTAGTTAAAGGCAACGAATGGAATTCAAGTTTCCCGTTTGCTGGCCCTTATCTAAATGGTGTATCCACTACAGTGTAGGGAGAACTGATGCTCCTTAAAAGTATGAAAATGGGAAATCCAGAGGGGCAGTTAAAAATATACCAACTGCAAATTAAAATGCGTACACTTCATTTAGTTTAAGACTAACCAACTGCTATGGAATCCAGTGATAATCATGTTAAATACCACAATGTTATATACATTTGAAAGGGAGTCATCAACAATTAAATTTAAGCGTAAATAGAAATCACGTCTCAAACAAGAAAGATGTGAACCTTTCATTCCATTACTAATTCTCATCAACTTCATGATGGCTTAACTAACAAAAAGCGATCAATATAGTCTGATAGATCAGGCATCGCTGAGGCTGAAAACGCATACAAACTCCATTATAAGGAAGCCTCTTAATGAGTGGATTTCAACCTAATACCGCTCTATCTTATATTACAATTGCCATCGATTTTTGGCATTATAGAGTGTTTAACTTTATAATACCTTTTCATTTTAAAATTGATCATGATTATAAACGTCTGTAAGATTCGAAGATAAGTAGATGAAATGATTGTAATGACTGTAAAATTGCTTAGCAAATAGGTGCTCACAGAGGTTCGAGGATACTTATACTGCTAGCTTACAAGTAGTAAAGCAGTCCAAATCGACAAATTTCCTCTCCATACACGCTAATTCGAACACAAATATTCTCCTGTGTGAAAATAAAATCAAAGAGACACAATTAGGCCTATATCACAACGAGCTTTGGTTTCGAGAAACATACCAAATCACTCAAGACTTCGTGCTAAACCATGAAAGTCTATCGATTTATGCATCTATCGAACTTGAAGGAATTCCTCTGGTGTTTTCTTTCCAAGCTCTAAGTTGAAAAATCAGTTCGCTGAACGTTGATACAGAAATAAAGTTTTAAGTAAGGCCACTTATTTAGTCACTAAAGGTGACTTAGATGTCTGGGGCACGTGCTACTCATATCTAACAACCGAATGCCTACACGTGGTTTGCTGAAGAAAGTAGGATGAGACCAGAGACTAAAAGAAATCACGCTATTGACCCTCAGTGACAATTCGTGTCCTGTTATAATCTGTATGATGACAGAAAATTATGACTGACAACTTTGAATGGATACGATTAAATTAATTTTTTTGATTTACAGCTTGATTCCACACTGTATTTTTGGTACAAGTATAGAATTTTCAGCATGGATATCGGTAGCCCAAATTTCGCAGGCCGACCATAGATATCAGGTGTGCGTCGGTGCGGGCTCGAACCTCGGACCATTTGCATGGTCGGCGAGAGTCCTAACCACTATGCCACAGACGCACAGTAATACAGAATTATTCAATCAGTAAACTTATTTTAGAGGTGGTACCGCACTCCATTTTTGTTTTCTTTTTTCTTCTTTTGTTTTGTAGAACTTCTAAAGGTTAAGTTTAAAGAGATTCAGCCAACTTAAATGACTATTTTGTCACGAACCGACATCAGTGTGGTTTGTAACTGATATCGATTCAGGAGGAAATCTACATTGTACCATTTTGTTACTTCTGGAACCACCGATTTTGGACTCCTTGTTTTAATTTGCATTTTTTCCCACTTAATAAGAAGATATAAGGTGTGATATATAAGACTACTATACATTGGTCATAGGTCCTGCATTAATATTATTCATTTCAATGCCACTGTGAAAGGATGACGATATCTTATCCTTTTTGTCAACAGAAGTCAAAAACGAATAGAGGTTTTTGAGAAAATACTCAAAAATTATGCTGCTTATGGTACTGCACTTACTTTCGAATCATAAGTATTAGACTTAGTCTAATGTGTCTGACTGAAAAATATAAAATCTCTGTCAATTCAAGCTTTTATCATTGTGCTAAATGAAATCGCCTTTATAAACTTTGTTACTCAGTCTTGAAAACGAATGCTCGTAGTGAATTAGAACTAGAAGTTCATCTATAATTTCATTATTTGGATTAGTAACAAAAAGCATAAGTAACTGTTTATGACGCAGTTTATCACTAATTCATCAGCGCTTATCAAAGAATTAAATTGTTTAGAATTTACTCTTTGTGAACTTCCAGACGCACTGGATTCTCATTATTGTGCTGATTCTTTCTTCCATGCATTTTTTTCTGTTTTTCCCTTTTTCTCTATAGGTATTCATGTTTGCTTTATGTGGTGTAGCAGACTGAACTGCCGCATATATATATATATATATAAAGCAGGCCCTAGTGACAAGCCTGCTAACTCTTCGACCGAATTGTAAATGTGACTAGTAGTATTCAGCCAGCATTAAGATCTGGTAAATATGACCCTGATTACACCCAAATGACTGGTCAGTAGATTATAAATTATAACTATTGTATCAATGGCACAGTGTGAATTGATTAGTACAGGGGAAAATACTAATCAGCATACTCATCTTTCTAATTACTGAACAGGTTTGAAAACCTTTCAACGTTGTAAAGCGGAAATCAACAGTTAGAAAATGTGCAATTCTGACAATAATCACAGGTAGTTCTATCAAAATTAAAAGCGTCAATATGTGGATGGTTGAAATAGGATATAAATAAATTTCTGCTGTGGTAACTACTTACTACTTCATCTGCATTTTGTTGAGGTTGGAAAGTTTTCAAAAATTCCACTAATATTTCATCCTCAGTTTTTTCACCATTAATATACTTTGGATGGTGTTTCACATTGTAAGTACCTTTCAAATCTTCAATCTGAAATATAACATTAAGAGTTTATAACAATTTTTAATAATCCAATGAGTAGTATCTAGTTTGTAATGAAGGCGATAACTTTGTTGGAAATCTTAAAAGAAACTGTGAAGTATCTGACTTCTTGAAAATTCCGTTATTAAGCCGAGCCTAGATGTTCAATCCTTTTCAGAGCTATGAGCAGCTATAACAAACAGTTGAGGAATAACTACCAAAGAGAAAGTATAGCAAGTTAAAGTGATGGAATTTTATGCGAAATCGCACATTGTGTTATGCGTCTATACATTGAATTATTGTTTAATATAAAATGTGTTCCTATATTCTACTCGAAGTGACGCCAGGGATTTTAAACAAGACAAAAATTATTCGTTTCACGTGAAAGTATAACAGCTTAGTACTCCACTCATGTCTACACACTTCGTATGGAAAGCAAATGCGAAGAGTGGAATTATACATAGAAATACGTGCAAAAATAAGCGTTGTACTTTTTTGAATAAACATGTGTAAAAATGTTATTAAATATTGCTTTGATTTTTATTATGTCCGGCTTATTCACTCAGAGTGATCACTCCTCTTCAAAGAAAGTTTTCACATCATACCAAACTCGGCTCCGATGTTATTCTTTAAAGTGTCCCTAGCAGATAAATTCAGCATGCATATCTAACCTTAATCGGAATTAGTCATCTGGATAATTTTGCAAAGAACCCTGCTGTGATATAATAGGCTGCTGAGTCAAGGTGACATCTCTTATACATCATGTCATACATATTTTTCTTTTCTAATACTTGATAATTTTATTGCTCGTTTTTTTAAGCCTTCTAGACAAGCTATAGTATTAAATGGTACGGTTTATTCAGTCAGGTAGAATTCATCACTATGTAAGGAATTTGACTGAATTTTGAATTTGGTTAATGTGAAGTGTGAATGCTTTTCGTTGTTGGAAATCAGTCTATTCTTCTTCAGAGATAGTAACTTCACAATTCGCACATATCAATAAAGCATACCATTTACACTATATACTTGCTTATTAACAAAGAAAACGCACGTCGGTTTCTTTATACAGCTTAATCTGTTTGTCTACTGATAGCACCTTTCGAGTTTAAGTGTGCTGAACATATCACCCACATTTTTACTCGAGCCTTTTCATTTAACTTTGACTGGGATTGTTGAAGCAACAAGTTGGTAAGCGTAAAACGGTGAAAAGATATTTTAATTATCCAACACTGAACTTCACTGCTCAAACTACTACATGAGAACTGCACCTTGTTTATTACAGCTATAAAAATCATTATGGAAACTAAACTAAAGATACCGATAACTGTACATTACCAGTGATTTTACTCATTCTGAATGAGAAAAAGACAAAAAATGAACTAGACACACAAAAGACCACAGTGCTCAAGCTTTATACTTATATCAACAAGACATTCTGAACAGTTTCTAGCTGTTTCACTATTTGCAAAATAGTAACCACTATATATTTTTCTATTTTTGATTTACAGCTTGATTTCACACTGTATTTTTGGTACAAGTATGGAATTTTCAGCGTGGATATCGGTAGCCCAAATTTTGCAGGCCGACCACAGATATCAGGTGTGCGTCGGCAGGAGATCGAACCTCGGACCATGTGCATGGTCGGCGAGAGTCCTAACCACTCCGCCACCTTTATAACGTCATCTGTCTCAGTCAGCTATATGCACTTACCTAGTTTCAACCATCGGCTTTTGAGTCTGGAAACCTTAGGAATAGAAACACATTTCTAAAACGTCAAACTAAAAGCTAGGGAAGTGATTCGCTGTTACTCAACAAATTAGGTTTTTCTCCCGAAAATGTATTGACAAATCCCGTGATAATTTTTTCGAGGATTTTAATATCACCTTCAACAACACATTTCACGACAACGTACAGTTTAATTACTTATGAGATTTCCTGTATGACAAGGCATAAATATTTGAAAGATTCAAACCCTTTCCTCCCAGTAGAATGTAATCCAAGAATAAACATACTTCATTTTTTCATGATCCCCAGTAATAATATTCAAACTCAAAGTCAGTTAGTACACTGATTAACTAGTTAAACTAATTACACAACAGCTTTGGCCAACTTAAAAGTGAATATTTTGAGCTTTCCACAATTTAAGGTGCCTCAAAAAAGTGAAAATAAGCACAAATACTACATAGCTGACGCAAGGATTGCGATCTTATGATTTATGTAGCTAATATCTACTTCGACATTAAGTTAGAAAATGCTTTCATTTATGCAGGATTTCAGTGACGGTAGAAAAGGAAAATAATTATTCATACTTTAAAGACTTATAGTTTGAAAAAAAATAACCAAAGGATGATACTTACAGTTATAATACCATCTTTTGTTTTATCTAGTTTCAGAAAAGCCTTGTTCAGCACGTCAGTCCTGCATTTACTCATAGGGGGCTAAGAAGTTTAGTTAAAAAGTTGATCTCACTCTTAATGATACTAAAAATTCGTCAAAGTCGATAAACCCACTCTGGTCAGTGTCTATCTCATCAAATATTTCCTTAATTTCATCTTTGGTTAAGTCCACGCCAAAGTCTCTACATCCTTTAGAAAATTCCCTGAAGTCAAGCTTTTTATTTCCGTCATCATCGATAATACGAAACTGTCTGTTAAGAAAAGATTTAAACATCAATGAAAATAAATTAATTTCAAAACTTACCTACTAATCCCAGCTATTCCTGAAGCACCACGGGAAAGACACTGATATCTGAGCTTTTCTATAGGTTTCAAATCCTTTGTAAGTTGCTTTTTTGCCTTCTCTTGCAAAAGTCTGTCACTTCTTTCAGTTTCCATCTGGCTATTTGTCAAGACGCTAGGACAAAAGGAAGCATCGATACCGACAATGAAATTTAGTTGATTTAAACAAACATGGTACAAATTTGTCAATTCAGGTGAACTTTCAGAAAATCAATTTCGCATGCTTGTCGAATATAATTGCGTCTTTACCTAACAGAGTTAGGTAATACCTTAGGTTCCAAAATTACAGAATCGTTCAGACGTAAAGGAGTGTAGTTGCAAAGGTGAACCGGATTGAAAGCACCCTGGAATACATTACTATGTCCTATCTGAAAATACAACTGAACAGACTGAGTATTCATGAAAAGTGCTACGCTATAAACAATGACCCTTGTCTAGTTTCACTGAAAATTATGCAGGCTGCTTAGAAGCTTTTATATGCTTCCCAGCAAAAGTTGTCACAAAGCACCAACTGCTACGTACAAAACTTATTTGAATTAGAAAATAAACGACAACACTAATTTCCTCAGTTATTTTTCACCATTAAGCGATGATGTTACTTGAAATGAGCAAAACCTGTAGCATCCTGAACCTGTGCTCTATTCCATACGGCTATGAAAATAGGAGCACAAAAGCGACTTATGCAAATTTCAGGAAGTATTTAGTTTACTTTAAGTGTTGGAAATTCAGATATTGTTCTTTATGTTTATTGCAGTAGCGTTCCATACTTATATCAGAATAGTGAATCTTCTTCTTGCTTTTCTGATCCTGTCCTATAGTCCTAAAATGTGTCACCTGTAATTGAAACTATGCCGCTCACACAAGCGAAAAAACTGACCTAATTAAGATTTACTCCCTTGGCTTTGACTGCTGTTTGTTTCATTTCGTTGGTCAGATGTTGTGACCATCTCTGCCTTCCCTATATTTGTCTGAACTTTAGTCCTCCCTGCTTCTTCTGAAGACTTATTAGTTTTCTCCTGTAGGCGTTCAAGTTTATGTGACATTACACGTGAATTATGCATGCAGCCTACTTACCGGTCCAATGTATTCCTTTCTCACTTCCGCAGTCTCCTACACTATCCAGTCCCTTACAATCAGGAAAAGACAGTCTTGTCCTAATTCTGTCTTCTTATCGAAGTCTTAGTTAATTTTTGGTAACCGACTCCTCTATTAAAATAATTACCCGGATTATCGACCGATAACTGTTAATCTTCAAAACACATTGGTCAGCGAAAAATGTGGGGAGGCCTAAGCAAACACGTGGAGGAGATTCATCATTCAGTACCGTCCAAATGACAAAAACAGCCTCACAAAGAATAAAAAAGACATCGTTCATACTTTGTTACCTGTCTCGTCCTTCCGATTTCTCTAATTGCAAAATAACCAAGAATGATAATAGCGTTTCTTGTAAAATATACCCTAGAGAGTTTCACTGAGGGTAACTCCGTTTTGTTGAAGCTGTTTCCAAGCCACTTCATCGTCCAACCTTTTAAAGGCTTTTTGAAAGTCAATGAAGTTAGGATGAAGGGTTGCCAAATCACTTCAGCTAAATGACTATGAGAAGAGGGATAGTGAGTAATTGTGGATTATATTGTAAAGACCAATGTCACGTTATTAATATTAACTGCGTTTTAGAACAGCTCTGTTTGTGATTATTATAATCTATACTAATCAGAATTAATAAAGATGATATCGTTACGCTTACCACATACGAATATCGTACCAAACAGTCAGTTATATGGTGTGTAGAGATAAAATAAAAATTGACAGTAAATTTTGTTTGAAAACCTGGATTTAATATTGTTCTTTATGAGTATAAACTTAGAGAAATGGGAGTTTATACCAGATGTAAAATAAACTTTCCAAAGCGAAAAACGCCACATACAGTCAGCATGTCTGCAGGACAGTATTCCTCCCAGTCGTCGCTGGTGAAATCTGTTATATTAGCTGGATATAAGCAGAGGTTTGAAAATAAGTAACTCGAATGGAGCCTGTTAAACGAGTCAGTGATACAACTTCGACAGTTGCAATCAGCTCTAAGTACCAATTTAGGAAATATACTTTCTAAAACTTCCCTATATGGGAAAATTTTCTCCCTGCCAAGTGATCTGCTAATAACTTCAGTACAACAAAAATCCATTCACACATTAAGAAACCAAGAATTCAGTGAAGGAAAATTCAGGAGAGGAACTGGGCCGAGCAGAGAATATTACCTCATTTGGTGTCTGAATAGCCCATTCTGTTGTCCAATTTTTTTCTTTTTAAACATGTTCTTATAATGATTCTATGGAATTCTGCCATCAAATTCACCTACCAAGTATCACTGTCCTTCTGCAAACAACCCATCAGCCGATGAAGTATGGAACTGTAGGGGATCAAAGAAATTCGTCAAATCAATTGAGCCTCAGTCGTTTCACCGTCAATGATCAGGTTCTCTATCCTTCCAGATTGAAGGGCATGTTGGTCTGTATACTTTTCAGACGACAAGAGATCGGTAGTTTCTTTGTGGTGTGATTATCTTCTTATACACTCTGAGAATCGGCGTCATTAAACACACCTTTCGGCAGCCGTAAGTGCTACATTCACCTTTCGCTAGTTGGGGTGGTGTCAAGGGTGGTATGGCCACCGTGTTAGGTGGCCTAGGCTGAACAGTTCTGCCATATGGCCAGTATGCTCACATCCCCGCTGCCCTTCCCGATGAAAAACCGACGCTAGTGCGTTTCGCAGCATGAATTCCTGAAGTGAAATTAGGATCCGCAGGGCACCTGTTTAGGTTTGTAGTTGACTACTTATGATGCGGCATCTCAAAATTAGCCTAAAACAATTTCCTGAAGAGAACCTTCTTGATTGCCTTTCGTCCTTCATAGTATGGCGGCTAGTCTTGACACCCATGGGGATGTAATACACTCATGCGATTTACACATCTTACTCTGTGCTGCTCCTGCATGACCAACTGCAGCCTGCGCTAACGAATTCCGCTGCAATGTTCCTTTACGTAACCGACAGTAATTTGGAAACACCAGCCGGTCCAGTCATTTGGATTGTAGATGGCTAAGTACCAAGGCGTCTAAGTATAATCACAACTTCAAGGCCCAACTAGGTGTTACCAACCTAATAGTTTTTCTACATATTCATCTAACAGTGAGCAACTAATGATATGGGAACGCATCAGTGGAGTGCCCTATAAAATACTTTCGGTTACTGACGCGTCGCTGCCCATGTAAATACGACATTTTTCCTCCGTTTACCCCAATACCAACCATCAACACTGACTCTTAACGTCCTTATGTCAGCTAATGTCTCCAAGATGGAAGCTCGAGCCTACAGACAAACCTCGATAATCTTAGTGTCACCAACTCGTTCCTTAAATCTGCTTAGATTATGCACTATCTGATCGTTAGCGTGAATCTTCCCATATCGTACTCTATCTCGCAGACGTCGCCTACAGACAAATTACCATCTACTCCGTCGTTATACCCAATATTCCATTCAACAATAGATACACTCTGAGTCAAACTTAACTGTGTCCTCTATCCTCAGTAAGGTTCCCATTAATATGCCTGCCCCTGACCTTATTTGAGGATAACTTAGTCTTGAAATTTTGGAATGTTTGATGAAAGGGATGACATGGGACGCAATTAGTTAGTACATCACCATAATGACACTGGGATTCACCTGCCTAAGCATCAGCCACCCAGAGAAATCCCATCCACTGTCAAGCTCATCGAGTTAGTTTGATACAAGGCATGTCGAGTAGGAAAAACATTGTACCATCATCCTGTCCATGTGCGTCACCTGTAGTCTTGGCAAAGAAGGACTCGTTTCCTCTGAATGTGTACAGGCTGTCGTAAACTGAAAACAGAGACAAGACCTGATTGTTTCTTAATCCCTGGCACTGGTACAACTCTTGGAGCACATACCGGACTTCAGTTGTCCTCTACCCTATACGTGGCATCTGGGCGCTGATAAGTGAAAGTGAATATAGAGGACTGCATTTATATTTCCAGCTGAACTATGTGAATTCAGCACAATGACTTTTGGACTGTGTAATGCCTTAGCCACATCCCAAAGATTGAGACAGGTAGTTCCGGATAGGTTGTTCCCACATATGTCTAATTTATCTCGACAATATATATGAGGTGGAAAGTCCGTGGGGGATCATATTGATAACTTACGCGCCCAAGAACAAATGGCTCAAATTCAAAACCTCCTAAGTGCATTATTCTGTGAAAAGAAAGCACATTTTTGAGCCACAGTACCTCACACAACAATATCTGCACATACCCAGAGAAATACCAACTTACCGCCAAATGGTAAATACCTCAGTTACACAAGGGAGTCCATAGTTTTCCAGGGTCACTGTTGTATTTTTACCGGTTAGTTCTAGTTTCGTCACTCTCGCGTCGCATCAACTGACAGAAAAAGGATGCAAATTTCCTTTGAGCTACTGAGTGACAACATGCATTTAAATGGTTAAAGAAGAACTTTACTTCATCACCCATCCTAGAGTATCCAGATACGTCATTATCTGCTGGTCTTTTCATTTCGGACGCCAGTGCCAGTACCACAGGGAACGCCGTATCTCAAATGGTGACTGATTATCGGAAGCATGTTGCTGCATACGCCAATCGTTAACTGAACAATTGAAGCATGCTATTCCGTTGCAAGGGGGGAAATTATGGCTTGCTTTCATTTCCCTAAATATTATCTTCTTGGGAGCTCCTTAAGAGTGCGCACCGACAATGGCGCGTTACAGTGGCCTAAAAAGCTCTATGAACCATATGAACCGGTAGCGTGTTGGCAGGAGCATTTGCAAGCGTTCGATTTCACCTGCGAGTACCTCCCAGGATCTCGGCATACTACAGTAGACGTCCTGTTCCACCTGCCGCTAACTTTTGTTTTGAGAGTGGACGATGTACTTAATGCTCCCGCAGATGTTAACTGGGCATCATAACAAGAGACTGATACCCGCATACAGCCTGTTTACTCACACCAGCTTCATGGGAATGAAAAACAGTCAAATGAAGAACTAGCGGAATTATCTGGCATGGCACCGCATGTCCGAACCAAATGTGGTCTGCTACGACTGACTGATGACATCCTTTATAGAGCAGAACCACCTCCTTCTCCCCATCTCCTAGTTTCACGCATAAAAGTTCAAGAGATGATTGACGTTATTCACAAACAACCTGATGAGGCTGGTCAACGGGAAACTGAAAATGACGTCCGTCAACGATTTTAGTGGTCACCTTTTCATCATAATGTCGCTGAATTCTGCCGCAGTTGGGTTACATGTGTTCAAATCAAGCAGTCTTCTCAAATACCACTGGCAGGCTTGGTATCCATAGGGCCAACTACAGCTTCGAGGTTGGGCAACTAAGGTTATGTTATCAGATGGTGAGAAGTTGTACCTCAGCAACACCAAGGTGCAATGACTATCCATCACGCATTCATCGACACAAGGATGTCTCGTTTCGGTGCACAACAATGTTTACACTCAGACCAAGGTGTTGATTTCAAGTGTCGACTTATCGCCCATATCCAGAATAGTTTCGGCATTCGAAAAACTCACAAATGTTGTACTACCCAAAAGGAACCGGCTTGGTGCGACGGATTAACGGAACAGTCACGAATATACTGTTTCAAACACTGGAGGCGCAGTTTCAGAGGCCTTAAAAAAGGAGCTCGATGAGTGTACGTAATACCAGAATGAAAATCCACGTCGATGTAATAAAGCTGAAACAGTATATTGTGAAAATGCAATTAAAGAGTTGTAAAAATTGAAGGTTACTTGAAAATGGTTAACATCAACTGCTACAAATTAATAATACAATTCACAGATCCGTGTCATTCCCGGGATCGTAGGCACTAGTAGTTGTTTACCGGTAGTAGAATGGTCTTCGAACAAAGATGAGGTGTCCCTGCAAATTCCAAGTAATAAAACTTAGGAATTAGTGGAAGAGTGGGACAGCAGGAACCAGTAAGATGATGGAGTGACGGACAGCATGATATATTTCCGTTCGAACTCCAGAGGTATTTTTATTTGACAAAGTTGGCTAAACAAAAATTATGTATAATGTCTCCATTTTCACCATTTAGTATAAAGCTGTGCAGATCTATTGTATAGGACTCTACACATTCAACAAAAGTCTTCTGTCGTGCACCAGAAAAATATCTATGGCCATCTGATATGAGGACCCATCTATTCCATCTTTGCTCATATTAGGTTTCATCGTACAGCAGTTCTCTCCGGCTGATGCTCCGAATTTTATGCCCCGTGAGAAGGGACCTATAACATCTTCCAAAACAGGTAGCCAACCACGCGTCTTCCTGACTTGAAAATATAGAAGCCCAAAAAATTACCTCACGCGACTAATCAGATGCGTAAGAAGCGGAAGCGCGCAAATTGAAATTAGGCTCGGTAGGGCATGGTAAGTTCGGCGGTTTTCTAATGTTCAAACTATGCTTGTCTACTTTCAGGTTGGCTGCGAAGTATGCAGGGATTGGTTACCCAAGACGAGGCAACGGATGACCAATAGGAGTGCCCTTCCCTCTTATCTAATTGTATTGCGATTGGTTGTAAATATAATACTTGACCTTGAGTCTTCGTTCTTACTAGCACGCAACACTTGTGTGATCACACTGCTAACGTGCGCTTTGCTCTCTGTTTCAGATCATTGCTTGACGAGTGGGATTACATAAATGGCGAGCCTGCCAACGAAAAAACTTTCTTCTTCTAAGTCTCGACCCAATGAGGCTTCCAAGAACACTTCTCCTGTCAAACAGACAGCATCCAACGAGGTGGATCAACTAGCTGAAGTGAGGGCTCCAGCTTTTCAGTCAAATCAGCCTGCTTCGCGATATGTCCATCCCTTGCCGCATACACTGGAGGTGGGTGATGATTTCGAGCTGTGGTCGGACAAGGTGTGCCGATACATTGATCTGATGAACGTGCCTCACCCGAACGCATTCGTCATCGATTCTGTTGGACGGTCCTTGGAAATGTACACAATTGGTTTGGATTACGTGCATATGCCCTTGACCACCCTGTTGAGTACTCTAAGAGCACGTATAGTGCCACCAATACCTCCCATTGAAGCGCTGAAAAGATTCAGCGAGTGCAACCAGAGACAAGGTGAATCTATCAACCAGTTCACCTTACGTCTCCGCAAGCTTGCGCGTCAAGCTATGCAGGACAAGACATATTCAGAGGTTGAAAACGCTATATATTCCAAGTTCTTGCAGGGTGTCGACGTCCGTTACAGGAAGGACTTCAACTTGCACACTCCAGCATCCATGGCAGAAGCGGAAGCTAGGGCACGCCTAGTGGAAAGCCTGGAAGAGCCAGGAACCACATGCCCACAAGTAAACGCAATGGGATATCAGCACACAACAACAAAGCATGCACAGAATCCTACACCACCGTGGAAAGGACGCCCACAGTCGCAATCCACTTCAAGAAACGATTGCTACTACTGCAGGCGGTTTGGTAAGCTTGCTAGGAGTTGTGGTCACAATGCAGGTGAGTCACATGTCGATATGAATTGTGTGCCTACTGTAAACCTAATCGGTGTCACCTCCTCCCCGAAAGTTGTAGGTTATATAGGCGGAAAAAAGTGTGTTATGTTAGTTGACTCAGGAGCAACTTGTTCTGTCATACATTCCTCATGTGTTCCAGAGACGTTTAGGCCAACAATAGGGACTCACAATTTGCGGCTTACGACAGCCAATGGAGATTGCATGCAATCCCAGGGACTGGTCCTGCTGCCACTTAAATTGGGAACACTGTCACTTCAACACAATTTCATCATCTCTACCCGGGTGCCGTGGCAGGTAATCTTGGGAGTCGACCTCCTGGAAAAGCTGTCCGGAATAATAGATTGTAGTCAGAGGACTCTTATACTGAAGGACTGTTCCATCCCATTTATTGTAGGGAACGACAAAGAGCACGGCACTTTTGGCGTGCAGGGAGATGCTAAGACTGAGAAACAGCGAATGCTGACGACTATAGAACCCCTACCATCGGAAACGGCTGCCAACTTTAATAAAATGCTAGACAAATATGAGGACTGTTTTGACTGGGATGGAAAAAGCCCGGGAAGAACAAAACTGGTCCAACATCACATAGAAACGGGTAACGCCCCACCTTGTAGACAACCTGCACGGCGAGTACCTGCACATTACCAGAAGGAGCTTAACAGGTTAGTTGATGAACTGTTAGAGAAAAATGTCATCAAACCATCCGTATCTCCATGGGCTTCCCCGGTAGTTTTAGTTAAGAAATCGAATGGGACACTCCGGTTATGTGTAGATTATCGTAAGTTGAACCTGTTAACTAGACGAGACTGCTTTCCCCTTCCACGCATAGACGACACTTTTGATGCCTTAGAGGGTCGAATTGGTTTACCACTCTAGATTTGGCATCGGGATATTGGCAGGTTGAAGTACATCCAGATGACAGGCAAAAGACAGCATTTATTGTACAAGCAGGCCTGTATGAGTTTGAAACAATGCCGTTTGGGTTAGTCAATGCCCCAGCAACATTCCAACGCCTCATGCAAACGGTCTTGAGTGATTGTATACCAGGTAAGTGTTTGGTATATCTAGATGATGTTATCATACATAGTAAGACGTTGACCGAACATTTAAGTGATATTTCCGAAGTATTAGAACGGATGCAGACCGTTGGGTTAAAACTGAACCCACCGAAATGTCAATTCTTCAGGAAAGAAGTGTGTTTCTTAGGTCACATTGTTTCAGCCGAAGGCATTAAATGTGATCCAGCAAAAGTTCAGGAAGTTAAAGACTAGCTGCTCCCAAACTCAGCCCCCGAGTTACATAGTTTTTTAGGGTTAGCCTCGTATTATCGACGTTTTGTACTTAACTTCTCTTTCCTTGCAGCTCCTCTATTCGACATTCTTAAGAAGAAAGACTTCAGTTGGACAGCATCAGCTACGGAAGCCTTCGAAAGACTTAAAAACTGTTTATGTAGTCCCCCTATCCTAGCGTATCCCAATGTTTCTGACCAGGCAGGTTCATTCATCCTAGATACAGATGCTAGCGACTCTGGTATTGGGGCAGTTTTGTCTCAAAAAGACTCAGATGGAGTAGAAAAGGTGATAGCCTATGCAAGTCGAGGGCTCAACAAGAGTGAGAAGAATTACTGCACCACGCGGAAAGGAATGCTAGCGCTGGTCAATTTTGTCAAACACTTTAGGGGATATCTCCTCGGTAGACATTTCATTGTACGCACTGATCGCAAAGCCCTTAGCTGGCTACATAACTTCAAAGGTCAGATTGCTAGATGGCAAGAACACCTACAAGATTATGACTTCGAATGCATGCATAGACCGGGTAAGAATCATGGAAATGCAGATGCGTTGTCAAGAAAACCTCTTGGGTATCACGGTGACTGCTCATCATGCACCGAAGCACAAGTTTCGCTGCCCCAACTAGGGGCCCATACGCCAATGATCTGAAACAGAGAGCAAAGCGCACGTTAGCAGTGTGATCACACAAGTGTCGCATGCTAGTAAGAACGAAGACTCAAGGTCAAGTATTATATTTACAACCAATCGCAATACAATTAGATAAGAGGGAAGGGCACTCCTATTGGTCATCCGTTGCCTCGTCTTGGGTAACCAATCCCTGCATACTTCGCAGCCAACCTGAAAGTAGACAAGCATAGTTTGAACATTAGAAAACCGCCAAACTTACCATGCCTTACACTACCCTCTCTCCCATAGGAGCACTGTCCGCAGTGCTAGGTGACTGTTCCTGCGGGACTTGTCTGAACTAAGGCCTGTTGTCGAAAAGGTTTTAGTCTATTGAAGTGTGTGACTAGACTATGAGAGGAATTCGGTTCCTGAATCCTACAGGTGCAGTCACTTAGTACCTCTACTACAGTGAATGGTCCTTCCCAGCGTTTATGGAATTTAAGAGCTTTCCCTTTAGGTGGTGCCTCCTTAAGTAGCATCACCTTGTCTCCTGGCTCCACTGGTGATCCATGTGCTTTCCTATCATAGTATTCTTTCTGGTACCTCTGGTTTGTTTGGAGTATATCCCTAGTCATCTGATGTACCTTGTTCAAGTTTCGTCGAAGTCTGATTACGTGTTCGGATGCAATCAGTGTATCCTCTCCTAGTGTGTTTGAAGTCAGATCGATTGGCAACCGGAGTTCTCTTCCAGTGACCATATAATGAGGCGTTTGACGCGTAGCTTTGTGAATGCTTGCTCTGTATGCCATTAAGCACTGTGAGAGTGATCGGTCCCATTCCCTGGGGTTGTTTTGATCTACAAATGCCTGCAAGAGGGATTTAAGTGTCCGATTGGTGCGTTCAACCAAGCCATTTCCCTGTGGGTGGTACGCGGTAGTGCGTGTCTTCCGGATACCCATTATACGACAGAGTTCGCTGACAACGAAAGTTGGATCCTCGATCTGAATGCAGTTGAAGTGGTGCCCCCCAACGGCTGACCCAGTGGTCAAAAATTGACTCTGCGATGGTTACAGCATCAATCTGTGGGATCGCAATAGCCTCGCACCATTTGGTAAAATGGTCTACCATGACTAAAATATAGTTATTATTTCTGGAAGTTACTGGGAGAGGTCCAACCAAGTCTATTTGTACTAAGTCATTCGGATGGCCAGTTATAATGGGTTCTAAGGGTGCCTTATTATATTTGTGCGGAGCCTTAATAGTTTGGCATACCTCGCAGGAGTCACAGAAATCTATGATGTCTTTCCTCTGGTGAGGCCACCAATAACGTCTTTTAGCCGCTTCAATCATTTTCCCTGAGCCCGCGTGGCCTAACTGCTGGTGTAATGACAATAGTACTGTGGGTAGTGCCGACTGTGGAGCCACAACGCGACGAGTATAAGTGGGTCCATGTTGGTAGTAGAGGATGTCATCGACAATTTTCAGATTATCCCACAGAGACCATAAACACCGGGTTTCCCATCCAAGCTTACTTATTTCCTGGGTTGTCGGTCGTTCGCCTCCATTTCGAACACGTTCGTAAATCAAGGCCAGTTCAGGGTCTGAAGACTGAAGTTCAGGCCAACTATATGAAGTATGAGCCTCTAGTTGGAGCAGCGAAACTTGTGCTTCGGTGCATGATGGGCAGTCACCGTGATACCTAAGAGGTTTTCTTGACAATGCATCTGCATTTCCATGATTCTTACCCGGTCTATGCATGCATTCGAAGTCATACTCTTGTAGGTGTTCTTGCCATCTGGCAATCTGACCCTCAGCTTCTTTGAAGTTATGTAGCCAGCTAAGGGCTTTGTGATCAGTGCGTACAATGAAATGTCTACCGAGGAGATATGCCCTAAAGTGTTTAACAAAATTGACCAGTGCCAGCATTTCTTTCCGCGTGGTGCAGTAATTCTTCTCACTCTTGTTGAGTGCTCGACTTGCATAGGCTATCACCTTTTCTACTCCATCTGCGTCTTTTTGAGACAAAACTGCCCCGATACCAGAGTCGCTAGCATCTGTATCTAGGATGAATGGACCTGCCTGGTCAGAAACATTGGGATACGCTAGGATAGGGGGGCTACATAAACAGTTTTTAAGTCTTTCGAAGGCTTCCGTAGCTGATGCTGTCCAATTGTAGTCTTTCTTCTTAAGAATGTCGAATAGAGGAGCTGCAAGGAAAGAGAAGTTAAGTACAAAACGTCGATAATACGAGGCTAACCCTAAAAAACTATGTAACTCGGGGGCTGAGTTTGGGAGCGGCCAGTCTTTAACTTCCTGAACTTTTGCTGGATCACATTTAATGCCTTCGGCTGAAACAATGTGACCTAAGAAACACACTTCTTTCCTGAAGAATTGACATTTCGATGGGTTCAGTTTTAACCCAACGGTCTGCATCCGTTCTAATACTTCGGAAATATCACTTAAATGTTCGGTCAACGTCTTACTATGTATGATAACATCATCTAGATATACCAAACACTTACCTGGTATGCAATCACTCAAGACCGTTTGCATGAGGCGTTGGAATGTTGCTGGGGCATTGACTAACCCAAACGGCATTGTTTCAAACTCATACAGGCCTGCTTGTACAATGAATGCTGTCTTTTGCCTGTCATCTGGGTGTACTTCAACCTGCCAATATCCCGATGCCAGATCTAGAGTGGTAAACCAATTCGACCCTCTAAGGCATCAAAAGTGTCGTCTATGCGTGGAAGGGGAAAGCAGTCTCGTCTAGTTAACAGGTTCAACTTACGATAATCTACACATAACCGGAGTGTCCCATTCGATTTCTTAACTAAAACTACCGGTGAAGCCCATGGAGATACGGATGGTTTGATGACATTTTTCTCTAACAGTTCATCAACTAACCTGTTAAGCTCCTTCTGGTAATGTGCAGGTACTCGCCGTGCAGGTTGTCTACAAGGTGGGGCGTTACCCGTTTCTATGTGATGTTGGACCAGTTTTGTTCTTCCCGGGCTTTTTCCATCCCAGTCAAAACAGTCCTCATATTTGTCTAGCATTTTATTAAAGTTGGCAGCCGTTTCCGATGGTAGGGGTTCTATAGTCGTCAGCATTCGCTGTTTCTCATCTTAGCATCTCCCTGCACGCCAAAAGTGCCGTGCTCTTTGTCGTTCCCTACAATAAATGGGATGGAACAGTCCTTCAGTATAAGAGTCCTCTGACTACAATCTATTATTCCGGACAGCTTTTCCAGGAGGTCGACTCCCAAGATTACCTGCCACGGCACCCGGGTAGAGATGATGAAATTGTGTTGAAGTGACAGTGTTCCCAATTTAAGTGGCAGCAGGACCAGTCCCTGGGATTGCATGCAATCTCCATTGGCTGTCGTAAGCCGCAAATTGTGAGTCCCTATTGTTGGCCTAAACGTCTCTGGAACACATGAGGAATGTATGACAGAACAAGTTGCTCCTGAGTCAACTAACATAACACACTTTTTTCCACCTATATAACCTACAACTTTCGGGGAGGAGGTGACACCGATTAGGTTTACAGTAGGCACACAATTCATATCGACATGTGACTCACCTGCATTGTGACCACAACTCCTAGCAAGCTTACCAAACCGCCTGCAGTAGTAGCAATCGTTTCTTGAAGTGGATTGCGACTGTGGGCGTCCTTTCCACGGTGGTGTAGGATTCTGTGCATGCTTTGTTGTTGTGTGCTGATATCCCATTGCGTTTACTTGTGGGCATGTGGTTCCTGGCTCTTCCAGGCTTTCCACTAGGCGTGCCCTAGCTTCCGCTTCTGCCATGGATGCTGGAGTGTGCAAGTTGAAGTCCTTCCTGTAACGGACGTCGACACCCTGCAAGAACTTGGAATATATAGCGTTTTCAACCTCTGAATATGTCTTGTCCTGCATAGCTTGACGCGCAAGCTTGCGGAGACGTAAGGTGAACTGGTTGATAGATTCACCTTGTCTCTGGTTGCACTCGCTGAATCTTTTCAGCGCTTCAATGGGAGGTATTGGTGGCACTATACGTGCTCTTAGAGTACTCAACAGGGTGGTCAAGGGCATATGCACGTAATCCAAACCAATTGTGTACATTTCCAAGGACCGTCCAACAGAATCGATGACGAATGCGTTCGGGTGAGGCACGTTCATCAGATCAATGTATCGGCACACCTTGTCCGACCACAGCTCGAAATCATCACCCACCTCCAGTGTATGCGGCAAGGGATGGACATATCGCGAAGCAGGCTGATTTGACTGAAAAGCTGGAGCCCTCACTTCAGCTAATTGATCCACCTCGTTGGATGCTGTCTGTTTGACAGGAGAAGTGTTCTTGGAAGCCTCATTGGGTCGAGACTTAGAAGAAGAAAGTTTTTTCGTTGGCAGGCTCGCCATTTATGTAATCCCACTCGTCAAGCAATGATCTGAAACAGAGAGCAAAGCGCACGTTAGCAGTGTGATCACACAAGTGTTGCGTGCTAGTAAGAACGAAGACTCAAGGTCAAGTATTATATTTACAACCAATCGCAATACAATTAGATAAGAGGGAAGGGCACTCCTATTGGTCATCCGTTGCCTCGTCTTGGGTAACCAATCCCTGCATACTTCGCAGCCAACCTGAAAGTAGACAAGGATAGTTTGAACATTAGAAAACTGCCGATCTTACATTGCCTTACATTCGGTAGTTTCGTTCTTTGCTGCTATATCTCAGAGTCACCCGGATTTTGAAATAGCAACTGTAAGAAGAGTGATTAAAATTTCCTGCGCAAATGCTCAAGAGAAGTGTTTTGGTCGGTTTGAATAGAAGATATTATGGGGTTTTGACAAACGAAATGTCTATTAATTGGTGTTTCCGTTTGACTCGTCTAGACGAATTGCATGATGGAGCAAACGGTTTATCTTTCCCTCGCAGCAGTGATCTCTAGGGATTCTGATTCCATTTCAGGAAGTCGCTATAAATTTTACTTTTCGAAATATCCGATAGTGAAACTGTTGCCTGGACAATTATTGCTGAGACGATTTTTTATACTATGGTATACCTGAATAAAGAGACTGAATTATATTATATATGTATAATAAATCAGTAGGGAGTTATGTTAAGCTTACGAAAATTTCTTAAATGGCGGTACACCGCGGCATAGACAACGAACCGTCTAGATTACTTGCTAATAAGAATGTACAAATTCCAACATCAATAGCAGTCGTCATATCCAAGTTTTATGGCAGCCTGTAGACGGCCGTAGGTCATTTGATTAGCTGATGGATATTGGCGTTATTTTTGGAAAAGACGTCAAGGTTGGGTTATTTTTCGTTGTTTTACACACTTTTTTGCATATATTCCAGCCAAAAGTTGATGAAATACGGCGTATTTAGCAGAAATAGGCAGTGGTGCTGTCCTTATCCGGCCGTAGCTTACAGGCAGTTTGCAGTTTGTTGAAAAAACGTACTTTTCCGTTCAGAATATGTCGAATTACTTGAAGACACATGTTATAACGACCATTTCGTGAATTTTTTTGCATTTTAGTGGATTACACATGGACATGATGAAGTGGGATAGCTCGTTTTGGTAATTATTTCATTTACTTTGTTGTGTACTTATCCTAATGCTGACGAGGCTCCTCCACATGTGTTTCTTTAAGAAAAATCTGCAGAAATACTTAGAAATTATACACGCATAGTATTTCCTTATTTTATGGCATAAATTTGACGTTTGCAGGCAGATTCCATATCTATTTTGTATTATTGATTAATGTTTACTGACGTAATTATATACAATTCAACTAATTATTTCGTCATTTCAAACATATTTCATGGTTAATTATTGTGTTTACACTGATAACAATGTCTACATCTGTATAATTCTTATGTTCTTTTTCAGATGATATCTACTTTCGGGAATTTCATGGATTTGGGTGATAAAGAAAAAAATACTTGCACTGTTGTCGATTTTGTATTACATGTTAATTCATTAATAAATGTGTTCCTCGTTATTCGTTTGTTTATTCTACTTGATAAGACCGAATATTAGCCTTTGCGTAATTTGCGAGGTATCGAGTATATGAGGCTATCTTTGAAATACTAAGTAGGAGCAGATCTTAGGAGAAGCCTATTGGTAGAAGATTATGTTGTAGTCAAATAAAGTAAATATGCCTAAATCGTAGAGGAGGTATTGCGATTATAAAGCGTTTCGAGTTATCTATTGTCTTGGCAGAATACATATACTGATTCGCGATCAATAGTCACAAAGTGAAAATAAATCTACCTGAGATAGTTTGCTTGTGATTTCTGCATGCCGTAATGTACCATGAGGAGAGAATGTAACTATGCTGTTAGATGTATAACTCAGTGCAACTACGGTTATCGTAATAATTAAAAGCAGAATGCCTTGGGTTCTCAGCCGCGGAACACGATACGTTGCTATCTGCTCATATAATCACGTAAACAAAAGTTTTCCAGACGCTGCATTCACTCCTAACAGTTTACCCTCAACTTCTAACTTAGCACGTGTTACTTATGTTGCTGGAACATAATCGCACTACAACAGAAGGAACACAGATTCATTGAAAAATTGTTTATTAAACAAAAGTCAGATTTCAAATGAGCACATAATTCAGATGACTAGTTACCGTCAGTAAGTTCCATCTGCGTACACGGCACATATACGTTTTTCCATAAGTCTGAAAAGGTTTAGGAAAAGCATTGTTGACTTGGGTATTACATGCATGATCTGAATAAAAAAATTTTCCTGATAAGCATTTACAAGCAATCACTTTACAAACAATATATATATAAGTAGCCCAATAGTTTTCACTAAACTTAAGGGACTTCGCAATTTATCGCTGGTCAGTATCTAGTAGGTCCATCGAAGCATCATGAAATGATAAAAATATTTAACGACAAGATATGCAGTCTGTCTGTCCGTCTGTTTTCGACATAGAACTTTGCACAAATGTGCGGAAGTTCAAGTCGCCACACTCTGCGTAGCACGCGAAGCAAGAGAAGAAAGTACAAGAAAAGCATAATAGAAACAGTGAGCAGAGGTGTGAGACAAAGGAGTAATAAAGAAATACAAAACAGTTTCATTGGAGATCATAAGTCACAAGGAGTGAATGCATCTGCGCCACTGAGAACGATTTTGAGCCATGTCACCAATTGTTTCCAACCATAGATTTTTACCGTCCCGAGGACCCCAGCCTGGAAGTCTACACCTTCCTACGTGGCTTAGACCAACTGTTGTGGATTTCATTGACTGATGCCAAGTTTTTGTTTGACCTCCGCTAGCTTTTGTCCAGCCTGACCCTATATCCGCTAACATTGCTCGTCGAGGGAGGCGATGACTTGGCATACGTAAGATATGCAGTAGTTTTCAAAGTTGGTACAAATATTTTAGCAAAAATGACAACCACTTTATGACAAATAATAGGTCTTGACAGTATAAAGGTTGACGGATATCTCGTTCAGCAACTTCTAATTAATTTATTCTCGCGTACCAAAGACAAAGCAAAAGCCAATATTTGATCGTCCAAACTACGTGATATATTTCGGGACCAAAACAAACCGTCAGACGAACGCTTAGCTGGCTAGTGATCGTGCACGTGACACGACGGGGTACCAAAATCGCGGGGATGCTTGACCGGAAGGCTTCAGCTAAACAAGTCGACTTAAACAGTGGTGGTCAGCATCCAATGAGTGATTGCTGTGGTCAATAATTTTGGGGAATTATTTACCGCTCACTCCCCCCCTAGTGGGGTCGTGAGGACCCTAAGACAGAACCAGCCGGAAGTAAAAAAACTCGATGGTTCCCTTTCGGGTGAAAAAAATCTTCCGAGCGGCTTGGTCGTATGCCTACTGGTTTGTCTGCCTATGCTAATAGGGTGCTTGTACATAGCTTCTTGGTGTTGTTCGTTGGATCCCGTGCTTCGTTTGTTTCCTGTCCAGTGCCCGTCGCACCTGGAAAAGAAAACAAGAACGCTAAGAACCATGTCGAGGAAAATGTACGAAATGAGCTTTTGGTTAAAAAAAATGATGTGCATTTACTATACAGTAAAATAATGCCGAATTCAGAACATCGAAGAGAAAAATACATCTTATTAATTCTTTTTGTTTGTGCATGTTGCATGTACTGTTGAAAATTTTTTTACTTGTGCTTAGTGATACTATGTATATAAAACTGATGCGTCTAAAGGAAATAATTAGTACCACAAACGGATGAGTTGGGTGAGTCATACGAATTCGTTATGCTAAATAAGTGTGCAGATATTTTGACAACCTTACGGTGCGTCCAGAACGGGTTTTCTTAGCGGGCTCGATAGAAGGTTCGGTAGCTGTCGCTGTGCTAGTGACTTCATCGATGTCTAAACGATCTTCTGTTACTTGTGGATTTTGGGGTACGTTGAGCTCTATGCTAATAGGATTACCCTCCAAGTAAGCCGGTTTCAGACGGTCAATGCTGACGGTGTCCTCGCGGCCGTTTTTCTCCAAGACAAAGAATTTATCAGAACGTTTAATTACTTTATAAGGTCCGTCGTATGGGGGTTCCAGGGGTCTGCGCACAGAGTCGCGACGAACAAATACATGTGAAGAAGTTTTCAAACACGGATGAACAAAAACATCAATGGACTGTGGACGAAGGGGAGCAGGTTTAACTGAACGCATTGCGTTTGTAAGCCTGCTGACGTATGAAGCGTGATCTACCACTGGTGGGAAGCTCGAGGGAGAAACAAATTCACCAGGCAGTCGCAGTGTCGTGCCATATACTAGCTCGGCGCTAGTACAACCAGCATCGGTTTTCAAGGCGTTTCGTATCCCTAGGAGAACTAACGGAGGGATTCAGTCCAATGGGTGGTGTTTGCAGCTGACAGACCAGCTTTCAGCTGTCTGTGTAGACGTTCTACCATACCATTAGCTTGAGGATGGTAGGCTGTTGTTCGAAAACGCATGCAACCTATGATTTTAGTCAGGGCGAAGAATAAGCCACTTTCGAATTGCCGCCCGCGATCAGTTGTTATGGAAGATGGGCATCCAAAGTTAGCGATCCATCTTTCTACGAAGACGCGTGCGACTGTTTCAGCAGATACATCCTTGATGGGTACTGCTTCCGGCCATCGTGTGAATCGATCGATGCAAGTTAAAATATAGGCATATCCATGGGATTCAGGAAGGGGTCCAACCAAATCTATATGGACGTGTTCGAAACGAGCGTCAGGGAGAAGAAAGGTGCCAAGTGGGCTTTTGGTGTGTCTTATCACCTTGCACTTTTGACAAGCTAAGCACGTGTGTCCCATTCCCTTACTTCTTTATTAATGCCAGGCCAACAAAACCGACTAGTTACGAGCTTGACAGTAGTTCGAATACCTGGGTGAGATAAGCCATGCAACGTATTGAAGACGTTACGGCGATAACTTTTAGGCACGATGGGGCGAGGAGTACTCGTGGAAATATCGCATAGAATAGTATCTCTTCCCATACCTAAGGGTTTCTCAGCTAATTGTAGAGTTGTTTTCGACAACTCATGTTGAAGCTCGGTATCTTCTTTTTGAAGACGAGCCAGTTTTACAAGGTCTATGCCGTCGATTTGGGTGAGGGAACAAACGCGCGACAAGGCATCTGCCACAGTGTTGTTTACTCCGGATACATGGCGAATATCTGATGTAAACTGTGAGACGTAATCCAGTTGTCGTGATTCCCTGGGTGAATACTTATCTGAAGGTGAGTTCAGAGAGTACGTCAGAGGTTTGTGATCCGTAAAAATTATGAATTCACGACCCTCTACCGAATGTCTAAAATGTCGTATAGCACAGTACATAGCCAGAAGTTCTCTGCCGAATGTGCTGTACTTCGTTTCAGAAGAAGGCGAGTGGTTGCCACTCTTTGTCAACTAGCTGTTGTAGAACTGCGCCGATTGCAGTGTTTGATGCATCAACCGAGATACTTAACGGTGCCGTTGGATCCTGATACATCAGAAGTGTGGCATTCGCAATAGCTTTTTTAATCTGGGTAAAAGCATTTCGAGCAGACGCGTCAAGTTCTATGGACTTGTTATTCCCTCGAAGGAGGTCTGTCAATGGCTGAATCAAAGAGGCACAGTTGGGAATAAAGCGTCGATAATAACTTACTAAGCCGTTAAAAGTGCGGAGACTTTTCACCGTCTGTGGCTCTGGAAAGTTCAGTATAGCCTCGACCTTAGTAGCCAGTGGGCGAATGCCCTTGCAGTCAATAGTGTGACCCAGAAAGTCGAGTGAGTCAACACCGATTTGACACTTTTGAATATTAATGGTAACACCATGTTGGCGTAACCTGTCAAATGCCAAGTCCAAGTGCCTAAGGTGAGTTTCCTTGTCTGGACTGGCAATGAGGCAGTCGTCTAAGTATGCGTATACAAAGTCGAGACCGCGAAATACTTCGTCAATGAAGCGTTGGAATGTTTGGGCTGCATTCCGGAGACCGAATGGCATACGTAGAAATTCAAAAAGTCCGAAAGGCGTAATGATAGCCGTTTTCGGGATATCTTCTGTTGCCATCGGGATTTGGTTATACGCTTTAACCAAGTCGATTTTGGAGAATATAGTCGCGCCGGATAAGGTTGCCGTCAAGTCGTGTATATGAGGCAACGGGTAGCAATCAGGGGTTGTTTTGGCATTCACTCGCCGGTAATCACCGGTGGGTCGCCAATCGTTGCTATCCTTTTTCGGAACCATATGAAGTGGGGATGCCCATGGGCTATTCGAAGGTCGAATGATGCCAAGGCTAAGCATATGGTCAAATTCATTCCTGGCGATTCTCAGTTTGTCAGGAGCTAATCGTCGTGCTTTAGATGTCACAGGTTGTCCTGTGGTAATGATGTGGTGCATAACATTGCTGGTTATGCACGGTAGGTCGTTCGACGGGCAATTAAGTTCCGGATACTTGTCAACAATAGGTTGAAAAGTTGGATCAAGAATTGCCTTTATCTTAACGGGTGACAAGCTAGGGCCTATGTAGCTGATGCCTTTGATAGACAGACTAGTAGTATTGTCAATCAGTCGTTTTCGGCGGACGTCTACGAGTAAATCATGATGATTAAGTAGGTCCGTGCCAATGATGGGCATTGTAACGTCAGCGAGAAGGAAAATCCATCGAATAGGTTTGCGTAAACCTACGTTCAGATAGACGTATTTTCTACCAAAGGTTGCGATTGGTTTTCCATTTGCAGCCTGTAAGTTGAAGGTAGGTTCCTTCTGTCGATCTGCTGCTGTAGCAGGAAGGACGCTGACTTCGGCGCCTGTGTCGACTAAATATCGAGTCTGGCTAATCACATCATGGATGTAAAGAAGGCGGCTAGTGCCACCGGCGACGGTTGCTGCTAACGCGTGCCGGCGGGTTAGTTGATGGATCGAGTTGCATAACTCTATCATTGCAGGATCCTTACTCGAAGTCTGCTTAGTCATCGAGCATATTTCGGGAACAAGCCGTTTAGTTATTTCTAGAATCCTATCTGCAGTAATAGCTAAGTCCTCTATTACATTACCCTGAAGTGTCACAAGTACGGTCTGTACAGACTGTGGCAACTTGGTTAAGAAGAGTTCTCTAAACAGTCCTTCGTCGAACTGACTTTGGCCGACGACTTGTTTCATTCTTGTCAGCATGCTCACGGCTGACTGATCTCCTAACTCGATGTTACGAAATAATTCATCCAGACGTTGTCGGTCCGTGAGAACGTTTCTCCTGAGGAGGGATGCTTTGAGCAACTTGTACGAGTTGCTTACCTCGGGACTGAACATCTGTGATTTTACATACAAAGCAAAAGCCAATATTTGATCGTCCAAACTACGTGATATATTTCGGGACCAAAACAAACCGTAAGACAAACGCTTAGCTGGCTAGTGATCGTGCACGTGACACGACGGGGTACCAAATGGCGGGGATGCTTGACCGGAAGCCTTCAGCTAAACAAGTCGACTTAAACAGTGGTGGTCAGCATCCAATGAGTGATTGCTGTGGTCAATAATTTTGGGGAATTATTTACCGCTACAACAGCAATAATAACATCATCCATGTTCATAGTGACTATAAAAACAATAATAGGTATTATTATCGCAACGAATTCATCATGAACTTAGATAGACAACTGATAACAATACAATCATATCAAATAAATGTATCACTTAATCTTAAGAAGCATGTGTTTACTTACTTTCACTGTATTCTATCAATACTGATGTGCTCAACAAGCTTATTCCAACTGAATTTAAGATTAATTCTGAAAGTGAATGGAGATCCATTTAACGTCAAATAAAAACATGTAACTTGCATGTAATACACTACTTACTGAGACATCTGGTACCTGCTTTCCGATCTTCGTGACAAGAAGAGAGTTTATCTAGGTTTACCTACATACACAAAAGTATACCATGCCGTTTTTATCATGATTAGCCAGACCACTGTGTATATTATACTTATTTAAGGATCTCTGAAAATAATGGTCAAGCGATAATTGAAGTTGCTTGAAGTTATCACCTCTTCGGAACACTGGATGCATTCTTGACACTCCTACGTAGTCCTTAAATCTTGATATGAGATGAATTCATTGAATTCAGCAAATAAATCCACTGCTATATCATTTCTCTCCTGAGCTGTAATAATTTGTGTTGTTAATTATCTCTCCAATTTGATAAAACGCTCACGGAAATTCAGAACTTAACCAAGCAGCAAAATGATGTTTGAAATTACCCTAACTCGAATGACAAACTGGCCAATCACAAGCGAGCGAATCGCTTGCTTATCTCATTCGCGGTCACTCAAAATTACGGCCGTCGACAGGCTGCCCGACAGGCTGCCAAGTTCTATTTTGTCCGATCACTAGTTAAACAGCTATTTCATATACCCGAGATGCAACAAACAGCGGTCATCATCAATAGGAGGAATGTAAAGGAAGTCGCCAACTACAAACAGGCGGCACGGATGATGATGTCAAAACAAGATAGGTGCATGCGTAGGTGCACCTACGCAGAAATGAACATGTTCATTTCTGCGTAGTCAGTGTAGAGATCTATAGCACCAGGAACGGGATCTGAATTTATAACGCTGATGTCAAGTTTTTGCTTGCATATAGTTCGAAGACTTGGTGCATTGCGAAAGCATTTCAAGCAAACTGACTGCAGACTCCCATCAACAGCTGCCTCTGCTCCATATTGAAGATCTGATGGTCAGAAAGGATAAGCAACAAAGAACACTAACAGGGACCCAGCATAGAACTGACCGCTTTACAAACATACAGACGGATTTAGAGATGGATCGGGATTATACTGATAAGATCGTTGGAATATATCACATGCTCAGTTGTCGAATAAAACCCTATTTGAAAACAATGCGTTTGGCGTGAAGGTGGGCCATGAAAATCGTGTTAAAAAGGAATGAAATTTTGTGGGTAGTCGTGGAGCCAGTTAAATATAATTGTAGAGAACTGAGCAGAGTGGTGGTGTACCTATGAAGTCCTACTTTGAAATAGGAACGATAGTAATAAACAGCTAATTTGGGGTGATGCATTTCGACTGTGCTACAATAAAACTTATGGCTTACTGATGGGTTAGTATTATGGTGTAGAGGAAACACTTTTAATAGTCAACAAGCACTTAACACATGTGAAGAGTGGTTACTGCTGATGTTTGTGCAACACCAAAAAAAAGAATTACTTGGCGCAGACATAGTATAAAACATTCTGATATCAAAATAAAAGCTTCGTACCAGTGGTTCTCAAAGGAGTAAGATTATAAAGACCTGAAACGATCTTCTACGACAAATATCGCGTGAAAATACAAAGCAAATCCTATAAATAAGTACTGATTCATGTCTGAGGGAAAATCCACTGGGTTGGGGGAAAATACTTTGCGAATCTGCAGATAGACTAAGTTTTGATAATGTACGCGGCAAACCCCTGAACAAGCTTGGACACTATGCGGTGAAACATTCTCTTCTGGTCTGACACCAAAAGTCATCCTGCCTTCCATATACCAGAGCGCTGTTCTCCTTGTTCGTTAGCTGACAACTTTAAAAGGTTACATTATTACTCTGTCTTATGTTTTCCAACCATTCCTTGGCAAAACAATCAAATCTAAGGGACCGCTTTTATTGCTGGGACTAACAGTTCGTTGCTCGTCTTATCTTTATCCAAGTTATCTTGTTGATGTAAGTTAATATTACTGTACAACACTGTGTGATTTATCGAAATAAAATCTTGTCCTTAATGGAGTTACCTTGTTGGTTTCATTCTTTAGTGCCGGTGACGATGCTCAATCTTTCCCTCGATTGCTAGCTTATATTCACCCCTTTCTCCGTCCAGATTCTTGCATTCGTTTCGTAATGTAGTCATTCATGTTAATCTGTTTTGCGTAATAATCGTATTTTGTTTAGTAATCTAGTCATATGAGAGTAGCGTACATACTAAACAGGATTTATTTTGCCTTTATAGCCATGCTTTGTTGTCTTGAAGAAGAATTGAAATCAATAGAAATTATTTTGGGAAGCTCTTCGCCACGCCGGAAGGAATTACTTCAAAACACTGTAAGTCATTGTTAACATTCTTTACAGCTAGTCATCAGGGTGTTCAGTTCTCCACTATTAGTCCTGATATTGAAGAGTCACTACCTTTAGGACACTTTAAGTCAATACCAGAATATATTGAAGCTTTAGCTCAGTTAAAAGCTGATGCAGTAATGAAGACTATTGTTGGTAGCGGGGTTTGTCAGCTTTCATTTTCTTCTACATTAGCAATAGCAAGACAGGGTAGTGATTGGTGCTGATACTCTAGTATGTTTTGAAGGTTGTGTTTTCGGAAAGCCATCGAGTCAGTCAAATGCGATAGATATTCTGAATCGGTTTGTTTCACATGTTAAACTCATAAATTCTTCTAGTTTAAGCGGAAATATTCATCAAGTGATTACTGGTGTATGTTTGATTTGGACTGTAGCTGGCAAACAGCATAAAGTGGATTTATTTCATGAAGTAACAAATGTTAAAATGGCCAGTTTGGATTGTCGAACCATCGAGGCGTATGTACAGTCTGGAGAACCAATGTATGAGGTTTTCATGCGAAAATACTATAATCTTGTTAGTGTATTGTGGAGATGATTGTCGAAAAGGCAAATTAAACACAGGACTTTTCTTTAGTCCCTCAATACTAGACAAATAATACTCCTCCCGTATCAGTATAATTGTGCTACACCACTATGGTTGTACACATAAATACTGGCTATCATATTATGGCCACTACTTCAGAAAATTGTTCAGTAATTTTTGTCTGATTTATTCCTAGCTGTTAATCAGTAGGTGCATTACATTCATCTCAGTCAGGCTTCTAAAGACTTACAAAGGAATTTGATTCAAATATAGATTAGTCGTGTTTTGAATTTAAATAACTTAGTAGTTAAGGAAAGATACTATCAACTTATCATACGATTCGCCAAATTAATGTACCTGCAAAATAACGGACAGATACTGTTCATAAAAAGACTTTAGTGAAATCTGGTGTAAGAATATTGTCTGACGTTCTCTTAAACTTCGGTGATTTTATATCAATGTCTATTGATGCGGTATTGCTTAAGAGAAATATGGGTGTAATGTCCTACTAAAGTAGTAATCTTACGATTCATTTAAAGTTAGAACTTGAATGTCTTACCGATGTGCAGTTATTTATTTGATGTCACACCGTATTTCACATAATGATTTTATATTTGAATTTTGTTACCCTACTATTTAAAAGGTTTTTAATGTTTGTTTTTTGTGAATGTTGATCTAATTTCAGGGATAAAGCTGGTGCTTATGGAATTCAAGGTTTGGGTTCAAGTTTAATAGAAAAAATCGATGGAGATTATTTCAATGTCGTTGGCTTGCCTGTTTATCGTCTGTGCCAGTATTTGCGAGCTGGATGCAAAGACATAAATTCTTTGACTCATAAAGATGCTGAGTATAGCTGACTAATAGCCGACTGTATCTTTGCGAACTTGGACAGTAATGAATACTTAGTTATCCAACAGGCTCAAGATTTACCCTAAGAGAGATGTGTAAAAATCATGTCCAGTTTCTTTCCAAATGTAAAAGTATCCGAAATATGAGGCATTCTTTTTACCCTTACTATAAATACAGAAACTGGGTACTACTGTAAGGTGTAATTCCACAGTAAAATAACAAAAATAATAGCAGAATATGAATATCCATATGAATTATTCCGAACAAGAATAAGTATACCCGGAAGTCGTTTCTATAGGTTATTCAGGCTCAACAGTTATAAACTCATAAATTTTAGCAAATAGTGGCTAGTAAAAATAAACTAGAATCACAAGAGAAACAATATCGTGCTACGTGTACCAGATGGAGTGACAGTTTTAATTGTCATTTGAGCGTATATAAAATGTTTAGTTACTAAGTACATGAAATAAAATAAGATTAAATAAATGAATAGTGTTTGGAATAAAGTGGTTATTTCTATCACTGGACACTAGTCAGTAACTAGTGTAATGTGTCTAGTCCTATCTTTTGTGCAGACTGAATTCTATCAGTCAAGTTTGCAATGTGGCCATCTTGCTAGGTGACTCGCCAACACGGTGCATTGTAAATTGTTGGTATTAAATGGTTGGAGGCAATCGGCAGGAGGCCTTGGAGCTAGTTTTCGTGCTAGTTGGTGCTTATCAGCAAGGCGTATCTGCAACCTCGAAGGAACTCATGTCCTTTCTGAAGTTCGAACCCGCATCACCTGGTTTCAGGAACTTAAGTAAAGTCCGTGGAATCTAGGATGCCGATTTCATCCTACATGCAACTAGTAAACTAGGTGTACTACTAACCACTGTCAATCACATAACATCATGTTAATATTCGGACGTCGAACTGATGCGTCAACCCGGATAGTCTTTCAATACTATATAGTCTGTCAACGGGGCTGGTACTGGTGAACACGGTTCCCAACACATTAAACTTTGTTTACTGCTGCTAACTTTGGTTTGATTTCACGATCAACACTGGAATTAGTGCTGTTTCTTGTTATCAGAAATGTATGCCTCTCAACGAATGGGGGACTGAAAGCTCCTGCTTGACTTTTTGGCGTTATATGTCCGTATTTATTTATTTATCACTTTATCAAAGTGATAGTAAGTCAGAATTCAGAAAAACTTAGCTTGAATATGTGTCAGCTCAGTTGAAGTTTCTTTGTGTAGAATGATTAACCGCTTTCTTACACATGAAATGTGACTTCATGCGAAAGAACTTGTGAATTCTAATATACTGTTTTTTTTGTTAAGGCTATGACCACTAACTGTCGAAACATCCATGTAGACCACGTTTTGTTTTTCCACTCACAGCAAAGTATAAATTTCTAATAACGACGAATACTATTTAGGCAGTACCTACGAGTTAGTTTGTAGGGATTCGATTTGTTTCATACTTGGTCACAGATTGATGACACCAGTCTGAAATGGCCTCTGAAAAATACAGAACTTTGATAAATTCCACAACAAAATAGCTGAAATGCTGGGCAGAATATTTCCACCGGCCTGCAGCCACCCACTACTCGAGGTCTGAATAGGAAATGGATAGTAGCCTTCTAACGCAAGTTGTGACTACTATATCAAAATGAAGAATGCATAGCCAGGCAGCAAGTCATGATGGTTTGATTAAGGAGAGCAGTAAAGGAGTTCTGGCTAGAATAATTTAGATCACATCAGATTTTGGGGATCCGGAAGGTTGGTCATTTGTAGGGAGCGGGGATTTCCATTGCAAACCAGACAAAGATCAACTTAGCTGACGCAGTATCTAAGATTATACAGTCCAAAGTTATTCTAGGATTATGCACATCAAACCTCAATGTATAAGGCTAGTTTAAGACTAAAAGAAATGTTTCGATCTAATGTTTGCCTTTCTTATATGTTAATCTGCATAACTGAAGAAACTGATAAGAGCGGATCCAACGGTGATCGTGTGCGTAGGTGGCACAGTGGTTAGGACTCTCGCCGACCATGCACATGGTCCGGGGTTCGATCCCCTGCCGACGCACACCTGATATCTATGGTCGGCCTGCAAAATTTGGGCTACCGATATCCATGCTGAAAATGCCATACTTGTACCAAAAAATACGGTGTGGAATCAAGCTATAATCAAAAAATAATAATTAAGGTATTCAATGAAGAAGTCATATAGAATCTCAGAAGCCTTCCGATGTCATTATAAAATGTAGAAATAAACAGAGGGTATAACGATAGGATCCCCTAGTCTCAGCAGCCTCATCTGTGATAATATGACATCGGGTCTTTTAAAACGTATAATCTCACTTCAAAGATGGGGTGGAAATATATCAAAGAAGATGTGATGTACAAATCTGCAGTCATTTTACAAATAAGCACTATAGTATGTGGGATCAGACTTACCTTTAAAACAGAAAATCAACATGGAAGTTGTAAAAGAAAAAGGGAAGAAGGTATTTTATGTGTTGGCCGACATTTTTTGAGAAAAACTGTCACGTTATTTTTGATAGCCAAACTTTAGTTGATTCTAGACCATATCAAAAGGTAATTAGTGTTTACTGAAGTGCGGACAATGTATGATAAAGTTTCAACAGAGGAGAAAAACCGCCGTCCAGTAGTGAAGAACTTCAAAGGTGTGGATGAGTACTGAAAGAAAATAGTAATCGTAACATGAACAAGCTGAAATTCGAATCCTACTGTATTGCTTGATGAGGAATAAACATCCAGATCTCCCATGTGTGAAGCTTAAACTAGAGTAACAAACACACGATATATTCACGCTTATGCTGTCCACTAAACAATGATATAAATGAAAATGAAGCGCATTATTCAAGTTCCATATACATCTAAAATAATTCCATATTTATAGCTTTGAAAGTTATTCTGTTTAAAGGAATTAGAGTACTACAGGAATAAAAGTTTGAAAATGAACAATGAAGAGAAGACACAATTTTTGAAAAAAATAAACAAAAACTTTTTTCGAAGAATCCGGTAAACTCAAACAGCAAAACCACAGATCATACACGTGCAATTAAAGCATATCGGGACATTAATGATTCAAACAGAAGTGGTTAAGTGAGGTTAAAGTAACATCACGAAGTATTAATGTGTTGGTAAGTGAACATCTAACAGCCATAGTTTATTTCTGAGTATGTCCTCTTAAATATTTGAGAAATAGACTAGTCTGTATGTTATGTAACGCCTCATGTTAATGTATTCTGACCAATACAAAAAACTTAATCAGCGGGTCTGTTAGATTTATGTAAACCAGTAGACTGACTTAAAGACATTCACATTTTCAAGTAAAATATGCTAGTTTTTTTTTTAAGAAAGCAGCTTATTTAAGTAAATACATTTTAAAATGTCTTAACTAAACAAAAGAAAGGACAAGTACCGCCCTTTCAAAATGGCATACGGTTAGCTGTGGAAGCTATGCTGAAATAAGCCGAAGTGCGTTTAATAAAATGATTCCACAATTTCAAAATTAAGGAATACCCAGGTGACCATCTCTCCATCTTGGTAACTATAAAATAAATGGTTACAGATATTTAGAAAAGATACTATGACTACCTGTGTTGCAAAATTGTTCGCCTAAAGCTTTCATCGTTTGACTTGGGAATCTAACCTTTACTGTCGACTGGTTGGGTTGATGATGCTAGGTAAATCATCCTTCCGATTTGACATGCTGTTGTGTTGCGTTCGGTTGTTGGTGTACGATCTTTGCTTAATCAATTACGCATCCGTGCTCAACATTAGAGATCCATAAATATGTTTCTTATTTTGAACGATTTAATCTGTCTTACCAACTGTATTTTGATCTATATCGAATGAATACTTTGTGGCTTGAAGGATAAAACACTTGTCCCATCGTATTATGTATGCACGCTGAAATCGTCTCCTAATCTAGTTAACATTCTTTGAAGATATATGAATGAAACACCAATAATAATAAGACAGATGGACAGTGAGAAATTCTATTTTTATATAACAGTCATGCAGAACCAAAGTAAACGAAAAGAAGTAAACATATAGTGATAATAAACATCATTAGACTGAGAGAAAAGATATCTGGTTTTCAAGTAGGTCCCCAATAAAGGCACTGCATGCATCTTTGAAGTGCATGTTACTTAGATTCATTCACTTTGGCTAAGTGAATACGGCCCCTTAGAACATTAATTGAATAAAATCGAGAAAAACAGAAGGTAAATTTCTGAGTGGATGTTCAAAACACTATGAGAAAATCAAAGAAAGGTTGTCATGTACATTATTATGCGCCTTCGTAATTACCGATGGTCGGAAATTGATCTACTTCGGACTTTGTAATTAAGCAGATTATTTTGTAAGGCAGAACCAGTTTGGGAGTTGAATACTTCATAAATACTGCATATTTTATCGCATCTGACAGTTGTCCCTCCATTCCGATCCTCTTTAAATTTATATTAATCGATTACTGGTGTCTTTTCAACAGTAATTCACTTCTCCTTACTCATGCCATGTCTACAGTACTGCTCTACATGTTGTTTCCCGTATTAATTATTCAGAAAACATTCATTTATCAGCAGTACACACCCACTGGGTTTCGAACCCAGGACCTTCCGGTTACAAGGCAAGCTCGTATACCATTCACCCACTGGGACCGATTCAATGGCTCGTGAATTCTAACTTCTACCAATTCGTGATTTAGCGCGACCCCAACCGGAAGGTCCTGGGTTCGAAACCCAGTGGGTGCGTACTGCCGATGATTCCCAAACTAGGATGAAACAGCAGCTGTCCAGTACTCCCTGGTCTTCAATGGTTCTCTAACTGATATCAATCCGTGATCAACTCGTAAAACATAACTAATCCTTACAAACCAAAACTATAGAAAATTCATTTATCAGCTTTGTTGTCGTTTTCGAATGTTTCTTAGGATCAAAGCTTCTCTGTACTCTGGATTAATATCTTCACTAAACCTCTCGTAAATTACACGATAATGTGTTGAAGTTTAGGCATTACTGACTCCGTCTAGTTTAACAGGATAGATCAAGAATTTAATATTAATAAACAAGTTTGTTAGTTTTTAGTCAAGCGAACTGTTGTCAGTTTTACGACACAGACAATAATTTATTTGAATTGAGATTACTGATATGAAGGATGCAAAAAGCACTTATTCATTTAGTAGAGAGAAATGGTCACTCGGATGTCAAATGCAAACTGAACACTTCACTTACATTTAGAGGAGTTGGTGGTGAAGGGTATTTGCCATGCCTGTTGCAGATAATAGGTTCATGACTTATTTTACACCAAAATTTTTAACCGTACTGTGGAATGCTTATGATCGACTCGTGCAGTAGAGGTTCGATTCCCAACCGACTTCACTGCTAATCCTCATCTAGTTTACTAGCCTGAAGTGATCTTGGAAAAGGCGAAAGGCTGAGTATGAGGCTAGCACCTTCAGTCCGTAAAAATAACACCATGGGTACTAAAACTTCAAGGCTCAAAGCCTGAAGTTCTCTAATCCGCTCGGAACCCAAGGAGTAAAAAAGAACGATACACCGAATTTAAATTCACACTGTCATGTCTATAGGGTTTTTCTAAAATGCGACTTTTCATCAGTGATAAAAGGTGCATTCCTAGTGATCAGAGAGAGGACACGTATATTAAAATAAAAATTCCTGACTAGGCAACAACAAGTTGTATCTTTGTATACAATTGGTTGATGGTGGCTAGCAGTGGAATCCAGGATGCGCATTTCGTCCTATTTGGGACTCGTCAGCTGGACGTACCTGCATTTCTCAGTGAATGATGATGTTCCCACCGAGGCTCGAACCCAGTACCCATAGTTTCAAACGCCAAAGCGTTATCCACTAGACCCGTTGCACAAGAGGTGGCTCTCGTGGCCCAAGTCGTCTAGTGGATAACGCTTTGGCGTTTGAAACTATGGGTACTGGGTTCGAGCCTCGGTGGGAACATCATCACTCACTGAGAAATGCAGGTACATCCAGCTGACGAGTCCCAATTAGGACGAAATGCGCATCCTGGATTCCACTGCTAGCCACCATCCACCAATTGTATACAGATCAAATGCCCAGACATCGTCGAAGCATCTGCACAAGAAGCCGACATGTCAAC
The DNA here is from genome assembly GCA_944472135.2 of Trichobilharzia regenti. Classification (NCBI taxonomy): domain Eukaryota; kingdom Metazoa; phylum Platyhelminthes; class Trematoda; order Strigeidida; family Schistosomatidae; genus Trichobilharzia; species Trichobilharzia regenti. The sequence goes on from OX235270.1 coordinate 37,720,634, forward strand.
CTGAGACCGAGAACTTCGGTCCAATCAATCGACGGGAAAATCAAGAATTCAATTCAATAAGTTGTATCTTTCTTTATTGACTCTTTTCCATCAACAATAAAGGGGGATGGAAACAAAAACGTCTACGTGAAATGTTCATACTGTATTGTTAAACTTTAAAAAGAAAACTTGTTAATCACCTAAGTTACATGGATACAATCTGAACAGTGTATAGGTGATGGCAATCATGTATAAAATGTTGGCAATTATTGATGCAAGTTATTTCTTTGAATCTACGGCACAACGACGCATACTGCTATTATTGTGATTGATAAGGGAAGAGAGTCTAAACACAACCCCACATGCACATACTCTTCATCACCAGAAAAAATAAATTCACTAGACACCTAAATTTTGAATTTTTTTGTGAGAATGCCTCGTGTTGACTTTGTTAATCTCATTTTCATGAGACAAGAGATAAGTGTGTTTGTGTGGAAATTTGTCTAACTAGAATGTCACTGGTATACATGAATAAGGAAACAGATGGATGACACAAAACAGCTATAGGAGAGTATTTAGAAAATTTACATGATGAACAGTGATTAACACAGCTGATAAGAATCTACTTCTATAATCCAGCTGAACAAAAAAGGAGACGACAGAATTCATATAGTTACCATCTAGCACACTCCTCTGTGTTTGGCAAACAAACTGAAACTTAAAGAAAATATACCAATCACCCTTAAATTAACAGAGTTAGCCAATGACTTAGATATTTATAAACCTAATATACACTAATCTTACTGATATTTCTCCCCCCCCCCCAAAAGCTAAATGATAAATTGTGTTGCTTCAACTAACACGATAGGGAAAAACTCTACTCTGACTAAATGAGTTTACGGTTATTCTCATTAGATTGAGAATAGAACAGTTAATCCCTCTCTAACTTCATAATGATTAATTGTAAGTCTCAATAATAGACGTATATAATTACTCTTTCACAGCCTACAAATCAGTTATAAATACATCTATTCAAAGATTTAATACCCTGCCACTGCTCTTGTACTTCTCAAGACATTAAAAAAGAAATCTGTAAAAACTAAGAATAAAGAATAATGTCCAAGTAATAACAAATCCCTTAGATCGTAATCCTGAAAAAAAATAATTGGGAAGAAGTTTTACAAGATAGTATGTGCAAACACAGTCTCTGTTACAGCAGAAAAATAGAGATTAGGAATTCATTCATCTCAGCTGTTCATTACAATATTAGAACAATTTTATTATTTGCCGGTTACTGTGTACAAAAAAACTGCTCTCACATTGCTATCATGATCTACAAGATAATTTGAGAATAAGTGTAGCATAAGCCACATATTGTGTCGTAAAAAGGAACTACTTAAAACGAAGGATCATGAAACATGGTTGTGATTAGTGATATGTTCAACCCTCCGACTACGTCGTTTGTATACCTTGACTGAGCACTAGTCAGTAACTAGTGTAATGTGTTTAATCCTTTGTTTGGTGTAGACTGAATTCCGTCAGTCACGTATGCAATGTGGCTACTATCCTAGGTGGCTTGACGTGACAGTGCACGCCGGTTCAAATCTCAGAAGGGATATGGATCCCTTCGGGGTTGCGGATACTCCTTGTTGATGAGTGCCAACTAGAACGAAACCTAGGTCCAACGCTTCCTGCCGATCGCCTCCAACCATCTAATATGTTGTTAGTGTGTGACAAAATAGTGTTTTTTTTATATATAACGATGACAAGGATGAAAGCAGTTTTCGCTTAGGGATAATATTTACTGAGGTGTATGGTTGATTTCTAGATAGATTAACGTTGACCGCGAAATTCCAAATTATGTACTTATAGTAATTATCACCAACAGTTAACTTTGAGATCATTGGCTTACAAATTCACTGCTTGATGAATTCGATTTTGTAGGAAAATAAATAGCCTGATTGGTAATGCTGTCATTTAGCTACCAGCAAAATATCCAAATAATGATAATAATGAAACAAACTACCAGATGTTGTCATCTTATGATTAGATTACTTTTAATAATGTTGTCTTATCAGGTTTCAGACGTTTATCTCTTCAGTGAAAACATTTTAGACAATAAAAATCGCAGCTAGCCTAGGACTCATTGGTGAAGAGACATTTTACTGGCTAAATAGTCAGTAACCCAACAGTCCTTGATTTCATCCTTGGTAGGGTCTTGGCTGTGCACTGATAAAGACTTCCCAACTAGGATGAGGTGTCTGCTCAAAGGTCCTTGGTGTCCAGCAGTTCTGTAACTGACGTTAATTTACGATAAAATTTACACTTTAAAAAAATCGAATCCCCCACAAACCTAACACATAGCCAACAGGTTACACTGTCAGACTCACTGGAATATGAACACGCAGTTATACAGCATTAAGAATGATATCTACATAATCATTTCTTAGTGTTTTCTACTCATACTTCTTAACCACGCATTTCTCGTCCTTAGGAGCTGAATTCGGACTCTATTAAAGTAGACATTTAAAAAAATTATGTACGTAGAAATGAACAAACATCTCAGTCGTATAGCTTTATCTGTTCCCTAAGCTATGCGGCAGAATGCAGGAGACTCATTATATATTACAAAAAGACACAAAATTCTATTGGTAATCATACCTAGAGTCTTTTGAAGCTCATAAATCTATTGAGTACACTCAAACAAAAGCCAAGTAGCAAACCTTTCGGTAGTGTTTTATATAAACGCCTCAATTTCGGACGGTTGTGGAGTAATTAGCAGTTTTCTCACTTTTTTGACTTCGTTAACAATGCTCGTAATATTATATGCGTATAATAGGTACAAGTCCCACTAATAAAAAGCAACCCAAGACAAGTTAACGGCAAAGACTTTTGCTCATGAATGTCGCGGTTATTATTTTTTATGCACTTCATTCAAACTAATAATTTACTGAAACTACGACCCATACAAAAGTCGCGGCCCTTTACTTCCTTCAGTAGCTTGTACGTCATTAGGTGTACTAGGATATTCATATATTCTATGACAAGCCAATTTTTATGTAGTAACTAACCTCAGGTCATGTGAATTTCCTTGGCAGGTAGCTATTTATCTTTTTATGATTAGTTACTGTTTATCGAAAGTCATCGAAAATGAGGCATAAGCAAACAGCCGTCTCGTGTTGGTCTAAGACTCTTCAGCACAGCATATCCGCAAAGCTGAGAAGGAAGCAGCACAGAACAGCCAAATATTGATACCAGAAGTTTCTAGAGCTAATTTCTGACAATCACTGAACCTGAACTGGAACCAACCAAATTAACATGAATTCTGTATTCGCTTCTCCTATAATTCACGAATCTATTCGTCTCTGAAACAATGTACCTAAATTCACAAGAAGTTTACACCATGTTAACAGTTGAATATTTTCACTAGTTGCTTATCTCCGTGACCACCTGTTTTTGTTTATGGCGCAAATTGCCTATGTTAGTTCATTAAGAGGCTTATTTTTTACTGTCTTGTTAAAATCAATGCCAGTGATATGTACTCATCATTTCAGCATCAATGCCGAAATATCCCGGTCCGGGCACTCAAATATACGGAATTCAGTTGCAGAAATCATTAGAAATACGACGCATGACCGCCTTGCTTTGGAAGAAATTTATACGACTACCTAACAAGAATAACATCGCCTTTATATAAATTTACAGCCAGAAGAACAAACAAATGAAACCTGGGTTGTGAAACATTAGAAGGGGAAAGAAAGTTTGTTGCCGTTTACTGGCCTGGAGACTTTCGCGATGATTAAAACAAATTCACTGCGTGATACTTATGCACAAATGATATAAACTGACGTGTAACTTGGGTTAGATAACATTGAACACTTTTCTTCTGAGGGTTACCTGTTTCATATTTTATTCAATACAAATTCATCCCATTATCTCATCGTAATCAAACCGTCTAGAGAGTTGACATGCTGACCCCAAAGCTATGCAGTTTAAGCAGTTAGTAGACGAAAGACCAGTAGTTCAGCGAAGAGTGTCTTTTCGGCGAATTCATTTTCATAGCTGTAAACCCTGAGCACAACTCTTTCATCAAACTATTCATGGTATTAAGTAACTCTTCTTTAACAATCGTTTGTGACAACTCATCATTTTTATTACTACCCTCTTATATCAACATCCAATTCATCTGAATTGTATTTTCGCTTGTCAAATTTAATGTACACACACACATACAAAACAACCATAAATATTTGCGGTTGTACACTTATGAAAATGAATTCGCCGAAAAGAGACTACTGATCTTCTGTCTATTAATGTCTGAATAGGGATCTTTCATGAATTAAGCAGTTAGGTAAATATCAAGTTTTAACCACAAGTGCTTAGTTCCAAGTTGTGAGTTCTTACAGCACCAAAGAAGAAGGAAATAAGCAGACATAGAATGACGGCAAAATAGACAAATAAATAATACTGAGGAGAAGTGAGTAAGTCGATGAAGCTTTTGACACTGACAAAAGTTGTTGACACGAGATTACTCCGGGCTTTTACTTAACCAGGCAGAAAACAGAGGTAAGTTAACAATTTGTAGGGCTGTCTATTATTCAGTACGTACAGCATTTCTCATTATTCATCATATAAGTTACATAAACAGAATATTGTTTGTATGAAGATTTTTTAAAAAAATATTTCATTTTGTCAAGACAAAACGTATGACAGATGATCTGTACCTTATTACAATGGAACCAACTTGTCACTACAAATACAGTGATAAATGGCAGTAATGATTCATTCACGGAAGAATAACTGTTCAATAAACCCTGCTATTTAACTTATTCTTGTGAAATTAGATAAATTCAGCTTCAAATAGAAGTAGAATATATATTATTTTAAATAAGTGGAGATTCTTTCAAAATAGTCAACCGACTGGTACTTGGGGAATTTAACGCCTTTATTTTTCGTTATAAAATAAAGTAATTACGGTGTAAACCTGCATATTTTTATCTGTAGAGATGTTTTGGCCACTGAAATTAAAATAAATAGTGAGTATCAATGAGATGCTCATTAGCGACTGGCTCCATTCAGGTAGGTAGTTACCTGGATCCCGGTGGGACGTCGTGACAAGTAGGATGCAGCAGGTCGGGTATGACGACAAATACTCGCCGAAAACATTAGCTAGCAGTCGCGCAACGTCATGAATTGTCAGAGGTTAGAATATATGAGCCAGTGGATCGGGTCACAGGGGCTTAATGGTCTACCAGCTCGCCTTGTAACCAGAAGGTCTTGAATTCGAACCCTGGTGGAGGGTGCGTGCTGATGAAGAGTCACAAACCAGGACGAAACAGCTGTCCAGTACTCCCTACAGGTTTTCCAATGGTTCCCTAACCGATGTCAGCTCATGACGAATTCTATGAAACAAGAGAATGTGTGTGACTAAGGTTAGCCATTGGCGATCTCCCTTTTTCAGCTGAATTTTTGTCATCCTGCCAATCTTACTAATCGTCAATAATTCCATGACACCTAGTTGATTGCCTACATAATATTCACAAATATCTACTCTTTAGATGAAAATGTCAGGCTTGTGTTCAAGGACGAGTTAAGAAAACTTTTGTCTTAGCAAGACAGTAACAATCATTCTAGGGAAGTAACGCGCCGTATTCAGTCTGCTGTTGAAGCAGCTTGGTATAAACTCTACACGAACTGATCGATGCTTGCAGGCAGATTCTAATTAAGGCATTAACATAATAAGGAGGAGAAGTTGTCTAAAAGTAACTATCAAAAAGACAGTTACTTAGTCTGCAAGTAGTTTCTGAATGACGAAACGCAAAGAAATAAGCAAAGAATTAGCACTAAGCATTGGTAGTGGGTAGTGTGAGACTATCTCTGTGGGAGATGGAACTCTAATAACTCCTCAGAACAAACGTATGGAATATTTTTACAAACACTATAGTTATTGACTGCTCCACCACAGTTGTCCATAACCCATCCTCATCCTGAACAGGATACAGATATCGGTCCTCAACTCTGGTTGAGTCTGTTAAATCTGTTAATGTAAGTGTAGAACCTGGGCACTGCGGTAGAATATAATTCCTTATTAGGTAAGTTTATTTTTAAATATCACACAGCGATGTAGCATCAACAACTGGATGACGTTTCGAGAATAAATTATTAACACTCGTAATCGTATCAATTTTAATAGCATGGTTTCACTATTTGTCTTATATACATTTTCTCTCGTTCTGTCTCGCAAACTTCTCTTTCTTGTTTGTCACCACTTTCCATATGTCTAGTGTAGGTGTCGCGACATTCCGATTTCAAGTGTGAGGTGTTCAATCGATAAACAAAGCTCCAGTGATTAACCTCTCTCTCTCCATCTAACTATATTATTTTTTAATAATCTCACCCTGTCCTAACCAACCTATTTTGTGATCCCATGCAAGTGAATGCAGTGCTGAGCTTTTTTCTAGGTTATTTAACTTATCCAGGTCATTTATACTAGGTCTAGCTAAATTTTAATGTTTCAGTAATCTATTTAACCCTGATCTTCTAGTTTGACCTATGTAACTGATCTCACAGTTGATACATGGTATTTGGTAAACTAGATTATTTTTTCTTAATCTGTTGGATCCTGAAGCCGACAAAGTTTAAGATTATAAGGTCTACAGTAATGCATGGACTAGGCAGAGTTAGAGATAAGTAAACCTGACAGAACTATACCGGCCTCATTTCGAGCCGAGGGTAAACTGGTCACATCTTTGACAAATTCTGGGATACAGAAAAACTTACAGGCATCTGATACCAACCATATTCATCCATACATATATATCAATCAGAAGCTTCTCTGGTGACGTCTGATTAGACAGAAGGCTTTGAAGAAGCACCCTACTTGAACTCACACAGATGTCTGAGAGCTCACAGAGAGTTGTCACCTGAAATGACGACTACCAGTGGTATTCGCTTGGGAATCCTATTAGCACCACTCTTATGTTATTGTATTAACGTACTAATGAACGTGAATTTGTTCGGCTTTTATGTCTTTTGGAGAGACTAGTTACCATGGAAAGATTGTGATTTGAATTTAGGAAACGGTGTGTTTTCTTTGCGTGACGATGCTAAAGTTCAGAGTCTTCTAGAAACAGTGAACAAAAACCTAGTACGTTTGGAATGTCTCTATCCCTATTCAGATAATGTATTAAGTACTTGGTTAGGGAAGTACAACTGGATGGCAGAATGTGTTGACAGTTACACTGTACGTAAAGAACGCACCAGCCACACTTGAATGTTACGGACCAAATCTTGATAGGGTCATCTTACATCATTTTTAGCAATAACGAGACAACTGAGTGATCATATATATCCCACCATATGATTGTAATATGTGGATACTAAGGCTAGAAGATGTGAAAAGACTAAAGGATTTCGATTGTGTGTCTCTGTTCCCCCGGCTTAGGTTGATCGGAGCGACATGGTAGATAATGTTGATTTTATGTGCATAATGACATGTCAACAAATGACTTTATGAACCTTCATGTTCTGAGGTAATCTGTTTTGCCAAAGAATTACGAGACAAGCATTTGAACGAGTGCTTTCGACCGACAATCATCACAATAAACATGCACTAATGACTACACTTTTATCGTAGAACTTGTCAAATTTTAATGATATGACAGAATACAACTGCATATCAGCTAAGTTTGTTTGATGATACAGTATTTTCATCCGATAAAGCAATTTAGAGAAACATGTGAATACCCAGATGTGGTTATTGGCTATAAATCCGGGATCTGACGTCATCTAGTTAATAATTCTGTATCAGTGTGTCCTATATCAAATTAACTGGTCTAATGCGGAATCGCCTCTTTGAACTAGTGGTAGAACTACCCTTAGACCAATTTTAAACTGAGAAAAACTTTCTTCTGTTGCACCAAAAAAAGACTCTATTAAGTCTGTGTTCCTTTTACTAACAGATTCTCGTATATTTAGGCAATGTATAAATATATTCCAAAGGTCAAGCGTCATTTTTTTCTTACAGATGTTTCTGTATGCATTGAAGAATACAAAGATATAAACACACGTGCTTCTATACTCGTCGAACAATTTATTGTCTAGTGTATACAGTGTGCACTGAATTGGTCTAGATAACAATCAGGTGGACAGTGGTTGTACCTTGAGAAGACCATAATTCACTTATCTATTTGTTATTCTACTACTGTCATCTAGACAATAAACAGGCTGTTCATTATATTCAGTAGATTAAGGTATAGACTCAAGGACATAAAACACAATACACACGTCAACACAAAGCAAACGATGACCTTTGGTGTTCAAGTCTCAGAGAGTAATTTCTCTCTCTTTTGATTAGAGGACACTCAGAGTTCACGATATACTATGAATACTAGATTCTGTCTGTGTTTATGCCTATATCAAGTAGGTTAACATTGGGAGAAGAGGTAAGATACAAAGCAGGCATATTGAAGATGAAGAGATTAATGTTTCTGAAAAAAAAATATTTGAGTTGTGATTTCCTTCACCTGCTCTATGTCTCTTTTAGCCTGTACTGTAAAACACTGTGAGACTTTATCAAAATAAATTTTACCCATAATGGAATTATACTCTACCAAAGTGCACAAGTTCTATTCTTATATCTTTTTACCTCTCTTTTTCTAATTAACATTTATGGATACCTATTCTTTATTCACCTAACTTGTAAAAAAAAGAGAATATGATAGGAAATGATGAAATAAGTAGTATATTTAGAAACGCTATAATTAAATTAAATGTGTGGTGAGTAAAAGCATCCTGTCTGATAATTAGTTTGAAAAGCATTTTGTTCTTTTCGATGTTTTACGACATTTATTCGGATAACTTGGAGAAATATCTTCTAACAATGTTTTCCATCAACTGTAAACATTTGATAGGTAAGACAAACAAGGTGAACAGATACTTTATATATATATATATATAAACTTTAATGTGATAACCTAATATGCTTTATATATTATCCTTTAACTGTTAACAGCTCATCACACCTTATAAACGGTATTGGGCTCAAATGTAGATGACACCTTCAATGTTGAAATCGAAACATATAAGTAATTTGGAGGTTAATTGGTGGATGGTGACTAGCAGTGGAATCCAGGATAACGCGCATTTCGTCCTAATTGGGACTCGTCATCTGGATGTACCTGCATTTCTCAGTGAATGATGATTTTCTCACCGAGGCTCGAACCCTGTACCCATAGTTTCAAACTCCAAAACGTTATCCACTAGACGACTTGGGCCACGAGAGCCACCTCTTGTGCAACGGGTCGTATTAATTATTTAATTCAATCTTAGATTTTCTCATCGACCGATTGGACCAAAATGCTTGGTCTCAGGTCGACATGTCGGCTTCTTGTGCATATGGTTCGACGATGTCTGGGCATGTAATTAGAAGTTAATTGGCGCATCTGGATGACGAGTCTCAAAAAGGACGAAAGGAGCATCCTGGATTCCACTGCTAGTCACCATCCACCAATTAACTTCTAATTAAATGCCCAGACATCGTCGAAGCATCTGCACAAGAAGTCGACATGTCAACCTGAGACCGAGCACTTTGGTCCAACCAACTGACGGGAAAATCTAAAATTGAATTAAATATAGGTAATTTATCCACTTATATAAACACCAGTAAACGGAGGCCATTTCACTTTCGACTTGTAGAATGAATAGAACAAATTGGCTAAACTAAACTGCAAATTAAAACGGAATCAAGATGAAAGTGAAGATTCCACAGACGAAAACACAACAGAGTAAGCTGTAAATCCCTTCGTGATTGTCTGTATCATGGTAACTAGCAGTTGTGTGTTCCACCTAGGTTGACAGCAACTTAACCGCGTGTTTCTACTGTTTCTCAAGTTTGAAGCTCACTTCATTTTAGTTACAAAAAGCAAACCAAATTAGTATAGCTTTTAAAAACACCGACAGTTATCCAATTGCTTGCATCCACGTTTCTTGTGACAACTTTCCTTAATTTCATCTAGTTTCTAAGTGTAATGTCTAGTTCATTGTATCTCCTAATGAGCTTTAATGTTTCAGAAATCTTCTGGTGCGATTTGTGTGGCGTTTATAGTTAATTTCCAATATTTATAACTAGTTTCAAACTTTGAAACAAGGAGGAATGACCGTCTCCCCCTCTCCCTCTAATAAGGGCCGATTGGGGTTGACACGAGAACATCCAGCCAGACAGAGATAGTGATAGTAAATGGACAGTAACTCATCATCCATTCTCACGATAGGCGGGCATTATTCATGGCAGTTTTGATGATATGATGACCTAATTAGCAGTCAAGTCTTGCAGCTCAGCTAGCAGTGGCACAGACTAGTTGTTATTTATAGGTCTTTAATTCAAATCCTGCAGCAAAATAGACTTTCCTTTCAAATTCATTCACTCATATCAGTCTGTCAGATCAAAACTATATCAAAAAGTCTCACCGCTGACATCACAATTAATTTATCTAACATATCTCGAGAGAGTAAACTGCAAGGTTGATTTCAAAACGGTAGAATTACATACCAGAAAGACTGTGAGTTATCGACCATGCCACTTCACTACATTGATGAGCAAGTGTGGGCGGAAATTCTGAGCTCTGCTCATTGTATTCTGTCACATTTTACACCATCCTTTTACCAAATCTTGTATTTATACTAAAGTAAAACTTCAGCTCGTGAAATTCTACGTGATAAATTTTACTGCTTTTCTTGTCTAACTACTTCCAGATGATCTTCCTACCGACGCAATTTTTTTCAAAGACATTTATTTTACTGTCATTTTATGAGGACTTTATATATATATATATATATATATATATATATATATATATATGACATCTTAAAAAAACGTGTTAGTTCAACCAAGTGTTGAACACTTTTCTCCCTTTATTAGAATATCGATCGACTGATTTCAATCAAACAAGCAGTGTCAAAAGTTAATTTTGAATTAATTAGTGTTACTTTGAGGCTTTATGCAGCTGAAGACGGCTGACAGATTCATATTGTCCTGCTGATATATTCTCTTTTGGTCTTTTCAAGTTGACAAAGGAAAATGCACTCACAAAATTCTGTATTAACACCTGAACTTTTCTTTTATTCACCTATTAATTTCAGATCAGTGAACTAATTTTTGTCTTGTGCACTACTGTCCTTTCAGTTCTTCCTTCTTTAGAAGTAGTAGTGTAACAACAGAAGACAAGGGCCACGTAAAGATTGTTTATTGAGAAAATCAAAAGGTACTGATAGATTTTAATGTGCATTATTATTAGCGTCTTATATCTGTGGTTCATATTTCCACACTTTAATTCCGCTATATTGGCTGATGATTTTCTCAAGGTTAAGCTTTGTTATTGTTTTTCTCATGACTCTGATTAGGACGTGAACAGCGACGTAAACTGTTATATACAATTTCGGCTTACAGCCACCTCTCACCCCAGTAGTTACTGGTTTCCTTGCCTACCTAACCTCTTAGGTGTTTACAAAACTTTGAGTTATATATGATGGTGACTTTGAATTGTGGTCTGCGTAAATGTCACTACTATTGTTATTCTTATGATATTTATTGGTATCTTCACTTTAAACAGCTCTCGGCGTTATTACCCTGCACCAATAGGAGTTTAAATTTTTTTTCTGCGATGGACAACACCATTCAACTCAAGTTGGCACATCATGTTATTGATTGTTTTATTTTTCTAGTTATCTTATAAAATTACACCCTCTTTATAACATTTATTCACATAATTATATTCTAAGGACTATTTTATGCATTAAATAGCCTACTGTGTTACTGTACTGAGATTATTTTTATTATTCTGTCAATAAGTATAAGAACTAGGAAAAATAGCAGAGATGCAGCCATTGTGGTTTCACCAGAATGATGCTATTAAATTGAGGCACATCCAGCAGTTTCTTAGAAGTACATCGAATCCATTAATTAAAGTGTATGGTTGAACTAAAAGAGGCTTATTCAGCAGTCTTATGGAAAAACGTCGACTGTTAATTCTGTTTTTCTAGTATTCCCAGTGATTTTGGCCGCAATATTTATGCATAGATTTGTGAAATTTTACAATAATTGGCTTTTTTTTTATATGAAATTCAAAGAGTGGATTCTGTGTTGTGTTTCTGGTTCATAATTTTGGATCATTTAAATAAAACAAGTATTGATTCACTGAATTCTTCAATATTTTAATTTTGATAACACTAATTTCCGCCAGAGATGTTCGACTACAGAATATAAAAGAAAATGAAGTCAAACTTCAGTGTAATGATTTATGATCACTAAGCATCTTTTTTTTTTTTTTGATTTACAGCTTGATTCCACAGCGTATTTTTGGTACAAGTATGGAATTATCAGCATGGATATCGGTAGCCCAAATTTTGCAGGCCGACCATAGATATCAGGTGTGCGCCGGCGTGGGCTCGAACCCCGGACCATGTGCATGGTCGGCGAGAGTCCTAACCACTGTGCGATCTAACAGCTACATGCGCTGTTGCCTCAACTCTCCTCCATTTTCCCAATGAAACCAATTTGGATTACCTAATTGTTGACCCATTTTATATAAAGCGTGTAGGTTTTCCAATCACATGTGTCTAGAACAGTATGACCAATAGCTGTAGTGTATTGCTGTATGATGCTTGTGCTTCGTCGAAAATTGAACTAGGTGTTAGAAAATAAAAAAAAGGAACCGAAAATCCCTCTGTTACAATCTAAGTGCCCGTCACTTTACAGTACTTCATGACTCGAGAGAAATTAACTTGCTGAGCCTTTGACCGATATTTTTACCAATGTACTCTTAGATTAACTGTAAATATGGTTGCTATGATACAATTACAAGGTAGATCAAGTCTTATAGTTTAAGCATATATATACCTATTTTCGCTTCAACTGTGTTGCTATTAGTCTCACAAACATGTGTGCAAAGTTATGGGTATGTACACCTGCGTGCGTTATCTCCACCTGGATCTGTTTTGGTTTCTAAGTTTTGCTTACAAACATAGAACTTTTATAGCTCCGGATGGGTTTTCATGCATGACTGACTTGTTTGATCGTTTATAGGTGCTTCTGCGATTGACCAGAAAAATGGAATGCTATTCACCTGACTTATTGGTTCTTTATATTTCGAGTTAATCAAATACTCAGTATCCTTCAGATTCATTGCTTTACACACCCAGTCATTTATTCGATCTGTTTTATGCTAAAAATGTGAATCGAAAGTGGAAGTTTTAAACGGATTTCCTTTCATGGAGTGATATTCTAATGGTCTGCACTCTTCAGGGATAAAAAATGTGAAGGAATCATCAGTAAACAACAAAAATTTATAACTATCAGCCCAGCGTAGAATAAAAATGGCAAACAATCAATATTTTAGGAGAAATTATTGACACTCGTCTACGCGTATTGTTTAGCCTTCTGTCATTTAAAATAAGTGTTCTTAAAAGTTAATCTAAGGATTCTCTCTGTACTAAAATAACAGTATAATCAATCCATTTATTCTTGGGTGTAGAGGTGGTTGCAGAAGGACTGACAGGAAAAAAGAGTGAATATCAACATCAAATCAGTAGATCAGCGACCTCTAATCATCTCAACGATAAAATGTAGCATGTCTTTGTATAAGAAATCTTTTTTTCACATTTTCTACAGACTGGAGAAACTTTTAGCAAGACATTAAACAACATAAATTTATCTAGAACTGTTATGACTATTTTATCCGAGACTCTCTGATAAGGTTCAAACTAAGCTTAACTTCTGTCAGATCTAAGTAACCTCTAAATTCTAAAATATCTTTAATGAACGGAAAATTCCTACACTAAAGCATGAAAAAGAGAAGAAGTGACAATGGAAGATATTTCATTTCCATTTTCAATTAAGAATCCATTAAACCAGTCAAATACTCATAAATATTTTCTAGGAATTTTGTCCCTTAACACGTGGAATAAATTAGGAGGAAATGTGCAGGTGTAAATGACCAGACCTACGTTATTACTACGCAATAGGTGTAAGATAGACCTAATTACGAGTTGGTCACGGATTGATATCAGTTAGAGAACCACTGAAAACCGGGGAGTACTGGACAGCCGCTGTTTCATCCTAGTTTAGGAATCATCGCCAGTACGCACTCACTGGGATTCGAACCCAGGACCTTCCGGTTACGAGGCAGGATCGTATACCATTCAGCCACTGCGACCCAATTCAATGGCTCATGAATTCTAACTTCTACCCATTCGTGATTTAGCGCGACCCCAACCATTGTCGTTGGTGGGACATCCATCCACACACGTGACATCTAATTGGACCCAACTGGTCACGACTTCTCACTGGAACTGCAAGAAACTCCATCCTGTAGCAAGTCACTAGCGAGCATCAGATTAATTTTCTATAGTTTTGGTTTGTAAGGGTTAGTTGTGTTTTCACGAGTAACCTTGTGACCAGAAGGTCCTGGGTGCGAACTCCAGTGGGTGGGTACTGCCGATGATTCTTAAACTAGAATGAAACAGCAGCTGTCCAGTACTCCCTGGTTTTCAATGGTTCTCTAACTGATATCAATCCGTGGTCAACTCGTAAACACATAATTAACCCTTACAAACCAAACTATAGAAAATAGACCTAATTAGTTTAAATGGAGAGAACGAGGTAAAAAGGGGATAGAGTATTTAAATAAAATCTGAATGAGCAATGCTAAACTATTAACAATTAATAGTGACTGTAATTATGACAGTAAACTAAACACCAAATAACAAAATGAAAGAAAATTATGGTAAGAATGTTACACTGACTATGGCAAGGCAGGTGAATACATTTATTATTTTTTGGATAACGAGATCGAGTTTAAGGTCCATATTAGTCAGTGACTCGACTGTGTATAGGTGGTGTCTTTTTTAAATTTTGGAAGACTCTGTCGGCTACTGTGAAGCAGTCACATCGGTGTCCTAAGCGTCTTGTTAACTCTGATGATTAGGTGCAGCCATAGACAACCTTTTCATTATCGCAAAATAGTACTAATAACTATTGACCGTATCCGGTTGAAATATTAAAAGCGGTGTAATGGAATTGTACGCGCAACTGAAAAGCACTATAATATAGTCCGCAGTCTAAAATTAACATTACACAACATGTTTTTGTTCACCATTCCACTAATTAAAAATAACTCTATTTTGGGTAAAAACTTACCATTTGAAAACCCAGTTGCTAAATGGCTTTTTAGAATGCTACACCCTGTAAGACAGCAGTCATGTAAGTACCCGCTTCGAGACACTTTTGAACTTAGTGAAAGATTTGAATTTACCTGGTAAACGTAAATTATCACTGGATGTAATGCCTTTATTTACCAACATGTCGGTCACAGAAACATTCTGTTTTGTGTGCAAATATATAGATGCCAACCTCATATCTAAGAGAGTTATTAACAAGATGCGAATTTAGTTTACGATTCATCCTTAACAGCGATATCTATAGGCAAAAAGATGAAATTGCCATGGGCTGTCTTGTTGGCCCGCTTTAATCAGACTGCTTTATGACCGGTTTAAAAAACCGGAATCTTAAAACCAGTAAATGAAAAAACTACTGCTGAACAGGAGGTATGTTAACGAGACCTTTATAATCTGCATAATAAATCTGATGTGAATTGCATACTGAAATTATCAGCCTTCGAATACATTCATACTACAAGTAGAAAATGAATTAAAGATTCAGTTTCTAGATATAGAACTGATAAGGGATTATGCGACTCTGAAGAAATCTATCCGAAGAAAACCATTATGGAATGGTCCACTAACAAACATTCGCAGTCATTATACCTGTGAGTCGCAAAAGAGCTCTCACAATTTCACTTATTTATTTTATTTTTTTTTTATTACAGCTTGATTCCACACCGTATTTTCGGTACAAGTGTGGAATTTTCAGCGTGGATATCGGTAGCCCAAAATTCGCAGGCCGACCATAGATATCAAGTGTGCGTGGGCGTGGGCTCGAACCCCGGACCATGTGCATGGTCGGCGAGAGTCCTAACCACTGTGCCACCGACGCACTTGATCACAGTATTAGAGGAATTCGCAGCATTGACTGATTAGGAAAACAGCTCTCACTTCTCAAAAGACACTGTTGTACAGCTTTTGAGAGTGAAATCACTAGAAAGATATTTTGCTGAATATCTTGTTTGTTTTTCTTCTGATGTCGTGATGATCCTTTTCTATTATTTGGACACAGAAACTCTTACAGTAGATTAGCTGTGTAGTAAACTGACGAAAAATGTAGGAAAAAGAATGACAAAAGAAACAACAGCATTGATAAAATCTCTTCAGTCTTGTCTACATACATACAACGAAAGGTAACTAAATACATGGATAATCTTAATAATAATAATAATCTGCTTTATTCCAAAAACAATGCTAATAGTACAGCATGGAATTTTCAATATTTGTCACAGTATTGCTTCGAATTTACTCAAAATACCAAATAAAATTAACTAGAGGAATTTATTCATACTTACAGTAGCAATAAATACAAAAATGTGCAAAGTACAAAATGAGAATAATAACCATAGTGATAATGATAAAAGTGTGTTTGTTTCAAACAGTATTGTCGATTCAGTTTGGAAATTTTAGCATGTTATAGAGTATTGCTACTAATGTTCTCTTGATATAGCATGATGAAGGAGAACAAAAGAATAACAATCATTACAGAGTTTAAATGATGTTTGCACTTATGAGAAAATAAACAAAAAAGTGACAAGATTATAAATATAAGAAGAGTAATAACATTAAAGCTTGGTGGAATAAGGACGAAGGAAATTGTTTATTAACTAGTGCAAAGAAGGTTAGTTAGTTGGTGTCTGACACTATTTTGACCACATAAAATACGCGCTAAATATGGCATCGTGGAATTTTTATGCACAGACGTGCGCGTATAAAGTCATTCGAAATGACTTCCTGTTTTATTTAAGGGGACACCAGCTGAAAGATAAGGGTAAAATGGATACTCACACTCTGACAAAATCCCTTTAGCAAATTTTTGGCATGAAATCAAATGCCTATAAGGGATGATCTCAATTATATGGTATAATGGGATACCACTTGCCCTACCGACAATCTTCAGGATTCTACGAAGTGTTACATAGTCTTCTTTAAGAAATCCAGGAAAGCATAAGAATGAACAATAAGGAAGAATATGTAAGGTGCATGATTTGACAAAGTGCAAGGGGAGGGGTTGAGTTATGCCTGAGTGCCTTAACTCCTTAATGTAAAATGTCAGACGGAATATTTTCTACAAATCGCTTAGACATAAGAAGACCAGGATCGATCAGAAGAAAGAGTTAGTCCAAGATACTTACCGTCAGATTTGATTTCTATGTCACTATCATCAATTCTACAGAAGTCATAGGAATTAACAGATTCGCAATTAGTTGTGTTCTCTGAGCTGGTTGGTTTAACTGAGAAGCTTTCGTCGTTCTTCTGGACAACATCTTCAATACAAGTTTTAGCGTAAAGTGAACTGATTTAAATTCTCTATGAATGACATAAATTGTGTCTCCTGGTAACCATCTTCGTGACTGTTAGTCGATTTACATCTGTATTGGATTTTGAAATTTCTCGTCACGTGATTTAATTTTTATTAGTTGGTAGGTTTGGTCTATATTAACGTGTTTGTTAATCTCATATTCGCTTGAGTACTAAACTTCTAGGAATTCTGTATCCTTTTTGGTATTTCCTCTGTTTAAAATTTCGACATTATCCAAATCATACTGGTGTCCATAACTATCTACATGCATTGATATGAAGGAATATCTATATCATGTCTTTTTACTGCTAATTTGTGTTCTTGGATTGAAATTCGAAGGGGATGCCCACTTTGACCGATGTAATGTCTGTTACAGTTCACAAAATTTATTTTGTAAATGGTATAAATTTTATGTTCTATTTCTGTTGGATCTTTCAATTTACACTGTATCGAATGAAGTGACTGGACTGGCTTGTGTGCTACATCTATTTCAAACGGTTTTCAGAGATATTTTTTATAAATGGTACGATGAACTTCCTTGTAGTTTTTGATGATGATTTCTTGTTGGTGTTGTGATTCGACTTTAACCAATTTTTGGTGAAATTGTGAGGATATACATTCCTCTTTTTGAAGACGGCTAGTAGGTATTTTTCCTACATTCTCTTCAACAATGTTTCCACACAGTTTCTTTTGTGGGTCATTTGGGTTATAACTAACACAGTTGAGTATTTGGTCTGTGTGCGTTGATTTTCTATATACTTTTATTTCTAAATCTCATTAAGACATCTAAAAATGGGATCTTGTTTTAATTACAAATCAACCACCTGAACTACAAATCTTCTCTATTATGTCAAATTAACAAATTCGTTTACCTTTCTTCTACATCAAAAATTGAAATTAACAGTCTGACATTTGGAAGGATTTAGTTTAAGACGATTAGGCGAAGACCATTTACTGAATCCAGATAGAAGACTGTTCATCTTAGTACAGTCTGGCTGGGAGTTAATAGGTATTCAAATGGTTAGATCGTCCGGATACTTAAAAAAGTTCATTTCATCAGGGTGAGGCAAGTAATACAAGAAGAAGGGAAACAGAAAAGGAGAAAGAGCGGCAACTTGAGGGACACTAGCTTCAGTAAAGAATGAAGTGGACGAGTCCCCCTGACATACAGTGTACTGCTTTCTTGTTCAGAAATAAGAATGCAGCCATTTGACAACCAAACCCTGATTTTGAGTTTCAGCAAGAGACGATGTTATGATACAAGACTGTTGTGCATCTAAAGTACCTCTATTGTGTTTGTAGACGAATTGTCTGCAATCGTTAAAGGCTTCAAGTGAAGGTTCAATATTAAGTAAAAGTAACTTTTCCATAGTATTTAATAAAGAAGAGGC
Source organism: Trichobilharzia regenti (assembly GCA_944472135.2). Lineage (NCBI taxonomy): Eukaryota > Metazoa > Platyhelminthes > Trematoda > Strigeidida > Schistosomatidae > Trichobilharzia > Trichobilharzia regenti. The sequence goes on from OX235270.1 coordinate 37,739,522, forward strand.
AATAGCAATACGTCTAAATTTGACACATGTTCCAGTAGATGACTTAGGTATATGTACAATTTTAATGTTTTTCCAAACGGCTGGCACAACATTTCTGGAAAAAGACTCATTGAATATGTCAGTGAGAGGATAACATAGGATATTAGCACGTTTTTTTAAGAATAACGCTGAGCATACCAACTGCACCTAGGCTACGAGAAGAGTTCAGCGACTGGAGACATTTTAAAACGTCATTTATGTTGAAATATGAAAAACAGCTTTCATTTACATTTGTGACACCAAAAGCTTGGCATTTGTGGGAGAATATATAAAAGACTTATTTAGGGTACATACATCAAATGAACAAGGAATACTGTTTATCTGCTTACCATCAGTAATTTCTTTGAAAAGTTTCCATATATTAGAGGCGTTTTTATAGGATATGAATTTCTGGTTATATACTGAATTCAACCTCTGCATTTCATACTTGATTAAGATGTTAATTTTTTCAGATCAATGTTTTCCTTCATTTTATATAAATTTTTCCTTTTCTCTGCGAAGCTCTTTAACTTGAGGGGAGGAAAGACGGTCAGACCTGATGAAAAGTGTTTCTCTGGGACAACAGATGTCAAGATAGAATTTTAGATAGTATGTAATATTTGAGATAGTGTCATCAAGAGAGTCTTCATTAAACCAATCCCACCTTGTGTCTTTGACCATGCTCCTAAGATTCTGGATATTCTCCGTAGAGTAACATCTGTATGCAATTTTCTTGGACAGGTATGACATGCTGTCTTGTATAATTTTCCATAAATTTCCGGTAAAACCCATATAATGCAATGGGGCTCTTTTACGAGCGTCGTATATTCTAGGGTCATTTATAAATACAAGGTCAAGAGAAGTATTCAGTCGACTGGGAAATTTAACAAAATTTTCTTGACCGGGCGAAGCGATGTAAGAAAATTGCAGTTACAAGAATTAGAATCGCCAGCCACTATGGACACTGAGTTACCAGAATAAGCAGCGGCAAAAGGGGATAGCTTTGAGAGACTACAACAAAGTGTGACATAAATGAAGTTGTACTTAAACAGGTGTTTAGGTAAACTTTTAACAGCTATGCAGTCAATATTATCATTTGAGAATTTAAAGCAGACTTTGTTGGCAGTAGACCACTGAGAATTAATAAAAGTGGAGACACCAATACCTCGCTTCTTCCTTGAACTGAGTCGGTCTTTTCTGTACACCATTTAGGGAGACTGAATTTTCGTCTTATGATTCAAGGAGCCAGGTTATTTGAAGCGTTATTACACCTGTATTGCAATAAACACATTTGAAGGTAACAGAGCATGCAATTGATTGATCTTGTTCGATAATGACATGCAATTTGTGTTTTCTCTAAAATGGTCACTCAATGGTATGTATAATTTGTCGGGAAAATAGCGAAGACGTAAGTGAGGAGAGAAGGACAACTTTATCAGCATGCGGAACGAAAGCAATAAATAATAGTAATGCGTGAATGGATTACTGACAAAAAGAAAATAGCTCAGCATAATGTGAGGTGAAAAACTACTCAGCCATTTCGTCAATCCCTATGCAATGTAAGGGTGATAAAGTCACACGAAATAATTTTATTGATATGGTGTTTCACTGTCAGTTTACAGTCAAGCCTAGTTTCGATACGCTTATCACGTTTTCTAAAACATTCAGGCTTGATTGGTTTATTCATCTAGTGAGTACAGAAATGTCCAGTATTCAGGTGCTTTGCACTGTTACATCCATTTCTCTTCGTTGGTTATTTTATTGCTTAAATTTTGGTAAAAATGTTATTTGACTTTCGTTTATGAATAATAAAAATAATAATAATAATAACTTGCTTCATTTCAAAACAGTACTTATGATACAGTGTGGAAAACTCAGCCTTTGGTATAATATTGCATCCAGTTTACTCGACAGCAGCAAAACAAAAATAGTGATGCTACAGGATTGACAATAGCATCTTTTTTAGTAATCACAGTGACAATAAAGCCAAAAATGCACAAAAAGTGTTGAATGATAATGTTAATAGCTAAAATTATAAGTCAATTGAAGTGGTGTCACCGTATATTACAAATAGTAGAGTGTAAACAGCCCATTATTTTGCTATTAACATAGTAAATCATAGGTTTCGCTCTTAACATTGTGACATAGGACGTGAGCCAAATATGGTATGGTAATAATAATAATAATATCCTTATTCCAAAAGGCATTTGTGGTACAGTTATGGAATTTTCAGCGTGCATTACAGGATATTGCATCTAATTACCTCATAAATTATATAAGATTTTTAAAATCAAAGATAAATAAATAAATAAAAATAAAATAAATAAGTAATAAATAAATAAAAATAAAAAAGAACAGCGTAGAGTTTACATTTCAAACAATGCACCACGGGATATGAAATATAAAGTTGATGTATGATAGAAGATGAGAACAGCAGTGTAATAGTAACGAAGAAAGTAAAACAAAAACTAATGGGACTATTTGTTAGAGTGCCGCAGTAAGTTTATCGTGTCATACCTAACGGATTTATCATCACATAACAGCTGTGCCAGATATGGTATTGTGGAGCTTTTGTACTTGGTAGTCCTAGCATACAGCCTCCTATAGCTGCTTCTAGTTCTACTAGATGAAATGCAAGGAGAGAGCTGCGTATAGAGAGGATGCTCGGGGTCCGGCAATATTATATTCGCTAGTTTCTTACTTGTTATAATATGTCTATCTACAATAGTGTTAACCAGTTGGTTTAACGATATCCCACTTGCCCTACTAACGGCTTTTAGTGCCCGCCTTTCTCAGCCAAGCAAAGTCTTTCTTAAGTAGTCCAGTCCAGGAAAGATTAATGGGGAGCAGTAAAGGGGGATGTGTAGAATACAAGAATTGACAAACTGAGAAAGCAAAGACTGCTTTATGCCAGATTACCTAAATTTCCTAACGCAGAACGTTAAGCGAAACATCTTTCTGGTAACCCACAAGATGTGGGAAGACCAGGAAAGATCATTGGAAATACTCAGTCCAAAGTACTTGGCATTAGATGTAATTTCAGCCTATATGCTGTCAATGACAGTGGGTCCATGTGAGCTAACTAGTTGCTGTAGGTCACATTTACGTATGAAACTGAAATTGACTACCTGACATTTAGCCGGATTAATCTTAAGTCCGTTTGAAGAGGACCACTGACTAATTTCCGACAGAAAGTTATTTAATTTGAAACAATCTGACTGAGAGTTGACAGGTATAGAAACCGAGAGGTCATCGGCATACTTAACAAAAGTTGCTGCATCAGAATGAGGCAAGTCATGTAAGAAAAACGAAAACAGAAAGGGAGAAAGAACAGCACCTTGAAGAACACCAGATAAAGTAAGTGAGATAGTGGAGGACTTTCCATTGTAGACGGTGTACTGCTTCCTATCAGAAAAATAGGAATGCAACCATTCCTATGGTTGAGTTTCTGTATTTGTACGAGCACGTAATTTTTTACAATGAACTCCAGTCCAGCTTAATGCGATACCTTGGGAGTGTTGAGAATAGAGGGGATGTTAAGAGTCAGGCAATATGGATTTAACCCATTTCTCGCATGAGTTCATGTATCTGTTGACTACAGTAGTAACCAGCTGACTAAGTGGTACATCACTTGCCCTACTGATAAACTTTAATACCCTACGCAATATGACAGTCCTTTTTGAGTAGTCCAGAAAAGACCAATGGCGAACAGTAAAGTATGACAGCTAAGATACAGGAATTAAAAAGCCGTAAAAGTAGAGGCCGAGTGGCTCCTGATTGTCCTATCTTCCTAATGTAGTAAGTTAGACGGAACATTTTCTTAAAAATCAATGAAATATGAGATAAACAATGTCAGTGGAAAGAACTATTACAAAGTACTTTATGCTTGACTTAATTTCTCTTCCAGTGCCCTCTGTGCTGCAAGCATTATGTGAAAGGATCAGTTCTCTTAGATCACATTTATTCTTGAAGGTGAAGTTAACTGTCTGACATTTAGAGGGATCTAAGATAAGACCATTTAGCTCAGACCACTGGCTGGTGTCTGACATAAAGCTATTAACTTTGTAACAGTAAGATCGGGACGTAACTGGCAGCGAGACAATCAGATTATCAACGTATTTAACGAAGCTGATTTCATCCAAAAGAGGTAAGTCATATAAAAAGAAAGAAAAAAGAATAAGACAGAGAACAGGAAGTTAAGAGAGTCCAGCTTCACTAAGCAATGCAGAGGAAGATTTGCCTTTATATATAGTGTACTGCATCAGTTAAAAAAATAAGAATGCAGCCAGTTAACAGCCCAGGACTGCATTCGTGTCAGGAAAAGCTTATTAAAAAAAGACTTCTAGGTACAAAGTTATAAGTGGGTGTGCAGTCAAGGTAGGTAGATCAAACATATTTGCCCTCTTTATCTAAAGAGGAAACAATATATTATCATATAAGTCATCATCAGCATCTAAAGCAGTTATATCCTGTTTACAAGCAAACTGTTTGGGGTTGTTAAAACTTTTGAGGAAAAGTAATTTCTTCATTAATTTCAAAAAAGGAGAGGTAATTTCAGTCGGCCTAAATTTGACATTAATAGCAAGATATCGTTTGGATACCGCGATAATTTTAATATCATTCCACATTGTAAGTACAACATTAATGGAATAGGAAGCATTGAAAATATTTATAAAAAGATACCATAAAATATCACGACATCTCCAGAGAACAACCGCAGGTACGCCATCAGGACCAACACTTTGGAAAGGTTCTAGAGATTTGAGACATTTGAGAATACCAACCGTGTCAAAACCATGAAAGTCACTAACCCTGGGATTTTTAGCATTAGGAACGAAAATGTCAGTAGAAGTATGAAAGATTTCTTAAGGGTATTTATATCAATAGAGGGAACAATAATACTTTGCTTACCACTACCAGTAATTTCAATCAAAAGTTTCCACATGATAAAAGTCTTAGGTAATAAATGGTGTTCAGACTCTGGATTTCAGATTTGATCAAGGTATCAATCCTTTTCAGACCAGATTTATATTTAGACTTGTATAACCATTCTTTTTCCCTACGTAGCTTTATGAGATGAGGAGAAGGGAAAAGGTCAATTCTTTTGAATATCGTCTGTTTTGGCCAGCATACATCCAAGCAGAATTTAATATAATCCGTTATATTAGTGATTGTGTCATCCAACGTATGCTCAGTAAACAGTCTCCAGTTAGCATAATTCAGCATTCATTTGAGGTTGTGTATATTATCGTATGAGTTGTATCTCTGTTGGGTTTTCGTTAAAAGATGAGAAAAGGAACTTGTGTACGACTTACCATATATTTTTTGGGCAACACTCGAATAATGCAATGATCAGAATTCAACAGTGGGATATGCTTGCCTGCTTCATATATTCCACCATCATTAGTGAACACTAGATCAAGTGTTTGTGTCGATTCGAGTAGCAAAGTTGACAATGTGTATATGATCCAGTGATTCAAAGAATCGAAGTCTCCAGTGACTGTTGATAGAGATTTCTCACGATAATTAGCAGAGAAAATGGCAAATTCATCTGCAAGATTAGGTAGACCTGAGAGGAAGCAGCCAGGGGGTAACTTTAATGCTTGAGATAAAAACATGTTTATACTTTGATAAGTGTTTGGGACGACATTTGACTATATTACGATCAATAGAGTCAACAGAGAATGTAAAACATACATTGTTTGAAATCGACAAGTGCTAATGAATAAAAGTTGCAAGCCCACTGCCACATTTCTTTTTAGAACAAAGCCGATTTCATCTAAATAGTGTAAAACTATTTAGTGAGACAAAGTTATCAACATAATGCTCGTGAAGTCAAGTTTCTTCTGGTGTAATTATAGCTGTATTGTGATAAGTATCACAGAATGAGAGAGATTGTAGATACGGCAGTTTGTACTAATGATAGGAACAGTAGTAAGACGTATTGATGTGCGATTTAGTGCGCATCACCATCCACTGTGATGCTTTTCTTAACTTTGTTAGAAAGCTGAGAGTCATTCGGTCTTAAACATTTTAAAAACTCAAGAGAGTAAATAGTACGGTTTGACGTAATACTCCTTTGTATTGGTGAAATCTTAGCCATCTAGTTGGAAAACCAGAATTATCCCTATAAAAGAAGGTCATTCAACCACTTCTACTATCATGGTAACAATTGTGTTGGTTTCTACTAGCTTAATATTTGTGTGCTTGTTTTTCTAACTCATCATAACTTTTGTATTTCTTTAGAATTCTTACATAGTCCCATATTTCTTTTCGTTTCTAAGTGCATCCTAATCACAACTCGCTCAGTTAATTGTTCATATTATTACGTAACTATAATACACTTATTCAACTTTTTTTTATGCATTGGCTAAGATTAGTAACTATGTTCTGACTACTCATCACTAATAACTTCTTATTAATCTTCTTCATCCACGCCCTAGTTGCAATTTAATTACTTACCACATTTTCTGATATACTTTGATAACGTAAACAATTACCCTAACCAACTTTTATTATTGTCTGGCAAACCTTATGTGCATACGTATACAAAAATAATTATATACAATTGTTATTGCACAACTAAGTGAATGAATTCGCCGAAAAGAGACTCTTTATTGAATTACGTGTTTTCTTTTCATTAAATTTCTGAATGAGGATTATTCATGAAATACAAATAAAACACAATAAATTAGATGCCATATACAGATGGAAGTTTCGGCAGCCCAATGCTCAAACAGTTCCCCAAATTTTAAAATGAAGTTAGCTAGACCAAATACTCTTGGCTCAAATCTACACCTTACTAAATCGTATTTAGAATTTTCTTTGTCTAATAAGTTTGATTTATTTGGTCACAGAAAAATTTGGTAATTTTTGTTTTGATTGACAATGGGATATTAGGAGTGCGACTTTTGAGCTCTTGTTTCACATTGGCTGAATTCTTTCATGACTTTCAAATCATAACGCTGGTGGAGATTTTAATGCCAGAATATACTGAAAATCGTTTACACCCTATTTCAAGATCCTTTCGTTTCAAATTATATCACATACTGACATTAGTTAGATAACTATTGAATAACCAAAGAGTACTGGATAAGTGTTATGTTGTAGTCTTGGACAACATATTGGTGCATGCCCATGAACCCACCAGTAACCAAACCCAGGATCTTCGTGTTACCAGGTGAGACCGTTAATTACTCATCCCCTGGGATGGGCTGTGACAGCCCATGAGTTGTAACCTCTTTCAACTAGCTACTACTAGCCACACGTCCAGACAGTATCATTGTCGAGTATTTGTCCTCACACCCAATGTGACTGTAGAGAGTAACCATTTTTCTATGAAATCGTTACTGGCTTAGACTTGCTTCATACGGCTGTATTTTTTGTGACTGTTCCCAAATTATTTTTTTTCCTTCGCGTTCCCCAGTAAAACATAGGGCTTCAAGCTAGAAGGCTTGAAGATTCTGTAGCAGTGTTTATTTTACAGGATGGGGTTGCTAGCCTCATACACAACCTTTACTCTTTACCAGTATTATTTCTGGCTTAGCGAGGTGAAGGAGTGAGTAGGCCGGGGATCGAACTCCGGACCGTGTGCATGGTCGGCGAGAAACCTAACCACTGTGCAACCGACGCATTCCCAAATTATAGCTGTTCTATATTTTTTAGCGTTCCACTATCTAGCAACTAATTCGATAAAAACACCAGTTCCCCAAATTTTCACGTAGATAGTTGAAACTTCTATGGTGAAAAAAGTCATATTTATTTTTAATGAACTTCAGATTTATACCACCTAACTGTAGTAACTGCAAATAATCTGATTATATAATAAACTGTTGTGCCACATTCACTTGAATACCACTTGTTTAATCCTTCGATTGTACAACTATAAACTTTTTTTTCTTTAGTCTAACCCGTGATTATAACTACCTGAGTCACTGTATTCGACTACCTGTCCAAATACTAATAAGCTGCCTATAGGGTAAAAAAGCTTTCAATATTAACTTTGGTCAAGAATCAATAAATTCCTCGGTCATACTTTAGCAGATAAATTCATCTTTTCTAATTCTCAGATATCACTTTTAATTACATTATGTTTTGTTTTGTTTATGAAAAGGCAGAAAGTAAGAGTTATTGGACAAATGCCTACAATCAGAGTAGAGAGGTCATTTAGCCAACTTCTTTTGTTTGAACACTGTTTAATCACCACCGAGTGTTTTTATTATTTTAATTATTGTTCCACTGGCAAAAGAAGTTTGATATGAGGTCTACTGTTCCCACTAAGTCCATCACTGCGAAATCCTTGCCATGGCCATCATAAACAGGTAATTTTTAGTAATCACCATCCCATCGCCTTTCTTATCTAAACTTCCTGTTTATTCATGTTATTTCAAGTTTTTCTTAATCCCTGTTTACACTACCATATTTTCACACCCGAACTTAGTGTTTATTTTGTCATTTTACTATTTCTACATATTTAATCCCTGATTGCATGAACAAAAATTCAATTTTGTCTACAGAATAATACCTTCATAATCTCTTCCATGCAATAAATGGCAGACTTAATCAGTATGTTATTATTATTATTGCTCCCTTGGGTTCCTAGTGGAACATAGGGCTTCAACAGCACGTTTCCACTTTCTTCTGTCTTCTGCTATACTTTTCGCCTGCATCCATGTTAATCCATATTCTTTCAACTCCTCTTCACACGATCTCCTCCATGTCACCCTTGGACGTCTCACACGCCGCTTCCCTTTCGGGTTCCACTTGAGCAATGGTCTGACGCGCGATGTCACGCAGCGGTCTCCTCAGCGAGTGACCGATCCATCTCCACTTTCTCCCGCATATTTGTTGGGCGAGCGACTGGTTCTTGTTTTGTTTGTTCCCAGCCATAGTTTCTTGTTGGTGATTCTTTCCGGCCCGGCCATCTGATCTTCAGTATAGATCCAGCGAAGACAGTTGTTGGTTGATGAAGGTCTGCAACAGGCTGTTGGAAATATTCTTTGTGACACGCCCGCCAAGTTTCTGATCCGTATAGAAGAACTGACTGACTTGACGTTTGTATTGAAAATCCTACCGAATTTTGTTGTTGATTCTGGCTGAGTGACGAAAATTTCCAGATTAGTTTCAAGTTGATGAATGTGTTTCTCGCCTTCCAGATTCTCGCTCGATTTGACATCCTCGTCCGTTCCGACAACCTGTAGTTGAGATAATGCTCCCTAGATAGGTGAGTGAATGAAGTAACCTCTTTCAAATCCCTCCCGTTGATGGTGATTGGCGCTGGATGTTTCTGCTGTTGTTGTTGGCTGGTTATTTTCATAACCTCCGTCTTGTCTATGTTCACCTGGAGTCGTGTCCTGTCTTCGCCAGCTGCTTCTTCGACCAGTTTGTCGGTCAGTTTCCGCTTGCCTCTAAGTCTTTGACTTTGTGTGACATCAAACATAAATCATCCACGCGCGAAATACAGGTCCTCTAGGTTCTTCACGTCAGTCCAGGATATCCCTGTCTTCTCGTTTCCCACTGTCTGACGTATAATCCAGTCAGTCTACGACAATTAGGAATATCATTGGTGATAGATAATAAGCACCCTTGTCTGACTCCTGTGTTTACTCCAAACGCCTTGCTGAGTTTTCCGTTGTGGATGACTTGACATGTTCCGTTGTCGTACAGCTAGCTGTTGAATAATGTTGATGAATATTTGGGTCACTGTGCGCCGTAGTACTCGAGTACTTTCCAAATTACTTCGCGGTCAACGCTGTCTGTCGAAGGCTTTCTCGAAGTCTATAAAGTTGAGGTAGAGGTTTGATTGCCATTCCATGCTTTGTTCTGTGATGATGATGTGTAGAGTTGCAATTTGGTCAGAACATACTTTGCCTGGCTTTCCTGAATCCAGCTTGTTCTGGTTGGAGTTCTGTCTCCAGTGCGTCCTTTAGTCTCTTCAGGATGATGCGACTCAGGATTTTACTTGGCGTCGATAGGAGCATGATTCCTCGCCAGTCCTTGCAGAGTGAGGCGTAAGTCGCCCTCCTTTGGTAGTTTCACAAGGTAACCTTTCTTCCAGTCAGTAGACACCTTTCCCTCATTCCAGACCTTTTGCAATAATGGAGTCAGCATATCTGCTGTCGTCTCTGGGTCCGCTTTTAGTGCTTCGGGGGTATTCCATCTGGTCCAGCTGCTTTTTCAACCCTCAGAAGCTTGATTGCATTCAAGATTTCAGCTTTCGTTGGAGGATTACTGTCAACTGGCAGTTGTGTGCGCGCTGTTGTTGGTATTTCTGGACGGGTTGCAGGTAATGGTCAGTTTAAGAGTACTTTGAAGTGGTCCGTTGATTGTTTAATCTGTCTTTCTTCCTCGGTGATTGGGTTCCCTTGGCTGTCTTTTATAGGTTTCGCTTGTGTTGATCTCTTCCCGGATAGAGATTTGGTTATCTGATATAATGTCCTCAGGTCCCTTTTGCCTGCTGCCTTCTCAGCTTCAGTGGCCAGATTGTCGCAGAATCGTCTTTTGTCCTTCCTAGTACTCTTCTTCACTTCTTTGTCCAGTGCTGTGTAAGTTGAGCTCAGCGTCTCCTTCTCCTGTCCGTCCTTGCATTGAATCATTTTCCCTTTCACCAGAAATTTCGACAAAATGAACCGTATTCACAGGGTGTCTGGTGATTGCCCTTTGTAAATATCTGCATAAGTTTCTTGGAATATGCTCTGAAAACCGGAAAGAAGGCCTTCTTTCAGTGAATTAAAGAACGCATTACCAAAAAATTTTTGATTTGGCTTTTATTAAAATTACCTGAAATAAAAACCACATTACATTCCTTGTATGCGGAACAGATTCCTCTTTTTTTGCATCTTTTTTCTTTCCGAAAACAGGTTCAGTTTTATTTCACAAAGAAAATACGAAAGCCAAATAAAAAAGTCGTCATTTCTTATTATATCACTATGTTCTTCTCTGGTCCAAATGACATTAAATTGAATTGCGCGGAATAAAACAACTCACCAACACAAAATCATTATTCTTCAATTCACTGGAATGTTTTTCACTTCATTTTACTGGGTAGAAACAAGGTCAAGAAAAGGGAACATTTTCAAAGGTAAATACATCGGCTCCATAAAGTGGAATAAGGAATGTAATTAGGACAGATTCTGCTCAATCTTAGAACAAATCCTCATTAAATTAATGAAGTGCGCAGACAAACTGTTTTGCAATAATATTTTCCCACAGCCACTATCATGATGTCGACCGAAATTCGGGTCATCGTATCATGGAAGGATGCTTATCTGTCGACCTCTCTAAAATGTTAAGTCTAATGAAGACACTCCAACTGATGACGACAAAATATTCACAATTAAATACTGCAGTTGAGAGAGTGTGTGACAGTTATTCACCGTCCAGGTTAAAATGGTCGTCCCGCTCAAAAAATTTCCTTAATATTGACGTTAAGGATAAAAATTAAAAGACATATTCAGATAACTAACACAACCAAGTGTTTTTCATATGCAAACCACCTACTTCTGTATTTACGCAGGCGAAGCTTTAAACACGTACTGAATTTGGCAAGTTGTTTTTCACTTTGTAAATAATTTTAGAAGATAAGGGTTATTCAGTAGCAAGTAGTAGTAAGTTATTTGATCATTGCACTTATTCATCTATCACTGTTTGCTCACAGTCAAGTGCTATAATCTCCTAGAATCTCATTTTTGCTAAACTTGTCTCTGTCTGTAGAATCTGAAGACTGATACACATAAGAAAACCGTCCAATCTTGTTGCTGATGGCGAGTCCCGAACTAGTACGAAGCGGCTGCCAGTCCGATACTCCCAGATTTTCTAATCGGTCTCTAACCGATGTCATGGTATTGAATTCTGACTCTTGGAAGCATTCCTTCTTCCACTCCTTTCCTTTTATTTACTTCTTGTGTAATATCACTTCATTCTTGTTCCTTAGCTAATGTTGATAAAAATTCATTTATTAAATATTTTATCACGTCATGCAATTCACTTAATATTCACTACCGACCGAAGGCTGCTACCTTGACGTGGTGGTATGGCTTGAACACCGCAATGACCTAATCAAGCTATACTGGCTGAGACTTATGTCTCTTGAGGTTCTACCATGCCAGGCAGGTTGTTTGGATAGCGGTTAAACAAAAAGCAGCTACCCATCCAATACCATGATTCAAACAAATTCACAAAATTTCATGCCGGATCGGCCGTGGCCCGGATTAACAACGACCGCGCTTCCTGCTGCCGTGTCACAGGGCAGGAGTGATAAGTATGCTACTGAGGCACACAAACAAAAAAGAACAAACAAAAACAGGCCGCGTGTGACCGGCCTCAAGCAGTTGTCCCCTGGGCTCTGCGGTCACGCAACCAACTTCCACGGTGTGGGCAGCCGGGAAGTAACAAACGCCCTCACAATCCGAAATGCACACAAAACCTCTCTAATCCTCACTTATCTTTGTCTTCATCTTCATCTCTATTACCTTGCCTTCCTTCCACTGATGCAACTCCTCTACTTGATGGCTCCTCACTCCCTCTTCACTCTGTGTCCACTAAAAACGACGGAAGCCAAAAAACCACCACGATAGTCTCCTAAAGCCACGCCACCAATTTCATATAGGAGCATTTAATGTTAGGACACTTTGCCAAATAGGACAACAAGCATCACTAGCTAAGACCCTGGCATCCGAGCCATTGATGTATGTTGTGTTTCAGAAACACGCATACAAGACCCAAGTGTGGTTATTCACCTAACCCCACCTGGCCAACAGGATGAATCTTCAAAATTCACCTTGAGGGTGTCAGGAGATGCCACAGCTAGTTCACGAGGATTAGCTGGCGTAGGGATAGCTTGAGTACTAGGGCAGAAAAGACATTGCTTGACTGGATCCCGGTAGATAGCCGAATGTGTGCTGTCCGTCTGAACGGATCAGTAAGAAGGAGAAAGGACTGCACTACTCGCCGATGCCTTTTCGTAATCTCCGCCTACGCCCCCACTGACTGCAGTTCGGATGAAACGAAGGATGAGTTCTACCAAAAGCTGTCTAGTTTGGTGAGAAAGGCTAAACGCTCAGATATAGTCGTTCTAGCTGGTGACTTTAACGCTCAAGTAGGGAAATTGTGTCAATCTGAGAAGGATGTCGGTGGCACCTATGGAGTTCCGTGCCAGCGAACCGACAACGGTGACCGTCTCCTACAGTTCTGTTCAGATAATCATTTGTTTCTTGTAAGCACTAACTTTAAACACAAGGAGAGACACTGTTTAACCTGGCGACCCCCATCATCAAACCAACGCTGGACACAAATAGACCACATAGCAATAAGCTATCGTTGGCGTGGGTCGGTAGGAGATTGTCGCTCCTTCTGGAACACGTGTGTAGATACCGATCACGCACTGGTCCGGGCTCGTGTGTGCTTACGACTGAACGGACGTAGGAAACAGCTGGCGGTAAAACCATCACGTCCCCAGCTCGATCAGGAAACTAAATCCCTATTTGAGGAAGAACTAGCTAAACGCATATCTGAGTTCGACAGCTGTGCTCACCCTGGAGAAGCCTGGAAGAATATTCAGTCAGCTATAGATACAGCTGTAAAAGCTGTGAATAAGGCAAATCCAAAGGTGAGTAAAAACCACTGGATTTCGACTGCCTCATCCGAACTGATAGATGCTAGAAGACTTATTCCGGCGAGCTCCGAATTCAATGAGGAGCGAAAGCTGCACAAAAGGAAACTTACTAAAAGTCTCCGCAAGGACCGTGAACAGTGGTGGGTGACAAAGGCGAAAGAGATGGAAAAAGCATCGGCGATAGGCAACACTAGGCAACTCTTTAGACTCATCAGGAAACGGGGGGAGAAGGCAAATCATAAGTGAGACTATTTCTGAGAAAAATGGCTCCTTAATTAGCTCTCAGGATAGACGCCTTGAACGCTGGAAAGAACACTTTGAGGACAATTTAACTTGCCTACAGCCACACTGAACCTCCCCCATCCACACACACCCGAATGGGATATAGACACTGGTCCGCCGTCTGTAGTGAGGTCACAAAAGCTATCAGTAATTTGAAACGAGGCAAAGCGGCAGGACCCGACGGAATTATTCCGGAGGTGTTTAAATATGGGGGTGACATACTAGTTTGTAGATTAACTGAGGTACTAGGCAAAGTCTGGGAATCAGAGACAGTTCCATCAGACTGGGGTAAGTCACTTATTATACCGATATTCAAGAAGGGAAACAAGTCCTCGTGTGATAATCATAGGGGGATCAGCCTAACGAACATAGTCTCTAAAATCCTAGGCTCAGTAATCATGCATAGACTAAGCAGAACTCGGGAGGAACAGACAAGGGAAAATCAAGCAGGCTTTAGACCAGGTAGAGGGTGCATAGATCATATCTTCACTCTTCGACAGATTCTAGAACATAGACACACTTTTCGGCGTCCAACAATTGTCATATTTCTTGACTTGAAGGCGGCCTTCGACTCCGTGGATCGAAAGGTACTATGGCAATGTCTGACTGTGAAGGGAGTGCCAAGAAAGTACATTGCACTAATCAAGGCACTCTATTCAAACTCACGTAGTCGTGTAAGGGCTTATGGGGAATTGTCATCTGAATTGGTAACAACCAGTGGTGTCCGACAGGGATGTCCACTTTCCCCATTTCTGTTTAACTTCATCATAGATATGCTGATGGAAGTATCCTTAACTGAACGTAACGACTTAGGAATCGACTTGTTACCAGGGAATAGTCTTATGGACTTAGAATATGCAGATGACATAGTGTTGTTAGGGGAAGATGCTGACAAAATGCATTCTATGATTTGAGCTCAACTCAGTACATTGTTACCTAACTTGCTAGTCACTATGCATCTGACGCACATCTCATCTTTATTACGTAACTCCTTTACCATTGTATGCATACATTTATTTTGTTTTAACTTGAACTGCCTGTGTGAAAACTATATAAGCGCAATCTTCTGAGCAATGTTTACTAATTGTGGAATTTTCTGTCAACTGACAACATGTAAAATTTGCAGGTATGTTAAAACATGTCTGTACTTAAACCTCATAATTTATTTAGGCTGTAAGCAGTTGATGAGAAGCCAACGAAATAAATGATGGTACCACATTGTTCTGCTAAAATTGTAGTTCTTGCTTTGTTCAAAAATGCAGAGTCTTCTGAACACCTTGAGCAGCAATCTTCGTATGTTTGGCATGCGATTCGCCCCTGGAAAATGTAAGATGCTGCTACAGGACTGGACTACGTCAACTCCTAGCTTAGTGATAGGGAGTGAAGTGATAGAACATGTTGACAACTTCACCTATTTGGGAAGTTGTATTAGCACCAACGGACTGATTGGCAACGAAATCTCAGGAAGGATCCGAAAAGCTCGAGCTGCTTTCGCTGACTTACACCACCTCTGGCGTAGGCGTGACATTCGGCTATCAACCAAGAGACGTGTGTACTGCTCAGCAGTTCGCTCCGTCCTTCTCTATGGCTCTGAAACATGGCCAATACGAGTTGAAGACATGAAAAGGTTGACTGCTTTCGATCATAGATGTCTGCGATCTCTGTCTCACGTTAGGTGGTTTAACAAGGTAAGTAATGTTGACGTTAGGCGTAGAGTGTTGGGCAACAGGGAAAATCAATCGACGAGGCTATAAAGTTACACAGATTGAGATGGCTAGGTCACGTGCTGCGCATGCCTAACCATCGCCTCCCCCGACGGGCATTACTAGCTGATATAGGTGCAGGCTGGAAAAGGGTAAGTGGTGGCCAAACAAAAACATGGCGTCAATCCATGAAATCCTTGACAGTTAAACTGAGTCAGGTAGGTAGATGCAGACTTCCGGGTTGGGGCCCTCGGGACTCTAGGAATCAATGGCTGGAAACAATAGGTGACATGGCTCAAAATCGTTGTCAATGGCCAGCGCAGATGTATTCAGTCTCTGTAATCTTTCATATTCCTTTCTACCATTACCCATTCTGTTTCACTCTTATACTTGTCAGACTGTATTGATTCTCTTCACTCATCTTCTTGTCTACTTCTGTGTGCTATTTGGAACGTGGCAACTCGAACTGCTACACTTCGGTGCCAAGTTCTATGTTGAATCCAGACAGACAGACAGAGACAGACTCCTCACAGTTTTACATTTTTAGCCTATGATAACTTATTTCATTGGTTACAGAATTTCATCATGAGCTGATGTCAGTTAGAGAACCTGGGAGTACTGGACAGCTGTTTCATCAGCCTAGTTTGGGACTCTTCATCATTACGCACCCACCGGGGTTCGAACCCAGGTCGGGTGTGAGGACAAATACTCGCTGAAGACATTGGCTATCGGTTGCGCTATATCGTGAATTGGCAGAAGTTGGAATTCATGAGCTGGCCATTGGATCGGATGCCATTGGTCTAATGGTTTCCGAGCTCGCCTTGTAACCAGAAGGTCCTAGGTTCGAATCCCGGTGGGTACGTACTGATGAAGAGTCCCAAAGTAGGCTGATGAAACAGCTGTCCAGTACTCCCAGGTTTTCCAATGGTTCTCTAACTAATGTCAGCTCATGATGAAATTCTGTAACCAATCAACCAAATCCCTACAAACCAATACTTGAATAACTTGTTTTATTTGCTGCTGCATCTTTTAAGTGAGAGATTATTTTAAATATTTCCATGTGAGTAAATTTTATGATGAAACTACTATTCTACAGCCATATTGCATAAAGTCTCCTAAAAGAATCTATCAGCTGAACCCTTTCAGTTTAGCATATCACTGTCACACTACCTTTCAGATAATGTGTCATGGACTACTAATTTTGTTAGAGAGATGTATGAATTGTTTACACTTTCTGTCTACACGCCTTCTGTACTATAAAATAGTGGATAAGATGTTGACAAGCCGATTATCAAAACAAAAAAAATTATGACACGCGGTGTTTTAAAATTGCTAATCTTTTTCACCATAACTTTTGCCTCATCTGATACTATTGTAGTCAAAAACTGGCAAGCGGAAGAGATTTATACCGTTGTCAATTATTTATTCCATTACACTTTTGTTTCCGAATGACAACTTTACTTTCAACTTTCGTCTACACAATGATAAAATCAGTCTAGCAAGTACTCAATAAGGTGGATAGAAGATTTCAGGTTGAAATGTGCGGTGAAGAAATGTGCATAAAATGACAAAGCAATGGCAAAGGCTCAATATAAGGAGAGAACTTGGTTCCACTAGGCATAAAATTTATTTCGATAAAGTCTCACAGTGTTATACAATAATATTTATTAATGAT
Source organism: Trichobilharzia regenti (assembly GCA_944472135.2). Taxonomy (NCBI): domain Eukaryota; kingdom Metazoa; phylum Platyhelminthes; class Trematoda; order Strigeidida; family Schistosomatidae; genus Trichobilharzia; species Trichobilharzia regenti. The sequence goes on from OX235270.1 coordinate 37,756,812, forward strand.
GTTTCGAGAACAATTTATTGCTCATAATCATATCAAGCTGTGACTTTATCAAAGTAAGTTTTATCCATAATGGAATTAAACTCTACCATAGTGCTTAAGTTCTCTTAGTATGTTAAGAATTTGGTCCCTTCTATAAGATGTAATTTGACCCCTTTTTGGTTGTTACGATTAAAGGACATGAGCAGGCTTCTCACTTAATCTCTTCGGTATATACAGTTCAGCCTATTTTGTAAGTAGGAAATGAAGGTAGGGAAGTAGTTGTACTGAACTGTATGGTAAAATGTAGCAAAGAAAGGAACTCAATAAATGCCAGGATTACAATTCAGTCTGAAAAACTGGATCCTTGATGAAGGAATCCAGTTTGGTTTGCCAGATTTATCGAAATCCTTGGAACTGTTTTCAGGAGGCTTTTAAGAGCAAATGAGCTCAACCAAATAAAATAAGCCATCTGTGAAGCCAGTCAAATCCCTATTGAACTGAAAAATCTGAATATACTTTTTGCTCACGAGTGAGTGCCAAACAAGCAAAATAATTAATTTTACATCTGCTTTAAGCATGTAAAAAAGTTTACAACTCCTGCAAGAAAATAAAGTAACTGGACATTGTAGACAAATCTGAGTTATCTTGAAATGAGTATGAATAATCAGCAGGTGTGGAAATATCATTTGACAAAGAACATGGCTTCGCTGTGCGATATACCAGATAAACAAAGTAACATCAAAGGAAAATGAATCTTCAAATATTCAAAGTCAAAAAAAAGAGGTCAAATTAAAAGTATAGTTTGGTAGTTGGGATAAATAGTCGTATTATTATTATTCCCTTGATTTCCGAGTGGAATATAAGGCTTCAACAACAAATCTACTTTTTGTTCTACTTTCCGTCATCCTCTTCATTTCAACCCGCGATTGCCCATAATCTCTCATCTCCTCCTCACACGTCCTTCTTTATGCCAACCTCGCGCTGACGATCCACTCGTCGTTTCTCATTTGGATCCATTCAAGCGATGGCCTGCATTGCGTGTGACATCATTCGACGGTCTCCTCAATGTATGCTCGATCCATCTCCATTTTTTTCAACACATTTGTTGAGTAGTTGGATCTCAGTTGGTCTGTTCCCGGCTAGAGTTTCTTGTTGCTAAATCTTTCTGAGTGGCCATTTGTTCTTCATTATGGAGCCAGCGAAGGCAGCTGTTGATAAAAGTCTGTAACTTGTTGGAAATCCTTTACGTGACCTGTGGTGCAATTTTTCATCCGTACAGAAAAACTGATTGACTTCACCATTGTGTTGAAGAACGGAATCTTGTTCTCTATGCTTAGTTTTAGTGCAGCAGATTTCTAAACTGGTTTCAGGTTGATGAAGGCGTATGTTGAATTTTCAATTCTGACCGGCCTTGACAGCTTCATCTGTTCCACCAGCTGTGATTGAAACAATGCTTCCTAGATAAGTGAAGGCAGACAGTGACCTTTGTCAAATCTCTGTTGTTGATGGTGAATTCAGTTGGCTGGTATTATTGTTGCTGTTTTCTGTTTTCACCATGAGTCCTGTTTTCCCCGCCTGCTTGTTTAGCCAGTTTGTTGGTTTTCGCCCGCAAATCTAAGAGCTTGTATGACATTAGACATATTTCATTGGCGAAATCCAGATCTTAGATGGTTGGAGGCAATCAACAGGAAGCCTTGGACTTAGGTTTCGTGCTAGTTGGCACTCGTCAGTAAGGCGTATCTGCAACCTTGAGGGAACTCATGTCCCTTCTGAGATTCGAACCCGCGTCACCCAGTGCTGCAGTCAGAGACGTTACCACTGAACTATTTGGGCTCGCGATTGACCTCCTGTAGGACTGTAGTGGATATTTTTTGATTTGACACTAGTAACTAGTGTGATGCGTCTATTCCTCTGATTGGTGTACACTGAATTCTATCAGTCAGGTTGTAATGTAACCACCATTCTAGCTAGCTCGCCATCACGGCGCACATTGATTCGACGGTATTAGATGGTTGGAGGCAATCGCCAGGAATCCAGATCTGCTAGAGTCTTACTATTCGTGGTGAAGAGTATTCCTGACTCCTCAATTCCCACAGTATGGTGCATAATCCAGTCGAGCATCACAATTAAAAATATCATTAGTGATAATAGACAGTTAGACTTATCTTAATCCTGTTTTCATCTCAAACGCCTCGCCGAGTTTTCCGTTGTGGATCACCTGCCACGTGACATTTCATATAGCCAGTTGTTGAATGAGGTTGGTAAGGATTTGAGCTACTACACGCCATAGCGCTGAAGTAGTTTCCAAACTACTTCTCAGTCAAAGCTGTCTCGTGAAGCCCTTTTTGAAGTCGACGAAGTTGAGGTGGAAAGAGGTTTGACTACAGTTCTATGCTTTGCTCTGTGATGACGATGTGTAGATTCGCAATTTGATAACCAAATGATCTGCCTTTTCTGAAACCAGCTTGTTCCCGATGAGGTGTAGAATTATGCATCCAGTGCATCTTTTGTTCTCTCCAGGTTGATGCGACTTGATATTTTTCCTGGTGTTGACAAGAACATGATTCCATGCCAGTCCTTGCAGAGGCCTAAGTCGCCCTTCTTTGGTAGTTTGAAATGCTATTCTTCCTTCCAATCGGTAGTTACCTTTCCTTCTTTCCAAACGTTTTGCAGTAATGGAGTGAAAACATCTACCGTGATTTCTGGGGCCGTCTTCAGTGCTTCGGGAGGAATGCCGTCTGGTTCTACTGCCTTCCCGGTCGGCCTTCAGTAGCTTGACCTCATTCAAGATTTCCGCTCTCGTTAGAGGTTTGGTGTCCACTGGCAGGCAATTCTGTGCGTGCTGTTGTGTTGTTGTTGGTGAATTCTTGGACGGGTTGCAGGTGATGGTCAACCCAAGTGTCCTTTGAATTAATCAGGCAGTTCTTTTATTTGTTTCTGCAGGTTCCAGGTTCCATTGAACATCTTTTATTGGTTTCATCCAATGGACTGATCTCTTCTCGCATAGAGACCTGGTTATCTGATATAATATCCTTAGGTGTCTTTTACGTACACCTGCCTGTTCTGCCTCACTCACCGGCTAATGTGTCGTAAAATTGTCTTTTGTCTTTCCTGGCACTCTTATTCACTTCTTTATGATGTACACAGAAATCAGCTTCTCCTTCATTTTGCTTATCTGTGCATTGAATCATCTTCTCTTTCAACATCCTCCTCTGCTCTCTTCTATTAACTTCCAGGTAGGTGTCCGCTGAGAGACATTCCATGTCTTGTCTCTTCTCCTCTTTCTTCCTAGAACAGTTGTACACTTTTCCTTGAATATCACCTTCGGAGAGTTAGTTCCAATGTTCTTTCACACAGATTTCCACACAGTGTCTCCAAATTTACCCTGATGCCTGCAGTTAAAGTATCACTTGAAATAGATAATAGTCTGAATCCACACTTGCTCCCCCTCTTGACTTTGTATCCAGCAGACTAGCTGCGTCTCCGCTTCCTTGAGTAGCATTGCGATGAAGCCTGTCCGGTTTGTGGTGTGTCCGTCAAGCGAAATCCATGTCGCTGTGTGTATATCCTTGTGCTTTTATGTACTGCCTTCGATCACCAAATAATTGAAAGCACAGAAGTCTGAGAAGAGTTCTCCGTAACCATTCATTTCTGATATGCATCCACATAATATGTGCGTTTGTTTTGACAGTCTGTTATATTTTGCTATGTATATATGGATCGATATTCCATTATAATTAACAATCATGTTAAGACTGTCTATTGATTCGTTCATTTTTGAACATCCGCTCATACACTTGTGTGACACTGATTATTCCTTGTGTTTGAAAAGAAATACAAGTATCATCGTGAACCTGGTGGTTTTCTGATTTCCGCCTTCTTGTGTCAGGACTATTAATTACTCGACCAGTACATAACAATTTCCCCAAACAGGAGCCTCTCTACCCATGGTGAGTTCGCTTCCTGTATTATCTGCTCCCAGTTTGGCATTCATATCGTCCATGAGGATTTTGATGCCTCCATTTGGGATGTTGTCCATTACTGTTCGTAGTTGTCTGCAAAAATCTTCCTTCTTGTCTTGTTCCACGTTGTTTTTGGCACTGTGTGATTTTAACTTTTCTTCATTTTCATTTGAATCTTGCTGTCGCGATTCTGGCTGAGTTTGGTTCCCACTGCATTAGGGCTTTGGTTGCCACTGGTGATAACATGGTAGCCACTCATTGCCTCAGAGTGCTCATGGTTGTAGTGTTGGTGATCAGGGCAGATTACTAACTCTCCAGCTGACAATTTTCATAATCCACATCCATTCCATCTGCTCTCTCAGGTTTCCAGCACTTTAATAATCTCTTCTAATTTCTTTGGCTACCTGGACAGCCTTCCCACCTAGTCTTGCACACTGTACGGACATTCCACGTCCCCATTCCTATTCTTGCTTACATAGAGAGGAGATACACTGGCTGTCTGACTGGCTTTCCGAAGGCTTTCACCAGCCCGCTGTGTCATTTCGCCTCTCAGATTCCAGTGAAGAACAAGATTGTTATTTGAAGTTTTAATTTGTAGTTTGTAGTTTTTATTTGTAGTTTTAATCTATTTTTTGTGCGTTGAAGTTTCTGTAGCAGTTTGATAGCTTTTGTGGTGTAGGGTCGCTAACCCTACGCCTCACCTTCCCTCTTTACCCGAGCTTGGGACCGCCTAGGAAACTAGTAAGCTATTTAACTAGGCCAGTAGATATTACAGTCGTCTCCTCGGCACCATGAGAATTTAAACACTTTGAGTACTGGTTGACTTCACTGTCGTGTGTAAATTTGCCCTTACTTCTTGTTGGGGAGTTTTTTTCAAACTATTAGGAAATGATATAGGCTTCATAAAGGTACACTGTTAATCGTCTATTAAAATTGTTAGTTTCATAAACCTTACCTAATCAGAATCGGCCCTGTTATCTTAGTCTGTTGGTAGGTTGCAGTTTAAGTACATCAAAAGGCATAACTTTCAGGTGGAAATAAGGACTGGCATTATTGTTAGAAATCGCTGACTTACCCTCATCATTCAGCAATATCAAAGAACAACACAGCAATAAAACAAATGAGGATTTGACATACATTCCACATGCGTGGACAAAGCTATTTTAAATAATCACCAAGATTTGTTAAAGATAATTGCCATCGAACTGATATATAAAAATTCTAAAAGACTGCAAAGTTCAACGTATAATCGATTTTAGATAAAGACAACCTTATTTTAAAAATTTCGGCCAAAATAGAAAGCATTAAATTAAATTACACGGGCATAAATGGCCAGTGTGCAAAAGACATAAAGGTATTACGAAAGTCCATCTCACAGACCAATAATTTGCAGTCAACTTACTCTAGACCTGGAGTAAAAAGAAATTATTCAGTCTAACTTCCCTTTAGGAAATTCAAAATTACCTGATATTTAGTATTTTAAAGTACAACTCTAGTTATAGTGATGTGAAATGTAAACCGAATGAGGAACTATGACTGGATTTTTAAATTTATAACAATAACAAAGTGCACAAGTTTTTTTTTTTTATTTTGTTTTTTTATTTTTGATTACAGCTTGATTCCACACCGTATTTTCGGTACAAGTATAGAATTTTCAGCGTGGATATCGGTAGCCCAAATTTTGCAGGCCGACCATAGATATCAGGTGTGCATCGGCGAGGGCTTGAACCCCGGACCATGTGCATGGTCGGCGAGAGTCCTAACCACTGTGCCACCGACGCAGAGTAAAATTACTGATTAACCGACTTAAAAGAAAATATACTGGCTTCTTTTTATAAATGAGTGGCTGTGTACACTTTATTACGCTATTATTCTTCATCTCTGTAACGTTTGAATACTGCAACAAACACAGGTTATTACTTGAGCCAAAAACGTGTTTATGTCTTCAAGGACTTCAACGACTGATGAACAGTAATAAACGTCAACTATATTTATGAGACGTTCACAACTAAAAAACAAGGATGATGCAACTCCATTCAACATAATAGATCCAATAGTTAATATATGTATCACTTGACTGACACAAATTAGGGAATTCTCGCCTTGATTGTATTTTCTAGCGAAGTTTCGTTACCAGATGCTTCCTTTAATCGTTCAGCTGAAGATAAAAGTATATCTCTTGCGAATAGTAAACCTACGGAAGGTGTTTTCCACAGCCTGACTGTAACCCCTTCATTTTCCCTACTCAATCACCTAGTAGTTTAGCGTTACAATCACCATCTTTTCATGTTAATAATTAAACTGCCTGTTTGTTTATCTTTTATTAGTGTAGTAACCTTCAGAAACAGAGAATTTTAGCATGCTATTCCATTTTATTTGATCAATGCTACAAAAATGAATGCACCAAGACTACCTTTCATCATAAATTATCACCAGGGGATAAGTAGTGTTATAGGACTGACGATTTATGCCTAAAGATAAGGACCTCTGAAATTAGACTATACAATTTGAAAGGTCAGACTAAATTTCACTAACCGTGTAGATCACTTCATACACTTGCTTCCTTAAATTAGTTTGGACAAAGCAAGAATGAATATATATGTAGGAGAAAAAGAGCTCATCTCTTACTTAACGACTTTTCTTCAGTAGCTAAAAGACTGACAATAACATAAGTTATTATAAACGTAAATATAAAACCAATTTTTAGAACTACTTCAATAAAAAATGCTTTTAGTAATCCTTAGTATAGGAATGGAACAAATAATATGAACACAAGTCAGTTATTAGCTTAAAAACGGCAAGTTTGAGAGAAAAGGATGGAGGTGGAAAGATTTAGTGAGTAAGAGTAAAATTATTACGTGAACAAACAAACAAGTAATTCAGAAGACTAGTAATCAGTTCAGCTCAGCGAAATGACTCAAAGAGATTGATGTAACAAAAGAGAGACATCCAACTATCACGACAGTGCGAGGCTGATAATACCTTTTGTAAACAGGGGTTAGGTTGAAGTAGTTTGATAGCAGTGGATTGTGGGAACTAAGAAACCAGGATTTTCTCTTTACATTGATTATTCTGAAGGATTAACTAAGCTCAGCTGTATATCCCGAGTAACTCAGAAGCCTAGCGATTGCATTTTCAAACAATTTCTTACTTTTCCTACGGAGACTGTTAGGGATATACTCAGAAAATCTGTTAAAGGCTGTCTCCCCAATAGCTCTTATGTACTTGCTCTCGTAGTTGCATATAAGTCAGTAAATGCAACTGGAGTTGATATGAGCAAGATACTTATCTACTGTCAACTGAACTAATGGGTATTTTGTGTAGAATCAATCTAACGGCACCTTTAATTCTTTTTTCTGTCCTTGTTGATGCTTCTTCCCCTTTGTATGTGAGACAGATGAAAACCATTTTCTTCCTTTGATTATTTAATGAATAACAACCCCGTTTTCGTATCTCTTGTTGCTTTACTATGCTAAGAATTAATAAATGACATCTGAAGATGTCACCCAGTAAGGTGATGAAAGCTTCGCAAACTAACTATCCAGCTCAGAGAACAAAACCACATCAAAATTATCCACCTGAGCTACAAATCTTCTCTATCATATCTAACTTTAAAATTTGCTATATCTTTACGTTTATAATGACCTACACCACTTTTAGTCAGTTAGTATCTGAAGAAAAGTCACAAGATGAGAAACGAGCTCCTTTTTACCTTCAAATGTATTCATTATTGTTTTGTTTAAACGGTGATCGTTGCTTTTTCTGAGAGGAATATGCTATTGGCTTTACACTGGATAGAATCGTCGGATGACATGTCAGTTACTCTGAGTACATGCATTTCATCCTACGGTAAAACCTCCCTAAGGCCTTTTTTATCGCACACGTGAGAAGTATATAAAAATATACCGACTTAAAAACTCTGAGAAGTACAAATAATTGAGTAAATAAAATTGGAAGGCAACACTCAGTATATATACTTTTTTCTACAGTTTAGTTTGTAAGGGTTAGTTATGTTTTTACGAGTTGATCACTGATTGATATCAGTTAGAGAAGCATTGAAAACCAGAGAGTACTGGACAGCCACTGTTTCATCTTAGTTTGTTAATCACCGAGAGTATGCACCCACTGGGGTTCGAACCCAGGACCTTCCGGTTACAAGGCAAACTTTTATAGCATTGAGCCACTGGGACCTGATTTAATGGCTCATGAGTTCTAACTTCTACCCATTCGTGATTTAGCGCGACCCCAACCATTGTCATTGGTGGGACATCCATCCACACACGTGACATCTAATTGGACCCAACTGGTCACGAAGTCTCACTAGAACTGCAAGAAACTCCATCCTGTAGCAAGTCACTAGCGAGCATCAGATTAATTTTCTATAGTTTTGGTTTGTAAGGGTTAGTTGTGTTTTCACGAGTAACCTTGTGACCAGAAGGTCCTGGGTGCGAACTCCAGTGGGTGGGTACTGCCGATGATTCTTAAACTAGAATGAAACAGCTGTCCAGTACTCCCTGGTCTTCAGTGGTTCTCTAACTGATATCAATCCGTGATCAACTCGTAAAGAATATATATGTAAGTAAATAATTTTCACTAGATATATGCTCTCTGCATATTTAAGTAATTCCAAACCACTCCTTGGTCCTGGTAGAGAATACAGTTTACTGACATATTGTTAACCTACGTTTGATCATCTCACTTAGTTATCATGCCTAATGTTACCTCAGAGCGTGAATAACTCTGACTAACTGCACTTTATGCTGACATACATGTGGGTTTACAAATGTTGTGGAGGAACATTCACAAGCAGCATATGCTGAAATCTAACAGCACATAAAAGTGACCGTAACGACTGAAATCAAACAGCGTGTTGCTAAGCTATCCAAACGTATTCAAATAAATGTGTTCAAATACTGGTTCGCTGATAATCTTTTGTCTTTTGAATCACTTAGCAACATGTTGGTCACAGTCAGTTCTCGTAACCTGCATATTTTCTACTTACTGCCTACGGATAGAGACTTCTCAATCAGAAGTAGTTAGTGACACATGCAGTGATAAAGTTTATAAAGATAGACGTAGGTTCTTACTGGTCATTCTCATCACATGATTCATATTGATACAAAACAAATCTTACAATATACTAAGTACTGTCTGTGTGATTTATCTAACAAACAGGCATAAGCGGTCACCAAGTGGACAAAAATAGTGCGTTCAAAGTTATCTATCGCATTCCATCGAGTCTTTCGAACGGAATCAAAACCCGTCTTTTAAAATTAACCGAAGCTATGGGAATTCAAAAGAACAATTCTAGTCTTTGTATACAAGAGAAGTTTGTTCTACCTTTGTCTCTCCCTTGGCCTAGGTGAATTCTATTCAAAACCCTCTCCTTCGTACTTTTATGATATTTATTTAAATTCCGATTATCGCTCCACTTGATTTGACATAATTTATTTATTTATTGAATTGTCTACATATATACATATACTATCTTTGTTATTCTTATCACCCGTATAAACCTTATTATCAATATTTTGTTATCAAATAAAGGTCTTTTTTGTATTTCCCAATGAATGAAAAACAAAACGATATTGTTTTTACTGACGTTTCGCTATTTAATGCTTTCTCAAAGTATTATTAAAGCGGAAATTACAAAATCTCAGCATATATATAACAAAGAGTTAGGGGGTGAGAAAAATATAGACTTAGTTCAACTTAAAAGGACATTGCATGGAGGATTTAATCATGAGCTGACATCAGTTAGAGAACCACTGGAAAACCTGCAGGGAGTACTGGACAGCTGTACGCACCCACCAGGATTCGAACACAGGACCTTCTGGTTACAAGGCGAGCTAGTAGACCATTTAGCCACTGGGACCCGATCCAATGGTCCTTGAATTCTAACTTCTGCCAGTTCACGATAGAGCGCGGCCATTTCGCAATGTCTTCTTCGATGAGCTACTGCTTCATCTTCAACCTGCTGTACCCAGTGGGCGCGTACTGATGAAGAGTCACAAACTAGGACGAAACAGCTGTCCAGTACTCCCAGGTTTTCCAGTGGTTCTCTAACTGATATCAGCTCACGATGAAATCCTCCATTCAATAAAACAAAATCCCTACAAAACCAGTACTTGAAAATAATATAATAAGAGATGCTAATTCCCTTTGTTCATGTTAGGATATATACACTCACTGTATTCTCTCCGGGATTTCGTTAGTCACTGACAAGTGGAAGTGAGACTCATCTGCTGCTACACTTCAGGCAGTTATATCTCGACTTACTGAATGTGCCAACCGAACCAAAAGCATCATTTCAGGAGGTAAACCATATCGTGACAAGATGGATACTGTGGATGTTGAACAGCTTATTATTTTGAAATTATAATTTCAATAGTGAATTTGCATATCATGCCATAGTACTTAGAGTTAAATTTTACTCTTATCTGAAAGTAATATCATTCAAATTGGATATGAATTCTAATATTTAAATATTATTTAGTGAAATTCTGTCTGTCCGCACTTCAAATAAATTTTGATACTTTAGTCTTTCACTTTTAAATGGCTTTAAATCCTATGAACCGTATCAAACAGACAGACTAACAATAAAATAAAAGTCAAAAGAGACCAACACAGACTCAATGTAACATTTTTGCTGTGTATGTTCAGTACGATTTTCCTATGGTTACGAAAATATAATGTCAGACAAGCTAGGTGAATAGACAACATAAGAACTACTGGTAAAGTTTTAAAACTCAGGTAACTAATAACAGTATATTGAAAGAAATAGTATTCTGTACACTTTTAATTATATCCACATACTAAATAAGACCAGTGTATGTGAATTCATATGTCCGTATAATGTATAACTTCATCATTTGAGCTAAAGACCAACAAAATGGCAAAATAGCTGAACTCTTTGTGTTACTTATTTGGTACCATCTAGGAGCTAAAAGCAATGTAGTTCTTCATTAGTCTGAAATCAATGTGGAAATCTATTGCACTTAGCATAAAGTCAGTGCTTCTACCGTGTTGATGGAATTTCATCAACAACTGCCTTCTCAACAAAGCGAAGATCAGATGGCTGGTCAGAATCGATAAACTATAGGGGTCTTTGGCGACAAACCAACCAAGAACCTGTCATCCAACGAATATGCCACAGAAAATCAAGTTGAATGGGACAAATGCTGAGGGGACCATTGTGGGACATTACTCATCAGACCCTCAAGTAGAACTTGCATCTAACTGAATAATGACATTTTCGGTGGGACTGCAATTTAACACCCATTGTTTTAAACTCCAATGCATTACCTGTATCTTTAAACTAGCAGACAAATTTAGATTAGACAGGAATGCACACCATGTACTGCATTGAAAGCTTCAATCGAACAAGTAATATGAGATCAGAACTCAAGGTAAAGTCAAGGCATCTGTTTACGAGGCCCGTATAGTACATATCAGTTGGGGATGCTATTTCATAATTGGAAATGACTTTGGAAGTTTTACGAAGGCATTATAAGTACTACATATATCAAATTTACTAAACAGCAACTTGGTTCACAACACCAATTAGTCTAGAATGACAGAAAACACACTACGACGATACTAGTAAGCTTTGAATTAGCAGTTACACTCAAATTTAGATATGAAACAACCGGTTCCAATACAAGTAACCTAGAAGGTGTGAAAACACACACAAACAACCAATCACGTCCAAGGTCACCAGGAGAGATGATTAATAAACTCGTGGAGAAATCTAAAAGCTCACTTCAAATTGAAGTATGCGCTGAAGATGTCACCCAGTAAGGTGATGAAAGCTTCGCAAACTAACCATCCAGCTCAGAGAACAAAACCACATCAAAACACTCAAATTTATACGTGATTCTCAGACCGTAATGTCACTTCCGTTTATTCGCACCAAAGAGGTTCATTTCCACTGTTCGTAGTCACAGAATGTTGATACATTAAGTTCAATTCATAACTCATTGCCCAAATGAGTACCACACTCAAGGATTGCATGATACTACAATTATTTGCAATATAATATCACCAGAACTGAATCGGCTGTAGAACTGGAAAGGAAACTTACTAACACATGTAAACCTTACATATATTGTGGTATACCCGTTTCACGCATAGTTATCTGAATTTCAAACGATATTTAGTGGGGTCGCGTCTGTGGTGACTGGTTGGTTGAAAGTCATTGACACTGATGGATCTAATAATATCAAATGCGTCAACTCCGTCAACTCAGAATCCACATAGTATTGACTACTGACCAACACAAACATTGGGAAGCTACGCACATTATCAGGCTTGATGATGAAAAGGGGGGGGAAACTGTTTTCAACCTTCATTTACCCGACTAAATTTCCTGACTGTCGGTGGCACAGTGGTTAGGACTCTCGCCGACCATGCACATGGTCCGGGGTTCGAGCCCACGCCGGCGCACACCTGATATCTATGGTCGGCCTGCAAAATTTTGGGCTACCGATATCACATGCTGAAAATTCCATACTTGTACCAAAAATACGGTGTGGAACCAAGCTGCAAACCAAAAAAAAGCTGACATTTAACTACTTAATTCAGTCAATATTATGCAGTTTGCTTAGTCATTTGTACCACTGCATAACTTAAGATTAAGGCTTAGACAGTTGAACACATCAATTTTATTCTGAGTAGATTACACAGATTATCACTGTACTGATTATTCATGAGAGATAAGAACTATCTATTTTATTTGATTTTTTCCCCTTGGCTGGTTGTTTTTCTTCATTCTCTTACTATTGAAATTCGTGAATTTGCATTACTTATATATATATATATATATATATATATATATATATATATATAAGTTTTTGCATTAACTATTCTACAAAATACCCATGTGAATAACTTTCCGTCTGCATAATTTTATGTTGGATGAACAAATTATAATAGAGTTTAGACAGTCAGTTGAAAAATTTGTTTGTTTATTTCCCACATCTAAGTTATTTGAATAGTGGGTCCAGGACTCATATATGAAATTGCTTGCAATTGTTCCATCTACTTACATGCATGTGTATTCCAATTTCTTTGTCACCAACTCTCGGTGTAACCTGTTTTCAGTTTAGTTATATGCACTTTTTCGGCTCACTATTACACAAATCGAAATAAAGTTTGCATTTGGTGGGATTGTAGAGTTCATTTGACGGATGTTTAGTTTATAAACAGTTGTGATTTACACTTGGCAATTTGAAGTATTTCTCACTTTTCAAATTTCCGATATCACCAAAGGCTAGGAAACAACAAATCACTGAATTACAGTTGAATATGACAAGATATATAAAAATTCAAATCTGTTGCCTTCGACTGAAAACCGTGGCAAAAGTGTACAGATTACTTCAGCGATATATGAACTACTGTGTTTCAGCAAATTCCAGTAGATAAGTGCTACTCCGAAAATCACAAAAGATAGACGACGCCACACGTCTTGATTGTAATAAGAATTCCGCATACTAGATAACCAAACTATAATGATGTTTAAAAGCCGAATCAAAACTCAGCGAGGAGAACATAGTAATTAAAAAAAACATGGAAATATTCAAGCGATACCAAACGAATTAAAAACAAAAAAACACAAACATCTTCCATTTCAGTTGGTGTAATCGTGCTGCAAAAGAAAACGCATAATCATCATGCAATATTAGTGAATATCACGAAAAATTCCTTTGCAGATGTGTTGGAAAATTGGTAAAATTTAGCACTTTCGACGATATGTTCTTTCTGAATTTTCTGTTTCACTCAAAGAATTTCAAAATTAACTAATCTGTCTATTCGTGCTTCATACATGAGCATTATACTACTTATCTGATTTTATAGACAGTATGTTTTATTGAAAAAATGATCACTCACTTCACAATGGACAGATAAGCATTGTGAAAACAAAATTTATCAGTTACACTGTCAGGTACACCTTAGCATCTTTTCGCTCTTTCATATCCTGCAGATTAATAAATATTTTTAGGTTTTTTTTTTATTTATTTGCGTCTGCTAATTACACATATGCTGAGTGTAATTGCTTTTACTCTTCTAATTTTCAGCTTTCCGGATTTGACCTGTCTTTTTTGATGGTCAAGTGTCTTGAATAATGATAAAATATTACTTCACATTTTCATTTTGTCTCTCTCTTTCACCCACTATACGACTTATTCAATACTGACTAACCTCATTTCTGACCTGATAACCAAATTTTATTTTTAGTCACTGAGCTTTTATTATAGTCTTCAACCTAATTTGAAAGATATGCTATTGTGTCGTCTGAAAATAATTCTCCGCCATCATATAATTTAATCTAGATTAAATCCGAATAGCCTATCACCAGCTAGCTGTGAGCAATTCAGATTTCGTGTTTATTGATTTTTAAGACAAGCAACGGTTTCGAAATAGCCCGGTATTGTGTTTTCCCCCATTAATAGTTTCTGGGAGACCTCTTGCATTCAGTCCCCTTGATGAATTTGAATAAGGCAAGAACAAAAGTGGTTTGTGCAGAATAATATGGTACCATCATTTATTTCATTGGCTTCTCATCAACTGCTTACAGTCTGAATAAATTATGAGGTTTAAGTACAGAAACGTTTTAACATACCTGCAAATTTTACATGTTGTCAGTTGACAGAAAATTCCACAATTAGTAAACATTGCTCAGAAGATTGCGCTTATATAGTTTTTACACAGGCAGTTCAAGTTAAAACAAAATAAATGTATGCATACAGTTGTAAAAAAGTTGCGTAATAAAGACGAAATATGCGTTAGATACAGAGTGACTAATAAATTAGGTAACAATGTACTGAGTTCAACTCAAATCATAGAAACAAGAGACAAACAAAATTACAGATTATAAAAGGGAGGGTGAGGTTAATGACAAAGATTACGTAATCAGATGAGAGGAAAAAGACATCCAGTTACCAAGGCAAGGAAAAACTAATAACTGCTTTTTTCTGAACACATAAATCTGGTTTCAAGCGTTCGATAGAAATTGCTTCGGCAAACTTGAGGAGAATCGAGCTCCTTTGTTTATTGATAATTTTAAAGGATTTTTTCGATTTCCACCTCATGACTCGTGTCGAGGAGATGTCTGGTAATAGCGCTACTACAAGAGTTTGTTCCCTTGAGACGTAGGTTTTTCGGCACATGTTCACAAAATCGAGGTGTGCCCTTCTTTCTATTCTCCCAATGTAACTGTTCCCGCAGATACGCGTAAATTTATGTACACAATTGAAGTTAACATGAGAAGGGTATCTTTTGACTGCACCAAAGAGCATGTTGTTCGATGGCGGGAACAACTTAGCTGCAGGATAGGTTCTGGCTAGTGACGTTCTCAGTCTTCTGTTGACCATTTCTGCAAAGTATTCATCTTTAAAATCTAGTTGAATGAAGACCGGCCTTTTTTCAACCGTGATTTGTTTGATATTTGAGCCTTCACATCTTCCATATTTGTTTATGAATCTTTGAGGATAGCCGTTGTGTTTCAGCATCTTTTCGAGATTCATAAATTCTTCCTCTAGTTTCTCTGCAGAGCATATTCTCCTCGCTCTATAGTACAGAGTCTTGACTAGTGCTCGTTTATAGCTATTAGGACAAAAACTACTAAAATGTAAGTATTGTCCATTCCATGTAGGTTTTCAGTAAATTGACCTCTGGAGATTACCATCTTCCAGGCGCTGCATGGCGATGTCAAGGAAATGGAACTTTCCATCATTTTTATGTTCCATAGTAAATACAGTATTGCATCAAATGAGGCCATGAACTTATTTGAAACCTTTCTGGGAGGATTCTTTACGCTTCTGAGTCCCTTGGTGCCCGAGGTCAATGGACACTGTAGGATGTTAAATGTGTGCGGGAAGGACTTATCGTTCTCTGAAAGTAAATGCTTCAGGGCACAGCCCAAAATATTTTCAGAAGCTAACTTAATCCACCAAACTTACTTATAGTGAAAACAGAAAACCTAGTTCTTTCATTGCGAAATATATTACAGATACGGGCATAAAGTTGATGTTTACACGTATTTTAAGCTTATATGCTAAACTGTAGAAAACCAGTATTTAATTAACGTATAAATTATTGTAGGACTTTTCAGTCGAAGGAATATAATTCCAGCCCAGAAAGAAGAATCTTCGGTATCAGTCACTATCGAATAGTTCTGAAATCTATTTTGAAATAAGATATATTAAAGTCCTTAAGATGGAACAGTCACAGTTATCTAGTAATCCCCGGTTTCAGTATATATGAAATTATTTTCAAACATCTTTCATTATCCACGATTTCTCCGCAACAAATATGCCCAGTTATAATTCAGGAATGACAGATAAGGTTTTATGAAAGCATGACACGATGTTAGCGTTTATCTAATAAACAGTAATTTGTTGACAATGATCTCCGTCATCAAAGAAAATTGAATCGCACGTAACTAGCTTAATAAATAGGTGTCTAGATGACAGTGGGTTTTCCATTTCTTCAGAGATTTAACGCTTCAACTATTTCAGAAGATATGTGATTGGCTTGCACTAACTTCGTACTAATCTGAATGCGATAACAGTGGAGGCCAGAGAGGAAGCAAAAAGTTTGATAAGGATATATCCTCAATGATTTTATTCGGCATAGCTTTTCACTCGTTATATATATATATATATATATATAAGTTAGCATAATTAGCATTATTACTTAATTGGACATAATCGCGGAGATGATATTTGTAGGAGATAATAACATTCACCTTGATATTAAATTTGGCCCATGTAATGAGAGGTGAATATTAATCACAAAACGGTATATAAACCAAAGTAATAAGGGGGGTACTATTATTAAATTTCTCATACGACCGCTCCAGTGTGCAGAAGTCAGTCCACCTACTCCAGTGAAATTAGGTATACAGGTTTTTCTGTATACATCCATTCAAACCAGGTTAGAGAACACAACCAAGCGTAGCTGCAGGAGGTAGCGCTGGTTCAGTCGAAATTGCTATGATGGAGCACGTCATCAGCACCTGTCACAACATCTCAACACACACATCATTCACAGTTATTTACAAAGTGAACAGAAGTTTACCAAAGACACTGTGTTTCCGTTGATATAAGTATAAAACTTGGGCATTGTGGTAGAGTATTATTCCATTATGGATAAGATTTTACTTCGGTAAATCACACAGTGTTATACAGTAATATTAACTGGTGACGTTTCGAGCACAAACTATTGCCACTCATAATCATATCATATATTTTTTTTCATTCCTTCACGTTCCCCAGTGGAACATAGGGCTTCAAGCTAGTGGCTTGAAGTTTCTGTATCAGTGTTTATTTTTTACAGGATGGGGTTGCTACCCTCATGTCCAACCTTTCCTCTTTACCAGCATTATTTCTGGCTTAGCGAGGTAAAGGAGTGCGTCCTGTGGCCGGGGATCGAACCCCAGACCATATGGATGGTCGGCGAGTGTCCTAACCGCTATGCCACCGACGCTATCATATATACATGAGTAAAATTCACTCATGTATATAAATGAAGTAAAAAGTTGTGTGAGTGACTTGGTATGATTATGAGCAATAGTTTGTGCTCGAAACGTGGCCATCAGTAAATAGTACTGTATAACACTGTATGATTTATGAAAATAAAATCTTATCCATAATGGAGTGTGTTTCCGATTTCTTTGTAATGCGGAAGCCCTGGTCAGATGCATAGGGAAGCCGGAGTGGGGTTCGGAAAAAGCCAGCCTCTGTATCCGCTATGAATCTAGACTTGTTTAGTTCCACTCCACCAAGTTTAGTCCTCAGTGCCTCAATATTTTTTTCTCAAAATCAGAGATAAAATATTATTTTAACCTGTTTTATGTATTCTCTGATCACACCTGTCTACGGTGAGAACTATCATATATATTACGTAACTATTAGCTGTATATAAGCTAAGATTTGTCAAACATTTCCTGTTTTCATTATTATCATGATATGAGAAAGTTTTTTTACCCCATGAACATTGTTAACGTTTAGAGGATGCAATCAGTCATATTTCTTTTTACCCACTCTTCATCTCTCTCCTTCATTTTCCCATTACTCCTATGTTCACTGTAAACTTAAGTACTGATACTTAATATTCTCAGGTAGATAGGAAAAAATACGTCATAAAAGTGAACTATTCACCATCCCCTCAACTTCTATATAATCTTTGTTTTGTTTTAAATAACCGAAGTCACTATATGGGGAGTTTTATAATATCAAGTTATACCGGTCAAATATATCTAACGTGTTCAAATACCCATATCAGTCGACTACTTAGTCAATTTCTCCACGCATATGGGAATATCTTTTTATTTCAGAGTCTAATACTGTTAAGATGTACTTGCAGACCTTAAAAGTTAAACAACATTAGGTAGACTAAGGACAAATACAGATTAAATATTTATCAGTTAACAATGATCTATTCAACATTACCTATGTACTCCTTTGACCACTATCATTAATTCCAGTATATAGTATTTCAATTATAGAAATAATCGATACAAGTGTAATAACCTTGTCCTCAAAAATAACTGATGCTACGAGATATCGAAGCTAGTCTTTGTTACACATGAAGCTGTAAGAAGAATACCGGCATCAGAGACTCGAGTTTCAAGATCTATTTTCTCCGAAATGCAATTTCTAGCAAATTATCACCATTAATTCATATCATTCAGAGGACTACAGAAAATTAATTGGAGTAAAGTAGTGATCATGTTCAATTTTCTAACCGCTTTACTTCAAAATCCTCGAAAAAGTTAATATTCATTTACTTTAGTCGGTATGTAAAATGTTTGTCATGTGATTCAGAATTTTGATTCTATTTGGTGGTAATATAACGCTGTCATAATTTGTGATTATCAGTGAATGTCGTTTGTCTCAATCTGTGCATAGTCATTCAATCAAAGAAATCAGGTATTTCTACTGAAACTTCAAAAAAGTGATTTTTAGACACTATCTAAAGATTTTGTAGTCAGTTATGAACCTCTTTGTTGGTAGTTAGTATCGATTTAGCGAAATAAAGGGGTGACATTATCCCTTATCCTTAGGTCAATTTGCACTTTCCGTTGATTAGTTATGTTGCAATGAAATGCTCGATCTCTGTCAACAATGACCTTCTATAACCGGAATATGAATTAGTTGAATCAATAATTTATTATCAGTCTTACTGTGTAGCTGAACAGAATCACTGTTATCGGAAAAAATGGTGTCATGTGTCCACTGCTTTCAACAAAGAATTTGATAAATCTAATTTCAGCACCATATGTACAGAATCCAAGTGTGTAAGAAAATTTGTGAAAAAAGTAAAATGTCCGTGACAAGTAGTCGTAATAAAAGTTGCAGAGTCTAAGTCACTGTCTTAATAGCATAGTACAGGTTGTGGAAAAAGTCCAGTTGCATTTTGACTGTTTATAAAGTAAAACAATATGTTATACCGGAAAGCTTCATAAGCAACTTAAAAAGTAAAGTTGAAAAATAACTAATGAGCTAATTAGTTTGGATTTTAAGGTTATTCTGCCCAAAACTTCGCCCCTTCATCATTCAAAACATACCATTAAACTAAAGATCACTGTGGACGAAATGATACTATAGAATTTTATGATTATTTCGAATGTAAATCTTAAAATTTATAAGAATTTTATCTTTGAAAACAGGATACTATAAAGTCAAAACACTCAAATCACTGCCTATGAGCAATAAATATTACCTCCCAAAGTTTCATTTCTTCATTTTCTTTCCCATAATACTGAGTTCTGAGAAAAGGCTTGTATTTGATGAATGGTTTTGCTGAGCAGTGACTAAAGATTCAAGTAATACTAGTGTAGTATAAAACTGTTTGCTAGTGCCCAAATATCTTCCTATGTTAAAGTCCAAGGATTTATGCACTGAAAACTTTATCGCGACATATTGGCTTTAAACTAACTTTGACTATCATAATGTCACGATAGCAGTCCACCTCTTAGGCTTGTATACCTTTTAGGGACATCAATGAGTTATTTATGCAACACAGTCAGTTAGTCTGTAGTTTTCTAGTAGATTTTATCGAAATACTAATGTAATTTTGAAGAATGTCCCTTGCTTAACTATGCAAATGAAATTAAAGTTTTAAACAGGTAAGGGGGGGTGGCTAGAGAAGAAATGAATCGAAACTGTTATTTAAGCAATAAAATGTAAAAAGGAAATCTATTGTTCAGATGAATGATTTTGGCATTTTTATGATCCTTCCATTCGGATGGTTTAATTAACTTTGTTTGTCAGAGTGAACAAAGATTGTGATCGTTGAAAGAGCTGATTTTTCTTCATAACAAAAAAATACTTCAGCATAAAAAAGAACATGCACTTTCGGTTGTGCGTTGTACAGAAATTAACAACTCTCAGTGAATAGGTCTTAATCAGAATATGGGATCTTTTGTTTGATAGAACAAAACATTTTTTTACGGTTCATTTACATGCATCCTTGTGTGTGTGGGGGGTGTATGGGTGGGTTGGGTTTTTACGGATGAGTGAATCATACTGATTAAGAGATCCAGATCTTACTGAAAAAAATAGAAAGATGAAATCAACCATGATAACAATGATAAGTGGAAAGAAAACAGGTGGGAATAGAAGGGAGTTGAACGAAGAGAATAAAATAAATAAATTGTGTGTGTTTTCAAAATACAGCCAGTTTAAGGTTAAGCCGAATATTTTTCACATCACATGAACTGTGTATTTATAGAAATCATAATGTCCTTGATAATTTAAATAGTTCGATTAAATTCGTTAATTTCTTCACTAGAGTAACTTATGGACATTCAGCTGGAAAAAAATAAGAACAGATTTTATGCATAGTAGTTCTTAATGAAAATTTCCACTCGTTCGATGGAACGTCATCATATTCTAATGAGAGTAACTGGTCTACAATAACGTAGATACGTTCATGAATAGGTAACTTGATGACAGCTGATATAGTTCTCAGGTTCTTCACTCTGGCTAGAATCTTTCAGTCACGTGTATGTTGTTATTTTAGGCCAGGTGATTTGATATACCCCTAAAAAAAGTTAGCCATGACCTAAATAGCCTAATTATGAGGTCTCTGAGTTCGAAAACGAATGAAATTGATCAAAGTCTCATAAATAAGATTGGTTCCTCCAGGATTATGACTTTACCTTGCCAATAATTTTGAAGGCGATGAGACAGCATCAGTCAACACCTCTTACTGATCAGAGAATTCATCCTAAAGTAATGCACACAGCATGAAAACTTAGATCTTCGAAATAAGGTAAATTCTTGTTCACAAACTACTCTTTTCAGTTGTGGTCATGATCTTGGTGTTTTATGCAGTGTTGGATTCTCCTTTCTGTCCCCATGTTCTAAAAAATCCAATTTCGGTAACTAACTGGTTCACAAAAGCTTTCAACCTCTATCACTTCCGTCAAAACTATAAAATAAAAAACTATCTCATCTCATGTTATTTTACAATTTCCGAATCTTGATACAACAGCCCCACTCTCCGTTTTGCCGTTTAATTTTTGCCATCGATAACTTCAAAAATAAACTGAAACTCCCGAAACAGTTGCATAAGTGACCGACTGCTTTTCGATAAGGAAAGAAAGACCGGATTTGCAGTATAAAATAATACTATCATTCTATCTCACAGGTTCTCATCAGTTGCACACCTCTACCTGAAATTACAATGGTTATAAATAATAACATTTCATACTTCAATGTTTGAAACGAAATAGAGAAAACATTATAAGATGAACGCATCCGGAATACTGTAAGTATCACAATTTTTAGTTTAAGTTACCATCAATTTATATGCTATCAAACTATGGAAAAAGAAAAAGGCGGGGGCCGGAGAAGACAGAATAAAGAAAAATCTAATAAACAGTGTTAGCTTGTACGTCAACATGGCAACTCAAGAAGCTTAAAGTTCATCAAATTGAAAATTTGTTTAGTGAGCTGAGTTCACTAGTGTATATGACTAATCAGTGTAATGAAAGTGATACCGTTACCAAGGGAGTGAGAGATTGACTACACTCTCTGTGTGTATAAGTCTGGTCTGAGACGCTTGATTGTAATCGCTTCAGCAAATCATGTAGATTCGCTGTCCTTTGTATGTTTAATATTTTGAAGGATTTGGAAATCTCGACAGAATAAGCCGTATCCACAAGGTGTTTGGTGATTGCTTTTTGTAAATATCTGCTTCCTTTTAGGCATAAGTTTCTTGGAATATGCTCTGAAAACCAGATAGAAGCCCTTCTTTCTGTCCTTCCAAAGTACTTGCTACTTGAGGTACACGTGAATCTATTCAAATTACAAGAATATTTCCTCCTTAGTTACGTGGTTTTTCTAGGGATTTAACAATACATCAATGAAGACAGTGTGTAGGCATTAATCAGGATACTTACACTAATATAAAGTGCAGTCTGTTTACAAAGATGATTCATCTTGCTCAAAAATTGACAGAAGAAAATAGAGGCTAAGTAGTTATTGCTTTGATACAAACCTATTTCTCTTTTGATCAGCACTATCTACCTTCTCGCATGATGTTTTTAAAATCCACATGGTTACATTCAAAAGCATATTGAATATGCATGTCTCACTGTGTGAAACACCACTTCACTATTTTTGTTGAAGCGTTCTCAACATATAAAATCACTGAAATGTTATTATACACAACAGTTAGCAAGCAGTTTTCTTCTTACCTGCTGTGAACTGACTACAGAGCAAGTGTATAACAGTGACATAATTTTGAAACAATATTGCCTGTTACACACCGTTTTGTTTTCTTTTGTTGTAGTAACCAATTTAGCATTTTAACAATAGTAC
The DNA here is from genome assembly GCA_944472135.2 of Trichobilharzia regenti. NCBI lineage: Eukaryota > Metazoa > Platyhelminthes > Trematoda > Strigeidida > Schistosomatidae > Trichobilharzia > Trichobilharzia regenti. Next base: position 37,779,586 of record OX235270.1, read on the forward strand.
GTGTCAATCCACCCCTGCAGTGACGATTATTGCTACAGCTTGCAGATAAACAAGATAGGCTCGCGATTAAATGACCTTTGTTAAATCACTCCACTCTGAAAGACATTATGTTATTGAACAGGACTTGTAAAGCAGTGGAATATTTATGGAAAACATCATCTTTATTGACAAACCCAATACCATTGTAACAGCGTGAATTAAGGCCCTGCTTAATCTTTCTAGCAGTCTGTATCCACCTGCTAATTCGAATTTCAAACTTACGAGGGAAATGATAGGAATAAATTAGATAAGATTTGAAGGAATTGTCTACTGGTTGCTAGTTGCCACATTCTACAAAAGTACACTAAAATTTAATCTGTAAATGTAAAGAAGAAGGAAATTTAATGATTCGTAACAGCGATTGAACGAAACAGTAAAATTTGATTTTAAAAGAAACATTCAATTGTTGGTTTTGCAGGGATTCGACTGTTTACAGGATTTCATCATGAACTGACATCATATAGAGAACTATTGGAAAATCTGCAGGGGTGCTGGACAGCTGTTTCGTCCTAGTTTGGGACTCTTCACAGTGCACACCCACCGGAGTTCGAGTCCAGGACCTTCTAGTTACAAGGCGAGCTAGCTCGTAGACCATTAAGCCACTGGGACCCGTTCCAATGGCCAGCCCATGAATTCTAACTTCTGCCAATTCGCGACTTAGCGCGACCACTAGCCAATATCTTTGGCGAGTATTTGTCCTCACACCAGACCTGCTTCTTTAAAATGTTGATTTGGATCGGAATATATACAACCAGAAGTCGTATGCAGGTCCAACCACGCTTTCATCGTGCTCATATCTAGTCCTACGTTTTCGGTCAACTTTTTGGCCTTTCATCATTCAGCTTAACCAGTTGTTAATTATATCTCTGATCAGTATATTCTAGTTGTTCCCCCTTTTTGATTAGACAGTTAGTGAACCTTGGGTACTAGGGTAGAAGAATTCGGTCCCACATTACATCATTTGATAGATGACATTTTAGCACAACCTCTTCCCATAATCACACCAAATATAACCCTAGAACCTTGAAATTCGGTCTATAGCATTCTGATTCCTTTCTTTCTCCTGTTCATACAGAAATCTACTATTTAACATTTCTGACCATATTTAGATTTTAAAAAAATTTTTATTAGCTACTGGATTATTCAGAATCAACATATTAACCTATTTCACAGCAGTGACTAATAAACTATGAGTTTTGCTTTTCTTTAAATTCCTGTTCAATTTCGACATCTATGTGGTTGTATAAATTGAGGGACAAATATATACTAACAAGAGTAGAGTTTTTATAATGCGCAATTGTCAGAATAAAAGAGCTGAAGGAATTTTATGCCAGATGTACGTATATGCACGAATACAACTGAAAACATGTGGATATGATATCACACGTAGGTATAACGATACATAGTTCACGTAAAGTGTCTCACTTAAACTTAAACGAAGTAAACGATTATAAATTGAAAGGAATTATGAGCTACTGTAACACTCTTGATTGTTGCTCCAACTGAATATTATTCACTTTAACCATGAATTTAACATCAATAAATCTTAACACTAATAAGAGGAAGGCGAAATGAAGGATACGGTTGCGTTCATAGGTTAGCTACTGGGTGAATACACTTAGGTTGGGTAAACTAAGATATTGCCAAGCTGTAAAAGGTTTATTAGTATGTATTCATGGGAGGGGAGAAGTGGTTGAGTGAATCAGAGTGGATTAATAATGGATATGAAGATATTTACAGACAAGATGCAAATGACACCTAAAAATTACAGAATACTGACCAAGGGGTTTGTAAATTTACAGATACCAAATGAGGCCAGAAAATAATAACAGAAATATGTGGAATATTTGGTATCCTATCGTTTTTTAACAAATCACCATGTACAAAGGGACTTCCATAACAGGTTGGCTACGCGGTATGTTCACTAGCTAACCAATAATTAGTTTAAGAAATAAGGATAGACTGCCCTGTTTCGTCTCTTCCATGTGTATTAACCAGTTCAACTGCCCATGCTGAGCTATTGGGCTAGCCCATTTGGGCGTACGATAGGGTAAGCCGATCGTCCAATTTCTGAACATCTCCCATCTTGTTTGGCAAAGGTTCGAATAAAGCTGTGCGCAGCTGAATACTAACTCATGTCATCAATAGTGGACAACAAGTTGATTCTAACAAAGCTTTTAAAGTTATTTATCATGTGTCACCCAACCTCTCACATGGTCTACAAGTACGACTCTTACATACAGCAGAGGCAGTTCCTGAAACTACTTCATTCGCAGTCTAAATGAGGCCAACAGGAGATAAAGTGATATCATGTCAAACATTTCCAAGGCTATTTTGGCTGGTAATATCTTCTTTCTCTTTGGATTTTGGTCGTATCAACTATTCGGTTAACAGAACTAGATTTGAACAAGCCAAATCTGTGTGTTCAGGAGAAATTTGTACAGCCCCTTTCCTTGCCATGCCCAACTAAATAATATGTATTAAGTTATAATAAACGATTTCCCCCATCCCCTTGTAAACTATCTTTTGATTTCCTATGTGCTACAATGGGGAATTTTTTATGAATTCAGTGTGATAGGCGATTTAGGGTCAACAATACTCAGGTACATCCCGTCAATGAGCACTAAACTGGTCAAAAGGAACATCCTAAATTCAAATATCTGACACCCCGTGAAACACGATCAAAATCTTTTTAATATTAGAATTGAATTCAGACACTGTGTTACAGTGTACTTCTTTCACTTGATAAAAGACACAGTGATACAGTATTTGTTTACTGATGACATTTCGAGCACAATTTATTGCTCATAATCATATGATTGACCACTGTATGTGTTTTGTTGAATAAAATTATTCTTTGGTGAAATGATCAAAATCTGCTCATCATTGTATTGCTTAATTTAACCAGGAAAGTTCATTCATTTCATCATGCATACACAAGTATACATGCATGGATACATATACATATTTAGTGACTAATAGTCAGTGACAAGAAAAGGGACCACACTTGAGATTTTGGCTATACAGACAGGTTATATTAGATTGACATGTGTGGTTAAATCTAATTCTCTCTTTATATATCCTCTTTTTCTATACTAAAGAAAAACAAAACCTTGTAGCAGATGTTGATGAGTGATGAATTTATATCTGTCATCAGATACGAATGACTAATTTTCATGTCATAATGGTGGATACAATTTTTATTTCACTCTTTGGTGGTAAATAGTCGTGATGGTGGTAGTGATGCGCCTATACCGGTTATTATGTTGTCTCTTATCCTGTTTAAGGACACAACCACATAATAAGCAGATAGGCACACACATGCACACACACACAGGAACAAAAATCACCATTTAACACCAATAAGAATGATTATTAAGTTGAACATACAGTTTAACAAACAACATGAATTGAAATGTAAATATTTTTTTTGAATAACAAATTTACTGATAATTTCAAGTTGATGAATGATTGATTAATTAGAGGTTGAGTGGTAGTTTTTGAAGACTTTATTATATATTCATAAAGTCGAGTAACCATTCAGCAACATACGGAAACTTGAAACCCGCAGGCGGCATTGTTTCGCTCACGTGAAATTCATCAAATAAAACAATTGTATTTTGGCTAATGGTAGCTAACAGTGGGATTCGGGGACTTAGGTTCCATCCTATTTCGGATTAATCAGCTGGATGCATCTCCATCCACAGCAAGTGATGCTGTTCCCACTGGGAATCAGTAATCATTGTTTCAGACGCTAAAGCATTATCCGCTAGACTATTGGGCTATCTCTTATGCAAGGGTTATTACTTTGTTATTACTTTGGCAACAATAGGCTTAAATCACCGAAAATACGCATTGAATTATGAAGAAAATAAAAGGCAAATCAGTGAAGAAAATTTTCTTTATCGATGAAATCATCTTAAAAGTGTACAGTCGTATTTATATTTACCAAAAATGTAAAGTAGTCAGTTAGTGAGTAATACGGGGCGACGTAACTGATATAATTACTGAGCAGTGGCTTCAAAAGTAAAAATAAATGCTATAGATTACGTAATACTCAACGGCACAAAGGAGGGAACTTATAAATTAAATAAGGTTAAAATTGTTATTGAGTGAGAAGAAAAGTGGTAGTTGAGTGTCCATTTAACAGGTGTGAAGAGGGGCAGAAAACGTAAAAAGGAAAGTGTGAGAGTGATAATAGTGAATTGATTAATAAAGTTAAATCAAATAATCATTAAAAATAAAAACAAAAATTTACAAAGAACGATTAGTGAAGAGGTTACGACCATCGTGGAACTTCTCCGCCACACATAATGCCGAAATCTGACGTCCATTGTACCATTTGACCTCACTTTTTATATAATCTTGAAAGACGATTCTGGTGGAGCTGCGGGCCTGAGTTTACCGACTGAGCTAATAACTGTCTTGCATTGTCTTTTTGCTAACCAGGCCGGAAATGTTCAGAGAAGCATTTGGAAAGTGTGCGCTTTGTGCGGCCAATATAACTAGCCCCACAGGAACAGGTGAATTTATAAACACACAATGAAGTGACCCAAAGCGGCAGATTATCCTTCACACATCCATCGATCATTTGTCAGCTGTAGAAATCGATCCCCAGCTCAGCCGAAGAGAAGACCTTCCTCAGTAATCTCAACAGACGGTTCTTCAGGATCTCAGCTTCGGCATCACCTTTAAATTCAACGTTCATGAATATCAGTTTCTTTAGCGCCATTTGGGTTTCTCAGTGTTTGCTTTACTTCCATGTTTTTCTCGACGAATCTTGAAGGATTTCCACTTTCCAATAGGACTAGTCTGAGTCGCTCCAGTTCACCATCAATGTATCACTAGTACATATCCTTCTTATCCTTGAGGATAAGGAGTGAAACAGACTCTTCTTTCTTTTCAAAGGGATGCAGCTTTGGAAATTCATGTATCGACAATTACATGTTTGTTTTTCTGTTGACTGATCTTTGAAGGGAACTGTCAAATCTACTTCCTGGCGAAACATCCAAAGTATGGAATTCCAAGTTCATCCCTGATTCCGACTTGAACTGGATAGCATGATGGCAGTTTCTGAACTCCCAAGTTATCATTTCGATGTTGGCATTCTCATCACATATGATGAAAATATCATCTATGTATCTTTGGTACATATGAAGACTATTGGTAGTGGGTTGTAACATCCTATTCTGTAGACTTGCCAAGAAGAAGTTTGCAAGTAAAGGACCAAATGGCGACCACTCAATCTCTTTGTTATAGAGATTGTTGCTGAATTGGAACTGGACATTGAAAAGGCATCTCAACAGTAGTTCCTTTAATACGTTTAGTGGTAGTAGTTTTTTTTTAAGCTTTGAGAAATAAACTAGAAACATATGCGTATCTGAATGACAGGCAGAAAAGCGTCTATCATTATTACACTACCAATCAAATTTAAAAACACAATTCATACAGCTGCAACACTCTCCGTTGACGGCAAGTTAGTATTTATCACATTTCAAAATCGTTATTTTTAGAGGGAGTACATACTTAATATATCTTCCAGTCTTTCACGAAGTTAAACTGTCCTTAATTAACGTTTTTAGTTAAAGCGTACTGTAAATAAAGTTATTGTTGCAAGGAGACCTGCCCTGACAACGAGAGCAGAGGTTTTTTAAGGTAACATTTTCTTGAAGCTTAATGACTGATGTCAGAGATCACAATCTGTGAACTTTGACAGGTCACTCTCAGAAAAGACCTTGTTTACATGTTAGGTGGACAGTCCAAAAAATACCCCCTGTGACAAGGTGCCAACCAAAAATGTGTACGTTTCCGGAAATTTACAAACTGACCATCTTCTACTAAGTGGTGAAATCTAGAATTAAGAACACTGTACATTCAAATTCATATTAGTGAATATTGAGATAGTGCCACTATAACTACACCTTCCAGCAGCACGCAAGATTGAATAAATGTTTAAAAAAGTATAGTGGGAAGGCTCAGGAGTGATATGAAAATATTCAAGAACTGCCTTTATATATATATATATATATAACAATTAAATTGCTGGGGTTGCTTGACAGACATTTTATTGCATTCAGTAATGCATCATAGTATGCAAATAATTCAGGTGAAAAAATATTGGTAACCTACTCTGTGATGAGCTACGCACCTTTCCTCTACAATTCCCACCAGTGTGAAGTTTACAACAACTGTCATTTTCATTTGAGGTTATTTTCGACCTTAATGTTTATTAACCGGCCGTCAACTTACCCTTATTGACAATCAACGCAAATCTTGATAAAATGATGACTCTTTGTTTGTTAACGATGCATTCTTTAGTTTATAGTGAGTTTGGTTGTTGCTGTTGTTGTTGTAGACGAATATTACAAATAAATTTAGATCCCTGAGCATTTTACATCAACGTAATGGACTTTTACATGTTTTTAGGATTTCATACCTATAGTTCCCCAGATTGGCTTGAGTAAAGCCAAGAGCAAATATATTTTAGGACTGAAGGAACTCATTTTATTTTACGGCTTTATTATCATCTGGTATCTTCAGAAGCAACCACTATCAAACGACTGCAATCTAACCTCTGTATAGTGTCATCAACCCTACATGACTGTGGTAACTGTTTGAATGCATTATAACATTTACTTGGTTTTCCGAATTTCACTCATTGGGGTGAAGTGATAATGGAGATTTCAAACCTACTTATTCCCTACTTTAATAAACCTATTAGTACTAAACAGAAAAACATTAGTGAAAACGACGTCGTTTTGTCTTTAGTTCATTAAGAAATACAGAATTTTCTTCATAATAATTAATTATTTGGTTACAGGATTTCATCATGAACTGACATCATATAGAGAACTATTGGAAAATCTGCAGGGGTGCTGGACAGCTGTTTCGTCCTAGTTTGGGACTCTTCATCAGTGCACACCCACCGGAGTTCGAGTCCAGGACCTTCTAGTTACAAGGCGAGCTAGCTCGTAGACCATTAGCCACTGGGACCCGATCCAATGGCCAGCCCATGAATTCTAACTTCTGCCAATTCACGACTTATCGCGACTACTAGCCAATGTCTTTGGCGAGTAATTGTCCTCACACCCGACCTGCTGCACCTTGCACCTAGTGCACCTGCACGAATTCCCACCAGAAACCTGAATATGGCTAGACCCCAGTGAGCAACCAAATCCCTACAAACCAATTCTTGAAAATTATTTGTTTGTTCACATGATAAATTACTCCTACTTGACATATCTTCAACCTCGCCCGCTCCTCTTAACGCTCGAATTTTCTGTTATACTGTGCATAAACATACTCTGGTTGTTAGATTACACTGGCATAAACCCTTCCGCACTCTTGTCTGCTGTTTCATTACTTTATTAAGGATTATTAAATACCCATCTAGGTACATGTTTGCGTATATTTTTGGCTGTTAGAAACTGAAGAAAAGCAGTAAAATATAAGACAAAATCAGACTTTACCTGTTTTTTCATTCTACATTATACGTGATAATCTCTTTCAGTGTTCATTTGATTAACTTTCCGAAAGTAAGTTGATTTCAGAACTCATCAGGAGAGGTTATTTTATCGAATTAGAACTACGTGTATTAGTATTAGTTTAAACAGTATTTATACGTTAAAAGAAAATAAATTCTTTCTGTTTCTTTTCATATGTGTTGTTAGTTAATAATACGTTATGTTAATGATTCATGCAGAGTTACAATTCTTATGTAAATACATGCACACCGTGAATTTTCCATAAAAAGCTTATAAACAACTTTCAGTAGATAGAGATTTCTTCTGTTCTGCTGCCTTTCAATTACTTTTGATATTGTGCACTGTGTAAAATAAATTGAGATTGCACTTCTCAGTATGACGTTAACTTTTTAACCGATAGGCGTTTCTTGTAATTAGTAGTACGACAAACTTGAATTCGTTTATTGATACAAGTAAACGTTATCTGATTTAATACTAGAATTTTATGCGTTAGATTTGTTATCTCACTGGTGGTGTCAATTTCTCTTGCTCTCTCTCTCTCTCTCTCTGTCCATACCACACGCATATACAGTTATGAAAAGCAAAAGTTTTCACTGACTTAACGTTAAAGTTTCGAAGTCATTCAGTAGAAAAAAGTGATTTTATAGTTATCGACGTTCGTATTGCCAGTCTGAAGATACCCTTTTTCATGGAAATTTGAAATGTTGTTACCTGATACTGAACTTATCACTTAGTCGATCAAAATAGATCCTCATTCAAGAACCGTAATTGTGTAGGGGAGAACGTCAGTGGAAATGAAATAGCAGGGTTGAGCTAGTCAAGAAAACAAAAACATTCGGAAAACATATTACACTACAAAATATACTAAACATATTTTCCTAAGTAAAGAAATATAGATGAAATTTACATTCATAGATTAGTATCCATTATTCGTATACTAGCATCTATGTGCCCTCTGATTACTTTAAGCAGCAATCATACCAAGTGTTAACTAGATCCAACCATGTACTTTCATAAAACATTCCTTTAAAAATAGACTATATATATAGCTAGATGATTTATTTAAGCAGCCTGCAGCTGCTTGTTGTCACACTTCAATATTCGGCGCGTCAACTTCTGCAGACCAGTGACAACACTTATCTTTTGAAAAATTAGTCTGAACCAGATACATCATGAGCAATAAATTATTTCAGCAGTTCCCACACAAGCTTAGTGGTGACATTTATAAAGAAGAAACCTCTTGGTTGGATTTCAATTTTTTTTTTAATAAATCATGATGGAATATAAAAAAATAGTATGCTGTACCAATTTCTACGTACAATTAATACTTTTAAATTATACTGCTTAAGGTCGATAAAGGCCAGACAAATTTTCAAATATATCCAAACAACCTAAAAATAGCTATGGATGGATCAACTTTAAGCAGAAACAAGACTGTGACAAGGCTATGATCGATTACCAGGTAACTTGTTATGTACCAGTCGCTTTTCACGCTAATTTATATGTTTTCATGTAGCATTTTCATCCTGAATATTATATGCCATGTGCGTCGGTGGTATAGCGGTTAGGACACTCGCCGACCATCCATATGGTCTGGGGTTCGACCCCCGGCCACAGGACGCACTCCTTTACCTCACTGAGCCAGAAATAATGCTGGTAAAGAGAAAGGTTGGGCATGGGGCTAGCAACCCCATCCTGTAAAAACTAAACACTGCTACAGAAACTTCAAGCCACTAGCTTGGAGCCCTATGTTCCACTGGGAACGTGAAGGAAAAATTATTTTATATTATATGCCGCAGTTAATACACTGGGCTCCGTTACCTCATATATTTCTCAGAAATCTGTTCCTTACAACTACAAATATACTAATAATGAGTTTCTTGAGCAAGAAAATAGTTAAAACATCGTTTCATATAAGTTATTTAAATAGAATCTATTGAAAGTAATGAAAACACTGTCTTCTTTCAATTCTACAGTGCATACACACTGAAAGTACATTATGTAGTCAAACACCTCTCAGGCAAGACTCACAAAAATTTACCGATCGGACAGTAACACGAACTGTTCACTTTGAAGAGTTACTGTTAGTTTAATTGGTAATTAGTCCCTCATAAGTCAGATATAACTGATAAGTTGTTACAAAAATTCCCCTGAAAAAGAAATTGTTGAGAAACGCAATGATAATAAACAGGTTATTCTCAATACACTTGAAAGTAGCCGTTGTGTTCTACTATATGTCAATCTCTCGAAGTGTGTATGGCTTTTTAACATTGAACTGTAAAGTGTTTCGTGTAACTTCTGGAACTTTCTTTTCGTATTCTTCATTTACCACTGTCCGCTTGCTTTTAGAGCTTATAACCTGTGCATAAAATTGGTTAAAATTCTCATATACCGACCTTATTCTACCACTTATCTGAAAACTATTCACTCTGCATTTCTCAGTGTTCGCAATAAATCAAAACGAAAAATTTGACCAGATGAATAATTTTCCAAAAAACACATACGTGGGACAAAATCCTAACTGACGAAAATCAACTTGATTAATTTGCTAATTAATTTATCAATTTAGCAATCACACATACTGGAATATCGGAGAATTTTAGTTTGTCTTCGCTTACCTAAGCATGCAAATGGATAGTTATCACAATTATTATTATTATTACTACTCGGTTAGTGATGGGCGAAAATACAGCTTTCGAAAGGCAATTCATCCTATCTTGGTTGTTCATCTAGACTTATCTTTATTCCGGGGTGACTAAAACTCAACACCCTTAGGCTTCAAATATCAGTGTACTTCACTACAGCTAGCCGCTGTTATTGATGTTTCCTTCCATTTCTTGTTCTTCATTTACTTATTGGAAATACTTGTCTTTTTCATACATACTATGGTTGATTAGGCCACATAAGTTTCAGCGCAATGTAAAATAATAGTGATCATTGCTAGAAGACTGTCCTTAAAATGTATTAGCATTTCACTTGGACAATGAGTGCAGTGGGTAGACGGGTGTATTGCTATCAGCTATAGTATATAGATGGCACCAAAAGGTATAGCTTGAAGCTTTCTGATTATGACAGATTAGTTTTGAAAATATCAGCAAATGAATTCTCATGATTAAGGAAACCCGTTTACTCTTAAACAGAAGTGCTGATAATTAGTATGATTCACCAAAGAAAGAATCGTAATGAAAGGATCTTATTGTAGTTCTTTACTTATTAAACTCTAACAGGACAGATCGTCGACAAATTTAGAGCCCAGTTTCCACACTCTGTTGTATCCTTTAGCTTACTGAAGAACTTCGCCAAGCACAAAAATGATTAACAAACAAGTCCGACTGATGACTATTATGAAGCCTATTCGTACAATTTTTAGCACCCTGATACACATTTTTTAAAGCTGAAACTTCTTGGAACTATCACAAGTGATTATTAGACAGTCTCTTGCTGAAGACATTGCTTAGTAATTCAATACAACTGAGATAATTAAGTTGCGTGCTACTCTGAATAAGGTAAAGTAGGAATTTCATCATAGCCTGTTCTGATGCTCAGAATGTCCAGTTTTAAAAGAAGGCCGGTATAATGTATACTTATTTTTAAACTTTGCATTCAAACTACTGTATATGGCGTTAGTGGCATAGTGGTTAGGACTCTCGCCGACTATACACATGGTCCGGGGTTCCATCCCCTGCCGACGCTCATCTGATATCCATGGTCGGGCTGCAAAATTTGGGCTAGCGAAATCACATGCTGAAAATTCCATACTTGTACCAAAAATACGGTGTGGAATCAAGCTATAATCAAAATCAATCAAAAAAATAAATATTTCAATAACTATAGAACAAGTCATAAGGGGGACACCTGTTTCTCTACTACAGAACAGTGAATGAAACATAATTTGGAAATTAAGGCCAGTCCCTGGAATACATTGTAGCCTTAATCTACTTAAATTTAATTGACAGTAGTAAACATAGGATCGTGGAAATAAAAAGCTCCAGTTCCACGAATCCAAAACCAATACATATTTTAAAAAGTTGCACATTTAACTGGTTTAGTTCTCATATAATACTGTTTGATTGTCCAAACGAAATCGCTTATGCTTCAGTGGGATAGAGTCAAATGAAAACTTGAAATCACCTGCTTTTCTAAGATAATAGAATACAAGAGAATTTCTTTGTTTATAGTGTGATTTCATTAAGTTTTTGGTAAAATTAAGATGTTTACACCACATAATGCTATATATAGTAATCTTAAAGGAGTATTGCTTTGCCGAAAATCCTGGCCAACAAATGATCCATAAACTACCCAGGTTTACAGTGAAAAACCCTGGGGATAATATATTCGAATCTGGTCATGAAATAGTCTTTGGCTTTAAGTTCATTAACTATCTCATTAAAAAAGAACACCTAAAATAGTAGAACAACAATTTTTGGGTTTATATGTCTAAAAACTTGAAGTAGCATCGCATTATCTTGATGGAATATCTTAAACTAGAAATATTCCATATAATTAACTAAATGTAGTAACTCTAACATAGTATCATAAGAATGGATTGGTGAGCTCGTGAAGAAACCTAAAAGCTCACTTCAAATTGAAGTATGCGCTGAAGATGTCACCTAGTAGGGTGATGAAAGCTTGGCAAATCAACCATCCAGCTCAGAGAACACAACCAAATCAAAAATTGGTAAAGTATACACTGTTGTAGTACAGTTAATATTTTTGGTGCAAGCATCTAACATTAAGCAAATATAACTGGTCTTCGCTGGGCAGGTGGTTTGGATTCTTTTTCTGGTCGACCCACTCCTAAACCTGCTTCAGCCGGTAGTAAGTCTTGAAAAGAGGGTAGGTTAAGCTTGAGGCTGGCAGATCTAACCTATTAAAACAACACGACAGTTACCGCATTTACAGAGCTCAAGCTTGAAGCCTATGCTTCACTTGGAACACAAAACGATGGAAGAACTGGTCTCACAACAGTACACATTCTGAGTTTAAATAATATATCAGTTGACATTTTAGATTGAAGCGTTCATTGCCCTTTAGATGCAATGGCTTATATGCATTTTACTGCACTTTCAAATATGGACTGTCTTACACTTATTTGATATAATATTGGTTGTTTAGATTTTAAAATCACTCGTCCCTTTGAAAAATGTTTCTGTGAAGCATACCTTGACTATTAGCATTAAGACCCTTTGTCATGCTGATGTCGTTATATTTTGGGCCCATTTTTACTGGCCAGTGATTTCCACTCCTGAAAGGTCTATTGAAAACCAATGGATGAACGGATATTCATAGTCTTGTTTAGGGACTTTTCATGAGTGCGTGCCCAGTACGTTAGAAATCCAGCTAATAAGTGTCTGGTTACTGGGTGAGCACACTACAACTCATTTACATCAACCAGAATTTAATGGGAAACGTTTCTTCGATCTCGATCTACTTGTGAAATAGTTCTACTGTAACGGTAGGAGACAAGAGACATCATAATACAATGCTTATTTGGAATTTGATATCTACATGTAGGCAAATTATCTACACCTCATTTGAAAATCATCATTCACACAGATATCCCGACTTGTGCAAATTTCTATCCTCATATTGTATTCCGTTGTCTTCTTTACGTGTCTCCCATATTTCGCCACAACACTGGTTTATTCACTCTCTTTGAAGTCAAATCTATTTCTCCACAATTTTTTTTTTTTTAGATTTACAGCTTGATTCCACACTGTATTTTTGGTACAAGTATGGAATTTTCAGCATGGATATCGGTGGCCCAAATTTCGCAGGCCGACCATAGATATCAGGTGTGCGCCGGCGTGGTCTCGAACCCCGGACCATGTGCATGGTCGGCGAGAGTCCTAACCACTGTGCCACCGACGCACAGTTTTTGTTCCGATGAACATCTCTTTATATACTCCTGATGAATCTTCTCAGTAGCATACACAAAACTGCTATTACCCGACTTCATCAATGAGCATTCTTCCTGAAACCCACCTCAATGTGGCTCTCTAGTCGCAGCTTCCCATCAGTCTTGAAGCTTATCTTTAATTGGCAGTGGAGTGAAACTAATTCAATAAGCTGAATAGACATATAGACACACTTTGACTATCCAGTGATTATTCATCTCTACAGACTGATTCCCGTAAACTGTCGCAAGCTGAAATAATAGAATTCTGTGCTGCTTGCTTAGTTACACTATCTGTTTTGATTTTACTGCATTTGGGTTGAGAATAGTTAGCTGTGCTACTTATCCCTCTGAACACCAAAATTATCTACGTGAATTCTTATAAATTTGGTTTCAGGATTTCATCATGAGCTGATATCAGTTAGAGAACCATTGGAAAACCTGCAGGGAGCACTGGACAGCTGTTTCGCCCTGATTTTAGACTCTTCAACAGTACGCACCCACCGGAGTTCGAGTCCAGGACCTTCTGGTAACAAGGCAAGCTAGCTCGTAGACCATTAAGCCACTGGGACCCGATCCAATGGCCAGCCCATGAATTCTAACTTCTACCAATTCACGACTTATCGTGACTTCTAGCCATTATCTTTGACGAGTATTTGTCCTCACACCCGACCTGCTGCACCCTACTGGTTACGACTTCCCACTGGAACACAGGTAACTACCTACCTGAATAGGGCCAATCGCCAGTGAGCATCTCATTGGTATTCAAGTGTTGGTTTGTAGGGATTTGATTGGTTTTCAGGATTTCATCATGAGCTGACATCAGTTGTAGAATCATTAAAAAACCTAGGAGTACTGGACAGCCGTTTCGCCCTAGTTTGGGTCTCTTCATCAGTATGTACCCAGTGGTTTAATGGACTACCAGCTCGCCTAGTAACCAGACGGTCCTGGGCTCGAACTCCTGTGGGTGTGTACTGCTGGAGTCCCAAACCAGGATGAAATAGCTGTCCAGGTATTCCAATAGTCCTCTCAATGATATCAGCTCATGATGAAATCCTCCAACTAATCAGACAGAATTCCCTACAAAACCAATACCTGAAAATCTTATAAATTTAGTTATTTTCAAAACAGTAGATACTTACATTTATATGGCTTTTATAATTCTATGGCATACTTCAGGTAGGTGCTGAAATGTCCAGTTTTCTGCGTTAAAATCACTAGATCTTTTTGATAAATTGACGCCTAATGCTAACGTCTTTCCTAATTACGTGTGATGTTGCTTTCATGGTGGTCAAGTGCAAAATTTGTGACATGCGTTCTATAATCATCCCTGTAGACATGAATGCTTGGAATGATGCTCCAGGTGATAAATAGTAGTTTTTAATGACAGTAGCCACAGAAACAGATTTCGTATTACATAAAGATCGACTAGATAAATACTACTACTACTACTACTACTCCAATGTGTCAGTTTATAGTCTTTATTAAAATCGTGTGTTAATTAGAGGTAATTATAGTGTGCACAGTTCGTTGCTGAGTAAAACAGTTAAGAAATGAGTCATACTGTCTAGCTGATATCCTAATGGCTATCACCATTATTATTAGTTATTTAGATATCCCATTGTCTCTTGTTTATACACCCTAGGTTAATAATCCAGTAAACGTAAATAAATAAAAAATAATCTTTTTTTTCCCATTTATCTAGTTTATTCACTTCATTTATTAATTAGGGAATGGACACATTCAGATTTGTCTTGTTTACACTATTATAATGTGTTTTCTTTTGTGTACAATGTGAAGTAGTAGATGAATAGATAATCGGATGGATGAATAAATAAACAAATGAATAGAACGAGAACGGAATAAGTAGATTATGAGGACATTTAGAAAAACATGAACACTTTCCTACATTTGTTTTACCATATCTTTATGTTTCTCTTCTAACATCCTTTAACAAATGGTAAGGTGGAGAGTAATTGGAACACTTGGATACTCTTAAATACGTTGGTCTTTATTGTACTCTAGAGGATATGTTTGCAAGACCTGCATGTTCTGAGATGACTAAAGAAACCAGGTAATAATCCACTTTTATCACATACACATACACACATACGTTGGTACTAATTATCAAAATAAACAAATGCTTATCTTACTCAGTGCCTAGACATATCACGATTTATTTAAATCTATTTACATCTTCCGTTTTTGCATAATGCAATTAAAAGAGAGTGTGTGCCGGTGGCACAGCAGTAAGGACGTTCTCCGACTATGCGCATGGTTCCGGGTTCGATCCCCGGCCACAGGACGCACTCCTTTACCTCGCTAAGCCAGAAATAAAGCTGGTAAAGAGGAAAGGTTAGGCATGAGGCTAGCAACATCATCCTTTAAAAATAAACACTGCTAAGGAAAATTCAAGCCTCTAGCTTGAAGCCCTATGTTCCAGTGGGAACGTGAAGGAATAAAAAAAAAATTAAAAGAGACATTGAATACTAAGCGAATAACCTATCAAGGTCTAAATGTAACAGACACGATTCAGATTTCGGTGTACTTACAATCTGGAAAAGCCAGTTTAATTAAGATTGGGGTTACACATAAACTAACAATTTTTGTAGAAAAGATTCATAGACTAAAAACGTTTGATAACAAAAATAAATTCATTTACTGAAGGTATGTGTACACATTGATTATTCCGCTAACCCTATGACATGAAAATTCATTATCCAAAAGGAGCTCAAAAGTTGTATTTGTCCACTTAAAAATAACCTAAGTGAAATGTTAGATTTCGCCTTTGAAGGACAGTATGATAGCTCAGAATTTCGATGAACAAACTTGGCACAAGTTCATGCGAAAGTTAATACCAAAAATTACAAGATATAATTGCATGACAAGCATACATGAATGAATTTAACCTCAATATGAAGAGTTGAGTGATCACAGGGAATTTCTTGTGGAGGACCAAAAACAATTACAGAATCACCAAAAATCTGAGAGCAATAAGGCACCAGTAGTCAATGATGCCCACTCACAACCTTACATAAACCTGAACCCGAATTATATGGTAGCATGATCCCAACCCTGGTCGTGTAAACGTGGATGATTTTCTGAATAATACTCCTGAAGTGCATCCAAGATATCTGATTCAAGTGCTGTGTAAACGCAGTCTTGAAAAGCTATTCTGGACAGTCATGTATATCACGATACATTCGCGTGCAATAACTAGTGTAGAATAGTCGAAAACTGTAGTAGGTAAGCCATGCATAACTGATATTTCGCAACTGTAAGCCTTTATGAGTCACATCTAGACATCATCTGCGTATAACTTGTATTCTAATAGACTTGTTTCAGTGACGCGGTTACAGAATTCTTCACTCTCGAGGACTGTCTATGATGTAGGGCTACACAGATTCTGTTAGTATATATTAATTAGCCGGAAACCCACTTTATGCAAACACTGTCATGTTTAGCTACTATATACAGTAGTAAATTAACTTGAGAGCTACAATGCATACTCCACTGGTAAATTCTGACACTAATGAGGACTAAGTAGAACAGTATCAGTTGCGTATGAGTTTTTTTTCCGATCTATTTTCACCACTGTCGTAGGTCTATCAGACAGTTGTACCGACCATGGGTTTTATTCTTTACATTAAAGTTATCGTAAATTTCTGACCTGTAGCGATAGACAGGTATCTGAGGACAGCTGGCTTCTATTATCCTTGAACTTCGAGGCTATATTATTTCTCGTATTTCTGGTACTGTAGCTAAGTGAATGATTTATTTTAAGTAAATACAGTGTATTTTGTTCGTCAGTGTTATGCACGTACTTTGCTTGAAGTA
Organism: Trichobilharzia regenti; assembly: GCA_944472135.2. Classification (NCBI taxonomy): domain Eukaryota; kingdom Metazoa; phylum Platyhelminthes; class Trematoda; order Strigeidida; family Schistosomatidae; genus Trichobilharzia; species Trichobilharzia regenti. The sequence continues at coordinate 37,796,842 of OX235270.1, forward strand.
TTAAATTGGATCCTTCATGCAGTGCTGAGGGAACCAGTTTTGTATGCTTAAAGAAATAAACAACTGTCCAAAGATTGAGACGACACTAGGACTTTAGATATCCACCAATTTTACCTTACAATAGACTCTTTGGTTTCTAAAAATGAAAATTTGCTATTCATTTCACGCTACTTAGTTCTCTGAGGTGGAATCATTCTTTGAGAAAGTGTTTTTTTTCTCTATTTGATATCTGTATCCCATAATAACATTGAGAGGGCTGATTATTTAACAAAGAAGCATCTTTGTTAAAGTCTCCTTGGACTTAACTTTTATAGTATGATATTTTGTACAGTGTTCCGGTAGATTACTATGCAAATCATCAGGTGTGTGAAAATAAAAATATTCAAAGTGAGGAATGTTACTCCACCTCTAAGAAAAACAGAAACTTAAGTTACAAGTGGATAACTGATTAAGCGAAGTTGTTAGGTTAATATGAGATTAGATTGGAACTGGACAGAGGCTTAAGATGGAAGCAGTTATGCTCAGATTAGCAGATTATAGGCAGAACACTTTTCAGGTTACCTCAAAGCAGTGCTCAGAAAGAAAACAAGAAAATAATCACTTTCAACTATTTTATAATTGCATACATAACCTATGAACGAGGGATGAAAACTAATATTCATAATACTGATAAAAATGAATATAGCTCTTTTTCATTGGTAGTACCAATTATTCAAAGTTTGGTTACACTTGTTCTGATTAAATGATTCAGGATTGCTTAGTTCAGTCGCAACTGCCTCTGTAGTTTGCAGAAAACAAACAGGAATACTGTGTAGCAGTCAGTCTAAGATAAAGAGTGAAATTCTGAAGCCACTGTTTATTTTCTATAGTTTTGGTTTGTAAGGATTAGTTATGTTTTACGAGTTGATCACGGATTGATATCAGTTAGAGAACCATTGAAAACCAGGGAGTACTGGACAGCTGCTGTTTCATCCTAGTTTGGGAATCATCGGCAGTACGCACCCACTGGGTTTCGAACCCAGGACTTTCCGGTTACAAGGCAAGCTCGTATACCATCGGGTCCCAGTGGCTGAATGGTATACGAGCTTGCCTTGTAACCGGAAAGTCCTGGGTTCGAAACCCAGTGGGTGCGTACTGCCACTGTTTATGTTTAGAATGCTATCTATGCCAACTAGCCATGAATGTATGCAGGTTTTTACTGATTTCACTTCCGAATAACAAAATTTCCTATCAGTTATGACTGGAGCAGTGATTTTAAGTATTGTATGTGTACCCTTCATACTCGTTTCGATATCATAGTTTTTCTAATGTTATTGTTCAGTTGTGTTTGCTGGTGTGCATCCTGTTTTAATTTGATTTCTTAAGCAGAATCACTAAAACACTTAGTCCAGTTGAAAGACTGTTAAATGCATTTGGTTGCTCCTCACTGTTTCTCTGGTGCTCTGTGATATTTCATTTAGAAATTTGTACTCACCTTTATGAATTATTATTGAAAGATATACTTGTGGCGTGTGGCACTGCCAAGATTCATTAGAAGTATATAAAGAGATGTTCATCGGCACGAAATTACCAAGTTGTGGAGAAACAGACTTGACTTCAAAGAGAGCGAATAGACCGGTGTTGTAGCGAAATATGAGGGGCACGAAAAGAAGAAAACGGAACACAATGTGAAGGTCAGAATTCGCCCAAGACAGGAGATCTGTGTGAATGATGATTTTCATATGAGGTGTAGATAATTTGCCTACATGTAGATATCAAATTCCAAATGAGCAATGTATTACCAAGTCTCTTGTTTTTTATCGTTGCATTTAGTGTTACTACCCGAGGCAATGAAAACCCCATGCCTTCAGGAGCTTCATGTTTCACTTAGGTGACGTCGCCGAATGTCCTGGGGCTGCTGATGAGAGGCCGATCAGGTGATAAAGAGACCTAGGACACATTGGCTGACCGATTGGTGGCAGAATTCTACAACCCGATGTAGAGGCAGCTGGCAATGCAGAAGTTTCACGCCATTAATTTGGGACCTTATGGAGACTTGTTAGTGTTAGTGGTAAAGCTAATGAATCTACTACGCCGCGCACTCGTCACATTGAACGTAGAGTCAAAATCGCAGTTATTGACTTCCCAGTCCATTAGTACTGTTCCGGGCCACACCTCTCAGCAAGAACAACTGGTTAAGGCTGCACGAACCATGGACATTGTTGAGCTAGCAAAGGTAACCAAACAGCGGCAAACACAACGGTAGCCATGATGGAGTCACCGAAATCGGATCAGTGGGAACGGAATATTGAAGATTTGCAGAGTAAAGTAGTGGCGCTACGAACGATTCCCAGGAAAGACCAGTGCTTTGAATAGGTCAAAGCAGGACACTGGAGGAGGTACTGCCCAGAAAGATGCAGAAGGAAACATTTCAGACAGCATAATGTGTGTTCTCAAAATATTACTTGCTTTGTTGTACTTCCTCTTTGAGAAGATTCTCTTGAGACCTCAGTTATCTGCGAACTCTAAGTAACTCATGTTCCTGCTGAGATCTAAATCCGTATCACCGAGGGCTGCAGTCAAAAACACTAGCACTCAGCCATTCGCGGTTGCAATTTACCTCCTGTAGAACTTGACTGGATATAGGTCCACGGTTTCCAAACGATTCCGTCCATCCAAAAAATAACACCACACACAGTGTACCGTGATGTCGAGCCACTAAGCACTGTAGTCACAACGCAAGCTTGACTGACAGCATTTAGTCTGCACCAAACAAACAAAAACGATTAGACTAATGATGCTTATTATTAACTAGTGTCCAACCAAAATAGTGAAGTTCAACAGGAACTTAAAGTATCTGTAAAATTATATTAATTACAAATACTATCTTAAGATGATGTTTAAGTGACGTGAAGCAATGTCAAGTGGGACATAAAACCGCAGGTAATCTCTCAATTAAGAGCTGATAATATACCTGTTAATCTGTCCTGCTTCTTAGTCCTATGCTAGTCAGTGACGCGAAGCTATATTTAGATAGAAAAAAGAAGCTTTGATTCTGGGTGAACTAAGTTTGTGCTTGAACTCATGTCAAATTTCTAGGGTTATGACTCCAGGAAAAGTCTAGTACCCACTATGTGTTAAATAATTAGTTTGAAAAAAGAGACAGTTATTAAAAAACAAACGAAAAAAAACAACAAACAGAAATGAGATTTAATTATTCCATTATGCGTAGAAATGAGATTTCCCTGTTTCTCTGTTTACTTCCTTTCATTTGATTCTTTTCTGCTTCAATTACTTTACTCTCTTTTACATCCATAAACACTTTTGTAGCTTGAAATGATTTACTGTGCGTTATTAAAAAATAACAAGAGGTTTGAAATGAGTTTAGTCAGTGAGCATGTAAATTATATCACTTTATTAGCTCTTCGGGTTTCGAGTGGAACATAGGGCTTTGGTGGCATATTTCCTTCTTCTTCTTCGCGGCCATCACATTCAGGCAGCTCTACGATTGCCACAGGAAGCCTTGGACCTAGGTTTCATGCTAGTTAGTACTCATCACCAAGGCGTATCTGCAACCTTGAAGGAACTCATGTTCCTTCTGAGATTCGAACCCGCGTCACCCAGTCCTCCAGTCAGAGACGTTACCACTGAGCTATTCGGGCTCGCGACTGACCTCATGTAGGACTGTATTGGATATTTTTGATTGAACACTAGTCAGTAACTAGTGTAATGTGTCAAGTCCTTTCTTTGGCGCAGATTGAATTCTATCAGTCAGGTTCGCAATGTAGCTCGTCAAACCTGACTGATAGAATTCAGTCTGCACCAAAAAAAGGACTAGACACTTCGCACTGGTTACTAGCGTCCAATCAAAATACAAACAGGAATGCTGTACAGCTGTATACAGCAATGATAGCAAAAGCAAGAAAGCATGGTTTAATTGTTACCAGAGAAAATCAGACCAAAATAAATCTTCGAAAGACATTATAATTAATAGGAAATCTGCTTTCATAATAAAAACACTCATTAGTCAGAAGGTGAAGCCTAAAAATGGAGACAACAAATCACACCAGTCAGTCAAGATATCTAGAAATATTACGTAATATTAAGTTCATCCAGTTCACATGCATTCTCTTTATTTCTCACTTGAATGAGTTATTTCCTGTGAACAAAAACAAAACCTTAAATACTACGCTTCAGTTAACAATGATGACAGCTCTGGAGTGTTATAAATCTGTTAGCGTCAAATTATATACATAGGTTCAATTAAGCTAACAAATTTCCTGGAAATTGTGCAAGAAAATGTCACCGAAAATGTTCACACCTTTAACTTATCTTAAAGGGTTAGTGAGCAAAAGTTCACTAACTAAAGGCAGTCCAAAAGTGTTATATGAATGAGTCAGAAAGTTTCTGAAAAAAAAATTAAGCGACAACTCTAAGCATACAAAGGTCATATTAAAGTCACACAGTAGCAGGTGACCCAACGAACTGAATTAGTGGTGAGGACTTGTATTCGCTCCTTGCTATGAGTGAGAGTAACAAAGCAGAAAATCAAGTAGTTGGTGAATAATTTCATGTGTAGAGATATTGCAGTCACCTAGAAACAAGATTTCTGCAACAAGTAGGTGTGGTTAAATCCATGGAAAATAATTTTTTTTCCTTCACGTTCCCAGCGGAACATAGGGCCTCAAGCTAGTGGCTTGAAGTTTGTTGTAGCAGTGTTTAATTTTACAGGATGAGGTTGCTAGCCTCATACCCAACCCTTTCTCTCTACCAGCATTATTTCTGGCTTAGCGAGGTAAAGGAGTGAGTCGGCCGGGATCGAACCCCGGACCATGTGCATGGTCGGCGAGCGTCCTAACCGCCATACCGCCGACGCATGGAAAATAAAATAAAAACTATATATTGATTGAACACTACACACGCAATATTGTTAGCAAACTTTATCACTGAGTCAAAGCTGAACACATTAGGTTCTCAGACTTAAAAAGTATTCTTGTCACTCTACATACGTCAGACAAGGAACTCACATCACTGCCAAAAGATTTCAATCATTTTATCAGTGAGAAATATTAGTTAAGTAGGTGAGTTAAATCAACGGTATTACAAGTAAACTGCAGAAGTGATTTTTGAACTAAACGCAAATATTCCATTAAAAATTCACCATATTTCTTTGTCCTGTTTAGAAACTTTAGAGACGAAATGCCTTCGCGAAATTTCTCGTTTCACATGAAAGTAAATATTGTGGCCATATGTCAGCTAAAGTCCACTTGACAAAATAAACAAGAATGCATTTTAACTGCTACTGCTATGATTATAAAAATTAAAATGTGGTGGTAAATTCAAACAGAGAGTGAATCACATTAATGGAATCGATATAGATCCTAGCACTGCAACCTAGTTACCCAGGTTCTCACCTCTTATACAGAGTAAAAGAAATAAGAATGACCTTAGATATGTGAACAATTCAGCTAAAAGTCATAGGACTAGAGAATAAGAGATGTGTTAAGTAAATGGATGAAGATGAAGATATATTACGAATTCAGTTTCACCTTCGTGATATCATCAGTGGTCCTGAGAAGCCGGTTCTTGTGGTCTCATGTCCTCCAGCTGTTTTGTTCTTATTAACTCCCGCCGATCAGCCTCTACTTTTGTACACAACTTAGATCAATACTCAGTGATTGCATCGACTGATTTGACCTCTTATTGAGAATATCTAATCCACTATTATTTAACATGTCATTTTATAGCACATAATCAGTAGATGTGATTCCCATCTACTTCAAGTGGTGATGACCTGCCTGCTTACCAAGACGGTTATTTTGTCTTACTCCGAACTGTGTACATAAGTCGCACATCTCAAAATAGAAGTGGATTCATTGAAAGTACTTCTTTTCACTTACTTCCTACGTCCTTTAATTTGATAAAAGTCATCTTTCAAACTTCATCAAAATCAGAAAAGCATCTTCTGAAATCGATGGGTGATATTTGACTACCAAGAACTAAATATTAGGAGATTACCACAAAATCACAGAGTTAGTCAGGTCAAATCAGCCTCGCATTGTCACAGTGATTAAATTTACGAAATGAAGTTACACATTTTTATAATTATGAAATTCAGTTTTGCACATTCTCGGTTCTGTTTCAAGTTTTATTTTTCATTTGAATGTTGCTGACCCTACCTTTTGCTATTTTAAGACGTTTCCGTAATTACGTAATTTGTTACCCTATCACAGTTTCTAGTAAATGTTGTTTCCATTCACATTTGAGTTCCACCTATTTTTGAAAGAATATTCCTCTGACTGTCCAGCAGTCATTTCTTCAAAATCTAATCATTCGGACGCAGGAGACTTAAACCGTTCTGAAACCCAGACTTCCATTTCATCTCTAAATATTAACTCTCATATTATTTATTGTATTTTTCATATATTTTATTATAGCTTGATTCCACACAGTATTTTGGTACAAGTAGGCAATTTTCAACATGTGATATCGGTAGCCCAAATTTAGCAGGCCGACTATTGATATCAGGTGTGCGTCAGCCGGAAATTGAACCTTGGACCATATGTATGGTCGGTAAGCGTCCTAATCGCTGTGCCACAGACGCACAGCCAAACCAGGATTAGGTCAGATAAACTTACCAAAAACATATATTTTAGTACTGTTTCTGTTACGAGTACCTGAGAACAAACAATAAATTAATAAAAGATGAGCACATATTATCCTGCTGCATTTGCCGTTCTTAATTTATTAAGGTAGCTCGAAACTACATTTAACAGTTTTTGTGCAGTCCTTCTGATGTGGCATTCTTTCCTCATCACTGGATATCACTGCACCTTACTTACACCTAGCACTGTAATTCTTACTTTGATCGGGGATTATTTCTCCTGTTTCATACTTTTTAAATACTGTTTAGTTGTGCAAAAACATATACACAGCCTGAAGTTGATCCGTGACACAAAATGCAGTAGCAATCAGCTTTTTCCAGTAGTTTTCTTAAGACATAAAATAGAAATACAAAAGAACCAAAGTGTCTTTTGGATGGCTGACATATGATGATTACTGCCAGTCATCACTATTGTTGTTCGTGTTAATTTTAAATTATTTTACCAGGCTTATATTACAGATTTGCATCAAGTTTATGCTAATAAATAAGATTAGTAAACGTTCCTTGATAGATGAACAAACTGTTTTATGTGCAGTGTATAGATGTGTTAACTGTTCGACATTCTCAGAGAGTGCTGCAGGAGATAAACGAGTATCATACACTTTCCATTCTGTTGGTAAAGAATGGAAGCTAAGACTTGCTTTTCTAAGTACAGTTTTCTAAATGATGGACAGTTTTTATTTAAAATTAATTTATTGTACAATAGTGCATTAATGAATCAGACTGTCTATTTTGACTGTTACAAGAAAAGTAGGTGCAGTACTTACTGATTTATACTTCCGGTCATTAACAATGATGACGGTGACTCAATCCCGTTTACAAATGATATATTTAGGCTTTCTTTGGTATACACCAAAGAAGCAACAAAATCTGGTAATGCAGGATTTAATGGACTTATACATTTCAGTAAAAGGCCTTAAGTTAATTCTATACTAGAAAAATCTTATTTGATAAAAAAGTGTGACATCATTTCGTGTAAAATTTATCGCTCATAAACATTTCACTGTGCTCACATAACTTTCAATCTGTGTTTATGTAACTCCATTATTTCTAAACCCTTCGATCTGATTAGTAGTAATATTTTCCATACCCCTGGTGTTGGTATTGCGCCACTCCTGTTGGACGAATTAAGTGTAGATTCGACAAACAAGGACTCTGTGGTTAACGTCTCCTTCCACCTAACTATATTGTTGTTTAGAAATATACCTTTGTCCCCTTTTGCTGTATATTTCGCGACTGCATTCAGTTCAATCACTGAGTTTCCTTCTGTACTGAGCACGTTCTTGAGGTGAATCATTCAGCAGTTGGCTAGATTTTTATGCTCGAATAACCTGACTCACTTCAATCTACTGGAGTGACTTGCATAGTTAACTTCACAGTTATCACAGACTGAATCATTCTGTCTGAATGGACCAATATGGTCGTTTAGGCTACTGAGTGTAGGCTTAAATGCCATCCTAATTCCTGCTTTATTAAGAATCCTATTCAGGGTTTTAGATATCCTATTTTATATGGGGGCACTGTAGGCGCCTAAAATTGCCACTTGATAGATTAGCTACTACTTCTTTTGTCTAGAGTTTTTTTAAACTTCATGATGAATTTTATGGCATAATTATTTAGCACCGATGCTTCTTCTATCTGCCTTACTTCCCTATATTGGTTTCCTGATGTGCTACTTAGGGTTTTCGCTCATTTGGTTAGGCAATTAACTAAGCCTGTCTTTACACAAAGAGGATTAGATGACCTAAAGTCTAGATATCTACTAGAGTATATTGGCTCTTTACAAACACTGGTGTATAATTTTTCTTCTTCTGTTCGTTTAATTTACACTCTAACATAGTTAATATCATCGCTTATATTAACGGTAACTGAATACTACGAATACTTGTTTACATCCTATGAAGCGATTGCTTCAGTAACTTGCATTTTCTGTTTTAAATTAACACTCCACAGAAAATTATTTGAACATGTAGCTTTATTTCGTAGTCACATGACACTAGCGATAGACGACTGTGGTGAGATAAGTCTAAATTACTTGTGAATGAATTACAAGCTATTTAAAAGGCATATGTTATAGAAAATTGTAATAAGATAAGTAGTGTGTGAAAGTGATAGAGACGTTGGTTACTGGACGCCAGTGAACATGGTGTTCCCTTTTTATCTGAACGTTTAGCAAAAACATAACTTACATATAACTACAGGTATGCTGAGTGCAGTTCATTGCCCTGTGAACAGTGACGTTACATCTGAATAAATTTTATTTGAAGTTTATAAGGTGATGTATTTATTGTCACGACCTGTGTTTATTGTGCTAAGTGCCTACAATTATTCTGCTAAAGTGCTATGTAAAATAACATGTGGATATTATTTCATAGCATTATGTGTGTCAATCAGAATCCTTCAACTGGAGTAACTATAGTTAGTCTAAATATGATTGCACTTTTTTAAGTGGTAGTGATGGTTTGACTGATTGTTTAGTCACACCTCATTGTTAATCTTTCTCACAGTATCACAGTCGCACTTTTATCCTCTGGAATAATATACTAGCTGTTCAACAAATATGTCTGCCACAATTAGTCTATCTGCAAAAATGATGTACATGAAATCATGGTATATTCATTCTATAGTGTCTATAAACTGGTTAAATGAACGTTTTCAGTTCAGTGTCATAAAACTGTATCATTTGATAAAGAATCAAAGGATATTTTAACAGCAAAAAAGAATGCACTGTTAATAATAAATCCACCTTTAAGGACACAGATAAAACGTTGCAATAAACATTTCAGTTTTCAAGGCAAGCCACACATACACAGTTATTGACGCAGTGGATGTCTGAATGACTGATATCCCATTAAGTTTTCTGTTTTACCAACTAACAGTAATACATCCCTTCAAAGTTTGAAAAAGAAGATCTTAACTCACTTTCAAGTAGCAAATAATTAGATGGGAAGTAAATTTTTGCCTTTCTGTCTATATAAATATATCTTCTTGTAAAATCAATACTAAATTTCCACACTAAGTGTTTGAACTGACACCCCTAGTTGCTAATTTCCTATTTTAACTATCAAGCAAAGATAAGCTAAGCTCATATTCTACTAAAATACATGAAATTATTCATATTCATTCAAATCGCTCATCTACTTATTTGCAACAAGACAAAACTAAAAATTAAATTGTATAGCTAACATACAACCGTGAAGTGTATGTATAAAAAAGGCAACATTTGAATGTTACCAACATTGCAGACAAGTTCTTCAGTTTACACTAAATTTGTATCAGATCACTTAAGCATTTAATGCTTAACCAAACTAGATCAAATCACTGACTTAGTCTTCATGCATATTTCGGCAGTTGGTTCGCAATGACGAAGTAAGAATGAAGTTCTCTTCAGAATGGTACTCGACTAATAGCCTTTCAAATCAACCCGAGAAAAAAATATGTACATATCTGGAGTGTACTGCTTACGTTCATGGTGAAATTCAACTTGTTCAACTGTTTAGAATTTCTGTTTTGTTCAGAATAGGCTTATTCAACTGAAACATAAAGCATATTTTGGAGTTAATGTACAAAACTCGATAACTTTATAGTGATAAGACTAACGATGTTGTGTGGATTGCTATACCTTGAATCTATCGATTAGGTATGTAGTGTGGTCAGTAAAGTGAGTCGCATGACAGTGCTGTACAGTGTTTTAAATGCTTTGCCTTGGGTTTTCGATGATCGATATCAGCCGGTAAGAAGCATTTCGCCTCTCAGCAGTACGACTTACCTAAAAGTCCCAAGGGACTTATGCTATTGCAGAAATTCACAAAGAGATTCCAGTCTAAGCGTCTAAAAAAATTATTTTTTAGGTGTCAGAGTATTCGATTGCTTTCTAGTAAAATGTGTCATGGACTCATCTAAGAAACCAGAGGAAATCTAAGAGCCATTTTATCATATTTTGGAACCCTTCAGAGATGCATTCATGATATGAAAAGGGAACAAACCTATCTGACTACTATCAGAAGGTTCTGGAAACCCATCAGTCAAAAAGGAAGTGCATAGTGGAAGCTTTGATATAATTGAGGTTACTCAGGATTATTCTTTATTCATTTTATTGTATCTTATGAAGGCTTGTAATTAAACAGAACTTAAAATCTTATGAGTCAGTCTTGTCTGAAAGAGTTGCTGTGAATCTCAGAAATACTCTGGTTTAATCTAAAAAAAAGATATCTAAATGTGGAGTTAACGTGTAAGACTGGAGGAGAAAGGGGAATATTTATGGGTATATATTCGAAAACATGAAATAAAGGAGATCTTCAGAAAAGATCACCTTTGGAGAAATTGTCTTTTTATTTTTCTAAAGTATCGTGTCTGTCAAACGGTAAAGATCTCGTGTTACCTATATCCACATTAGAATCATTTTCATCCTGTTCTACACCAAAAAACCAAGTACCACTAGTATTAATATTACCAGTGCATTGTAAAACTCTTTTTTAGTACCATCGCTAAAATAACACCTTTGCCACTCTCCTACCCTTCGTTCAACACTTTTTTAGAAATTCCAACAGACATTAAACCACAAACCGACAGATATTGATAGATGAAGTGTAGGTCTTAAGTTAAATGGCTAAACATAATGTATAGACAAACACATAGGACTTCAAGTGAACATAGATAAAACAGAGGTGATGAAGATTCCTGGCCAACACCATCAGCCACAGCAACAACAACAGACGACAATCAGCCAGCATAAATGGGAGGAACCCGAAAGAAACAACCTCCTTTACCTACCCAACTACCGATCTGGGAAGCATCGTTTCAACTACAGGCGAACAAAACTGACGAGGATATCAAAGCCACAATCGGAAAAGCAAGACAAGCTTTCATTACTCTCAAGTCTGTTTAGAGGTCAACAGAGCTCACCATCAAAAATAAGATCCGGATTTTCAACTCCAATGTGAAGTCATCCAGTGCTACTTACTATACGGATCAGAGACTTGGCCAGCGCGTCATAAAGAGCATCTCCAACAAACTTCGGACCTTCATTAACAGTTGTCTTCGCTCAATACCACTCAAGATCAGATGGCTGGCTGGCCAGAAAAGATCAGAAACAGGGAGGGATCTCTGGCAATGAGCGAACCAACTCAGCTGGAACCGATTGTGAAACAAATAGTCAGGAAGAAATGGAGATGGATTGGCTGGTCATATTCTGAGGAAGCCATCAAGTGACATCAGTAGACAAGCCACTGCTCGAGTGGAACCCGAAAGGGAAGCGGGTGGCGAGTTGGTCGTCAGTGCACTGGTGGGGTGACTTGGAGGAGGTCATGTTGGGAGGAGATGAAAGCGTGTGGGCAGACTTGGAGTGGGGGTAAAACGTTGGCAGAAAACCGAACGCAATGGAGACGCGCGGCTGAAGCCCTACGTTCCTATAGGAATTAAAGGATAAAATAAATAAATATTAATAGACAAACACATTTAGCATTAAACATACACTATATTATTATTATTATTATTATTATTATTATTATTATTATTATTATTAATGTTATATTTAAAGGCGTTACACGCAAGTGAATGGAATTTAACGGACACTTTGACGGTGAACATGCTGCAACTAATCTTCTAAATGGAGTTGATTTTTCATTTTCATTTTAATTCTATCCCCGCCCTACTTGAATAAAACCAGTGAACTTATTACTAGAAAAAAAAAATTGATAATAAACTGTTGACCTAATTCTTTTAATGAATAACTTCAACGACTGGATAAGTGGTGTGGTGATTTTAAAAAAAAACTGTTGACCCAGATAACTGTTGATTTGTTTTTCTATCAAGCTGAGGAAAGCATATGTATGGTAAGCTGTTTTCTAGACAACAACTGGTACGGATTCATGCAGATATACAAATGATTTCAGATTTTTTGTTAAGCCTAGTATTATTTTGACCTGTTTGTCAGTTATCTAGGAAGAATGGGGACCGCCTGTTCAATCACAGTGAATAACAGTTAATCCCGGTTCTGACTGTCGTGTATTGCACTAGTTACTTTTATCCTTTTTTCAAATGGGAAAATTAGTTGAGGAAGAAACACGTCACTGGTGTACTGCATAGCCATTAATTAAATACCCCAGTGAACCTACCGAAACTTCATAACAGAAAAAGGTAGTACATGGTGGGTATAGAAAGTTCAAAAGTTCACATCATCACGACTATTATCACACATACACACACACACACACACATCCAAACACATGCGCATCCGCTAACAAGTAAATATTGCTTACACTTCTTAATCAAAACAAGACAAACAGACTTCTAGGGCTTATGCAAAAAGAAAACAACAACTGTTTGTATTACTGTTTGGTTTTCACTGTTATATTTTTCGCCTTTTGTTCCCCTTCATATTTGTCATATTTATTTGACAGTTATCAGGCGACGCTAGACATAACAAATGCAAAATTCGTAAGTCCAATACATATGTTGTCTAGTGTAAATGTATAAGTCACAGACGGCATGATGAATGATGGAATTTTCTCCACTTATCATTAGTCCTAGGTCAAATTACTAGAAATGACCGCATCCACCATCCACAAGTGCTTTGTCTCTCCTTAATATTGAATTCATGTATCACAAGCGTCTTCGTTTGTAAGCATCTTGTAAGGCGCTTCCTATGATCATCTACTGGCTGATTGTTGTGCTCAGATTTCTTATGTCGGATTAGGTATACTCAGGAACTTATACTTCTGATACTGCTATGAATAGTAATAATAACAGCCTATAAACTGTCTATAAGGGAGATTACATTGCTATGAAAACGAAAAAGAATTTTTCCCACTGATTTCTTTGTTTTATATCTTATTGGGAATTGATAATTTAAGAACAAGATTCTAGGTGACCATAATAGCTATTACCCGTAAATAACAACTGCTGTCTACAAGCAGTGACTAGTTCACCCATCTTGAGACAGTTAGTCATAGTCTCTGATGATGAACTCCCCCCCCCCAAACAAGAGAGACCGTCTTCTGGTGTTAAGATCACTTCGATAGTCTGGCTAGCGAGTCCTACTGGTTGATGTGAGTGGTATGCAACTACTCACCTTAATGAATCAGTAGTATGTGGTCTCATATGCTTATGATTGGTTTCTCGATTGCCGTTTATGGTATCGAGCAAACCACCTATTGTAGTCTGAGTGATTTTGGTTTCTGAAGAAAAAAACTATGATGAAGTCTCACCTCGAACTTTGTGAACTGGGAATTAATTTTCACGTTTAGAATTCGAGAAAAATTACTTCACGTACCAATAACGCTGAGACTGATTGTATTAAATGGCTGCTTATTACTCGTTTATTATCACAGCTAATGTGTTGTGTGTTTTTTCCTTCACGTTCCCCAGTTGAACATAGGGCTTCAAGCTAGTGACTTGAAGTTTCTGTAGCAGTGTTTATTTTTACAGGATAGGGTTGCTAGCCTCATGCCCAACCTTTCCTCTTTACCAGCATTAAATCTAGAATAGCGAGGTAGGGAATTTCATCGGCTGGGTATCGAACCCCGGACCATATGCATGATCAGCCAAAGTCCTAACCGCTGTGCCACCGACGCGTCACAGCTAATAAGGTGTGGAAAATCAAGACTGCTAATTTTGACGGACAGTATTATAGTTGATGATCGTATTCCTATGCTTTAGCTCGTTTTTCTACACCGTTTGTCGTTATTCGGAGTGATTGGTTCAAAATAGTGTGGACTTACGAGGCACCTACCTTTCCTCTTCTCACCTGCTATAACTAAATGAGTTTGTATGCAAGCATTTTTTCGAATTATCTATAATGAAGCAAATAATTATCTTTTAGAGGGAATGGTCATATTAATGATACTGATACGACTCCTGGTATTATCAGTATTCCAGATTTTAGACGGAAATTTGGTTTTTGTGTCAAATATATATATATATATATATATATATTATATATATATATTTATGATCATATCATATATGCCTCAACATAACAGTGGCATATTTCATATACAAGGTCAGAACACTGCCTAGTCGTCGTGGCACTCGTCATTTTCTCCTGAGAATACATTTTGTGGAAAATAAAGTATCCAGATAGATTGTTATTTTCAGGTTATCTATTTCAAATTGCTCCAGTGTTGGCTTGTTAAGTGGGTAGATATATAGTGCATAAAATGACTAGAATTTTCTGAAAAGTTGAGCACCAAATTACCATTGGATATCACGATTACTTATTGATCAGATACGAAGAATTTAAAACAGTTAGTGAAACTTCGAGAACCATTACCTCCGTTCATTGAACGTCTCTTGTCAACTCATTAGTTGGGAGAAGGTCTTGATCGCGACTACTTTTAAACTTGGTACCCTATAGTTAACAGCCTGGCACTTAAATAAAACAGTGCCATAAGGCAGCACTGTTGCTAACTCTTTACCAAGACATCCTACATAGTCCTAATGACAACGAAAATTAATCTTCAATTGTTGTCTGTGAAGAGTGAATTGATATTGAGACTAATGCACTAGGGATTTCAAAAACGAGGTGGAATCGGATGAATCCTGTAGTCCTTTCTGAAAGTGATTAGCAGCCGGTGGGACACGTTGCTAAACTATCTAAATACGAAGAACACTAGTCGGTGCGTCGGTGGCTCAGTGGTTAGGACTCGCACCGACCAAGCACATCGTCCGGGGTTCGATCCCCGCCGACGCACGCCTGATATCAATTGGTCGACCTGCAAAATTTGGGCTACTAATATCGCATGCTGAAAATTCCATACTTGTACCAGAAATAAGGCTTGGGATCAAGCTATAATCAAAAAAATTTCGCATCCTTCAGGTGTGGAAACAACAGACTCAAACTATAATCATTATCTTAAAGCGTGCACGCAATAATGAACGAAAGGAAAAAATATAATCGTAAATATGGCCTTGTAAATAGTCCTAAAACCACAAAGCTAAAATGCATATATACTAAACAATAACCATTGCTTATAATTAACATGACGGTGCCATTCTTATACATCTATGTTGCATGATATCTTGTTAGCTTATTAGGTGAATAAATCTATTGACACATCTTACTCTCCGCCTTAAGACCAGAGTTGTTTGACTGCAGCAAAGAAACTAGACGTATATACTTCATGCAGCAAATATCAGTAATGACCGAACTTATGGAGAATATCTGTCCTTCAGGTTATCTATGCTTAAGTATTCTCCAAGCTTGTGTTCTGAGTGGTGGAGAAACCGTGGATATTGTGTTTGTTTGATCCAAGATGACAAGCAGTGGAATCCAAGACATGCAACACGTCCTGTTTCAGATTCATCATCTGGATGTACCTATATCCTTGGATAGTGACAGTACTCTAAATTATACTGGGACACGGTGCCCATCTTTTCAAACCTCAGTGTCATTCAATAGGCCACAAGGGTCAGCTCTCATGGAAATTGCAGTGAAACTTCATTTTGATGGAGTCATCGTGATAAAATGTAATCGAAATATCACAACGTCTTGTTTAGGTAGCAGGTCGAGGGTCAGCAAAAGCTTCTAAACCTTTCTATCCACTGACAAAGATTTGATTTCACACTACTCAAATAATCATCCCACTTCCAAATACCTATACATTAAACATTTTCATTAGTAATACGTTCATCCGTTCAGCTGAATTAGTCCATTATCTCAATGGTGATAATTATGCCTATATGACTATTGTTGCGAGAATAACATTAGTTTATTCCATAGGTTTTCCGTTAATAGAGAATAGAAGAGTGACTCCAACGTATTATTCAACATATACACCTTGGTGACTTTTGCCTAACAAAATAATTTTGTTCTCCTTTTTTCAAATAAAAGGTTATTTGGATAGAGAAGAGTTGAACAACTGCATAAGGCTGATCATTAACTCTCCCAACATCTGTATACAACGAATTTAGTCTTGATCCCACGAGAAGCACAAGGCCCACTGATCTCGAAGATGTGAACAGTTGGCGATAAAAGCATCACACATTTTTCCACAATCCAAATGCTTTCCAAAGTCAACAGAACACCAAAAGGAAATTGTTTTGTGAAGTAATAGCCATCTAGGCATGAATGATTGATGGACAGATATGGCCAATACTCCTTTCACTCCTGGTAAAAGAATAATGAATTGGCTTGCATTATTTCCGCTTCACTGGATGCAAAGCCGTCATTATCGTTGTAGCTGCTATTATTATTATCATTATTAGTAGTAGCATTAGTAGTAGTATGGGGAAATTTAATTGACCTGGTGATGAAATAACATTGTTGTATTAAAGTATATGCCTAATTTCAGCCAAAACATCCGGCTCTTCATTGACATATTTTGCTATACAACAGTGAACAGTTCCTGATGCTTAGATGCTTAAGCCTCTAATCAATTATGAAGAAATCAGCATCCTGTTAGATATCTTTTAATATGTGGTGAAGTAGTTAAACTGTACAGAATTTATTTGTATCCTCATTCGAAAGACGCTTTTCACAGTCGACAGAATAATTATTTCTACATATATTATTACTAACATACTTCCAAGCAGAAGTTATATTTTCACATTTCTCTGGTTTTTCACATATTTCAGTTGTTTTGGACACTTACAGCAGCTGAATTTCAGTTTTAAGTTAGAATCTGTTTTAGGTATATATTCGGAACCTTGTCTGAATGGTTTTATAATAATCGGAATTCAGTCACAAATGGCTGGAAATTGTCTTCACAAATGCGCTGATGACATGAACTTGGTGTGTGAAATCCCTTCTGATGATTAAATTAGCGAATGTATAGAAACTAACTGAAAGTTAACTCCGTAAATTAGCGTCACTGTCTCTCATTAATTATCTCGTTCTATAAATGCTGAATATGGTTAAGTGACCAGTAGAACTAGGTATACTTTCACACTGAATGATGTCGATTCGAATGCTCTTTTTATGCACTAATGATTTTTGAAAAACCCCTGGACTTAGGGGAGTTTGAATCTGAAGCAAACACAACAGATTTTGCAAAGTAAGCTGCCTACATCGTGTGCGCTGACGAAATAAATGATGGTATCATGTCATTGTGCACAAGCATTTTTTTGGCGCATTTAAACTCATAAATAGGCAGTTTGTTTCATAGACAATCGATTCAAGGACTTCTGTTGCCTTATATTTTCAGTGGTAGGTTTACAAAGTCGGATTTCCCATACATTTGATCTAGGTAGGCCTTTAGAAGTGTCTTTTTGAACCTTGAATTCTTGAGATGCAGGTTGACGATGTTCATATCATGTCTTTTCGCCAACACAAACTGAATTCAAGTGTTGGTTTCAGGATTTGATCATGAGCTGACATCAGTTAGAGAACCATTGGAAAACCTGGAAGTACTGGACAGTTGTTTCGTCCTAGTTTGGGAATCTTCAGCAGTACGCACCCACTGGAGTTCGAACTCAGTACCTTCCGGTTACAAGGCGAGCTCGTATACCAGTAAGCCACTGGGATCCGATCCAATGGTCCTTGAATTCTAACTTCGAATGGTTCTCTAACTAGTGTCAGCCTATGATGAAATCCTGAAACAAACTGAATTGTTTGTTCATGACAGTGTCAAAGTTTTGACCAACGCATTTTACTCATTTCTAAAACTCGTTTTACTAAGACCTACTGAAGTGTGACTTTCAGCCGATATAGGATTATTATAAGCAAATGGCCTCTGGAAGCAGTGACCAAAGCTTGTACTTCATTCTTCAAATATCACATGAATGTCAATCAGCTAATGTATTTGTCTATCATCGATAGCGTCATTAAAGAGTTTTCTTGTCCTGTCAGAAACTGGAGCTCGCCAGTGTATATATATATATATATAGTGCATTTTAAGTGCATGTGCGTCTGTCTATCTGTGTAGGCTAATTGAGGGAAGAAAAACGTATAGGAAGTGAAGGTATAGGAATGGAAGTATAAACAAAATATACGGCTTTAACCCTAGTTTCTATTGTTCTCATTAATAGAAATTATCAGATAAAAAGCATTCATAAGATTTTTTATCCCTTGATGTCTCTTTCACTGCGCTGTTTCGCTTCCACTTTAAGTCCCCTATCTGATAAAAAAAACACAACCACAAAAATACTAACGTCATCAGCCATTAAATTGTATAGCTGGATAATTTAATTTCAATTATAAGTGGCACTTCATTTAACATAGAAGGAAAGTAATGCAAAAAAAGTGATTTTCATTATAGAAATTGGACAGAGACAAAAGACGAAATACCGCTACTCTCTCTCTCTCCTTCTTCCTATATATGTATATAGGCGCTTTTAAATTATCAGGTGCCTGTCTCATCAGGTGCATTGGCTTAAGTGAACACAATGCCTGCAATGTGCTTAACGCAAGAAAGTCGGATAAGTTATAAACAATTCACTTACCAGTGAGTCTTTCACACCGATACCGAATGAGTATACCTGGAAGTAATTGTCAGTATACCATATTTAATGTTTAATGGTTAGCAGATTTTCTATGCCTGTTGTCAACCTCCTTGATTGCGTAAGATTATTCTGAATTTTTCAAACACTGAAATTACTCATACACTTTGATTTACTTTGTTACTGACTGACAATAACCCTTGACCTAAATATACATTGTACATATAAACCTCTTAAATAACTGGACAGCTTTGAAGTGAAGTTGTGAAAAGAGTTGTCTTTGCTAACTCATGTGTTCACAATAAAGCAATAAATTAAAAAGTTTTTAATAGTCCCTAGAGGGTGAGTGACTGATATCATGTGCCTAGACTTTACTGCTAACCTAATTCAATCAGATAACCTTACTGACGAGTGTCAGTAATCACGAAACCTAGGATCATGCCGATAGCATTTAGTCACTTAACGTAACTTTAATTTAATCCATCATAATATATCATTTAAACATGATCAGCTCCCAAAATATACCTGGTTTTGCGGAAGTTTTGGTAATGGGATGATAGAGCATTTGTTTTAAATCTCAAAAAGGGTTCATTCTTTTGTGTACAAATTTAAGATTAAGTCACCTAGGAACACTTGATCATCTTCTTGGCTGTCTTGGATTTTTATTGGTTTCCCTTAGGATGACAATATTAAGCTGACTTTACATGGGAGTTCAAAAAGATTGCAGACCTTTTTTATAGTGTCGATTAAACACATTGTATTGCTTCTTAACACTGTAGGGAATGACGTATTCCACTGGTCAATTAATTGATGGTTTATGCTTAAGAATATCGCTGATAATGAGTAACAGGTTTAGTTTACTCACCTATGAAGTAATTTGGTGGATAGTGACAATGGAGTTCAGTATGCATATTTCGTCCCATTTGGGACTCATCAACTGGACATACCGGCATTCCAAGTGAGTGATGGTGTCTCCACTGAGACTCGAACCCGCCACCCATCGTTTCAAACACCAAATAAAAAATAAAATGCGCATCCTGGATTTCACTGCTGGTCAGTATTCACCAACCTACTCCAAGTTAATCCTCAAACATCTTCGAAGAATAAGTCACTAGGTAGGAGCCGAAATGTCAATAGAGGCCAAACATTTCGGTTCACTCGGGCAAGGGGGAAATCATAACTGAATTAAGAACAAACGATTCACTCATCTATCTTGTTTGTTTGATAAGTGTTTGTTCAAGTTCTACTGAATAACAAGAGAGTTTGAAAATCTCAACAGGAAGCATATCTTATATAAGCTAATTTTTAACGTTCACTCCTCTTTAAACACATCTAAATGCCTTGGGCACTTTAGCTAAATACTCGGTTGTTCATTCGTAAAAATATGTATTTGAATTTGATTGATGTGAAACGTTCCCTGGCAACATTAATATTTAGCTGCACTTGCATTATTGTAAGGTGGCAGAAAATGGGGAATGAGGAAACAGGCATAAAATGGACTCACACAAAAAACTTGGAGGATCTGGACTTCGCCGATGATATATGTTTGATTTCCCACAAACTAGAAGATATGCAAGTGAAAAGCAACAAGCTGGCAGAAGAAGCATCCAGAGAAGGTAGGACTTCAAGTGAACATAGATAAAACAGAGGTGATGAAGATTCCTGGCCAACACCATCAGCCACAGCAACAACAACAGACGACAATCAGCCAGCATAAATGGGAGGAACCCGAAAGAAACAACCTCCTTTACCTACCCACCTGGGAAGCATCGTTTCAACTACAGGCGAACAAAACTGACGAGGATATCAAAGCCACAATCGGAAAAGCAAGACAAGCTTTCATTACTCTCAAGTCTGTGTGGGGGTCAACAGAGCTCACCATCAAAAATAAGATTCGGATTTTCAACTCCAATGTGAAGTCATCCAGTGCTACTTACTATACGGATCACAGACTTGGCCAGCGCGTCATAAAGAGCATCTCCAACAAACTTCGGACCTTCATTAACAGTTGTCTTCGCTCAATACCACTCAAGATCAGATGGCTGGCTGGCCAGAAAAGATCAGAAACAGGGAGGGATCTCTGGCAATGAGCGAACCAACTCAGCTGGAACCGATTGTGAAACAAATAGTCAGGAAGAAATGGAGATGGATTGGCTGGTCATATTCTGAGGAAGCCATCAAGTGACATCAGTAGACAAGCCACTGCTCGAGTGGAACCCGAAAGGGAAGCGGGTGGCGAGTTGGTCGTCAGTGCATTGGTGGGGTGACTTGGAGGAGGTCATGTTGGGAGGAGATGAAAGCGTGTGGGCAGACTTGGAGCGGGGGTAAAACGTTGGCAGAAAACCGAACGCAATGGAGACGCGCGGCTGAAGCCCTACGTTCCTATAGGAATTAAAGGATAAAATAATTATAAATAATAATTGCATTACTGTGTATCATTAGGTGAGTGCCAAAGGTGAATGCTTATCCATAGCTAACCGAGGAGAATCAGCCGCAAATATCTACTGTTGAAGAAAGATCTTCAATAATGAAGCCAGAAGAATTCAATCACTATAAGAAACATGAAGAGCTTATTAATATACCAATAAAATCATTGTCAGTGTGTAGACATTGTCATTTTGTGGAGAATTCAATTGATACAGTTCAAATTTAACGCTTGTGAAAAAGAAATACTTGTTTTTCCTTCTCATGACCCTGTGTTTAAATGGTTAATTTAAGGCAAATCATATTTATTTTCTTGAGCACAAAGTATATTCTACTTAGACTTCTTATTTTTCTCAGTAATTTAATAAATTTCATAATCCTCTGAATATTTCTGTTAAGGATAGTAATTTGAAGCGTTGAGACTGAAGAATGAGGTTTCTTTCAAATGAGACTGTACTAAAGATAGGAAAATAAGAGGCGAGGTTTCTTAGTTTTAAATGAGTACCTGAATTTCATCAGTTTTGCAATATATATGTCACCGTATGCAGTGATTTATCCCATGTTTGACTGAAATGCTATACGCCCTCAAAAAACTTCGTTTTCACTTCTTACAAACTTCTTTAATTTTATTAACCAGTCCTGCTCTAATGGAGCTGCACTAATCATGCATATTAACCTAGGTAAGCATTCTGTAGTTCGCAACTATGTTATCCAGTCACCTCAGATAGGCATGATTGGCCATTATTTTTATAAGCTGAATAGAACCAAGCCTAGTGGAATAGCTGATGTGACAAAAGTGTTTACTCGCTTTTGATTGGTCAATCTGTCCGCCGTCGTGCTATTGGACAATAACTAATTCATTGTTTGTCTATCTACGACACATTGCAATTATTCGAATTAGTGAAGCTATTAACGCATGTGGGAAGTCTCGTGTTTTAAAACTCAGTTTATACATTTTATCTCGTTAATTTTGGTCAGAAAATAACATATCTATTTTTTTCGAAATTTTGTTAATTCAATTACAAATTTGTCAGCATTAAATGAAATTGAAGGATTACATATTTGTCATAGTACTGTGGCTTTTAATATGTACTCATGCATTTACCAGTAAACCGCCGAGTGTCAAATTGAAAATTGATGAAGAATCACCTTTACACACAACTCTTGGAAATATCTCCTCCTTTTTATTTTCAAAATCAAAAATCACATCAGACTCGTTATTTTTTACTGTAACACAAAATGGATTAATCCAATTGACAAGAAGGCTTGATTTGGAATCCTTATGCCTTGAACAATCATTATGCTGTGAACGTAGTAAACCATGTGAATTAACTTCCAGTGTAGTTATTGAAGGCAGCAATTCTGAAGAACTTGAACTAGTTGAATTGCATGTATTGGTGCAAGATATAAACGATCATGCACCACAATTTACTACCGGTGCAAGCCAAACTGCAAAGATTTCCGAATCAGCTGAAGTTGGTTCTGCCTTGAATCTTATACCAGCTGCAGATGCAGATCTCTCTCCTGAAAATCAAATACAAAGGTATGCAATTCATGGGGCCGAACTGCAACAGAATTTTGATTTAGACACATCTGACTTACCAAATGTCCGTTTACGTTTATCTCAACCACTTGACTATGAGACAACTACAAATTATAGTGGTATTATTGAAGCTTGTGACCGACGCCAGTGTGCTCAACAAAATTTAACGATACTTGTGATTGATGCCAATGATAACAAACCAATGTTCGTTCAACATTCATATGAAGTGACAATTCCAGAAAATTTCAGTGTTGGCCAGACAGTCTTAGTGCTTGATGCAATTGATAAAGATTCTGAAATGAATGCTAGAATGGATTTTCGGATACAAGGGGATGTTGACATGAATTTGAAGAAAACTTTTCGACTAGACAGTCACTCGGGTCATCTGATACTTCAATCCCGTTTGGCTGCACACCAGCGATCTGAATATCGTTTCACAGTGACAGTTAGCGAAGTTCCAAGCAATCAGATTCAGTCAGTTGACGCGTTATCTTCAAGAATACCTGTCACTTCTACAGATTCAGCCAGTGTTGTAGTCACTGTTCAGGATTTAAATGATTTTAGTCCTTCTATACGAATGATTTCACCGATAGAAGGTCAGCCATTGTCCGTTAGTGAAAATTCTGCCCATCTACGTGTTTGTGTACTACAGGTTACTGATAATGATTTGAATGAAAATGGTCGAGTTCACTGTCGTCTCGTATCTAATACACTAGAAGCGACTGGTTCTGATGCTTCCACTAATTCCAGTAGTACAGACTCATTTGAACTTACACAAACTGGTAATCATTATACTCTACTAACTTCACGACCGTTCGATGCTGAATTAGAACCACAGATAACAGTTACAATTGCATGTGCAGACTATGGCGTACCTCAACGTTCGACTAGTCGTGATCTTGTAATACATGTTGAAGATGTAAATGAATACCCACCTGAGTTAGAAAAAATTAACTATCACGCTAGTATAATGGAGAATGCCAAAGCTGGAATAGAAGTTGTACAAGTAAGTATTTCTGTTATATTTTGGTCGTTTATTTATACGGTTGATTGTCTTGTTATTTATTTTTTTATTTTTGATTACAGCTTGACTCCACACTGTATTTTTCGTACAAGTATGGAATTTTCAGCATGGATATCGGTAGCCCAAATTTTGCAGGCCGACTATAGATATCAGGTATGCGCCGGCAGGGGATCGAACCTCGGACGATGTGCATGGTTGGCGAGAGTTCTAACCACTGTGCCACCGACGCACAAAGCCAGTTCCTCGACCGGGAGTCGAACCCCAGCCTTCCACGTGACAGGCGGAGATACTCACCACTATGTCTTTATTAGTTAATATTTTTTTGTTATAAATAAGTTACTGACCAAAACTGGTTTGTTGCATATGACTCATGCACCCCAGTCATTCTGCAAATCTAAATGTAATTGGTTGTGATATACGTACAGATAAGAGGGACAAAGAGATTGAGATCAGAACTAAGAATATTTAGTTGGATAGACTTGACCTTAAGGATATGAAAAAGTTGCATTCACTTATGATGACGTCATGAAAACTAGCTTTTTTTATATCCTCAAAAAGAAACTTTGAATTGTTATTCACAATACAATTGGTGGATGGTGGCTAGCAGTGGAATCCAGGATGCGCATTTCGTCCATATTGGGACTCGTCACTGGACGTACCTGCATTTCTCAGTGAGTGATGATGTTCCCACCGAGGCTCGAACCCAGTACCCATAGTTTCGAACGCCAAAGCGTTATCCACTAGACGACTTGGGCCACGAGAGCCACCTCTTGTGCAACGGGTCATATATTAATTATTGAATTGAATTTTTGATTTTCCCGTCGATTGATTGAACTGAAGTGTTCGGTCTCAGGTTGACATGTCGGCTTCTTGTGCAGATGCTTCGACGATGTCTGGAGATTTGATTTGTATACAATTGGTGGATGGTGGCTAGCAGTGGAATCCAGGATGCGCATTTCGTCCTATTTGGGACTCATCACCTGGATGTACCTGCATTTCTCAGTGAGTGATGATGTTCCCACCGAGGCTCGAACCCAGTACCCATAGTTTCGAACGCCAAAATTCAATTCAATAATGTTATTCACAATTTTCATAACCTCACTACAAGGCTTATTAAGAATTTCATGCACAGACGCACTCACCCCAGTTCATTTTGACGAAGAAAATTATTTGTTTGTTATTGTCTTTTCTAAATTCATTCATTGATTAAACTATTGTTTTGTTTTTCTTTTTTCACTTGATGAAATATATAGGCTAATAAGTGACCTTTAACAAATAGTGATTTTGGGAGTTGTACTCTTAGGTTGTTATCCTCTCAGTGTGTGAAAAAATTTAAAATGTTTTGTTAATACGAGTTTGCCCACAGATTGATATCACTTAGATGATTTGCAAACTAGAATGAAACAGCTTTGCAGTACCCCCTAGTTCTCAGTGGTTCTCTAACTGATATCGATTTGTGGTCAAACTCGTATACACATATCTAATCCCTTACAAACCAAACTCTTAAAAGTGAATCTGATGCTCGCTAGTGACTTGCTACAGGACAGAGTGTCCTAGAGTCCTAATGAGAAGTCGTGACCAGTGAGGTTCATCCAGTCAAGTGTGAGGTTGGAGTTCCCACCGATGACATTGGTTAGTGGTCACGTTAAATCACGAATTGGTAGAAATTAGAATTCAAGGGCTGGCAACTGAATCGGGTCCCAGTGGCTGAATGGTATACAAGCTGGCTGGCCTTTTTAACCGGAAGGTCCTGGGTTCGAACCATGGTGGTGGGTGCGTAGTGCCGATGATCTCCAAACTAGGATGAAACAGCAGTTGTCCAGTACTCCCTAGTTTTCAATGGTTCCCTAATTGATATCAATCTGTGGTGAAACTCGTACAAACAAACCTAATCCCTTACAAACCAAACTTTTGAAAATGAAACTGTTTTATTTTGTTTTAATTTCAAAAATACATTTTCAATATATCGTCATTAATCAGTTAAAATTTTCCCCTTGCTAATTTTAATTTAGAAAATTGTATGATGATGATTTCAAGGAACCTATGTCTCCTTACCCTTAATTTCTCACTCAGAGATATATTCATTCTAGTATGTTGATTCATTCACTCAGGATGAACATGAAACCTACTGTTTCCAAGGTTATCGATTAGAATGACTAAAAATACAAAATTCAGCATGAATTTATACATGTATGTCTGAAGAGTAGATGGCACTACAATCTTAAATTATTCATGTCATGATCAGAAGTTTGATTTCAAAGTAGCACTGCAATCCAGTGAAACAGAAATTCATGGTGGCAAGTTAGGTCACACCATGCCATACTACCTAAACGCAGTGATGTTTACTATGTATGATTATTCTGACAGCTGAGATTGGTATACCCGACGGCTAGATATCCAAAGCGCTGCAGCTACATAACTGCTTAGGATATCCCTATGGAGACTCGTTAGAACTTCAAACTGGTCTCTTATTTCCTTCTGTTTCTTTGATGTTCATAAAGTGACTGTTCCCATTAATTAGTCTGACATAAATACGTATATATACATATATGCTAGTCAAGATGAATTCATTATGAATTAAAACACCAGATGTGTCATGTCACTTTATAATATTTTTTCTTCTGAAACTTGACCTGAATTTAGAATTGAATTGAAGGGTTGTTTAGGTTGTCCATGTAAACAGATGCAATCGTAATTTCCTTCACATTGGTTAGATTGAAATTAACAAAAGCACATCTGTGAGTGGATTTCTTCATAAAATGTTTTCGGGCTATTTTTTTTTACGCGTAATTGAAAATTAGGAGACAATGAAATTCAAAACAGGACAAAGGAGGAATGAACACTTAAGTATTCCTTACTTTTCATCCAATTGTTTTCATTCACATCAAGGAGTAAATTATTATGAAAAGTCTGATTACCAATGAATGCTATTCTGCAAATCTGTTTCTTTCATATTTATTAGTTTTCTTCTGACGCTTAGAACCTTGTCGAATTGGATTTTACACAGTGGGTCTCTGTCTTGTATATTTTATCATGCAATGGATTTAGGCATATTCCTGCAGAAGTGGATTATATTTTGCATCAGAAATAGTGATTGTAGGTATTAGATGGTTGGAGGCAACCGACAGGAAGCCTTGGACCTAGGTTTCGTGCTAGTTGGGACGCATCACCAAGGCGTATCTGCAACCTTCATGAACCTCATGTCCTTTCTGAGATTCGAACCCGCGTCACCCAGTGCTGCAGCTAGAGACGTTACCACTGAGTTATTCAGGCTCGCGATCGACCTCCTGTAGGACTATATTGGGTATTTTTGATTGAACACTAGTCAGTAACTAGTGTATTGTGTGTAGTCCTATCTTCATTGCAGACTGAATTCTATCAGTCAAGCTTGCAATGTGGCCACCTTGCTAGGTGGCTCGCCATTACGGTGTACTGTGAATTGTTGGTATTAGAGGGTTGGAGGCAATAGGCAGGAAGCCTTGGACCTCATCAGCAAGGCGTATCTGCAACCTTGAAGGAACTCATTTCCCTTCTGAGTAATCAAAAATGTAGTGATTGTAGGTTTAAATTGGTAATGAATGATCAGATTAGTTATTTCATCCGAAGAATCACCATTTCTTCGTAAAGATTCTGTCAATCATCAAGTATTGGTTTTGTAGGGATTTTTGTTTGCTTGGTTGGAGGATTTCATCATGAGCTGACATCAGTTAGAGAACCATTGGAAAACCTGGGAGTGCTGGACAGCTGTTTCGTCCTAGTTTGGGACTCTTCAGCAGTACGCACCCGTCGCCAGGGCTGGAACCCAGGAGTTTCTGGTTACAAGATGAGCTCGTAGACCATCACTTTATTTTAATTTGTACGTACAACCCCAAAATTGCACTGCAGACTATAGTGGGATAAAAATAACACAGTTAACCTTTAGGCATCCAAACCGGTGCCTCCTGTGGAGGTTAATTTACTTCTTACTTCTCGTGATGGCGATAGAAGTAAGAAACATCGCTGGAAATTCCACCCACCTACTTAACTACCCATATACATATTCATTTTAACTACTCTTAACGCTTCGCGTATAAGATATGAGAATCAGTCAGTTACAAACACAGGCTGCAGTCAAGCTTCCGCTTGCACTTAGCCAACCACATTTCATTCAGATCACCTATCTGTAGATACTGATCTCCACGAGCACTTGGATGGTGGACACATAAATATCTCCTGCCCCCCACCACCCCCACCCTCGCATTACACTCTTAAGTGAATATAAATAAGATATGATGCATCAGTTTTAAGTATAGCGTTTATACTCAACAGATATTGATAAGGTTCACTTTTGTCCTATATTATAGTGTATACATTTGTCTAGACTATCAAGAGACAAATAATACTAATATACATGTACATATAATGCCCCCATTCACTAAAACATCTGCAGTTTATTTATTCTTCAAATGTTTAGACAGGACAAAAACATCTGGGTTATATGTGTGTGTGTATATTATCAGTCATAGCACTAGCAGTATAGTCATTGTAATGGTGTTATTATTATTATTATTAGCACTGGTAGTAATAACAGCAGTAGGGTTAGTAGTAGTAGTATTAGTAGTAAGAGTATTACTACTAGCAGTAGTAATTATTAATTTTCCCTGTAATGTATTCCTTTTTTGAGAGTATACAAATGTTTATTTATGCACAGGTCTTTCAGACACATTTCTAAAGGTAAAACAAACAGACAACAATGTGAAATTCCTTTTTCACACTATGCTGAATTTACTTAAATTTTTTATGACGATTTATATGATTAATGCTTATATTTCTTCTCCTCTTCCCTAAAATGTTTGCTAATGTATTCATTATTCTCCAGCTTTATTTTTTACAGTTATATATTATGCTTGCTTTCACTTCTTGTTGAATGTCTTAATTCTATAAAGGTAGATTTAGGAGACCGACTACTAGATATGATGCCTATGAGTAAACTGGGATTTTAATGTCACTAAACTAGAAAAATTCAAGTTTTTCAGGATGGATATTGAACTTTATAAATGCTTTTTTTTTCAACATCATTTGCACACAAACTGACAAATAGCACATGTTCAGATAGATTGTTCACTTCTTCACTGGTTTACAGGTTAAAAAAAGATTTTTTTCCCTCGCATCTCTCTCTAGAGCAGGTTTTCAGCTGCATACGACTAAAAATACTGACAAGATAAATTCAGAAAGTTCTTCTTTAAATCTGTGTTCTACTGGTAAACACCTATCACATTATTTTTAAGCGTTGACTGTAATTTTAAAAGAAATCGATTCTGGGTAATATAATGATATCATAGATGATAACTTTGACTTAGATTCATGGAAAATGTCTTCCAGGTGGAAACCTAACACGCAGTCTTCTGATAATTACCTAGAAGCGTTACCACAGAAACTAGGCGATTGCGAACATATTCACATATTATTGCTGTTCCTTTGGGTTCCGAATGGAATATAGGGATTTGACAACATATCTCCACTTTGTCCTATTTTTCTGCTGTCCTCTACAGCTAGGTCCACGACTGTCCAAGCTCTCACCTCTTCCATACACACGATCTCCTCCATGTCACCCACGACGTGACGACCTGCTCGTTGCTTCCCGTTTGGATTCCACTGGAGCAATGGCCTGCACTGTGCGAGATGTCATTGACGGCCTCCCCAACCTATGCCCGATCCATCTCCATTTTCTACTACATATTTGTTCAGTGACTGGCTCTTTGTTGGTCTGTTCCCGATCAGAGTTTCATATTGTTAATTCTTTCCGGCCATTTCATCTTCAGTATGGAACGAAGGTAGGTAGCTGCTGATGAAAGTCTGCAACCTGTTGGAAATCCTTTACGTTACACGCCAAGTTTCTGACCCCTTTATAGAAGGACTGACTTGACACTAGTGAACTGGTTGAACATATTCACAGACACTTTGGCTAATTATTTTCGCGTGGACACATCTGACGAATAGTAACTTTAGCTAATGATCATTGGAATGATAAGAAGCAATTAGTGCATTTTATTTAGTGACTGATATCTGTTTGACTGAAACGC
The DNA here is from genome assembly GCA_944472135.2 of Trichobilharzia regenti. NCBI lineage: Eukaryota > Metazoa > Platyhelminthes > Trematoda > Strigeidida > Schistosomatidae > Trichobilharzia > Trichobilharzia regenti. The sequence goes on from OX235270.1 coordinate 37,826,916, forward strand.
GTTAAACATTTTGTCATGAAAGTAAGAAAATGCTACGAGTGCGCTAATTTTGTGGCGACTATGTTTCTTAAAATGAATCCCCGATTAACAAAAAAATAGTACTAATATTCACGAGGAGAAACGTAAGAGCTTATTCAGTAAAAATGAGGAGTAATACCCCATTCAACAAAATGTTTTATTTTTGTCCCCTACTTTTGATACATACATCTCTTAACTAATTGATGAGTTCATTTTTTCAAGATCATTTGATTCGTTGTGTCCTCAGCTGATAGTGAATTTTTTATCAACCGTTTTAATCTTTACGTAGGAAACTATATGCTTATTATTCGTCTGAATGCGGGTTTCAAAGGTTCAGTAGACGTGTCTACAAGTTATTCATCAGACTATAGTTTAAGTAGTTCTTCCTATTAACCACTGTTCAAAAAACCCTTAGAATGGTGAATTTACCACTGATAAAATAACAAATTGAGCAGGATAACACATTTAAAGGTGGAGAAACACATACACTTTCAGCAGGTCTTGTACCATACTTCAGATACTTCTTGAGAATCATCAAAGTCAGACATTGTTGAAAAGATTTCAGTGAACTAAAAAAACTCCATTTATATATTTGAAAGATAATGAGTTTCTAAAAGGCCTAAATTCCTAAAACTGTAAAACTGATTAGTTATTTGGAAAAATCATAATTAATGTGAGAGGATCTCCTAAACATGAATTGTAAGAACGAAGAATTCCTTTAAACACAGTAAAATTGTTTCCGACAGGTTAGTCTGGACATCAGTATTTATGTTTTACTGTCACGAATAACCTACAACTTCTTAGGTAAGGTTAGAGAACATTCAACCAGTTTCTTAACATAAATAGTTATAGAATTGTTACGCGTAAAGAGATTAAATCGGCCACATATTACACCGTCAAGATAGTGAAATTATACTTCAGTCACTGATCTAGCATTAATTTCGTTCGGGCTATCACCACATCTTACAGACAAGTGTCAGCTAGGTTCACAGATTTCTCTTAGATATCGGCAAGCATTTACCAGTAGGATTTGATAAGCGAAACTCCATTACACCTGAAAAACTCATCGAGAAGATATGAGATTAAGCCTTGATTCTACACGATTTTCATGCCATACTGGACAGTATCTCTTGAATTTGACGTTACTGCTTTGTGTACTAACTCTCCGACTGTTAGAAACATATTTGGGTTTTTTCTACTACAACGAAAAGAATCCCACTGTCTCGACAGTCATTTCGCTGAAAAGTGTGCTACGACAGTTCCTAATTCTTCAAATCGCTTCCAGTTGAGTGATACAATAAATCGTACTCATGTTTCTGTCGTCTAAGTGATCAGTTTACTCATTGTCTGAGACTGTATATTTCATCCTTCTGCACTGACTCGTCTTTATCTATGAAATAATACACTTTTATATCAGGCGGTTGTTTATCAACTGAGAATTAATTACCACTATCATTATTATTCAATGTTTTAAAACTAGTCAGGTTTTGTTTGAAATGTCGGCATATTTAGTTTACTATACATATAAACTGAAAATTAATGAATCAGTGGTTGTGAAAGTAAGCCGACAATTACATACTTTAGAGTAAACATGTGTCGTGCATTAGACAGGAATTAAACAGCTTTTTCACACAGTATGTATTCACGCTCTTCACACATTGTACAATAAGTAGACCTGCTAAAGAAAAAGCGCTTAGATTTAACTTGCTTTTAAATAAACGCAGACAAAAGTTGTGATGACTTGCATTTTGACATTTAGCATATAATGTATTAAAGGAACGCTCCAGGTGGTAGGTATTTCTTTTGATGATGACATAAAAGTCACTCTCGGAACCTACTATCCTAATTTCTTTAGAATTAGCTCAACAATGGAAACATAAAAGGAGTGGATACCGTGTTACACTTGTTCTCTACTAGATTGTCTTTGTCAGCGCAGCAAATTTAAATCGTATGTTGTAAACGCACTACTTTCTCTAGCAAAACTATCTGCATAAACCGACTGTATGCAGAAGACGAATTTATGTTACTAAATTATCCTAACTAAAAAAATATTAACATAAGAGTAACTAAAAAGTTATGCGCACTTTTCGTATTGTATTAAGTCAATCTATGACTTTGACATGAACCAATAAATATTTTTATGCTCAGCTAAAAGAGCTGCTTACAGATGAGTATTTACAGAAATTTGTTAACTAATGAATACTTTGCTGGTTAGAAATATCTACCATTCGAAATTACTAAACTGATGTATATAACCGATAAAATTCGCAACATAAGAACATTATTCTATCAGTAAAAAGAGGGAGAGGATGCAGTGTGTGTGTGTGTGTGTGACCAGAAGTAATACTGCAGAATAAACCAGTCAACATGAAAGCAAAGAAATTATGTTCCTCAAACTTCAGTTTTCACAGTAAAAAGTCTTGTAATATTTTCGGTAATGTGAAAAACAAATCTTTTACTCAAAGGTAATATTTTCTTTGTGATCAGATGTAGAGTTGCTGAAAATTCCTGCAAATCATCAGAGTTTGTGAATATTTACTGATAGACGGGGTGATTGAAATATGTTTACTGTATCATCGCCCATGATATTCCTGCTGTTACAGCATGGCTGAACATGCGTCATAGGCTATCACGTCAATACAGAAGACCGTTACGATAGATAAACTATCGTTGTTGTAAATGGTATATAAAATTTGGAGTCTGAGAAATGGACATTGTCTTAAAAGAAGGATGCTATTTAAAAATGTTAAGCAAAATGACTTGGAAGTTGATCTGAACGGTTCAGTCAACTGTTCATCTTTTTTTCTGTATGGTCAATGAGCAGATTATTCCCTTAAATCCTTTTCTATCTGCTGTTTTACATCTGTTGATCCTCCTTGGTTATTCTGTTAGGAAAAAATGAACTGAGTGACTACAGTTTCCCATCATGTGTCAGGCAAATATCTCATTAGTTTTGTTACTAATTTCTTAAGACACGGAGATTGATTAGATTAAGGCAAAGGCAGTGGTCAGCAAAATCAAATCCTTTGCCTTAGAGTCTTAAAACTTGTCTGGTGGGTATCGGGTGTGCTGATGAATGAATGCGGATGAAATGTACTCCGACAGCCTAAGTACTTGACTTTAAACCAGTAGGTCTTTTATTTGGATCCCGCATCGCCTACTTTATTCTGAACAATCTGGGAGTGTTATTAAACCTTTTACAACAAGTGTGGCTCATCATCTGGCAAATAACAATGCACGTAGATGTGAACGCATCACATGATGAAACCTTTGCTCTTCAGTCCATTTTTTCATAAGTGGATACACGTTTGTTACCACATCTCGCCATTCACACTTCAAAATTTATTGCATGCAGGAAGTGGGAGTTTCACAACTTGCACAACAGTTTGTAACCTTAGTTCAGTGAATTTTTTTCCTTCACGTTCCCCAGTGGAACATAGGGCTTCAAGCTAGTGACTTGAAGTTTCTGTAGCAGTGTTTATTTTACAGGATGGGGTTGCTACCCTCATTCCCAACTTTTCCTCTTTACCAGCATTACTTCTGGCTTAGCGAGGTAGAGGAATGCGTCGGTCAGGTATCGAACCCCGGACCATGTGCATGATCGGCGAGCATCCTAATCGCTGTGCCACCGACTCAGTTCAGTGAATAGAAGTTGGATTTTCACCTCAATTTGTATTATGCATGCAGGTAGCACTGCAATTCACACAACAGAAGTGAATTGGTAAACACTTTTCAGTATGCACTAGTTTCTGTTTTACGTCTATTAATCAACAGACTAGGGCGAATTAAAAACAGGCTGTCTTCAGAACTCTCTATCGTTCTCTGCTATCTAGAGAAAAAATAAAACACTGGGAATCTTCGTGTTAGTCCCAATGCAGGTGGACTAAGGATCAATAGTAGTAAGATGCCCTACATAAGCTAGAGGCAACTGTTTCGCTATTTCGTGGGAAAAAATGATTCGCTCTTAAAATTAAGAAAGATCACAAAGGAACTCTTATCTGATCTGATAATTCTTTTTGAAGTTTTCATGTGGGATACAAAATATTGTGAAGCTTTTATGTGTGTTTTTTGCACTCAATACAGGTTAAACAATATAACGAAATTAATAATATTGTGAGTATTCTTTGTTTAACACTTCAATCTACCCATTATGTATCCACCTGTGTGAACATGTACCGAAAATGTTTATTATACACGAGTAAAACAGTTTTTTTTTGTTTTGTTTTACGTTTATACAGTATATTGTGAACTGTCCGAATTGTCGGGATACTTTTATTTCTCCCCTCTCCTCATCTCATTTTCCTGACTATCTCTTGGATAGCTTTTTTTCGGAGTAGATCTTTAGTGAATAGAACACGTATAAAGAAATAGACACACATGTACACACACACCACTGGATGATATAGGAAAAAGAAGACTGTCACTACCTATAAAATAAAAATTATTTTGTTACAGTTTTATGCCTGTTGTCCACTTTTCGCTTTTATGCTTCAATCATCCACCCGTATGCGCGTTTACCCACATATAAACAAACAAAGATACAATGAAACTTGTGTTTATTGATAAACTAACTTCGAAGACCAGTGATACTAATGTTTAACAAATTTATAAGTACATTGGCATGAAATGTAACAATACAGGTATTAGGTACCATACACATATTATCAACTCGATTACTTCGGCTTATGCATGTTACTCACATGCATCTCGAACACTTGAAAAAAACAACCCGTGAACTCAGTTTATCAGAATACTTCATTACAGAGGGGAGTACTCTCTTCTTTCAATCAGTAAAATAAGCTTTCATTCCATTACCTTATACTTACCAATATACACACACGTGCGTATGACACTGTATGTTTGTGGCATTTCATTATGCATTCTCCAGTGGGAATTTATTCTTTGTTTACCTTAGCAAAAAACAAAACAAATACTTTTATATATTTCAGAACTTTCCCAGGTGTCTGTAGGTGTGTATGAGTGTGGTGTCACTAATAAAAACTGACCTGATAAACACAAAATGTGAATATCTTCTAAATTACTTATTTTGTAGTATTAGAAAGTGAATATGAACTACCAGTATATATTTTTGAGTCATCAAATACCTTTATCATTTATACAGACATGGACCGCTCTCCTTGTACTTGACTATCTTGGATATAACGTGGAAGAAATACTATAGTAACTGTAACAGTCTTGCTTACGTCAGCTTGATAAATAGTGTCAAGGAAATGTGTATATGTGAGTCTTTTTGCTATTCGTTTTTCTCAGGTATGATGGATAGTGCTTCATTTAAAGACCTATGGGATTGATTAGGCTGATGAACGTGTATTGTATAAGAGGAACCAAGAAGTCCATTTTTGTTTCTTCACTCAGAATATACATATGGTAGAAAATATAGGTGTAATACTTCTGAAGGGAAAATATTTTGTGGAACTATTCTAGAATGGCTCATCGCCGCCCTATTCCCATGCTTGATCATAAAATAGTCTGATGTTCACTAAAGGGAGTTTGTGGAAAAATTCACTAGCCGGTAGCCGAATTTCGATATGATCACCGCGTTGGCCGACAGTGCTGGATTCGGCCTTTGATGGAATCGTAGCTATCCACTGTTGAGGCGACTCAGACTGTTTAACACTCCCTGTCCTTCAGTGGTTTTTGCAACAAGCTACCTCTATATGCTTGTCTAGAATACACAAATATAGTCAAAAAAAAGCCCTCAAAATTTTATAATTTAGTTGAATACAAAAACTAGAGAATTCAATATAGAATTTGTTTTCGTTTATCATTGAGTAATTTATTCACTGATTGTATTAGAATGAGTAGTTTCCTTTGAATGATTCTCTCCTGAGATTTCTTCTCATTTGTTCTCCTTTACGCTGCCGTACACTGAAAAAAGTGATGGATAAAAAAAATATTTATAACACAGACACATATACAGACAAACTTGCCAAAACTTGCATTGTAAACTTCAGTAATCAGTCGGAAAATAGTCGATTTGAAAAGATTTTTACAGCATATTTATTTTCAACTTTTTATGTTAAATTTTGTAGTTGTAACTGGATATTATTTGCAGTAGTACACACACATAGCTCCAGTTTAATGGTAGACAGTTATTTGAAGATACTGATCTGTATTCATTGTAATATGGATACGAATGAAATTACCATAAGCTATCGTTCCGACGACGTGCTGGCTTGTTGTGAAGTTGTCTCTAAAACTGTCATTCTGTTCTGTCTTACCTAAAATTCATGGTTCGTAGATAGTTCTTAATCTATTCTACCGGCTTATGTGGGGAAATTTTCATTTGTTAATCTACTGACGCTAAACCTGTCCTCCATATTCTTTTATCATTTTACCGCTTGTCATTTGAAAGAGGCAGTCGGCATAGTACTGTAGTTAATGTATAGCTAACCACTTGATCCAGATCTCGCCTAGACATGTAAGTAATACTCGCTTGGTAAGATAGGAAAGGACATTTTGAATTAACCACCTGATCTCAGGAAATGAAAATGATATCTATTAGTCTATTAAATATAAGTGTACATTCAAAATAGTATTCGTAAACATGTACGGCAATTATGGTGTACAGACCTAACCTTATAAATTGTAAATTGTCACACCTCAGCAACACATTCGCTCGATAACAATAACTACAGGTTGGATTATACCTAGACATTGTTATTCCAACACGAAAAACCATCAACTAGACATTTTTGCTAAATGAGGCAGGGGTTTTATAATTAGGTGTCTAAATCTGCATGCTACTTCGCATCTGACTAATTCATGTCTCTAAGTCTGCCTTATTTACACTACCTTTTTGATACTTGAAAAACATGTGTCGTCGGAAGAAAATTCCACCTTGTTACCGCTGCCCTATTACGTAAGAAGAAACTGTGTGTTGTTTGAGCATAGGCTGTCACACTGATAACAGGTCTGGTTTGTAAAATGACCTCTACTGTTTGCCTTCTTTACATTCTATATTGATTTTATTGTTTTTATGTACTTTTCCTTACATAATCATTCATTGTATGACACACATAGATTAACTAGGATATTTCTACTGCCAACATTCTACCTACATTTGTCCTCTGGCAAGGTGAAAGAATTTCTGAACTGATTCATGAGAAAATGACACAACAAACCATTTTTGAATGAGTTACAGGTATACAAATCCCGATAAAGTCATGAATTCTCAACTCGCTTTTTGTTTGTTGTATTCACGATCGGAACCAACCTAACACAACTAATATACACCTATATGCACCGAAAAACAGATTATAAAGCTTAGCAAATAGTATGAATAAACAGTTAAATGCTTGCTACGAGGTTTTTCGAAGTAACCTGACTCTATTTCAATATGAATTGGAACATAATCATCCCAGTGTTTTAATGTGAACTCCAAACCATCAATCGTCTTCAGCTGCTGGAAATATGCAGTTACTGTTAAGTAAATGAGACGTGTTCATCTTCTGACTTGCTAGCTGACATGACACGCTAACAAGTGAATCGTAAAAAAGCATCTAGGGTACGGAATATAAAGTGCATCATAATATGTGTATAAATTATTCATATGTGAATAACAGGTGAACAATATGCTACTAAGTACATTTCATACACATGAATCATTTGTGTAGTATTTAACTTCGTGTATTAATAATATTGTTGGACTTCTTAATTGATTTATACACTTTCGTAGAAAAATAATTGAAGCATACCCTAAGTAAGATAATTGTGAACCTATGTCACCACCCTTTATCAGTATACTTACGCGCCCTCTTCTACTGCTACAAAAAGCATGTGTGAACACAACTCATTGTTACGTTAGTATATATATATATATATATATATATATATTGGTAGGTATCCGTTTTGTCTTATTTTTTTAACGTCTTACAAAAAATATATTGTCTGGTCTGTTTGTCACTTCCGTACCCGTATAAACACGTACGCAGTGCGTAAATTATAGACGCCAGCTAGCAGGCACCATGACGACCGATAGCACTAGATTTACAATGATTTATGTAATACTTCAAAAAAAGCTGCTCACAAGTTTAAAGTATTTGAATAAACAGTGCTCAAATCTTTTTGATCTTATCACTGATGAGCAGGCTAAGGTGCGAAGTATGTTGTATTGTATTTACGCATAGAACTGTCACTGAACTTCCTTTCCACTCAAGACTCGTCAAGACAACCAAAGGTCCTGTTGCTACTCAGTGAATTCCTAGTCGAATGGAGATTCATTGTTGACCATATCAACGCAAATACAATTTCAAGACGAATACCCTGAAGTAAAACATCGAACTAATCCAATAACTAATGATAACCTGTCTCAAACTTGTCATATAAAAGACTAATGTAATTAAAACAGACAATGTCAAGAACAGCTCTAATACATACATTCGTTCCTGTTTTGTCTTTCTTATTTTCTAGTCTTCTCTAATAGTTACATTTGCTGTTCAGCTTGTACATAGTTGCATATTCACAACAATTGTTTGGGCAATCTTCACCAACTGATGTAACCATAGGAAATATAATTCTGTGGATTAAGAATTTGATTCAACTCAATGTAGCTTCCATCACAAGTTGACATCAGTCTGAGAACCATTCAAAACTAGGCAGCACTGGATATAAGCGTAAGTCCTGAGTTCTACCTGTGATGGGTTCGTTGGCACTTATTAGTGAACAGTCTCAAAATAAAACGAAATTTATTGAAACAAATCTACTGAAATCAATACTAACAACAGATCCCATATGATTAAGATTGCTCTTCAACAATTCTGACTGGAGTATATCGTGTACTGTGGTTATAACCAGATAAGTGGTGAGAATTAAATCACATTCACGTCCACCTGACGTAACAATAAAATGTAGGATTTTACTATGTTTCATGTTGTGTTGCCGTTGATGATCTTAGAAAAAATAGTAATTATTCCCTTATTTCTCTCTAGACAGTTTTCTGAAGAAATCTTTTTCATGCTATTTACCTTATTATTTCTAAAAGTACTACACTATATCATTTTTTTTAAATGCTTCGTAAAAATAGAGGAAGGAAACAGAAACAGCAGTAATGATTGACGCCTATATATATCTATATATCTATATACATATATATATATATATATATATGTCGCATTACGCAGAAAATACATTTATGCAACATTATGAGTTTTTGCATAAGGATTTATCTGTCAATCAAATAGTTCAAATTACTTAACGTCTGAGTTTACTTGGTATTCAGCCGTGTCGACTAAGAAACTTATGGAAGGCTGTAGGGTAGTATGCTACTATGTGAGTATTATTGTTGGTTAATAAGAGTATACAGATTACTATGAGCCACTAGATAGTAACCACACTACAATCATCACCACCACCACCACTACCCCCGATGTGGAATTATTCTGAAACGAAAGTAATACGATAATGGAACGGCAAATAATTTTTACTTTTGCATGAAACAGTGATCCAATCGTGGAAGGATAACCACAAACAGCTTAGAAATTCAAACCGCCATCTCTAGACGACCACAAAGTTTACTTTGGAATTTATTTAAATTGGCCAATTTAGAATTATCCTTAGGACTTATATACACTGACGCCTATGAACACAAAATATTGCGTAATCAAATAAGCACAATTTTCAACTCATTTTTGCCTAGAGGGCTTTTCTAAATTGATCTTATCTTTAATGAAAGATAAATAATAAATACAATATTTCATAAGTTGAGAGACTTAATTACTTTCCTGTCTCTTTCTTAAAAAAAATAATAAGAATCACTACTACCACTACTACTACTACTGTAGTAAGATTGACAGATTCTGAATAAGTTTATTTGGTAGAGGTTTGGAATTCAATCACTTGGCTTCGTGAATAGGCGTCAGATAAAAGTATGCAATTTTTGAACACAGAAGTTTATTTTTCCTATCTTCCACGGTCATGGATGTAATGTGGGGGGTTAAAGACTCTTCTGTCTACCCTAATAATATATTTACTAACTACCTATTGAACTATCTATCTGCTGTGTTTCCAAAACTTTTCTCAAGGATGTAATTTTCACCTATTCTTATCTTTCAACTCACTGAATGTTATGTTGTTTTTGAATTAAACACGAATAAGTGTTAGAACAGGCTCCATCTAAGATGGCTGTTTTTCTAAATGACTATTTATTAGTCTTTCTATTGTTATGTAAATAAGAACTTAAAAAATAATCTAGCCCACCACTGTTTCATGTGCTCACATATTATGCTTTGATCCATGGATTGATTTCTCTACATCATTTCACTGTTGGTTTTATATATTCTTGTAGCAAACTTTAGTCGAACTGATCTCTTATAGTGTTAAAACCCTGTAAGTTGACACTATTCAATTGTGAGTATAAGAAGTTTGGCATTTAATGTCGAAGCCGAAGTAATTCAACCATTCAGCACACAGATTAGAACAGTTCATCCACCTCCGCCACAAATCTTTACCATCATTCCAAATTTTCCATTTAATCGTCGACAATGGTCTCTGTACTAATGAAGACCAGCCAACATACTGCTTATATATTAAAATATATTTGAAATATCCTTAAATGGCTGCTCTATCATGGTTTTGGAAACATATTTGCGTTTCCCTAAATTAAGGTGTTTTTTATGCACGCAATGTCACTTTCCCTTGTATCATACTATTAATGATGTCTGAATGTTAAGTCTGCGTTAATTATGTCACCTTGCAAGTTAGTTTTTCTATTCGCGTTGCGTTTTTTCTTCTAATGATCACCTCAGTTAGTGACAATACGTATATTCGAGTTACAGTCAAGACAGTGATAATCTATACCAAAGAATCTAGGATGGAGAACGTATGTCTATAGTCTAGCCCAGTCTGTGTATGTTTATCTGTATCCGTATGCTGTGTACGTGTGCATTGATTAAAGACTTGTTCGGCATTGTAGACAACTTGATTATTGATTTTATTCTACATACTACTTATTTGATTTCCTTTGATAATTGAACCGTAAAATATAACCCGTTTTCTCGCCTTCTTTCTTTTAATTATACTCGAATACATACCCGTACATAGAATGTATGCTTCACTTCTCACTTTAAGAGGTACACCCCCTCCAGAACCACTGTTCCCAACAAATAAATGGATCTTATTCACAAAGACAGAACATCACGTCAGATAAAAGGTGGAGATGAAAGAATTCTGGGTGGTGCCATACTTTTAGGGATGACGATCACTGGATCTAACAAGCTGATCATCTGCTATACGCCTACTAAAAATATACTGTGTAAGACTGACCTGCATACAGATGAAGAGTCACATAGTGAAGTGAAACATGTCTTCATAGTTTTACAGCCTTCTTTTTGGCCGCTTACTAATAGATTGTAAATATAATTGTCCTCAGCGATAAAAAGAGAACAAATGAACTGGTCATTTAGAAAGTTCAGTTTTGCTTTATTTGCCTTCACAGTGAAGGTTTGTATTCTCGACTTAAATAAACTATTCATTTATGATCATCTATCCTGAACTTTCAAATCTGTTACCATCCTAATATAATATTTTGCATATTAATCGAATGTTCGTCTACGTAATCGCCTACAACAGTACCTCGTTACTCCGTGAAATCTTCAACTTTTTTATGAAATATTAGGTGTATTAGTTATTGTCTGGAGAATTTATCACACATAAGTTTTCCAAATACGTACGTACAAGTATCTCAGTAAAATTGGATTTTCTACCACAAAGGCGGATTCAAGTGAAGGTTTCACGTAATATTCAGTCATATTCTTTTTCCAAGCATCCACTACCCATCAGTGTGAAGCTTTTCCATCTCCGACTGGATAGAATTCTTACATTAGGAATAAGTTATTTGTTGACTAGCTTCACTAATTCCATAAGTACTAGAAAAGAACACATCTGTCACAGTCTTATCATGTTCAGAAGACACCTGCTGGTACTGTACATCACTAATAAGTTTCGAAAATTATAAATGGTTTGAAGTTTGAACATGAACTGATTTTACTTAGGGAATCTAAAGTTCTAATGAGAAGTCCTGACTAAAGGATACAACCAACTGGAGACAGATTCTCCCTGATAACATTGATGCGTGGTCGTCCTGTAATCCGCCAAATGACAGAAGTCAAAATTGATGAGCTACTGAATTCTGTCGCGATGGCTGGATGGTCAACGAGCTAGCCATGCAACCCAAAGGTCTTAGTTTCGATCTTTGGTGAAGACATCGGTGCGTGCCTCCTACTAAGTCCCAGGCCCGGACTGAAACAACTGTCCAGTACACTGACTTCTAATGGTTCTCTAAATGAAGTCAATTTGTGAACAAACTTGAAATCAGTGAACAACTGAAAATTAAGGATATATATATATATATATATATAAACTGATGATACAGGACATTTGGCTAAGCCATTGAAAAAAATAAGATTATATATGGTGAACTAAAATATGGACGCATTGATTTCAAAATATTCAAAATAGCCTAGTAACTTGTCGTATATCGTAAGCCAAATATTTCATCACGTTTGTTGTATGTTTTTCATTCCACTTTGTTTATTTTCGTACACACATTAGTGTCCACTGAAGACCTAGATTGGAAAAAAAGTAATAATAATTGTTAGTGGTGTAATCTACTCTGTAATAACTAGATGAGTCAGTCAACAGAAATCGATAAATAAAACTCTGAATATGGTTCAGCTTTGCAACTGACTCATTGTATCCAACACTGAACAGAGAGATAGATATAGAGCGTATATTTATGTTTGTGTGTATGTAATGTGTAGTTTTAAAATTAATAACGATTAAGACAATGAATGATTTATCTTCAGGTTGACTTTTTAGTAAACTTAAGTGATAAAAGAAGTAAGACTAGTAGAAAACAAAAGCATATTAATCATTTGAAAAGATTATTTCAGATTACTTACTGATTAGATTTGGACAAGGGGAATCGTTGAGCTGACGAATCATTTGCATCTTATGTTATATGTCGTGTTACTAGTATTAAATTCCAGGGTCAAATGTATAAGGTACTGGTAGTGCTATTGATTAGCTATACCATATCAGCCTTACAAAACGTAGTCAGCTTAATAACCCAGCCGGTTACTATTCCACTCTCTTGCCTTTTATGGATGTGTTGTGATGTTAAGTATGATTAAATAGAATACAAAGACAAGGTTATTTAGGGAAAAGATGTTAGAACTTATCTGGTTAGTATGGCGGAACCATGGACTCGGAATCTGGGCCTTTTAACAACACAAGGAAGGATACAAAATCGCATTTAATCCGTCCAGACGTGTACTTGTTAAAAGGTAACTTAATGCATCCTCAGGTCAACTAGACCTTTATTTAGATTTATATCATCAATTTCAGTCCAAGGTTGATGTCATGGAGAGTAAACTGTAGAAGTATTATTTTCAAGGATTATGACCTTGACCTTATCTCTCTAAATGTTACAATTCTATTACTATCTTCCCGACCGATCAACTGACACATGTATTGTAGCCTGCACAGTCCTGCACTTTAATAGCCCAGGATCATTAAAACACTACACAGTTGTTGTCAAATCGCTCATAATTGTAAGATCACTTTAAGACTAATTGTTATCACTCAAAAGGAATCTGAAGTTTTGCTAACTGTCATCTAGTGCTCTTTTCTATTGCTATTCTCCTCATTTAATCGATATCGCCAGTTCGAAAGCACCCAATCTACTGTGCTAACCTTTTAAGTAGTCTGTCAGATATTAAAAAGTACCATATTAAACATTAATCGACTCATTTACTCGTGTGGTGTTAAATACCATTATAACATGCTTTGCCAATGTTTGTTGAGTACTAAATTGTCACTGAAGATTGTTTATACAATGCCAGGAAAACCTTCAAACAACTGATCTGCACGTTCATTTCATGACAGTAATCTAAATACTTCAGATGCATCAGAAAATTATTCTAAGGGTAATTTTTAGTTTGGAAGAGGGAAATCTACAGTACTTTGTGATGCATACACCAATCTTTGGTTTCCTCTCAGAGAATTGAGGGTTTGTACTGAGTAGCTCAGATGTCTGAGATTGATTAACATGAAGTTTCATGGCACTGTGTCTATTATCTTTTTTATTAACCCTAAAATCATTTCTTCTTCTTCTCGATTTTTCCTGACTTAACACATATATGCGTTTTCGTTACTATTACTTTATGATGAAATCTTGTAAAACGTGTAGAAGTCCTCTAAATAAATCCCTTGAATGGGAAATCCAAATCAAGAGTCTCCGATGCTTCCAATTAAATTTTACTGACGATATATCTGTTTATTATCATTAATGTCCCCTTGGGTTCCAAGTGGAAAATAGGGCTTCGACAGTACATCTTGATTCCATCTTGTTCTCCATAGTCCTTTTTGGCTGTCTGCACGATTTCCCATCAGCTTTCATCTCGTCCTCACAATATCTCCCCCACGTCACCCTCAGTAGCCGAATTCGTCATCTTCCAATCCCGTTCTACCGGAGGGTCTGATGCAGCACGTCACCCATTGGTCTTCTCATCTTGTACCCGTTCCATTTTCTGTGGTTTAGTTTTTGGGCTGTGGGTTCTTGGTTGGTTTGTTCCCTGAGTTCCCTGTCTCTAATCCTTTCTGGCTATCCGATCTTCAGAATGGAACGGCGGTACCCGTTGATAAAAGTCTGAAGCCTGTTCTAAGTGATTTTCTTGACACGCTACTTCTCCGAACCACACCTATTGGAAGAATATATATTCCAAGGGGAAAAATAAACAAATCACCGTGAATTAATTACTTGTTTATCCTTTTGTTGAGCTGAATTTCTTGACATTCAGTGAGTGCGTGTACAGCCAGTTATTCATTCAGTTAATCGGTAACTAAATGTGGGGATAAAGTTTAGTGGATTCAATCAATCTACTTACTATTGACTGATTAAATGGCATAGAAAGTAGTATATGTATGCATTAGTTTATCGTGTTATTACCACTATTGTTATTATTACGATATTTGATTGTTCGCATTTTCGTCGTTGTTTACTTCGTCTTTACTTTCGTCTTTTTCCTCTTTTCCATTCCCTCTTTCTTTCTTTCTTTCTTCCTTCCTTTTTATCTATCTATCCATCCATCTTTCTTTCTTTCACAAAGTCATTAACTATTTTTTAGGTAATGCAAAAGCAGTTGAATGAAATTTAATTCAATAATTCATTAGGTTGGATAACAATGACGACTGTTAATGATAATTATCATTATATTTGTAATTATCTTGATAAAATGAATGCACAGTGTCCATAATTTAGTGTTGAAATGTTATTGTTTGTTTGTTTGTTTGTTTTAATCATCGAGTCTATTGGCATTTTCACGTTTTCATACTTTTATTTCATCTTCTCTAAATGAGTAATATCGATTGTTTTAAGAAATTGCTTGACCGTATTATAACATAGCAACTTTCAGGCTGCAAGCAGTTATTCAAGTCATTCAACACTGGTTTATCCATTCTATCGGAACCATTTGGGTTTTAGCGTTGTTCCATTCAAACGAAACACTACATTCAGATATGCTATAAATGACCGTTACTCATCTATTCATTTCTTAGCATACATAAGTAAATCGACTAGGACTGAATAAGGAGTATATATTTATTTTAAAATCCTTTTTTTGAGCAGTTGGATTTTACATTACATTGAGTACTGAGTGTATAAAGTTCATGTAAAGACCAATCATTGCGGATTTCAACCATTATCGTTATCAAACTACAAACCACCGACTCGACCATTTACCTTAGATGTTTGAATTTCACAACATGCATTAAAAGAGAACATGCTGTTGGGCTATTTGAATACAGGAAAACAAATGCGTCAAAATCCCAGCTCACTTATAATCCTATATTGGAGTGACTTAGGAACATGGTTTTTACTGTCAACCATGCTGATGATGATTTATTCTCGAATGCTTTAACAACATACCATAGCGACTATGAGCGCAATTGAAGCACAACTTTAGTTTCTGTTAGTCAAAAACAATCAAAAAATATCAGATGATTTATTTTATAGTCGTTCACTTTCCTCCATGCAATCAAACAAAAAATCCCTACCAAACCAATCCTTGAAAATTAATCTGATGCTCATTAGTGACTGGCCCTATTCAGGCTGTTAACCTGGGGTTCTAGTGGGAAGTCGTGACCAGTAGGGTAAAGCAGGTTGAAGATGAGGCAGTAACTCATAGAAGAAGACATTGCGAAGTGGTCGCGCTATGCTGTGAATTGGCAGAAGTTAGAATTCAAGGACCACTGGATCGGGTCCCAGTGGCTCAATGGTCTACGAGCTCGCCTTGTAACCTGGGGGTCCTGGGTTCGAATCCCGGTAGGTGCGTACTGATGAAGAATTCCCAAACTAGGACGAAAAAGCTGTCCAGTATTCCCAGTTTTTCCAGTGGTTCTCTAACTAATGTCAGCTCATGATGAAATCCTCCATGCAATCACTTTCAATAAAGCCTGAACGGGACTTGAAATGGAGGACTACAAATTAAACTACCACTCCAATAAACAACACTGCGATAACCAATTAATATTCTTAACTTTCACAGAGTAGGCTTGGTTTGTAACTTTAGTACAAAAACCTTAAATGTTAATTATACTTTATATTATTTGACACATTTGAATAAAATTGACTGAATGGGATATTAAATGTTTAGCTCGTGTAGTTTCATTTTCAAATGGCTGGTTTAATCTTTGTTTGTCCTATAATGTAATATTGTTTCTTGTTTCTGGTGTCGCTCCCGTGTCGAAGGTGTAAACATTATTAATAATGTGAATCCGCTTCTCATCATTTTGTTTGTCTCAGACACTCAGGAGTGAAGTCATGCACTGTCCACTCCTCATGAGAATTTATATACCGTGTTGACGACGACATACTGACAACTTCAAGTCACCAGACATATGCACACTGACACAAACACATAAAAAAGTTGGAACAAACGACACACATCTCCCCTCTACTTCACGTTTTCTAGTAATCTTTAACAAGGGGAAATATTTAAATGTAGTCTGTCATCTTTTGGTTTGTGCATGATCACTAATCAATATATGTCTTGCAATTGGTTTTCTTCTGTCTCATTTTGAATCACTGACCAGGTGAATTCCGTATTTGCAGACTTTATGTGTGTGTGCATTTGCTTCCGATCGTAAAGTCGTATACTCATCCATATAAACACTGGCTGTCATTACATAAACTTTTAAAAATTTATACTTTTTTCACATTCCGCTACCGCACAACTACTACCGGCATATTGTCCATTTTTCATCGATGGTAACAGTATTTTTATTTCGATACTCAGATATGCAAAAATGTCTGTTTTCTTTTTATATTGATTGGTTTGTCTTCGGATACGACGGTCAGCGAAACAGTATCATCTTTTGGATAACATTGCAAACAGAATTTATTATTCATGCCATCTGTTTTACTTTTTCATCAATGAAATTCACAGAATTCCTGTTTGAAAGCTGTTCAGTAAAAGAATAAGGGAAAGCAGAACGATTAATTTAGGCTGACCGTATCCAGCGTATCGCTAAGCTACCCAGATATGTAAGATAATTAATGAGCTGGAGATTTTGTATTACTAATCCAGTGTATTTGAGGAGCTTACCGATATGCTCGATACCGTCTTTTGTAATTGCATAATTAGTGGAACTTACATTGGTCAACATCTGAAGACTTGTTTCCTTCCACTACAGTGAAGACAACGTAAAGTTAACATGTATGGTGCAAAGTTGGAAATTCATATACTTAGGCCTCTTAAGTTACCGTATAACAAGAATTAGAACTTAGTATTGCCAGTGGGGCACTACAAAAACAGGAAAATTTAATCGTTTTCTTATTTATTTGCATAAAAGGGTATGAACTGTAGAATGATGAATCCAAATGAACTACTTTAGTTCAATATTTAAACTGAAAATTAAGTGATGTGAATATTTTTGCGTATTAGTGTAAAAGTGAAACAAAACATGTCTCTTTTTTCCACTTTTCAGTCATCATTTTTTGTCTTGTCCTCAAGGTTATCGCACATGACCGAGATCAGGCGGCTAAACTGACGTACGAATTGAGCAGCGAAGGGAAACAGTACTTCAGTATTGATCCCAGCACTGGTGTGATAACAACATTGGGTGGTGAAGAACAAAATGGAAATCACGTTGTTCACAGTTCTAGTTTACTTGACCGTGAGAAGACAGAGAAAATCACCTTCTCAGTATGTGTTACCGACGGTTTGCTTACAAGTGGTTGTGGTCTTATTAATTCACGTCATCATTCATTGAACAGTAAAGAACAAAGCGAGACACAGTTACAACAGACGGACGCATCTGGTAGTTCTGCTCATCCCGCGTTCACAGCTTCTGCTACTGTTTTGGTCACAGTTTTGGATGCCAACGACAATCAACCTCAGTTTATTGCGAAAGGTCCTTTCTCGATCTTGGAAAATCAACCACGTTTCACTCAAGTCACTGGTCGTCTTACAGCGGTCGACGCAGATGATGGTGAAAATGGGCATGTAAGTTATAACTATGTGAATTGTGATCCAGGGTTTCCAGATTCCTTTTCATTAATTTTGTTAGTCATATTGCATATCTAGAAATCTTTCCTAGCTGATACCACGAGTACACTTCGGGCAAACTAAATGAACTACTCATTAATGCAGTGTAATTGTAGTCTCAGCGAAAGTGTTGACTTAACTACTGCTCAAACTTGACAGTTTTCAATCGACAGATGGCTTATTTACTGCGTGTGACTAGATATCATTCACATTAGCGACATAAACACAAGATAAAATAGTGTTGATAATGAATAATCGGCAGTTCCACTCAATTGCTTTGGTTTGGATATGCCTGCTATCACTTTGTAGAACTACTGGTTTACATGACAAAAGACAATATTCAAAAGCTGTCTAGTTTGATATATAGGCCCTTGGTGTGCATAAAATAAGGTCATTTTATGCACGATATTTCTGTGGCCTAGATTTTACAGGTGTCTAAGTGTCATGTTTCTACACGTTAATAGAACAGACATCAACACGTATGTACCTGTCTTTTTCAACACCTATATATATATATATATATATATATATATATATATATATTACAATACAAAAACACAATCTATGTATAAATGCTCACAGTGAATTAAGTGTTTATGTACATTAGGCCATCCTATAAAATCATTCCTGTGCAAAAAACCTTGACTTCTCAGTAAGAAAAACCTAACGGTGATTGATTATTTGTAAGCAGTTTGCGATGTAGCAGTCAGTACTGATGAGGTTAACATCTGAAAAGATCATCTCTGAAAATCTGTAGTTCGTTTGGTTAGTTATTCAGCCCGATAATATCAGTTGCATTATTAATCAGATATACTATACTAAAAATTATATATGTTAGATTTTGGATAATATTAACAAATGACAGTTTATCTTTATTGCCTAAATCACCTTTCATTCTACCTTAAATATATTTGTCTGGTTTGTCATAGTGAAATGACTGCAGAGAACAGATGCAGACGTACATATACCTACATATGCGTACACAAACACACACACACAAGTGTATACATAAATTAACCAAAATTAACATTGCAGACACTTTATGAGTTTCATAAATTATCACGACAATGATTATTGCCACCGGAAGGTTAAAAGCTATCCTTATATATATTTATCGATATCAGTTAAACTCCAATAGCATTTTCACTTCTCAAATGTACCAAAATAACTACAGAATGCACATATATATTGACATTCATTGTCATATAGGTAGAATTCATATGCATTAATCGACAACATTGTCACACTGAGATGGTGAAGCCCTGTACTTATGCCTTGGTAAGCATTCTAAACTCGAATGAAATCCCATACAGGCAAACATTTATTAGCTTGTCGTTCAATATTCTTTATCTTTCCCCAACTATGAACCTTAATAATCATCTGAAGTTTCACACTGTAGTCTAGACATTGTGAAAGTTAAAGACGTTTACCAGAAAGTCAGTGTGATTCGACGGGTTTCAAATTGTGGATTACTTAGCTCATGAATAATATGTCAAATAGCAGAAATAAAGGGGATTCAGGGGGTCTCCATCGTAGAAGGAATGCATAGACAGAAAATTTAGCATTTCCAATCAAGTTTTCTAGAGAAAATTAAGTCTCCAGTTTCCATTCTCTAACTCTTATTCTTCATTTTACATCAAGTAAACAAACTAGAACTACTTATTGACAAGTGTGAAATCTAATGTGTTGATAATTGTCATAAGTAAATTTAAAGGTTAATACTCAAACTTAGCGGACAATTCAGTATGAATGACTAACTCACGAAGGATGTTAATTCATTATCCTCAAATACTCAACAACAATTTCAAGTTTGCTGATGGATTTCAAGTGATATGCATACCAACCTCTTCAACGTCCTGGGGGAAATTACATCATTAACCTACAGTGTACACAAATTCTCAGTAGAAGAACGCCAGTATCGAAGAGATATGTATCCTTAATTGCTTGGATGGTGATGTTTATCTGTAGTTCTGTTGATTTGTGGTTCAGAATATTTTCTTCTCATTAGGACTCGCCATACTGACAAATTTCGGTGCACACACAAAAACTACTCATCTGTTATTTCCGTTCGGCAAAAACTATGGATTAACTATTATCATCGGAAATCTGATAACTTGCTTTTTCTAGCTAACTAACATGCTCAGTTTTTCTTTTACTTTTTCTAAACTTCACGAAATATTTCATTTTTCAGCATATAATCTAATAGGCTGGATAACAAACCATAATTTGGAAAACTTTCCGTGTATACATATGTTTTTCTTGAAAAGACCCAATTTACCAGATCCTAATGAACTAAGGACTTAGAAAGGAAATGATAATTGAAAAAACATATCAGATTATTTTAAAAGAAGTTAGCATTTTTAGGCCATTGAATTCCAACCTGCTTGGATAATCGGTGCCGTCTTCAACCCTTGGGTTTCATTGGATCTGATTGTTGCATTTTTTCTTTCACGTTCCCCAGTAGAACATAGGGCCTCAAGCTATTGGCTTGAAGTTTCTGTAGCAGTGTTTATTTTACAGGATGGGGTTGCTACCCTCATTCCCAACTTTTCCTCTTTACCAGCATTACTTCTGGCTTAGCGAGGTAAAGGAATCCGTTGGTCGAGGATCGAACTCCGGACCGTGTGCATGGTCGGCGAGCGTCCTAACCGCTATGCCACCGATGTATCTGATTGTTGAACAGGCCCAAATTAGGACAGAAAGGTCAACAAGTGCTCCATAGTTTTCAATGTTTCTTTACCTTCTACCGATTCCTCATAAGACCTATACTGAAATCAAATAAACCCCTACACAAACTCGAAATTTGTATTAGATGAAATTTGAGAATAACGCCGAACTCATGCTTTAAATAGCCGAACGACAATCATTTCCAAATCAGAAATTAGGTATGCGGAAAAATTCTCTTTTTCAACCAGACTCATAATGGAGCCATGAGTACGTACTGCTGATGAGGCAGGCAAGTTAGAGACAGTTGTCTCGTTGGCCCCGGGATTTCAATCGTTGCCTAATCAATATCAGTCCGTGATCAATTTTCTTACTTCTGCTTAAAATGATTAGACCATTAACTACTTTTTGGGAAGTATTTTTGGCAAACACCATTATTATTACTGTTTGTATTTTCTATGTGTAACGCCATATGGGGATAGGTTCTGTTAACACTCGACCTCAAAGTGTAACAAAAAAGAATAGTTAGATTTCGCATGTACAGAATAGTATTGTTTGCCCCATCACTTTCCAAGTGAACTGGCTTTTAACAAAAATTGGTTATTCATATCTCTTAAATATCACTATTGAATTAATGTTTTGTGCTTTCAACTTCTAAAGTGGTTAAGTTTTTCTCATCTCATATTTACCTGTTCTACTTCCGATTTGGATCAGTCACTTTTTGTACGTGTTAGTTAACATCAGAATTTTAACAGATACTGTTTGATAGGAGAAAAACCAAGATCAGCTGGGTTCTTTTTAAGTAACTAGGCAAACACTAATGAGAATTTTGTAATACTCCTGATACTGTGATATTTTGTGTAGGCTTACTTATACTTAGTAAAGGTGGACATTTTTATGATGTCCGTTTTATGGGGAAAAGTTTTGAAATAATTCGAACCATTATTTTTTTGCGTTTTATCTCCGGAAGAAATCTGTAGTGAATATGACTTGACTAGGTAGATAACTCGAAATGAGCGTATAGCAACGACACATAATAATGCCAGTTACACTGGAAATCGGGACCATCTCATTTGATCCACTATTAGAGTATTGGAGGACTGCATGGAGGATTTGACCATGAGCTTACATGAGTTGGAGAACCACTGGAAAAACTGGGAGTACTGGACAGCTTTTTCGTCCTAGATTCGGACCCTTCATCAGTACGCAACCACCGGGGTCGGACCGCAGGACCTTTTGGTTACAAGGCGAGCTCGTAGACCGTTGAGTCACTGGGATCCGATCCAATGGTCCTTGAATTCTAACTTCTGCCAATTCACGACTGAAGTCGAAACACAAGCTTGATACTTAAATATTTTCGAATCTGAAGTGGGGTAAATGTTTCAAAGTAGGCTTTTGCAGATCAGATAGTACAACATAGAAGATATAATTATAGAAATTTACTGATTATTTAAATACACATTTTCATGAAGTGTTTGTTGTTTAATAAGCATAGGAAAGAGTTTCATTCTTATAAGATGCATAAATTCAATAGTGTAGTTTTCCCAGTCAGAAATGTCCAAAATGTACAAATGGAAGACATCTCATTAAATTGGTGCCATTAAAAAAAAAATTAATTTGCGCTGTTTCTTGCTTCTTATTCTGCACTTTATGGAAAAATAGGAAGAGATCAATACCTTTCTATAATTATTTTGTTAATCCGTCAACTTAGGTGTGTGTTAGTATTGGGTTAGCTGAAAATTATGCCATTATATCACGAAGATGTCTTCCTGTTCACAATTTAATGTATGCTTGAAACCCTTCACCAAATGAGCTTAAAAACGGATCTAAGAACATAGTGTCTATTCGTTGCCAACCTGGGGCATAAATCAGAAGACACTTCGCTGTTATCCTGCTTCCATTTTATAAAGCAGACTTTAAAGGCTAACCATCATTATTAAATCGGTTTCTGTACGAGTCTGTTAGTTGAAAGCCCAAAAACTATGTACTTACCTACCTGACTACACAGTGATAGAATTTCGGAAAACTCGAGGGGAATATCAAAGTGATTTTAACTGAAAACGCTGAGAGGCCAACACATAAACAGCACTGTAATTAGATTGAAGAAGAAGATGAAAGATATTTCTTTATTAAAAGAATGAATATTGACCGACTTGATACAGGATCTGCAAGTACACGCTTATTCAGTCTCAAGGAACCAGCTTAGAAAATCCTTTGTTGTCTAGTTAACATTAGATCGATATTTTGATGAATATACTTCCTGTAAATTTCTTCTCCCTTGATCCTTAAAAACTTCAAACCCCTTTCAACTACAGCGAATTCTCTTATAAGGAAGTTCTATGTGTCACATTTCAGAAGTGGTCAATGTTGTTTCATTGCATACAGATAACTGCCGTCAAAATCCATCAAATTTTTATGTCTACAGATGAGAATGGTCAAATTTAACAGCCACCTTTTTCCACAAATTGAAAATGTAAGTAACCTTTTCGTCAAAATGACAAATATAATGTAGGAAATCTCAGTCGGGTTTCTCGTTACCTACACCTACAACTGGATTAGATTAATTCAGTCATTTGTACAATTAAAATACCCATCAGTATTAGCTGTTTCACACCCTAACAATAAACTATTAATGGAGACAGATGTGTCAACAGCTATGAGTTCATATTTCATCTCTACAAACTGAATTTACAACCATTTTTATGGTTTAATTGGTGGATATTGACTAGCAGTGGAATCCAGGATAACGCGCATTCGTCCTATTTGGGACTCATCATCTGGATGTACCTGCATTTCTCAGTGAGTGATGATGTTCCCACCGAGGCTCGAACCCATGCCCATAGTTTCAAACGCCAAAGCGTTATCCACTAGACCACTTGGGCCACGAGAGCCACCTCTTGTGCAACGGGCTATATTGATTTGATTGAATTTTAGATTTTCCCATCGATTGATTGGACCAGAGTGCTCTGTCTAAGCATCTACTCAGGCAGCCGACATGTCAACCTGAGACCGAGCACTTCGGTCCAATCAGTCGACGGGAAAATCTAAAATTCAATTACATTGTTATGGTTCTTTAATATGGTATTCAGGTTAATATGTATTCCAATATGTACACCATCTCTGTTTGAAAGATAGCGCGTTGTTTGTGAAATCTATACCGCCTTTCCAGAACTGCAATATGCAGATTTATCCCAGTTAGATGCCAAACATAAATAATTTATAAATATAGTCACTTCAAATTATATTTCCTTGAGAGACTACTAGTAGACTGTCTCTCATCTTGATTGGATATAACACTAATAAGTTTCTTCACTATTCAAACTGTTAGTCTGAGAATTTAATGGCTCCACGCAGTAAAATGCAGTGACTGTGTTGATAGACAGGTGAGTATAAATCAGTGAATTTCACTTTTATCCGAAGAGACTAAGTGATACCCATCATAGGGTTTCATCGACTGACATCATCGATTAGTCTGAGAACATTACATGACAAAGCAGCAAAGTGTAACCCAGCCATTAGTATACCCTAATATTAACATGCTGAAATCCATAGCTCTTGTATTGATTCTGACCACCTATCCAAACTTGAAAAATACATAAATCAAAATTAATTTCGGTGTAGCATAGTTAGCTTTTATCGTTTAAGTAAACTTTATTACTTTTTTTGTAGACCAAAATAAATGTCACTACGGCAACCAAAGCGAAAAAAACAGCCTATTCGTTTTAACAAAAACATTGGTTTTCCTACTTTTGCGAACCACTGGTTGAGTGAACGAACTTTTGAATAATCTACATTCTCCTTGTTAATATTTTCGGATCGGAATGATAATATACGTGAAGTTGACCCTGTAAATTATTGATTAATTTTGAACATTTCAAACCGTGAGCTTAACTCAGTCTGATTAAGTTACTGTAAAAAAAATAACAAAAAATTCTTTTATTCTCATGTACCTTTGTGATAAGAGTTCAAGGACTAGTTAAAATAACTTACTGGGATGACTGATTAGGTAGTGATGATTGAGCAAGTTGGGGTAATGTCATCGAATTCCAAATCAATTTACTCGAAACTGGTTTAGCTTAAATCAACAATTTTAAACAAAAATTAAATCAATATGACCCGTTGCACAAGAGGTGGCTCTCGTGGCCCAAGTGTTCTAGTGGATAACGCTTTGGTGTTTGAAACTATGGGCATTGGGTTCGAGCCTCGGTGGGAACATCATCACTCACTGAGAAATGCAGGTACATCCAGATGATGAGTCCCAAATAGGACGAAATGCGCGTTATCCTGGATTCCACTGCTAGCCACCATCCACCAGTTAAACTTTCTGGTCATCCATTTTAACTGAAATGCATTGAACGGACTGGGAACTATACATTCTATACGCGTATGTCGTAGGCTTTAAAAGTGGTAGTTGTATCAAAGTCGTGGAAAATACCTATCAGGACATTAAAAAGAAAAGAAGAAGTTCAGTAGGCGTATCTTTTCGGCAATTTCATGCTCGACATCTATACAACCTCATTTTGATAAAATGATGAAAGTGAAACTTAAGGGAGATAAGTCTCATTAGCACAGATGAAACTGAAGATAGTATCCATTATAAATTATTTAAATTAATCGCAGCGTGTTAAGAAAATCAAAACAAGATTTCTCTGAACGTTTTGTTGTGTAAGCCACAGCTTATGACTCGGTGCTCAAATTATTCCAGGAAGTTCGTAACACATACGGTCTGGAAACCTATGGAGATAGTATCCTTATTTGATATGAAGATGATAACAGTTGTTGGGTACATGGACAACGATGTATACATGAAACACTGTCTTTTTGAATTGAATTTGAGGAGGAAAATCCAAAATAAATAAAAATTATTCTGAGTTAGCGTATGTTACTGCAAGCTAAACTAACCAGACACTGCGGTGACATACAGTGGCAGTGGAGCTCTAGATTTTCCCATAGTGACATATCTGGAGTAGGAGAGATGACAATTTCTTAGGTGACTATTTATGTTCTGTTTATTCAAGTATGTTCAGTTATTTTCCATTGTTTTAACTCTCTTTTGTTTTTGTTTTATTTACATATTATTTTCAATCCACAATCCAAGTAGTGAACACAATAAGTGGACTGAATAAGGTTTAAACTGTTTTCACAATAAAAAAATATTAAACGAGTACACCAGAATAGATGATTAACTACTTGTGTAGTCATGATAGATAATTTTGTGGGATCAAAAGTAATCAACGCGATAACTAATTACAAACATAGTTTTAGTAGAGTAGAAGAGAATCGTAAACAGATTACAGTGACAAATACACACTAACACCAAAATAAATTTTGTAGCCACTGAGTACAGCCTTGTGTTTTCACATTGTGGATTTTATCTAGATTGATGCTGAAGGCTTTACAGATGAAAGTAGAAGCATAAAAAATTAGGAAAGTTTACGTTATGATAGTTAAAGAGTAACAAAAACTGGCTTCAAAGAAGTACTTCCTTTGGAGTTATAGGGTAACACGAATTATTCACTATTCACCCGTCTACTACAAGTGTTTTTTGAACAGGTAAACGTACAAACTTGTCAATGAAATAGGTAAATTTGTATTCATCCGTGTAATCTATAGCGAAGCTAAGCTTTTGATTGTAGATCTACTGATTCAACTACCTTATTCTTGATAAACAAATATTTGGACATCGTAGTCTATGCACAATTTTTATTGGTTACTTTATATTAGGAAATAGGTCTTTCATCACAAAATTATTTGTGAATATTCACTTCTGCATTATATCATTCACATCGGAATAAGCTAAAAGTCTATCAGTCGTTCTCTTCATACCTGTGCATATTGAAATTGTCTTTAAACAGGGGTGAAATCATTAGCGTAGATTTTCAATGTCAATTTATTAAAATCTAGGCTTTCCACTGCCTGTTGCATTTGCATTATCGACTGAGCAACAAGTAATACCTTTGATGGTTGTGATAATTGTTATTGTTAGTTGTTGATTTCGCCAACGTTTTTTTGTCTGTATAATAATTTTATTTTTACTACAACACACTTTGTTCATAGCAAACATTGTTAACACATCATTATATATGCAAATGAATATACAATACTATGGTGCTGTATAATTGAACACACGTCAATCCAGTAAGAAATCGTATGTTGTATTATGCAAATGAAGCTATTTTCTTTATTTCTGTGAATTCAAAAGATTGTGTATAGGCTAATTTATTCACGATAACCGCATCGTCATCGTCGACACTAATGTTATCGCTTATCTTAAAACAACTGTAACTTCGTCAAACAGATTTGACCATCTTGTATTTCTTCTTATCTGTCTGTCTTATCAATAAATGAGTAGATAGCCATATTTTTTATAAAGAGGATGACCTTTTGACCCATTCTTTTAATTCTCTCTTAAGTTGGATATATTTTCGTCTCCGTCTGCTTAAAGATTCGTATTCACTCTTAGTGGTTTATTCATACATAATTACTAGTTCTGTCAACCGTCTCTCTGTCTACCTCAGTATGCTTGGGTAAGTTTTTGTGACACACCTATGCATACATAAAAGACTCTGTGTTTTGCTATACTTTAATTGTCTGTCAGTTATATCTGTCTGCCTATCTATCTGTTTTATGACCCTCACAGAAATATGCCCCCATCCACCCTTCTGTTGTAGATTATGTTCTCATCACGCATATTTTTTCTTTTGCCTGCTGAGCTCTGTGTTGCTGAATATTTTTTTCTCCTGTTGGTTTAACAGTTGTTGCATCTATGCTCTATTTTTCAAACCATTTCCTTCTTGCGTACTGTCAACCTTCATTTATTTCCATTACCTTTATATATATATATATATATATATATATATATATATATATATATATTCATAAACGGCTGTTCGTTTGTTTGTAATCGCAGAGTCTACGGCATAGCAACTAGTCTGTATTTTTCTTTTCGGTTGACCCAATCACTAGTCTCTTCTGTTTAAGTGAAATAGGATATCGTTATAAACACGAGATTTTCTTCCTAATATCAATAGCTGTAGTAATAGGAGTATTAATCCATAATGATATCCCCATATTTTACTATCTACGGAACTTTTTGAACGTACTCACTATGAGGAGATGGTGTTTGAAATCAGTTGCCCGGATCAGATTCTCCATGTATGTAGGATATGAGCTACACTCACTCTGTTAGGACTAACTATACTACCCAGCCACACAGGCTGAAGTAGGAGACTCAGGACTCAAACCACGTTCTCTTTGGTTGAAAGTCAGATGGTTAAGTTAGTGACCCAGAACTCCATCAGATGATCATTAGTTTATGCCTATCTGATATCATATATAAGTTGGAGGTGTTTGTTGAACCTTGCAAACAGTGGTTCTCTTTATGGTTATTCCAGGGATAAGATAGTGGTAATAATTTATTTCTTACTGCCTAATGTGACTCTAAGTGATGTATTATGCAGCCTGGAGGCTGATATTATTATTATTGGGTACTATAGTACTACCTGTTCAAATTATTTCCCTTTCAGTTCACCATAAAATCAGACAATTTTAATGACAGCTTACCTACTAATTAAATATCCATCACCATAAACACCGAATAATTTTACTTACCTTGATCATAAAACTATACTTTTATGGGCTTTAGTCTGATTTCTGCTAGTCACATTGATGTATCAAATATTTCTACAGTGTTATGAAACACTAAAAAATAGAAATCCAATTCATTTAAACAAGATTCACTTCATGAAAAGCTCAAAATGTTAGTAGACATCCCAGCTTGTGAATCATCTTCACCATACTAATCATTCATAGCATGCGCATAATTTCTGAGTTACTGCTGAATGACAACTCATACATGTATCCACCTAATATGAGGCTGAACTGTGGTAATTCCTTATAGGCATTACTACATTGTCAATACGGGGTCTATTAACAAGCAAGTGCCCGTCAAGCAAGATTAAGTCGTTCAAAAATTCAACAGACAGAACAACTTAAAAATAAAGAAGTTAGAAAAGAAGCTATCTTAAACTGGTAGCATAACTTGTTTGGTATCCGGAGTCTAAAAATGTGGCCCACAGACCCGTGGAGCTGAAATTACTGAAGGGTGGTAATCTTTTCAAATTTCCCAGTGTTTAAGGAAGTCTTCGGGGATTTGGTAAAAGTGAATTTACGCATGCACACCTAAATCAACAGGAAGGAAAAGTTTGTGAATTCCTGAGGTCTGAGAAATCATGTGCATCGGTGGCACGGTGGTTAGGACTTTCGCCGACCATGCACATGGTCCGGGGTTCGAGCCCCTGCCGACGCACACCCGATATCTATGGTCGGCCAGCATAATCGGGCTACCGATATCACATGCTGAAAATTCCATACTTGTACTGAAAATACGGTGTGGCATCAAGCTGTAATCAAAATAAATAAAATAATAATAATAAAAATGTGCGAAATATGAATGTTCAATGAGCAGAATCAAATCTTTATAAAATATTTTAAATGTAATATACTTGAATTAGTCATTCACAACAAGCAGGAATTCTGAATATCACTTGTAAATTATATTTAATTCACGTTTGCTTTGTCATCTATGATATTAGGTTCGATACAGCCTTCGCCGTATACTGATCAGTGCAACCGGTATGCCGTCACCAGATATATTTGAAGTTGATTCTGAAGGTCGGATCAGGTCAATGGAAATCTTGGATCGTGAGCATACAAGTGCATACACATTGGAAGTTGTCGCCTGTGATTCTGCACCGCTTAATCCGCTATGTACAGAATTGAATGTTACTGTCACGGTTTTGGATGAGAACGATAATAAACCAGAATGGCATTATCCTCATGCCCGTGATAAAGAGGTCAACATCACTTCTGATTTACCCCCAGGGCGTGTAGTAGCTCGTATACTGGCTATGGATCCAGATGCTGGAGAGAATGGACGAGTTGTTTACTCACTAATTGATCCACACAGACGGACTGTATTTCAGGTAAGATGGTGTAAATGCTGTTAGGCTGTGATCTGTGCCTTTTCAGGAACAAAACATCTCTTAAATTATCTATCAAAATCTAGAAGATTAATTTAAATGGAGTATTAAGTTTCTTTTATTGAGATTATTTAGAAATCCCGATTTGTACAAACAAAAGATTGAGCGAACAAATATATTCCTTTTTAATTATTGCCTCACCGACTGGCCTACACTAATATAGTGTTTTCCATTAAAATTATTCAAGTCATATGGTGATTTTAGTGAATAAGAATTATCAGTTTTGAGGCATAGGAAGTGTGAAAATTAATTGGTTACATAAAGCCAAGCAACAAATTGTTAATCGATAAGACATAAAAATTTTGAGGAGGTGAAAGCAATTACGGAACTCAAGATCAGTTGGTTTGAATTGGTTAGCAACAAGTTGTTACGTAATCGACAGTTTGAAAAATAATGATGGCTTAGAAAAATAGATGAATGGATTAAGTAAGGTGACCAGGACACAGACAAGCTGAATGAGTTAGCTAAAATAGTAAAAATTATAAAATATCAATATCTAGTTATAATTACAAGGATAAGAGAAAAATCATTTGTAATTCTCTATACACATTATATGGATGGCCAAGTTAAAGAAAGGGTCTGAACACATCTCTTTTGAACACACAGATTTGGCTTATTCAAATGAATCCCTATCGCTTATGCTTGACTGGTACAGTTCGCTTACACCGAATAATATATTTAAGGGAAGCGTAAACTATTTTTCTATACAGTGTACAGGGAACCGTTTTGAGGTGGTAGTATACACAGGTGAGGAAATCAAATAATGGTAGAAGATCCACATTCAACCTACCTGGAATTTGTTAAAATATATTCTTTTAAGATACAACCCCGAGTTTGTAGAGCACTATGCAGTACAAATATTTGCCTAAGAAATAAAAATATTTTACAGGATTTCATTATGAGCTGACATTAGTTAGAGAACCACTGGAAAACATGGGAGTACTGGTCAGCTGTTTCGTCCTAGTTTGGGGCTCTTCAATACGCACCCACCGGTGTTCGAACCCAGGACCTCCTGGTTACAAGGCGAGCTAGCTCGTAGACTATTAAGCCACTGGGACCCGATCCAATGGCCAGCCCATGAATTCCAACTTCTGTCAATTCAAGACATAGTGTGATCCCTATCCAATGTCTTCGGCGAGTATTTGTCCTCACACCCGACCTGCTGCACCCTACTGGTCACGACTTCCCACCAGAACCCCAGGGAACTACCTCCCTGAATAGCAAAACTAATACGTCTTCCTACCCACCTACACACAAACACATACATTTTCGTGGTTAAATAACTGCATGACTTTGGATACCCACTGTATTAACCACATGAGTTATAATTTTTTACAACTATAGAGGAAACCCTTTGCTTGCGTGACGAATATGCTGCTGAACATCTTGTATAATTTCTATTTTATATTATTTATTTATTTATTATGGCTTACTTTGTGTGGAGTGACGTTATGAATCGTATGCAGGCTTAACTGCTGATTAAAGAGGGCTCAGCTAAGAAAAGATGTTTTGTGTCGTTTTGGTTGATTCAGTTGGATGGTTTAATCGAGAAGCTCCCCTTGACAACATCATGAATGGCAGCTTCAAAATGAAGTAACTTTTCAGAATTATGTATGCATGAAACAGAGGTCTTTCCTGATGACTTTGACTGTTATCAGTTAAGTTGATAATTCAGTCTTGTAGCTTAAAATCTCGGACATATACTTCCTGCTTCTCTGAGTCCACGATTATCTAATATATATTGGGTCCATATAATAGATTTTAGTGTCCAAGCTAGACGTAAATATGCGCACTAGTCTGCTTTTGTCTTGGACTTTCGTCAAAAGTATTTTAAAACGTCGGTAAACAAATTTCATTCATTCAGACTATAACTAATCTTTCTTTTACTAATTTACACTATTAAATATATATTATTAGATTGATAATGTTACTGGAGAAATATCTGTGGTGAATGATCATATGAATGAAGCAATGTCGAACGGAGAGGCTAGTTACGCACCAGACGATACAATCCAGCCTACTCCACTACTTCCTGGTGTTTATAGACTACGTCTACGTGCCTCAGATATGGGACATCCAGAACAAGCTACGGAAACATGGCTTCAGGTGAGAGTAATCTGTTTTTATGTCCCTCTTTCTCGTAAATGCTTCTATGTTATGACTATTTTATGTGAAAGTCTAATAACAAGAGTGAAAATCTTCATCTTAGTTTTTTGTAATTTTCCTGCATGAAAAAGTTATGAATACAAGATGCAGCAGCCTGTCACCATGTCATTTTTACACTTCGTTCGTACGTACTAACATGAATTGGCAGACAAACCACTTTTCACACGGACTGAACCCTTAAATTACCGTTAGCTTCCTTCAACTTTTAAGTGCTCAACTCAACAGTAGACTGAACTTTTAAAACGGTTCAATCGTCCTGCAGTGTTGTTGGTGAATATAGATGTTGCTGGCAGTGATCGAAGGTTAAGTGAGAATCTAGGTCGCCGAGGATTCGAGTTTAGCATGATTACAGTCGACATTTGAAGGCCTAAGACCAAATTCCAATCTGCAAATTACACTGTTAGAGAGAAAACTTCACCACAGTTTCCCTGTGAAAACGTATGTCACGACATGTGTCCATCAATACTGAAACATGGCATATACTATTGATTGGTAGATATGAGTAGTCGGACGCCATTAACCAATAGTACTCGCTGGTCAGAAGAAAGCAATCTAAACATCTGAGGCCTGTTTCGCTTGTTCAAGGCCGATTTCATCCTCAGTGTACTCGGTTTGAATTTCAGGATTCATTCACATGACATCTGGGCATTGAACATTGTGACTGCAGTGAAATAATGGCCTAGGTCCCATAGCTTAGTTGCTAGAGCTCAGGGTGTATTAGATAGTCGTTTCGTGATAACCCAGGACTTTTCAGCAGTACGCACTCACTGGGACTCGCATCTAGGGCTTTTCGGTTTCAAGAAGAGCTCACAAACCTGGTTTCCTAATGTCAGGTCATCATCTCAAACCGGTAACTTATCGAATCTCTGCAAACCAACACTCGACGATTGTTCGAAGACTGGTGATTTGAATTGTGTGACGACCCAACTGTTACTTTCATTTTCATTAAATGGTCAACCAGTACTATCCCAGATAGTCTCACAATCAAATATTTATCTGGTTTTCCCTCAGGTAGGGGAAAATGTATGTGACTGCAGAAAAATGTAATGTTCTTCTATTAACTAAAAAAATGTGACTGGTATCATGAATTTTTACTGGATTTATTTCGTTTTCCATTACTCGGCTAGACGTAATATATGATTCCCATATGTACCACGTTCACCAGTAGTCTTACCTACTTGAAGGTGTATGTATAGTGAAGTATTTAAATGATTCATCTGTGCAGTTATCTGGTTATACATGCGGTGTTTTTTCACCTGCATATATTCTACTGGGTAAAAAGCACTACTTGTATATGATTAGAAGGTCTTAGGTAGTCATCACATTCATTTGTGTTTATTTTAACTGACGTAAATTAATACACGAAATAAGACATTATATATATATATATATATATATATATATATATATATATATATATATAATGGAAATTTTAAATATTTTGTCGTAAGTTTTCATTGACGTATTTATTTAACCACCGATTTATTTAGATAAGTGAAAACGTGACAGTATAATAAAAGTGAATATCAATGAAGTATACATTCACGGATGTATAGTTTTAGTGATCCTCGAGATAGAGGTGCTCCAGGTAATGAAGGTGGTGATGGTGACATTAGAACTGAGGATAGTAGTTACGCCGATACTCACACTAGTAATTAAAGTAACATAAGGAATCCTCTAAATTGCGCTTCCATTGTTTCTGGACTCTGACGATTAATGTCTCTGAGTTTGATGAAGTTTGGATTGCTTTAATGAAGTTTCACTTGTAAATAGTCTTTGCTTATAAACATCAGAAATCCAAATAAATGGTGTCAACTGTCTTTATTAGCGCCTTAAACTGTCACAATATTGGTGACCATTACTATTTACATTCCTAACGAATGTTATGATACATTATTCAACTATATAAGAGTACAACTTTGGCAAGGTGGTAGACTATAGCTCCTTAAAAGACATGATTATACTATTAAGTTCATCCAGTCAGTAATACTAGATCATTATGTGTTATGTCAAATATACTTATATAACAATACTTAACAGTGCTTACCATAATTAAATAGAGGTTTCATTTAAACTTAGATGGCCTTTATATTAATCGGATTTATTTCACAATGTATCTTACTCCTACCTCTCATCTAGAACAATTTTATATCTTTTCACATTTAACTCCTGACATTCACGTTCAACTTGTATTCCATTTTCCTTCTCCAGGTCAATGTTTTTGGCTCAGATTCAATCACAAATGCCGGTTTGAACTTCATGATTATTATAGTTATGATAGCGATAACGGGGCTAATTTCAGTTTCACTTGTAGTCGCTATAATTTGTGTTCGTCGACGGTCTTCTTTACGGTGGAGTCGGCCTCAAACTCACGCAGATTCTAATGGTTTTCGAAGAGGTAGAAGTGCCGGTGATGGAGCTGAAGGGTCAATGTTCCCACTCAAACACGAATACAGTCACGCGTTAGATGGCACTGGCTATATGATGAGTATCAGTCCAACCCCCTCCGACTTGGACGCTTTAAAGTTAGGTTATCAACCCAATGGAGGTACATATCTAGACAGTTTGCACCCGGGGTCTGATATGCATCCGTATGGTTGGAACAACCCTAACTCCCCACCTGCAGTTTACTATCCGGCTCATTCAGGATCTGGGAATATAAATAATAGCATAAGTCATTCCTTCTGCTCTTTGCCTATGGATCAAAACTTGTCGAATCCAATGAATACACTGCATATGCCCGTATATGCACCAGTGAATCGAATGACCCCTACTTTCATTCCAGAAGCAGGCACCTTCATACGTCATCCGGCATACAGTGGACAGTCACATCTGATGGGAACATCTTCATGTCTAAATTTCTCTCCCTGTTCACCTACTGGGGTCGATCAGATGAGCACACAGACAAGTGCCTTATCAAGTTTCAATGAGGTACCAAACGACTCGACATTAACAGCAACACCGGCAGCAGCTGGACAAACACTAGATGCACTTCGGGAGACAGAACTGTGCAATTCCAGAAGTAACTGTGGATGTGAGCATAATTCTCTTTCACCTCCTAGGCAACCATATGCGGTAAGTCCCATATCTGGTCAAAATTCACTTTTTATATACTCATTTCACCATTTGAATAATCATTACTTGCTGACGAAGAGTTTTCTTGTTCCTTTATCATGAAATCACTAGAGTTTGTGTCATAGGGCATTCACTGAATATGGATTTATCAATTATATTGTGGTGTGATACGAATATGTGGAGATCATAATGCAGTCGTGCAATTCCTGTTTTGTAAAGACTGGCAATCGTATCAATGCAAATGGGTTCATCAAACCAGTCTGTTTCTCCTGTTTCCCTACACCGAACATTTCCGCTTTAGATTTACTGCCCTTCCTCAGATAGACACCGCTGTTGTTGTTTTTTTTTTACCTCCATTCACTGAGTTTGCAGTGAAATATGAGATTTATATACCGTTGTCAGGATTCCTACATTCCTATGTAATGCTTGCTTAGGTTTTTTCAACGTAAATTTCGTCACAAATCAGGATCGATTAAAGAACTGTTGCTCCTCTGATTGCACTGTGTTCGCTAACTGATGCTAACCTGCACTGCAATCTCCACCTTGAACTTTTGCTGTCGAACAGGCCAACCATAGTAGGTTTTACATGCGTTTTTCAGTCACCACAACATCGCATCTAAACTGAAATATAAAAGTATTAAGGATTTCGCGATTTCATCATGAGCTGACATTAGTTAGAGAACCATTGGAAAACCTGGGAGTACTGGACAACTGTTTCGTCCTAGTTTGGGACTCTTCATCAGTACGCACCCACCGGGATTCGAATCCAGGACCTTCCGGTTACAAGGCGAGCTAGGACGAAACAGCTATCCAGTACTCCAGGTTTTCCAATGGTTCTCTAACTACTGTCAGCTCATGATGAAATCCTGAAACCAATCAAATCCCTACAAACCAACGCTTGAATAAAAGTATTAAATTTTAGTATTTGTTTATAGTCATATCAATGATTTTTACAATCTGTGCTCTTTGTACCTTGAAGTTCATGAGTCGTGTTTTCCTAAAGCTTTCGTAAACATGTGCATAAACATTTATTACTTTTTACGCTCCTGTGAATACTCTTCAGTCAAACGTAAATGACCTTTGCCCTTATTCTCTCATTTTGTTTTACGCACGATTGATTACTTTTAATGGGTGTTTTTCTTCTACTCAAGCGTATGCAACGCCTTTTATATCTTTGCTTGGTATTGTTATTATTATTTTTCTTTCTGTTTGGCGAATTTCACTGAAACATGTTATGCAACCCCCACCCAATCCCTCTCTTTCTTTGTCACACTGTTGTGTGACCACCTTTAAAAATATCACGTCTAGGGGGCAGATAGCTTGTGTTTAAAGTATTCTTCAATCAGAAAGTTAGAGGGGTGGTGGACGGGTAAATAAAGCACAACTCCCTTCTCTGACGCATAACATCTCACTATTCTTCTTGTGGGTAGAAAAAATCCCCTAAATTTCATACACTAGAAAATTGAGTTGTGAGCTTTATGATTGTCTGTGTGTATGTGTGCTTTTTCTATTCTTTTATTCTTAGCGAAAGTGTATTGTTTGAGTGGCATTAGTTGAAAAATAAAACAAACAATTGTTTGTGAGAAGACATTGTAATTTGTGCTTAACATGAAAAAGTGCTGTTATTGTTTGCATTCATGTTGTAACTGGTCTACGCCTATGCAGTTAACTGGTCTAATTATATATTTCTACGGCACATGCTCAATAACCGTTGAAGCCTGTCATTTTAAGTCATATGACACAACTAAATCTATGAGGCATATAAAGTTAGCTATCTGCGGCTTTACGCCCTTATAAATCTAGTACCTTAGAGATATTCGAATCCCAATATTCACCTGGTTGATGTTCATTTGATTTATGTCCTAAAATCAATCATATCTCCACAAATTCAGTACCTAAAGTGTATTTAATTTCTTTAAAAAATCAATACAGGCTTGCTTAACGTTTCATTCTGTTGGGCTTTTTTCAGATCATGTACATTTACTGCTTTGGAGGTGTATTTTTGTCATTCAAAGTTTTAAAGTCAACATTCGTAAGAATTTATTATTCTTTCCGGATAATTGTTACTGGCCTAATGATAATTTACTTATCTACTGAACGCTTTGTATTTTTCATTGCTTAGGAGTTCTAACTTTTTAAATAACACCTGAAAACATCTGAAAACAACATTTTCAAACACTCATTTTTACACACAAGTGTCATATTAACTTCAATCAGTATCATTATGACTACACTTGGGTTACTATTTTAGTGGTAAAGTTGTCATACATTGTTACCATCTGATACCAAGACAGGATTCATTTTTCAGGCGTGATTTACTTCTGCTTATGATGAACGTGGAAAGTAGGATTACGCCTAGGCCTACTTGCATCGTACATAGATTGGATGTACAATGAACGGGTGTTAAGATACTCACTGTTTAATCATAGCAAGAGTAACTAAAAACACTTCACCTTCCAGTAAGAACAGTGATGACATAAATGACTCTGAAGGGGAATATCCATAGCCTACTCATAAAAGCTGTGTCATGTGCTGTGAAATGGATTAACAGGTGGAACATAAATGATTACGTAGTTAATTAGCCCTTAGCCTTTTAATTGGAGAATCCGTTAAAGAAATTAAATATTCGATTGTCAGATATTTAGATTAACTGATCAGTCAGTAGAACATTGCTGGATATAGACTGCTAATTTGATGTGTTCGTAGTTTTTTGTTTTTAAAAGCTCATTGACTACCCTCAAGTGAGCAGTGGAAAGTGAAGAGTGGCTTCTGACTATGGATTTACTTACTAGAAGAGTACGACTGTGATGTCTAGAACCATTCCTTATCTGCTTTTTAACACCTGCATAGATTTTTAAGTGTTGGTTTGTAGGGATTTGGTTGGTTACAGGATTTCATCACGAACTGACATTGGTTAGAGAACCACTGGAAAACCTGGGAGTACTGGTAGTGCGAAACAGCTGTCCAGTACTCCCAGGTTTTCCAATGGTTCTCTAACCAACGTCAGTTCATGATGAAATCCTGTAACCTGCTTAGATTAACGAGATAACTATAAGTTTCTGAAAGTTTCTGGGAGTTTACATGAAGGTGAAAAAAATTTTTTATTTTATTTCCCACGCCCTTCCAGCTTATGCTGAAAACAACAGTTACACAGTCATTATTCAAAATACACACCAATTACTCTTAACATTAAGTTTGTTTATCTCAGCCTGAACACTGTTATGTACTATGACGTTGTCGGCGTTGTATGTTGTGATACTTGTTATATTGTGCTGACCAATGGGATACACCGCCTCATAGTAACTTTGCTTAGCCTGAAAACAATTAAAGCGTATTGGTCATAATGGTATATTCAGATTTTCAGTATAAATGTAGTAAATGACATTTTTGGCAGATATCACTTGAAATATATATACGATACGCTTTTACCAACGAACCATACATGTGTAGCATTCACCAACATTGTGTGAGTGTGACTATTATGACATTTTATTCCGGCGCCTACCTATAATCATAATAGATAAAAATTCAATTTGTTTATTTTATTTCCTTTGTTTTTCATACTCTGGCTTGCAAAAGTCGTGCTTTATTAGGCTGTTTAGGTTAAAAGCAGTGTAATCGTTTACGTCACCAAAAGGCAGATTTTTTGTGTGCTTATAGTGCATGCTATGACCTTCGGTGACCAGACATATTAACAAGGTGACAGTTTTCTTATGCTTCATTTACATTGTGATACTAATGAATTGAATAAGTACATAAATTTTACTTATGCTAACAGAAATAACAATCGAGTATCGTAATATACTTTGAAATTCTCTGCCAGAATGCTAGTGGTAAGGAAACATACATCAAAACAATTCCGATTTCTTCATCAAAAATATTGTTATTAGGCTGTCATTTGGTGTCAGATATTATGAAGTAAGTCAACTACTCAGAATGACTGTTTCAAGAGGACTGGGCAACAAAAAACTCAGACAAATCATATTTAGATCCCTTCAACCTTATTTCACATCAAACTACAGAACACTTTTATAATGGTTATCAGTGAAATAACATTGAAACACTGATGAATGTAACCGTCAGAATGACTTATTTTCTACCGTTTCATCTAAATAAAAAATCAATCAATCAATCTTAAGTAGATAATTTGAACAAAAGAAGGTACTCAATGAAAATAAAAAGAAGCAATAATATATTTGGATGCATTTCCTATATACAATGATCAAATATTATGCCAGGAAATATAAGTATGCTGATTAAGATCGAATGGAATATCGAAAATAAATATTAGTCATGATCTTCATTTGATACTATACAGTCAATGGATATTTAACCAGTATTAATACTTTCTGAAAAATTTCTTCACCTTTATTTCGTCATGGATACAATACATTTATTTTTTTACTCCTTCACGTTTCCCTTGGAACATAGGGCTTAAAGCTAGAGACTTGAAGTTTCTGTAGCAATGTTTATTTTTATAGGATGGGTTACTAGCATCATGCTCAACCTTCATTTTACCAGGTTTATTACTGGCTTAGCGAGGTAAATGAGTGCATCGGCTGGGGATCGAACCCCGGACCATGTGCATGGTCGGCAAGCGTCCTAACCTCTGTGCTACCGACGCACAAGTTAGCTCATCGACCGGGAATCGAACCCATGCCTTCCGCGTGACAGGCGGAGATACCCACCACTATACCATCGAGGATACAATACTGATAGGGTTAAAAAGAAGCTTGTATCCAGGGTACAAAATGCCGAAAAAATGATTGTATTAAGAGTACACACACGCAACAGAAAAGTAAGGTCAATGGAGAGTTGAAAATTAAACCTCAAGACAATATGAATTCCATGTACATATATGTATTAGATTAGTGCCATCATAAACCCGTAGAAATAGGTCCACTGCAAGTCAGATGTACTTGTTGAAATGAGTCATATGTGCATTGAAAGATCCAGCAGAATTTACCTTTCTAGACGATTATATATTTAAAGAAATATTTACAAGATATAGCACTAAATTTCTAGTCAGAATTCTCGGCCAATATGTTCAGGTAGACTGGAAGTTAGGAAAGCTTGGATCAAAAGTGAAGCAGATATCTATTAACTGAAATGGAATTGTTATAAAAATGATTTCGTGTTAAATTACAATCAAACTGTCGTATTTCTCTTTTGTGTTAAAGAATAATTGAACTGTGGCATGTTTTTCACCTAGTTAGTATACCTATTTGAATGTGTGTTTGTTTGGACAGTATTGGAGTTGAATAATTACTACCTAAGAGAACATTAAGTATGACCTCGGAACTAACCATAGTTTTTAAAAATAATTTAATTACAGACTAAACGAAATAAAAACATATGTAATTAAAGTAACTGGTCATATATATATATATATATATATATACCAGTGCCAACTCTACTAGAATTTAAAACGAAGATAATTAGCTACTTGATAGAAAAACTGATCACAAGGTGGCGCTGGCCGATTTAGTTTCTGCTGTTTCAATGCATACAGTCGCTTACCTCCGATTATTATCGTTCATCTGTCAAACAAAACTTAACAAAAGACTAATTATCTGTCCTAGCCGCCCAATTTATTTCCGTATGAAAGCACCTATATTCCACATGCATTTCATTTGTAAGAATATTTTAGCTGAGTGACTTATTTTACGACACCAGTATACTGTATGCTGTACAATTAATTATTTCTACTCTTTGCCCTCTCCCTTAAACATAATAATTTGAACGTCTTCCCTTTTCAATTTCCCTTGAGTCTTTTATTCGATTATATTTTGAACAGTAAGTTTATTTTCCAAGGCGATAATTCAAGTCGAAAGATAGAGGAGGAATGAAAGGCTAAGCAGTTTGTTCCGTTTTAAGAAATTTGTCCAAAAGTAGAAAGTTTGCATCAAAAACAGGATTGAAGATATTTAGATTTAAAATATTATATTCAGAAAAAAATATATTAAAGAAATTCGTTATTAATAATAAACAGGAAAGAATGGAAATAATACTCGTCATATTGTGGCACATCGGTTAGGATACTTGCCAACCATACACATGGTCCGAGATTCGATCCCCGGTCGACGAACTCTCAAGCCTCGCTAAGCCAGAAAAAATGCTGGTAAAGAGGGAAGGTCGGGCATGAGGCTAGCAACCCCATCCTATAAAAATAAACATTGCTACAGAAACTTCAAGCCACTAGCTTGAAGCCCTGTGTTCCACTGAGGAACGTGAATGAAAAATTATTATTATATTGTGTATGTCTATGGAAATCTCTAGTAAAAGAGGAAGATTCTATTCCCAAATGAAGAAATATGAAAGTCGTATTGTGTCGTTTGTATATTTCGTTTTTCTAAAAGAACTGCTGGAAAGGCCTCAATTCGGACTGAGCAATTTGTAAGTGGTGAATTTTATTCCATAGTGTTGATTTCTTAGCTTTGTGACTACTCTTCATGAGAATCTGCATTCTGGAAATTGAAGCACTTACGCTCCACAAAGTTTGAGTGCGCTTTCTTGGAACATTTCATTTAAACTAAGACTCCATTTTTGTTGAAATGTATTATTTATTTATTTATCTGTTCATTCCTTACTTTCCGAGTGGGACTTAAAGCTTCATTGGACATCTTCATTACGCATGATTCTGTCCCATCATCTGGCGTGGTGGATTTAGGTCTCCTGCTCTTTAGATATTCTGCTTTAGTGATTTTACGGGCTTTTTGTTTTCCCTGATGTTGTTATTTTATTTTCACCTTATTACGCCTGACTAGAGGTTAGTCTGTTATTATTATTATTATTGTTGGGTTCCTTCGGGTTCCGAGTGGAACAACACATCCCCATTTTGTTCTATTTTCTGGTATCCTCTTTAGCTGGGCTCGTGATTGTTCATACTCTCTCACGATCTCCTACATGTCACCCTGGAACTTTTAGTTTCTCATTTGGATCCTATCCGAGGGCCTAGCGTGCGATATTATTCGACAGCCTCCTCAGTGTGTGTGTGTGTGTCGAATCCATTTCCGTTTTTTTCTCCTACATATTTGCTCAACGATAGGTTCTTGGTTGGTTCGTTCCACTGCAGATTTTCTTGTTTCTAATTATTTCTGGCCGGTCATTTGATCTTCGAAGTGGCGCCAGAGAAGACAACTGTCGATAAAAGTTGGAAATGCTTTCGTGACGCGATTGTCAAATGTTTGACCCATATAGAAGAAATGACATGAAATCGATGTTGAAAATCCGAATTTTGTTCTCTATTCTGAGTTCAAAACATTTCCATACTGATTTCAGAGTTATAATAGTCCGTCTTGCCTTTCTGGTTCTGACCTGCTTTCGCATCTTCTTCTGTACTACAACTGTGGGTGAAACGATGCTTCCTAGATAAGTGAAAGCAAAAAGTAGTCTCTGTCGAATCTCTCCCGTTGATGATGGGTGATTGGTGCTGGTTGTTGTGTTGCTGTTGGTTGGTTGGTTGGTTGGTTATCTTCATCACCTGCATGTTCACATGGAGTCCTGTCTTCGCCGCCTGCTTGTTCAGCCAGTTTGTTGGTTTTCGCCTGCAAATCTTCGAGTTTGTGTAACATTCGACATTTATTATCTGCGAAATGCAGATCTTCTAGAGTCTTCTTACTGATGATCCAGTGTCTTCCTGTCTTCTCAATCTCTCATGCACAGTCTGAATCATAATCCAGTCAGCCACAATTAGAAATATCCATCGGTGGTGGTAATAGGCAAGTTAATCTATCTAACTTACTTTAATTGCCTGATATTTGAAAGTCTCATCTCTGAATTCACTTAAGCCCTGTTTAAATTATAATTTTTTTATTTATGCAAGAAGGGTAAAGGGGAGAAGACAAAGAAAAAGAAAACAGTAGGAAAAATATGAAGATAATAATTAAAAAAATAGATGGGTGATAGATAGATAGATAGAGAAAGATATAAACACCTCATCATATCCATATTTTATAGATAACAAAGGAAGCAGATAATCAAAGAAAAATTGGAATGATTTGAAATAAATGCAGAGATAGGGGGAAGATATCTTAGAGCATTTTTATTTCATTATTTAATGTGTCATGACTTAAACGAGGCAGAGAATTTTTTTCTCTCTTCATATTAATTTTTATTTATGAATCTATTTTCTTTTTTTTAATGGTAATTTTGTCATTTTTAACTGCAGTCACATTCATTCAATTGTGTCATTCTCATTTATGTTTGATGTATTGTGCGACGACGTCATCCACTTAAGGCTGATTATTTCGGATGCTTTTCTTTTATTTGGCTAGTAAATAATAATTATGTGATAACAAGAGAAAATAAGCCAATACAAGAGGACAAAAAAAAGTGAAGCATAGTGAGAAGTGAAAAGGGAATTATCCTATTCAGTTGTTGTTATTATTAGGAATTCGATTAGCTGTGAAGACAGTATGATGGGATATACAACTGACTGATATGAGTAGGCGGAAACTGTTCTCGTGAACCAGAGGTGTTAGTTAGCCCAATTGAAGTGATATGAACACCAAACAGCCGTTTCATTGATATAAGAATAGATCTTGTGCACTGTGGTAGAGTATAATTCCATTATGGGTAAAATTTATTTTGATAAAGTCTCACAGTGTTATACAGTAATGTTTACTGATGACGTTTCGAGCACAATTTATTGCTCATAATATCATAGCAAGGCACTTACACAACTTTATAACTTCGTTTATATAATTCCATTATTTTTTTATCTCTTGGTTTGATTTGCAGTAGTATTTTCCATATTTCCAGTATGAGTGATGGGTCATTCCTATTGCATGTGTTGGGTGTAGACTCGATGAACAAGGATTCAGTAATCAACCTCTCTCTCCACCCACCTAACTATATTACCTATTAGAATTTTAACTCTCTCCCACTCTATTGTGTGGTTGTGTGTTAATGCATGCAGAGCAATTAGTGCAGAGCTTTTGTCTAAATTACTTATCTTCTCGGGGTCAACCATTCTTACCTTAGCTAAATTCTTATGTTCTGACAATCTGACTACCCCTGACCTACTAGTTTGACCTATGTAGTTGACCTCACAGTCATTGCATGGTATTTTGTAAATAATATTATTTTGTCTAATTGGGTCAACTGGGTCCTTTAACCTACAGAGCTTGTCCCTGAGTGAGTTTGTAGGTTTAAATGCCACTCTAATTCCTATTTTATTCAGAATCCTACGTAGTGTCTCAGATGTCCCCTCTTTATATGGTATAACTGTG
Organism: Trichobilharzia regenti; assembly: GCA_944472135.2. Taxonomy (NCBI): domain Eukaryota; kingdom Metazoa; phylum Platyhelminthes; class Trematoda; order Strigeidida; family Schistosomatidae; genus Trichobilharzia; species Trichobilharzia regenti. The sequence continues at coordinate 37,871,679 of OX235270.1, forward strand.
GATGACTTATATTCTTTCTTATTTATGTTATTATTACTAGTTTCACAATTATTTTTATTTTACTTTTGACTTTTTTGATATTCCTAATGAACTTTATGGGACAGTTAGATATTAGATACCAACGTCTATTCTACCTGTTTCATTTTATCGTTCAGTTTTTTGTTGTACTACTTATTGCTATTGTTCGGTTTGTTAGACCTCCCTTCACAGACAGATAACGGATGAGATGAATTAAAGTCTAAATATCTATTAGAATGAGTTGGTTTTCTGTACACACTAGTGTGCAGTTTACCTTCTTCCATTCGTTTTATTTTACAATCTAACAGCATAGCTAATTCTCCTTGTCTATTTTTCGATTCAAATGTGAATTTTATTTCTGTTTCAGCGACGTATCTATGCGTTACTTTAGTTTTAAATGAGTAGCTAATTGTTAACTGCAGCACTTCAATGTAAAATTTTTGAGGCAGTACACCACTTGCGTCCGATTATTGATGAAATTCTTGGCAATAAAGCTGTTTCTTTAGTGTCTTATATTTGACTTCATGAAACCATAAGTAATGGTCACTTACTTGTGAAATCATTAAGACAACTTTATACTAATAATGATGGTCATTTACTACGTAAAGACTGCTAACTAGTTCATTTGTCCAATGAAATTTTAAGTTAGTTTCGAAATAATACTTTATTTCGCTCTTTTTCGTAATGTACACTCCATCATTTGTTGTATCTACGTGTCCCTTGTTTTCTGAAGTTTGCACCACTTTTCAGTTATTGTGTCAATCAACAGTTCATAAAGAGATGAACCACCTCATCTACTAAAGTAAAGACAAAATACGTAGTCACATGATTTTATAACACCTTAACGACAGCGAGATATTTCTGTGCAATAGCGTGGATTTAATAAATTTGAAAATTAAATTCTGTCTGTCTTCTCAGATTCCCATGAGTATCCGCGATTGTTTGTGAATCTCCAAGTGGTAAAGATGACAGTCTTATTTATTTGAACAGTTTGAACTTTCGTAACAGAATTTCAAGTGATTAAGACACCCCAGCATTCATACACAAAACAGTTGATGAAAGTTTAGATAAGCCGATGCTGACAGATTTTATCGATCCATCCACTCATTCATTCATTTGTGTTTATCGTCAGTGCACATTTCCGCTGTTGTTGATGTTGTTATGATTTTTGTTGAATTAACTGGTTCCAACATTTTATTTATTTAACTAAAGTAAACAAACTGAATGAATAGAATTAAATTTTGTCTAAATTGTCAAAGTGACCATTTGTCACATTTTTTTTGTCTTAGAACATACGACAATCGATATAAAACAGTACCCTAATTATACAAACTACCATGTTTATTGTGCACTTACAGCTTAAGAGACAGAGAGAAAGGAACAGGAGTTGGGGTTGGTAGATAATTCTACAGTGAGTATCAGAGCTTTTCATTTTTATTTGTAATGTTGTGACAAAAATAATGACAGCTTCTTTCAAAATGTGTTCCACTGATGTCCAAGGTGAAAATTTTGTATATATATATATATTGTGTGTGTGTGTGTTTATGTATGTGTAGATAAAATGTATGGCTTAAGCATATGTGCACTGTAATTCATTAGTTTCACTCCCACTCTATATCACTGTGTATGCGCCTATATGTGTGATGGGGCCAAATGAGATACGCTAAAGAGTGAAATGTGAAACTAATTCAAATCCTGAAGGGCCCAATATGAAAATCACATTCATACAATTCTGTTGACAGTCACCTAATAATACTCCTACCTGTTTCTCACAAAAGTGAATCCAGTGAATAATAATCCTTTTCTCAACAAACGTGTATAAACGCTCAGTAGTTTTTTTGTACAATAAAGCTTCCAAAGCTTTTCATTTTCAAGTAACCGCCTAGTCGTATAGATTACACCTTCACTTGCATAATTCAGTATGAAACTGTGGTTAACTTTTCAATAATGAAAATAAATTTTGACCTGAGTAGTGTCGATGAACTGAATATAACGACACTAATAATAATAATAATAATAATAATAATATTGGTGTTAAAACATGCAATAGAGTGACCTTGTTGGGAAGTCAGTTCTCTAGGGAAATCAACATGAACTAGGTTTCTTTTTTTCTTTCTTCAAAATTTGATTAAAAGGACAGAAAAGCATACGATGGAATAGTTGACATTTATACGTATACGCCCATAAACTGTAGAGTTTATTTATTCATAAGATAATCGGTGGTCTATTTGTGCAAATGTTAATTACTTCTTCACGAACACTTTTTATGATTTTGTCTTCTAACTGTGTCCCTTAAACAAACAAACGAAAAAAACACTGGAGATTTTGTGTTTTAAAATAATAATAATTATAATTTCTACACAGATGTTAGTAACACATCATTTTATAGCTTACAATGCCACCTATTTAATTATGTGGTTAGGGCAGTCCAGTCATGTCACTGAGAACCAGCTATGTAGTCACTCATCTAGGTGGCATTTTATCTTATCACGTATCAGAAATCATTGCATCTTAGGGAAATGCACTATTCGGTTACACAGGGGAATCTTTTTTTCTCTATGATCAGTTGATGAAAAGCTGCTTTGTAGTATTCTTTTAACTGAATAGACGATGTAGGCTGTGTGAATAGGATTTGGACACTGTGGTACAATATTATTCCACATTAAATAAATTCATTTGATATAGCAAACAGTGATACAACAGTAATAACTGGATGATGTTTCGAGAACAGACAGTGCTGTGTCTAATATGGAATTATGCTTATATCACTGTTCAGTTTAGTGACGACAAGCAGTTTTATGCAGTGGTTATTTTGCTTGTTAACCGCTAAAAATAATATTTTATTCTAGAAATATACACTTCCTTATCTCACTTAAACTTGTTCTGGTTATTCTTCATTAATAGTAGTCATGAAAAATACCCATTTATTCATAAGTAAAAACACAGTTTTTTTTTGTTCAGCGAAGAAATTTCTATGATAGAGAAGATTTGTAGCTCAGGTGGATGATTTGCGCTGAAGATGTCACCCAGTAGGGTGATGAAAGCTTCGCAAACTAACCATCCAGCTCAGAGAACAAAACCACATCAAGAAGAAATTTCTTTTCAACGACTTCATTTCCAAGCTGTACAGTCGTTATTAAGTGGCACTAGATAATTGCTCAGTCAATATACATATATATCCGATAAGAATAACGATAATTAAAATGTTACAAGGCGTAGAGTTGAAGTGGATAAATTACAGAATTATTAAAGATTGTTTCATAAGTGGATTGATGTCAAAAATGTTTTAAAAATGTCAAGTGTTGTCTAAAAATTTTAAAAAATTAGCAGTACGATTACGATAAGAATGAAGATGTGAAGTGAAGTGGAAAGAATTCAAGTGGTAAAATAAAATAAAAACTAGAAAGAACATTACTATGAGCCAGGTAAAGAAAGGGGTTTGACAAAACGCTTTTGAACACATAATTTAGGTTTCTGTTCATGTATAGCTAAAGCTTCGGCTATGCATAAGTGAAGAAAACGTAAACTTTTGGATCGATTCGATTTTGCCATGTAGATAACTTTGAACGATGAATCACGTGCGGCTAAATGACCAGACTCTAACAGGTGATCACAAATAGACGACTTTGCAGTTCTACGTTCGCCTTTCATTAACCAAACCGGATACTGTTCAGCTACACGTTTTCGGAGATTACGCTTACAACGTCCAATATAAACAGCTCAACAAGAGGAGCAGGTAAATGAATAAATAGTAGTCAGATGGAGCATAAGGTCTGCGTAGCACATCTCCACTGCTATCCCTTCCAGATAGCTCCATAACTAACCATAAATTTTAACTTCCTTCTCACATGATCTTCTTCAAGTCACCCTTGGACACCCAATTCCCATTTTGGTTCCACTTTAGGGCTTGGAGTGCGGTGTCGCTTGAAAATCTCTTGAATGTATGTCCAATCCATCCACATTTCCTTCTGTATATCTGTTGAGTTGTGCGTATTTTATATAGCAGAACATTAATGCCAATTTAATTTTGTCACTCAACAGTGGGGTCGCTGTTGCGTTCGTTGGTCTTCTCATGCTCCTTCCATAATTGTTTACCTCTTGAGAGTTCACTTATTAGAGTGATAAACTCATTTCAGTCGTGAATATTGCATTTCGATGCCTTTGAAGGTCTCTTAGCGTTAAAGTGTTGGATATACAAAACTGCATTAAATGTAACCATTGAAAAAGAAAACTATTTTGGCGATAAATGTCACCTGGATTTCCAAAACTTGTTACTCATTCTTTACTTAAAGTTATCCACACATACACAGACATGTATGCAAAGACATCTAGACAAACATCTCTGTATGTAAATGCCTTAACTTATCATACCGTTACATAGGCTTATAATCTTATAATTAATTCAATGTAGCGCATATTTTTATTCTTTTGCATGCCTTTTTTTTTTGTTAACCAGCCTTCAACTCTTATCGTGAAATTCATTAGCTAACACAATTCAAATTAGCCTAATTACACAGACTAATTTTTGCCTAATTTATTCTCTTCACCACTATTTAACATGTGTAGACATTTGCACATGTTTGTGTAAGCACTAGGCTGTATAGTTTAAATGTAAAACTGTCTATAAAAAGAATACAGACTTAGATGTAATCCTGTTATATCTGTTGTCTGACACAAAATTGTATAAATTTACACACCCATCTACACACACACACACACACTCGTCTACGAAGTTTGTAAACATTATTTGGTTTCTGGTAGAGATTTTGTCACATACAAGCTAATTTCATTAGACCTTGACAAATCGAGTTGAACATGCAAGCCAATAGTATCCACAATAAGGCCCTTCTTTAAACCTTTTTTTTTTCTTAAAGAAAAAGGGTGAACATTAAATAGTCAGAGTGGAAAAAAAAACAGTCTAACTCAGGCTTTATTTTTCTGTGCATCAAATTGTCTAAATTTGTGTAATTTGGTGTAGAAAAACAAAAAGACATTTACATTTGACATTTAAGACATGCAGAGGATGGATTCAGCCAACTAATCTCCATTGTTAGGTGTGTACATGTGCATTTACTTATTGGTAAACTATTTGGTTGGTTGTGTCACAGTAAAACGAGTCATTTCTTCTTCTTATTCTTCTTCCTTTTTCTCTTCTTCTATTTTATTCTCTTCATTTTATCTAGTTTTTGTGACGCATGATAAATAATAATGGAAACAGAGACACAGAATACTGACTTAAATGCATGAAAGTAAAATCTGTGTACAGGCATAATGATTGAAATTCCGAGGAGACCGTGTAGTGCGGTCGACATCATTTTTTAAATGCTGATGTCATAAATTATTTTAAACTCATTGCTAAAAAAAACCGACTGAAGATGCCGGTATTTTGATGAGATTCATTTCTGATCAGAAGACTATCAGGAGAATATCAGTTGAACTAGTAATACATGGTGTACAGTGAGACATTCACCCATGGTATGAAATGAAATCAGTACTGAATAGCATGTAGATGAGTGGACAGACAGTGTATGGAAGCAAGATAAGAAATAATAGTAATAAGACTGACTTATTAACTGGTTAAATGTATTGGGGGGTAATTAAAGTCAACATACAGCAACCAAAAATAGTCACTTTTCCACCAATACACTCAAGTAATAAACTAAAGCTCAGCATAAGTATATCACCGAATTATTAAAAGACCTTACTAATGTGAATCCTCTAGCAGAACTTCTCTGTCCACATAATACTGGCTTGAAAATTCTTCTGACAACTGAGGGAGTGGAATATGATCCTTATATGGTAGGTAGTTCACCTGGATTCTGATTGATAACTGGGAAAACTCATCTTTCAGTCAGTCTTGATAAGACTCTTCTTTATAGAGTTGGTGACTGACTTACTTCACACTTATTCAAGAAAAGGTAGTCTTTTGCCATTCACTCGGAGCCTTTTAGGTGCCTCCGTGGTAACTTGTAACACAACAGTCTTTAGAATTAGCATTGCATGTAGAATAAAAAGTGGTAGGTTATCACGTCACCTTTAGCTCTGGTTAATTCTACTGAGTCATGATAGAGAACCACTAATTAGTTGTTTATTTTTCAGAAGTTTTCTTTACGGTAATTCCTGTGTGTTAATATTAATACATCTCATTTGTCCAATTATCCGAGTAATAAGACTGTCTGTTTCAATTCTCATTTAATTTAAAGACAACCTGTTGAATAATTGCAGCTATCTGGAAGAAACACAGATTATGGTTCTTCTGTTGAAAACCACGGAGTATTGGACCCAACCACTCCACCCGGAATCGAACCCATGACCTTCAGGTGGCGAGGCCATGCAAGGATTCATGGTTATTTTATCTTAGACTTATAAAATGTAAACTAGTTGCATGTATAGGGTTGCTTATTGTCAGTGGCTAATGAAGTCCGGAAATATTTTTTATTTCTAGGATATAAACCTCGAAAATGACAGTGTATTTACTTTTTGTTTCATATGAAACTGAAACTGTCGTTTTAATTAGTCTCATATTCAAACATAAGAAGGATAGCGACTACAATTGTATAATTGTATGTCCTTGGTAATATGTTCATTGATTTTTATTGTGAACTTGATGTACTACTACTAGTGGTGGGTGTTTTGTGCAGTCACACTGTGATTGACATTCTCATAACTGTGTGTGAATCTATGTGAATCAAGTTTTTTCCGAGTATATTCATTTTCTGATACGGGTGAACAGGAGTTTTCGCCTCTTGTAACTAACCCCTTTTATTCCCAATAGTCAACTGACATCATTGTTGCCAATTTTACAAGTTGAATTATTATCTCCTTGATTTTATTTCCTTCTTTTTCTAATTACATCATATACTGCCTTCATCCATCATTATTACCACAAAAATGATATTCTCCTTCGTCTATAACACATTTAATTATGCTTGTTAAGGTCAAGTATTGTCCTGTTGTCTGGAGAATAAATAACAAGGGTAATCATCAAGGGTTTGTCAATACACATTAGCCCACCTGGTCACAATAGCTGATTAATGACTGAATGCTGAAGCATATACTTAACAAACTTTGTAACAATGATGTCACAATTATCATAATCATATAAACTGATAAAAAAAAACGAACAGATAGTTGTGTGTTTGTATGTAAGGACATTCGCACTGGGTAGAAGCTAGTGCCATCCTTGCATATTCATTTAATTCCATGACCTTTGTATCATCCTGTCGATGACATATCTGTTTTAATTTGGCTCATTATTGAGACGAGGGAAATGTTTACCTGAAGCGATATGGAAATAAAAAGATAAAAAGCTTCCAACTATTCACTGTATAATAACACTAGAAAAATATGTCTCTGATAATTGTTATATTTATGAGTAATGTTAACTAACGACTCACTTGTGAATAACTATGAAGAACTAAATATCTCAAATGTACTCGTCATTCTTCAATTTCTAATTGTTATCAAAGTTCGTATACAATTGGTGGATGGTGGCTAGCAGTGGAATCCAGGATGCGCATTTCGTCCTATTTGGGACTCGTCATCTGGATGTACCTGCATTTCTCAGTGAGTGATGATGTTCCCACTGAGGCTCGAACCCAGTACCCATAGTTTCAAACGCCAAAGCGTTATCCACTAGACCACTTGGGCCACGAGAGCCACCTCTTGTGCGACGGGTCATATTAATTATTGAATTGAATTTTTGATTTTCCCGTCGATCGATTGGACCGAAGTGCTCGGTCTCAGGTCGAAGCATCTGCACAAGAGGCCGACATGTCAACCTGAGACCGAGCACTTCGGTCCAATCGATCGACGGGAAAATCAAAAATTCAATTCAATAGTTATCAAAGTTCATTTGTCTAAGTGAATCACTTCGGTATCCGTTATCTGTTATTTCAATCAATAAACTTTCATTACCGGGTTCAGTCTTAGTCATTCTTGTTCTCAGTAATAAGATCAAGTCACATATATTTGCTAACACAAGCATTACCAACGTCGTATACACTAAGACAAAAAGGTGTATGAGTAGAATTAGACATTCTTTATTAAGGCCTACACTTTGTTTTTAAAACAGAAGAAGATTCCCACTTGCGTATTCCTCACCTTTTATAGTGTCATAATTATCAGTCCTATTGTTTTCTTCCATATTTCATCAGTATATTTACGGACTTAAGTTAGAATCAGTTATTTTCCATGTTACAGAAGTAGAAGTATAGACCAAGTGCTAGTCGTCTGGATTTTTAAACTGAATCATGCCTATATAAGTTCATATTTCTATAGCTTCATTTACTTAGTGGACTCCTTACAGTAATTGGAATGGTCAACAAAGACTTTATTTTTATTTTATTTAAACGCATAAAAACTGATTTTTTTATTTTTTTAATTTTTGATTACAGCTTGATTCCACACCGTATTTTTGGTACAAGTATGGAATTTTCAGCGCGGATATCGGTAGCCCAAAATTCGCAGGCCGACCATAGATATCAGGTGTGGGTCGGCGAGGGCTCGAACCCGGGACCATGTGCATGGTCGGCGAGAGTCCTAACCACTGTGCCACCGACGCACAGTATGGCACCAAGAAGGATGCGCCACACAATAATAATAAAACAACATAGATCAAAAGAAAAAAAGAAAGAAGAGAAATATATATATATATATATATAAGTAGAGAACGGATAAAGAACAGTCATGCTTAATAAGTTCAAACATTAGTCGTTAACTATCATCGGGAAGGGAAGAAAGAAGGAAATTGCAACACGTGTAATAGCACGCGATAAGTTTCATTGGTTGTTTGTTGCTTCATTCAATTCATTGTTTGAGGGCTGAGATACTGCCCGGGCGCCCAGACCGAAGCAGGTGGTTCTCGTAAGGGACCACACCCGAGCCTTTGACTTGGAGTCTAATCCGCGAGGCAGCGGAGCAGCGTCAGGAGCTGCATTCCCATGGTTACCGGTGACCCATATGGGTTCATACGCCATTTGATCCGACTGGATATTGGAGCTCATGTACCCCATGGTAACTGCTTTTAGTTTAACCGCCATCCGAACAACCTTCCTGACATTGTAGGACCTGCAGGGATATGAATCCTAGCCAATTTAGCTTGTTTGGTCACTGCAGTATTCAAGCCTGACCACCACGACAAGGTAGCAGTTATCGGCCGGGTCAACAAAGACTGTTTTCCAGGAAATCCTTTTCTACTAGAAACTGTCCCACTATTTAATGTGGGTTACTCTATTCTGTGCAACATTTAACGGTGTTTCTAAAGACTGCTTTGTCAAAAATAACGGAAAATTTGGAAATGATAAAGAGGTGAAGTGAAGGTACTACTGACACAAGAACTATTGCAAATTTTTGAGGTAGTAGTTAAAAGTTGTCTAAGCAGTTGACAAGATTTAATCTATTTCATCTGAATATGCTAGACTGCACCTCTATTTTTTCTGTCAATTTTGTTATCTTCATCTTTCTATAAAAATACTCATGTGTCATGAAAGACACTTACTGTGTGCTACTGTGTTTTAATGGAGCGATTGTCAAAAAAAAAACTAACATTTATTATCATTTTCATCCGACTAACTGACTTCACTTTGTTCACCGACCTTTTATCTATTTGTTGACTTGTCTTTTGGATGCAACTAAATTCAGCTTTTAAGCCTACTTGTGACGTCTGTCATCATCAATCCACAGTTCACAAATATAAAATGATGGCATAAAGAATATCTACAATCCACAGCATGCCTTCCACTTAATAGCCATATTTATGAAGAATTAGTGAACTACTGTCCTCCCTGCTCTGCTAAGTGTAGGAAATAAGAGAAATGAAATACTGCTCAGATTCAGCAGTTGGGTCTTAGGCTCTACTAATTCCCACAATGAATATAGACCACTGAAAGCCTATCATATGATTTTAATGAGATTTCTCTCACGTAGGCCTAGATACTGTTTTTTTTTCACAATAGTAGTTTGTACTTAGCCTGGTGATTTTATTAGGCTATAACTAATTGTTAATTAATTAATTAATTAATTATTCAGTTTAATATTTTGCTGCGGTGTGATTATCATTTTTCTACTGGCCAGTGGACTGAAGTTACAGAGTAACTTTCAGTCACAGTTAATTTGGTTGCTTACATTCTATGACTGTGTACACTAAACTTCTTGTGCATATTTTATTTATATGTATACGCGTGATAGTAAAACTACATTCTGAATAAAAATTTCATATCAGTTCATAGGTTTTATGGATCAAACGCATATCGGTGAAAATAGCTGTTGAACATCTGCATTGTTTTTTAACGAAAAGAGTAATCATTTATGCTTTCAACAATAGCTAACCGATCCAGAATTTTCCACTTTCAAAACAACATGATGGAAAGAAATTAACAGTGGAAAACCAAACGTAAAAGTGGTTCAGACAGCGTAACGACAGACTGTCAGAAGAATGATGAAAAGATAGAATTCAGAGGTGTGAAGTAAAGACATCAACTTCCTTTTCAATGGAATTTAACATTCCGTATATGAAATCAGTAAAATTTCTGAGATTTTGAATAAGTTATGTAATGAAACCGAACAGTTGATGTTTAATTAACCTTTATCAACTAATCAGTTCTCATTCGTTTTCTCTTGATTTCAACAGCCTCTATTAATTGGTACCAGCAACGGTATGGGATGTTGTTATACAACCTCTAACCGTCGACTTCCAAACGGAAATATACACTGTGAGCTTGATGTTGAATCAGCTGACTCTGGTCGTGGAGCTAGTGAAGACGATCCCAGTCAGTTAGGCGGTCAATTCATTCATTTCTATCCTGCATGTAATGTGTCTAGCGTTCCACAACAATCACTCGCTCAAGTTGTTGATTCGTCATCTGTCAATATGAATGGAGGAACTAGTTCAAATTGTATACAGAGTCTTAAACTGCAAAACGATTCGTCAAACGATGCATCCGGTGTTGTCATTTTAACAGGTGGAGTCAACGGTAACAGTAGCAATGAACAGGCAGATTCAAGTTGGAATGCCACTGCTGCTGTTCGGCGTTTGAAACTGTAGATATGCGAATTAAAGTGTCTACGGGTAAACACGATTATATATATATATATATATATATATATATATATATATATATATAGGCGAAAAGCAACTTCTACTTAAACCTATCTTTATGTATCATATTACTTTCTCATCTATCTGTCTATCTATGCAACTATCTATCTTTCTGGGTACTTACCTACTTTATTTTGTTGATTTTTTCAGTCACTAAGATAAAAAGTGTTTCGTTTTCAAAAGACGTGTTTTCTCTTGCAAACAATAAAAGAGTTTAGTTCACTGTCGTAGGATCTAACAGTTAACATCCCTTAACATTAAACCAATAATAAGGGAAACAGTCAGGATTTTAATGATAGTTATACGTACTGAACCATATGGATTGCTAATTTTAAACATTCTTTCTAAGACTCAGCTGGCAGTCATTAGCCTAAAAGCTTAATAAAGCTGTATCCCTTCTTAAATAGTCGACTTGGGAACCCAGATAACCTTGACAAGTAGTAGTCTGTGGTTTTCCTAAAACTACAGTTGTAACAGAACAAAAGTACTGTTGTCAAGCTGATTTCTACGTCATCTCTCAAGACATAGATAGCAGCACATCATTGTGTCAGTTATCTCTTCTAACCTAGTTAGAAACAATCTTACCAAATTCACGAATTAGTTAACGTGCATTTCCGTCATGTTTTTCTAGTCAGCTGGGTTTCGGACAGCTCACATTTTCATAATAGAGAATGTCTAAGAGAAGACTATGTGGTCAGGTTTAGAAGTTGATCTGAACGCATGATGGAACATCAGAATTTGTTGTGGATATCTTTCCATTTGGATGACTAGTTTGTTGTTTTAAGTGTCACAACAATCAAATATATCATCCTGTGACGACAGGTGTATTGTATTTGTGGGAAAATGCTGCAACACAAAATGAGTATGACTAACTACACTAAATACAACTCATACATGAGAAAACAGTAATTCATTATTAGCGTTTTGTGTGTGTGTGATCGAGATGAATATACTGAAAGGTATATAAAATACAGAGTGAGCCTACAATACTCATTTCGCACATTACAAGGGTAACATATACATGCTTTTTATGAAAATTATGAAAGGCCTTATTATTACCACTTTCCAAATCTCTAAGGTGGAGAGTAACTATTGTACAAAATAATTCCTCTTTACACTCACCCTATCAGTATGCTTTGTTATATAGAAAAGTTATCTTGTGGGGTACGATGAGAATTAGGAACAAAAACTAGAAGTGTATCTGTAATCATATGTGGAGGTTATGCTGTAATTGAATTCATCATTACACAGTCATGTTCTTATTCTTATTGCTGTTGCCTGCAACAACGACAATTACCCGTTTTTCAGATTGGAAATGGGTTGATTTTAACAACAGTTACACTGTGATGACTCAAATCAAAAGTATGGAGGTGTTTTCACTGTACAGCATAAGCTGTTATATCTACTACCTGCCACAGAATCAGTTTGTAGATGCGTACTGACAATGAAAACTAATATGTGATAAATGTATTCAGATATTATCAACTTAACAGTATCATATGAAATTTTCTCCAAGAAAATTTAATTAAGTCTGAAGGGTATCGATGGTAAGCATACATTTGAAATAATGTTAACGTTGTGTAGCCTCATTGTGTACTGTTGAGAAATATACCTGTAATTTACCAACTATCAGCCGACCATGCACATGGACCGAGGTTCGATCTCCTGCCGACGCACACTTAATATCTATGGTCGGCCTGCAAAATATGGGCTACCGATATCACATGCTGAAAATTCCATACTTGTGCCAAAAATACAGTGTGGAATCAAGCTGTAATAAAAAAAGTATACACTTGAGAGCTACTGGAGTTACGTCGGTCAGACTGGTTATATGGTAATATTTTGCCTGCAGTATGTTACAGAACTTGGAAGTTTTAGATGACATGATACCTCGCATTTGTTTATTGAGTAACTTATATATTTTATTCTGCTCAAAGAATACAAAATGCTCGAAAAATCGGGATCAGTCAAATACTAAAATAAACGGTTGAATTTTCTAAATCTTACCAGAATCAATTCATCTATGTTGAAGATTGCATTATAATTACACGTCTTCAGTATCTACGTCTTTGTTATGCTCAACTTTTGTAATAGATGTATTTGAGAAGAGCTTTAGTGACATGTGGCCACAAATTTTCAAGTGGGAAACTAGTGGAAACAGTACTTTTCAACTCATGGAAAATTCCCATTGCAGCATATAGAAAATCAAAATAAGTGATTCAGGGAAGAGACTATTTTCAATGAATTTATCATCAAGCTGTACAATCGTATATATATATGGTTTTTAAGGAGTTATATCCGGTGAGGGAATTGAATCTTAGGTGTGAATGCACAAAATAATAATAATAATAATATGAAGTTCAATTAAAACTAAAATGTTTGTGATTATAATCATAGTTAAATGTCAAGTGGCAAAGCAAATCAGTGTCATATATAGCATAATTCATAGGATGGATAGAACTTGGAAACCGTGTGCAATTATAAGATTAGTAGACATATCGAAGAGAATGAAAACGTTACGTAATAGTGTGTGAAATTTGATAGCATAGAATTTAACGTTGTAAAAAAGAATTGATTTAAAATGACAAGTGGAACAAGTGAAATAATACCGCGAACAGTTCAAAGTGAGAGTAGTAGTAGTAACAATTGACGTAATAAAGGAAGAGTATACAAATTGAATAGACAAAATGGAAAAAAGATGAAAAATTGGTAGAACCAAAATAATGATTAGGGATTATCATACTTAAGTTATAGAGGGATTAAGACCATGAAAGTGGAGGGGTTGAACGAACTTTTTCTGTACACAGAGATCTGGCTTTTCTGTTTCGATAGTCAAAGCTTCAGCAATACAGTTGGGTACGTAGTGATTTCGGTAAATTACTGTTTGCCTTGTCGATGACTTTAAAGGCGGAGGCTATAGAGATACAGTGATCATTATCGGCAAGATGTTCAATGATCGGGCTTCTTATTGCTCCACTTCCACCTCTTCGTAACCATGCAGCATAGTGTTCTTGCACCCTCTTGGACGAAACTCGAGTCGAACGACCGATATACCTAGCTCCACAAGAGCAGGTGAATTGATAAACACACACAGAGTTGGTCAACAGCGGGATCTTGTCCTTCAGATTACTGAACAGTAATGGTTGACTAGTAAAGGATATTCTCAAAGATGCAGCACGAAATGTTCTTTACATGGACTGTGATATCCTTCTTTTCATGATATCGGAAGCTAGGTCACCTTTGACTTCCAAGGCATGTACAGTATTTTCTTGGTTGCGGGTGATAAGTCACGTTTTATAGGATTTGAATATATATTCTTGTCTATAAAACGCGGTGTAAATCCATTTTCTATTAGGATTTTCCTCCGCGTCAGTGGCACAGCGGTTAAGACGCTCGCGAACCGTGCACATGGTCCGAGGTTCGATCCCTGGCCACAGGACGCACTCCTTTACCTCGCTAAGCCACAAAAAATGCTGGTATAGAGGAAAGGTTGGGCATGAGGCTAGCAACCCCGTCCTGTAAAAATAAACACTGCTACAGAAACTTCAAGCCACTAGCTTGAGGCCCTATGTTCCAGTGGGAACGTGAAGGAAAAGTTATTATTATTAGGATTTTCCTCAAAAGAATTAACTCATCCTCCACAATATCAGGGCTACATATTTGCTGAATGCGAGTGAATTAATTGTTTTGTCACTTGACATTTACCTATGATTATAATCACAAACACTTTAATTTTAATTGCATTCCCTCACCGGATATAACTTCTTAAAAACAGTACTTTTCTCACTCACTTGATTAGACTATCTGACTTAATGGCACTTTGGAAGGTTAGAATGCGAGTTCAAGTATGAACTGAATCGTAAAAATGTTTATTTATGGAGGATTGACATATGCAGTTCACGTTATTTCGATGCAAGTCTTTTTAACAATTTCCATTTCCAGAATTCTTTGTCTTTAGAAGTGCATTTATCCAATGGAGTAGGCCAGCATAGTATTATTCATTATCTGCATTCTCTTTTTGGGTGACTGACGTATTTCAAATAGATAAGGTTTCAGAAACTGTGTGTTGGAAGTGTTTTTTGCACTGGTTTTGTCTGACTCATAGGTCTTAATGTCATCTTATTCTTTATACATCATGTTAGTTGAAAGACAAATGCATAATATTTAAAATATCAACAATTTTTTTTTATTCATATTACAAGTAAATCTACATCAAATCTTTAAAGCTAAGCTACAACTCAGTTAAACAATGCCAAACCTAATTTTCTGTATAAGTGATAATGAAAATACGCTAATTGACCAATTAACAAATCAGATAAAGTTATCAGCCCGTACTAATTTAGAATTTCAGACTTGAAAACAGTGTCATTTAGTTGTCATGATAACAGTGAGACATTTGACACATTTGTCCCTTTTATATGACCCCCTGAACAAAGAAATCAGGCAGGATGTATTAAGGGCAGAGACCTTAATTCTATGTTAGATCAAGTGACAGAGAAAAACAGTCCACTCACATGGATGGCATGTATTTGTGTGTCTGTGATACGAAACCTGACGTACGCATACATTCAGCACACTTATGCACTAAACTGCATCACATCACGTCAACAAATAGAAGTGGTTTCATATTCAACTGTAAACAATGTAGTCACTTTGATGTATTAGATATACACTTATAATCAACTGAACTATCTTCAAATAGGTTTCAGTGCATATCTAACCTTTTATTTTTTATGAGAATTTGCGATTAAATCCTAAGTTAGCCAACGAGAATGAAATAGTTGAATAGATATGCAAATTTGACAAGTTCATCAGATTTCAGCTACAAAGATGGTAAATGTTGTCCAAGTGTCTAGACTTTCGTGCGTTTATCATATAGCGTGATCATGAGGTCCTTGAAAACTTAACTACCAGTGGGAGAAGAGTGAATAGTTATCAGTGAGTAATCATAACTTGTTAACAGAAAGTGGATTTATGATCCTCAAAATGAAGAACAAGTAATCAATTTCTATCTGTTACGAGAGTTCGTCACACAGACTACGTGGAATTCTTTGTTAGGTCGATTTTGATATCAGTGAGTGGAAGCCAGCTGGTTAGCATTCCCCTAGTCTATCCTGAATTTCCCGTTGATTAGGCTTAGTAAGATCGAAACGTCCACTCTTTTTATTCTTCGGCTCTTAGTTTGACGATACCGCAAGGTTAATATGCTTTTATTTTATTGAGACTGGAATCCAAGACAATTTGTTACTTAATCAGAAGTTAATAACACTATCATTATTAACACGTCAAAAAAGCATGATTCACACTTCTCAGTACTTCTAATACTGCATACCCAGCTCAAATTCTTGGTCTCTGATTTAAAATAACCATTGAGGCTCAAAGTACATGTGAGAAATAGTGATGAATGATTTCATAAGGTTTACATTTCGTGGATTTAATCAGTTTAGGAACAATAACCATATCGGTGACGATTTGAGTCAGAGACTGATTAAAATTAACACAACCTCTTTAATTTTTAGATGACATCTAACACACAAAAATAGAAACAAAAATTTTTTGTCTGGTAAACACTGCATTAATCTGAGTCTATGAAAATGAATTCCATGTGTACATTGTGGTTGTATTTCGTCTATTGCGTGATATATCTTGATTAACATTGACTTCTACACATAAAAATAATTTTATGCATATCGCGCTGATAAGTTATCAGGTTTTTGAAACTTAAAAAGAAACTTAGTTGCATGTGCAGCTAAAAGATATCATTTGGTATTAAAAAAGGCTAATCTACAGGAAGACCTAAATTTAGATTTTGTATTTATTACCTGAAGGTGGATATTAACAAGAGCTATGTCCAGGGCTGCCAGTGGCTTAAAGCAGTGCATATAATTCCCCAACCAGGGTTGATATCCTTGAGATTTTCAGATACTGAATTATAACGGCAGTCATGTTTTAAACTTCGGTATTGGTGACTATTTTCGACAGCTTACAATTTTCATCAGTGCCTGCTGGTGGTGATTTTGTTAATCTTTATGCTTAGTGACGTCAGTGAAATATTAATTTAATAAATGCTGTTCATCATAGCAACAAACACTGTTGATTTTTACCGTTAAGAAGCATAGGCGTGAATCATCATACACAGTGACAATGATAAAAATATTGAGTCACGAAGACCGAACGGTATTTTCATGGCAAAATGAGTGACTGACAAGAACTATGATTCATTGTCGGCATTAACTGAATATATAAAGAAAATGGGATAATATGAGTGATGCTGTCTTAAGGTGACTCCTTTATAATATCTTTGAAACTACGATGAACGTCTGATGGACAGCCTGGTTACTGTATTTATAACTTTTCTGTGGCAATGAAAACAATAAGCGGTGAAACACTGCTCATGTTTTGCATCTCCATCACCTGAAGTGTACTTGAACAGTTATTTACCACCAGCACCTAAAGAAAAACTTAGGTGTTTGAAAAAGTACATGTTGGATTTTAGATTCGGAAAACCGTTGTTCACTTCCATGAAAGTATATATGGATGATAAGTTGAAAAGAGGAGGAAGTGTGCATCCTGGGTTTTAAAATTATCCACCATTGAACAAGTTACATTAGAATGAAACCCAAGGCAATTTTGAAACACTTGTTTAAGAAGCTAATTTGCCAACGAATACTGATCAGTTCACTTCGAATGAATCAACAAAGCGAAAATGTAGATGCTAACGGATGAACTTTTGTATTCGGTGCCATAGGTCAGGCTCATGTCAAGTTAATTAACTGTTTGAAAACCAGTGGAATAAACTACTAAGATTTAAATTCGGAGCTGCTAACTAGTCATGTCGGTTTCGGTCTCTGCAGCTTAATAAACAGTATTTTCTAACCTTACGAAGTGTAAACGCGTCCTTCGTCCTCATAAAGATTCAGAGAACTACAAAATGAATGAACACAAATAGTAAAGTGTTTCAATATTCTCAAAAGTTCCCAAATAATAACTGATAATTCAAGAATTGGTTTGTAGGGATTTGATTAATTGGTTACAGGATTTCATCATGAGCCGACATTGGTTAGAGAACCATTGGAAAACCATGGAGTGCTGGACAGCTGTTTTGTCCTAGTTTGAGACTCTTCACAGTACACACCCACTGGGGTTCGAACCCATGACCTTCTGGTTGCAAGGCGAGCTCGTATAAGGTCCTGGGTTTGAACCCAGGGGGTGCGTACTGATAAAAAGTCTCAAACTAAGACGAAACGGCTGTCCAACACTCCTGCAGGTTTCCCAATGGTTCTCTAACCAATGTCGGCTCATGATGAAATCCTGTAATTAACAACTGATAAGTTTTGACAATGTTTTGGTTGGTTTCCAAGTAGTAAGACAGTGATATAGTCATACCACATATCAGCGATCAAAGTTAAACAACACGATCGTCAGTATCGGAAGACGAAGTGCTAAATAAAGAACAAATCGTCGCATGAAAACAAAATGGTAGATTGTAAGACATTACTCCAGGTGACCAGTCCGGAACTTCTTCGACTAATTCTTTTACGTCAATTTGAGTCTGTCGAACATAAATCATCGTAGATATATCTACTGACGATTATTTAGACGTTTATAATGGCTATTATCGGTATGTGTAAGTCATTCATATCAATTACTGATAAAGTCACCATAACTGCAGTGTCTTCAAAAATATCGGTCGACAAAATGCTTGTTAGACAATACAATACTTCAAGCATCAAATATGAGTTTGGATTTCCAAGATTGCCCTATTTGAAACAACCAACACGTCCTTTTAGTTCAAAGAGAAGGTAAGACTGCAATTTATTATTTTCTCTTCATTGTGGAGATACTGTCGAGTAGCAACAAAAAGAAGTTTCGCAAAATTAGGGATTTGGGTAGATCTACTGAATGAAGTAGTGAGACTAAGGTAGCATAAATTTAGGATTAACGTAAAATGCTTTACCCACGATAAAAATAACAATTAAGGAATTGTCTTAGCAACAATGAAATTTTTTTGTAATTTAAAAAGTTTATTTCATTGATGATTTATCCACTCTCAATTGTCGGTCTGTGTGAAGTAGATATGTATCCTCACATCTGCATGCAAATACGTAGCGAAAACTTATCAATAGTCACAAATGACATCGAAGTATACATGACTCATGTTGTGGTGCACAGTGTATGCATACAAAGAGAAAGAAAGTTATGCATAGGTAGAATATCACCACCATTGAGACTATACAGATGGCGAATCTTATTCCTAAATGTTTGGCCTAGTTACTATAGTTTGAAAAATTATTTAAATGAGGGTAGGGTAGGAAGTGGTTAAGAAAATTTCATGTTTTATCACTAACCCTTTACTTCCTGTTCAATGACTGGGTTCATTTGTGTGGTTTCTCTTTTAACACAGGTTGTTGAGACTATATTTTATCAACGTTTGTAACAATCAATAGTCCCTCTATAACCTCAGGCACATTTATACACCTTACCAACTATTATCAAATGGAAATGTTTTTGAAAGACAATGAGATTCATGTCTAGAAGTATGTGATTATTGAATATAAAGTTGTCCAGTGAGTTAGTCGTCTTGCTTTCAGACAAAGATATAACAAAGCCAGTTGCAACAATAATTGTTTCCACTGACTAACTCTCTCTATCTCTGTCGCCTCCTAGTACACACCTTCTACGAGGTTAACTAAATGTTACTTACTGACAGTGGATACCGGTGAAATTCAACAAACAACAGCTACAGTCTGAAGCACAAGAAACTGCTTTCATAATTTTGTAACCTAATGGATAACGCTTTAGCGTTTGCAATGTTAGCTACTAGATTTGAGTCTCACTCCACTATCACTCAATGGTGTACCTGCATTTCGCTGGTACATTTAGCTGAAAACCCCCCAAGTAGAAACACGTCCCCGATAATCCTCTCCTAGCCACCATCAACCAAATAACACTAATTACTACTAATTCGAATTTAAGTAAGTTAACTGCCAGATTTGAAATAATAATAATAATGATTTACTTTATTCCGAAAAGAGTACTTGTGATACAGAATGAAATTTTCAGCATTAATCACAATATTGCATCTAATTTCCTCAAATGATAAATATAAATTAATCACACAGAAAATTTTCCACATTTACAATAGAGGTAGTGTCAAAAACATGCAACATATAGAATGGAAATAGCAATAATAATGATAACAGCTAGGGTGATAATAATAAGAATACAAGTGAAAATTGCCGTTGGCTTGTGTCACACAGTATTGCCAATGTGGTATAGAAATCCTAACATGTTTAAAAATATTGAATATAATGTTCTTTCTACATGATATGGTGAAGGAAAAAACAAAGATTACAGCCGTCATGGAGATAAGTTGGTGTTTGCAATTATGAGAGTAAAAAACAGAGAAGTAACAGGACCATAAATATAATAGAAATAATAGAAGTAACACTTTAAGGTATATAAGGATGGATGGATGGAGGAATTGTTTATTTACTAGATGAAAAAAGGTTAGTTAATTCTTGCCTGACACTATTTCATCACATAAAATACGTGCCAAGTATGGTATCATAGAATTCTTATACTTAGACGTGTGAGCACACAGTTTTATGAAGTTACTCCATGCCACCAGTGACTGATTATTCCGAGGAGATTCTGATAACTTCAAATCCAGAGAGTTGCAATCACTGCATTTTCTCTCCAGAAAAGTCATGGAAGATATAGACTATTGTTTCAAAATGTTTCATTTCCCAAACACCCTGGTTAATTCTTGTCAGTAAAATCGGACCAATCGGGAATCTGAAAGTCAACCAGAATCTTATGGAAGTTTTAGTTATCATTAGCCATGTGAATAAGCCATGATAGATCTTCGCGACTGCACTGTTACTATCCTTCCAGCATAATATTTGAAAATTACCTGTCAGGCCGTACAGCACTATTCGTTAGACTGTGACTTCAAATAACCAAGTTTTGCATCATAAAATGTTCGCTTGAGACATATTGAAACTTTACTGTAGTGCTCATAAATGCCACGATTTGTGGATGTAAAGTTTCAGTTTCGTTTTTAATGCATTCTTGTGGTGACATTAAGACACAGTGAGATAAGTTCGAAAACTGACACTGTATTCCATCATAGTCACTCTATGAACTTCTAAATTACTATAATCTCGTGTTATTTGACTCTGACCCCAGTGATACTGACATGCTGACATTACCAATATTATGTTTCCTCTAGATGGAAAACTTCTTTTACCTTCCATTGTCATGATTTTGTGCCCATCTGGGCCTTCTTATTTTTAAAAAATTACTGAGACTCATTGTGTGTAACCAGGTCATTTGCCCAATGGATAGGGATCAAATTTCATTAAAAGGAATGAATAATTCATTGATATGAAATAACAGTAATTGTTTAGTTCATTAATAAGAAGATATGAAATTTCAGCCAGTGTGCACTTACTAATATGTCTATGAGCTTCAGACATCTAGATTTATAGTTTCACTAGAGTAGATGAAAGCAATAAGTGGAGAAGTTTCAGAATTTAAACAGCGACTGTCTGCTCCCAGGGATAGTTTAGTGGCCGAAATACTTTCTCGGCGTCCTTAGAAGTATCACCCATTGAAGCATATTTATTATGTGTCAGTAGTCAAGCACTAACAGTGGAGGATGATAATACATTGACCTCTAGTAAATATTGTATTTCTAACCCGATAACTGGGATTAAATCATGATCCTAGTCAGTTAGTCTATAATTGTCAAATATTTAATAATAATAATTCACTTTATTCCAAAACAGTACGTATGATACTTACTCTCTGGAATTTTCAGCATTTTGTACAACATTGCATCTAATTCGTTGAACAACACCAACAACAGAAAAAATACATTACAGGGTACACTTAACCAAAATTAATATCAGCAACTTTTGGCATTATCAGAAACAGTAGGAGCGTCGGTGGCACGGTGGTTAGGACTCTCGCCAACCATGCACATGGTCCGAGGTTCGATCCCCTGCCGACCCACACCTGATATCTATGGTCGGCCTGCAAAATTTGGGCTAACAATATCCATGCTGAAAATTTCATACTTGTACCAAAAATACAGTGTGGAATCAAGCTGTAATCAAAAATTAAAAAAAATGTACAAATGTAAAATGATAATAATAATAATATTAATAACAAAAAATTCTAAGATAATGAGAATAGTGACAAATATGGGAAAATAACTGAGCCACTTTTTCAGGCTAATTACTCAGTGGGTTTCAGGTTTCACTACACTACAGTAATATTGTCATCGAAAGCGTTGTTTCGTTGTAGATAACCCATTAGCTGTCAACATTTCGTGAGAACTCCACACTCAAAGAAGATTTTTGTGTTTCTTTTATCATGGTTTGTTGGTTTAAGGCATGCTGCTGATGCGTTGCATACAGAATTTGTTGATTTATGCTGCTTTATTTTTACCTTAGGCGAAACACGAAAGACTGTATTTATCTTTAATATATTTGAAATAATTTTGTAGAGATATTAATTTTTATTATTATTATCATTATTATCTCTTTGCCTCTCTAAATAATCCCAGAGATGGTGTGATAAGTAGACTGCATAAATTATTAAATAAACTAGTCGACAAATTATAGGCAGTTAAAAATGAAGATAAGAATAGGTTTTACTGCCGAAATCGGCTGAAAATTGACAGATAGAGAGATTCGTGCAGCAAAGATTACTTTGATGACAATCGTGATTCATGCTAAATATTTATTGTTTGAATTAGTCACCTAGGCAAACTTCGGTCTTTTTGTTCACACAGATAAACAAATACATTTTATCCTTCAAACAGTGAACTTTCAAAGGATGAAAGATGGTTGAAAGTATTAAGATTTATGATAGTTGATACTGAAATCTGGTATTGGTCCAGCAAAAGAAGCTCATTAGAAAGGGCCAACTATTTATAAATAAGGAGAATGGAAAGCACTTTGAAAACTTTTTTTGGGAGGAAATTTCACTCTCTGTATTGTGGAGGTGGGAATTAGAATACACAAAGGCAGATGAGTAGGTACTGTTATTTGAGTGAAATTAAAATTTGAATCTCCCCGGATATTATCACTATGGCAGCAGATAACATACCAGCTAGAAGTATGTATTCAACTCGCAGCAGCAAGAAGAGATGAAAAGAGAGGTAGATCAGTGCACCACAATGTACAACTTCACATCACACTGAAATTGTAATTAAAAGATTTCAAACAGCACATTCTTAATTAGATAGCTATAT
Organism: Trichobilharzia regenti; assembly: GCA_944472135.2. NCBI lineage: Eukaryota > Metazoa > Platyhelminthes > Trematoda > Strigeidida > Schistosomatidae > Trichobilharzia > Trichobilharzia regenti. Next base: position 37,895,060 of record OX235270.1, read on the forward strand.
TAACCACAATCGTATAGCCAGTTTACATTCTCACGAAATGTTAACAGCTAGTGGGGTTATCTACAACGAGACAACGCTTTCGATGACATTATTACTGTAGTGTATTGTGCGTCGGTAGCACAGTGGTTAGGACTCTCGCCAACCATGCACATGGTCCGAAATTCGATCCCCTGCCGACCCACACCTGATATCTACGGTAGGTCTGCAAAATTTGGGCTACCGATATCACATGCTGAAAATTCCATACCTGTACCAAAAATACAGTGTGGAATCAAGCTGTAAATAAAAAAAATCATTTATAAACGCCTCACTTGTAGAACCATAAAACGACATCAAACTATGTTATTAGTCAACTTTCTTAACCATTTCAGTAACCGTCAGTTATAATCAGAATAAATTCTATTTCCAAGATAACAGCTTTGTGTTTTGATGAATTTTCAGATAATTTTATGCACCCTTGCAAAAATTGAAAGCTGACTGATTAGCGCGAAATACAACCTAGTCGAAGTTACCACAACGAATAGGACGAATTCTCAGTCGCGATAATACCTCAATGAAATGTCTGTATTATTTTTTATCTAAAAGCAGGATTTCGTTCATGGGTCTGTGAAGCCAGTTATCCAAATTTTCGCATCATAACCTGTATATTGTCATTAAGACTAATTTTTAGAGAAAATTTTGTTACGTTTATCGTGATAACTTTCAAAAAGGTGAAGACCAGCCCTCAAAGGTCAAAGACCGCAGGGGTGATTCCATACTGTTTCCTTTAGTTTAGAGGCTCAAATACATTTAAGCCTTACCAAATACTCATGTTAGGGTTACGTAATACTATGAAGGTTACAAACTGTTGATTCGGTGCCCGAGTTGAATGTACGTTTCGTCTGCTATCTACTGCTCAGCTTCTATAACTTGTAGGTTGCACTATTTATACTCCAAAGACAGCCCTGAAACAAGAATAGGCAAATTTACAAGCAAATCAGTCATCATTTGAAGTCATTTGGTAGATTGTAAAATTTTCTTCTAATCTGATTACGGCGCTTCAGATTTCCAAATTTATACAGTCCTCAGATGAATATCAGTCGTTCTAAAGGGGTGCACCACTTCCACACTAATATTTCATCAGTAACAATATGCCCACATAACGGACATTTGAAATCTTTTTCTGTACGCCAACTACACTTCGCCTGAGGCAGGTTTCGTGAAGTGAAACATAATTTACTACATGACGTATTTCAAGGTATCTCAAAAGAATTACTCTAATAACTTCCATGAGCCACTCTTTTTGTTGTGTAAAAAATAATAGTTATGTACATTTACTGAGAAAAAAACAACAACAATTGTTTGATTTTTCCCTGGATAGTTTTATCGCAGTCACATGAATAATTTAGAACAGTTTCTCTGACTAAAATTCAGTTATAAGTGAGTGAATAATTTTGAAGTCCATTATAATATGCAGTTTGACTCAAGAATAAATCAGTAGTAGATAGTGATTCAATGTGGAATAGTTGCTGTATTTATATCAATACTGCAAACACTAAAACTGGAATTAATACAGAAATGATGAAGAATAATATGTGGCTCAGGCTGAAGATTTTAGCATAGTTGTGTTGTCTGAGGTAGATGGTTTAATTCTGATGATTTCATTGTCTTTGTAGATACTATCTTACCCAATAACTTCTAGATTATCTTGTTATCTAAAAAGACAATGATTGCATCACATTTAAATCATTCAGTTCACATAATACAACTATAACAAAAGTTAATCATTGTAGTGAATGAATAACCTTTGGAAATTAAATGATTGGCTTGCTTGATCGGATAAGAAATATTTTATTGTCTGCTATAATTTGGTAGATATAGGTCTCATTGTGGATGAGCATCCCGAATAGTCACCATCATCAGGGTGGTATTCTTAACTGATGATCTTACCAGCAGATTTTATGGCTATGCGCTTACGTTCAGCCGAGACTATTTGGGTGGTCAGCTAATGAAATGTCATATGTATATTTATATAGGCATATTGTCTATTATTCTGCCCTTGCATTCCTAGTGGAATTTTGGGCTTCAGCAGTATATCTCTTCAACTGCGCCCACGATCGCCCATAATCTCTCATCTCCTCTTCCAAATCACACGATCTCCTCCATGTCTCCCTCGAACCACTGACCCATTCGTCGCTTCCCAATCGGATTCGTCAGGGCGATGGCATGGCGCGTGTTGTCATTCAGCTGCCACTTCAGTGTATAGCTGACCCATCTCCATTTTCTTCCGCATATTTCCTGCTCAGTCAGTTCTTGGTTTGTTTCTTTCACTGCAGAGTTTCTTGTTGCTAACTCTTTCTGGTCGCCCATCTGACCTTCGAAGTGGTGTCAGAGAAGGCAGTTATTGAAAGAAGTCTGCAGTAGCCTGTTGTAAATGCTTTCAGTGCCGCGGCTGTCAGGTTTCTGGCCGATGTGGAAGAAATAACATGAAAATCACGTTAAAAACCTGAATCCTGTTCTTTATGCTGAGTTATAGCAGAAGATTTTCAGATTAGTTTCAAATTGATGTAGGCGTATCTTACCTTTCCATTTCTGGTCTGTGTTGATATCATGCCTCGTAGACACATGATGGCAGAAAGTAACTTCTATCAAATCTCTGCCATTGATTGTAACTGGTGCTGGTTGTTGCTTTTTGCTGGTTGCTTGGTTGGTTATCTTCATCACCTGCATCTTCTCTATGCTCACTTTGAGTCCTGTCTTCGCCTCCTGCTTGTTCAGCCAGTTTGTTGGTTTTCGCCTGCAAATCTTCGAGTTTGTGTGACATTACGGATAGATCATCTGCGAAATACAGATCTGCTAGAGTCTTCTTATCGGTCGTCCAGCTTTTTCCTGTCTCCTCACTCCCCACAGTCTGGTGCATAATCCAGTCAGCCACAATTAGAAATATCATCGGTGATAATAGGCAGGCAGCTTTGTCTTACTCCTGTATGCTGAATTTTCCGTTGTGAATCACCCGGCAGGTGGCATTTTCATATAGCTAGCTGTTGAATGGTGTTGATAAAGATCTGGGGTACAGCATACTGTAGTGTTGAAGTAGTTTCCAAATTACTTCTCGGTCAACGCTGTCTGCTGAAGGCCCTTTCGAAGTCGATGAAGTTGAGGTGGAGAGAAGTTCTACTGCCATTCTATGCTTTCTTCTGTAATGACAATGTGTAGAGTAGCAATTTGATCAACAGATGATCTGCCTCTCCTGAATCCATCTTGTTCCGGTGTGGGTGGGGGGCTGGCAGAGTTCTGTATGCAGTGCAACTTTTGTTCTCTCCAGGTTGATGTGACTTAATATTTTACTTAGCTTTGATAAGAACATGATTCCACTCCAGTTCTTGCACCCTTCTTTGGCAGCTTTACATGGTAGCCTTCCCTCCAGTCAGTAGGCACCTTTTCTTCCTTCCAAATCTTTCGCAATAATGGAGTGATCGCATCTACCGAAATCTCCAGACCCATTTTTAGTGCTTCTGGGGGAATGCCGTATGATTCTGCTGCCTTCCCGGCCAGCCTTCAGTAGCTTGATCGCATTCAAGATTTCCTCTTTTGTTGGAGGATTGGTGTCCACTGGCAGGCAATTCTGTGCGTGCTGTTGGTGGTGTATTTCTTGGTGACTTACAGTTGACAGTGGACTCAAGAGTCTTTTGAATTAATCAGCCAGTTCTTTTATTTGTTTCTCCTTCTTGGTGATCAGGTTCCCTTGAACATCTTTTATTTGTTTCATCTTCTATGTTGATCTCTCCCCGCATAGAGACCTAGTTATCTCGTATAATATCCTTAGGTCTCTTTTACGTACAGCTGCCTGTTCTGTCTCACTTGCCGGCTAATGTGTCGTAAAATTGTCTTTTGTCCTTCCTGGCACTGTTCTTCACTTCTTTATTCAGTACGATGTACATCGTAATCACCTCCTCCTTTTCTAGTCCATCTTTGCATTGAATCATCTTCTCTTTCACCATCCTTTTCTCTTCGATTGGATTCCAGGTATTCGTTGAAAGCCATTCCTTGAACGTCACCTTCAGAGAGTTAGTTCCAATGTTCTTCCATACAAATTTCCACGTAGTGTCTCCAGATTTGCCCTGATGCCTGCAGTTAATGTATCACTTGTAGTTTTATCCTTCAGTTTCTGAATGTTGAGCTTAAATTGTGGTCTATCTCCATTTGTTTTGAGGGATTTAAGCTTCATCTTCAAGGTTCCTTGAACTAGATGATAGTGTGAGCTCGCCCGCATCTGCAACTCTTCTCGACTTCGTGCCCAGCAGACTATCTGCATCTCCACTTCCTTGAGCAGCATTGAGATGAAGTCTATTTGGTTTGTGGTGTGTCCGTCAAGCGAAATCCATGTTGCTTTGTGCATATCCTTGTGATTGTATGCACTGCCTCCGATCACCAAATCATTGGAAGCTCAGAAGTCTGCGGAGAGTTCTCCGTCCTCATTTATTTCACCAAGCCAGAGCCTCTCTTCCAAGGATGAGTTTCCTTCCTGTATTATCTGCTCCCAGTGTGACTTCCATTCATATCGCCCGTGAAGATTGTGATGTCATCTTTTGGGATGTTGCCCATTTCTGTTTGTAGCCGTCTATGAAAATCTTCCTTCTTCTCTTCTTCCGCGTTGTTCTTAGCACTGTGTGTAGCGTTGGGTGATTGTGACCTTCATTCCTTTTGAGTTGGATCTTGCTGTCACGGTCCTGGATGATATCGGTTCCCACTGCGTTACGGCTTTGGCTCCTATTGATGAAATCATGATGGCTACTCTCTCAGTGTGCTTGTGGTTATACTTTGTGAGTGATCGGAGTAGATATCTGATTCACTAGTGGGCAATTTAGCTAGCCCACATCCATTCCATCTGCTCTCTCAGATTCTCATAACTTCCCAACCATATTTTCTCATTTCTCTGATTACCAGGGCAGCCTTCCCAGATCCGTGCATTGGACGAACATTCCAAATCCCCAATCTTATTTTTCCTTTCATAGAAGATACATCGGCTGACTGGCTTTTCGATAACTTTCAGTAACCTACGTATGATAGAGAAGATTTGTAGCTCAGGTGGATGATTTTGATGTGATTGTGTTCTGTGAGCTGGATGGTTGATTTGAGAAGCTTTCATCCCCCTATTGGGTGACATCTTCAGCTCATACTTCAGTTTGAAGTGAGCTTTTAGATTTCTCCACGAGTTAATAAATCATCTCTCCTGGTGACCTTGGACGTGATTGGTTGTTTTTGTGTGCTTTCATACCTTCTAGGTTACTTGTATTGGAACTGATTGTTTCTTTGGCTTGAACTTTCAACCTTTGTGTGTGAAGTTTATTTCTTATCGGTTGATAAATTTGGTCTATTTCTATGTGTCTATTGATTGATGATTCATTGGAATACCAAGCTTCTAAAAATTCTCTAGCATTCTTGTTGTTTCCTCCGTCTAATATTTGGATATTGTCCCAGTCGAATTGATATCCGTGGTTGTCTGTATGTAGTGATATGACGGAGTGGATATTATGTCTTTTGATGGCTAGCTTATGATCATGGATACGGAGACGAAGGGGACGTCCACTTTGACCAATGTAGTGTTTTTCGCAGTTGTTACAATCACGTACAAGGTCACCAGGAGAGATGATTAATAAACTCGTGGAGAAATCTAAAAGCTCACTTCAAACTGAAGTATGAGCTGAAGATGTCACCCAATAGGGGGATGAAAGCTTCGCAAATCAACCATCCAGCTCATAGCAACCTACGTCGTTTCTCCTCTTCGATTCCGTTGAAAAATCAGTTTGTTTCTTGTATATTTTTTGCATTTTTAATATATTTTCTGTCCATTTAAGTGTCTGTAGTAGTTTGATTTGTTTTGTGGTGTAGGGTCGCTAGCCTCACGCCCACTTCTCCCCCCTTTCGCTGCCTTGGGACTGCCTAGAAAACTGGCCGGCTAGTCAACTAGGCGAGGTTATATATATATATATATATATCCCGCTTTTCTACCTCACACCGAATGCTCTTATCTTAAAATTATGCCAGCTCGGCATTCTTACTACTTCTGTACGAAGACAGAATTATGCCGACATTTAAGTTACAATGAAGACATTCTATTAACTGCAGTTTATGTTGCAGGCGTGTTTTAAAATTCCGTTTTAATTGATTTCATATTCTTTATTTATATCTTGTTATTCTGTTATCAGTAGGCGTAAGTGTCTTGTGTTTCACTAGGCGGAGAAATAGCCTAGTTTAAAAGTTTTACGTGATCTAATGTTTATTTTCATGACAAGAATTATTCGTGAGTTGTTAATCCATTGATGCACTTATAATAATAATTGTTGTTGTTATTGAGGATGCGTGAAATGTACACAAGTATCTGTAGATTCAATTATGAGAGATGCAAATTCAGGCTTTTAAAACATGAGGATAAATTTAGACGACAGCACAACATTTGCTTAAAACAACAAATGTAGCATTGTTTCTTTGAGTGTTAGCCTTACTTTTAGCTTTTATTTTGGATATATAACTGAGAGAAGAAAGCTTTGTTTTGGATGAGAGTCTCAGTAGAAATATAGTCACCTATTAAGATGCAATTCACTTGTCCCTCAGAATCCAAATTGAAAAAAAACACGATGACTTGGTTCTACTGCTGCTTACCAACGAAATAACTAGCACTGAAATGTTATCCATTCTGAATACATTTTATCTTGATTGTAGCATTTACGTGTTTGCTGATTTGAATTAAACTGGGATAGAGAAGTATTAGTTGTAATATCCATTTGATTTAATTAACCTAATTATCTAAATTGTTTTCCCTTTTGGATGAAAAGCTAATTTAAGTGAGGAGAAAAAAGCAAGCATAATTAGTCGTTTTTAACAAATATGAATCACTTCTACTCACCATGTAGACAAACACACCCTTACAAATAGTTTTCTTTCCAATTTCTCCTGGAATAGAAAGCATATTTTATGTGGAATAACCAATTTGTGTATGGTGTCTGTATGAAAATGCTTATTCTAGAACTGTATTTCACTTAATATAAGTGCTTTTCTCTTGAGTGCAGAAATTTTAATGCTTAATAGTGAAATTGTCATATTATGCTTACATGCTTCTGTAGATTTAAAGTGAACTTCGTAGTGTATTTTTACACGAGATGATATCAGCTGCATGTATATCTCTTATGGCTAAAAAAGAATTTTTACGGAATTCATGGGCCATTGGGTCGGGTCCCAGAGGCTTAACGATCTACGTGCTCACCTTGTAGCATGAAGGTCCTGGGTTCGAACCCTGTGGTGTGGGTGCGTACTGATGAGGAGTCCCACACTAAGACGAAACGGCTGTCCAGTACTCCCTGCAGGTATTCCAATGGTTCTCTAACCGATGTGAGCTCATAATGAAATCCTGTAGCCAATCAAACAAATCCTCACAAACCAGTACTTGAAAATCATATTCTGGTGGTTTGTTGCTTTGACATGAACCCGTCACAATGGGCTCTTCCGATAGAAGACAGCTAATTTCAATGCAAAAGAGTGATATTTTAACAGTTGATGGTAAGCGGTTCACCATAAGAAAACAGGTGGTCATATGAAAGGATGCTACGATTCTACTTTTTTATATTTCAAAATATTCTAAGGTGTATTATCCTGAAGTGTTCTGAGACTGTATTACCTTTCTCCAGGTTTAGTTATCGGCGTAAGTGGATCTCCAGATGAAAACTAATTTCAGTGGATTCACTAAGGTAAATGCATGTTCACATGAGATAAAATATAGGAACATCTGGATTCAAGGTGAAACTAAATATGCTAAATGAATTCTACTGTTGATTAACAGCAGTTTAATGAAGTGGAGTAAGTATTTTTCCCAGCACTGTCATTACTAATGGGATCAGTGAATGTAAGTAGAGTTGCCGAAACTTTTATACCCAGAAGTTTAATGCTTTCGGACCGGTCGATCTCTAGGGAGTAATCAGTGCTATGTCTACACCTCAGTGATGATCGAATTTGGCCAATCAAAGTTTTGATTTTTTTTACCAACCAAGAAGATTCGCCACCACAATGGTCTTTACAGTTTTGGTTGGACTGTTGTAAGAAATCGAAGAAAAGCTATGCACCTATGTTCACGGGGAGTCATCAGTGAACCTGGATGGGGCTGATGTCAATTTCCCTTGCCTTTTCGTTTATTTAATACAAATGAGGATATTACTATTATAATTATAATAATAATCGTAGTATTATTGTTAAGCATTAACGTTTGTGTTCCTTCAATCGTGTTGTTTGACCTTTATACATGAATATTTTGTTTTCCCCTCTCCCACTTCTGTTTTAGTGCATGTATACTAAGTGACCTAAAGATGAGTAAACGCCCTTGTCTGTTTTTATACGAATAAAATTAGTAGGTGATTTCTGAAACACGAAAGGCTTATGATAAGTATAGGCAAATAATAATTATAAGACTTAACATCTGTTTGTTAAGACGACGAAAATGGGAACGTTAAGTGGAATTGAGTAGTCAGATTAAATCAAATATTATTTAGTGATTTTAGGGAAGTTATGTCTCTACATTAGTATATATGCATATATTTATGTGACGGTGATTCACTCCTGTCTGAAGAAAGGCTATTAGAATAATTAAACACAGTCGACTATTGCCTCAGAACAAAACAATATAACTTGGAAAATAATCATTGTGACGACAATTTTATCTCTGACCCGAAAACAGCTGAAGTTATGCATAAAAATGCAGGTCATGTTTTTGGCTATTTTCCTGCTAAGACAAAGGCGAATTAGCCAACCACAATCCCTTTTAAATGAAGTATAAGAAATGTAGGGATGTTCATCCCTTACCAAATTGATTACATTGTGGAGTTTTTAGATTTCACCTTTTATAGTTCCACTACTGAAATCACCTTGAACATAGGGAAGGGGCAGCCTGCAGGAAGTTCTTTGTATGAATAAGTTCGAGAACCTACTTTTCACTAAATTTTACTATTTCAACTGGATTGTAAGTATTAATTTTATTCACCATATTCTAGTGACGAGTTTAAATAGCGATAAAGTTATGCAAGACAGCCAAAACAACTACATTTAGAATAAATTGGTCTCCTCATTCTGGATGTACTTAGACTGACGGAAAAGTGAACCTGTTTAATTATATCAGTATGTTTAACATAGGACTGATACATTTTCGAAATTCAGTGAAAATGGAACACAATATTGGTTTAGTCACCATATGAATATTTCCTTGTAAAATTCAGCTACATGAGACTCACTAGATTTGTAAATAAAATAAAGACTGAGATTTATGTTTTTTTCAGGCAAACGCTCAGCAGCTACCCAACAGTTTTCAGACACAAAATATATTAAAGAGATGTATGCCTATGGGTCCCAGTGGCCTAATGGTCTACGAGCTCGCTGTCCCTGCACCGGGAAAGTCGTGGTTTCACCCCCTGGTGGTGATTGTGTAGCGTCGATGGCATAGCGGTTAGGACGCTCGCCGACCATGGATATGGTCGGGGGTTCGATCCCTGGCCTACGCACTCCTTTACTTGGCTAAGCCAGAAATAATGCTGGTAAAGAGGAAAAAGTTGGGCATGAGGCTAGGAAGCCCCTCCTTTAAAAGCAAACACTGCTATAGAAACTTCAAGCTTCTAGCTTGAAGCCCTATGTTCCACTGGAAACGTGAACGAACTGCCATGCCTATTAAGATGTATTTTGCCAAGGACTAGAGCATCAGCTCGGTAATTCAGTTGGTTAGTTACCTGGTTACCACTAAACAAGTACATATGTGCATATTGCAACTGAACGTTACTGAATTCTTCCTCATCAAATGTTGATTCAAATTTTCTTTCGGAAAAAGCTAATCCAGTCATGAAACATTCACAGTAAAAAAAATTAATGTATAGAGATGATGAATAGAAGTGAGGAAGCCTTTAGTTATAATAGAATGCACAATATCTGCGTAACCATGATTAGCTAGGGTAGAATATCCTTCAATAAGTTCATTATCTTCTTACATTTGTATATGGCTCAATTTGACTTTAGTCTAGAAGATTTGGCTGCGAGGTAGACGCAATAGATGAAAATTATTTGTGCGTTAGTTATCTGCAACACAGTTTGATAAAATATTTGATAACTACACCAAACCTGAGATCTATTTTATCAGTTTGGAATCACAGCCTGGTATAAAGACTATCAAAGCGTAGACTTAGAGTTTTAGTTTTGTACCAATTCACAAGCTGTACCATATTTAATATATATCGAAAACTTAGAAACTGCTGTTATATAATTCCACATCAACTCATTTGTTAGATATATTACACAACGAACCCAGCGTTCGCTTTCCAAACGTATCACCGAACACTTACCAACATGGTTTTACAAAGGAGAAAATCGATGCCACGCAGCTCCATCTTAGAACATCTGATAGAAACCGGAAACCAGGCTACACTCCCAAACAAACTTCAAAGTCGTCTACATACTAAGGAGTAGTCTTCCTAAAGGGTGCGAATCAAACTTCTTCAAACTGCAAAAGCGGTAGCGATTCACTTAATAAGCCCTGAACTCTGCATACAGTTCGTTCAATCACTACACTTGCAATGGACGTAATCTATCTTATTACCCAACAAGTAAATTCTACCTAATATTTTTTCTTTTTTTTTACCGTCTCTTGATTAGTTTTATCTTCTCAATTGTAATATTTTACATCTTCAACTTTCTTGTTCCCCACCCCCACCCGATTTAATTTCTACACCTCACTATCACTGTTACTGACTTGACCAACGCTCAATTTCTAGTCATTTACGTTACGTCATCCAACTTATTTGCTCAATTTCGGTTCTAATTTAAATGGGATTATTCTCTACCCCACCGCTACTTAGTCTCTACCTGTAATTACCTCTGTTGCTACCCTGACCTAAGTTGAAACATTTTAGTCAGTTATATTACCTCACCTAACTTACTAACTCAATCTTACTTTAGTTGCTGTCCGATTAACCTTGTTTCTATATTAGATCATTCTTGTATTACCTAATCAATTATCTAAACTTGACAAACCTCATGTACACACACACACAAATAATTATATATAAATGCGATTGTACAGCTATGTGAATGGATTCGCCGAAACGAGTCTCTTCGCTGAATGTCTTCTCTTTTTCCAGAATTATTAAGTGAATGATCTTTCAAACATAATTAATTGTTCTTAAGTTGAAGCGTGAAGATGTTATTGCAAAGGTAGAAATAGTATTGAAACAACTGCTTATTAAATATGGATTCAGCGTGCATTATTACCAGAACGACTGTAAAGAGAAAAATATGACTTGTCGAAATCAGAAACCGAACCTTTTAGGAACCTTAAGAATTCTAGGAAGATAGTAATTGCGTAATCTGACAGAGGTAATTCTACAGTGGTATTCGACAAATCAGACTATTTAGAAAAGGTTATTACCCACATAAAAACATAAATAAAGAAAATAACAGAGACTGTCATCAATAAGGTTTTCTAGGAATCTACAAATGATATGATTATGAATAATAAATTGTGTTTAAAATGTTATCCAATGAAAATATCATGCTCAATTAAAATCTCCACACATCAAGATGATTGATGCAGTATTTTTCCCCTTTACGTTCGCAGTGGAACATAGGGCTTCAAGCTAGAGGCTTGAAGTTTCTGTAGCAGTGTTCATTTTTACAGGGCGGGGTTGCTAGCCTCATGCCCAACCTTCTCTCTTTGCGAGTCCTACTACTGGCTTAGTGAGGTAAAGGAGTGCGTCGGCTTGGGATCGAACCCCAGACCACATGGGTGGTCGGCGAGCGTTCTAATTCTGTGCCACCGACTCGATGCATTATTTAGCAACAAGTTATTTTGAATTAACGTATCACCTTATTTTACCAATTTACTAAGTGAAAACACTTTGATAAGCATACCACGAAAAAATGCGAAAAATCTGAACCAGCCAAAACATTATTTGTCTTGGATGGAAAAATCGTTTCTTGATGCCTGTCATTTTGATTCCTGTTAAGATAGTTTACTTCAAAGTATAACGCTTCTTCCCACAGAGTTTCATTCACTTGGATGTTTTTCTACTTGACTTGTAGAAACTTTCCCAATTTGTAACACCCACTGAGTTGATTGTTCAACCAATATCAGGCTAGAGCTGCAAAACATTCATCCACCTCTCATAATAAGTTTTAGAACAGCGAATATTTGTCTTCAAAGTCCTCCTGCTTGGTCATTTTCAAAGTCCTTCACGCGAGTTATATCAAATGAATAACCTTTATACTGTCTTGTCTAGTAATTTAGATGGTTAGTCAATACAACAAGCGGATGAATGGGAATATAAACAACTAGACTACACAGTCGGTGTGTTTACCGAATGTGTATCTCCGAGGTAGATTCACATACGATCAGAAAAAGTCAGAGATAATATAGTAATACTTGGCTTATTAAGAAAATTAATTTCTAAACTAAATGTCAACCAAAAAGTAAAGTTCTGTTCAACAATACACATCTTTTGATAAACTTTCTTTTCCTGCTAACGTCAAGCAAGACTGAGTGTGGTGTTACTTTAGCATCGACAATTACATTTCTGACAGCATCACATATGATGAATAAAACATTTTCTCGGGAAAAAGTCGCTATGGAAACCAGGGAAAGCAGAAAATTGACAGACTGTATCCTTTCACAATATGAAGTGTACTGTCCAACTGTACCTTAGGTGGTCTATTTAAAATGTCATTTCTCTTTCACTAGCTTGTTTAATTTTTAATTCACTTTCAATTAGACTAAATAGTTGTCTGGATAGGTGACAAGTGGTTACAAGTATCTTATTTACACGAAACTCATACACCTGGCGTCCTTGATTAGTTTGAACAAGATATGATTGAAGACATGCACCGGATAAAATGGGGACATTTTATCTCATGACTACCTTTCAGCTTTTAACAGACTACAAACCACACAACTAGTCAGAAATAATTGTGAATATGTAACATAATTTTACATAATGTCAACGAGAAGGACAATGCTTAATTTTCAGTACACTAATGGATAAACAGACGCGAAGAGAATATATATATATATATACATATATGAAAATACTGTTAATTAAAATGAGCCTTTTTTACCCTGCAAATATCTGCTTCATTTTGCCATCTGGGAAGAAACTAGAGCAGGTTCAAAATTATCGTCAAAAAGCCCCTACTTTGAGTTAAACCACTATAAAATGTGTTAGCAGATGGCACTTACATTTGCTAACATGTTATTGGGCTGTGATGACTAGTATTATTATTCAACAAAGTTGCAAGCGTCCATCTATTAATTTAGGTTTACTAAATAAGATAAAAAGGAATTAATACTATGTTGCACTACATAGTCAGACGACAATGACCAAGTAATTAAATAGTTTTCATGCAAAACATTCTCTTATACGAGGAAAAACAACTCAGACACGGACGTACTATAATGAAATGTGAATACTACTTAGCCTGTTTAAAAGGGTGAAAAACATTTTAAATAAAAAAGACTCTGAAGTTCCCGGTCAGGTTATATGTATCTGCGATCAGAAGTGACGGTAAATAATACACATACAAACTATGACAATGGGATTGAGAAACACTGATATCTTTATGAAAATTCAGTTCAACTTTTGTATATAAGGAGAGTTAATTATTACTGCACTGTAGTGGCTGTGTGATTTGATCACTTACTAAAATATATAGTCGACATTTCTAAAACACTGAAGTGATGATTTGTACTCAGTAACATATTGGAACAATAGATTCCGGGGCAATTAATTCTAAAAAAGTCTAATTACTTCAGCTAGTTCTTCACCTTATCCTTCATGGGAGTAATTAACAACCTATTAATATAACCGTGGGTAACCCTGGTTATATAATTATATTCTAAGGAAGCGGTCATCATTTTCTTATGACAGACTCTGGTTATTTCATCACATTATGAACTAGTGTTATTATCAGCCTGTATTTCAAAACCCGCACAGGTCAATACACTACTGCTTTTTACACAGATTTTACTGTTCTTCAGCACTTTCAGTCTGTATTACAAGGTAAGTTCAGTAAGGCGTGTTTGAGAAATAACTAAAATCTTAAATTTCTTCTGCACATTCTGCTTTAACTAATCACAAGTTATAAATGGCGGTAAGATTCACCTTTTTAAGCTGAACTGTGTGATGATGAATCAAATGCTTTTACAAATTACAGTCTCTCTTTAGTTTGCCCTCTTGTTCATTATGCATAAAAAACGTAAATTTAAGAATCCTGGTTAGGATTATTAAAGAAAAAAGAGTTTGTTTTCAGTCGACTTTATGTTTTAATTATTGGCATAGTTAACTGCAGTGGTGGTGCACATACATAGGTCCTGGAAGTTTTATTACTCACCTGGTGGCGTCGATAGCACGGTGGTTAGAACTCTCGTCGTCCATGCACATAGTCTGAGGTTCGATCCCCTACCGACCCACACCTGATATCTATGGTCGGCCTGCGAATTTGGGCTACCGATATCCACGCTGAAAATTCCATACTTGTACCAAAAATACATTGTGGAATCAAGCTGTAATAAAAAAAATGAAAAAAATACAGAATTTATCAGTCAGCAAAATACATATCAAATTTAGAAAGTTAATGAAATGAGTTAGTTACGCGCGAGTTTGTACATTTCAAATTCCCTATAATAAAACCAATTGAAGTGCAAGTTTAATGCCCCATTTAATAACTCTGTTCTTTCTTATTCATCATCATAACCGATAGATCAATAGAAAGTTGCATAACAGAATTATCTAACATTTAGTGTACAGCTATCAGAATATCTCTGGTCTAACAAATGAATTCGGATGACATTTGTTTCTATACTAAACATTTGGGAGGCATATTATAAATTTTATTAGGAAATTTTGATTTCGATCTCAGTGCCACCAACGAAGTGTTGACAACGAGAGAAACCTTTTAGGGGTGTATTTTAAAGACGAGAATGGACGTTTTAACTGGGATAACAAATCCTCGTCATCCCCTTGATATACTGTTACGATTTATATAGATCAAACAACTACTTTGAAATGCTCGGACGAAATGAATGAAATACAATGTGTACTGAGCTAGAACAGAGGCAAGGGTAACGTCATAATACAGAAAAATTAAAATCAAAATCTCTCTGAGATGACTCTGATATACAGCCAAACTTTATGGGTCAAGCCAATCTATAGGAGGTGGAAAGTGGGTGTCGTATTCGTACGAGTAGCAGCACACTGCAACAAATAATGAAAATAAGGGATTAACAAGAACGAAACCACAAATAAACAAATAAAATGAAATAAATCGATAGTGATGTGATAGTTGAATAAGAAAGTATAAATTATTGAAGCGTATAAGGCAGCAACTGATTGTACTCATTGTACTGTGATCATGTTTAAGCCATTTCACGTATTATTTGTTTAGAATACAGTTTAGTGCAACATGCTATAAGCCAGACTTATTGTCTGAGGGCTGACAGCATTATCCAATCGTTGGATGAGGTTCGAACCTTGGACTCACTGGCTGAAAGCCTAACACAGAAGTCAACGAGCTAATTCTCGAAAACACATATGCTAAAGCCATCATCTATCATACAGTGAGCTTTCTGACAGGTAGCATATCTAGATGTTTGGTTTTCGTTTTAATTAAGAGTTAGAAATGGTACTAAAACAAATAAAAGCTTCTGAGTAATCTTGAGACTATAAGGGTATAAAAATCCTGAGAGGGTTTTGGCCACCTTCCACAAGAATTAGCAAAATGCGGGCACAAATATCCCTCACATACACAGAGGATTTGGGTGGCACAGTGGTTAGGACTCTCGCCGACCATGCACATGGTCCGGGGTTCGAGCCCACGCCGACGCACACCTGATATCTATGATCGGCCTGCGAATTTTGGGCTACCGATATCCACGCTGAAAATTCCATACTTGTACCAAAAATACAGTGTGGAATCAAGCTGTAATCAAAAATAAAAAAAAATAAAATAAACTAATCATTTGAACTATTGCAGTTTGCAATAGTTTTGGCACCCTGAATGTTCACAAATAAGAAGGGTTCAGCAGTTGTCATGATAAGCGATGCGAGCTTATCTTGTAGTTGACCTGCATGGTTGTGTTTGAAGATGTTTATTTACATTTATAAGTGAACTTGAAATAAATAATTCTACCAGATTCTAAATATTTTCGTTATCTGGAGTTTACGACTAGACAAAATATCGTATTTTCCTCTTAGGCAATAAAACCATTAAATTATCCTCTTATCTGTCTTCGTTTTTTTACTAATTTGCTCCATTAACCTCGATTAACCTTTGCCTTTTTTTTTCTTTTAGGTATTCGCAGCAGAGTATAAATTTCCCTGTCTTCCCTTGTTTCTCGTTATTTTAACAATCATTTGTGAATGTTTACATGTGTATAATATCCAACTTTTTTTCCATATGAGAGTTCTTATGTTTCATTACTCCTGATATAAACAAGAGTGCTGTTTTTTGTTTAGCTAGTTGTTTGACTAGATAATGCGATATCACTTATCCCCCCTCCCTCCCCCCACTAAACCTATTTTGCTTTAGTTTAATTATTTGCTTCACTTTTGTTTACTTCAGTGTTTACTTAAGAATTCACAATGCAGCTTGCACAAACTAACCTTTATTTTTTTACCTGTTTATCTCAAATGAAACAGGAATAAGGAGACAGTTTTAAGCAAATCTGTCCATATGTAATGTGTTCAGTGTATGCATTTATGCTGTTCACTCGCAGTTATCATGGTGGCCTGAACTTTCTAGAATGTTAGACTACTACATCATATATCTATATATTTGTATGTGTGGCTCTTACCTGTTTTACTGAACAATTATATCTTATTAAATAATGATATATATATATAAGGGACAGAAAGTAGCCAAGATAACAGCTGTTATATGGTTTGTCTAACGACTTGCTAGCATTCAGTACCAGTCTAAGGGTAGCTACCAGTGCTACAAACTTGACAGCTACACCGGTCGCCATTCAGTGACTAATTTTTGTAAACTCTAAACTAGTTATCACTTTATTTACTTGAAACACAAAATTGATATCATATGGGCACCAAAAGATGTGCCACAGAAAAGTAGTCAGATAGCAGTGTAAGGAAAATATAAGTGGAATAAATGAGGAACAGAATCATAAAAATTACTACTGTTATTATATTATTTTATCCTTTAATTCCTATGGGAATATAGGGCTTCAGCTGCGCGTCTCCATTGCCTTCTGTTTTCTGCCAACTTTTCACCCCGCTCCAAGTCTACCCACATGCTTTCATCTCCCCTTCACATGACCTCCTCCAAGTCACCTTTGCACTGACGAACAACTCGCCACCCGCTTCCCTTTCTGGTTCCACTCGAGCAGTGGCTTGTCTAGTGATGTCACTTGATGGTTTCCTCAGAGTATGACCAGCCAATCCATCTCCATTTCTTCCTGCCTATTTGTCTCGCAATCGGTTCCTGCTGAGTTGGTCCGCCCACTGCCAGAGATCCCTGTTTCTGATCTTTTCTGGCCAGCCAGCCATCTGATCTTGAGTGGTATTGAGCGAAGACAACTGTTAATGAAGGTCTGAAGCTTGTTTGAGATGCTCTTTATGACACGCTGGTCAAGTCTCTGATCCGTATAGTAGTACTGACTTCAGCACGATGAATCTCTTTGCGCCAAAAGGAAAAGTCTGTGTGGGGAAATGGAACGTCCGCACTATGTACCAGACAGGGAAAGCTGCCCAGATCGCAAACGAGATGAAAAGATACGGAATTCAAATACTGGGTATATGTGAAAGCAGATGGAACGGGAATGGACTCACCAAATTGTCAAGGGGTGAGTCAGTGATCTACT
This sequence comes from Trichobilharzia regenti, assembly GCA_944472135.2. Taxonomy (NCBI): domain Eukaryota; kingdom Metazoa; phylum Platyhelminthes; class Trematoda; order Strigeidida; family Schistosomatidae; genus Trichobilharzia; species Trichobilharzia regenti. The sequence goes on from OX235270.1 coordinate 37,912,929, forward strand.
CCAGTCACTAAGAAGATCATAAAGATAAGTAAGCGTATTTAAAAATACATTCATGAAGATTTCATTACTTCATATTACTTTTTTTAAAAAAAGGAGAAAGGAGAAAATCACGGAATGTACACAATTGATTTGATTATCAGCTATGTCTGACGACGCGTCGAGCTACTAATGTGGATGTGTCCCTCTGACGCAACTGAAGGCGTTATGAAGCACCAATGGATACTAACCTTCCACAACTATCCTTTATTCCATGATACCATACCACTGGCCACCCAGCCGCATTTTCCACCAAGTCAAGGGGCCAGAAAACAACGAGTAGTATGAAATGGACCTTTTTACTTTACTTAAATTTATTTTATCACCTCTTGGCTCTTTATTAGTTTCATTATATATATATATATATATATATATATATGGTAAGTCCAAGTGTGATCAGATTTTTCGTAATGTGTTGTGTAAATTACGTTTTCTTATTGTTTTGTTCAAATTCAAAAAGGGAACCAATTGTTTTAAATAATAAATTGATAAAGAGAGTAAAGATACTAAGCAAACATAAAGGTAGTAAAATAAAACAAAATTGTTTATACGCAAGAAATGAAGCATAGTGTTAACTAGTCAAATGGAGGAATTTGTGAAACATTTTGCGACAGAGTTTTCCCCTGATTCATTGTTTCGTATTTAGTGTCAAATCCTGGGTACTGCCTATAAGGGACCACTTTTACAGCTTTTGGTTTGAAGTGCAACGTTACCAGCTGAGCTCAATGAATGTCAGTAACCAAAACTGTATCAAATGTCTTTCGTTCTCTTAGCATTCTGGAGTTAAGGTGCACCTTAGGTTTCGAATCGGGATTTGGCAGCTCCACTAGATGAGTTTCCTTCATCTTGTGGTTTGATGAAAAGTAGAGTAGAAATAAAAGTAGTAAGAGCTTTACACAATATACACAATTTTCTGAGTAGTTTATTGCTTAATATTTTGTGTCCATCTAAGATTTTCAGGTAAAACAGCCAGTGCTGTTCAGTCTGAAGAATAAAATAATCCTTTATGGTGTTTTCCTTTAGTCACCCAGAAATGCACAACCGTAGGCTGGAAGTCAATTGAAAAAATGTGCATGAGTACATTTGGCGACCCATGGACATAACTCAATCACTATAACAACACGAATTACAGAAAGTAGAATGTATTGTGTTGGATAGAGATATAGTTAGGCCAGTAAACGAGACTTACATGGAAAAGACTATGAACGTGTGGCAGTATGATGGCGTCTCAGAGGAAAGATTTCAGTCCACCTACCCTCAGCCGTATCAGGTCATTTGTGGAAGTGGCTGATCTATTTAAGATATTAAATAAAGAATTGGCAGACAGGAAGTTTACAAACTGACTTAGAAGTCCTATATGCATGATCCGATTTTTTCTATTATTATCGGTGAACTGGTCACAATTAGTCGAGAGTCTCAGAAGGCCAACTACTTGGCACATAACCTAATGTATTAGTTGTCATTTTAGTGAAGAGTACTCTGACTTACAAAAGTAACACGAATGTTCATGGCTCGCTTTTTGTCTACTTTGGTTTCATTTAGGTCAATGAACAACCAATATGCACATCAGTAATTACCCTAAGCGAAATAACCAACTATCTAATTATTCCCAGAATGATATAATGAAACATTGTTTGTTTTCCAACCGAAGTTGTTGTTATTATTATTATCAGCACTTTTGGCCAAACTAATCAACCTGTTGAACATATGAAAAGTAACAGTATCGACAACAATTCCCTTTTTAGTTGTAACCCTTAAAGTCAACATTTTGCTATGAGAAATTCGTCATATGGAATAAGTTAAGCAGGGCAAATACAAATAAACTGGTGCGGTATTTATTCATGAGAGTAATTTGTGCAAGTGAGTGAGTCACTTTAAGAAGTTTTTTTTTTGAGCGAGTTATGTTTCCGAAAACAATATTTACTGTGTGCAATCTGATGGAAAGAGGCATAACTAGGAATAGTTATAAACAGGGACTGAAACAAAAATGAAATTAATGCAGCAAGTTAATATCAGCATTTATATAATCAGTGGAAGTATTCAATGATTAAAGTTCTGTAAGTCTATAATGGATCCAATTGAGTACTACTCCTAACTATCAGTCTTACAAAAGGTGAAATTTATCCTTAGTATTCACTACGAGCGGTTTATTATGAATACATATTGGTGCAGGCGAGAAACTTGTTTGCAGGCACTTCATAAGATTTATTAATTTTTATCAATTTACCGAAATGGAATGGATAATACTTACATTTTAGTAGTTTTTGTCCTAATAGCTATAAACGAGCACTAGTCAAGACTCTGTACTATAGAGCGAGGAGAATATGCTCTGCAGAGAAACTACAGGAAGAATTTACGAATCTCGAAAAGGTGATGAAAAACAACGGCTATCCTCAAAGATTCATTAACAAATATGGAAGATGTGAAGGCTCAAATACCAAACAAATCGCAGTTGAAAAAAGCCTGTCTTCATTCAACTAGATTTTAAAGGTGAAGGAAGACATTGCAGAAATGGTCAACAGAAGACTGAGAACGTCACTAGCCAGAACCTATCCTGCAGCTAAGTTGGTTCCCGCCCATCGAACAACATGCTCTTTGGTGCAGTCAAAAGTCGATAGATACCCTTCTCATGTTAACTCCAACTGTGTATATAAATTTACGTGTATCTGCGGGAGCAGTTACATTGGGAGAATAGAAAGAAGGGAACACCTCCGATTTTCTGAACATGTGCCGAAAAACCTACGTCTCAAGGGAACAAACTCTTGTAGTAGCGCTATTACCAGACATCTCCTCGACACGAGTCATGAGGTGGAAATCGAGAAATCCTTTAAAATTATCAATAAACAAAGGAGCTCGATTCTCCTCAAGTTTGCCGAAGCAATTTCTATCGAACGCTTGAAACCAGATTTATGTGTTCAGAAAAAAGCAGTTATTAGTTTTTCCTTGCCTTGGTAACTGGATTTTTTTCTCTCATCTGATTACGTAATCTTTGTCTTTAACCTCACCCCTTTTATAATCTGTAATTTTGTTTGTCTCTTGTTTCTATGATTTGAGTTGAACTCAGTACATTGTTACCTAATTTATTAGTCACTCTGTATCTAACGCATATTTCGTCTTTATTACGCAACTTTTTTACAACTGTATGCATACATTTATTTTGTTTAAACTTGAACTGCCTGTGTGAAAACTATATAAGCGCAATTTTCTGAGCACTGTTCACTTAGTGTGGAACTTTCTGTCAACTGACAACATGTAAAATTTGCAAGCTGTAAGCAGCTGATGAGAAGCCAACGAAATAAATGATGGTACCATATTGTTCTGCAGAAACCAGTGCTGTTCTTGCTTTATTCAAATTTATTAATATGTTCAAATTGCCACCACAGAGAGTTGTTTTCTAAGCTTCACGTGACTTAAAGGACACTGCCACACATTTTATCGAGAGGTATTTACAATGTTGGGTTGAAACACTGATAATACAGCACTTGCACACAAAAATTCACATTGTTGTGGAAATAACCAGCTTTACATCAGGTAGTCAGTGTCAAAGGAAAATATAAGAGAAGCATAAAAATTCCAGGTAATAAACCAATAAATTTTCCCAGTTCATCACTCGCCGTTATCATGTGATCATATATTCTACATTGCGTTTATTAAGGGAGTTTGAGTCTACGATTTTTAATAACTGTCACTTTGTATGATAGACAAAGACAAATGGGAGAAAACCAATTATCAAATTATGGCAGGGGATTTATGTAACCGTTTCAAATAATTTGTCAGAACAATATCTGTCTATTTGATAAACTCCATTGTTTGTAGAGGGTGGTAAAAGTAATAATCAAAGTAGCAAAATGCGAAGAAGTGGGGAACGTACGAAACATGGTGACTCATAAGGCAAAGCCATATTTAAGAACACAATATTCAGGGAAGAGACTCTTTTCAACGAATTTATCATCAAGCTGTACAATCGTATATATATGGTTTTTAAGAAATTTTATCAGTAAGGGAATCGGATCAAAGGTGTGAATATTTGAAATAATAATAGTATGAAATGCAATTAAAACTGAAATGTTTGTGATTATAATCATAGTTAAATGTCAAGTGGCAAAAACAATGTTTGCCATATATAGAATAATTCATAGGATGTATAATTATAGGATTAGCAGGCTAATATAAAACGTTACATAACATGGTGTGAAATTTGATAAGATAGAATTCAATATTACAAAATATTTTTGGATTTAGAATGACAAATGGGACAAGCAGAAACAATTCAAAGTAGGAATAGTAATAATACTAATCGTAGTAATAAGGGAAAGGTACATAGATTAACTAACTAAATAAATAAATGTCTATCCCTCTACGGACTAGTCAGAAGTAGAGATTGTATATACTTCTTTTGTACACAAAGGTCTGGCTTAAATTCACGAATGGCCAAGGCCTCCGCTGTCTTTAGAAGTCTGTAACGAAGAAAACACTGCAAGTTAGCGAGGATTTGATGAATGACCTCAAAATCCTGGTCAGGATTGGTAGAGTGACAGGAGCTTTGCATACTTTTCCTTTCTCTCATGTAAAACCATGCTGACCTATGTTCTCGCATCCGTATGGAAAGCGTTCTCTGGCCACGGCCAATGTACCTTGCTCCACAAGTAAACTGATAGGTGCACATAGAGGTGACCACACGCGGAGCTTATCTTTTATAGAGATGGAGAACAGCTTGCGGCTGGTAAATGTCATTTGTAATTTCACTGCAAGGAACGTCCTAGTGATTGATTTGGAGAGACGGTTTTCGAGTATATCTGAATCTTTATCACCTTTGAGTTCCAAGTTCATAAATAAGGTTTTCTTCGGAACTTAATCGATGACCAGTTTGAACTGTTTATCTTTCGTGTTACTGTCAATAAATCGGTTCGGGTAATCGATTTCTGCGAGCGTGGCTTTTAGGAAGTCACGTTTTGAGTCAATGCAATCAGAACTACAAATGTTTCTTATCCTAAAGCAGAGTGAATAAATTAAGTCCCTCTTCCCAGAAATAGGCACTGAACTATTAAAATTAATTAGTCGTCCGTTCCATGTACGTTTTCAGTGGATGGATCATTTCAGAGATCCGTCATTGCGTCTAATAAGGCAGACATCAAGAAAGGCAAGGCTTAGTTCAGATTCCTTTTCTATGGTGAATTGTAAAGAAGGATGGAGGTTGTTGGATGAAGAAATAATGATAAACTGTTGGCACTTTTTCAAATGTGAATTTTTTGAACCATCTTGCTAGTCTTGTTTTTTCGCCACTATATCCTGAGGCTTGTCAGCGTGAATTCTGAATAACAACACACGAAAATCCGGGTAAAAAATATATTTCTTATATAACTTACTTAATATCACTTCATAACTAAGCATGACATACGGCCAAAGATAAACGGTTTTCCCTTAGCACAATTCCACAGCATCAGTTACTGGACAGAACTCTGAAGCTGGCAATGTTGAGAAAATCTCAGTTTACCTTGACTCTGGCCATATAAAGACTGCTATTAGATAACAGTTTATGTTATTGCTAATTTTAAAAAGACAGATATTTTTACTTTCAACATATTTCGTTCTACAGAAATGTGTTGCAATTCTATTTGTATGGCGGGAGCATAAAACACAAAAATTCATTGAAATAGTCGAGGATGAAAAAACAACCTACGGGGATTATAGAAAACTAAAGAATCCCATGTAAAAGTGTAATTGGCCAGAAAATACAGGAATAGTTTCCTTTCTGGTACTTCTAACTGACCAAGATATTTTGAACTCATTGGCGTATCACCTGAGTACTCCACTGTTAATCTGTCGAAATGGTTAATAACAGGAATGATATTCTGTTAAAACGTTCCAACCAGTTAGTGTAAAATCATTAATGCCTAGATGATTTATTTTCATGATTTTCTACTGAGAAAATATCGAAATTTTTACTGTTCTGGTTCATGCTCCCAATCGATAACAGTTTCCACATAACAGACAAAAGGAGAAGTGAACATCTGTGAGATGTAACTTACTCAGCAATACGGTATTCATGAATCAAAAGTTAAAGGTCCAGTGGTTCACACACGCACATTTACATGGCATTATTAGGCAATTCTAGGAATATTTTTTTTAGTTTTTCAGTTTATTTCAAAAATGTATCAAAACTGAAAGAGAGAGACTTAAAAACGACCTATATTTAAGCCAACAAACTGATTTATTCGGCCAGAGATGTTTGTTCTTTTAAGTAACAGTTCTCTTTTTGTTGATACAGTTTAAGTAAATTGGCACAATACTGAATATAACAAGGATAAAGAGTTTTCTCCGGTTTGACAGTATAAATGCTTTTGTCAAGGCTGAATAAAATGGACTCCAGGTGAACATAGACAAGACAGAGATTATGAAAATAAACCAACCAACCAACCAACCAACGACAACAGCAGCAACATTCAGCGTCAATCACCATCAACGGGAGGGATTTGAAAGAGGTCACTTCATTCACTCACTTATCTAGGGAGCATCGTCTCAACTACAGAGAGTTGGAACGGACGAGGATGTCAAATTGAGCGAGAATCGGGAAGGCGAGAAACACATTCATCAGCCTGAAATCAATCTGGAAATCTTCGTCACCCCACGTCATATCAACAACAAAATTCGGTCGGATTTTCAATACAAATAACTTCAAGTCAGTCAGTTCTTCTATACGGATCAGAAACTTGGCGGGTGGGTCACAAAGAATATTTCCAACAGCCTGTTGAAGACCAGACCTTTATCAACAACTATCACTCTATATTGAAGATTCGATGGCCGGGGCCGAAAGAATCACCAACAAGAAACTGTGGGAACAAACAAAACAAGAACAAACCAATCGCTCAACAAATATGCAGGAGAAAGTGGAGATGGATTGGACACTCGCTGAGGAGGCCATTGAGTGACATCGCGCGCGCGTCAGGCCATTGTTCGAGTGGAACCAGGCCGAAATGGAAGCGGCGAGCGGGACGTAATTGCAAGGGTGACATGGAGGAGATCGTGTGAAGAGGAGTTGAAAGAGTATGGACTAACTGACATGGATGCAGGCGAAAAGTACAGCAGAAGACAGAAGCAAGTGGAGACGTGCAGCTGAAGCCGTATGTTCCACTAGGAACCCAAGGGAATAATAATAATAGTAATCAGAAAAATTTATCATGAGTGAAAGAATGCTACTGAGACTCGAACCCATTCCTCACAACTCCAAACTTTGGACGGTTATCCATTGAGTCAGTGAGTCAATAGATACTGGGTAAGAGTTTCAGTTGGAAAACTTTCAGTGACTGGACAGTTGACATCCGTAGCTGCCGTCTCCCATTTGGGAAAAAACACGAGTCCTGGGTTCCACTGCTAACTACTACCAAAGAGGTTACTGCGTATACTATTTGGTGTATGACACGGGATACTTCAATCCTCGTAGTTCATGTAACATCAGATGTCAGTAGTGGAACAAACATTTAATTCTGCCAATCTGAGGTCCTAATTTTAGAAGAATCACTGGTTAGTCCGTTGTCATAGTTATATATGAGAAGTCGTAGGATATAAAACCTCCTTCTGTAGTTATAAAATTCACCAACACTCTATGAGGAAAGTTAGCTTCCCAAGTTGTTCAGGAACATTTCGCTGGTCAGGCGAAGCTTGTAGACTTATAGACTTATCTCCCTCACCTAAATGAAAACTAGTGTGTATTACTAACTTATAAGAAAGTGACAATGAATTATACGATGCATATTTCATATTATTGGAAGGTTATCACTCAATTATATCCGTGGTATTGCCAACAGAGATAACGAAAAGCACTCTGATTTATCAAAAGTTAGGCTAGAGATCTACTAGTCCTGGTGTACTTACAGAGTACTTTTATCATATGTCTACACGTGATGAATGGTCGCTGGGACCCACTGCTGCTAACCTAAATGAAGCCCTCTTGTTAGTAGTATTCATGAATTTACAAGTTAGATATCCTCATATGTTCAAGTTATATTCTGTCAATATGTTGTGCAAGTACTATTAGGTTTATTTATCCACAGATTAAGCTTTAAGTAGTGCTTATGACAATTTCACTTCTGCACCAAATGAACAAATATTACCACTACACTTTGTTCATCAAACGAATGTTATCAAAACAATCTAAGCCATCAAGACTTGTACGAAGTGTAAAAATCAGACAAAAAGCTTTACAGTTTTTCAGCTTTGAAGCGTTTATTCATGCCTTTGAGTTATAAAAGTGTCTAATCTACTCGCTTATTCCATTTACTTCCGTTTGGATACCTCTTTTCAAAGCATAAACATATCAAGAGACAGATGAAATTATCATCAACAATTTAGGGAAATAAATTATGGTAATTAAGTTTTCATAAATATTTGTCTATTTCTTTTTGTTGTCGTGGCGTTTATCTGATTGCCACAGAATATAATGGATGCGTAGAATGCTTGAAGATTAAACAATTTACCTGATCATTGATGGAAATAGAAGAGTTAGTAATAAGGCTATTTCGACTTAGTGACGAGTAGAGTCTTGAATTTTTAGGGGAAAATACTCAAAACAGATATAAGTGCATACTTTATAAAAGAGAAAGAAGCAGATAAGGTTGTTAGCAGACTGTGGGATATGACAATCAAAGCATGAAATGAACAAGTGGAATTTGTTTTGATGGTGTGATGATCACATTTGTTTGCAGACACTAGTTGTGATATCTAACTACTCAAATCAGTTAATCAGTAGCATACAGCATCATGCATTCGTTTTTACATCTTTCTGATTTACACTGGTCTTTAATTGCCGGTCCACCTGCTTTGATTTGACAAAGGATATTCCACATCATTATTTTATATTAGTGTTTGTCCAAAGAAATGGTGGCAATCATCAGAAACGTCCACATTCATCCAGTCATTCGAGTTTTTACAGCCAGTACATAAGCTTAACGCAAGAAAACGAGGAATGAGGTAAAGAAGGGTGACAGAAGTCATGGATAGGTAGAAGGATATGATAAGTGAACCACAATTTCTAAAAGAATGACAGTTTAAAGTCATTTTGTGCTATAAGGAATTTTGAGTAGTGTAAACTTTTGCAGCCTTTCAATTATAGCAAGATAAATAATATTAGCTTGCAAATTCTCACCGTAATTACTGTTGACACACAGACGGACTGAACATAAGACGTAGTTATTGAGAATACTTGATCAATTCAACATGTTACCCTCTAGTATCTGGATAAATAGCTATTTGCAATAAATGAGTATATCAAAGCTGAGATTTTAGGTTTCAGAGGTACAATATATCAATTTTGTTGTACTATTCAAAACCACAGTTATATATTTTAAGATAACATGCAAGCGCCAGTAAAAGGATAAACGTTGATATGGGAATAGAATTTGACCACTTTGGCAGAGTAAAATTTCAATCACAGAATAATTGTTATTTGGAAAAACTCACAATAGTGCAGTATTATGTCCTGATGTTGTTTCGATCATAGTTTATTGTACGCTGATATGAATATGAGCAAAACTGTGTGCTTAAAACGTCGACCAATTTGAAATTCTCTATTACTGCGTATTTATTCAAATAAAATTAGTCAACAATGAAAGAGTATGAATGCTTTGTTAATAAAATTGTTAACTTCGATTTATTGAAATGTGAAGAAAAAGCGAAGAAATGCAGCATATTTCGCAACATCAAACTATCTAGAAAATACAACAATTAACAGTATATTTACAGTGATCCAGACCCATCGATAAGAATATTTTTATTGAGCTTAGCTGTCCTGAGAACTGTGATTTCTGATCATACTCTTCTTCTATAACCTTTCACGTGATTTCGTTGCCTAAATGGTTTTCAGAACTTCTGAAAGGTCTAGATCAAAATATTCTAAACTCTGGGAACGGTCACATAGACTATCTTTCAAAGACGAGTTGAGAATCAGGATAGGGTTTAGCAGTGTACACGAAAGTCACGTATTACTAAAACCTTTAAAGACCATTTCTTTCTAACAGTCACGTTACTAAGTAAACTTTTTTTTCACAGTTTTGCATCATTCACTCATTTTTTAATAAAACTATATATGCTCAGTGCCATTTTTTATTTTCAATCTAGAATTATACGGAATTTCGTCAATCCAACCTCTACTAAGATAGAAAGTATGACTGATGAAATTCAGTCTGCACCAAAGAAAGGACTAGAAAATTCACACTAGTTACTAGTGTCCAATCAAAATACGCAATACAGTCCTACAGGAGGTCAATCGTGAGCCCGAATAGCTCAGTGGTAACGTCTCTGACTGCAGGACTGGGTGACGTGGGTTCGAATCTCAGAAGGGACATGAGTTCTTGCAAGGTTGCAGATACACCTTGCTGATGAGTGCCAAATAGCACGAGACCTAGGTCCAAGGTTTCCTGTTGATTGCCTCCAACTATCTAATATCATCAGAAGTATGATTTTTAAGTCTCAGTGGAGTCAAGCTATGTACATGAGTAGATGAATACTAATGCTAGATTTTGATATAATTGAATTTTAGATTTTTCCCGTCGATTGATTGGACCGAAGTGCTCGGTCTCAGGTTGACATGTCGGCTTCTTGTGCAGAAATTAACATGACCCGTTGCACAAAAGGTGGCTCTCGTGGCCAAAATGGTCTAGTGGATAACACTTTGGCGTTCGAAACTATGGGCAATGGGTTCGAGCCTTGGTGGGAACATCATCACTCACCGGGAAATGCAGGTACATCCAGATAACGAGTCCCAATTAGGACGAAATGCGAGTTATCCTGGATTCCACTGCTAGTCACCATGCACCAATTAAATCCAAGATTATGATTATTCCAGTATTAGTTGCATCGCTTCAGTAAAAAGCTTTGGAAACAAACAAAAAATTGGTTGTACTGTCAACAGTTTTACGAATATCTGTTTGTTGTTGAAAACAGGGTTTCATGGTAAATGGGATGATTTATTCAAGCATTTGTAGACATTTATGGACTAGAACACATGATCGAACAAGCTCCACCATTTTCTAATTATAGAAACATTGTATTAACAAATTGTGTGGAAGTTTTTTCTAACCTATCAGTTATTTTTAGACTAATTTACTTGCTGCTACAATAACTACTCATGTATGGCTGTTGAAAATCAGATGTTTAAAAGGAAATATATTCTCCCAGTTGTCTTTTTTACTACTTTTTTCATTAAATGAAATATTTTAATGACTAAACCGTATTGCTTGGACTCCACAAGAGACAGTTTATTCTACATCGTCAACGTACAGAGCATATGAGTCTTTGTTACTAAGAAAAATCAAAAATTCTTATCTTACTTTTCTATAGTTTGGTTTGTAAGGGTTAGTTATGTTTTTACGAGTTGATTACGGATTGATATCAGTTAGAGAACAATTGAAAAGCAGCAAGGAGTACTGGATAGCTGCTGTTTCATCCTAGTTCGGGAGTCGTCGGCAGTACGCACCCACTGGGATTCGAATCCAGTGTGGTGAGAGCAAGCTGCTAGCCGATTGGTTGACACTAATCTACGTTAATGTCTAGGTCACTAATATGGGCCGTGAGAAAATATGAACAAGGCTGTTTCAACAACCAATCACAGCAAACTTAAATGTGGACAAATATGATTCGCAGATAGATGGCTCTACTTTCCGAGAAATATCGAAAACAACCAATCATAAGACTGTGTTTGTCTGCTTAACTTCCGAGAAACAACCAATCAGAAGACTGCCTTTTTCTGCTTGCATAAGCCTTATTAATGCACATAAAATATATATAAATACGTGTTGATTTTCGTAATAAAACGATCTGTTGCCAGCCCTTGTCTTCTGTTGTTACACCAGGACCTTCCGGTTACAAGGCCAGCCAGCTCGTATATCATTCAGCCGCTGGGACCCGATTCAATGGCTCATGAATTCTAACTTCTACCAATTCGTGATTTAGCGCGACCCCAACATAACTAACCCTTGCAAACCAAACTATAGAAAATTAATCTGATGCTCGCTAATGACTTACTACAGGTTGGAGTTTCCTGGAGTTCTAGTGAGAAGTCGTGACCAATGAGGTCCAATTAGATGTCACGTGTGTGGATGGATGTCCCACCAACGACAATGGTTGGGGTCACGCTAAATCACGAATTGGTAGAAGTTAGAATTCATGAGCCATTGAATTGGGTCCCAGTGACTGAATGCTATATGAGCTAGCTTTGCTTGTAACCGGAAGGTCCTGGGTTCGAATCCCAGTGGGTGCGTACTGCCGATGATTCCCAAACTAGGATGAAACAGCAGCTGTCCAGTACTCCTTGCTGCTTTTCAATTGTTCTCTAACTGATATCAATCCGTGATCAACTCTTATCATACTTTAGATTTATGGTCTGGTGAACCACAGTCTAATATGAAGTACTGTTACTTTGAAATTTACATATGTACTTTCATTTAAAATAATGAAGGCTACTTGGCAGGATGTTCTAAGCCTAAGTTTCATTCTTGTTCGTACTCACTAGCAAGGTGTGTCTATAACTTTGTCGTAAATCATTTTCACCTTATGATTCTAACTTCTGTCAGCAATTTGTGTAGAACTATGTGTGTTTAACTTCATAAAATTATCAGTTTCATTTTATGAACTGTTAGACTGAAAGGAGTAATTCACTTGAATGTTACGTTAGTGTAAGAGTAGAATTTAGGCACTGTGATAAAGTCTAATTTTATATTAAATAAATATACTTGTTATAAAACACCGTGATATGATATTCTGAGCACAATTTACTGCTTATAGGCAGATCAGCCTCATGGTTTTACTCTTGGTTTTACTTTGTCTAACTGAACATGGGTATTCAAGTGACATCTCATGTAGCGCTTGGAGTGAAACCTGACTTAGGAGCGATGAGCTGAGCGTCTGCAGGCAACACGGACGAGATCATTCCAAGGGGAAATGAAAGCTGGTGTTCAGTCGTGCAGCGACTTTAGAGTGAAAGCAGAGAGCCGAGTGGAATGAGACGTCCCACACGAACTCCAAGAACAAACGGTAATAATAGAACTTTTCAAGAGATGTTATCTATTCGGCGCTTTTGTCCTGACTGCTTAGTGTATCAATAAGCATCAGTAAGCACACTTATTTAACACAGGTTTCTCGAGACTTCTCGGAAGCAAATAAAACCTTTCTCATCTCCTGGCTACAAAGGTACATCATTAACATTCTAATAAGTAACAACCAAATTAGGCATTGCTGAATTTTTATGGGTTTTGTTTAGAACAAATATCTCCTTTGTTTATCATCAGTTGAACACATATCACTCGTGTATCCTAATCTTATCTACAAGTTACCAACGCAGAACTGTTGTTCTGTTTATCGAAAATTTGTTTCTTAAGGATACAGTGATAAAAAAATGTTTGTGGGATATTCAGTGGACTTGGGTGATAAGAATAAAATTATTTATGAGTTCTATGATAGATCACACTGCAATTAGTGATTTGATGTGGTAATTCAACTACATCATCGCTAACAAAGATGAACAATCAAGGCGTCAGCATACTGTTAATATGCATATTACAAATAGATAAAAAGTGGTGAATAAACTCGCATTGCTGATGGTAAGATAAAATAGTAGTTATACAATTCCAGTGGATTCAAAATGCTCATATCAATTGGTAGCGTATGTCACTATGCAAAAGTGCTTATTTCAAAGAATTTCTCATTCTACTTACTCGATACCTACTGCTGGCCTTAGATAAATCTTAGTACTTTGACAGAAACCAAGACCACGGTAAACTTAGCTTTCTATTCTAAACATCTTCTTTCTTCATCTCACTCCCCACCACTATGATTGTTAGACTGTTGTGCTACAGAAAGGTTAGCCTCCAGGTGTTGCCTTAGTTAGAAGTCCGTTTTGATATCTGCCGTATTTACACAACTATATACTTCAATGGCTTATATCTGTTAAAAGGATAACGGGACTGTTTAGCAGAGTTGATTAGTGGCTTGCTACTGGTTTGAATTAAAAACACTTATGTTTTTCAGTACTGAAGGCAGAGAGTGTGTCAAAGTAGTCGTTTTTTTTCTTCATGCTTTTAAGTCTTTAACAGTTCTACAGTTGATGGAAATTTGTAATAAAAGCTGTCTTGAAATCAATTAGTCCTTCAGAAGAACTCCAATCGAATTTTATTACTTTGTCGTTTTATCAGTTTATCATGTACCTCATATTTATTTACATAAATATACCCTCCTGTAGATGTCAAAATTGATGTGAACATACTATGCAAGACCACCAAAAGTTGACAAACTTATTCTCCGTTTTTACCTACCATGATGGTAAACAAGGTTTGTGTGGTTCAGGTATGTAAACAAAAGGATCACCTATTCCATTTAATATTCTCATCTGTTTCTGAAAATGAGTTAGTCTTAATTGGATTTAATAAAAAAATAACTTTGTGAGGGCTATAAAATCAACATTGGTTAGCCATGTAACATTATTTTTAAAAGTTTTTTTTGTACTTTTGTGAAGATGTCATCCCATGTGGGTCACTATGCAAACATAATCCTGACGCTATTGCTTCTTCATTTGTAGCTCAACTATGCACAGAAAACCATGCTGAAATCATATTGTCAACTGACTGAAGAGGTCTGGTTGTTTGATCTCATAAATTTGCAGACTAGCCAGTAATCTCTTTGAATCCATATGAATAATATCATTGTGTTTAATTGAGAAAACCCACTTAATTGGTTGTGTGACAGGTTATCACTAGAATGTTAGAGTAATGCATACCCACTTACTTGACTTGATTCAGACTAAAAATCAGTTGCGATGATAATCGTATTTAAATAAATTGCTCTCGAACATTCTTAATGTTATCGCCTATCAAAATCACTAATAATGTCATTTTGCATGGTTACAGCAATATATTTAGTTTCTAAAGTTTATTAAGAATAGATGAAGCATTATTCTAATACAGCAGACAAGTAAAAGAAAGTATGTGTCTGTAATAATCTTACAAAGACAACATAATTAAACTCTGTTCTAAAATAACGATTATTCGTGACGTTTTTAAAAATTTTAACCTATTTAGTTGCTACATTTACCCAGAGACATTGATGTATTCTGTCAGTTGCTTTGCAAAATGAATGTTGGTTTTAGGCATTGCTGCAGAAGCTTTGAAATTCAGTAGCCCAATATCTGGAGGAAGTCAGAAAATATACATCCAAAGCAAAATGTTGCTGCCTAATATAACTGTCCATTTTATATCAATCAAGTCTTAGAACTTATCTTCCCAGCGTCTGTAAAAGATATTTCCTATTCTTCAGCAGTCAGTTTATTCATTCAAGCATCAAGAAAAGCAATGCTGATCCTAACCATTTCAGTGTGTAATAACCAGTTTTTTCTTTTGAGAATGAAACACATTGGCTATACTTAGTGTAAAGTTCACAGACTTATTTCGAACACTTTGCAACTGTGATAGCCAGAGAAGAGAAGTACAATATCAGTAGTTACATTATTCAGCATCTTTTCAAATCAGTTTGACTGCTTCATAGTTATCTGTCATACAAGAGGGATTCTAATGCACCATTCATATTATAGCTGAAAAAAATAGCTATTAAGAACTGTGAACCAGACAGCTGCATTTTAAATCATTACATAAATTCACTCGCCTTACCATATCCGGGGTAACACTGTCCCCATTATTTTGTTTCATTTCTTGTATGTATGATGTTTAGTTTGTTATTATAAATATAGTTGTTATTTTATCTTCATGATTGTTGTTGTTAATGAATAAGTTTGCATATCTTTTAAAGTCTTGAGTTTAACATTCAACCGTTTTCCATCATTTTTTGGGCAATTTAGTAAATTCAGATGGATTAGGTGACTTTACAAACTACTACACAGTATCAGCTCCAATTTCTCAACGTCCTTATGAGTATCCCTTACTTTGTACTAAAGATTTCTCAGAACATAATTAAAAGTATTTATCTGGTGTTAGGATTTCTCTATTGAATATATTAATATGATTATACAGCTTCAGAAAAGAAAATTTCCTCGAAGAAATCAATTCAGGTTTATTCAGAGAATCAATATCGATCCTTCTGAATATTGACCAAACCCTTCTTCCCTGAAATTACTGCCAAAATTTAGAAAAGGCAAAGCAGGCTGCCTGCCTGCCAAATTTCAGTATGAAAAAAGTCTGACTGGCTGCCATTATTATTATATCCTTTAATTCCTAGAGGAACATAGGGCTTCAGCTGCGCGTCTCCATTGCCTTCTGTTTTCTGCCAACTTTTTCACCCCGCTCCAAGTCTACCCACATGCTTTCATCTCCCTTCACACGACCTCCTCCAAGTCACCTTTGCACTGACGAACAACTCGCCACCCGCTTCCCTTTCGGCTTCCACTCGAGCAGTGGCTTGTCTAGTGATGTCACTTGATGGTTTCCTCAGAGTATGGCCAATCCAATCCATCTCCATTTCTTCCTGCCTATTTGTTTCGCAACAGATTCCTGGTTGGTTCGTTCATTGCCAGAGATCCCTGTTTCTGATCTTTTCTGGTCAGCCAGCCATCTGATCTTGAGTGGTATTGAGCGAAGACAGATGTTCATGAAGGTCTGAAGCTTGTTTGAGATGCTCTTTATGACACGCTGGTCAAGTCTCTGATCCGTACAGTAAGTAGCACTGACTGACTTCACATTGGAGTTGAAAATTCGGATCTTATTTTTGATGGTGAGTGCTGTTGACCTCCACACAGACTTGAGAGTAATGAAAGCTTGTCTTGCTTTTCCGATTGTGGCTTTGATATCCTCGTCAGTTCCGTCGGTCTGTAGTTGAAACGATGCCTCCCAGGTGGGTAGGTAAAGGAGGTTGTTTCTTTAAGGTCCCTCCCATGGGTCTATAAAAATAAGAATGGGTCGCTAAAGAGGTAATGTGGCTGTTAAAGTCAACCATCACCACATATATATATATATATATATATATATATATATATAATCAGTCTTGATGAAGTGATAAACAGAACGTGAATTATGCAATTGATCATAGCGATTTATAATGGTAACAATAATGATATTAACAATAATCAAACCTAAGTATGGATCTATGAAGTCGATGGACAACTGAATTGGAAGGGTTTTCACATGCTTTGAAATTCTGACTTGTTCAGCGAAGAAACACTTACACTTTTGATCATGAGCTAATGTCAGTTGGAGAACCACTGGGAAACAGAGAAGCAATGAGCATATGTTTTGTCATAGTTTGAGACTCTTCATTAGTAGGCACCCACCGGTATTCGATACAAAGGACCTAAAGGTTACTCGAAGAGGTCGTAGACTATTCCATCAGCCACTGGAATCCGATGAAATATACTTATTCACAATAGCTTCATTTGTGGTTGGACGCAGAAATTAAGAAAATGATTATCGCTCAACCCTCCTGTTTTATCATCGGTTTTCTGAACCAACTGTTCTCATAATTGCATTCTCCATCCAGTCTTGAAGCTTAACTTCAAAATGATAAAACTATAATTTGTTAATGGCTTACTACAACTAGATAGATTGTGTCGGCTTATTCATGTTGAAAAATTAGGAATATGAGTACGCGAAGAGAAAGACATTCTTGATATTGATTTCAGTCTTAGATATTTTCAAACTCACTAACAAATCATCGGGGAATGTACTGACAGAAAAATGCTGCAATCGATAGATCTTTGGGAGATGAATGTACGCAGAAACATTAGGCTTTATTCCGTAGATAATGCAATTAAGAAAATTTATTTAAACTGGGGTCACCCAGAGATACATTCATATAAATTCATTTAGTGTTCATTCCACAATAAACCGGTTAACAAATGATTATTTTACTGATGCAGAGGAGCATAAATTTACATTATCGATTTCTAAGATTTCTTCATCTCAAGTCTGACTTGCACCATTCACTTACACAAATGTACAAAATGTTTAAAACAACACACTCAAAATGATTTTAAAAAAGATAATGAGATTATGAAGAATCAGAAGAGACAACTAACTTTGTTACATTTTACCATGAACAAACTGTTTGAAATTTACTTACTTAGTTTAGTTGGAGAACTTTCCTCATTTCCTAAACTGAGTTGAAAGTGAACACAGAAATTTTTTAAGTATCACATTTTCCGCGTATATTTTGTTCATGTTCAGTTTACGCTTCATTTGGTTTAACATGCAGATGCTGTTAGTTTGTGAAAGGGAGATGTATGTTATTATTTTTTTTCCAGCAAACCTCTGCAGACAGAGAATTGCTGTAAATTCTGAAGTAAAGACTGGTGTAGGAAGTCAAACAGAATGCTCCTATAGTACAGATAGCGTATATATTCAAACAGTTTAATAATAATAATAATTTTTCCTTCCACGTTCCCAGTGGAACATAGGGCTTCAAGCTAGTGACTTGAAGTTTCTGTAACAGTGTTTATTTTACAGGATGGGATTGCTAGCCTCATGCCCAACCTTTCCTCTTTACCAGCATTACTTTGGCTTAGCGAGGTAAAAGAATGAGTCGGCCGGGTATCGAACCCCCGACCATGTGCGTGGTCGGCGAGCGTCTTAACCACTATGCCACCGACGCACCATTTCAAAGTTAGTTAGTTTTTCACATTCAGTAAAGATCATACTATAGATACATTTCCTACTGAATAAACCTGTAAAAACAGTTTATTGCCGATTATTATTTTATACAGTAAAACAACTTTGACTGAAAAAGTGTTTTCAGTAAATAACATGGTGAATATTGTGAATCGGTTATCTCTTATTCACCTACACTTTCAATTACTTAAAATTGGATACAGTTTCTGCCGGTATTACTGTCTTTCAATACACTTTCCTTTGCACTCATCCCGCATCTTGATGAACACTTGCCAATTTCAACTCAGTATATTAGTGATATTATGTTCTTTTGCGAGAACCAAAGGTTATGATTCCAAATGGAATTGTGAATTTACAGTGTTGTAATACTTCAAACTGGAATAAAACTGTTGACTGATTTTCAACGGTTATCTGTGATATTTTCCTTCAGAATGTCTACAGACTTAGAAAAAAGCAACTTCGCTTTTAAAGCCGATTACCTAAATACTTCAAATAATGAGGCGCAATTTCAGGATATTGGAAGCTTCATAAATTTGTCTAGTTCATCTATAATTAATGCGTATGAGACAATGGCCAGAAAAGAGAAAATAACACAGGAGAGCAAGATTATATTTATTTTTGGAGATAATTACTCTTACCATATTTTTGTTGTTGGTCGGTTTATGCCGAACCGCCACATTTTCTTTCAGACCTGAGTTTCTCTAGTAAAGTCATCAAATTAACTAATATACGGATTAGTAGGAGGATTTTAATGAAGATGTCTTCCTACTTCATTGCTTTTTTTTGCAACTCCTTTACCTAATGCGACTGTCGTGCACTTACATGAAAAACACTAAATGAGGTAACGGATAATAAGGGAAAGATACTGACGCATGAAACTAATTTATCTTGCAAAGATACTGAAGGGGTATAATTAATAAATAATTATAAGTCACACTATCTACCTGCAACTACTTCAGCACATATATATATATGTATATATTCAGTAGAGATAATGGAATACAGAATATATCAGTGGAGGTGAAACGCTAGGGATATTTTTAGTTATAATAGAGTGAACCTCCTAATTACTATTTCCAATGTCCAAGTGATTTAATTAGACAAATAAGTCACCAGTTTGTATTCAGGTGGAGGGAGAAATTTTGCGAAAACTCTTCCGCAATAATGAGATTTAGTTCTCCGTCACAGGTCATAACTTCCCCATTTACCGGTTCTAAAATATGATGCACATCTAAGTTTACCTCCTTAAAGCAGTTGCTTAATCACCTTCGATTGTAATTAACACTGTAAAACTCAATGTGGCAGACATGAAAAAGTTGGCCATTTACGACGAAGATCTCTCATACAGTATTGGTCTGTTGTTAGAGCTTTGTAGTAGGAAGTTCGCCGACTCTAGGCTTCTTCACTCTTTAAAAGATTTCCCTTCATTTCTTTTTATTTGTTATTTTTTCTATACTTTTGTTTATTTTCCGTCTAATGTTTATTTTGCAAAAGATAAAAACAACAATTCAAAGTGTTCATGAATCTGTGTGAAACCCGTAATGTTACCATACGAAAGCAATAAAGGTGATATTATACATTTTATAATTTAGATGTTTGGTAGAAGCACCTTAATAGCATTCAGTTGACTAATTTTGAATTAATGAACAATTGTTACTCACTGGTACCATAAACGTCATTAAATATATATATTTTTAAAAGTGTGATACTTAAAGGGGTCTGTTTCCATTGTTCGCGATGTCTGATCAACTGCTCTCAAGCAAAAGCCAACATCCAAATGTTATCAAAATACGCTATAACGATAAATAACCCTGTGGTGAATCATAGCAACTGTTTAGATACGCTTATATCTTCAAATAAGTAATCTGTTACCAGTAGCCTGCTGCTAGAATTTATTTCAAGGATATATAAAAATGAAAGAAAACTGTTTCCTTTAACAGTTGCTGAAGAAAAAGAAATTTTCACTAGAGTCACATTTATGAATAAGTGTGATATATTGGTATTTTCTTTTCACAGCACAAGAAGATACACACGTTAGTAATCGGTACAGTCTTTGAAAATGAATAGCTACTGGTAGTATTTACTTTTGAATATGGTTGCAGACTACCTCTGGCACCATTAAAGTATTTCTAGTGCAAGGATATCTTATTGTTGTGATACACTAAGCTGAATTAAGATGCTTATCCGCATAATCAAGAAGTAATAAATGAGTTAGACTGGCTCTCTTTGTCACTAGTAGAATGCTATTAGTTTTAGGTAAATAGCAGACGTTGTATAAGGAACAGTTAGGATAGTTTTCTTCCTTTCTTATAGGTGCCTGAGTAATGAAGTAAGATGTTATGGCACACATACTTTTGTCTTCATTTTAAAACCTAATTATAGTAACACTAATAATACTTTCTATTTTTCTGTTTATCTGATATCTAATTTGTTTCAGTGACTGTACGAAGGACTGTGTACGGTTCATCTCTATGAAATCGATTTGATTTGTTGTGCAGCACCAAATAAAATGTCATTTTTAAGAAGATAGCTCCTCTGTTTTATTGAGTGCTCAACATAAAATATCACTGATACTTAGCTATACAACAATTATCTCACAACCATGAACATGTATTCTTCTGATTTGTGTACTTAATTTACATATATATATATATATATATATATATATATATATATATATATATATATGAATCTGCAAGTGACTTACCCATTCTAAACTGTCAATTCTTACCACTTCTAGTGTAAACTCACCACAAGCCTGTTTTACCTGTTTCACATTAAATCAAGTGACATAGTAAAAAAATAGCCGCATCTATGATTATCATCTACAACCGTCAATCATTTGGAGAACATTTGGCTTCATTTGTATCCTTGGTATAATTTTTAAGAATTTGTTTTCTGGACATCAACTAAAAGCTAATGTTTCTTTTGTCACAGGCCAGCTGCAACTTGCGCATTTGTGCATGCACGCCTGTGAGTGTATACTTGATTTTCCACGTCAACACACTGAGTTGACTAACAACATTGATTCCACCCTGAACGTCAACTATAATATACTTGAGTATATGAGATGACAAACTAAAGTTGGATTCAAAAGTAGGAAAAACATAAACTTATTGGTCAAGGTATTCTTAATTTATCCGAGGATATTTGTCTTTCTGGTGATAGACAGTTGTTGGATGTCGTACTTGGCTCTTCAAAACGTCCCCCTACTTGTGATATGGAACTCCAGAACTCCAGTTTTTTTAACTAATGAGTTTGGCCTCTTAAGGGAGGAAACGACTGTTTTTCACTCACATCATTTCTGTCTGCTTGGGAAGTTTTAGTGACTGATGTCATAGGTTTAAGAAAATAATGTGAACTAGTAGTGTATACCATATTGCACCTTTAATTCGGTCATCACATGCTTTGCTTTGATTCTGGCTCTAGGATCTCCCACCCCCGATTTTTATTGGACTGTTGACATTGGTAGAGACTCTGTTCTCCCTTTTACTTAATAGTTTAACAGTCACAGAAATTGTGAATCATTTCATTCATCCTTACTACAATCAGCAGATTTCATGTTACATAAGTTTAATTCACACATCACACAGTGATGCAGTATTAACAACTAGATGACGTTTCGAGCATAAATTGCTACTCATAATCAAATCAATTTAGTCACACGACTGCACAATGGAAAATGATTTGTGCTCGAAGCGTCATTCAGTTATTACTGCCGCATTACTGTTTGATATTTGGAATTAACTTATCTAGTATGGAATTATATTTTACCACGGTGCCCTCATGCATGCAGATGCTGAACTGCAACCTTGCCCTCACGATATTAATACCACCATAATTTTTATCTTTGCAAAAGAGTAACTGAGTTCGGACTGTCATTAAAGCTATCTCATATCTGCTGACATGATCTAAATAATAATTAATTATTATTACTGCTCCTTTGAGTTCTGAGTGAAACTTAGGGCTTAAACAACACATTTTCACTTTGTTCTATCCTTTGCGATCTTCTTAAGCTGGCTCCACGACCACCCATAGGTGCTGGTCTCATCTTCACACGATCTCTTACGTGTCATCCTCGGACGCGCTACTCGTGTCCCACTGGGATTCCATTCGAAGCCATGTCTGGCGAGAGATGTCAATCGGCGGTTTCCTCAGTGACGTACGAGTGCTAATTTTCGCTTTCATCGAAAGAAGACACATCGGCTGAGGTGGGGGGGCTTTCATCAGCCCTCGTCATTCTGTCACTACGATTCCAGCAATGATTTAGTTTGTTTTTCCATATTTTTCTTATGCTTTGAAGTCTCTCTAGCTACTGGAGTGATTTTCTCAGCCTTCCTTCTTTAACTGGGATTAGGATCGACTACAAAACTAGGGAACTAGTAAACTGCGCGAGGTTATCTAAGTGACTGAGCTCCTCAGACATCCCCGTTTGTTGATTAGGTTATCCAGTCACTTCTTTCGCTTTGCTTTTAGCAATAGGAATTCTACAATAGAAGTAATATTGTGGTTTATATTGAAATGTGTGTCTTCTAATCCGTCTTCTGATTCTGAAAACAAGTCACACTTGACCTTTATTTTGCCAGCATATGATCTAGAACTGAGCTTACCTTCATCTATAATCCAATGAATGAACAATTGAGACATACTCACATGATAGCTGCAACATTTATAATAATAGCTGTTGTAAGAGTCTGACACAGACAGTTAGTCACAACTTCAACATTTAAAGATAATATAACCTCTAATGTTCATTTGTTAAACAAAGGACAGTCCTTAAAAACACAAGTAGTCCCAAACACATTCCTTATTAGTGAAAATATAAGCATTTAAATAATTAACATTCCTTCTGACTCATTTACAATGACATTCTTCTTGTGTTCACTATTTCTCAAATATACATTGAAGGCTAGATGACAAGGGGAGTCTTTTGTATTGATATGACAGAAAGCCTGTATGTTTTCAGGTAAACAGACACCTTGTTTGCATACTGCTTTTTTCCCTTTGAATGCGGGCGCTTTTGTAAATAGAAGTTTAAAAAGAAAGCTATTCTTCAATTTATCATAAACATATAGCAATATCAGACTGTTTCAGTCACCTTTTCTTTCTTTGAGGTATAGGCGAACTTCTGTGTACAGGTACTGCAACCGTACACATAAGCATTCATGCTTTCCTGTGTGAATTTACACTCTCCAGACAACATTTTCCTCACCCTGCCATTAACTTATTTTTGTTGTCATTTATGTCTCGATTGTTTATTTATCAGTATGCCTATTTATCGCACTGTGTACAAATCTTCAGAATCATGTAAACAAGACAGAATTAAATATCCCTATTTATTAATTAAATGAATAGCTGGATTTAATAAATAATTTAAAATAATACGGAAAGTCAGTTTATTTATGTTTATTTATCTTTTCAGCGAAGGATGCATTAAAGGAGCACAAAAATGTACACAGCAAAACTAGTATCAATAGAAGAATTAGTAGTTTTGACAGGATAGTCATTAAGGTTCAACAAGCGTTGTTACTCATCGGAGCTTTGATACACGTATTTAGTTAAAACATTCGTAAGTAAAACTACTGCAAATATATTGGGAAAAAAAAGTAAGTTCTGATGCGTTCTGGAATCCGATATTACTCACTCGGTTTTGATTTGTCTAGCATCCGTCGATTTCTCATGTATCTTGTTCACCGTTACTGTGACGTTTTGGTTACCATTGGAGTATCAGCTGTATTTCCTGAATCAGTAGTCCCTCCTTCTTATTTAATCTAGAGGTGTACACAGACGCAATGAGGAAGTTGTGAAGCCATATTAAAGCTGCTTTTTTCAAAATCCATCTAATCTTCTGCTATCCGGGGACTAAGTATATGCGTATTTAACTACCAGTCTGTATAACCGTTTTTGGAAACCAGAGCACTTTTGGTGGAGGTGAGTAAATTGGTTACCAATTTTTACTTTGATAGAAAATCTGATCTCTATAAAACACGAGAATGGTAGGCGTTTGATAAGACGTATTACCAGTAAATTTAGATGGAGAAGAGCTTTAGACCTGAGATTGTTAATAGATTGGGAAAAGCTGCTCATGAACTTTGTCGACTGCTGATCATTAGTACCGTACCACACATCAATTAACAAAAATCTAATAATACATGTTAGAAAAAGACATCCGCTCCATAGAAAACCTCGACCAGTCCGATGTCTTTCTGTCTATCTTAGAAAAATTGCACAAATAGGGAGTCAAATATAGTCTGTATATCTATAGTCAATATGTTTAGCCTGATTGGAATTGAATCTTCGCTTAAAATTTCGACAGATAATCTATATCATTCAGGATGCGCCTGAGAACTCTCAGTGTGTGGGTTAATGGGTGACTAGACTGGCTATTCGCTTGTTCGAGATAATGGTTCTTGTGCACCACTTAACTAATCCTATTAATTTACTGGAGTTTTTTACGAAGATCTACTTTGATTGTTCAAAATAAAGAATTTCAGATATAAGCTTATAAGGTGACTAAATACTAACACATAGCAACAGTCATAAAATATCAAGTTGCAAATTTCACTTTTAATAGTTTGATGATTGCATAATATGCGCTTGGTAGAGAAGAAGAAAACGGTTTTTCTTGGCTCAATAAAAGTTTTATTTATTTATTTTTATTTTCACTTTACAGCTTGATTCCACACTGTATTTTCGGTACAAGTATGGAATTTTTAGCATGGATATCGGTAGCCCAAATTTTGCAGGCCGACCATGGATATCAGATGTGCGTCGGTGCGGGCTCGAATCCCGGACCATGTGCATGGTTGGCGAGAGTCCTAAACACTGTGCCACCGACGCACTAAACGATACGAAAACATAGTTTACATCTGGCACTTGTAGTATTTTTGCTCAACAAATTTTAGGCATGTACCTGTTATACGTATTTATATAAGAATTAGTTGTAAGCAGTCGGAACTGAATCAATGCTGGTCAAGGCGTTAGTCTGAGACACGAATCACAGACAGAAGATAAAGGGAAATATTACAGTGTTAAGAAGCCTTGGTTCTGAAACTGACTCACCCAAGCAGATCCAACGTAATGAAGACAATTTTTAAAAAAAGCACAACGAGTTTAAGCCTTTTTCTGTCCAGACTTCAAAAATCTAAGTATATGACCCATTTATTTGTTAAAATATATTTGAGCAATGTTCGGTTATTTTCTGAATATAAGCAAGTACACAACAGCTGGTAATGAAACATAAGAGTAGCGTTTACCCTCAAATGCCTACAAGTAGTGAGCAAGTTTCAAATGCTCTCACAGTAAAATGTCAGTATTTACGCATGCTTTCATTAGTGAATAAAAATGCGATGTCCTTCATGAAAGACCTTAACAGAAAAGTGCTGTTATGCACGAATACATGATTATTTCCAGATCACAGCTTTATTTATTTACTGTACAAGGGAAGTTCGTTTCCATTTGGAGATTTAACATCTACATGTTGATATAATTAGTTTAGTATCTGTAATATCAGCGGTCAGTAAATTATTTAATTGTGTATCGTGTTATCCTCGTATTTTGTGTTAAATATCAAAAAAATTCATTACCTATGTCAATTTTTTCCGCCAGTGACTTTTTTCACACTTCAATCAAAGGCTCATTAACTAGCTTAATTATACATACATATGATAGTTAACTGCGGAGAAGAATGTGTCCTCAGAAAACTAGGCATGTGTCCTTGATGATTGACAGCTAATTTATTTGAATTGCAAAATTCCCTCTCTCGCATAAACACAGACAATTTTTTTTCTTTTGTTTTCATTCATCAGAGATTCTTCAGTTAGTGGAAACGCACAAGACTGACTGAATATATATCACCTTCCAATGTTCTACATTACCTTGTTAAAAATAAATAATATGATGAATTTTCTGTTTTCTGTGCATGATTTTAGACTGCCTGCTGTTTTAGAAATATTACTGACTGGAGGTTTTACATTTTTCCCCCTCTTCAGCCATTATATTTCAGTTAAATACTTAATTTCAGGCTTATTGTATTTTCTGTTTAACTTTTTCTGTAATGACTTTCATGCTATATAGTTGAAGAAGTTGTTTATCAGAACTTGATAAGAAACCTGATAAATTGTAACTTCGTACATTTATTCCTCTTAATGAATTTGAATAAGGCAAGAACAACAGTTTTTCCAGAATAAAATGGTACCATCATATATTTCTTTGGCTTTTCATCAGCTGCTTACAGGCCAAAGTTATTATTAAATATATCTACAGAAACAATTTTAACATACTTGCACAGGGTTCATTTATAAATAAAAATCAATCACTCAGTATATGCATAGAGTAATTATAATATATATATATATATTAAGCATTATTCCGAACAGGTACTCCAACTCACCTCGTCTCCACCCTCGAGGCGGTGACAAGCATTTGGGCGTTGGTGGCACAGTGGTTAGGACTCTCGCCGACCATGGACATGGTCCCCTACCGACGCACACCTGATATCAATGGTCGGCCTGCAAAATTTGGACTACCGATATCCATGCTGAAAATTCCATACTTGTACCGAAAATACAGTGTGGAATCAAGCTGTAATCAAAAATAAAAAAATAATGATCTTACACAATGGAATCTTTTGACACTACGTAATCAGATGAGAGGTGAAAATATGCAGTTACCAGGACAAAGAAAGACTGATAACTGCTTCTTTCTGAACGCATAAATCAGGCTTCAGGCGCTTGATGGAAATTGCTTCAGCAAACCTGAGGAGAATTGAACTCTTTTGCCTACTGATAATTTTGAACGATCTTGTGACGTCCACTTCATGATCGGTGTCAAGGAGATGCCTGGTGAGGGAACTGTTTAAAGCATTTGTTCCCTTTAGACATAAGCCTTTTGGTAAATGTTCAGAAAGTGGTAGATATGCTCTTCTTTCTGTCCTTCCAATTAACTGTTCCCGCAGATACCTGTAAATTTGTATATACAGTCGCTTTATTCAAATCGTAACTTGTTTTCGTGAGACACCTAAACTGTTAAGGAATACTACATTATTTTTTAATTTCCTAATCATCCTATGCATTGTACTCTTTGAACTTTCTTCCTGGTATTGCATATAGATCAGTAATGATTTTAAATAAAAATGTTGATGTCTACTCTTTTGAAACCGTGGAATTTCGTTTTTGGAGTTTACGACATTTTCTGATCCATCGTACTGACAATTGAAGTAATCTTTATGATTTAGTGGGTATGTTTCGGTCTTTTAATCTGCAGCTGATGAGAATCCTTAAAAGAAAATGATGTCAAAAAACCACTTTCCTTGATTAGTTTCAATAAAGGCAGAATTAATATGCTAGAAAGATAAAGTGAGCTCAATCTTTCATCTCACTACTTCTCATCATCTTCTAACAGCCTGAAGATTGAGATAAGATTATTATAAATGCACAATATATACAACATTCCTCGAAAATTATTGGGAATCAGAGGGCATAGTTGTGGAACAACAGATGGAAATACAAGATAGTTAATAGTCTATTAACCGGAGGTATGTTTATAGGCGAAAAGAAATAGTCAGTAAAATTATCACCTAAACAAATAATTCACTAAATTTGGAAGATTATTAATGAATTCAGTTTAGTGGGTTTTGATAAAAAGTGACACAACAAAACACAGAAACACAACCGGAGTTTTCTCTGTATATTGGTTATTTTGAAGGTTTGACTGATTTCGAATGAATGCACCATATCAATCAACTGCTCAGCCACAGAAGCTGTTAGCTCACTGAGCTACATTCATCAATAATCTTCCGAATTTAGTGAATTATTTGTTTAGGTGATAATTTTACTGACTATTTCTTTTCGCCTATAAACATACCTCCGGTTAATAGACTATTAACTATCTTGTATTTCCATCTATTGTTCCACAACTATGCCCTCTGATTCCCAATAATTTTCGAGGAATGTTGTATATATTGTGCATTTATAATAATCTTATCTCAATCTTCAGGCTGTTAGAAGATGATGAGAAGTAGTGAGATGAAAGATTGAGCTCACTCTATCTTTCTAGCATGTTCGTTCTGGTTTTGTTCAAAGTTACATTTCTCGTCGGATCAAAATTTGTCTAGGAGACTAAATGTATAGAACTTTAGTAAATTGTTACAGTTCTTAACTGATGTCAGCTCATAATTAAGCCCTCAAACCAGTCAAACACAATCCATATAAAAAAACAATACTTGAAATTGTTACAGTTTCTCTTTTTTTGTAGAACGATTTGTTAACTTTGGATTTTGTTTGACTGAAGTACTAACCATCAAATTTTAACTTTGGGAACTGTAACAACTGAAGCAAAAACAATATATATATATATATATATATATATATATATATATATATATATAAGCCATTTGTTTCTTGCTAACTGCTGTTTTTTGATCGGGAGGTATACTTCCTACTACTGGCTGCACTGTAATACATTAACAATATTCATAACACAGACAGCCTCAAAAAGGAAATGAATCAAGATACTACAGAAAGTGTCATGGCAGAAGGCGAGCTTAAATGGATCTCATTTAAAGCTATCTTTAAACGTCTTCTTTTCACCCACCAATTCAAAACAGATGATTTAGCTTTTTTATCAGCCGCCCCGTGTAATGAGATGACAATTCATCTAATCAAAGTACTGTCAAATACACCTTAAATTGTTTCTTTGTACGGACTTAATAACCGCTTCATGCCATTAAACTGTAGACATACTTTTGAAATTTGTACATGGACTAACTCAGTGCAATTGAGTGAATGCTTTGCATATAATTTTATTAAAATCAGTTTTGTTGGCTTTCAGTGGAAAGAAGTTTGCCTACGCAGCTCCAGTATCGATTCTGAGTACTTGCAGTGTAATACTTACAAGTAGGCTTGTTGCTTGAACCATATTATAATGAAATACTTACCTAATTTCTCAGAAACTATAATCATTACATCTGTTTTTCCCTAGGGTTAGTCTTTATTCCTCTCTCCTTCAACCGCATGTTTGCATAACACCGTCAACAGGTAGTGAATTCAGACCACTAGAATGACATAGGGAGTACAAGGTGAAAGTAAGAACAAACATTTCAGTGAAGGGACTCTTTTCGGCCAATTTCTAAGACGTGATTTTTAATGGAGGAAAATTACTGGTAAAATTCATAGATTCTACTGAATTATTAGTGATTTCTATGACATTTTTTTCCAAATGAATACGGAAATACACTTAGATATCATGAGAAGCAGTCTTACTTCATTAAATTGTTTCAAACACTGAAACACCTCAACAATAAATTCCTGCACTCTTAAATATACATCTTGGTAATCTGCAGTCAGTTTACAGATGCATCAATAGCATGGATAATATGTGTATGTCGAACCAGAAGCTGTTTGTTTTCATTTCTCCTGTTTGAAAACGAAAACATTTTTTAGCGCAGATAGTCCATGATCCATGATCCTTCTAAAATAGGTTCAAGCATTAATGAAGTTGCATTGTTAAAATACTAATGAAGTTAAATAGCTAGGACTCTAGAGGCTGCGACTTGTATGGGAGCCGATGATTGTGAATATGTTAACACAGTCAAAATCAGAATGTGACAGTCTACTTAATAATAAAACAAGATATTGGTCACATTTCCAACCCAGTGTATATTTGTTAAATTCCTTGTAATAATTATTTGATCGACTGAGAAATCGTTTCAACTTTAAATGTGTTCAACTAGATTCTTTTGCTGTCTGTTTAATATACAATTCCTTTCAATTAACATTTATCATACTACTAGGCTACTAGGTCATATCAGGTGATTCAGCACTCGAAATATTTTACTAGATCTGATATTCTCACAGATCAACAAAAAGTTTACGCATGTATCTGTGTGGTTTTATATGGCAGTCAAATAGTGTAAACTTCGGACTATATTCTATAAACAAAATCTAGACCACTTTGTCAATTTACATATGGTTATTACTAACTGATTTGTATTTTTTTGTGTAGGAGTAGAAGAAATGTATTAAAGAATAAATTAAATAAATAGTGGTTGACATTCCTTAGTTTTAATAATGATTTCTATGGTTTCAGGCAGATTAAACAATATTCGACACTAGTAACTAGTGTGATGCGTCTAGTCCTCTGATTGGTGTAGACTGAATTCTGCCAGTCAGGTTGTAATGTGACCACCATCCTAGCTAGCTCGCCATCACGATACACATTGATTTGATTGTATTAGATGGTTGGAGGCAATCGGCTCAGTGGTAACGTCTCTGACTGCAGGACAGGGTGACGCGGGTTTGAATCTCAGAAGGGACATGAGTTCCTTTAAAGTTGCAGATACGCCTTGATGATGAGTGCCAACTAGCACGAAACCCGGGTCCAAAGCTTCCTGCTGATTGCTTCCAACCATCTAATACCATCAGATTAAACAATAGCTGGAATAGTAAAGAGTTCATTAAGAATATTCAACACTTTTTCCTATAGAAATCCAAGTTATCTAGCTGTCATTTACTCTTTCTCATACCGTAAATGACATGTGAAGACGGTGAGAATAAACCTGCACAATGCACACTCCTCGTTGATAATAAGCAGCTTAAAGGCTTAGTAAATCGTATAGAGTCTACATCTTGGAGAATACCAGCTGCTGATATAATTGTTTTCTAGTATTTACAATGAGATAGTTTTGATTTATAAACTGTTAGCTTGGAACATATACTATTTAATCTAGCATTATCAAAGATTTCGCATTACTACAAGCTGCTTTTAGGTCCTAAAAACGTAGAAGTTTGATAGGAGCAGTCATTGATTTTTACTTGACCTCTAGTAAGTGATGAATACGAAATAGTGCCATATAGGCCTAATAGTGTATGCCTTGAATAAGTGTGATGATGCGCTACATGTAGCAGAAAGAGATGTTATTTCTGAATTTCACAAATATTTTCTGCTTTCTCCAGCACTTCACAAAGTTAAATGTTGGCTATATAAATAAAGAGATTTCTGAAGCTGGTGTCATCCTACCATCTGTTGTTATCAATTAATGGTTACTCTGTAACCAAATGCACATGAATCGCATTTTCATTCACAACCGCATTCTGCATTCAGACGGATAAAAAAAAACAATTATACCTTTGTTTGTAAATATTCTTCATAACAATGAATCTAATAAGATTTTCGTGTTTCGGTAACTTGTGGTTAAAACGAAAATATTGTCAAAACGTCTCCGAACAATAAGACGATGACAATTCATGCATAATATAAACTCCCTCTTGTACTCTGGTGTACTGATTAGTGTGTAGAATTTCAAACAGGAATCTGAATGTCGTAATATGAACAGACGCGTTAACCCATACCAACTCTGATATTAAGGGATACTCTGTTTTGCTGTTGGTGCTTTTCAATTCACTGCATCAATACATTTGAAAATCACTTACCTTAATAACAGAATATGGTTACAAGTTTTCGAAAATCATACACGATTAGCATAAACTGCTGCCTAACTAAAAGGAATTCTTCTAAATTATGCAGACGAAATCAAATGCAGACTGTCGATGATAATTCTATGAAGCATAGAAGACTTTTGAAGTGGTAATTTCCCCAAAAATTGACCTATTTTACTTAGTTTTTGTCAGACGTATCTTTCTTAAGCTGACCTATGGCAACCACTGTCAGCAGATATGAATTTATATGGGAATAGACCAGTTATGGTTGGTACACTTCGTAAAATCAGGTACTTTATGTAAGCAAGTGGTCAACAAATACATCAGACTAAGTAAACTTTAAGGAAGGTGGGGGGAAAACGTCTTAAATTTCAAAAAATGACATAGTCATACTTTTGTCTGATTTTAATCAAGTTCCTTTCACATTACTGGTAGTCTCTAGGTGTTACTTCTTCAGATTTTGAGAAAGCTTGATAGCATACGGCACTTATATCAAAATTCAAAGGACTAATTGATCTGTTTCATATCCAGACTAATCTCATTTCAAACAGACAAGGCAGTTTCTTTAGAAGAGGAATTTAAATGTGGAAATCTGCTTGATATCGTTCTTGCTTACATGTCACAGGAATTGTCAATGAGATCGGGAAAAAAATTAGTTAACTTTCCTATAACACTTTAAGGTCTATGATCAATATAATTTGCCTGTATTTTCTTAGGTTAAATACACATATAATGCATTAAAAAGTTTTGAGTAACTAAACACCTCAGCTGAGGACATTGAAAAGTAAAAAAAATATCTACGCATACTTTGAACTACACAGCAACACCCTGAATATATTGTGTGCACGTGGTGTATTCCAATTAGACGTATTCAACATTAAATTTTCTCATATTTCAGCTAAAGGTGGAGAGATATTTTTGGTCAAATTTTTTTATAACACTTTAGTAATAGGTCAGTCTTTATGCATTTAAAACTGATAACGCCATCACATTGGGAGATCAGGTTGTTATAATACAACACCCAAATACGGAAAACAGAAAGGCATCGTTTTCACCAAAAATCTCGGAACATTTTCAAATTATGACCATGCAAGCAACTATTGTTTTATTTTAGCAACTAAAATCCCTTATACAGTTAAATGATGATGTAAAAATGTCTTTGTGGCAACAAACAACAAAGGGGAGTTGGAGAGATAGAGTAGAGAGGATATATATAAATATAATATATATATATATATAATAAAAGGAATTGGCCCTGCTAAAAGTAGCCTGACAAATTGTTCAGCACCAACTGGATAACGTCTTGCTAGGCCATTCGAGTTCTATTCAATCAACTTCAATCACTGGAAATCAATCTGCGCATCTGAATTACTAAAACAGTTTTTTCAAATGAACGCTGGGATTCAGTGGCTACAAGAATGACGTAGAGATTTGCAATTTATGCAGAGAAAATGATTTGTTGATGACAACCCATTGGAATGTGGTCAGTTCCTAAAAGAAACAGAAATAATAAAATAAAAAGTGGTTACCATAAGAGATTCCTGCCACAGAAATTAAAATTTCCATGTTGAATGTTAAAAATTAGTCAGTACAAGTAATTATTAATAAAATGCATTAATACTTAGAAAGATGGTTGCGATTATTCACCTTTTTTTGAAAACATCAAGTAGGTACAGTTATTCTTCCATAAGTCTTTTACTTATCTGCGAAGGTAGACGACGGTTCCAAAACGTTTCATATTTAATAATAGGAAACAAAAAAACCTTTAATTGTATCAGGTAATACCTAATTTATTGTCAAAGAAGGAACACTATGACTCGTAGTTGGCGTTCAGAAACTTGTAGCATTGAGGGGACTAAAATTGAAATTAAGTCTAATGCAAAATACCTCGGACTAGTTCTATCTTCCGACCTTACATGGTCATCTCATATCCTAACGATTTCTAGGAGAGTGTTCCGTCTAGCCTACTAAATTAAGAAACGTAGACTATCTGGAATCACCCAATCTCTACTTTCACAATTTGCCAACTCTCATATCTTACCTATTCTACTTTACTGCTCCCCATTAGTCTATCCTGGGCTACTGAAAAAGGTTGAAGGTAGTTAGTAGGACTAGTGGTGTAAAACTCAGTCACCTCATCACCACATTATTAGAAAGGTATTTTTTGCAATTTGTTGTTTTTGTTTGTTTTTGTTTTTTATATTTTTTTTTGAAGTACTCCTTTTAAATATTTGATGAAATTAGATGCACTATTGTAGATACGTGCTAAAAATTCCACACTGTACCACTAGTACTGTTTCTGGAATAAAGCAAATTATTATTGTTATCCATTAATTCCCACCCTTGAACTCTGATTCTATATTTTATTTATCACATTAATTCGAATACCTACGACTAATATTTAATTACGTGAATGTAAAGCCTGATGAGATTTTACCAGAAATACGTATTTGCTTAAATCGTGTTCTATAACTTTCACTTACTTGAAAAATTAAATATGGAATTATAATACACCACCTTTCTAACTAAAATAATCTTCAGAACTCCTAGAATTGAGAAACAGTGACAACTTTTTTCTCCCTGAAAGCTAGGGAATTTACAATCAAGAGAGCTATCACTCCTTTCCGGAACGAAGTCAAGTACAGAGTTATTTTTGTAATTTTGATCTATTTAGCATAGTCCATTAGTCTGAATGCTATCCAATTCGATTGGAGAATGATTCGCGTTTTGTGTATTTAGAAAATGAAAGGAATTGGCATGAGTTATTTTATTCGGTGATTTTTTTTATAATGAATTCAAACTCCGACAAAATTCACCATAAAATCAATCAAACCACCAAAGATACAAAATCTGAAGAGTTGTTTAACTGGATTTAACAATTTTGTTTTCTAAGACAAGCAATGAAATTCCCACTTTTGAATAAATGAAAAAAAGGAAGGAGGTATCAAGTGTTTTGAGTGGATACAACTTATCCAAAATTTTGTCGGCCTTTCACTACAAATCGGTAGTCTATTCTGCGTAAATTCGTCTCAGCATAATTTTCTAATATCTAATACACATTTTTCAAGGCTCAGTTGACTTTAAGAGATGTACATCTTTTTAGGAGTGATTTAAAAACGGATTATTGTATTACAACTTCATGACTACACTTTGTCTGATATTTATTGTATATCAGGTTCAGTATACGTTTGTAACCCTGTAAAATGCTCAGCTAAATAAACAGAATGATTGTCCTTCACTTGGACAAGTTGAAATCTTAATGAAACTAGTACAAGAAGCTGTGATAAACGAGTTCGTGTTTAAATCACTCCTGTAAAGGTGTAGATCTCTTAAAATCAACTGAGCCTTGCAAAATGTGTATTAGATATTAGAAATATATGCTGAGACTAATTTACACAGAACAGACTACCAATTTGCAGTGGCAAAATTTAGATAAGCTGTTTTCCTTCAAAGTACTTGATACCTCCTTCCTTCCTTTCTTTTATTCATTCATTCAAAATGGTGAAAAAGCAGCAATTTCATTGCTTGTTTTATAAAATAAAATTGTCATATTCAGCTAAATTGTCCTCTGCTAGGTGGAATTCATTTATCTCTGAGTCACACCTTGTATATATGGTTAAGCAAAATATTTTTCTCTAGTGTTTCTTGCTGACAGTAATATAGGTATATTTACATTATAAAAACATAAGAAAATTTATAATTAAATTAACTGACTGACAGACAAATGGAATCGAATATGAATCAGCCCTTCATCTGATGTCTACTATGGAAGGAAGAACGAGAATTTCTTTACTACAAATCAGTAGGCCAAATATATTTAAAAAGAAAATATGTATGTGTAACTATAAGCTGTGAAAACACAATTAACAATAAGTTATAAGTATGTTTGTCATACGGCATCCTCAAGACAATGAATGCAGAAATATAAAATTTATTCTTAAGGCGAAATAATGTTAATGTAGGCTTTGTTATGCATTTCCGGCGTTGTTTTCAAGCAATAGTATCCATTACAACGGCACAGAGTCGCTTTCAGCCGTTCAATACTTCACTTAAGTAAGCTGCATTGAAATAACCATGAAGTCTGCCTTGGGATAAGTATGTTCTACCAACTCTTACGATGTGGTGAAATACAGTGACGGTTGGAAAGCAGATTTAATAACTGGAAGTGCGTAAATCACAGAAACTCAACACCAAAACATTGTCCAATGCAGAAGATTGGCCAAATCGCAAATATGGACAATACCTTTTAATTTGGAGGCATACTAAATTGTATGATCTAGCTGCAGACAGATCAGATGGCCAGAAAAGATCAGCCACAGAGAGGGATTTCTGGCAATGAGCGAACCAACCAGGAACCGATTGTGAAACAAATAGGCAGGAAGAAATGGAGGTGGATTGGATTGGCCATACTCTGAGGAAACCATCAAGTGACATCACTAGACAAGCCATCGCTCGAGTGGAACCCGAAAGGGAAACGGCGAGTTGGTCGTCAGTGCAAGGGTGGTTTGGAGGAGGTCATGTGAAGAGGAAATGAAAGCAGGTAGGCAGACTTGGAGCGGGGTGAAAAAGTTGGCAGAAAACCGAAGGCAATGGAGACGCGAGGCTGAAGCCCTATGTTCCTCTAAAAATTAAAGGATAAAAAATAATAATAATAAATAGAGTTAGAAGTGATGCATGATATTTGTGTAGTGATATTTCAGAAACAAGTTAGGTGAATGGAACACTACGTAGTTTGCAATGTCACAAAATTACAAACTTGTTCATTAACTTACACAAGTTCAGATTTTTGTTATGGAATAGTTTCCACAGTTAATATATTTTCCCCAATCAAGCAGTATCGGTCAAATACGATAGTCTTTTGTCAGATTCAAATCAAACGATATTACATAATCTTACATCTATGCTATTCAAAATAGATCCATTCGGTTTTTCAAATTTACACCACATGTTTTCATCATTTAAACACAACTAAAGATATATAGTCGTTTTAGCTATCTTCAATAATAAAACTGATAGTTCTGTGTTAATGTGTCACTCTAAGTATTCACACTTTATTATGTAGTAGTAATCCATGCAGACACTAGCTATCTTTTTGATTGGACACTAGTAACTAGTGTGACGTTTCTAGTCCTTTTTTTGGTGCAGACTGAATTTTATCAGTCAGGTTTGCAATGTGGCCACCATTCTAGGTAGCTGGACATCACGGTGCACATTGATCACATTGCAAACCTGACTGATAAAATTCAGTCTGCACCAAAGAAAGGACTAGAAACGTCACACTAGTTACTAGTGTCCAATCAAAATATCCACTACAGTCCTACAGGAGGTCGATCGCAAGCCTGAAATATCTCAGTGGTAACATCTCTGACTCTGCAGCACTAGGCAACATGGGTTCAAATCTTAGAAGGGACATGTGTTCCTTTGAGGTCGCAAGTACGCCTTGTTGATGCACGCCAACTAGCACAAAACCTAAGTCCAAGACTTCTCGCCGATTGCCTACAACCTTCTAGTGCTAGCTATCTTTCCTTATTTCTTTTCACACAAGAAACGTGAGAATCACCTACAAAAGCATATGTTATATTAGAAAATTCATTAGAAAAACTGAGGCTCTTAAAAAACAAAATGGTGTTTACGAAGAGTTAAGAATGGAAATAAAGTACCAAGTGTCACGTGACTAAACGTATTTTCATTCCCAATTCAAAACGCCGAATCAAGCATACAAGTTTGCAAACACCTTAGAACCATCTAAAATTTGTAATATTGATGCTAAAGTTTTAGTTTTGAAAAAATGTAGATTTAATATCTCCTGGATTTAGTGTTTTCCTGCACCGATTTCCAAAAGTTCACTTTATACTGAATTTAGCGCTGAAAATGTTCTATAAAAAGATAATAAAAGTTTTACAGTAAAACCATCAATACTATCTGCCCTGACTAGAAACCTTCGCTATCATTCCTAGATTTCAAACTAACGCTAAGCATGAATTCGGTCTGATATTTCAACGCGTATTGGCGTGTTCTAGAGATGATACAAAAAGTGATCGACAGAATAACTTGTGAAAACGGAACTCTAAAATTTAGAGTGAAATACAAGAAAAAAAAACAAGCAAAACGAAATCGGAACTTCCTTTTCACTATCTCCAAAGTAATGAATAAATGTTGAACACCTGAAATCTAAACAAATGTATCAGTTCATTGATGTTACTACTACTCGTGCCATTAGCTGTAAGAAGAGTAGTTGTAAAGACATAACGATTACAATAAAATCAAACATAAGTGGACAGAGGAAAGTGATTAAAGTACATGAGAATATACCTTTCCCTTTTTTAAAAGAAGCCGCGAAAAAATATGATGAAAGTATGAATACATAATGGATGGCTAGTTGAAAGCATGGGGAAGAAATCCTTATCTATACTTCTGAAACGTTGTCTGAATTAGATAAATTATTCCTTTTTCTTGACAATTTCAATAGCGTAACTAATACTTTG
Organism: Trichobilharzia regenti; assembly: GCA_944472135.2. Taxonomy (NCBI): domain Eukaryota; kingdom Metazoa; phylum Platyhelminthes; class Trematoda; order Strigeidida; family Schistosomatidae; genus Trichobilharzia; species Trichobilharzia regenti. Next base: position 37,951,482 of record OX235270.1, read on the forward strand.
TAAATAAAGAATCAAACTAGAATGTTGTGGGTTTAAAATGTTTCAAAATCGAGCGGTTAAATGAAAAGAAATGGGTACCCAAAAATTATCGATAAAAAACTTGCTATGGATAAGTTACAGATAAGGTCAAATAAGTGCAGTCATGAGTAAGAATTATGAAAGTAGCTAGTCATGTTAATTAACTCAATGTAGTTTATCTAAAGGTTTTAGGTTTCTGAATCAGTTAGGCTTCAGTGGAAAATGATTGGGCGATGAGTATACTGTCTGTAATAATCAAGTGTGAATGAAAATAAAACGTGAAATCGTCCTCAGTAGCAACACTATCAGGACACTTTTGTGCACATACGTAGTGCCATTTGATCCAGTGAAAAATTGTGGCTAATTCGGAAGAAAGCTGTTTAAGAATACGAAAAGATGGTTACCGGGAGGAAAATTCTTTTCTTTTAGACGAAATCATTGACCAACCTGCACATTAATGAATGTGTAGCAATGAAGTGAGAAAGTCTAAACGTTCAAAAACAGTAAGTAACAAGGTGAGGTTACGTAATACAAAAAGAAGTTAATATTAAAAAAAATACTGGAGAAGATGGGATAATAAATGCAATTAAATAGTGATAATTTTCTTTAAAAAATAGAGTGGTTTCGATCGCCAAAGACATATGTTGAGCGTATATCTTCTGGGGAGAAGGCAGATACTTTGGTTTAATCATTTGGTCACCTTGACACATTTAATTCCGTCACCCCTTTTATAACAGTTCATCTCGAGTTAGAGGCAAAAGTGACAACTCTGAAATATCTGACATTCCGTTTAGCTAGTCGTTCCTCCTCTAAAGTTGAATTCATAGAAGACGAAACAGCCCTACTATTATGATAGCTATTATTTTAACCATTCATTACTGCAAAAGAGTTAGAAAGAAGCAAAGGTGCCTATTGATTGGAAGAAAGGCTACCATTTCAAACTATCTAAGAAGGGAAACTCAGGCCTAACTCTGCAAGAACTGACGCCGAATCATGCTCTTATCAACGACGGATAAAACGCCAAGTCACTTCGATATGAAGAGGACAAAAGGTGCACTGCATACAGAACTCCGCCCCCACCACCGGAACAAACTGGATTTTAGTAAAGGCAAGTCATGTGCTGATCAAACGGCAGTCAAACCTCTCTCTACCTCAACTTAATCGGCTTCGAAAGGGCCTTCAGCAACCAGCGTTGACCGAGAAGTAATCTGGAAACTACTTCAACACTACGGCGTGCAGTACACCAAGTCCTTATCAACGTCATTCACCAGATGGCTATATGACAATGCCCGACACTTATTGGGTAATCCACAACGGAAAACTCAGTGAGTCGTTCGAGGTGAATACTGGAGTATTACAAGCTGGCTGGCTGTCTATTATCACCGATGATATTCCTGGTTGTGGTGGACTGGATTATGCACCAGACTGTGGAGATTGAGGAGACAGAAATGAGAAGACTCTAACGGATCTGGATTTCGCAGATGATTTATGTCTAATGTCGTACAAACTCGTAGATTTGCAGGCGAAAACCAACAAACTGGTATAAGAGGCAAGCAGCAAGTTTCAGGTTTTCAACACAAATGTGGATTCACTTCCGTATGGGTCGGAAACTTAACAGTCGCGACACGGAAAGCATTTCCAGTAGGTCATTGCAGACTTCTATCAACAGCTGTTCACTTCTCTGACGCCATGTTGGAGGTCGAATGGCGGACCAGAAGGAATTAGCAACATGGAACTCTGGTCGGTAACAAATTAACCAAGAATCGACTGCTCAACAAATATGTAGAAGAAAATGGAGGTGGACTGGGCTTACGCCTAGGCGGCCGTCAAATGACATCACACGCCAGGCCATTGCTCGAATGGAGTCCGAATGGGAAGCAGCTGTCTCCGCTCAATACTCAAGATCAGATGGCTAGAAAAGATCAGCAACAGGGATCTCTGGGAGCGAACCAATCAGGAACCGATTGTGAAACAAATAGGCAGAAAGAAATGGAGATGGATTGGCCATACGCTGAGGAAACCATCAAGTGACATCACTAGACAAGCCACTGCTCGAGTGGAACCCGAAAGGGAGGCGGCGAGTTGGTTGTCCAAGGGTGACTTGGAGGAGGTCATGCGAGGAGGAGATGAAAGCATGTGGACAGACCTGGAGCGGGGTGAAAAAGTTGTCAGAAAACCGAAGGCAATGGAGGTGCGCAGCTGAAGCCCTATGTTCCTCTAGGAACTAAAGGATACAATAATAATAATAAGTGGGTCATTGGTGAGAGGTTGACGTGGAGGAAATCGTGTAAGTTGGAGGAGGCGATGAGAGATTATGGTATCCAGCTCTAGAACACAGTAGAGAATAGAACAAAGTGGAGATATGTTGTTGAAGCCCTATGTTCCACTCAAAATCCAAGGGAATAATTGTAATAATATATCTACTGTGTTTCATGTCTCAGACAGTCTTTTGAATTGGGAAAAAGAGCATAAATCTTTTTATTAAAAAGGTTTATACCTTTACATACTGAATATGTCAGTGGTATTTTGGTATCAGTGATATATTAATACTCACGTCAAAGCACAGTTTGTGTAATGTGGTAACCTAATTTTGCAAATTAAATAACCCAATCAGTTAATGAAAGTGGAAAATGTTTGCCACTCATTGCCATCAACTTGTTGATACTAAGTATCTTAGAGAAATTCATTTGATTCGAACTAAAGGCATACCTTACACGTCATATCAAAAATAAGCATTTAGTTTTCTGACACTCTGATTTTTAAGATGATATTAATATATGCAGTAAAGTACATCGAATAACGCATATCGAAACTCAAATGGTACCAGTATTTGGTCAGAAAGACCCATATTTTGTAATGTAACATGAATAAGAAGTCATTAACATCCCGACTGAACATATTGTACTTTTGGCGGTACTCTAATTACTAATCATCTAGAATGTCGCAAGTCATTACATATATAAACAGTGTGACATCAGTTCTTCAATTGCTGGTCAGAAGTGAAGCCATGAAACAAAAAGCGCCTCATTCAATAGCTGTATGGACTGACCATTTTATTGTCATCCGTATAAATTTGGTTCCCTCAGCACACAATTGTCTCTTAATACATCTTCAGGTGTGTTCTGTTCAACCTTGTCCCCAGCTCCTGATTAGCATTAATTTACTTGGGTACTAAAGGAATAAAAGAAGTTTCCAGACAGCTTCATGCTTAATGTCTGTGAGATGAGTTTCACATTATCATTATGGTTATGCAAACGGTAAGGGCAGCAAATTTCACACACTATTATCAGATGATTCTAACGTGTGTACATGTGAACTAGAAGACGATTTATCAATATTGAACGAAAATATACTAACGGCAAAGCTGATTAATATCTCCCAGTGTTCAAATTCTAACACTAAAGGAAAAAGTTCATACACTGTTATCGCATTTTTCGCAATGACTTTATTCATCTCTCGCATTATTCTACTGTCCTTGAAACTGTTTCAAATTCCTTTCTTATCTCAATTTTTAAAAGATTTGAAAATTTGACTAATGAACTGCCGCATTTATCACCTAAAAGTCTAACCTTTTTCAAAGCAGAATCACTTTTTGTTTTATTTCAGTTATTTTACTTGTTTCAGACAGAAAAGTGCACAAACTGAACGTTAGCATTTAAAAATGATGACATTTGTGGTGTTTTGAAGGTGCCGACCTAAATTAAAAAAAAAAAATACAGAAGCTGATCAGGTTCGCTTTGACAGGTAATGCAGAACAATGTGCGTTCATTTATTTATTTGATATAGTACAATACAGTTACAAAGTATTATTTACTGGATCAGATAAACAAATCTGCATAGTTACACTTTATTAAAATACCCAAGTTCTAGCCTTATACATTGTAACTGTTTTCATTCTCAAGTAAACAACTCTAAATTGTACACAGACAGCGTAGTTACCACATTAACCAAAACTGCCGAAAGACACCAAACATATGAGTGTCTTTTATAAATATATATATGTATGCTTTGAAGTAAGTCCAAGTGAAGTATAGATAACCTCAATCCTCATAAAAATAGTGATAAGTTCTTTAACTTTGGTAGATACCTTTTTTTATTCCCTTCACGTTCCCAGTGGAACATAGGGCTTCAAGCTGGAGGCTCATGCTCAACCTTCCCTCTTTACCAATCTTAATAGTGCGTGGGTGAGGTAAAGGAGTGCGTCAGTCGGGAACCCTAGACCATTTGCATGGTCGGCGAGCATGCTAACCGCTGTGCCACCGACGCACCTGATAGATACGTACTATAAGTTAAATAAAGTACAAACTTCTGAATGAATGTATCAATGAACAGCTATATTGATGTTTGAAACGTTTTAAGAGTTTCTTTTGTAGTAAATTTAACACGTGAGAAATTTATTGTCTAAAAACAGAGCGATTAAGTTTGAAGTGTTGTTAAACTCAAAAAGATTATCTAGGAACTTTCTTACCTAGTTTTCGTCAAAGAAAATAATAAGTAAACTGTTTATTCACCATATTTGCTCATCCACATTATTGTTAATCCCTTCTGAAGGAAAAAAAACCCTGCGAATAACTTATTTAGTTGAGCTAATTGAGGAGATTATATCCACTGTCCAACAATTTAGTAGTCAAAAAAATACAATCGTTTCTGCTGATTCTACGTGAAGTAAACTGAAATTGAATTTGTGTAAATGAAGCATAAACGGTACTATTAAAAGCCAGTCGTTAATCAATTTCACTTTTGTCTTAATTAGATGTGTCTATTCGATAAAGCTCTGACTGATCTACTATTTTAATTAGTGAATGGTGACTAGCAGCGGAATCCAGGATAACGCGCATTTCGTCCTCTTTGGGACTCGTCATGTAGATGTATGTACATTCCACAGTGAGTGATGATGTTTCATCGAGGCTAAGTAATTAATATGACCCGTTGCACAAGGGGTGAATCTCGTGGCCCAAGTGGTCTAATGGATAACGCTTTGGCGTTTGAAACTGGGTTCGAGCCTAGGTGGGAACATCATCACTCATTTCCGAATGCAGGTACATCCAGATGACGAGTCCCAAATAGGACGAAATGCGCGTTATCCTGGATTCCACTGCCAGTCACCACCCACTAATTAATTTCTAATTACATGCACAGACATCGCCGAAATATCTGCACAAGAAGCCGACATGTCAACCTGAGACCGAATACTTCGGTCGAATCAATCAACGGGGCAATCTAAAATTGAATAAGTTCTACTATTTGTTTACTGAAAGACATTTGAAGGGCTGCTTAACGTTCATAACTATGCCTAGGTCCCTGAAACGCTGGTGTCAAAACGTCATCCAGTAAATCATACTGAAACAGTTTGTGCTTCATTAAGAAAAAAATTAGTATGAATTTTTATTCAGTCACAGTTTGGTGGATAACTGTTCACACCATGAAATAACTTCACTGTTGTAATCATTTTATTTTTGATTACAGCTTAATTCCACACTTTATTTTTGGTACAAGTATGGAATTTTCAACATGGATATCGGTAGCCCAAATTTTGCAGGCCGACCATAGATATCGGGTGTGCGTCGGTAGGGTATCGAACTTCGGACCATGTGCATGGTCGGTGCGAGTCCTAACCACTGTGCCACGGAAGCACACATATGTTTTATAATTTAATTTGAGGCTTTCTCCGCTTACTTTTGTTTCAGATGTTTCTTTTGTATCCTAATGTAAATGAGAAACATCACCTTCACGAAGTCAGCAGATAATATCTTGCTCATCTATTCAATATTATGAACTGGTAAAATTCTACTCATTACAAGACCTAATTACTATGCTGAACTGTACAGGAAACAACAGGACAACAAAAATGTTAACCGCATAGTTTAACTTTGATATATATATATACTTTGATTGCAGATGGATTTGCAGCTGACCAGCCAAGTGAAAGCCTCAAAGTGAAAACCGCAGAATTATAAATTCTGGTATGAAAGACACCAAAAAAAGAAATGATCATTTTGATTTGATGTGCTAAACATCAGACTTACTTTGTTTTGCGTTGACATTAAAACATAGACAAGTGGGATGCCTTCAACGAATTTTTGGACAGTGTAGAATAATTTCTATGGTGTATTATTGGTGAATACTTGCAAACAATGCAGCCTTATGCAGCATAAACAGCCAGCTGTTTCAAAGGAGTTTTACTCACTGAAGATGAATGAAAAGACTATCGATCAAGTTGGACACTTAAATTCAATTGGTATTCATATGTGTTTCATCAAGCATTTAACTGATATCGTATTTGCTTATAAAAGAAGCATAGGATATTTTAAGAGATAATAACGAAATAACAAGGACATGGGATATTGCATACACTGGCTGTAGTCACTTATGTATGTAGTTACGACAATTATTGTCAGTATTACACCATAGCGTAAGAGTAGAGATGGGGACAGTGAAACAAACAGTGGGAGAGAGATATATGAAGGAGGAGGGGACGATGAGACAGTGAGAATCAGCAGATCACGCAAACATTAATCATCTGGCAGCTGTAATCTCAAAAAAAGTAAAATTAATAATTTTAAACATATCTTGGATCTTATAATAGTAAAAAATAAATAGTCATGAGAGAAAATTTTTAGAAAAAGGGCTTCACTTTTAGTTTAATTTCAGTTTTCAATGGATATTTATCAGTTTATTGGATGGGAAGACAGTTTCTTGTATGCAATCAAGAATGATACAGAAAGGGATTTTTAGAAACAAGTCTCCAAAGTTTCATACTCCATACTACCATCAGATTAATTTTTGGAAGGTTTCAAGATTTTCCAGATGTCACAAATGGTTGCTTATCTAACGTAAGGAAATTGTAAAAGTCAGGCTTAATAATGAGGCATTATGCTGCGGTTCTCATGTGATGCTGTTAAAATCAAGGGTAGGATGAAATATCTATATACTGAAAAGGTAGAATCTGTGAAGTAGCTGACCTGTTCCTCGAAATGGTTGACTGTTACTCCGGGAAGAACTTGACAGATGATCTCCACTATGAAAGACACATCAAATCTCATGAAATTAGTTTACATTTTTCAATGTAAGCCTTTAGTTCTTAGACAGCTATCAATAAGTTCTTCACATGTAGGTTGAAGCTTGATATATTTTACTATCCAGTAATACGGGATAGAAATTGTAGTTATGATCTCACCTGTTACCCAGTGGGATTACTAATTTACAATCTTCAAGCATTCAAGATAAAATTCACCTTCATAGAGAATCTCTCGTTTTTAAGGCCTCACATCTACAAACAGAAAACCTTGGTTGAAACCATTAAAGATCAGGATTTCCCTTGAAAAATGTGAGTATTTACCGTAACTACATATGACTAGCTCTAAAATTCAAATATGTCTTGGCAATAGTGCATATTTTTACTAACAAGTTCTTAGCCTATCACTAAACTCCCAATTGTCTACTCCTTGAGGGCATTACTAATTCATGTGATTCCAAGACACTGTGATACAAGCTTTTAAAATAAATTGCAATACGGTTTCATAGAAGTAATAGGAATTCTGTAAACCATGAGTTGCACGAAGGCAGTCTAGAGGATCAACACTTTTCACTTCAAATATATGACAGAATCACATGCGGTCATTCTTCATGAAGCATTTATAGGTTACAACAAATCAGCCAGTATGCAGAGATTAACATTGCGAATATGGTATTGGCCATATGAAACAAAGCAAGAATCTGGAACAACATTTCTGAAAGTAAGTATGGTGAACAGTAAATTTAATTAAAGCTATTTGTCATTCAAGGGAGGAACCTGAAAGAAACAACCTCTTTACCTACCCACCTGGGAGGCATCGTTTCAACTACAGACCGACGGAACTGACGAGGATATCAAAGCCAGAATCGGAAAAGCAAGACAAGCTTTCGTTACTCTCAAGTCTGTGTGGAGGTCAACAGCACTCACCGTCAAAAATAAGATCCGAATTTTCAACTCCAATGTGAAGTCAGTCAGTGCTACTTACTGTACGAATCAGAGACTTGACCAGCGTGTCATAAAGAGCATCTCAAACAAGCTTCAGACCTTCATGAACATCTGTCTTCGCTCAATACTACTCAAGATCAGATGGCTGGCCAGAAAAGATCAGCAACAGGGATTTCTGGCAATGAACGAACCAACCAGGAACCTGTTGCGAAACAAATAGGCAGGAAGAAATGGAGATGGATTGGATTGGCCATAATCTGAGGAAACCATCAAGTGACATCACTAGACAAGCCATCGCTCGAGTGGAACCCGAAAGGGAAACGGCGAGTTGGTCGTCAGTGCAAGGGTGGTTTGGAGGAGGTCATGTGAAGAGGAAATGAAAACATGTGGGCAGACTTGGAGGCAAGTGAAAACTCCAACAGAAAACCGAACACAATGGGGACGCGCGGCTGAAGTCCTATGTTCCTCTATGAATTAAAGGACATAATAATATATTTGTCATTCAAAACTAGTAGTAAATAAGTAAAGGCTCCAAAAGAAAGAAGAAAGTTCTCTTCAGTTTCTGAAACATTGCTCAAAATCAAATACTGTCATATGTAGCCAGCTATGTAGATTGTTTAAGCAGTCGGTTTCTATCAAACAATGGAGCATAGAAGATTCTGTGAACTAATTCCCCCTTCTTTAAAGTAATAAGGCCTTACAACGTTGACGAATTTGCAATAAGAACCAGAACTAATGGCTGCATTCTCACTTCCGAATATCTCTGTACGGCGTTTAATATCTTGTGTTGTAGTCAAAATAAATTTCTGAAGTGTTTTAAAGAAATTTCAGCTAGACATTCGATGTTTTTTTGTTTTTAATAGTTCTTAGATAATAAAAATTACCAAAATACCCTATCCTAAAAAAATATTTTACTTCGAAGACTTGATTTTCACGTATGCTCTGTTTGTTGTTTTTGTGTTAAATTTTTAGGCGCATATTCTTGACGAAGATAGTCGATGAAGTAACATACTTCTTTTTGTATTAAAAATAACTGACAGCTGGTTTCTATAATGACCTAACTTCAATTTATTCCACGTTTCCTACTAGTCTATTTGGTTTTATGCTTGAGTCTTCACAACAGTAATCCATAAGGAATTTCACGTAGACAATCCTAAAAGGCTTTGAAAATAAAATAAATACTGTTGACAAGAATAACAAAAAGAGAAAACAACACTTTTCCTTGCGATCATTTTCATATGACTCATAGTCGACAATATGGGTGCCGCTTCTACATTATTTGATTGTACTCTCAAGTATCGGTTTTCACTTCATGTCTTTCTTTTTGGGACAGTAATACTCACTCAAGCGGAAATGACAAACATGAAATGAGATTTGATTTGTCCATATCTTCTTGAGCATGCTTAATTGTATGTGGGAACGGATGAGTGATTTATCGGATGAGAAATCAAAGAGAAATTTTACCGCAATTATTAAAACATCAGATATACATCTACTTCACAGAAGGAAAGGTTTAAACAAGTAGGTGGTGCGAAGGTGGTAGTTTTCTGACTAGAAAGAAATTGTCATCATTTTAGAAAATTTTTGCGATTAAATCGAGCAAGATGAAAATGAGTAATGTTAAGACCATATGCTGCACAAGTCCAGGAAGGCAACAAGACCATATAAAATTCCTCCTGAATCACTGAAAGCAGGCTCAGAAAATTCAGCAGATATGCTAACGTCATTATTGCAAAAGGGTTGGAAGGAAGCAAAGGTGCCTATTGATTGGAAGAAAGGCTACCATTTCAAACTATCTAAGAAGGGAAACTCAAACTTCACTCTGCAAGAACTGACGCCGAGTCATCCTCTTATCAACGACAGATAAAACGCCAAGTCACTTCGATATGAAGAGGACAAAAGGTGCACTGCATACAGAACTCCGCCCCCACCACCGGAACAAACTGGATTTTAGTAAAGGCAAGTCATGTGCTGATCAAACGGCAGTCAAACCTCTCTCTACCTCAACTTAATCGGCTTCGAAAGGGCCTTCAGCAACCAGCGTTGACCGAGAAGTAATCTGGAAACTACTTCAACACTACGGCGTGCAGTACCCAAGTCCTTATCAACGTCATTCACCAGATGGCTATATGACAATGCCCGACACTTATTGGGTAATCCACAACGGAAAACTCAGTGAGTCGTTCGAGGTGAATACTGGAGTATTACAAGCTGGCTGTCTGGCTGGCTGGCTGTCTGTCTATTATCACCGATGATATTCCTGGTTGTGGTGGACTGGATTATGCGCCAGACTGTGGAGATTGAGGAGACAGAAATGAGAAGACTCTAACGGATCTGGATTTCGCAGATGATTTATGTCTAATGTCGTACAAACTCGTAGATTTGCAGGCGAAAACCAACAAACTGGTATAAGAGGCAAGCAGTGAAGACAGAAGGACTTCGAGTGAACGCAGAGAAGACAGAGGTGATGAAGATAACCAATCAACCGACCAACCAATTCACAGATACGCCAACAACAACCAGCAGCAAGCATTGTTTCAACCACAGCTGGTGGCACGGATGAAGATGTCAAAACAGGCCGGAATCGGAAAGGCAAGATACGCTTTCATCAATTTGAAACCAGTTTGGAAATCTTCTGCTCTAACTCATCATAAGAAACGAGATTCAGATTTTCAATACGAATGTGAATTCACTTCTGTATGGGTCGGAAACTTGACAGTCGCTACACAGAAAGCATTTCCAATAGGTCATTGCAGACTTCTATCAACAGCTGTTCACTTCTCTGACGCCATGTTGGAGGTCGAATGGCGGACCAGAAGGAATTAGCAACAAGGAACTCTGGTCGGTAACAAATTAACCAAGAATCGACTGCTCAACAAATATGTAGGAGAAAATAAAGACGGACCAGGTATACTTTGAGAAGGCCGTTGAGAGAAATTACTTGCCAGACCGTCTAGTGTAACGGTAATTGAACATGAATTCATGGGTGTGGGTCGTGGGAAACGTTTGGGAGATCTTGCGGGAAGAGTTGAGAGATTTAGGCAATTGTGTGGACAGCCGAAGAAGACCTCAAATAACAGGACAGAGTAGTTTTGTACTGTTGAGACCCTAAATACCACTCGGAACACAGTGGAAAAATAATAAGTAATAATGAAATAATGCTGTCTTCAGTTTGAGTGAACAATGGTCACTGCAGTTAGAACATTCCACAGTTTATTTTCTAGTTTCAAAGTAAAATTTGTTTATTAAGTTGAAAGTGTGAATAGAACTACGTTCGTTTTACGTGGAGGCTTGCATTTTCATGACACATTCTGTCGCCAACGGGCAGCTCTCCTTACTTTTCAGTGGTTCTGTAGCTGATGTTGGTCCATGATGAACTATGCCCTGGAATCAATTTAACCTTACACAACAGTATCTTCAATTTGACTATAAAGTTGGATTGTCCAGGGAATCACGGCGAGTATTGAGCATCAGCGTTTGTGGAAACAGGTGTAATTGTGAATGGTATAAAGTATATGTACCATATAAACACCATCGTAAAGCCTTCATATAGGGCTTACACTGGTTTGGGTTTAAATTTCTCAGTTCAAACTCGGTCACAATGGAAAAAGCTTCATTTCTCTGATTCTTTTTATTGATCATAAACTCATTCATCATATATCAATTTTCACCAATGAAATCCTGCAGTTCTACGGTTATCTTGAATATGCTGAGCATTGATATATGTTATCCCTAACTTATTTAGTTATCTCTGCAAAATTTGTGGGAGACACTCGAGAATACATCGAAATAAAGACTATTTAGCGTAATTCATCTTCGCAATACAACAATGTGCAGCTGAAAATCAGTCGTAACACAGCGGAATCAATATTCACTATGCAATTTACTCAGTAACTTCATATAACTCGTTTCCCATCATAACGCCCACTCCGGCTAGTATTCTCTGCTAATTGCTCTGTTGATCTTTGCATCTATGACTAATTTGTGTGGATCAGGGATAGAATTCATTAGTTATATTTCACTTTTGCATTTATCTGCCCAAATGATGTTGCTACGTGTCTACACTTGTCGATAGACAGTACTAGATGTGCGGACATTTATACACGGTTACAGTGAATGTGCACTTTAACGTCTGTGAATATCTGTACGCGTGTATTTGCACATCCGTGTGGATAAGACAAAATGTGCTATTTACAAGGTGAAGTTAATTAGACAAAAATATGACAGAACAATGTAAACAATGAGAAAAGTATTCAGACTAGTGAAAAGGTTAAATCTAGTCAATTTGCAGATGACACGACACATTATACTTATGTTTATGCCTAAGAAATAATTAAAAACGACGTAAGAGAATGGCATTAAATACTCTCAGCAAAGATAACTAATTGCTACTTGTTGTGTTCATATAAAAATTCCAGACGAAGTTAACATTTCGCAATGTCACAATTTTGTTTGTGTAGTTCTTTAGCGAATCTGTTTTTTTTCAACAGTTTGTATTCCTTATTAAAGTATCATTAAGACTTTTGAAATGTTAAATTTTATGAGGTGGATTACAAGAACTAAGAGATGTATTCACTGCTATTCGAAAAAAGCCCATGCTTCTTCTTCTTCTTCAAGTTGGTCAAGCTGGCATCCCTTTTGGCTGTAGGAATCGATTGCCATGTTCTCAACTTTGCCTTTTAAAGTACAATTTCTTCTCTAATGAACTGAAATCAAACTTTTATGTCCTTGGATGGCAGAAAAATATCTGATTAAAAATGCCCATTAAAATTTTACAAGATTTACTTACAAGAAAACCATATGGTGGCATAAAAAGAAATTCGCATAGGAAAAGTACATGAACAGGACAGTATACACATTTTCACAGCTTCGTTCCTATCAAGTATAAAAGAAATTTAGTGAAGACCCTCAGCCACAGAGTTAGAGCTATATGCTCAGAAGAAGTAATTGAAGATGAATTAAGGATTATATATGATACTTTGATCTAAAATGACTATCCCGAAAAATTTATCAAGAAACATATGACAAAGAAAGAGGAAAAGGAGCACTCACTATCTGTAAAACAGAAGCCTCTTTATATACGACTACAATTCATGGGCGATATATCAAGCGAGATAGTTGCGAAGAAATTGAGAAAATCAGTTCAAAGAACTTTTACTGCTGGCGAACTACGCGTCTTATTCTCTACACGACCTACGGTGACTCCTCGACTGAAAGATGAAGTACCTAGACTAGCCACCTCTAATTGTATCTATCAATTCAACTGCGCTTGTGGAGCCAGTTGTATTGGCCGTTGCTCTAGGAACTTAATTTTTCGTGCTCACTCGAGAACATCTCCCAGCATGGCTAAGTAAAGGTGTAGCGAAAACTATTAACAGCTCGATATTGGAACATCTGGTGCAAACAGGACACAAAGCCAGCGTAGATGAATCCTTCTCTATATTATACCAGGAGCCAAATAAATTACCAAAAACATCGAAGCACCGCAGGCTCCAAACAGCAGAGGCTATTGCGATTCGCCTCAAACAACAAGCACTCTGTGTCCAAAAGAAGCAAGTTCAGCTCCTACTATTGCCCTGGCCTTCAGTAGAAGCTATAAACTCATGAATTTGTACTATTATCCTTCCTAATGTTTCTGACATTCAGCTTATTCTATGTTGATGCGTTTCAGCTGTAATCAATCAATATTATTGATTTGATGTTATTTAAACATTAATGTCGTTTATAACACTAACTCATTCATTCACTATAATGTATGTATAGATGTAGAGCTTGATGATGAATTTATCGAAAAGAGTACTCTTTGTTCAGTATCCATTATTTAGAAAAATATCTTGCAAAATGTATCTGAATTTTTAGATTCTTTCCAGTTTGAATGAACACCAATGACTCCTTGTAGTGGATGCAGGATACCTATCTTCTACTTATATCAGTGATTTTACAGAGATATAAATGAAAGTGGAAACAAGGTATTCAACATCTAGTTACTAGTTACTAGCTTTTTCAGATGAAAGAACCGGGCTGTTAGTCATTCGACTTCAATAAACAGCATACCATGTATTCAACAAAGTGTAGTTTGAGATTATTCTGTTTGACTGCATGTGAGTTCACTGATGCCGTACGCATTATTCCAATGAAAGAAGTATCAGTGATCTATAATTCACTGCTCTATTGTGTTTTATCTTTTTTGTTTACATTCATACATTTCGAAGATATGACTCTTATTTATAACCATGCTTTTTTGTAAAAAGAATATATATATATATTAACTTAGCCGATGATATATGTCCGACTTCCCACAAATAGGAAGATATGCAAGTGAAAAGCAACAAGATAGCAGAAGAAGCATCAAAGATAGGACTTCCAGTGAACATAGATGAAACAGAGGTGATGAAGATTCCTGACCAACGCCAACTGCAACAACATCAACATACAGCAATCAGCATAAATGGAAAGAGTCTGAAAGCAGCAACCTTCTTTACCTACATGGGAACCATCGTTTCAAATATAAGCGGACCGAAATGATGGGATTATCGAAGCAAGGATCGAGAAAGCTAGGCAAGTTTTCATTACTCTCAAGTCTGTGTGGAGATCAACAGCACTCAGCATAAAAAAACAAGATGCGGATTTGCAGTTCCAATGTGGAGTCAGTTCTACTTACTGTACGGATCAAAGACTTGACGCCGCGTCACGAAGGGCATATAGAACAAACTACAGACCATCACCAGCAACTGTCTTCGCTCAATACCACTCAAGATCAGATGGTTGGCCAGAAAAGATCAGCAATAGGGACGGATCTCAAGGAGTGAATCAACCCTGCAGGAACCGACTGAGCAAGAAATATGCAGGAAAAAATGGAGGTGGATTGGCCAAACTCTGATAAAACAAACCATCAAGTGACGTCAAACACCAGGTCATTGCTCAAGTGGGACTCGAATGGGAGGCGGCGAGTTGGTCGTCGGTGTGAGGGTGACATGGAGGAGGTCATGTGGAGAGGAGATGAATGCATGTGGGCAGATTTGGAACCAGGGGAAAACGTTGGCAGAAAACCTAAGGCAATGGAGACATGTGGATGAAGCCCTCTGTTCCCCTAGGAATTATAGGAAACAATAATTATATATATATGACGAACCAAAGCATGACATCATCTGACTTTGTAAGTCCTAATTGCCTGTGTATATGGAGTTTGTCATCAGTGAGTGGCATGCACTCTCAGACTAACATAGCTTATTTTTAACAGTCTCACCTGCCACACTGCGTTTACCCTAATAACATCCAAATTTAACCCACTATTATCTAAGAACATCTTTCCAAAAGCACACTTATTAGACAAACTAACTAGACGAGCTCTTCGTTATGATTCATTGGTGAAATGCCGCTCAAGCTGTTGAAACCACTGCCCATTGCTTTTAAAGAGGGTGTCATATTATACTGTTCTTCATAGTGATGAGGCGTTAGAGAACACCCAGATTCTAAGCAGTATTTCTATAACGCTCTAGTTAATCACTTTTGGAAGCAATACCAATAGTTAGGTGTAGCATTTTCAGTTGGGAAGGAACAGCGCAGAAACTCACATGCTTTATTATAAGTGGGATAGATTGCTTAATACTCCCGAATTTAAGCTTACATCCAGATGTCATTTGCCATTTAAGAAATCAGCTTCGCTTATGGCATATATTGAAACTAAAGCGCAAAATGATAATTATATTCCTTAAAAGGTTTCCCATTCTTCAATTATTTTAAAAAAGAATGACCCAACAGATTCGTTGTATTTTATATCTTTTTTTCTTTGCTTGTGTGTATGACGGCGACTTACGGCTGTTTTCTACAAAAAACACTCAATTTTGCTTAGATGATAGGGAAAGTTTTAGTCTCACAAATCAGGACATAAATGAATCAGCAGTTTTTGTAAATGCAGTATTATACATACAATTGACATTTCTAACTGTTTAATAACAAACTAAAATTGGCTTGACAAAAAGCACTTGGAACGAAAAACAGCCACTTAAGTTGTGTCAGTGGTGTGCATTGATTAATTCATTCAAGAGGTTAGGAATTTTAAAAGTGGTTGCAATTCGACTAGATAGTCGAGTGATGTATTAAAGTATAGGCCACTTTTAAGACTCCACAGTGACTTGCCTCAGAAATTAAAATGTCCAGATCACAGATTGTGAAGTGTTCAGCTCCAATTTAAGCGTCATGAAAGTAGGCTAAAGGACTTTACGATGACCTAACTCTTGTGTCTATTGCTACAGACACAGAAACAATTGCTTGCATACGGCACATAAATAAGAGCTGAATAAACCAAATTAGAGAAAAGAGAGGTATGTCTAGAAAACTAAGTCCTTCACAGTTTGTAGCAAGTGTTATTCAAAAGTGATTTTATCGGGGAACTTTATTCATTTTAAGGGGAATGAAAATCCGACAGAGGAAATAACGGGTTTCTCCTGATTTAACAACTCGTCAGCTGCACATATTCTTTTGACAAGCATGTCGTCATTGAAACACTTCTAGGAATTTAATGTCATTAGTCAATCTTACTCTAAACCCGAAGAGAATTAAAAATGGGTACGAGGTTATGAATTCACTTAGGTTTCATCATACTTTAACGGAAGAGAGATTTCTCTTTGCTCAGAATTACGCATTCTGGTAATATCTTATTCCATAGGGAAAAAGAAATCTTAGTAAGTAACATCAAAACACATAATAGAATGAAGTGAACTCATGTTATTTTGTATGCTTCGAATCTCCTTACTGTGATATAATAGTAATTTCAGAAATATGATTAAGATTGTCAAAATGCTTTCTGCTAGGCTTAAATGAAGTGTGTTCCAGTTTAATCCGTTCGCAACCAGGATTCATCAACATTTATGACATTAGGAGATTGGAACAGGTTGAATGTCTTAAAATTTCTATAGAGTGGGGATTTGTGAGAATAGTTCGCTCTCTGTTTGTCAATAATACCAAAATTTGGGAAACTTCTGTCATGCAAAGCAAATAATATCTTCTAAAGTGCTAGCTGAAGCAGAGTATTTACATTAACAGAAAATAAAAATTTCACTTCCTAAATTTTAAGCTATGTCACGTGACTAAAAATAGTTAATCCTTACAACCACTTGTCACTGATTCCTTTGTCACAATGACTCAAACAGTAACAATGTTTTTCACATACCGCTTTTCATATTTGTTAAATTTAATGTTTCAAATATGAGCTCTGACATATATATATATATATATATATATACTCAACTGTCACGTCGTTACAAAAAAACAGTCTATCATTTCTAGGCTTGTTGATCAAATGGCACACCTAGTGAAACACCTAAGTCTACGTGGAATATGGCGGCATTTTACAGCATAGTAGGTGTTGTAAGACCGTTGATTCTTGCTAACTGAAGTTCACATTTCCAGACGGTTCAAAATACCGGAGATACTTATCTGCAAGTATACATTTGACAAATTTTGGAAATGACAAAATTGCTTAAAGCGAATTATTCTGGTGAATAAAAGTGCTTTCCACCCTCTTTGTAATGATCGAACATAATTAATAATACTGTTGTTTTAATTCTATCAGAGACTATTTTTATAGTAACCAATACGATGACAAGACGCAGTACGCATAAATGACACCTCAAGCCGTAAATTCTTAAAAAAGGAAATACGCTCAACCATACACATTCTTTCTAACTCCATACTTTAACGTATGCAGGTAAACGGATGAATTCGATTCTTTCATTTTTGGGCCACTCTGACTTATAGGAACCAAAAGACGGAAGACAAGAGTTACCAAACCAGAAGTTGCATCGCGCAAAATGTTAAAAGTCAATATTGTAATTGTCTCAATAAGATTTCGTTGGAATTTAGTGCTGATATATAAAACACTTGTCGAAAACTTTAAATAAATTTGAAGGTGAAGATAAGATATTTCTTCAGGAACTCACAATAGAACACTGCTGTACAAAGGTAGTGAAATATTTTGAACACTGGTAGATAAACTTTTAACAGTACCTTTGATGAAGGCATGAATACCACCCGAAGGTGTTGTAGTTAGTAAGTGTTTTTTTTCAATTCAAAGACTTTTCGAACACAACTAGCGGCTCAAAAGAACACTTAACAAGTCAGAAAATTTGACAAACTGAAGATTTTCTGCAAGCCTTCAACAATAAACGTTACCTGGATTCGATAAGTGTTTATCAGTCAATTCGTTGCTACTTTCGTCGCTTCCTTTTTTCCTACTGTGGGTGGATAAGGTTAGTAATAAACTGACACAAACAAATTCATAAAACCACATCAACTGCTCTGCTTACAAACAAGTTTCCTTTCAGTGATACAAGTAAATCAATAAGATGGAGAAAATAAATTTTTAGGGAACAAGATCAAATTGTTGTAAATATCCGAACTCTGATTCTTAACTTGTCTTTACTGTTCTGAATCATTTCCGGTTAATGAAACAAATAAAAAGCAACTAATTTACGTTAAACTATTGTATTGTACTCTATTTCTTAGTAGTTGGTTGACCCACCTCTCGGCAGGAATATAGTTTATTAAGAAGTGTGTAATTTTAGAATCTTAAAGGTTAATCGTGTTGAGTGGTCTCTGTCAAAGGCTGCTTACCAACTTTCATCTAAAAGTAAAGTCACTGGTTTAATAACGGCATAAAGACAAGTTATTCGTTTAAAATTGTTGTCAGATAATTATTATGAAGTAGGATTTTAAAGAGTTGGTCTGTAGCAATTTGATCTGTTTCAGGTTTGATTACGAGCTGATATCACTTAGAGAACCATTGGATGGAAAACAAAGGAGTACTGGACAGCTGTTTCGTAAGCTTTTGATCACAGATAAAACAAATCAAATCACTACAAACTAATCAGTGAAAATTAATGTATTGCTCGCTAGGAATGGGCTACAGGGCGAAGTTCCATTGAGTTCTAGTGAGAAATCATGACCAGTGGGGTCTGAATGACCTGCGAGCTTCCCTTGTAACCTGTAGGTCCTGGGTCCGAAAGGCGGCGTGTTCGTACTACTGAAAAACTCCAAATCAGGAAGAAACACCCGTGCAGTACTCCCCGGTTCTTAATGATTCTCTAACTGATGTGGGCTCATAATGAAATTCTATGAAGAATTCATAGATTTTTATCTTGCTTATGTTTTAAAATCCTAGTGCCACCACTTCTTATATTTTTCTAGTAGTTAACTAGCGCGTGATGAAATATTGGATTCTGACGAAAACATCCAAACAGGAAATTGTTTCAAAGGATTATGGTGTGTCTTTAAATGCGTCTGAATTGACCACTGGGTGTTCGTGCACGTACTAATCATTCTAAAGTCAATAGTTACTTTCCAGGATCAAGAGTTATGTCTACGGGTGAAGATGGTCACTTGGTGGAGAATATTTGTAAACAATTCAGAGGTGGACATACTAAATGGCGTGGTCGTAGAGGCGGT
This sequence comes from Trichobilharzia regenti, assembly GCA_944472135.2. Taxonomy (NCBI): domain Eukaryota; kingdom Metazoa; phylum Platyhelminthes; class Trematoda; order Strigeidida; family Schistosomatidae; genus Trichobilharzia; species Trichobilharzia regenti. The sequence continues at coordinate 37,970,905 of OX235270.1, forward strand.
GGAGAGGGCATAAACGGAAGACACCAAAACGGTCGACCAGATGAGGCGCTTGATGGTGGGGATATCCCATCAAATCGGGTGATCGCATACTGAACCAAAATGTATTTTTGAAACTAAATCTTCATGCCACAGAAGCTAATCGCCTTTTTTCTGAGTCCCTTCCCGTTAACTGAGTTACGCTCATTAACACCAATTCAGTTAAATCCTACTATAGGTCTCATAATTTAATTCATTTATTTGTCTTGGTTAACTTTTTTGAAGGGAAGAGTTACGAGAGACATTCCACTGCTAATCTTTCATATTGGAGCTACAACTGATAACTTCATTTCATTTTATAATTGCAGACTGCTGTTACATGTTTAGAGGCAATGGGTAGTAAGCCACGAAATTTTATGCGCACACAGAAATAAACTCAGTGGCCAAGTCCACTGTTTAATTTGGAAACTACTCGAGTACTACGGCGCACGGTGCCCAAATATTCATCAACATTATTCAACAGCTAGCTGTACGACAACGGAACATGTCAAGTCATCCACAACGGAAAACTCAGTAAGGCGTTTGGAGTAAACACAGGAGTCAGACAAGGGTGCTTATTATCTATCACCAATGATATTCCTAATTGTGGTAGACTGACTGAATTATGCGTCAGACAGTGAGAAACGAGAAGACAGGGATATCCTGGACCGACGTGAAGAACCTAGAAGACCTGGATTTCGCGCGTGGATGATTTATGTTTGATGTCACACAAAGTCAAAGACTTAGAGGCAAGCGGAAACTGACCGACAAACTGGTCGAAGAAGCAGCCGGCGAAGACAGGACACGACTCCAGGTGAACATAGACAAGACGGAGGTTATGAAAATAACCAGCCAACAACAACAGCAGAAACATCCAGCGCCAATCACCATCAACGGGAGGGATTTGAAAGAGGTCACTTCATTCACTCACCTATCTAGGAAGCATTATCTCAACTACAGGTTGTCGGAACGGACGAGGATGTCAAATCGAGCGAGAATCTGGAAGGCGAGAAACACATTCATCAACTTGAAACTAATCTGGAAATCTTCGTCACTCAGCCAGAATCAACAACAAAATTCGGTAGGATTTTCAATACAAACGTCAAGTCAGTCAGTTCTTCTATACGGATCAGAAACTTGGCGGGCGTGTCACAAAGAATATTTCCAACAGCCTGTTGCAGACCTTCATCAACCAACAACTGTCTTCGCTGGATCTATACTGAAGATCAGATGGCCGGGCCGGAAAGAATCACCAACAAGAAACTATGGCTGGGAACAAACAAAACAAGATCCAATCGCTCGCCCAACAAATATGTAGGAGAAAGTGGAAATGGATTGGACACTCGCTGAGGAGACCGCTGGGTGACATCGCGCGTAAAGCCCTCGAGTGGAAGCCGAAAGGGAAGCGGCGAGTAGGACGTCAGTGCAAGGGTGACATGAAGGAGATAGTGTGGAGAGGAGTTGAAAGAGTATGGACTCACTGACATGGATGCAGGTTAAAAGTATACCAGAGGGAAGACAGAAGCAAGTGGAGACGTGCAGTTGAAGCCCTATGTTCCACTAGGAACCCAAGCGAGCAATAATAATAATCTAGAGCAAATGCCAAGTGTTATGACGACGCTGAATCATTGAAAAAGTGACCAGAGAGAACAGAACACAATTGTATGTAATTAATAGCTAAACTGATTCCATTTCAAATAACTTTGGATTATATAGAGGCACTGTTAGATATTAACTAAAACTATGTTGGTATTTATTCACCTATCTGTTTTTTTACTCGGTAACATGCATACTAGAGTAGAACAAGTGTACACAGGGAGATTGTTAATGTGTTAAATGTACTGTAAAATATATAGACGATGGAAACTTATTAAATTATCAACTACGCCCACAATACTCTAATATTTTTACTTTATCTAAACTAGCTCAAACAAAGTTAGCTAGCTGATCATTGAAATTTCAAATTAACTTTAATTCCTATCTGCATGTATTTAGCCTAAGAAAATAACATTAAACAGTTGTCCCTAGAGCTCAGACTTCATTTTCACTCTTCTTTTTCCTTTTATATGAATTGAAAAGAAAACTAATCATTTTAATGATCAATATCTTATTGTGTCGTAGTATGATTTGTAGTAGTCATTAACATTATTAGCATTATCATCATTATTATTACCACTGTTGTTTTTCTCTTCCCGGTCTTCTTTTCTCTCTCCCCATCTCTCTCTCTCTCTCTTTGCCCTGCTTCTCAGTTTTAATGCGTACATCTATACTCCTTTCGTTTTTTCTGTTGTTATTTAACTCAAAGAAACACACACAACAGAAACATCAACAACAACAACTGCATCATTTAATATTGTAACGCGAGAAGATAAATACATGTGAATATTAATGCATATATATTATATACTAATGCTTGTACAAAAAAGGAAGATGAGATTGAATTGCAATAAGTTTAAAACAATCCATTTAATTGAGTATATATATATTTAAGTAGAGTAGCATATGGACAGTCCGTTGCTAGACAACAGAAATAATTTATCCTTTCTTTTTCGACTACTTACTAGATGGCGGATTTATACAGTGAATTTTTTGTATAAACTGGTAGGAGATAAGTGAACAACTGTAGAAGTGAAGAATTTCTGATTAATTTTAACTAACCGCATATATATTTTGCGCAACAAATCGACTATGGATTGCAGAAGTCAAACTATAACTCATCGGATTAGATATTTGTAAGGCTGTTTCTGTGAATCATAAATTCTTGATAACTTTTAGGTTGTTAACTTTAAAATCTGTTACATAAAGACTAGTTGAATCACGGAGAAATTTTATGTTTTGACAGCATTAATCCCCAGCCTACATACCTTGTCAGGTTGTGATTGAATTCAGAGATAAGGTTCATTCACATAAAAAATATTCTAGTATGATGGTGTTCACTGTCAGTTCGGAAGCACTGCTTGTTAATTATTTTTGATACGTTGTATTAAGTATGAACTTTATAAGTGAGTTTAATAATGAAGGGCTTACCAAGCATTATAAAATGAATTTCCTATGCGATTTAAAATTATTCGCGTTATAAGGTTATCAACTCGTTCAGAGTGTTGTATTTTGTACTGGTCAATACCCAATAATGCTTAACTTTATAGTACATTATAGACTAAATATGGTGGGTACGCAGCTGACTTCATCAATAATTAGCCGCTTAGATGATGACAATACTCACACTGAAAGTTCTACCGGCTGAATTCATAACTGTGCTAGCAGAAAGAAACCACTAGAATAACCACATATACCGGCATAAATATTTCCTACATACATTCTAGTTAGTAGCAGATATACAACTCAACTGAAACTGCTAATAACAGAAGAAATGAGGCTTTTATCAAAATTAGAACGCTAAGGTATATTTCTTCCTTTCTCCCTGTAAACAACTGACAATAATAGTAAATATTACCACTAATAAGACCACATTGTTCCAAAAATTTACCCCAAGCCTTTTCCTGTTTTAATGCTAACCCTTACTGTCAATCTAAACTATATTCCACTTAGTATTTTGAAACAATCACTGATATTATGTTAAATTTAAAAAATCCGGATATTAAAACTGAAAATATCTTGTTTTTTTCAAAAATAAATTAAGCTAATGTTTATTTACATTAAGTTGAAATCGAAATGGAACTTTGACAGATTTTGATGATTAAGGTTTTGATTCCATTTAGCTAAATAAATAACGAGTCTAACTCAGGCAGTTGCAATTCTTATTTTTGCACTAATGTGATTTTTGGAGAGTGAAAGGTTTTTCCAGTTAATACAAATTGCATAGATTTCGTTCACTTCTAGGCTTAGTGAACTACTTTGATTTTTCAGGATGTGGTATGCGTCTAGTCCTTGATGTTGGTGCAGACTGGGTTCTAACATTCTATTTTGCAGCGTGGTCACCAATCCATCTGACCTGCCATTGCAGTGTACTCCCGAACAATGTTAGATGGCTTCAGGACTAGACGTATAATCGATCATCTCAACTCAGTGTTACTGCACAACCACTTGTAATTCCATGCAGTAAGAAGACTGATTCTACTGCTAGGAGTTCTCAGAATCTCAGTGAACGGAGTGAAGTTCTAGCCCTGACCTGCTGACTGGAAGTTGAGATCCCATATTGGTTATTTTTATCTTATGCATTAGGGTTCACACCTCGGTAGTAATGTGTCTACCCGCAGCACTCGGTGGAGTGGGTCCCAACCTCATAGAAAACATAAGCTACTTCAAGACTGCAGATACGTCTTAAGACATGACTCCTCCCAACAGTTAGAGTACAAGCATAAGTGCACGAGCTGGAGAAGTGACTGGAACAATTTACGCAACAAGTGAAATCTTCAAAGCCTGTAAGTGGTGTGAGGAATTCTTTTTTGAGACGCAAATCATCTTTACGTACTTGAGAAGTGGAAAATATTTGAAAATAAACTGAAAATATGAATAAGATGATACGGTAGACAGAAAGTTTTTATTATTTTGATTCTTTCATTCAAAAAAGGCCTTTGATTTGAGTAAGTAGATACAGTTTTCACAGAAATATAATGAAATGTTTCAAGATACTGTATTGAATACCATTACGGATTTGGAATGAATGGACAGACATATTTGCCTTAGATCTATTAGGCTAACAGTTGCAACTTAGAATTTTGAGCATATTGCCAATAATTTATTTGTAAAGAGAATTATAGTTTCACCTAGTGCAACTAACATAAACCCTGTCAGGTCTAAACACCAAGATGATACTTCTGATTCTTTCAGGTTACTTCATGATCATATAGTTCCAAGACAATTTGACTTTACGAGCGAACATACAATCAGACTTCAGCCGTATCTATACAAACAAAAAGATGGTATGTCTAGTCTCATTTTATGACTGTAACTCTCTTCCAGTTTTACTTTACTTCTAGATATATAGTCTTTTAGCTAGCAGTGAAATGCTGGATGTATGTTTTTTTTCCAGTTTAGGATTCGTTATGCGGATGTATCTACATACTCATTGAGTGACAGTATTCAAACTCAGCGACCATCTTTTCAAACTCTAAAGCGTTTTCCAGTAGGCTTACTAAATTTACTCAGTAAGTCATATCCAATGTTCAGGTGTTTCAAGTACCCAGTAAAATTTGAATTTATTTAGCTTGCTTCTTTACCTACATTAATTTTTACCCCTTCAAACCTCTTTCATTCAAATTGCTTATGAACTAGCAACGTTTTTGGTCCCTAACTCTGAACTTGAATTTTATGGTATTGTAGACTAACCATTCCACAAGGCCTTGCAAATCACTACTCGCTTACTGGTAGATTATATTATATGTCTCTGAGAAAATAAACTAAAGACTGAAATATCACGCATTTCTCGGAGGATGAAGCTCAACAACATAGGGTCATCTCATTTTCTCTTATGAATCCTATCATTCTTAGTTAGCTGACATGTTTGCAAATGAATCGATGAAAGAACAAAACAAAATGGGGAATCACTCGGGTTAAATTTTATGTTGGCAGTTAGTTGGTCCCCTTGTATCAGTGATATTTCATCGTGGATTAGGTCAAACGAATTCATAACATACTTTACAAATAAAAGCTTTAGGAGGCTAAAATGATATGCCCCGAGGCTCACAACAGATAGAACAAATTCAAGTATTGATCGTTTTATGATCTTCCAGCCTTCTATTGAAAGAGTGGTGTGAGAAAGACAATAATCTGTATGCTTTTATTTCGTGGACCCAACATATACACCAAAAACAATATAGAAGGAATCAGTCGGAAATAGTTCTCATTGTGAATGAGATCCGAAACAACACACTCGCATTAAGGCGTGTGCTACTGACAACATTTGTGAGTAGTAAACTGATTGGAAGCAGTCAAAATTAAAAACAACATCTTAAGTCAGTTGTTGCAGAATTAAAAGTATTTGTCGCTCAAATCTTGATTTAGTTTACGTTGTGGTCAGGAAATAATCGCATTGCACATCTTTCCGTCCCAGAGGTTAACGTACTCTAAATCGACAACCAGTCAGAACAGCCTGTTGTCCGTCGAATTAGACGATCTTTCATGTGGTTAGGAATATATAAGTATGGTGTGCCCAGGTGTCCATTACCAGGTATTTTGTCTTCTTTCATTAGAATATGATTTATGTTTAATAATAATTTAATTTTTCCTTCACGTTCCCAGTGGAACATAGGGCTCCAAGCTAGTGGCTTGAAGTTTCTGTAGCAGTGATTAATTTTTACAGGATGGGGTCGCTAGCCTCATGCCCAACTTTTCCTCTTTACCAGCATTATTTCTGGCTCAGTGAGGTAAAGGAGTGCGCCGGCCGGGGATCGAACCCCGGACCATATGCATGGTCGGCGAGCGTCCTAACCGCTATACCACCGACGCACTATGTTTGGTAACTCTTAATCAGTTACGTGTCATACTGAATGAGTTTTTCATGGAATTTCATTCTTTTGTCTGGGGGAAGTGAATTATTAAATAAAAATTTTGAGGCCATATAGTGTCACAAATATTACTATTTTTGGAAGTGATGGAAATGCAGGTTTTCATTTCTTGAGCAGCTGTAATTTACTCTAGTTAATGTTTTAATAAACCTGTTTAAATTTTTCACTAAGTCTTAGGTGTGATAACTTATCACGTGAACTTCGTAGCTGTATTCGAATCAGTAATCATAAAAGAAAGGTGTATCATGATTTAAGGATACGGTTTCCTCTTAGTCTACTCTTAATCGAATGTTTTGTGGTCAGTTTTGAAAATGGCACCCTCGATTCTTTAATGATCCAATTTCATCCTTCCAAAAGATATGTTAATAATGCTTTCATTATTTGTGAAGAAGAATTTGATTTGTATAGACCCCCTCTATACCTTCAACACAACAAATCCTTGCATGAAATTCAATTTTTTTTTGATTACAGCTTGATTCCACACCGTATTTTTGGTACAAGTGTGGAATTTTCAGCGTGGATATCGGTAGCCCAAAATTCGCAGGCCTGCCTTTTCCATCCTTGAACATGCTATTTACAAGAAAATCAGATAATTCTATCCCCAAAGTCAATATTACCAAGAACAACTGATGACTGGACGATTTACTAACTAGCTAAGCTGTTTTCCACTAGTTTGAAAACAAAACCTAGTACAGCCATTATGCTTAAGCTCTAAGAAAACCTGATTGGGAAACACAATGTTGAGCGAATTAAATTCTCTACACAAGACCGTACCATAAAATGGATCTGACCACTTCTGATGGCAAAAATGACCGAAAAAAACTAATCATCCAGGTTCAAAGCTGTCTCCAATGAAACTGCCTTTGTGAGCCTGGATTTTAAGGGTGACAGTGAAGGGGAAATTCTTAAAAACCGTATTTGTGAATATCCGAAAAATACAATTTCTGTTTTCTGTTTTGAGAATTACACCCTCTGCAGAAAGCTGACCCGTTTAAACTTCAAGGAAAGATGCAGTTCCATTGTCACGCCGATATGTCTTTCTCAATTTCTAGCTCTTGTGAAGCGAAATATAACCTCTGTACATGGTGTCACATCCGTAAACATATTTTGGAGCGCTGTTCAGCCAGGATAGCCAGAGGGAAAAATATGGATATCAGTAGTGGTATACTCGAGCATCTTGTCGATCATGGACATCAAGCACCTATATACGATCGGATTAAAGTGATCACCAGAACTGCGCGCTCTTACACAAGGAAGGCTGCAATACGCCACCGAATATCTGGCTGTTTGGGACTTCAAACCAGATCTGTATTCCAAAACAACAATACAATTCCTAGTCTATCCATGACAATGGTAACACTGCTGTCATAAATTTGTTTCGTCTTACTATTCGATGCTTAGCTTACCACTACAAATATAGTTGTCTTATTATCACTTTTGTTACTGTTTATTAATAAAATTGCATCTCCGATAAAGATCTCACTTAAATACTTTAGCGTATCACCACTATTTTTTTTAATTTCTTACATTCAGGCAGGTCAGGTCATTTTTACACTTAACCGCTGTTTCTGAATTCCCTTCCACATTATTCTTCATAACACATAAAACGTTTTCTAGAACATGATTACCAGTGTTTCGCTAATTTTATTAGTTCCATATTGAGAACATATAGATTTGTGCAGCTCTGAAAACAGTTCATTGAAAGAAAAATTTCCTTCATAGTTATGTTCCTGTTATAGGGATTCCCCCTTCAAATCAGTGATCGTTATCCAACAATGACGTTAGCTTTCCCTCAGTGTAGTAAAGCTATTGAGAAGATCAACGTTGAAAACACAAACAGTTATAATCTTATGTTGTTAAATTCTATTATTTAAATTCTTATCACTAACTGACTGCAGTCTAATAAACACTGAGAACCAGGTTGTACTGTACAGCTGTTTCCTACTAGTTTGGTACTCCTCAGAGATATGCACCAATGAATCCACTTTGGATTGAACTCAGGGGGCCTTTAAGTTACAAAAAGAGCTCGTATGCCATCTGGCCACTGGAACGGAATCCAATTGCCCATCAATTTTAACTTCTACCATTTTGTTACATACTACACGACCACCAGTCAGTGTCATCGAGGAGTATCTGTACTCATGTCGAACTTGGTGGAACCCGTGGATCCCGACCCTTCAATAGAACTTCAGGTAACTTCATCGTGAAGTGAGTCACCAGTGAGCACTTAATTAATTTTCAAGTTCGAGAATTTAAGTTTTGATTACAGATTGTCTTGAGTTTGACTGGATCATGAACGCGTACTGTGCAGAGTCACAAACTGAGACGAAACAACTGTCCAGCACTTCCTGGTTTCCATTGGCTCTCGAAATGAAGTCAAATCGTGTTGAGAAGGGATATCAGTCAAATCCCTTTGAATCAACACTTGCAAAATAAATCTATTATCTGTTAGCCTTCACGAGTCTACAGCTTCAAGTGAACTACTAAACATTATTCAGTATACAGTTTCACTATTAAGATGATTACTATCATAATAATAATAATAAATATAACAGCTTTATTCCAAACAGTATTTGTGGTACAGGTATGAATTTTCAGTGTACATTACAATATTGCATCAAATTACCTCATAAATTTTGAAAACAAAAAGCAACAACAACAAAAAACAAAAAAATAGATAAATAAAAACGAATATAAAAGAACAGCGTTGCGTTTACGTTTTAAACAATGCACCACGGAATATGAAATATAAAATTAGTGTAAAATAGATGTGAACAACGACATGGTAGTAACGAAGAAAGGAAAACAAAAACTAATGAGACTATTTGTTAGAGTGCCTCAGTAAGTTTATCGTGTCATACCTAACGGATTTCTCATCACATAACAGCTGTGCCAGATATGGTATTGTGGAGCTTTTTTACTTGGTAGTCCTAGCATACAGCCTCCTATAGCTGCTTCTAGTTCTACTAGATGAAATGAAAGAAGAGAGCTGCGTATAGAGAGGATGCTCGGGGTCCGACAATATTATATTCGCTAGTTTCTTACTTGTTATAATATGTCTATCTACAATAGTGTTAACCAGTTGGTTTAACGATATCCCACTTGCCCTACTAACGGCTTTTAGTGCCCGCCTTTCTCAGCCAAGCAAAGTCTTTCTTAAGTAGTCCAGGAAAGATTAATGAGGAGCAGTAAAGGGGGATGGGTAGAATACAAGAATTGACAAACTGAGAAAGCAAAGACTGCTTTATACCAGACTGCCTAAATTTCCTAATGTAGAACTTTAAGCGAAACATCTTTCTACTAACTAGCACGATGTGGGAGGACCAGGAAAGATCATTGGAAATACTCAGTCCAAAGTACTTGACATTAGATGTAATTTCAGCCTCTATGCTGTCAATGACAGTGGGTCCATGTGATCTAACTAGTTGTTGTAGGTCACGTTTTCGTCTGAAAGTGAAATTGTCTACCTGACATTTAGACTGATTCAGCTTAAGACCGTTTGAAGAGGACCACTGACTAATTTCCGACAGAAAGTTATTTAATTTGGAACAATCTGACTGAGAGTTGATGGGCGTAGAAACCGAGAGGTCATCGGCATACTTAACAAAAGTGGCTGCATCAGAATGAGGCAAGTCATGTAAGAAAAACGAAAACAGAAAGGAGAAAGAACAGCACCTTGAAGAACACCAGATAAAGTAAGTGAGACAGTGGAGGACTTTCCATTGTAGACGGTGTACTGCTTCCTATCAGAAAGATAGGAATGCAGCCACTTATTTGTCCAGCTCTTAGCCTGTGTTGTAGCAAGCTTACTTGGCAAGAGAGACCTAGGTACAGAGTCAAATGCAGATGTGTAATCAAGGTAGGCACACTGAACGTATTTAGCTCTTCTATCTAAACTAGAGACTATATTATGATATAGGACAACAGAGGTATCTAAGGTACACCTGCTATGTTTATAAGCAAACTGGTTGGGGTCACTGAAAGGTTTTAAAGAAGGTTCAAGATTAAGTAAAATAAGTCTTTCCATAACTTTCAGAAACTATGACTGTCCTGTACTGTAATTCTTCTGATTTTCTTTGACCAGGATTTTGCACCAATTGCGTAAAAGCAAGATGAAAATCTAATAATTTTTGTCTGAGTTTCTTAAGTTTGTAAGATCATCAATTGATATTTTGCATTCCATTCATTAGAATGTTCAATAAATAAATAAGAAGAAATCATAGATTAAGTTGTCTGGATAAATTTATATTCATTTGTCTATTTTAATCTTTTGCATCTGTCTACTTATTGGTATTTGTGTCTCTTCTGCTTGACTGTAGTCAGTATTTCCCTTCCAGTTACGCATATACTCATTCCTTTATTCATTCATTCCTTCATTCACTTTCCCTACTCACTCATTAAGTGACTAATTTTTTGTTTTTCTTTAATCTATCCTATAGGATTTTATTTATTGCTCTCTTTGTTTGTCTATAGGAATCCTTTTCTCACAATTTATAGTACTGTTCGCGTTTGACTAATCGTCATCATTATAATCATCAACGTCAAGTTGCTTCTAACTAAGTCTTCTGTTAAACACTTGAAGCATCTGTCATATTTTATTTTAAAATACAAACATACAGAGATGCTCAATTGTTGATTTACCTGAAAAAGAGTTATATACGCTGAATAAATAAATTTTAGATGGATTTTTAAAAGAAAAACTTGAGGATTTATCTTTCCACGAAATCTTCTTCAATCAGTTCACCAATCTCTTTGTTTGAACACTTTAATGACTCTATTTACTTCCGAGTTATGTAGGATAAGGGAAGACCTAAAGACCTAAAGATAAATCGAGGGAATTTAATAAATATGGAAAATTCATAACTGATGTGTTACAGAAAAACACAAGCTAATTTATTACCACATACACAAAAATAGCCCTCTGCCCTATGCCACAGATGTACATACACTCAAATTTGTTTGTTAAGTGCATATACCTTAGTAAAAGAAGAGAGTAAGCATGATTAGAATTAGTCGATTGCAGATAAATTGATGATGATTACACTGGTATTCATCATTCATCTATGCATTACTGATACTGAAATTCAGATAAATCCCAAAAACGATTGTTACTTTTGATGACTACGTAAGATATATGGGAAGTAGTACCGTTTGAATGCTACACATTGCTGATATTATTCATTAGACTGATACCTTTGTGAAGGAAAATCATATTAGGAATAGATTATTAGTGTTATGATTACAATTAATAACACTACTGATGGCATCTTCATAATTACTGTTACTACTGGTAACAATAATAATAATAACATTGTTATCACTACTTCTACTACCGCCAATACTCTTGCTATTCTCAGCAACGAGATCCTACGGAAAAGTATTCGATTGCGCTGAGGCTGATTTTAAATGACAATGAAGGAAAATTAATGTAAACAAGGAAACAGCTTTTTTCCTTTTTACACTTAAAAATAGTGTAAAAATTCTAAAAAAGGAACAAACCTAGACACTTCCGATAAAGTTTCTGTGGAACTGGCGCAATAAGTATGCTGGAGACAGCTGCTTTCAGAGCATTATATATATATATGCATATATATATATATATAATGCTCACCATCCACGCATATTGTGTAGGGTTCGATCCCCAGCCGATGCATTCCCTTACTTCATCTAGCCAGTAGTAGGTAAGCGCGGTGAAAATGCAAGGTTAGGCATGAGACTATTATTTGTTTATATATATTATTATTATTTTATTCCTGTACGTTACCAGTGGAACATAGGCCTTCAAGCTAGAGGCTTGAAGTTTCGGTAGCAGTGGTGTTTATTTATTTATATTTTTTTGATTACAGCTTGATTCCACACTGTATTTTTGGTACAAGTATGGAATTTTCAACATGGATATCGGTAGCCCAAATTTCGCAGGCCAACCATAGATATCAGGTGTGCGCCGGTGTGGGCTCGAACCCCGGACCATGTGCATGGTCGGCAAGAGTCCTAACCACTGTGCCGGGTCGGGTTGCTAGCCTCATGCCCAACCTTCCCTCTTTGCCATTCTTATTACTGGCATAGCAAGGTAAAGCAGCGCGTCGACCGGGAATCGATCGCCTGACCATATGCGTGGTTGGGGAGCATTCTACCTCTGTGTCACCGACGCATGAGACTAGTGGCCTCAACCCATAAAAAGAACGCTTTCGCAACTTGAATTTCTCAGGCTCAAGCTTAGAGTTCTGTGTTTCACTTGGAACACGGTAAGTGGTGATCTAGGCTATGAATGAATATAAAAAAACTTCATTCACTTATTTTTAATGTCAGCTGTGGACGTTTTAATATATGTTCTTTGAAGCAACCTTTTTAAGTAATTACTAAGTGAGTTCTTGGCAAAGAAAATATACATGAACACCTCATTCATTACTTGCAACAACTATCATGACATCTTATTTATCAAGTATCAATCAACTATCGCCCTGTGATTGTATTCACTTTCAAAGTTAAAGATGAAAAATGAAATCTTCAAATGATTTTGAATCACGCTATTTTTATATAAGGCTAAGTAATCAGATACTGTGATTATAAAGGACAGTTTATGTAGCACAGTATGTTTTTCTTGTAGCTCAGTAGTGTTTTCTGCAAACAAGAAGTGATTTAAAAGAAAAACATCCTTCAGGAAATATTTCAGATTAACTTGCTACTTAATTTCTTCTGTGAAACATGAAGCATATCATGAGAAAGAAAAACGTTTGGCAACTAAGGAAAATTGCAATATCTCCCTTAAATATCTAACTGCAAGCATCTTTGCTTCTTTCCTTGAAAGAATGTTATTATCGTCATCGTCTAAATAATTCAAGCAGTTTCGACTATTGTAATTCATATTTAGATTCGAAACATGCGGTGATTGTCATATCGTGTGTCGGTGGCACAGTGGTTAGGGCTCTCGCCGACCATGCACATGGTCCGGGGTTCGAGCTCACGCCGGCGCACACCTGATATCTATGGTCGGCCTGCAAAATTTGGGCTACCGATATCCATGCTGAAAATTCCATACTTGTACCAAAAATACAGTGTGGAATCAAGCTGTAAATCAAAAAAAAAAATCAGATTAACCAAATGACTATGAAGACATTCTTAAAAATGATAATTTAGTCCATTTGGAGTTTCTCGTTACAGACCAGACCATACTACTCAGAATTCTCCTTCAGTTGAGAATACTTCATATCTACACCTTGTATTACATTGTGAAATTGATAAAACTTTTATTTGCTAAGATGCGATAATCCCCATATTGTTTTCTTTTGGCTAAACAAGCTGCAGAGAAAGATAGGTTGTGCAGGATTTTGTCGAATCATCTGCAATATTTGCAATATTGCTATTTTTCAATAGTTGATTTGTAAGGGATTAGATATGTGTATACGAGTTTGACCACGGATCGATATCGGTTAGAGAACCACTGAAAACCAGGGTGTACTGGACAGCTGCTGTTTCATCCTAGTTTGGGAATCATTTAATGCTCGCTAGTGACTTTCTACAGGATAGAGTCTCCTGGAGTTCCAGTGAGAAGTCGTTACCGGTGAGGTTCAACCAGTCAAGTGTCAGGATGGATTTCCCACTGATGACATTGGTTGGTGGTCGCGCTAAACCACGGATTGATGGAGGTTAGAATTCATGCACTAGCCAATGAATCGGGTCCCAGTGACTGGATGGTATACGATCTTACCTTTTGACCAGAAGGTCCTGGGTTCAAACCCTGGTGATGTGTGCGTACTGTCTATGATTCGTGAATTAAGATGAAACACCTGCCCAGTACTCCCTGGTTTTCAATGGTTCTCTAACTGATATCAATCCGTGATCAACTGGTATCATTATAATTAGTAGTTTAAAAACTGTTTGACATTTGGTTTTCCTAATATTACTGAAATTTCCAAATGATTTCACCATATGAGTCAGTTTGCTATGATACTGCCACCTAGAACTACACTTCTGTAAGAGTACGACTAAATGCCTAGACCTCAGCAAATATGAATTCAAATTTTCATTTTTTTTGTCATAAGTGTAAGCAGTTTAATAAGTTATCAAGTCACAAGTGAACATATTCTCAGTTAAATATAATTCAACCCAAAAATTGTACTGCTTATCTTGTCAACATCATAATTAAACCGATTGAAAGCGATACGTCAGATCTGTCAAAAGTTATGCTGAGCTAAAATTGAATTTTTGATATATTATCTCACCATACTACCAACGGAATTCTGCCCAGCTCTCCCCCCCCACCCCCAACTTACTTTAATCCATTGGTACTGTTGCAAAAATTTTTTCACACCGTATTTACAAACTGTTTCCAAATTGTGTTAATAATCTCGACAAAAATCTCACATTCTTTCACCCTTTGGCATATTATATGATAAGGCAAAGTAGAAAAAATTAAGATTACTTCCTAGATTTCAGCATAAAAGTTGACTGCATAGTCAGCAACCTTTTCATAAATTGACAGTATTATACCTGTCTGATAATGAAACACCCTTGATTTGTTGATCTAATCCAAGATTTATTTAGACATTTTTGTCTAGTTCCCAAAACAAGCAGTAAAGTGCTTGAGTTTTCAGTAAAAGTAGCATATTTTTTACTAAATTCTTCTTACTCTTTGTACAATATGTACTTAATACACCATACCCTAACAATCTGATCTCATTTTGACTGTTCTGTGAAGTTCACTTTCATATTATTTACCATTATCAGAATCTTCTGTCAAATTATGGAATCTCCATTTTACTTATAAGCCATTTTTATCCATTTGATAAGTTGTGAGGATTAAAACAAATGCAGTTAAATGCTGACTGACGACTTATCGAAACTTGCGTGTACTATACAAAAAGTTAATATACCGACAGGGTACATTTTTTACATTTCCAGTAACAAAGTTATATATCCATTAAACTGTAAACATTTAATTTAGTAAGAGTCATTATGGAAAAAAGTGAAAAACGGATGGCAGTGGTTTTATGCTTTCTTGACAATATAGTAGCAAGTCAGCAATAAACACTGGATATTCAAGTGTTGGTTTGTAGAGATTTGATTGGTTACAGGATTTTCGTCAAGAGCTGATATTAGTTAGAGAACCATTGGACATTGGCTGGGGTCGCGCTATGTCGTGAATTGGCAGAAGTTAGAATTCGTGGGCCATTGGATCGGGCCTCAGTGGCTTAATAGTACATGAGCTGGCCTTGTAACCAGAAGGTCATAGGTTCGAATCCCGGTGGGCACGTACTGATGAAGAGTCCCAAAACTAGGACGAAACGGCTGTCTAGTACTCCCTGCAGGTTTTCCGATGGTTCTGTAACTAATGTCAGCTCATGGTGAAAATCCTGTAAACACTGGATACCTTGGCATATTTTTAATTCTAGCTTTATCTACTATAAAGCAGTATTAGGGATAACAATGAACTGAATTCATTCAAAAGTAGTAGCTACAAAAAGCCTGGGAAATGTGCTACCAAACATACCGTTCATATGTCTATCGTTTAAAGAGTGAACAGTTTACAACTAGCAAAGTAGTTGGAAGTGTCGATTTCGCTTAATTACTGACGCCTGACAGTAGTATATTACAGTAATCTATAAAGATATCTCAGTCGGAAATCGATTTAGCTCTGTCAGGATTTAATGAATATGGGCTATATAACCCAGAGAATCAGTTTTAAAAGTATTTTTCTAATCCTGATTTGATCAAAAGGACCCTTAACTGATAATTTTCTTATTCAAGTATTGTTCAGTAGGGATTTGATGGATTGGTTACAGGATTTCATCATGAGCTGACATTGCTTAGAGAACCATTGGAAAACGTGGGAGTACTGGACAGCTTTGAATATCAATGAGATGCTCACTGGCGACTGGCCCTATACATATAGGTTGTTACCTGGGGTTCTAGTGAAGAGTCGTGACCAGTAGGGTGCAGCAGGTCGAGCGTGAGGACAAATACTCACCGAAGACATTGGCTAGTGGTTGCGCTATGTCATGAATCGGCAGAAGTTAGAATTCATGAACCAGTGGCTTAACGGTCTACGAGCTCGCCTTGTAACTAGAAGGTCCTGGGTTCGAACCCTAGTGGCAGGTGGGTACTGACGTAGTGTCCCAAACTAGGATGAAACAGCTATCCAGTACTACCTGCAGGTTTTCCAGTGGTTCTCTAACCAATGTCAGCTCTTAATGAAATCCTGTAACTGATAATTTTGTTGTTAGTTTCAAGCTGACCGTTGTCTCACTAGTTATTTATGGGTTCCAGTGGCTGAATGGTATACGAGCTTGCCTTGTAACCGGAAGGTCCTGGGTTCGAAACCCAGTGGGTGCGTACTGGCGATGATTCCCAAACTAGGATGAAACAGCAGATGTCCAGTACTCCCTGGTTTGTGCGTCGGTGGCACAGTGGTTAGGACTCCGCCGACCATGCACATGGTCCGAAGTTCGAGCCCACGCCGACGCACACCTGATATCTATGGTCGGCCTGCGAAATTTGGGCTACCGATATCCACGCTGAGAATTCCATACTTGTACCAAAAATACAGTGTGGAATCAAGCTGTAATCAAAAAAAAAAATAAAAAAATATTTACCTAGCAGTAGTCGTCACTTCAGTTGACTGATTGATTGACTACTTTTGTACTAATTAGATCTTTACAGTACAACACATTTTTCATCACGAAAGTACTACTGACGACAGAAAGGCTGACATTAATATCTCAGATATCACTTGATATAATCCGTTTGTCGAAATCACTGATCCTTTAGTGCCACAGCTTTCACTTATCTTACTTGAATTCCAACAAAACTGTCAGGTGAATTTTAAATTAGATGAGATATACCTGGTGTTCTGTGACCGTATTTGTGTAAATGTGTGTGTGTGTGAGTAGCTGTGTAGGGTAAAGTTCTATCAAACAAATTTCATTAGTTAGATAACAAAGTTTACTTTATATCTGTGCACTGAACAGTTTGACTCACTTGTCTTACTGTCACTATTTCATTAAAATGACAATTTACATTGTAGTAAATAGTAATAGCGAATAAATGTAATCCGTAAAATGAATTACTATTGATTAGAATAAAGTGGCAGATACTGACAGTTTTAAATCCTAAAATGCTAACGTGACCTTCACTAATTGGTTTCACATTCATACAAAGGACACTAGTTCTTCTAGAAGGGGATCATCCTGAGTGTATAGCTTATTTATTCTGCTTTTGCTTCAGACATCAGATTTAGGTATCAGTTATCGCTTTTCCATACGATTCGAGCCATACTCTTAACCCATTTCAGAATCCTAACTACAAGTTGTTGTGATATTTGAATCTCTGTGAATAATAGATTCGAGTCCATGAAGTAGCTTCGTAAATACCAAACAAAGGGTTTTTTATTTCTTCATTCAAACCAATAAGTTCCAAAATGTGATCATATGTAATAGGCGTCACTTATTGCTTACCATATTAGACCACTTCATAGTTGTTTCAGGCATTACAGTCTATTTTGTCAACGAATGAATGCAACAAAACTCTGATGGCGTAAGGGATATATATATATATATATATATTGCCTCCAACTATCGAATAACATCAAATCAATGTACACCTTGATGGCGAGCTACCTAGAATGGTGGCCACATTCCAAAACCTGATTGATAGACACATTACACTAGTTACTGACTAGTGCCCAATGAAAAATACCCAATAGAGTCCTACAGGAGGTAAATAGGGAGTCTGAATAGCTCAGTGGTAACGTCTCTGACTGCAGGACTGGCTAATGCGGGTTCGAATCTCAGAAGGGACATGAGTTCCTTCAAGGTTGCATAAACACCTTGCTGAGGAGTGCCGACTAGCACGAAACCTAGGTCCAAGGCTTCCTGCTGATTGCCTCCAACTATCTAATATTGACTTATTGCTAGAGACGTTACCAAGGCCGATGGTGAAACATCCATAATCAAATACTAAGACTAGGAGGACATCAGAGGTTTTCAGTTTCACCAGCTTTAATTTCTTATTTCCTTCTCGTAACTCAAATTTTATCCCCTCTCCAGGGTGACAATTTCTTATCTATGTAATTCATTCAAACATTCTTCAAACCATTTGATATTCAAAAAGATGTTTTGAGTGTTCTGAAGCTTATATAAAAATCCAAATGAATCATGAACTTTATTCAGCTTGATTAGTTCCTTTTACTTAACTCAAATTTTCAACAGCCTAGATTGCCCACTTCCAATAGATTACGCCAATTACAGAATATTTTAAGTATCTCTAATTCACTTTACTTTTTATTGTTAATAATGTGAGATATCAATCAAACTGTCTAACAACAGTCTGTCATTTATACACAAAACTGTGGAAACAGTCGTGCACTTATAGAGAGAAATATCATCAAAAATAAGAATTCCCTCTTCTAAAAACTCATCTGGATATATATATATATATATATATATATATATATATATATATATTTAGATGAATAAAAGCCATGAAATGAGATGCAATAATTGTACTCTGGAATCTTTATTGTTCTCTCTACTTTCAGTCAGTTGGTTGTTAACAAATGTTTTTTTTGTTTATTTAATTTGCTGTCTGGGTTATCCAGTCACTGAAACAGATAAACTGGGCACAGTGTTATCTTTGCTACCTTGTTTTTTTAGCACTATTGTCCCAAATTTTTCAGTATTTTTTAAATTGCAGACACACGCAGATGAGTCTAGATAGTTGATGGAAATTTGTGAACATGCAATCCTTGAACTTTTATTTTTCTTTCATTCTTAATAACAACACTAAAGAGTTTGAATTTTATCTCAGGGTGACCGAAAAGTGTTTTACAGTCAGTTAGACAGATTGTAATCATGCTGGTCTGAAGCTTCTTCACAAAATACGATAGAATTCAAATGAATGCTTTAGTTATGCTATATTCTGAGAACTCTTAGTTATACTTGAGAAAAGCACTAAGGATGTCTAAAACATTTAGGATGTGTGTAGGCATAAAGCCTTCAATTAGCTGCTGGTGTAACTGTGTCGGGTCATTGAGTATACGTTTCACTAGCCGCTTCAATTTCTCCTTGCATTTCTAGTCGACATTACTTATGTCTGTTAGCAATATGCAATCCATACTACTTAGACCATATCGGTTAGAGGTAGTTGTATCGTAGTAGAAGTCAGCAGTGGAAAGTTATGAGCACAGACGAATTCCAACAACCTAGCAGATAACACTTTTTTAGGTACTGTTTTTGAGGCCCAATAGGAAGTTCACCACGTGTGCATGTGCTTCGAAATAGTAGGAAATACGTGATTTAGAGTTATTTGAGCCTGCATGACCACCACTCGTGCGACCGGTACTGGAAATTATTCTTGAATTTTGTGAACTGCAAATAATTTATTATATCTGATGGAAATGATAGGCCTATGACAAGTTATTTTCATCAGTAGGATAAGCATGATGAGCAACTGAACACAACAAAAATGCAAATGAAACAAGCTGCTGTACCACAGTACTCTACGAGTATCTGAAAGAGTGGATACTGAATTTAAGTTTTATGGGTTAGCATTGGTAATAAGTGAGAGGAATACACAACAACAAGATGAGTTAAGCGTCCACAATTCTAATTCTAACCAACATCTAAACGCACAGAAATTACATTAGGTTAAGTTAACAAACTTTATTTGAAATATATAAAAAGATTAAAATTGTATTAATCTGTATTCCGTATCTATTTTCTTGATTTACTTTATTGTCTTGTCCTATTGTCAACTGAAGCTCATTTATCATAATAATTTCATTACCACTGTCATCACAAACTTGACAAAAAACAGTTCATCCTGGAACCTGTTTTAAGCAAATGAAAAAGGTTATAAACTTCAACTTTTGAAGAAATCAAAATTGACTAAGTGTTGACGCTAAACAGATGCACCTAATATATATATATATATATATATATATATATATATATGCAGATATGGATATACATGTTTGGTGGGAATATAATTCAAGGTTTTTAACAAATGTCATTCGTTGGATTTAAGTTCTAACAGCCATTTAAAAAAAATCGGAGCTGACAACTGTGTTTAATTCTTAAAAAGGCTTAAAATGTATGCTGTGATATTTAGCAATGATTAGTATAAAAAGGATTTGCGTTCACTACTTAAGTTTTTTAAATCTAATCTTAAATCCATTATCATATATAGTTAACGTGACAATCCTGTTCTTGAAGTGCAATATATCATGTCAAAACCTTTTTCTCGCTTTTTGTTTCACTTCAAATTCATTCCGTTTCAAATTAACCCCTTAAGATATGCTTTGTTTGCACAGTAATGCATTGAAACAATCATCTTTGAACATATATATATATATATATTCCATTCCTTAGCCTTCTGAGTGGAACAGATGACTTCAAACTCTTTCAGTAACATTTGTGTTGTTTTAACAGGGTGGGATAGCCAACCTTACACCCAGTCTTCCATCTTTTTCTGAGATTACTGTCGACTAGCAAAACTAGACAATGTTTCCGAACGCGTCGGCGGGGTATCTAATCCGGGCCAACTACGTGGATTACCAACGCCCACATATATATATATATATATATATATATATATATATATATACGTTTCAGTTGTTAATAATCAGCAGACTACTGTATGAAATTCCGCAAGACAAAGAAAGAAATGACCACACCACTCACTTATTCTCATTAATTAGGACCGTTTAAGGAAGCTAGACACAATTCATCTGTTTCAGGCATATTTAATACCAAACTGAATAATAATTTTAGATGTCATTCAATTATCTACGGAAACATCAGAAACAGACATATAATGCATACGAGTTCTATTGAAATCATGATTCATAAGAAACAATAACACGTGAGTCACAGGTCAATTTATACAGATAGGCTTACTCCATTCATCTCTGTACATAATGAAAAGAGATGGACATTAGTGTAGTTTATCTGCTTATGTTGTGAACAGCACACTGTAAGACAACTACTGTCGGTGCTCACTAATATTTTTCTAAAATGACAGTGATGAATATTAAATTTCATGATATCAAAAAGAGACGTCTGAAAAGTACACCCCTCCACCAAAGCAACACGTGAGAAGTGTTTTTTTTCAAAGAGGAAGGAAAGAATGATGACCGTAAAGGAAAAAAAGTGTAAAATCTAACAAACCTAGATCAACTGAACATGTTTCAGTTTAGAAAAGCAGGTTGAAAACCTAACCTGTAATTATGTTGAAACAGCAGAACTAACAGAAAGTTTTGTCTTGTATTTATGAGAGTGCAAAAAACACTTTCACAAATGTTAGATTTTTTTTAGTGTATGAATTGCTTTGGAAACACATATGCTTCAGTTTACAGCAATCACTGAAAGCTTTGTTGTTACACCATCTAGTCCGGAAAATAGGATAACGTCTGACACTTCCATCTGAGCTACAAATCTTCTACATTATTTCAAAATTAGACGATTACTATTAATGGGCTAGTGTTTAAATAATATTTTTTCCACGGGTATTAAATCCGACTAGTCACGCCTTAATGCACCCTGATTACAATGAACTCTTATATTGTGTCTGGTATTTTGGTTAGTTTTGTAGTACGGATGAGTTATTGAGGGTTTCTGCATGCTTATTCTTGCTATACGCATTGTTATGCAGAAAAAATGAAGTATATGTGTTTTATAGCTCGCATTAGCATGAATAAATGAATTCATTACTCATATATGAAACACTCCTCGTAGTATTTCAGTATTTTCCAATAAGTTTGATCTTATCCATCTTTTGATTTGACACTAGTAACTAGTGTAATGCGTCTAGTCCTCTGATTGATGTAGACTGAATTCTATCAGTCAGGCTGTAATGTGACCACTTATCCATTTTTATTCAAGAAACATGAAGCTTTTATGCTGTGAATTCTTTCCTGGAAATTTCAGTGAGCAGAGTTCCATTTTTAGATTCGTCACTCTTTTCTCCATATAATATCATAATCTTTGTATTCGATTCTTCAAACACAACAGAGAATTTCACTAGAGCTCAACAAAAACACAATAAATGTAGTTTCATTGATCTCTTCATAGTCGTCTTGTAACTTTATTCAGCCTTAATAGATACGATTAAAGTGTCATGAATATTCATTCAACTGTAAATGATAAGATACACAGTTTACTGCCCATCTGTTCATATTGATTCATTCTTTTGGTTATGTCTTTCAAATAAATTACGGTGTTTTGCTCAAACTCTAGGCGAAGTAATACAATTGATGTATTACTCCGCATGCTATGCTTAATCTGCAGTTGGAATTTCAATTAACCATTTTCTCATCCT
Organism: Trichobilharzia regenti; assembly: GCA_944472135.2. Lineage (NCBI taxonomy): Eukaryota > Metazoa > Platyhelminthes > Trematoda > Strigeidida > Schistosomatidae > Trichobilharzia > Trichobilharzia regenti. Next base: position 37,993,701 of record OX235270.1, read on the forward strand.
GTACAATTTTACCTATTTTTACATATCGGTTCGGATTTAACTTCAAAAGGAATTATAACTAAGCAATATTGATGCAGGTATGTATGCCTGTCTACTGGATAGGAAAAAGCGAAATTACGGATAGTATAACATTCATTCATGATATCTTATCAGTTATTTCTAGTTCAACCGAAAACATTCATCATAGATTATTATGACAAAGCCAAAACAAACTTTACTTCACACCGCATTAATCAGATGATATGCATTGGGATGAAAAATCGTGTCACAGTGAAGTGAAAAATTATTTAACACAGTAATATTATATATATATATATATATATATATATATATATATATATATATAGGAAATTAATGTCTGGTAGCCCAGAAATAATTAATAAGGTTTACAGAATGAGCAAAATAGATAACGTAAGTATCTCATACATTTAATCTCATTAATGAATTTGAATAAAGCAAGAACAACAGTTTTTGCAGAATAAAAATGGTACCATCAATTATTTTTTTATTTTTTTATTAAAGCTTGATTCCACACCGTATTTTTGGTACAAGTATGGAATTTTCAGCATGTGAAATGGGTAGCCCGAATTTCGCAGGCCGACCAATTGATATCAGGTGTGTGTCGACAGAGGATAGAACTCCAAATATATATATATATATATATATATATATAATATTAGGCATTATTCCGATCAGTGATGATCGAACACAATGGAATCTTTCAACATTACGTTATCATGTCCAATCTTGAAAGAACAAACTTGTAGCATGCAATCGATAAAACGACTTTTTACTGTCGATATGTCGATGACATATTTGCAGTAAGCAACAATGAAAGTCATGCTTCACACTTACTCAGATTATTGAATGACGCACATACTAATATTGAGTTTACTATAGAACATGAAAGTGATGGAAAGTTCCACTTCCTCGACATTGTCGTGCAACGCCTAGAAGATTGTAGTCTTCAGAAGTCAATTTACGGAAAGCCTATTTAGAATGGACAATACCTGCATTTTAATAGTTTTGTCCAAATAGCTTTAAACGTGGACTAGTCAAGGCTCTATACTATAGAGCATGCTCTGTAGATAAATTGCAGGAAGAATTTATGTTTCTCGAAAAGATGCTGAAATGCAATGGTTACCCTGAAAGATTCATTAACAAGCACAAAAGATCTGAAGTCTCAAATGTCAAGCAAATCACAGTGGAGAAAAAGCCCATCTATATTCAACTTGATTATAAAGGTGAAAATATTACAGCAATCGCCAACAGGCGATTGAGGACGTCTCTATGCAGAGCTTATTATGCAGCTAAGCTGGTTCCCATCTATCGAACAGCTTGCTCTTTGGTTCAGTCAAAATCGATAGATATCCTTCTCATATCAACTCCAACTGTATTTACAAATTTAGGTGTACCTGAGGGAGCAGTTACATTGGAAGAACAGAAAGAAGGGTACATCTATGATTTTCTTAACATGTACCAAAAAGCTCATGTCTAAAGGGAACAAATGCTGTAAGCAATGTTATCTCCAGGCATCTTCTTGATATGGATCATGAGTTGGATGTCGCAAGATCATTCAAAATTATCAATAGGCAAAAGAGTTCAATTCTCCTCAATTTAGCCGAAGCAAACTCCATCAAGCACATGAAACCTGATTTATGCGTTCAGAAAGAAGCAGTTATCAGTTTTTCTTTGTCCTGGTAACTGCATATTTTCACCTCCCTTTCATCTGAATGCGAAATGTTGAAAAGTTGCCATTGTGTATAATTATTATTGTTCGAAATAGTGTTTAATATTACATATATATATATATATATATATATTATTACTGTGTACATATATTGATCGATTGATTTTCGCTTAAAATGAACTCTGTGCAAGTATGTTAAAACTGTTTCTGTAGATATACTTAATAATAACTTTGGCCCGTAAGCAGCTGATGAGAAGGCAACGAAATAAATGATGTTACCATTTTATTCTGGAAAAACTGGTGTTCTTGCTCTATTCAAATAACGTAAGTAGTCAAACAAAATTCTTGCCAGCCCTACTCATTGTATGTCATTATGTTTTCTCTTTGTCTTATCTGCTTAAAAAATTGCGACCCGCGCAACAGTTTTTTATGTTAAATAATCCCTTTCAAATAAGGAAAACACTTACCACGTCTTCAAACACTATCACCATTCTATTGCAATTCAGATAGTTTTCTTTCTCCATTATAACTTTTTCCGACTGGTCAGATGATTTGTTTATATTAAATGAAGTAGATTATGTCAAGATTCCGCTAAAATTTTATGTGACAAATATCATTGTATGTTGGACCGAGATGAAGTAAACCAATGTGATCAAACGGATGCCTAGAATTCTACTGAAAAGATTGTTCTTGACGTTTTTAAATACGGAGCTGCGACTGAATCTTTCAATGTCTACAAATACCAGTTAAATCCCATTCTCTTCTCAAGCTTGCGATGATGAAAACACACCTAACATATTTACATATGAAAAAATCCCTTAAAATTATCAATAGTCAAAATAGCTCAGTTCTTCTCAAGTTTTCTGAAGCAGTTATCAGTCTCCACTTGCCCTGATAACTGAATGTCTTTATCCTCTCTGTTATTTGATTATTTAACCTCTGGCTTTAACCTCTTGTCTTTATTACATTACTCCTACAGCATTGTATGCATACACTGACTTTTTGTTTAATCTTGAACTCTCTGTTAACCGAGATCATGTGAAAATTGCAAGTATGTTAAATTCGTTTCTGTACATAAACTTAATAATAATCTCTAAGTATTGGTTTTTTGTAGGGATTGAGTTTGATTGGTTGGAGGATTTGATCGTGAGCTGATATCAGTTAGAGGATCATTGAAAAACCCGGGAGCACTGGACACCGGTTTCGTTCTTGTGTGGAACTCTCCAGCGGTATGTACCCACCAGGGTTCCAACCCCGGACCTTCTAGTCACAAGACGGGCTCGTAGACTATTAAGCAACTGGGACTACAAGCAGATGACGAGAAACCAGCGGGATACATGATAGTTCCATCTTATTTTTACACAAACTGTTGTTCTTAGTTTATTCGAAAACAAAACTGTTGGGGACCAATGATTAAAGTCTTCTATTCATTTACTTTACATCTGGCTTTACGCGTTCGAAACTGCATTCATGATCTTATGTCTTTGGAAGACCATGCTGTAATTACAGCATGTGAATCAAAGAGAACCCACCGAAGCTGTAGTAACAACAGATTTCCATTTTTTGGCATGAATGAATGCCATCCAAACTTGGGGGTGAACATTTAAAATTTAATGTTACGAAATCGAAACGTTTTCGACTCCTTGAAAAGATATTTCATTCATGTTAAAGAAGCCTTGGAAGCTACCCTGACTTTTGATTTTACAAATCTAAAGTTCATGTTCATTGAATTATCTGTCATTCAATGTTTAAAGTTATGCTTATCCATTAACGATATTGTTGAAATTAACGTTTCACTAAAGAGTAGCTTGAAACAAGTCCAGTAAATCTTCATCTGAATGAAAATATTACAGCTATAATGGAATGAACAGATGTGCTATGAAACAATCTTCAGATAAATTTAAAAACAAAAGTTTGCATGGGCAAAAATGTCCGAAAACAAGAATAAAATTATTTGGGCACTTAAATGTATCAAAAAAATTCCTATTTAAATTTCTATTATCCACCACTTATCTCAGATAAAAATTAATACGAGATAATTCCTGGAAATATCAGACACTTACTCTTAGCTTTATCATTCACCGAAGATAACCAAGTTGAAGCAAGTTCATGTCAGGACTTAAGAAGTCAGGGTTTCAAACAATAATACTACCAGAATAAGGCTGCAAAATACATATATTTGTAAATAGCTTCTTTGTGTTATACGTTAGCCTTGTCATCTGATTCTTTGAGAAATTTTACAGGGGTAAAAGGACACGTTTCGGTTTTTTCGAAACAAATGAACTGGTTTCGGCTTTTTATTTACTTATTTATGTGCTTATTTCTGGCGGCCTGGGTTACTACAATTCCCGTCCATCAAAGTGCTGAAACTCTTCTACAGTTTTTATTGTTTTAATAATACAAATGTATCAAATGATTAGCGTATGAACTTGCGCGCATATTTAATTAGCTATCAATAAAATATCGTGCAATTCTTGAAGAAAGTGAAGAAAAGTGTACAGAATCGCCGAAAAGAGACACTTCGCTGAACTACGTGGTTTGTTTTTTATTCATGCTGGATGGGGATTACTGGGGAATTAAAAATTAGCAAAGATCCCTCGACAGTCAAGGAACTCAGTTGGTTTCTGCGGTACTTTGTCAAGCTTGCTGTGGGAATGAGAACGTTGGTTTTTTCGAGGATCGCGTCACCAATCATCAGTATCCAAAATGTTTCTGATTAGCATTGCGACACAATCATATGTATCCAAATACGAAGTCCGTTCGACGTCACCCAATGAATTGTGCTGAATCTATCAAATCAAGTATTCCTGAACTCCAGTGGAATATTTATCAAAGACCCTCTACCCTATACGAATTGCATCCCGACGAATGTCAGAGAATCACTTAATATGTCAGCTTAGTTTCCAGGAAACGGTTGCAGTCTGCTGTTACCCAGCTCAATAACAACCTCATGGCGAATTTCCTGACGAACCCACAAAATTTGTGTTCAACTGCTTTTTAGTACCTTTAATCGACTTGCAACTGGAAGCCCTATCTCTGGGCCCAAAATTCTTCGACATTAACTTCGACGCCGACAAACTTCATTCTTATGTTCAGTTTAAAAATCTAGTCAGCCAAACTAATGATTTCATCCCAACTTTTGAAGACTAATTACAAAGATTCAAGTTAACATTCACCGACTGCTGCCACCATTACCTGAATACAAAAGTAAAAGTCCGCAAACACCTAACAAAGCGGCACGGAGAAGAATTAAAACAGCTGAGAGATAACAAAGATCTGCTAATAACTCACGCCTACAAGTGTGCTGGTGTGGTGCTTCTGGAACGAGAAAGCCTTATCTAGAAAATGAACAGTGTACTCTAAAATGAAGACAAATTTTCTCAACCTTCCAATGAAGGAAACAACACCGAAATGATTGAGAAGCAGCTCACAGACGTCCTGTAGAGAATGAAAGCCATCCAACTAACAAATTGCGATATATATGACCAGATCCGACCAATAGGTTCAATAATACCAAGGCCTTATTGTCAACCAAAGGTACAAAAGGTTTATCTCCTACTTAGTCCAATTATCGATATGTCAGGTTCCCCTCACCACTCTATGGCAAAACGGCTGGTAGATATTCTGGAAACTGTAAGGAAATAGCCATACACCCACTCGCTCCGTGACAATTTCCAGTTCATCGACTGCATACAAGACCTGAATGTATCTACCAAAATTATACTGTCCTTTGACATTGTCACTTTTCGCCCATTTTCCACACATGGAAACAGTCTGATTTATATATGTGTACGAGGACCATCTCAGCACTGGAATACTGACAGCATATTTGAAGGAAATTAGTACTAAGATGCACTCTGAACGTGCAGTTAACCTTCAACGACACCATTTATAGACGAAAAGATGGTATAGCAATGGGATCTCCAATGGGTGCGCTATTATCAGATTGCTTCGTGGTAAGCCTCGAGAAATGTCTACTAAAGCCAAGCATAGACAATCTACTACTGTGTAAAAGATACGTGGATGACATATTCATTATTTGTGACAACGGTAATGACCCCAATCTACTGCTGCAGACATAAAACTTTTGCCATTCAGCAGTAAAATTTACTTTTGAAGTGGAAAACGAATCAAAAATTGCATTTCTTGATGTGGAACTAACAAGGAGAACTGATGGGACCTTAAGAAGGTCGATCCATAGAAAAGCTGCTTAGAGTGGTCAACTAACAAGCTTCTATAGCTGGGTACCCATTCAACAAAAGTGGAGTTTAATTAAATTCCTTGCCACCTGTATCGGACGCATCCGTAGTCCCGATGTTCTAGAAACAAAATTAGATCTTTTGAGAGAAATATTCGTCTGAAATGGATACCCACCAAGACTCATTGACAAAAATATGAAACCAAGAATTCGGAGAAACGAAACCTTTATTGCGCCTAAAAACAAACTCTGCATGAACTTGGATTTCAAGGGAGATTTGACAAGCGATATTCTGAAGAGAACGATCACATCATCTCTGAGAAAAATATTCTTTGCAGTGACGTTAAGAATAATGTTCTCCAGTCGCACACTGATCTGAAAAAACCTTAAGTATAAGATCCCACATATGATAACTTCTCTGTGCAGATATCAGTTGACCTGCTTCTGTGGAGCCAGGTACATCGGCTGTTCTGCGCGCATCCTGTTCAGGAGGATTCAAGAACACTATCCATCATGTTTGCGAAAAGGCACTAGTGGTGCTATAAGCAATACGATAACTGAACACCTGGTTAACACTGATCATTCCATTTCAACAAACGCTTCCTTCAGAGTAATCTATGAAGTCAAGAATAACCTATCAAAGGCGAAACGATTTCGTCTTCTTTGTATTACTTAAGCTCTGGTCGTTCACATAGAAAACTCAAAGCTGTGCATACAAAAGGGAATTATTCAACCACTTCTACCATCATGGTAACAACTTTGTTGATTATGATGATTTCATTTTGTTTATTTGCTTGTTTCTTTAATTGCTTATAATTCTTCTTGAACTCCTACGTAATTTCGTATCCTTTACTTTATTTCTATATTTATCCTGAGTATAACTCAATCATCAAAATATTCGTATTATCACGCAACTCCATTTTAATAATTCTTTGTGACAACTCATCACCTTTTTTGCTACCCTTGTTTCATTAACACATAATTTTCTTGACTGTTTTCGTATTACGTAACTCCACCTAAAACTTACCTACCTAAAACTCACCCCTTTTGTTAAAATAACCATAACTAATAGTATTTTTATCTGATAAACTTTATGTACACATGCATACAAAATAACCGATATGCATATATTTGCGATTGTACAGCTAAGAAAATGAATTCACCGAAATGAGACTCTTCGCTGAACTACACGTTTTGTTTTCATTATTACCTGGATAGAGATTATTCATGAACTAAGTAGACTACAACAAACACTGTATGTAAGAAGTTGTTCTTGTCTTTAAAGCTCTGATGCTTATAGGTACAAGAGGTCTTAACGGGATAAAAAACCTAACGAGAAGTGGATGAAACATTTATTAAGTTATGCTTCTTACATGTCATCTTGTGAAACTTGACTAGTCATACTACCTTAGGAGCATTACATAACCACTGGAAAAGCAACTGTGTAAACTGTGGCATTTGATAGCAGAACTATCAGTCTGACTAAACCGGAAAAAATAATTTCATAAATCTTCTAAACAGCCTATGAATAAGAGCTTATTTAGAGTTTCCGTGAAGAGGAAGGATGAAATTGGGGAATTAAAAAATTCAATTGAGTGAAACCAACGTAATTACTGAGTTTAAGTAGACCAAAGAAAATTAATTGTAAGTTACATTATCAAACATTTCTTGCCGTTGAAATCGAATGACTATATAATAATAATAATTTTGCTTTTATTCCAGAAACAGTACTAGAGGTACAGTGTGGAATTTTCAGCACATATCTATAATATTGAATCTAATTTCATCGCACATTTAAAAGGAGTATTACAAAGAGAATATAAAAAACAACAACAAAAACCAAAAAGAAACACAAAAAATAACAAAAAAAAGCAAATAAAAATACCAAGTAGAAAGGAAGATAAACACCAATAATGAAAAATATTTCAATATTTGGTAGTGGAAGCTATGATATGTGTATGCATGGCGAACAGTAACAGCTATAATCATACAAGAAGTTATGAGATGTTCTTAAGAATGTTTATAGCCAAGATGATCGGTTAATTTGATTGAACTACACTAAACAATCATAAAATAAATAAATAATAATATATATATCATTCACAGCGCATAATCGTTGAAAAATACACTAGAAAATATTACAAACTTCATATTACACCTCATAGTTGTAACTTATGTGTTGTAAGACTGTCTCCCCGTCAATACACAAATGATCTATAGAGAAATCGTACCATACTCGATATGTGCATCCATCCACGTGACTGTAGGTCATGATACTTTGAGATTTATTGGTATTCCTGACACTATTCTTCAACCTACTCCTAACTACAACTATTATCCTAACTCCTAACATCAACCCTAAGCCTAACCGTAACCCTAGATCCTAAACCTTAATCGAAAAAGCAATAACCCTACCTACTGGTATAGATTTGCAGAAAAAGTACCTAGTAAATCAGTAGAATTCTGTCTTTATCCTCTTCAAGTCCAAAAACGCAGATATGATTTGATCTGGCATGATATTTCATCCCCTGTGTCTAATAGGTTCTTGTAGGTCAGTTTTTGAAAGACCTTTACTTTTGGCTATGATACTTTAACTTCGCCCTGAAAATTTCTGTACTCTATGTATTCACACATTGTCTGAAATAAAGCTTTATTATTAAGTCTGTAAAAACCACCTCATTTAACACGATTTATGGTAATGATATTTAATGATCATAAAAATAATGTAATATTTCCAGTGCTGTTCATTGAGTTTAATATCTATTTGAAGGAGGTAAATTCCGGTTGAAGTTAGCATGCAATAACTAAGTTTTTAGTTAGATCCAGCATCACACAACACACGGAAACGGAATTATCATGATTGTGAATGTCAGTATTCATGTTCATACACAAATAACTATATTGAGACATACATAGCAATATAAATGTTACAATAGTTATAATTTCCCTTGGGGAAAAAATAAGTGAGTCATCCAGTCGAATAAGTATTAATTCAACCTCCGGATTAAAATTTAAAAGGGGATTAAAACGCAGCCACCATATATCTTTTTGCATAACAACTCCACCACCCAATAGGCACAAAGACCTAAACATTTCACAATTAAAATCGCCTGATATAGGTGGATTTCTTGTTTCCTTTTTTTGAAGAGGTCATCCATCCATTAACAGAAACAACTTGAATAACGGAAACTTATTATGCCGTTTACTCATCTGTATATTGATGCATACATATTTTGTGGTGGTTTTATGCCTGCTATGAACAGATACAATAGGAATACAGTGTGAATAGGATTTAAGTGAAAGCATTATTTAGATTAACTAACAAATTTTAGATGACTCCTAAGCTCCTATACTGCTACTAATACTAATACTACTCACATTATTACCATTATATTGTGATTTGTCATCACACAATAAGTGTTATCGTATCCTAAGCCGAATAAATAAACATTGAATACTGAAGGATAACTAGAATTGTGTCAATGTACAGTAGATAGTGTCTACTGCCCAATATGTGGAACCAAATATTCAAAAACTGTAAACACCCCATACTGGAATATTTTTACTAGGCTTGTACTGACAAATAAGATGATATGAAAACATTTGCTACTAGACTCTTTCTGTTTAAACAACTACACTGGCACTTTTGCAGTCAGTTTCTACAGCTCCTCCTTTGTTGCTATTGTAACGTGGATTTCCACAATGCACCGAAGAACTAGATAGTTTCTTCCAGCTGAATTACTAACCGTTTCAGTAATTAAACCACTACTGAAATATATCGGATGTAAGGAGTTTAATATCTGTTCTTGTGTACCACATCCTTTTTTACTATACGAACTTCTCTGCTCCACAACAGGTATATAACATAAACAGTAATGCCTGATAAGAAAACAACAAACACGCAACGTTCTTGAGTTAGTGCTCTCAAACTTAAGGGTAATAAGAAGTTCATGATATAAAAGTTGATTTCAAAGGAAGCAGTGAATTCACAGACATAGTTTGCTTTTAGTTCAACGTTGAGAATTATAGAGAGGAAAAAGATGTCCACCAAAGGAAATACTTGTCAAATATTCAGGCCCATCAGTTAAACAAGCCTTTAAAAGACTATGGTTAGTGAAACAATCCCTAAGAATCATGACAACTTCTCAGGATAGATGGCTATAGCATTAGAAAAATCACTCAGAAGAGAGAGTTTCGTTTGGTCTACAGATGCACTGCAGTTTCCCATCATCCGATAGCATCCTAATTAGGAGGTAGATATAGTTTTTTCATATGTAAGATTGGCTGCAAAATACGTCTCTTATTTAAGATGAGACAAACTACCAGGAACTGATATGACTCCAAAAATGTTTAAGGCAGGTAAAAAATCGAGGTAGTTCTATTTTGGCGGCGTAGATGTAATAATTAAATGGAAATCAACGCGTAAAATATAATATCTAAGATTCGTAATCCTGTGAAGATTAAGTAATGCTGAGAAAAACAAACTGGAGAACATCAAGTAGCTTTCAGACGCGCTAACCAATTCCAGATGCATACTTCTAACACTTGCCATATTTCTGGACCTGAAGGTCACTCCCCGGAGCATGGATGTTGAAGACATAAAGGTGTGAAAACTGCGATTTTAGGAGTAGCTATTGTCTTCCCACACATTTTCATACGATGTATTTTCACAACGCTTCATTTCGGTACTTTTTGTGTAGGCTTTCCATAGTATCGAAATTCGATGCACTTTTGCATAAATTTATCATGGTGATAAGTAAGTCGTTCACTTACGAACTGCATACAGTCTGCCAACTTAGTACATCTATTGAATGTGGAAAAACAGCAATAATTAAAAGTATTTTGAAAAACTTAAATGAATATCAAAACTTTTCTAATGGAAGCTCATCTTTACCTTTCGCATGATTCATCAACAATGAACAAATGGTGAACCATGAAATGATTTGCAAATTAACCTGATTTAGATAATAATTCTACACCTATTTCTAAAAAAATAAACATTTTTGATTTTTACTATGGTGATGGTGGGATACAGACAGTGTGTGCCAACGGAACATTATTCTCACATATTCCCACAGTTCAGTTCGACATTAGCAACAGAATACGATGTATCTATTTGAACATTATATTTGATGTTAAAGACAGGATACTTGTCCCATGGTTATATACTGCATTAACAACAGAATGCTTTGGTTTCTGTGTCTTGCCTTCTATTGTCACACTATGAATAAAGAACGTCTTTTAACCTATGTTGTTATCATCTTCTCATGGATTTTTATTGTTGAAGAAGACTTTAGTTGGATGATGATGACTAACAGTGGAATCCAGGATAACGCGCCTTTCGTCCTATTTGGGACGTCCTGGATTCCACTGCTTATCACCATCCACCAATTAACTTCTGATTACATGTCCAGACATCGTGTAAGCATCGGCACAAGTAGCCGACATGTCAACCTGAGACCGAGCACGTTGATCCAGTCAGGAGACGGGAAAATCTAAAATTCAGTTGCAGAAGACAGTTTGAAGAAAACTTACACAAATCCTTTTATTATTCTTCATGGTCAAAAGTCGTACCTATATCTAAATAAATTCCTGAACCTATCTATTTAATATATCTCGTCATGATATCTCTGGTGGGCTTAAAAGAATCCTTAATAATAATAATATTTTGAAGGAAAATCGTCGTTTTATTCACCACATAATACGGTTGTAAGTGGTGAACCACTGCTATTGAAAACCCTTAGTAGCGAAAATGTTAAAGACGATGGACTGAATGATACAGATATAAAAAGGATTTGTCCATCTCTTCCAGACAAGTATATTATACTTATCTCACGATGCATAGAGAGAGGTTACCTTTCTAATTAAACAAAATTCAATTTAGCTACTTGTCTAATTCAATGTAGATATTCAATTAACGTACTTTAATCGATATAGATCATATCAATAGGAATAGAAATTAGTCTGTTATCATAGGATACCGGGGAATTTAGTCCAACAGAGTAATTCTTCCCATCAAATTGTACCCAGTCAAGAGAGAACTGGAAGAGACATTTTGACATCATTTACAATAAGTGTCTTAGCTCTCGATAGGTTAACATACCTCGTATAAGTGTTCCTTTGCCCTTCAGTAAGCATCTGGACATATCTACTTCTTTTGTTTTCCGTCTGTTTTACGTTAGAGAATTATTAAGTGAGCTAATTAAATTTAACTAACAGTATTAAGTAGGCTACTGTAGTAAACCTTGCACTGGATTAACCAGAATGAAAAAAAGAGCAAAAAAAGGTCTATTTCCGGATTAGTAGAAACTGTTAATGCTTTCATGATTTTGTTTCAACCGACTGGTCCATTGAAATGAATATCGATTGAAATACTATTTTCATTCATAATTTAGGGCTAGTAAGTAGGTTATGTGAGTGGATAATTTCTCTACGGATAAATTATGGGGAATGCTTAGGTTAGCGTGATAATTTCAAATATTTTCCTCGTCCAGCAAATAAACTCATTTAGCAGTGTCATGGCAACGAATAATTGATAATTGATTTAGTCGAGTAAATCCAGTAAACTCATACGATGTGATGTTGTTATTGTAAATGCTGCGGATAGTATGATTGACTGAACTTATGGTGACTGGTAATAATATGAATTCAGTGAAGGATTAGTAAGATGGAAAAGCAAACTTGAGAGTTTCTAAGTGAACCGATTTCAGTGTTCAAGGAAAAGAATTGTACAGAAATTGCCATTAAAAAATATTTAATCACTGAAAATAATTTCTTTTGCTCAATTTTAGTTATTTTCATTAAATCTGGATGGTAATAATGCTGCGTCATTTAGATATATGTGGTCATTAACAGTCAGGGCCAAAAAAATTAAACAGGCAATTCTACAAGTAACGTCTACGAGGACAGTCAATTCTTCGACCAAATGAACAAATGAACGCGTACTGTAGTCCTATATGACATGAAATATGACGCTTCAATCAGTCTAACTAACTAAAACATGTGGGCTAATCTTACTGACTTTTAAGTGTTCCACTTCCCTCGAAAGTGGAGTGATCATAAGTGAGTAGCTACTAGGAAGTAACTGTAACTTGTTTTGAACTAGTTGAAATTTGTCCACTGGTGAATTCACCTAAGTGATTACTTACGGCATTTCACTCTACTTAACACTGTCCGGTTCAAACCATTTAATGGTGAATAGTGACTTTCCTTCACTGTTATGGGACTCTACATATTTTAGCTTCATACCGGAATCGTCACGGTAAAATACTATTGAAAAGATTATGAAGCTGCGAATTTCGTTGAATTTAACGGTTTGGTTCAGACAAATCTGAGCAAAGATATCTTTTTGACGGTTTTTTCCGCAAAAGCTGTGCAACCGTTACTATGTTGAACTGAATAACAATAATAATAATGACTATGTAAACTTATATATAGAAATGCTATTCTACAGCTTCTGAGGATGAAAACACCAAAAGTTTCTTTGTTGAGCTACTTGTTCTTTCCTCTTTATTGTCCTGATGGGTTTTTCTGTGGCCAGAGAAATCTAACTTAAAAAGTGCCATTTGCTGTATGAAAACTCCACTGTATTTGATATTTTGCATTCAGTACATTAAAGTTCTAGGTGTTAGACTTCAAAAAGAAACTAATAAGCTGCTTTCAGAGTAGTGTACTGACTACTTAGACATCTCAGTAACCAGTAAAGTGTTAAAAATAAGTTAGACTTTGAGTATTTATGCAGACTGGAAGCTGCCGAACTCATTTCACCCGAACGACTGACGCATAACAGTCGGTGGCACAGTGGTTAGGACTCTCACTGACCATGCACATGGTCCGAGGTTCGATCCCCTACCGACCCACACCTGATATCTATGGTCGGCCTGCAAAATTTGGGCTACCGATAACATGCTGAAAATTCCATACTTGTACCAAAAATACAGTGTGGAATCAAGCTGTAATCAAAAATAAAAAAAAATAAAAAAAATAATATACTGACGTTTTCATAAAAACATAAGGATGTCTTCCTGAGATCAAGAAGTTTACACACGCTTTAAGTCTACATTCGTTTGACAATCGATGCAAATCTGATGGTAAATGGCGATTGTGTTATAACTTCGAAACACTGATAATGAGCACTAATTATTCCTTTTAGGACTATATATAATAAAAACCTATTACTCATGCAAAAAATATTGAAGTTGAAATAAATATTTGAAGGTTAAATTTGTAGATACTTTTTTTTAAAATAAAACAATATATTTTACTTAATTTAAGATAACTGATGGATAACACTGGTTGATATGTATCCATATAATATGTGTGTTTTGTTTGACAGTTTGATCTTGGTGACATGTATCCATATAAATTGTGTGTTTGTTGACATGTCTGCTATATTTTGCTATGTATATATGGATCGATACTCCACTATAATTAGCCAATCATGTTAAGACTGTCTATTGATTTGTTCACTCACTTGTTTGGACATTCATATATATTTTTGCTCGCACACTCTTGTGTGAATTGATTCTCCTGGTGTTTTGGAAAATAGAAGTATCATCGCAAACCTAGTGGTCTTCTGATTTCCGTCTTTCTTGCGTCATGAATATTAAATTCTCGACAAGTACATAATAACAATTTGGCGACGAGTACATAATACTGATTCAGACCTTCTATATATTTGTTTTTGAAACTGACAGACATCTGATTTTCCTTTCTGATGACGATGCAAGCAAAGTAGGCAGGTGAATTTTGTGGTTTACTTTGAAATCCTTTTTTTAGATTGCAACTATAAAGAAAATTATCCAACTTAATATGAGGCATATTTCCGAAACCACTGCCAGACTTTTGATAACTTTTGGAAACCAGCACGGTCACTTCCCTCAACATCACACTGACTTGAACACTCACAGGCATATTAAAATAGAACAGATTGTATCATTGTGAGAAAAACCATTTTGGCCCAAACAAACGTTCCCACCTTCTACTAATCCAAGAACACAAATTAGAAGTCAAACGATATAACATACATTTAGCTATATCAGTGCATGTTGACAAATAAGAAAATATGAAACTCTTATACGGTAGAAATACTAAGAATGCTGAGGAATTCCCAGAGGCTTGGCACTTATATCAATATTCAGTTGGCAGACATGAATACATATCAAGTTTATCACTCACACTAGGCCATTGAGTTGAATCCCAATGGGAAGCGACGAGTGTGTCGTCCTAGTGTAACATGGAGGAGATCATGTGAGGGAGAGATGAGAGAGTTTGGGTAACCGTGGACCCAGCTGAATAGGACGGCAGAAAACAGAACAAATTGAAGATGTGCAATTAAGTGTTCTCTGAGACAACACTCGGAACGCAGGAGAATAATGATATCAATAGTTTTCAATCAATAAAGGTAACGTATACTATCAACAGGTCACATACTGGATCAACAAGACGATCACTATCACTGTATATGAATGGAACCCAAAAAATACTTCCTGAAACAATGAATCATAACTATAGTCATAGAGCAGATTTTTATTTTGCACACAGTGGATTCCAAAAGTTCAGTTTAGTTTAAAGTCGGGGTTGAATATGTTGTCCGGAAGGAAAATGGAATCTCCACGATTAAAGCACCGAGATGACAAAACACAGTAAAGACAATAATTGCAATCAGTCATACACAAATTCACATTTTCCTGTACTTATAAAATTGGCCTGGTTGTATCATTTTGCCAGTCAATAATCATAAAATGATGAGAAATGAACTTTGTGGTTATATTAATAATGTTAGGGCTAAATAACGGTGATAAGGAGGGCAATAGTGGAAGCACGACAATGGAGACACTTCAACTCTGATCAATACTAGGCACTACCGAAAGACTAAGTAATCAAGTAATCAAATTTCAAATAGATAATAAAGACATTTAAAAAAAAGTGAAATAAAGCAATAAAAAAACCGAGCTAAAACATTCAAGTGGTAAAATTGGTCAATTTTATTTTCAAAGCGTAAGTGACGGGCTTTGTTAAACAGGCACTAAACAAAACTATTAAAGTTATTTTATCAGTAACCGTAGTTTCAGCTTTAGATTAGAGAAGTGGAGGAGGAATGCAGGACAGTCGTGTTGGGAAGCATCCACTGTTTATTAGGAATCCCATAGTGGGATCCAAGAATCCAACCAAATCAGCTGCTTGATATGTTATCATATATGGCTAACGAATGAAATCAATGGCAAACCGGCCACACTTCCCTTCATTCTTCTCTCTCCAAAATTAACGCGGACCGATGAGAGTTCCTTTAAATGCTCTTGTTCAGTAGGCTTACTAGTTTTAGTCCAGTTTTTGCCATACTGTTATTGTACTCTTTTGTGCAAACCATCTCTTTTTGTCTACACCATACGAAGCTCCTGCTTTAAATAATAATAAAAAATAATAATGTAAAACAGAAATCCAAACCGTATCAACAAAATCTCATTAAAATGCAAAGTAATAGGTTTAATTACTTTTTTTTTGCTTTCATATTAATAAGCTACAATTCAGAATTTCCTAATTTAACTCAGAATTTATTTATTCGGCTGACGGAAATCAACACGTTGCTAGGCTACTCAAATGAATTAGAATGTCCATATTCTAGTTCATTCTAGGTATTCAGTAGCAGTTTTGTTAAAATGCCGACTAATAACCTGGACTGACTGAGAACTTTTCGACTAACTACTTTTAAGGTTATCAGGTGTAAAAAATAATGTAAAAATATTAAAAAACAGACTGAATGATAGTGAAAACTTACTAAGAACAAAAGTATTTAAGACTACTGTATTTAAATAAGGACATTTTCCATGGATTTACTGCAAAACTTTTCAGGTAGAAACTTTGACTAAATAATGAGATGTGACTCACCCAACGTAGAATAATTCATCAGATAGACAGTTGGTGTCCTGGCTTTGTAATGAGAAAAGATTTTCTTTTTATATTCAGAAATGCATTCATGAACGTCAGTTATTTTAGTTACGGATATACAGACTGCTAGTCTCTAACTGTGACAGAATTCCATCCACTCCACAACGATACCTTGAAATTAAAACTTATCCTGTGATTCCTACTAGATGAATTTCTCTGTCCTTCATAGCACGTTTCACGTTCATGAATGTTGATGAATGTTAAAAGATGTGTAGAATGCTGTTAGGTTGTAAAGACTGAAGAAAAGTCTACCTTATACTGGCATTGGACTGCGACCAGCTAGTCATTTTCATTCGGGTGCTGTCTTTTACTTCTTTTTTAACTGACCAGGCAAAGTTGTGTATCTTTAGCGTCATCACCAGAAGATGAATTGTGTATGCAATTGTAAATGTATTAGATCAATCATGAAGGATATTTGCTGTGGACTGAAAATCAAATTTGATCAAATGCTATTAAGAAGTGCGTAAGCAAAGGCGTATCTTTTTATACTGATGTTGTTTCAGTGGCCTAATGAATAACAATAGATGTGGGGTTTGAGTCGCTTTGGGGACACAACCATTTAATGGTATACAAGTATATCCAGCCGAGGATTATCTAATAATATAAGACTCGATTTCTGAATATCATTCTCACCAACTAGATAATATAATGCTATCCTCAAGACAGTGTTGAAGTATACATACTAGGAGGCAGTGTATCAACAGTGACTGTGCATCTGCATCCTATAAAATCAGTTAACAGGAAACTCAAAATAATTTTCAAGTGTTGGTATGTTGGGATTTGATTGGTTACAGGATTTTATCATGAGCTGACATCAGTTAGAGAACCATTGGAAAACCTGGGAGTATTGGACAGCTGTTTCGTCAGCCCAGTTTGGGAATCTTCAGAAGTACCCACCCACAACCGGGATTCGAACCCAGGACCTTCTGGTTACAAGGCCAGTCCGTATACCATTAAGCCATTGGGACCCGATCCAATGACCCATGAATTCTAACTTCTGCCAATTCATGACGTAGCGCGACCCCTAGACAATGTCTCCGACGAGTTTTTATCCTCACACCCGACCTGCTGCAATCTACTGGTCTAATTTTATATCGGAAATACTGTAACTTTTTTTACTTCAGTCAGAGTCAGAATATTTTTAGTAATCACCACCCGATGTTTTTTATCCATGCCATGAAATGACAAGTGGCTAAGAGCGGGAATTTCAATTCTGAATTTCTCATCAAAATCATAATTCCCTTCTAAGTTGCACGTTTTGTGATAAAGTCATCTGTTAATGGAACTGTCACTAATGAAATTTTTGTGTTTACTCAGCTGTGAAGTATTATCCATAGAGAAGATTCATTGGGAATGTAGATATGTGTAAAGCATACTTCACGTCTTAAATCACAAGATAAATAATTCCTTATTCCTTCCGTTTAGTAAGAATTTTCTAAGTCTATGAGCCTAGTCACAAGGCCTAGAACTTAGTAGTTATTAGGTCCATAGATCGTCAGGAAGCCTGAAATAAACATGTAAAAATAGGCTTACTGATGATGACATACATATATTATAAGGTATCTGCTGTAATATATCCACGCAGAAATTATGGTTTTTATCCACATCGAACAGCATGAAATTGTGTTTTGTGTTGAAAATGGTAAGTTGCAAATGGTAGACTATTGGTGTCCCTTGGGAGCTTAAATATGGCTAATATCTTTCTCTCTCTATAACCTATTCACGAATACTTGATGTGTTGCTGAAGCCGTGTCTTTCCAACGTTAAAGAAAAAAGTGGGATAGCTTTGATAGGGCATCTGACTTCAAACTGTATCAGTTAATAAACTGATCAACTACTCTTCTGTCCACCTCAGAAAATATTTCAAAATATTCACAAATCATAAAATTTCTTTAAATCTCTGGTGTGTTAATAAAGAAACTTGTTAGGATTTATTGTAGTGTCACGCTTGGATTTTGCGTTTTTAAAATTTTCAGTCAGTGATGTTAAGGTATGTTGAATTTCTTATCAGCTAAATCCAAATCTCAGTTACCGTATGCACTAAACGTGACCTCACCACAAGACATGGTGAAGTCTATGGCTAAATTTTATTCCTTACTCAAAATTATCTTCATTCTCCTACCTTATTACTGTTGGTTGATGTTAGACTTTCAAAAATCTTGATAATAGGTTTTGAAATTGATGTTACACGTCAGCAAGATACATATGAACGTGAAGGCGAATAATGTCGCCTCAGAGACAGAAGTTGTCACCACTGAGCAACCAGTTATTATTCTGAAGCACCTCTGTACAGATCTAAAAAGAACTTACGGGGGTAGTTGTTTATATATTACTTTATATATTACAGTGTTCAAATATTAATTCATTATAATTATATAAAAAACTAAGAGGATTTCAAGCTTTATGAATTTCTTGTTTTAATATACTGCATCATGACAACTAAAGGTAGGCATTGTATAGTCTATTATTTGTTCTTTTAGTTACAAACATCGAAAAACACCTGATGTCTCTTATTTTTAGACTACAGATTTCTTGGGTCCTTCCTGAATGTTTAATTTTTTGAATTGTTACGGAGTTCAACTGCCTGAACCCTCTGCTAATTTTGATAAATTGAAAGTTCTTAATAACGTCTGACTACACACATACACTTTCCGAGTGTTTTAACAATGTTTACCTGACTTAATTAAGCTTCTGGTGGGCTTAAAACTTCAGCTGCTGTTTATATTATCTGGCGGCTTTCTTATTCACTGTACTAGTTCTCGGATAAGGCGAGAATGTCTAAGGATTAGTTTCTTGTCATGTATTTCTGCAAGTTAGACTGCAGTATGAATTCAATAATTTCGGACCTTTGATTCTTCTGAAGTGATAAAATCATAAATATTAAAACACCTAAAGCTATGAAATTGTGAATGAACATGAATTTCGTCCAACAGTCTTAGTTTCTGATACATTTTCAAAATTATATGAAACAAAAAGTAGTAGGAGAGACCAAAAAATGACACTAATAACCCACATTGTGATTCACCATAGCACACACAGACAAGGGAATACACACATACACAGACACATGTCAAATGAGACAATTCACTGTGTACGCCTTAAATGTCACATTCACGGTGTGTTTTTGAATACTAGTCTGTGAAACAGCTACATATATATGTATGGTAAGACTAAGCACTTTTTTCGCCAGTTGTCTAGTTTTCACCTTTTTTTTGACATACAAAATGCTCTGACGTAAAGAATTCTCTCTCATTCTGTCTATAAGTCTGGCACCTGGTTGATACAATTCTCGACCTTGTCAAGTATTGTTTACATACTGCAGTCAAACTATATATAATCATCCATAATAGGACATTTCAGACATATAAAGTTTGTTTACATTTCACTGACAGCAAATACAATGGATTTTTGTGACACTGCACTGCAGAAATCTTGCTGCACATAAGTAATGATACGCAGACATTGGACTGACTATACAATTGCAAAGTGACAGTGTTCGGACAAAAAAAGTGAAGTGGGTGGAATATTTTTTCAGGGAGAAAAGAAAATGACTGTTTCTGTCTTGCGGATAGTGAAATAAATTGAGAAAGATGAAAGAAGACTAATGAATCTTTTTTAAATTAAATATAAAGTGTAGACATTTTTATGAAAATGCAACAATCCAATGTACTTTATGTCTGTTAGTTTAACTCTTTCACAGTTCTCCGCAATAGATGTCATCAACAATATGTATATGCATTATAAATATTCCAGTTCTTTTGTGCTTTTTTTTTAAAGCATCTTCTCTTTAATCTAATTTCGATGCACATTAATGTAAATCAATATATTAGACAGCTGAATAACGTGGAGTCCAAGGGGATATGAGGAAGTATAACTTCCAACATGTGGGGCTTCACTTCGCTGTATTCTTGTATGTTTACAAAGGTATCTGTAGCCAGTGTGCACAAGTAGCATTAAACCAACCAGTTTTAAGAAGTTACTATATATATATATATATATATATATGTTAGAGAACCGCTGGAAAAACTGGGAGTACTGCACAGTTGTTTCGCCCTAGTTTCGGACCCATCATCAGCACGTACTCACCCTGCAAACCAATACTAGCTACTGATTCAGCACAAGAAGTTACCAATAGTTTCAATGAAAATTCGTAACCGGCGGGGTAAAATAAGTCTGGTAAGATAATAGTTACTCGTGTATAACAGTGGTTGCCGGTTCCGCTACATATATATATATATATATATATATATATCAGTCCTTTCGTCCCCTAAAAGCTGTCAGAATATTGGTGACATTTTGGCTCCTGTTGGCTGTGAAACATTCATAAGCTTGCTGTGAGTCAGTCCATGGTAGTAGCAGGTTATTCAAGGTCATTGTGTAACTGCTGAAAAATCGTGAAGTATTACTGTCTGTTTCTGCGTCTATTAATGTTTATCTATCATATAAAGGTGATAAATATGAATTTTGGGGTGAATATGTTTTTATAATTAGATATACTAACTCTTTTGCCAGAACACGTAGAAAGCAACTCAGAATATCTCTGTGATCACTCTGAAACACTACTTAATCAACTGCAAAAAATGTTTAAAATCATTTTATAATTCCTAACA
The DNA here is from genome assembly GCA_944472135.2 of Trichobilharzia regenti. Classification (NCBI taxonomy): domain Eukaryota; kingdom Metazoa; phylum Platyhelminthes; class Trematoda; order Strigeidida; family Schistosomatidae; genus Trichobilharzia; species Trichobilharzia regenti. Next base: position 38,015,146 of record OX235270.1, read on the forward strand.
AAATAGGTATTGCGTACTCTGTAAACTGAAATATTTTTATTATTAACTCTAGCCAATGGAAGAAACCAACTATTAAAACTCAGTTTATTTTAATTTGTATTTATTCCAGCTACCAACTCATCCTCCAAATCGCTGAGTTTCCTAATAAGTTTGTTATCATTAAAGACGCTGGGTTAAATTAAAAGAGCTATTATTTTCTTTATGTTTTCGACCAATACACAGAAATCAATCCTTTTTCTTAGAGTAGCTTCAGGCAATATAACTAAAACCATTTAATGCTCATACTGACATATGATTCGAGAATTTCTCATCCTGACGAAGCTTATACAATTTCTTAGAAGGGGAATTTTACCTATATCTACACAGGGTACTCAACATGCTGTAAATAATGTATTTTAAAGAATGCTTAGATGCGTTCATTCGTCTACAATTCAGTGTTTGAAACTGCTCAAACTCAGAAATCTAAGGATGCAGTAGATTTGACTTATAGTCAAATGTTTGAATTCATCTATATGTATTCTCTACAAGGTTTGATAATGACACTTGCAAGAATTACATAATTTCTTTGGGCTAACGATATCCTATGAATAATGTCAGAACAAAAATGGAATAAGCGATGTTTTCACTAAGGCCCGTATGTACTTCAATATTTCTAAAAATGTCAACATTTCATTCAAGCATATTACAGTGTGTAGTGTCGATTGTTATATGATCAAATTGCTTGTATCACAACCTTGATATCCAATGTTGTACTTTCTCCTTCCTACTTATGTGTCTTTGTCAATGTAAATTGTGAAATGATGGATCTGGTTCTGTTAATCAAATATTCAACACAACCGAAATTCAAAAAGAAATATATCACCAGTCAAAATAACCTTGGAAATGTTTGACATGATATCACTTTATCTCCTGTGGGACTCATTTAGACTGTGAATGAAGCGATCTTAGAACTTGTAGTGAAAGATAATCAGAGTTTTCAAGTATTGGTTTTGTAGGGATTTTGTTTGATTGCATGGAAGATTGAATCATGAGCTGACATCAGTTAGAGAACCACTGGAAAACCTGGGAGTACTGGACAGCTGTTTCGTCCTAGTCTGGGACTCTTCAGCAGTACGCACCCATCATGATTCGAACCCAGGACCTTCTAGTGGGAAGCCGTGACCAGTAGGGTACAGCAGGTTGAAGATGAGGCAGTAACTCATCGAAGAAGACATTGCGAAGTGGTCGCGCTATGTCGTGAATCGGCAGAAGTTAGAATTCAAGGACCATTGGATCGGGTCTCAGTGGCTCAATGGTCTACGAGCTCTCCTTGTAACCAGAGGGTCCTGTGTTCGAATCCCGGTGGGTGCGTACTGCTGAAGAGTCCCAAACTAGGACGAAACAGCTGTCCAGGACTCCCAGGTTTTCCAATGGTTCTCTAACTGATGTCATAATAAATAATAATAATAATTTTTCCTTCACGTTCCCAGTGGAACATAGGGCTCCAAGGTTAATTTTTTAATTTTTGGGGGGTTCCCCCAACCTTTCCTTTCCTTTTTGGGTCAGCTCATGATTAAATCCTCCATGCAATAATTAGAGTTGATAAAATTCATTGAATGTTTACGTGTGTTTCTTTGGCTATATATGTGTTTGTGCACATGTATGCATATATGAAGTGGTTTATTATGAAGAGAAGAGGCAAGGCACAAAGAAAAATAAAGCGATTAGTGTCTACAAAGAAATATTTGGGTTGAAATTCTCTTCACCCCTGTTCTTTGTCTCTTTTAGCCACCATGGTTTATCTTCACAATTATGTATGCTCACCTCTTCAATCACTTAATTGTATTCACATTATTTTGAGGGGGGAAATATAACAAGATTTGATGAAGAAGGTAGAATAGTTAGAAAAGGCATAATTTAACATAATAATAAAATCAGATTCTTCGGTGTTGTCGTGTTCCCTGAATTGGGGATTTAATTGTGAAAGTATGAAGACAATCAAAGCTACGCAATTAAACTTAACATCTCAGACAATGCACCATAACAAAACAGAAAACATACATCCTAGCTACAAATTTTCCCTATTATATCAAAATTAGGTTTTTCCTGAGTGAAATTATGCTGTTCGACTGCTAACTTTTTAAAAATAAAGTATCTCGTTTGTTTAGCTAATCAATGAAATGCATTTAGGATAATTGAAGCTAATGTCTTTAAGGCAGTATCGTGTTCCATTGAGTCTAAACATTTCAGTGCAAGAATGAAACTGAATGCATACTAATCACAAATTTATGATGACAAACACTTCACTGGTAGTCTATTATTTCCTGTATATTACCTTTCAGATGTTAAAAGTTGACTGTACTTCATCTTCTCTATTAGTCCGGTGTTTGATGAGGGTGAAAACAGAAATATGAATTTCAACAGTATGACCTGAATAACATATCTCCTAATCTCTGACAGAAATAAGAACACCTTAGTCTTATTCTGTACAAATAAACAGTGGAAATATCAGTTTGGAGAAAATACTAAGGTGTATATTGCTGGTTGTTTTACTGCTCGTTTTGATATATTGATGAATGCCCGGACACAAAAGAAATTCATCCCGTTTACCTTAAATGACATACTGGCATAGTGAATTGTAATTACTGTAGGATTCCCTAACTTTAGAGTTTTGTTTTCCGTAGTCCGACCACCTGCCTAGTGAGAAAGTTATTTTTCAAGTTATAATATCCAAAAGAGATGTATGACTACTCATTCCTCTTTGTGTGAATAATTCAATCATGTGTTTTAATTTCCACGCAAATAATTCCATGTTAAAGGCCCAACTAAAACCATGGCAGGTAATCGAGCGTTTATGGTTTAAGGTACATAGGTGGTTGAGAGCCCTGAAATTATTCAGTAGACTTTCACAATAACGGATATTAGCCAGTCTTTTTTACGGAATCCACCCTCTAAAATAAGGCGAAGTAGCTGTCCAGTCTTCCACCATTTTCAGTAGTTTTTCCAGCTATTTTCGATTTGTAACTAATGAAACCTAAAACCAACCCAAATTTTATGAACCGAACACCCTAACATCTCAATCCAAAAAAAAAACATTCCAAGAAGTCTAAAGGTCTAAAGTCTAAAGAACACTAAACAACACGGAAACGTGAGATTTTCTTAAACTCTTGGTGGTGAATAGTGTCTATGCAGCTTAAAATTTTTAGTGATGAAATCCAACGACCAATACGATAAACTCACTTAGCTTAAAACCGTTTTGGAACTGCTTTCTGCGGATAAACAACTGCGAAATGAAGTATTCGAGTTTCGTCCCACTCAGAAAAAGAATAGGTGATGGTGTTCTCAGCACTCATCATTACCACTTGCTGTAAATTTAGATAACAGTTGGGAATTCATTAGGCATAAGTGACAATAAATTTTCCCTGGGCACCTTTTAGAGATTCTTTGCACTTATTTGTTTGAAAAGGCATTTCTTAAATCTTACTAACTGTAAGTGATAAAATCTCTTAAAATAATCCCAGACTATTTAGACAATTAAAACACACTGAGATTATTTTAAGTAAATTTATAGTGATTCAGTCGAACTCGGTGCTCAGATTACTCCAGGAAATTCGTAGCATCTATGGTTTTTGAAGATTTAGAATCTTGCTAGCTGTAATGGTTAGTGCGAAAAATCCATACTTTTAAAACGTCCAAATTTTCATCTTCCCTCCTGAATAGTTTTCACAGCACTGACGTTAGATTAAGAAAGATGACAGTTTCTTGACAAAAAAAAAGAAACTACAGTCAAAAATTGAAATTTATGTTACGAAGTTGAAAAGCGATTGATAATGAATTTGATGACATGAGAGAGCTGAAACTGTCAAACCTCTAAACAACGCTTTAGCACATCTGCTCTTAACAGAGCTGTAGACTTAGTGCTGCACAACACTATGAAAATAAAATTTAATTAAAAATAATTTGTAGACTAAGTTTGATAGTTTTATCACACACACACACACACACACAAACACATCTATTTTCTTTTCCATTGATGATGATGATGATATCATTCACTCTTGCGTGTTAGTGTTTTATCTTTACCTAGATCTGTTTCAATTTATGCATTCTCTTAACACACAAACATGTTTATAATTCTGAATATGTTTTCATTTGCTTGTTTTCTTGTTTATTTGTTTGTGTGCGTCAGAAGACACTATGAAGGTAAGTATGAGAGCCTGTGCTATTAACCAAGAAGTTGGAATGCTATTCAACTGGCTAATCAGGGTTCTGTATTTTTCAGCTAGTCTAAAATCCACCAAATTATATGATCAAAGAGACAGATTTTATTCACATTTTTATCTTCTTCTCGTGCTATAATCATGCATAAAATGTAAAAGATTGAAAGTCATTTCCTGTCATAGAGTGATGTTTTAATAGACTCATCCTCTTGGGGGATAAGATTTAAAGATACTACCAGTAAACACTAGAATGATAGTAATTAAGAGATATTGCAAAGAATGAAGCTATGAAACACGGATACAGTAAACAATTAGTGTTTTGGGATAAAATGTTATAGCCTGTCTTCTTCCTATAGTGTGTTATAATGCACAGAATACAAGCTACCGACCGTTTCCAGTAGAGATATCACACACTCGGTTGGTCGATTTTTCCGCTTAAGCATTAGGCATATCGTGATACTGATTAGACAACATGTTTATTCTCATTATATGAGACTTAAATTGGTAAAGTGTAGAATTAACTAATTCGAATTCATCAGCAATAAGCTGTGTGCGTAGATTTCGATCCTCTGACTTTCATCAGTCATAATTAGTTGAAAACTGTAGGCATGTTAGTTCTATTTTGAGATTTTTAATCCATTCAACCACGTTTACTCCATGAACAGTCATTATTAAAATCTTCCTACTGTGAGTCTACTGCTCTTTCAAAAATTCTCTTTATGTGGATGACTTAACCCTTTTGATGTAACTTTTTATTTCCTTTAGTGCAGGTGTCTGAAGTGAAAATGATACATTGTCGATGAATACCAGTGTGTATAGCCCTTGTTTACGAATACCTTTACAAGCGTCTGGGACGCTAATATAAATAAGATCAACTTCACTGCTTAGTGATCCCACCGTAAAGGCTGAAACACAACACTTTAATAAATTTATCTTTACAATTTTGAGTCACCTACTCTTCTAAATCTGATAGTCTGCTTGATACTAGACAGTCACCTTCTTAAAAATTGTCATTCAAACAGATATGAATCGTTTTCATCGACTGTCTTAAATTCACTGGCCTGGGAACAAAAATGATACAATGTCAGTAATTTCAACCACTTAGTGATACAAAATTAAAAAGGTTTCATGAAGTAATTTTTACCGTTTTCATAACTTCCATGTCATTATTTTTTTAAACTTTATCACGCTAGGATAACATGTTTTGTTTTTTTTCCACAAGAATGCATGATAAAATTTCTTTGTTTTTTCAAAATTTTTGAATTTGAAATAGTTATTTTCTTGATATAATTGTGAGTTTATCGATTGGTTGAATTAATCTCCTTTTTCCTTCTTCTTCACTAATATTCACCTTAAATTGGTGGGTAGTATAAACATGTAAAGGAAATCTTTTACACTAACTCAGCAGCATAAAGAGCAAGATTCAGATTTTCAACACAAATGTGAAGTTATTTGGTCCTTCTATACGGGGTCAGAAACTTGATGATAGTGTCACGAAAAGCATTCCCAACAAGTTATAGAATTTTGTCCACAGCTGCCTTTTTGCTAACGCCACTTTGAAGATCCAATAGCCTGTCAGAAATAATTAAGAACAAGATGTTATGAGAACAAATTAGCCAAGAGCTAATCGTGTTCAACAAATATGCCAAAGAAAACGGAGATTTATTGGGGCACACAGTGTGGAGGCAGTCGAATGACATCACACGCTAGGTCATCACTCAAATGGAAAGCAAAGAGTGGGTCGTCTGCATGAGGGTGACATGGAGGGGGGAGATCGTTTGCAGAGGGGATGAGAGACTATGGGGAATTGTAGGCCCATGTGAATAGGACAATAGGGAATATAACAAAGTGGAGGTGTGTTGTTGAATGCCTATGTTCCAATCAGAACCCAAAGGAAAATAATAATAATAAAATATGCATGTGAATGCGTGTATGTTTTTACATGTAGACATGAACGCAAAACTGGGACCAGAAAACATAGGAAGAGAACTCATCATGGGTAGAGGGCACTTTGAGAAATGAATGAAAAAAGAGAATTCTTCGGAGACTTCTGCACCTTCAATGAACTGATGACTGATGACAGCGTATACAAGCACAAGGATATTCACAAGGCTATGTGGGTGTCACCAGACGGGCTAACCGAAAACCTAGTTGACTTCATCTCAATCTCAGGGAAGTGGAGATGCAGCTTACTGAACACAAAATTAGGAGGAGAAGCAGACATCGGCTCGGACCACTATCTCGTGCAGGGGACACTTCAAATCAAATTAAAAACTTTCAAAGAAACAGGAGCTGCAGAAAGACCACAAGCTAAGTTCAATACTCAATAACTGAAGGGTCAAGCCACAGAGGATATCTTCGCTGAGATCACAAGGAAAAAGGCTGAGACACAAATCAACACTAGCGAATAGAACAGCCCGAAAGTTGTGTGGAGTCAAACCTGAAATGAATTTCTAGACAGAAAGAAGAAACAGGACAAACAGTAGCTCACTACAGACACGTGGAAACTGATAGAAGAGAGAAGGATGTTGAAACAAAAGATTATCTAGTGCATCGACGAGCAAAAAAGACAGGAGTTGAATGCAAGTTACAATACACTGAACAAAAGACTAAGGAATGCCAGGGAAGACAAAAGAAAATATTATGAAACTTTGGCAAATGAAGCAGAACAGACTGCAGGCAAAATAGACCTTGCAACACTTTGCCGAACAACTAGGTCACTATTGGGGAAGAGATCAACACAAATTAAGCCAATGAAGGATAACAATTCGAAGTGAATCACCAAACAGATGGAGCAAAGGAAACAGTGGGCTGAACACTTCAAAAGACTTTCAAGTCGACCGTCACCTACAACGTGCCCAATAATACCAACAGCAGAAGCAGACCTTCGACGAAAACCGAAATCCTGAAGGCCATAAAATGTTAAATCTGGAAGTGCAGCAGGACCAGACGGGATCCCCGTGAAAGCATTGAAAATGGACCCTAAGACATTAGCGTACTTGATGACATCACTACTGAAAAAGGTGTGGAAAGAGGGCAAGGTACCTGCTGGTTGGAGGAAAGGCCACCTATTCAAACTGCCAAAGAAAGAGACTTAATTCATTGCAAGAAATGGCGTGGCATTGTGTTCCTGTCTAACCCAAGCAAAATACTAGGCCGCATCATCTTGGAGAGAATCAAAATCACCCTAGATGAAAAGCTTAGACAGGAACAGGCTGGATTCAGGAAGAACAAGTCATGCATCGATCAAATAGCAACAGAGCTTGGAATGGCACTCATCTCTCTGCTTCAACTTCATTGACTTTGTAAAGGTCTTCGACAGCGTCGATCAAAAGGTGATTTGGCAACTACTTCGCTACTACGGGATGCCATCGACAACTATACACCTCATCCAAAAGTTGTACGATAACTCTACGTGCCAAGTGATCCACAACGTGAAACTCACGGAATCCTTCGAAGTGAAAACGGGAGCAAGACAAGGCTGCTACAATGCCACACTTGGATATACCAAACTACATAAAACCGAAAGACAGTATTTCAATGAGATTGAGTTACTGAGAGGTGTTTTTTAACTCTATTATGCATTCAAGACCTTCGTAATCACTGGAAGAGAAAATATCTAGTCTTAGCTGAGAAGATTTTCTTCACCACTTTAGTATTCGGTGTGGAGCTTCGTCAGTTTGGTTCCCCCCAATGATTATATTTTTTTGGTAGCTACGTCTCGTTTCTATCATTATTTAGTACACTTTGTGTTTATCTCATGATGTCAACTAAGAGTTGAATATGTAAGCCTAAAACATTGTAACTTCCAGAACTGTCACGTCATCTTGACCTAGTCAGCTATTAAAATACTTCACATGTATAGATGCAATCAATGACATATTGTGAAATTTCCATACCTACTGAAGTCTTCATGAATGGACCTAAGTGAAGCTTCTAAGTTTTATCCCAACTACTGCCTATGATCCATGGAGTAACGGTAGAAATTTCCTGAAATTATCTTTATGTGTCATGACAAGTATCCAGTAGAATTGACTAGTTCAAAACGCTTGAAGATTTTATCCGAAGTTTAAATTGTTTTTATTATCACTAGCTTAACTCAGCTGTAACCCTCAGAAAGAGATCACAGAGTATTGTTAAGACGGTGAACAACACATTACTCTTGAATTCCCGAAGAAAAACTGTATGAGAAATGTAATCAAACCGAAGGATGATAGTCATAAACACCTGGATTTTCGGTTAACAACGTACTAAGCACTCAGAAAAATGGTAGGCTCAGCACCCGTTTTCAAAGGCAGTGAAAGGGAAGGGATTAAGTGTTTCCATTTATGAGAATGCTCTATTTTCAAGAAACACTGAGCTCTTAGTGGCTAGTTTTAGAAATCCCAGAATGATCAAAGCCCAGAATATTAAAAATCCTCTTGGCTTGTATTACTCCTTTAAAAACAAACTCCGGAATTTATAACTTGATGGTTTGATGTCTTCTAGTGTGCCTGTACACAAAGTTTCTTAATGGCTGTATAAAAAAGAATTTACGTCGTAGTGGTGTTCAGTGGCATATTTGAAAATCAGTTCAAAAGATGAATTAAAACGTCACGTGGAAGAAACAAATGACTGTCTTTGAGTGTACATAATATACAGTCACAACAATCTGCAGATAAAGCGTCAGCCTTCCCAAATGAGTTCCCTGATAATCCGTTGAAAATGTTAGTTAATACTGACTTAAAGAGTCAGAAAGTAGCAGTGTAGGCGTGTGTGTACGGGTTTCACAATTTGCATTTCTTACGCAGACAGATTTTTCAAACTGCATGAACGCAGCAAACAGTCAAATGGAAAAAGGAAACACTGCAAGTAATCTGGAGATTGCAGAACACACTGTTATACCTAGGGATGGCTATAAGCACCTCCATGAAAGCTTATTTCGATCCCAGATATTACTAATCTTATCATTAGCAGTAATAAGATAGCAATGCAGACACAGTTTAAATTTACATGATACGTCAGCTAGGTATAAAGCTTTTATCTGTTCACTGTGAGTATTGAGAGCGGCAAGGATGAGTAATGTTTTATTTTTAACTTTGTGTGACCTCTTGTCAGTACTTCAGACGTAAATTGGTTGTATTAACCAGTAATTAGGCACTTCCGGTTTACAGTGATTTACAATCATTTTGTTTTAATGTTTCTATTTGCATCTCCTGTAACAACATCCTATGGTTTGCACAGCACCTGTAATAATGATAAACTAACTTCAATATCGTTGCGCAGTACATTCCAAAGATTCAGTGAACCAAAAACATAATAAAACTGACATAATTACGTGTATCTTTATTTTTATCCTTTTGAAAGAAAGCCGCTTTATACTAACAGTCACTGGATATGCTAAACTATTCATCGTATCCGGTTGAGATATCACAAGCAGTATGAAAGGGAAAAGGAATTTGTAGTGAAGTGGGTAGCTAAAAGTAGATAATTAGTCATATTCAAAATTAAGTGTCTGTTGTGCATGCCGAATTCAGCTTAAAGTATTGAAGTATTCAGAATTGAAATTAACTTAAATAAATTATAATTACAGGATTTCATCATTATATTACCATAGTTTACCCACAATGATAAGCTTTTGTTTTCGGTAATATTATCGTTATGTGTAAACTACTGAAATACAATTATATCGGTCGTTCGCTTCGAGTTTTTTCCTACAGGGTGCAAGAACACTATCCTGTATGGTTACGAAGAGGTGAAAGTGGAGCAATACGAAGTGCAATCATTGAACATCTTGTCGATAATGATCACTGTATCTCTATAGCCTCCGCCTTTAAAGTCATCTACAAGGCAAAAGGTAATTTATCTACGTACCCGATCTATCGGTATTGCTGAAGCTTTGACTATCGAAAGATAAAAGCCAGAGCTCTGCGTACAGAAAAAGTTCGTTCAACTACTTTCATGGTCTTAATCCCTAATCATTTTTTGACTATGCTAGTTTTTCGTTTTGTCTATTCAATTTGTGTACTCTTCCTTTATTACGGTAATTGTTACTACTACTTTTCTCACTTTAAACTGTCCCTGGTATTATTTCACTCGTTCCACTTGTCATTCTAAATCAATTCTGTTTTGTAACATTAAATGCTATGTTATCAAATTTCATACAATATTACGTAACGTTTTTATTTTATTCTATTTGCCTACTTATCCTATAAATGCACACCCTTTTTCAAGTTCTATCCATCTTATGAATTACTATATATATATGAGATTAATTGTTTTGCCAATTGACATTTAACTATGATTATAATCACAAACATTTTAATTTTAATATATACGATTGTACAGTTTGATGAAAAATTCGTTGAAAAGAGTCTCTTCGCTGAACCACTTGTTTTGATTTTCTATATAATTTATTTGATCTACTCCATTATGCTCAAAATTTTTACTGACATTAATTGAAATTCAGTGTAGAATGTCTTCAGTTCGTCTTTGGTCTCCTGAATAGTAACAACTATAGAATTCTGAGAAGAACTATGCTCATAATTTTGTGCGCCATGTGCCGTCCCAAGGAAAGTCATTCAGTTAACAGTTCTGTATTATAAGTCACAATGTCAAATAAACTTTCTAACAGGTGTAGACATTATTCATCGTTTGTGGTATTTTTCTTTTCTATACTTGATTGTAACAAAATGCAACAAGCTTAAATCCTACACACTTTCATGCATTACATTATTATTGTTCCCTTATATCTGTAGTTGTTTTCAGTAGGCTCTATGATTGCCCGTAGGTTTTCATTTCCTCTATGTCACCGTCGAACTCACGCCCAAACCTTCATCTCCCATTCTCGGCCTGTCAAGTACTTCCGATTTATCCTCATTTCTTTCAGCAAATATTTTTTGTTGGTTCATTGCAACTTTTTGCCTGATGTTCAGTATGGAGGGAAAGAAGCAGTTTGCAATCTGTTGGAAATGCTTTTCATGACGCGCTAAGTTTCTGAACCATACAGATGTATTTATCAAATTAATATTGAAGATCTGAATCTTTTCCTTCCTGTGGAGTACATTGAATATTTATGCTGATTTTAGAGTATGGAGCAGTTGTTTTGTTTTTCTGATTCTAAATCTAACATCTTCATCTCCACTACCAGCCTGTTGTTAAAATGATGCTGCCTAGATAAGTAAAAGGTGTAACTTCTTTCAAATTTTCCCCAATGATGGTGATAAATACCTGTTTCTGTTGCTGTTTAAGTATCTTCATCAACTCTGTCATCTCTATGTTCTGACCACTTATTGGTTTTCGTCTGAAAAGCGTCGAGGTTGTGTGACGTATGACATTAGTCACCCGTGAAGTCCAGATCCCCCAGAGTCTTCTCACTACCCACCGTCTGTTGTAGAGTCCAGTTCACAACAACCAGGAATATCATAGGTCATAGTAGGCGGGTTTGTCTTACGTGGCATGCTTCAAAATGTCTTGGTTTTATAATAGGTCGTCTTGTCTGATTAACCTAAAAATTGCTTGAACCAATCCCTGTTACTTCCGTACCTAAATACACCAACATGATTAAATTAAGTCAGCTGTATGAGCTTAATTTCCAACTCGGTATCACCATATTATTATTTTCAAAATGACTAAGTACCTTTATTTTTATGAAATTCTCATTGCCTTCAGTTTACTTTATGACTATGCACTGTAGCGTTTTCTATCCCAGAACTTTCGAGCTGACATATACTGATTCCAAATAAAATACGATAGGCATTCAGTGTTAACTACAATTGAATCTGTTCACACCTGACCCGGATAACTTTATCTTACCAGGATTTCAAAACATATCTTGAAGCAACTCAGCTATAAGCACAGATAATTCATTTGAATCCTCAGTCTTTGGTTGATCTTTAAAAAGAACTTTGGGTATTTATACGATAGATATACCCCTCGGTCTATATTCTCGTCAACAGTAAAGGGCTGTTGATGAGGCTCACAGCCTGTCATAACATCCGATGCTGGTATATTCGCAACGAATTTGCTTTTAACAAAGCCAGAAAGATTTCATTCTGTTTGATATTTTTCCTCGTCAGCTAGCAGCCTAAAGAAAATAAGTCGGTATAAATAGGTGTAAGTATATAACATATTTCAGAATGATTTCAACTAGATGAGCATTTAATAATTCCCAGCACACTAATGGATCAGGAGGCAGGAGTACAAAATATTACTGAAATATTTCAACAACTAAAGTTCATTTTCAAGAGTTTGCTGGTACGGATTTGATTTGTTTCAAATTTAATCACAAAATGTGATATCCGAAGTTAGAAACTATGGGCTATTAATGTGGCTGAATGGTCTATCAGCTCATCTTGTAACCGTAATGTCCTGCTTTCGGAGTGCCTTTGAGCCTTAAACTAGAACGAAATTGCTATCCAGTACTCCTTGTTTTTTTAGGGTTCTCTAACTGATATCCTTCCATGATCATACTTGAAACCAGAGTCCATCTACACACACACACACAATTTTATAGAAACTTCAAGAGTCAAGACGGAAGATAGGAAGTCTAGAATACTGAAGGGTGAATAGATACGGTAAGCAAAAATAAACAGTTAGGTTATTATTATTGCTCCCTTGGGTTCCTAGTGGAACATAGGGCTTCAACTGCACGTCTCCATTTGCTTCTGTCTTCTGCTGTACTTTTCGCCTGCATCCATGTTAATCCATATTCTTTCAACTCCTCTTCACACGATCTCCTCCACGTCACCCTTGCACTGACGTCCCACTCGCCGCTTCCTTTTCCGGTTCCACTCGAGGGCTTGACGCGCGATGTCACCCAGCGGTCTCCTCAGCGAGTGTCCAATCCATCTCCACTTTCTCCTGCATATTTGTTGGGCGATTGGTTCTTGCTTTGTTTGTTCCCATAGTTTCTTGTTGGTGATTCTTTCGCCCGGCCATCTGATCTTCAGTATAGAGCGAAGACAGTTGTTGATAAAGGTCTGCAACAGGCTGTTGGAAATATTCTTTGTGACCAGCCCACCAAGTTTCTGATCCGTATAGAAGAACTGACTGACTTGACGTTTGTATTGAAAATCCGAATTTTGTTGTTGATGCTGAGTGACGAAGATTTCCAGATTGATTTCAGGTTGATGAATGTGTTTCTCGCCTTCCCGATTCTCGCTCGATTTGACATCCTCGTCCGTTCCTCCTGTAGTTGAGACAATGCTCCCTAGATAAGTGAGTGAATGAAGTAACCTCTTTCAAATCCCTCCCGTTGATGGTGATTGACGTTGGATGTTGTTGCTGTTGTTGGTTGGTTATTTTCATAACCTCCGTCTTGTCTATGTTCACCTGGAGTCCTGTCTTCGCCGGCTGCTTCTTCGACCAGTTTGTCGGTTTTCGCTTGTAAGTCTTCGATTTGTGTGACATCAAACATAAATCATCCACGCGCGAAATCCAGGTCTTCTAGGTTCTTCACGTCGGTCCAGGATATTCCTGTCTTCTCGTTTCCCACTGTCTGACGCATAATCCAGTCAGTCCACCACAATTAGGAATATCATTGGTGATAGATAATAAGCACCCTTGTCTGACTCCTGTGTTTACTCCAAACGCCTCGCTGAGTTTTCCGTTGTGGATCACTTGACATGTGCCGTTGTCGTACAGCTGTTGAATAAGGTTGATGAATATTTGGGGTACGCCATAGTACTCGAGTAATTTCCAAATTACTTCACGGTCAACGCTGTCGAAGGCCTTCTCAAAGTCTATAAAGTTGAGGTAGAGGTTTGATTGCCATTCCATGCTTTGTTCTGTGATGATGATGCGTAGAGTTGCAATTTGGTCAGTACATGATTTGCCTTTCCTGAATCCAGCTTGTTCTGGTCGGAGTTCTGTCTCCAGTGCGTCCTTTAATCTCTCCAGGATGATGCGACTCAGGATTTTACTTGGCGTCGACAGGAGCATGATTCCTCGCCAGTTCTTGCAGAGTGAGGCGTAAGTCGCCCTTCTTTGGTAGTTTCACGAGGTAACCTTTCCTCCAGTCAGTAGGCACCTTTCCCTCCTTCCAGACCTTTTGCAATAATGGAGTCAGCATGTCTGCTGTAGTCTCTGGGTCTGCTTTCAGTGCTTCAGGGGGTATTCCATCTGGTCCGGCTGCTTTTCCAGCTTTCAGAAGCTTGATTGCATTCAAGACTTCAGCTCTCGTTGGAGGATTGGTGTCAACTTGCAGTTGTGTGCGCGCTGTTGTTGGTATTTCTGGACGGGTTGCAGGTGATGGTCGGTTCAAGAGTCCTTTGAAGTGATCCGCCCATTGTTTAATCTGTTTTTCTTCCTTGGTAATTGGGTTCCCTTGGCTGTCTTTTATAGGTTTCGCTTGTGTTGGTCTCTTCCCGGATAGAGATTTGGTTATCTGATATAGTGTCCTCAGGTCCCTTTTGCCTGCTGCCTTCTCAGCTTCAGTGGCCAGGTTGTCGTAGAATCGTCTTTTGTCCTTCCTAGCACTCTTCTTCACTTCTTTGTCCAGTGCTGTGTAAGTTGAGCTCAGCGTCTCCTTCTCCTGTCCGTCCTTGCATTGAATCATTTTCTCTTTCACCATTCTCCTCTCTTCTATTAATTTCCAAGTGTCCGTTCCTTGTCTTGTCTCTTCTTTCTTCCTAGAACCGTTGAACACGTTTCGTTGAGAATCGCCTTCAGAGACTTCCAATGTTCTTCCACGCATGATTCTTCAGTGATGTCGCGTAGTGTTTCCTGCTTTGCTCTGACAGTTGCAGTGAAAGTGTCTTTTGTGGTTGTGTCCTTCAGTAATTGAGTGTTGAACTTGCATTGTGGCCTATCCCCAGCTATCCTCGAGGCTTTTAGTTTCACCTTGAAAGTCCCTTGTACTAGATAGTGGTCTGAACCCACATCTGCTCCTCTCCTTGACCTTGTGTCCAGTAGGCTCCGTCTCCACTTTCTTGAAATTGAGATGAAGTCTATTTGGTTCTTGGTGTTTCCATCTGGTGAAATCCATGTCGTCTTGTGTATATCCTTGTGTTTGAACACACTACCACCAATCACCAAATCATTGAAGGCGCAGAAGTCTGAGAAGAGTTCACCATTGTCGTTCATTTCACCGAGGGCCTCACGACCCATGGTGAGTTCTCTTCCTGTGTTGTCTCCTCCCAGCTTCGCATTCATGTCGCCCATCAGGATTTTGATATCGCCATTTGGGACGTTGTCCATTATTGCTTGTAGTTGTCTGTAGAACGCCTCCTTCTTCTCTTGTTCTGAGACGTTTGTAGGCGCATAGCATTGAATGACTGTAACTTTCCTTCCTTTTGAGTTGAACCTGGCTGTCATTATCCTGGAGGAGATTGGTTCCCACTGCATGAGAGCTTTGGCTGCTGTTGGTGACATCATGATGGCCACTCCCTCGGTGTGCTCATGGTTGTCCTCTGGGTGGCCGGAAAAGATTACTGTCTCTCCAGTAGGTAGTTGGCACCTTCCAGTTCCGTTCCATCTGCTTTCGCAGATTCCCAACACTTCTATTCTGTACCTTCTCATTTCAGCGGCTATCTGGGCAGCCTTTCCAGTTTCGTACATTGTACGAACATTCCAGGTACCCATCCTTACTTTTGCTTTCATCGAAAGAAGGCACATCGGCTGACTGGCTTCCCGAAGGCTTTCACCAGCCTGCGTCATTTCACTTCCCCGATTCCAGCGAAAAGTAAGGCTATTGCTTATGTTTTTAGAATTTTTAATATATTTATTCGTTGAAGTTTCTGTAGCGATTTGGTTGTTTTACAGGGGTGGAGTTGCTAGCACCACGCCCCAACCCTCCCTCTTTACCCGGGCTTGGGACCGGCGAGAAAACTAGTAAGCTAGTAGCCTAGCAAGCTAGTATCTGGCGAGGTTAGGTTAGCAAACACCAAAGTAACAGCATTAGTTTTGCAGATCCCTTTAGTTAGGTTCACTGTTATGAAAATAGACTTTGTAACTGTATAAGCAGCAAAATCAATTACACTGAGTCGTTTAGGATGCCTATTAGCCATATTTTCCATTCGCCTGTTGGAATTTGTCCTTCTTCTTCTGTACTTCTCTATGATTCTCCTCCAAAAAGGAGAAATAAGTTAGTAATGTGAGATTACTCGGGATTCGTTTACAACTGCTCCTCCACTACCCCGCACAACACAGTCATCCCCACATGAGATAAATCAGTCTGTCAAATTTTGGACATAAGTATTCGTCAATGGATTTGGCTATTCCAGCCTCCCATTTGCTAGAGGATGTGAAGATAAGATAAAAAGTCGGTGTTCGGAGACCTCTAGTGATAAATTCGTCAGCTACCTTTTCAGAACAATGAATAAGAGAATTATGATCAGGCAAACCTACTTTTATTATTTTTATTACGTACTCAAAATCATCAGTTCACTGATGGACCTATTTAAGTTATGCAGCGGAAAAATAATACAATGTTTTAGAAGGAATACTTAGTCCGTTTAACATACAATTTTGACGAGTATTACTGATTTATGTATTAGGGTAAGAGTAGTAAGTGAATTTAAAATGAATAGCATCATAGATTACCCGTCCAAAGTCTCATCTCCTCACCTTACAGATAATCAGAACTTCATGCCCAAAACAGTCAGGCATAATGAATACTACACATTCAGTTGACTTTGTAAATTAGACTCTCAGACAATAAATTATATTTGAGTTATCTGCATTTTGATAATGCAGAAAAGTCAGCTCATGACTTTTTTTGTCTACATCTAAGATTAGAGTTATGTATATCAATATCAAAAGTATGTTGATTGGCGATTCTCAGTGCACAAGAGAAAAAAGAAGGAATTCACCTGTCAGATATGCCTTAATTATCATAGAGTATGACAGTTCAGTAGTATTAATCAGCCATCTGTATATTTGCAAAAGTGCACTTATACACAAAATGTATACAATTCTCTAATAAGCTTGTTTAATGCATCGTACTACACTTAAACATATGCGAAACTACTAGAGAGATTTTATTAAGCGTTATTAAATGCACCTCTTAATCCATTATCTGCTTCCTTTATTATTAGATGCCTATTTCCAGAGTCCTAAACTAGATATAAGAATCTTGGCTTGCTTAAATTTGCATTTACTCAAGATTTGTAAGTTTTATAGATGATGATTCAGGAGTAGAGTGCTTGGGGTTCGATCCCTGACCAATGCACTCCTATCGGTAATAGGTCCTGGAAAGAGGAAGGCTGTGTGTGAGGATAAAAGCTACACCCTGTGAAAACAGCGCAAGTGCTACTGAAACTGTAGAGTTCAAAGCTTGAAGTCCTGTGTTTTACTGGAAGAGTAAAGAGTTGGGGAATAGGTGTTTGGAAGTGCAGAGTGATTGGAGGTATTCGTTGTCGCATACAATCAAAGCTCATTGTTTGTTCAATGATGAGAATGTTCAGTCCTGGTGTACCTAAAGTGGAAAGTTTCAAACTGATTTCTTTGATAATCTAAATATTAAAATGATAAATTATGATCTACTCTACACCAAAAATAACATCAAAGGATTAATCAAAAAATTTTAAGGTACAAACAACCTCAGTTGAACACTAAACTGTATCTTTATTCATCTATTCAAATGTGTCATTCAAATTTTGTAGAAATTCTAGTCAAGAGCGAAAAATGATTTGAACTATTTCCTTATTCCCTTCAGGATTAAAGATGTTAATCAATTTAACGTATTTTATATTCTCTTCAGCAATTAGTATGCCCGAAATTAATTTGTCTAAACCATAGAAAGAAGTTATAGCATTATTTCTAATTCTCTGAATCAATGTGCCTTTGTTATCAATTCAGTGATGTAGTCAAACTGTCTGTACCTTACAGACATAGTTCGAGGATTTGAAAGATGTTCTTGACACGAAACTGCTTTCTGTCCACCCAATAATCCTACAATAATGTCACACTTAAATCTTCTGTCATACACATACTGTACTTAATCATAAGTAGGCCATAGCTCCCCAAAATTTATGGTCCTAATGTAGGTTTAAAAAACAGACAACTTACCGTTTGCACTCTAAAGTTTTCACAGCTGAACACAGAAACTGTAGTCATGAACGTGCAGTTAATACTGATGAGTTACTTTGACTTGACATTAGTTATTAAGCGGTGTAATGTGTCTAGTCCTATCTTTGGTACAGACTGAATTCTGTCAGTTAAGTCTTCAATTTCACCAGCACTCTAAGTGGCTCACCATCACAATGCACTTTGAATTGATGATATTAAATGGTTAGATGCAATCGGCAGGAAGACTTGGACCTGGGTTTCCTGCTAGTTGGCACTCGTCAGTAACAGAATGGTGACCACACTGCAAACGTGACTGATAGAATTCAGTCTTCACCAAACGAAGCACTAGACACATTACACTAGTTACTAACCAGTGTCCAATACAGTCCTACAGGAGGTCGATCGTGAACCCGAATAGCTCAGTGGTAACGTCTGTGACTGCAGCACTGAATGACTCAGGCTAGGATCTCAGAAGGGATGTGAGTTCCTTCAAGGTTGAGGTTATGCCATGCTGGAGAATGCCAACTAGCATGCGACCTAAGTCAGGCAGGGCATGCTGCAGATTGCCTACAACCATATAATACTGATGAGCTTAAAGCGGAGTATGCAAATATGAATGTTGTCAGCTTTAGACTTTGTATTATTCATAAAAACACTCCACAGATTTATCATGATTCATGAATGCATAAATTCCGGTACTCTAGACATTTTTATCCAGTGTTTCCCATATTTTTCTCTTGGCTACAGGAAAAGCCTGTTTTACACTACGTAAAACTGTAAGTAGTGCCAACTGTGTATATCTGTTCCAGTTGACTGACACTGTTGCTGATGGACATATGAATTTAGAAATACAGTTGGCTAAAATTATCGGATATCAGATACCGTCTCAACTCACAGTTTTCCCAAAGCATATTAAATGGAACAATACAAAACGATTTCACGAAATTTCATTATCATACGAGTTAGTACAAAATTTCAACTATACCCTATTTGGCATACATGGTGGGTGAAGAAGTGTTAGAACAAAACTAACACATCAGCTTTGTAACCAGTATATTAACAGCTGTTTTAAGCATCCATTCCTTCATACGTTAATATCTAAATTATATTACCATTATTATTACTGAATACCTATGGTTCGGACAGAGTTTACTGTCACATAAAAACGCTGAGAGTTCCATAATGGTTGGGAATGCGTTAAGTCGCGTATTGGTAGAAGTTAGAATTCATGAGCCATTCAAACGGGTCCCAGTGGTTGAATAGTATACGAGCTAGCCTTGTAACCGGAAGGTCCTGGGTTCGAGCCCCAGTGGGTGCATACTACCGATGATTCCCAAACTAGGATGAAACAGATGCCCAGTACTCCCTAGTTTCCAATGGTTCTCTAACTGATATCAATCCATGATCAACTCGTAAAAGCAAAACTAATCCTTACAAACTAACTATGGAAAGCGGAAATATCGTTTGGAAAATACTGAGACTTATTATTATTATTGTTAGGTGTAGACGGTTGGACGTTATTCGGATGGAGGTTTCTCCTGGCTTTAGATTTCACATTTCTGGCTTTTCAACAAGGAGCATTTTTCAGTTGGGAAGAAACTTATACTCATCCCCCTTCGCTAGAAATTTAAAGTTGTTCATGAGATATCTGACTATCTTTAGTTCTGATTTGTGGTGACGACGAACATTTTGTTACAGATAATGTTTTCCGCTACAGTGTGTAATTAATGTGGTGAAAATTTCATACTTATTTTTATCCAAAAATGTTCCAAATATCTAAATGATGTCAGAAATAGTTACCACCACGAAAGTAACTAACTGCTTGTATACTGTTACAAAGCCGCTGTGTTCGTGCTGTTCTTATAAGAAGATCTATGGATCTCTTAGTACTAAATGCTAGCGAAATAATGAAAGCTTGATGTCTTGTGTTTGCTTGTACCAGAACAAAGATACGATTAATTTGGAAAGTTCCCAGCAAAGAGAGCGTTCAGCTTTCAATGAATGACTACAACAGACTGCTTGCTTGAATTCAGTTATCTTGCGTTCATTTGAACCAGAGACACATTAACGCGAATCATAGTCTTTAATGTCCTGAACAAAGCAACGTTCTTTTACCCTCAAGAGGGTCAATAAAGAAGAATGGGTTATTATGCAAAAATTACTAAAACTTGCAAAACTAGAGGATGTTGTACCAGTGGAGTTCGGTTTTTCAAGCAGTATGTCAGCCAACCAATAGCTAATTGTTTTAGAACTTATCAAAGCGCCAGACAAACGCTAAAAATTGGGAGAGTGGCTTAATCCGAAACAGTGGATATTCGACTTATTTTCTGAAATAGTTCTATTAATGCTAAAACGAAATCGAGTGCACAGGTTCTGCTCATGACTGAAACTAAAGTTAGTAGTCAGTCAATTAGAGTGATTCACTTAAAAATCACTTTAGGTAAAAATTATTCAACTGAAAACAGAATACTGCAGGAATAACCAAAAAGAAACTGACTGGTCATCAGTGTGTAGAATGAATCGCACGACGAGATAAAACAGAAAATTAGGAATTACAGCAAAATAAAACATGCTGGCTTTTGTCAAAACTGAGTGTTGTCCTGCCCTTAAAATATGGTGTTCTGTTTAGCTTCAGAAAAATTAGAATTCAATCAGTATTTAATTCAGGAATTAAGACACGTCGTGATAAGCTTATTTATCAGGAGTGAACCAAGATATATATTCAGTATGAGGAAAAAAAGGAATATACTTTTCTGTAGTAGGGAGGTTAACAAATTAATCTAGCCGTTTAGTATATTGATTTGTTTTTGAATTCACTCAAAATGTTTCTTTTCTATGATAATGTATTTCATACAATGATTCCCTTTTATAAATTTGAACAAAGAATGAAGAAACCTTGACACAGAATAATCTGGATCCATATAATTTCGTTGGTTCTCATCAGCTACGTACAACCTTTGTTCATTAGCAAGCATACTGTCAGAGCGTCATAGTAAAATAAGGCGTTGAGATTTACAGGGTGTCTAAAGTGTTACGACACATATATATATATCTTGGTAGAGAGAAGTTTCTTGAAAAGAATTTACTAACTGTTGTGTTGTTGGGGTGGTAACAAAAGAAAATTTTCAATAGTTACGTAATTAGATAAGAGAAGATCAAAATTTTACACTTTCGGTGCACATGAGGTCAGATGAGAAGTTGATGATGTAATACATTGAGCAGAACTCAGAAGATCAAGAAAAATTATCTCTTAAGGGAGTCAAGCGAAAAATTTGTTACAATTGTACACTTTTTATTTTTATTTTATTAAAGAATTCAGGTTGTACGCAGATGATGAGAACCAACGAACTAAAATGGATTCAGATTATTCTGCGCCAATGTTTCTTCTTTCTTTGTTCAGATAATGTATTAGCTTAAAAGGCAGTCGTTAGTGGTAGACAAATACAGCTTCTTTACTTCTGACGACTTATACAATTTCCTTCGATTCCAAGTAATGATAATTAAATATGATTAAACGTCAAGTGATGCCACCTGATTACAGTTACCTACTACTCTTTATCACCACATTGATATACGAATGGAACTTGATCACTATGGTCGAGTGTAATTCCATTATGCAGAATATTTATTTGACAGAGAGAGCCACACATTTCTGTTATATACCGTAAATAGTACTGTATAACACCGTGTATCTTTTACAGCACATTTAGGAAAAAAATCACTCATAACTGTAACTAAATAACAACAGACTTGCTAAAGGGATATTTTTTTTTGGAATTTGATATCTGGCAAAATTATATACACCCTATCCGTAAATTGTCATTTCCACAGATTTTCCGTGTTGTGATACTTCTATCCTTCATACTGTGTTTCTCTGTCTTCTTTTCTCCTCTGCCACATTTTACCGCAACTCTAGTTCATTTACCCTCTTTAACTTCAAGTCTATTACTCCGTTATTTGATATTTTTATGCCGACAAACGTATCTGTTATATACTTCTGACAAATCATATCAGTAACACACGCCACACCATTTCTGTATACTCTAGGATAAATATTACCACAGAATTTCGTTCATAAAATCTTTAAACGGTTGCTAATGTTGTATGCTTTATATAGATATTTGTAAAACTCAAGTGAATCTTTTTTCCTGTATGTGTGCCCTTGTCTCAAAGACTATCATGGTAGAAAACGGATGGTGGAAGGGACCATTTTCATGAAATTGTTTTCGAAAGTTCGTTTTTCACTTCAGCATATTTTTCTCAGTTTTTCATTCATTCCCCACCATATCTTCCTATATAGTGTACTTCAGTTGTATCAGTGTGATTATTATAAATGCGTGGTATTCTGTATATATATATATATATATATATATATATAATATAAATATTATATATATAAATATATATATGTATATATATATATATATCCTTCGTCATAAGGAAGTGTGGAGTAATTTACCTGACTAAACATCAAATTTATGCATTGTGAACAGTGTTTAACATATCGAAGAAATAGCTATCCCATACACACTACATATATAGAGCAGTGTGTGTGTGTGTGTTTGGCTGTGAGTGAGCGTGTATAATGTGACAAGTGGACAAAAGTACTAAAAGAGGGGATGTGACAGAACACAAAAATAAGATAAATTGAAATTTCGCCTGAATTACATTTATGTGGTTAATAAGACATTTGAATTCCTTTTTATTTTTTAAACAGATGAATGAGAAATTAAACTCCACTTCAACAGAATGTTAATCGACGCCACTACATTACTGATGCAACACGTCCAGTTCAAGTTTATGTAGCTTATTCAAGTTTATGTAGCCTGGAAAACGGCAGATGAGTCATCAATAACAACTGCTATTAATCATGTTTACATGTTTCGCAATGGTGTACTTGAAAGTTTTCGAACAGTTTGTAAACTGCCGACTGTAATTCCTTTCATATGAAATTATTGAAGTCAAAAATTTTAATGAAATATTTTCTGCTATAAAAAGAGAACACAAATTAAACTAAGCGTCGTCTCAAAGACACATCTGTTACAAAAGAGAAGAAAAGTTGTAGCCAGTGGCTTCATTGGGTCCCAATATCCCTGAAAGTGAATGGTTTTCAAGCCAAAGTTTTAGTTGGTACCAATTTATAAGCATGAATATTCAGACTCTAACCAGCTGTTTAAGTGAAAACACACAATCCTGAGTTTGACCTGAAAGAAGACTACCAGTCAAGATGGATGTGGCATTTAATACAAATAAATTACTGTTCAGTCACTAACTGGATGACAACTTCTTTAATCTGGATATCCTTCCAAACTGTTTGTAAAACAGTAATGTTTACTGATGACGTTTCGAGCACAATTTATTGCTCATAATCATATCAAGGTAATCACACGACTTCCTAAATTCATTTATATAGTTCCATTGTTTTTCTCTTGATTTTCACTTGATTTGATTGGTAATAGTATTTTCCATATTTCAGGTATGAGTGACGAGTCATTCCTATTGCATGTGTTGGGTGTAGACTCGATGAACAAGGATTCAGTAATCAACCTCTCTCTCCACCTACCTAGATTACTTTTTAGAATTTTAACCCTCTCCCACCCTACTATGTGGTTGTGTGTTAACGCATGCATTGCGATTGCTGAGCTTTTTGCTAAATTATTTGTCTTCTCGGGGTCAACCATTCTTACCTTAGCTAAATTTTTATGCTCTGACAATCTGACTACCCCTGACCTACTAGTTTGACCTATGTAGTTGACCTCACAGTCATTGCATGGTATTTTGTAAATTATATTATTTTGTCTAATTGGGTCAACTGGGTCCTTTAACCTACAGAGCTTGTCCCTGAGTGAGTTTGTAGGTTTAAATGCCACCCTAATTCCTATTTTATTCAGAATCCTACGTAGTGTCTCAGATGTCCCCTCTTTATATGGTATAACTGTGGATGACTTATATTCTTTCTTATTTATGTTATTATTACTAGTTTCACAATTATTTTTACTTTGTTTTTGGCCTTTTATGATCTTCCTAATGAATTTTATAGGATAGTTATTCAACACCAACGCTTCTTCTATCTGTTTTAATTCATCATTTAGATCTTTTTTGTGCTGCTTAGTGCCACTGCTCGGTTTGTTAAACATTTAACTAAGCCTGCCTTAACAGTTAAAGGATGAGACGAATTAAAGTCTAAATATCTATTAGAATGCGTTGGTTTTCTATAAACACTAGTGTGTAGTTT
Organism: Trichobilharzia regenti; assembly: GCA_944472135.2. Taxonomy (NCBI): domain Eukaryota; kingdom Metazoa; phylum Platyhelminthes; class Trematoda; order Strigeidida; family Schistosomatidae; genus Trichobilharzia; species Trichobilharzia regenti. Next base: position 38,039,569 of record OX235270.1, read on the forward strand.
GCCTTCTTCTATTCTTTTTATCTTACAATCTAACATAGCTAATTCTCCTTGTTCATTTTCACATTTTCCTTGTTCATTCACATCTACTATCTTTAAGTTCCAAGGCAAAATATATAGACAAACAGAAGGTGTAGCAATGGGATCATCAATATCCCCTATCGTATCAGACATATTTATGGACAGCTGGGAAAATAGTGCCCTCAATACATTTAACCCTACTCCGAAAATATGGTGGAGATATGTGGATGACACTTTCACACTGGTAAAAACAGAACACATCTCTAGCTTCTTGACACATATAAACTCACAAGTTGAGGGAATAAAATTCACATTTGAATCAGAAAATGAACAAGGAGAATTAGCTATGTTAGATTGTAAGATAAAAAGCATAGAAGAAGGCAAACTACACACTAGTGTTTATAGAAAACCAACGCATTCTAATAGATATTTAGACTTTAATTCGTCTCATCCGTTAACTGTTAAGGCAGGCTTAGTTAAATGTTTAACAAACCGAGCAGTGGCACTAAGTAGCACAAAAAAAGATCTAAATGATGAATTAAAACAGATAGAAGAAGCGTTGGTGTCGAATAACTATCCTATAAAATTCATTAGGAAGATCATTAAAGGCCAAAAACAAAATAAAAATAATTGTGAAACTAGTAATAATAACATAAATAAGAAAGAATATAAGTCATCCACAGTTATACCATATAAAGAGGGGACATCTGAGACACTACGTAGGATTCTGAATAAAATAGGAATTAGGGTGGCATTTAAACCTACAAACTCACTCAGGGACAAGCTCTGTAGGTTAAAGGACCCAGTTGACCCAATTAGACAAAATAATATTATTTACAAAATACCCTGCAATGACTGTGAGGTCAACTACATAGGTCAAACTAGTAGGTCAGGGGTAGTCAGATTGTCAGGTGGGAACAACATCACTCACTGGGAAATGCAGGTACATCCAGATTACGAGTCCCAATAGGACGAAATACGTATTATCCTGCATTCCACTGCTTGTCACCATTTACCAGTTAAATACTACATTATACTGTGATCAAATTACTGATTATTGCTGCTGTTACACTGAATCATTTACTCAGGCCGCGAAGAAGAAAGTTAATGGCCGACAGTCTCTCCCTTCTTCAGTTTATAATAAATTCTCATACTTCTTGACTCAAGAAATGTACCCTGCAAATCTTACTAAATAATCATTTATCAGATATTCGACTTGAAGGACTAGTATATCCTTAGACTGTTTACCCAGACTAAATCTATACTAATTAACACTGCTTTGTTGCAGTTTCTATAATGTTTTCTGGAGGTTGTTTTTTTTACAAAAAAGATATATTACTCAAAATCCCATGTATGTTGTACAAGTGAGTTTTTGAATACAACTATAGCTCATAACAGATATTATTAACTGACTTTCAAACTAGTGTAGTGAGGAAGGTGTATAGAGAAACAAAACAAGGCAGTGTGCATGTACCACTGGATAATATGAGTAGTTATAAACCATTCAAATCAAACAGGAAAGCTTCCTTCTAAACAGAAGTGATTAAAACACCGAACTGCTTCTTCGCTTTTCCGAGGTTAACTTCATTTAAAAATGACAAATTTAATTCTTTTCTATCCAACCAGAATCCAGCCGGTTTCAAATGATTTGAAAGTTTGAGTTGGGTGCAAGCTGACACACCACTTATTCTCTTGGCTCTAAACGAGCGATGCCGTCGTTTGGTGTCCAGATTATTTGTCTAAGTAACACAGTTATTACTATGTGATGTAGGTAGTTTACAAATACTTTTATTAACCAGTAGTATATTCCACCTTGCCACATTGCTTTCTTCATTCCTGTTTATGATATCAAGCAAGTTACACATTATGATCTGAACATTTCCTCTTTACTAAAGAAACCAAGGTGAATTTTGTTAACCTCGAACAATGTAATTTACTAAGGATGAAGTGAATTCTTCAATGCCTCTATAATTCTTCCTTTACTTCCCAAAGTTTATTCTTATTTTAAAGAAAGAGAATAAAAGTCGGGAGCCTAAGAAGATTGATCCATAAAAAGTTACTTGGAATGGTCAACTAACAAGCTTCTATAGCTGGGTACCCATTCAAGAAGAGCGGAATTTAATTAAATCACTTGACACCCGCATCCGACGCATCTGTAGTCCCAACGTTCTGGAAACAGAATTAGATGTTTTGGGAGAAATCTTCATCCGAAATGGATACCCAATCAGATTCATTGACAAAAATATCAAACCAAGAATTCGGAGAAACGAAACTTTAATTGCGCCTAAAAAGAAACCCTACATGAACTTGGATTTCAAGGGAGATTTGAAGAGCGACATTCTCAAGAGAAGGATTACATCATCTCCGAGAAGAACATCCCTTTCAGCAACACTAAGAATAGTGTTCTTCAGTCTCCCACTTATCTGCAGAAGCCTCAAGGACAAGATCCCGCATCTGACCACTTTTATGTGCATATATCAGTTCACCTGCTGCTGTGGAGCCAGGTACATCGGTCGTTTGACACGCACTTTGTCCAAGAGGATGGTTACGAAAAGGCAATAGTGGTGCAATAAGCAGTACGATAATTGAACACCTGGTTAAAACTGATCAATCCATCTCAACAAACGCTTCCTGCTTCAAAGTAATCTACAAGGTCAAGAATAACCTACCAAAGGCAATAAAGTTTAGTCTTTTTTGTATCACTGAAGCTCTGGCCATTCACATAGAAAAACCGGAGCTGTGCATACAAAAGAGAATCACTCAACCACTTCCACTATCATGGTAACAACTTTGTTGATTATGATGGCTTAATTTTGTTTATTTGCTTGTTTCTTTAATTGCTTATAATTCTTCTTCAACTCTTAAGTAATTTCGTATTATCTACTTTGTTCCTATGTGCATACTGAGTAAAACTCACTCATCAGACTGTTCATGTTATTACACAACTTCTATTTAACAACTCTTTGTGACAACTCATCACCTTTGTTACTACCCTAATTTCATTAACACCTAATTTTCTTGACTCATTTTGTATTACGTAACTGCCATTAGCGATCTTCACCTGTTTAGTTAAAATAACCATAAGCAATTGTATTTTTTTAAGCGTTGGTTTGTAGGGATTTGGTAGGTTTCAGGATTTCATCATGAGCTGACATTAGTTAGAGAACCATTGGAAGACCCGGGAGTACTGGACAGCTGTTTCGTCCTAATTGTCCCAGCTGTCCAGTACTCCCAGGTTTTCCAATGGCTCTCTAACTAATTTCAGCTCATGATGAAATCCTGAAAAAATTGCATTTTTGTTTGACAAACTTTATGTACACACACATACAAAACAACAATATATATATATTTGCGACTGTACAGCTATGAAAATGAATTCGCCGAAAAGAGGCTCTTCGCTAATCTACGCGTTCTGGTTTTCTAAACATCTAATGTGATTGTTTGTTTTTAAATTTACTGAGTTAATTCTATGAGAAAACAGATCAAAATGGTTACTGAACTGAGTGACATAAAAGTGTTTCACGTTATAGTACACTTCTGTTTCCGTGTGAGTTAACTGTGATCTGTTCATGAGAGGCTCTTCACCTAGATTTTCTAATTTTTACAGTACTTATCAACAGAAGTTTCTGAAACTTTTGTGCCTGACGAGGTGTCAACTGATGGAGGAACATGAGTTTAATCAGGGTAACAGATATGATTCAACTGAGGGATACACATAAGCATGAGACCTAAATCCTGTCATTTAACTGCTAACGCTATAATAAACTAATGAAGACATTCACTTTTATCTGAAATTCTTTCCGATAATGATAATTTGCAGTTTTAAGTGAATAGTATTCTGTTCATAAAATGCCTGGCTGAAAAGGATTTTGATAATATGTATAATTCCATAGTTACTGTTGTTACTCTCTACCTGCTTAATAAATTTTTCGCCTTCTAAATTCATTCACTCTTGCTTGTATTGTTGGCTTGCTCTTGTAGACAGGGTTTTCGACTTCAATGATCAAAGCATTTGAAACACCTCTTGTTTATTATTCCTTATCTCTAGTTGACTTGAGCCTTTATACAATACACCAGATGGGAAGCAGTGGAATGAAATGCATTCATTAGACCCTGTAAGCATATCGTTGTCCTAGTCTCCTTCCAGTTTACTCTAGTAAAAAAAGGATGTATGAAACTCATTGAGTGCTAGATGAATTTACTTTGAAATAAGTTACCTTGTTAGTTGCCAGTAGATACTCATTACAAAATTACAATACCTTTTCATTTTACCTAACAGGAAATTAGTTTTAAACAATGTTTTTACTCAATTCTATGTTTGATAAATAAATAATTCATTCATATTTGTGCAGTTATGTATATACCGTGATTATTTGTGTTTGTGCATGTTTTGGTTTGTGTATGTGTGTGCGCGTGTATCAGTGAGTGCCAGTGAGAGATAAGCAGTGAATAAGAGAAAGGAAAAAGCAGAAAAACAAGGAGTATGAAATGACGGGAACGGAACACTGACTTCGTGTGTGTGCGTTTGTGCGTGCGTGTGTGTGTGTGTGTGAGTCTGCAAATTAAACAAAAAATGTAATATTCATAAGTTTTCCACTTCGTTTGATTGCATAATTGAGAGGAAATTTTACTGGTAAATTAGACAGATACCAGACACAATGAGTTAATTAAAATCTGGTTGGGGGAAAATTTGAAATGTTAAATTTTAGATACAAAGGAATTTTACAAATATTTGTAGACAATTATAATTTTAAATCCAGCCGGCGAATAGAAAAAGGAATTGTTAGATGTCAAGTTAATTTCATGTATACCAGATGAAAATTCTAGCTTTTCTCGTCATAGTCTGTGAGAGTATAAGATGTAAGCTAAATTACTCAAATGATATTTAGTGATTCAGTATTTATGTGCATTGAAATGAAAATGTGAAAACAAAAGTGACTAATAAGGGCCTTTTGATTTATTTCCGCTTAGCAGATGTATGTTGGGAGGAACGGAATGAACTCCCACGATATTGTTTTCAGATCCATCTATAACGGTCTGAATTCATTTTTGTAATTAGATGGATCTATGACACTTCCATTTCTAGTTAGTAACTTGAATTTTACCTATCAAAATGAAGATGTTCACATACCGTAGACATTGGATTTATTAAGGACACTGGATTTACACAGGATCTAGAATTCATAAGTGTGTAACGTACGGATTGTGCTATCTATTAGCTACACTTTATTAGCCTTGCTAAGCGTATTGTGCTTAGTTGTCCAATAAATCAATAATCCAACTGACTTGTAAGTACTGATAACACGACGCAAATCAAAAAGACTCAATTATTTAGTACTGTGCTCTCATGAGCAGTACATGCAAATAGAATTAAAAGTTAAGGTTGTTTCGAGAAAATAATTTAGAACTTACATGGCTGGCATGGCAGAACCACAGACCCAGAGTCTGTGTGTGTTAACAGCACAAGGAAGGGCAGAAAAATGGAGTCCGGGATGGTCCGGATGAATGCCCGTTAAAACAAAACTTATAACACATAAAACACATGCAGGCAGGCTAGACGCTTATTTAGTTAACATTAATTTAATTCTGTTTGATCCACTAATTTTAGAGTTGGGTTTATTTCGGTGCCATGGAAGGTACACTACAAATATATAATACAAAGGTGTGACAGATGAAACCATGTAGATTTACTAACGCTAGAACGACAGTCTGATGACAAATGGAAATCCAGTGCAATAAAACAGAATAAATCTATTCTAATATTATGAAAAGAAAATGTTTTTCCCAAATCTCAAAACTCAGATGCTCCATAGAACTGCCAGTCCAAGACAGAATGTAAGGAGAAAATTCACTGAAACATTTCGAAATAGGTTACACAGAGTGAGTGGTTGGGATAAAACGAAGAAAGATTCGACTAATTATCAGTTTTGGTAGGCGAGCAGCGCTGCTGAGCAGTACACACACTATTTGGTTGTAAAATGACCTGAAAGGTTACTTAAAAAGCAACTGTAGAATCTCAGAAGATATAGACAGTACTTGACAGGGAAGTCCAGAAAAACAGTGAAGAAACAATTTACAAACCCTGATGATCTTTGCAAAATTAAGCCGCATTCATTTTCAAAAACATAGAAGACACTGTGAAATTAGTGAAGATATCTAGTCAAAGAATAAACAGTAAACTGGCTGCTGAAAATTAAACCACTTTGTATGTCATCAGTAATGACTAACTAGGTGAAAACTCATCACCCAGACAGAAAAATGGGATACATGTTTACAGGGATAGTAGACTATCAATCCAGTAAAACTAACTCGAGGAAGAAAAATAAAAATAGTTAGGTTAGTCACTAAACATGTTGCCTAAGACCTGATATAATCCTGATTAGCAGGATTCAGTAAGATGTAAGTTATTCCCACGTTTAAAGACAACTATTTTCATAAACAAGTGGTTAACAAGGTCCAGAACAGTGTTGATATTTTCTAACAAAAAGAATAAACGATGGTTTTTACAGGGCAGTGTTTGCTAAATAGCCAATGAAAGCAGCAAACATGAATTTCAAGCCCAAGGTTTTTCCACTAACTTTACAAAATGGTTACTAAATTATGAAACATAAAACTGACGTTGCCCGTATTGATATTACCTGCGAAGAAGCATAGACCAACAAACGACTCTAGTAGATTTAGACTTCCTGATTGTTAGTCCTCATCAGTAAGGATTGCATTTAGTCCTACGGAGTCTCATGTTCCTTCCAATTTCTGAAGCTAGATGATTCCTTAAAAAAAACAAATTTGTGTTTTCATGCTAAATTCATAGATAAAAAGGGATGACAAATCAGTAATATCGTTTATACTTCAACTTCTTATATATCGCTATCCGAAGCTGTGCTATATTATTGTACAGATGGTAAATCCATAAAACATGGCGAAAGTTGGGCAACCTTCTTCAGTGCTTCTGTTCCAATATGTAGCTGACTCTCTTTTCACTTGTTAAATTTACGGACTAGTCATCTCAGTATCACTTCGTTATATGCTTGAGAGATTTCACAGTAGAATATTTCCCACCCACCGCTAAGCAGTTGACGTTTATTGTTTATTCTGACAATTTATGAAGTATAGGAGTTTATAATTTGACCATTTTCTCATGCAGTTGGAGGGAAATTCTGTCCATGAGGTCGGATGCTAGCTTTCTACCGAAAAAGTAACGGTTTTCTTCATCTTTATGGCTATCACCTTATATTTTCGCCTACTAATATCGATTACAGTCCCGTTTCCATGATTAAAGAAATAGTGATGGTCTTTAGATTACTTTAGCTTTACTTCACATCTGTAGAAAGTTGCTCGTGACGTCTAGTCTTTATTATTATGAATAGAATCTTTAAGAATGAATATGAGTGATAAGCGAAAAATATTATACACACTCCAGGAGTATGACAGTTTAACCCGGTGAACACGAAACAGTTATACCCCTGATGGCCAATAACTCATGTATAAGCAACTGAACGCTTCTAAAGAGTAGAATTATGTAAGACATACAAAAGTCAAGAAATGTTGCTGTATTTTGTTTGGGGTGGGACACATGCCCTGAAGAAATCTGACAGCCACCGATAAATTAATGAGAATGCTGTATTGTTGTTTATCCACCTTCTTTATCTCAAATTACCTATCCAGACTGATTATCCACTTAGCTCGTAGTTAAGACATAGAGAAAATGTTTATCCTTCCATTTAACTACTCATATAATTTATAAGTAGTCTTACGAAACTGGTGACTTTTATAGCGGGACAAAGTTTTTATAACCAATGAGTCACGCATAGTGTTCTTCTTCAAATATTATTTAGGAAAAGGTTATTATAACTCGAAAATACACACTGGAAAGACCGAAACAGCTGTTTAAAAACTGCAGTCATCTGCAGTAAACAAACTGTTACTTGACCTGTTAGTTACTATGCTCTTATGTATGTGTTTTCATGTTTATGTTCGCCTTGAATTACCACTAGCACCTAAGAAAATATGATTCTCTCATACATTTACATACTCGTATAGATAATGTTAGTAATCCTGTCACAAGTAAATACAGGGCGATATGGAATAAACAGATGGCTAGAATTAGCTTATTTGTTTACTTGTTATACTTGATGGAAAAAAATATTCAAAAATATTATTTATTCCTAAGACTTATATAAATATTTCTCAGAAATGCTTTTAGAATTAAAATATTTTACATGCAACAATTTCAAGAAGTAAACAACTCTGATGGTTAGTTAAGCCTGTAAAAACAACATAACTATTTCAAGACTGGATACATTTAATCCTATGCATGGCTGGTTGTGCATCACACACGCCTGCAAAGACTACTTTTGAAACATTTCTGTGAATATTTTCATGTTCACAGTGGAAGACAGTTGCCACTATGTGTTGAGTACGTAACAATGTGATTGTACACTTTTTGGTTACTTGTATAAATTCGAGATATTGTACATAATTTTTTGTTTAAAACGCTTCTTGTTGAAATATACATAACTTCCGTGTACAATTGAAAAATACACTCTGCTGTTGGAGACTTCGTCTTCTCCCTGGTCACTTCTGCTTACTTGCTCCACTCACACCGTGTTGTATACTTCGGATTTATTGTAGGAGCCTACTACTTTCAACCGAAGACATTTCTACAACCGGAACACAGCAGCTACAGCAGACGCAGTCCAAACAGTTAACGTGCCTGTGGATTATATAATTAATTTGTAGCCGAGGACTTACACTTTATAACCAAGTAATCCTTTTTGTTGCTATAACTCGTCACTGTATTTTTGGTAATATATTGTGATTTAATACTCCACTGACTTGGATTATTACTTTTATACTTGGAATGTTAGTGAACTCTAATATTGGTCCCCTACATATGTCTTAAAAACTTTTAAACCACATAATTGCATCATCTAGACACCACATAATCTGACTAGTCGGATAAAATGTTCCATTTAAGTCAATGTCATTTCAGCTGTAGATGGTGAAAGTATGTGGCTCTCAAATAAATCCAATAAGAATTTCATTTACAAGGAAATTCAGTAAGCTGACTAAAATAACAATGGTGACATAATAACAAGAAGATAACGTAAAAGTTACAAAGAATATAAGTAATGTTGGCAAATTCTACCAATAAACTCTTTATCCATGCGTCATGTGAAATATCCCTGAAAGCCTTTCTAACCGAATTTCCTTTGTTTCTTTCATTTGTCCAAAAATAACGTTTCTGGAACAAATTTTTGCATTTAAGGTACTCACTGAGTTCTTAAAGTTTAGTGCAAGGCTTGTTGATTCGGGAGCAAAATGATTGTGCAGTTTTTGTTAGATGTTAATAATGGAAAAGTTTTAAATAACTTTTGTTTAAAACGATTCATTACAAAATATACATTACTTTGGAGTACAATCTAAAATACAATGTGCTACTCAACGCTTCGTCTTCTCACTGGTCTTTAATGTCTACTTGCTTCACCCAATAACCGTGTTGTATCCTTTCGATTTTGCAGGAACATCTGATCTTCATTAGAAAATTCTTCTGCAACCGGTGGACAGCTTCTACTAGTAGACCTGACTGCAACAGTGAACGCTTCTGTGCATTATATTAATAATTTGTAGCAGCGGACTTTAACTGTATCACCAAGCAATCATTAACTGCTGTAACTCATTAACTGTATTTCTTACAATAAACTGTTCCACTATTATTTCATTAACTTGAATTATTATTCTAATATTTGTTCCGTTAACGAGTTCTCTACTAAGTCCCCTACACAGATGAGCAACCACTAGAAATAGTCAAAATGTGTTATAATAGGGTGAGGTTCTTATAAATGTTAAACTCTAAAGCCTTCACCATCAAAGTTGAGTGAAAACCCAACTTCGTTCCATTTCATGCTGATAGTAATGGTTTCCCAGTGAACCACGTATATTTTGGTAGCTTCTCTCCTGCCGAGTTATTAAAATCTATTTCAGGAAGAGAAGAAAGTGTAGTGCACATTGTACCCTTGAACTTTTGTTTAAACTCGCTCACCCATGTTTGATACACTTTTATCTTTTGATTCGTGACGCTTCCTTACGTTCATTGGTTCGCTCTCTCGTTGTGCTTTCACTCTGCACACTCTCCGGGCCTACCTCCAGTGACGTCAGCAGATAAGTTGTACAACCTCTTTATTCATTGAATTTCATATTTCGTTGTGTAAAATACAATTGTCCTAGATACACTTGTCATACCAAGTCTTTTTACCTTGATTCAGTTCGTCAGTATTTGCACGCTGAGTAGTGTACAGCTAAGGTCGTAAAACGGTGAAGTTTTGTAAGAGTGTTTAAAGCTGAGGTCTACCCTAGGCCTTAATAGCTCTTATAAAGTCATAAAGAAGCTAAATGAGTGGGAGGAAAATGAAGACAAGCAACAGCAGCACAGTAGAAAGCAAGTGGAGTCCTCAAGGAGTGGTTTATATATATATATATATATATATATATATATATATGTATATATGGGGTTAGAGCAGCCTGCTAGCCAATTCATTAACATTAATCTACGTCAACGACTAGGTCACTAATATGGGCCGTGAGAAAATGTGAACAAGTCTGTTTAAACAACCAATCACAGCTAATTTAAACGTGGGCAAATATGGTTCGCAGGTAAATGGCTAAGTGATATATTTCGGGACCAAAACGAGCCGTCAGACGAACGCTTAGCTAGCTAGTGATCGTGCACGTGACACGACGGGGTACCAAATGGCGGGGATGCTTGACCGGAAGCCTTCAGCTAAACAAGTCGACTTAAACAGTGGTGGTCAGCATCCAATGAGTGATTGCTGTGGTCAATAATTTTGGGGAATTATTTACCGCTACAGCTCACTCCCCCCTAGTGTGGTCGTGAGGACCCTAAGACAGAACCAGCCGGAAGTAAAAAAACTCGATGGTTCCCTTTTGGGTGAAAAAATCTTCCGAGAGGCTTGGTCGTATGCCTACTGGTTTGTCTGCCTATGCTAATAGGGTGCTTGTACATAGCTTCCTTGTTGTTGTTCGTTGGATCCCGTGCTTCGTTTGTTTCCAGTCCAGTGCCAGTCGCACCTGGAAAACAAAACAAGAACGCTAAGAACCATGTCGAAAAAAATGCCCCAAATCAGCTTTCCGGTAAAAAAATAATGTGTATTTACAATAGAGTAAAATAATGCTGCCAATGTAGTTGAAGATTGAACGATCAATTCATGGTTGTTTGCTCAAAACCAACTTCCCCAATTTTCGCGGAGGCATCAATACGACAGTCATCGTCTCATCGGTCGCTGTTCAGAAAGAAGAGTGAAACATCGTCAGAAGTAATACAATGATTTATTATTGTAATATTTGTTTTCAGACCTTAGTTCGCTTATTCCTTTTATATGTTGGTGTAACAATAAACAAATATCAAGCGGCAGATCGGTGTTTTGGTTTTGCGTCCGTTATAACTAAGCGTTTCTGAAATCTTCGAAGAACAGCGTGGGCCCGAGCGTAGCGAGAGCTGGGCATTAACGGTTTACGAGACGTGGCTGACAGTTTCTGACGATAGAAACAGATCTGGCGGATTCAAACAGTTGGTGAAAGTTTGGATAGTCGCCGTTCATCTTTCCTGGTGCCGGTCAAGTCCTCTTTGAACAAGCAATATCTGGAACTCTTTTGGAATTGGGTCAAGTTCAACAATGCCTGGGTCAAAGAAGGGACAGAGTGTCTTGGATGCAAACAGGAAGGTAAGTCATGGTGACCTGTCTGTTACTTGTAACGATGTGTCTGATGTTAAGCATGACATGGTTGATGTTACTGTTTCGCCGTTCAGGGATAATAGGAACATCAAACTCCCTAAGTTTGAACCACGGTGTTTTGATGGAAAGCCGGCCGATTATTTACAGTTTGTTAAGGAGTTTGAGATCATGCTGAGTAGTTTTCTATTAAGTGATGAATTGAAATTGATGTATTTGATGAGGTATTGCCCTGGAGATGCTTCAAGAGCTATACAGTGCTGTAAGCTCATGCCCCTTAATGAGGGATACGCTGAGGCTATGAGCATATTACGTCAAAGGTTTGGAAGACCTTCGATGATTGTAAGGAACGTATACGAAGCTGTCAAAGGTAACGGCAGTCAACTTCAAGATGACTCCAAGGCACTTACTGAGTTTTTGGATAATCTTATGACTTATAAGAATAACTTGATTTCGATGAATTGCATGAGTGACCTCAACTCGAGTTTTGTCCTAGAAGTAATAGCAAGACGCCTACCTACTCGACTGCAAAGGAAGTGGGTGAAGATAAGCTCCTGTATGGAGGATGAGGTTATCGAGCCAAAGTTTGATGATATCCTGAAACTAGTAAAATATAGTGTCAACGGAGTTGAAGATTGTACGATCAATTCATGGTTGTTTGCTCAAAACCAACTTCCCCAATTTTCGCGGAGGCATCAATACGACAGTCATCGTCTCATCGGTCGCTGTTCAGAAAGAAGAGTGAAACATCGTCAGAAGTAATACAATGATTTATTATTGTAATATTTGTTTTCAGACCTTAGTTCGCTTATTCCTTTTATATGTTGGTGTAACAATAAACAAATATCAAGCGGCAGATCGGTGTTTTGGTTTTGCGTCCGTTATAACTAAGCGTTTCTGAAATCTTCGAAGAACAGCGTGGGCCCAAGCGTAGCGAGAGCTGGGCATTAACGGTTTACGAGACGTGGCTGACAGTTTCTGACGATAGAAACAGATCTGGCGGATTCAAACAGTTGGTGAAAGTTTGGATAGTCGCCGTTCATCTTTCTGGTGCCGGTCAAGTCCTCTTTGAACAAGCAATATCTGGAACTCTTTTGGAATTGGGTCAAGTTCAACAATGCCTGGGTCAAAGAAGGGACAGAGTGTCTTGGATGCAAACAGGAAGGTAAGTCATGGTGACCTGTCTGTTACTTGTAACGATGTGTCTGATGTTAAGCATGACATGGTTGATGTTACTGTTTCGCCGTTCAGGGATAATAGGAACATCAAACTCCCTAAGTTTGAACCACGGTGTTTTGATGGAAAGCCGGCCGATTATTTACAGTTTGTTAAGGAGTTTGAGATCATGCTGAGTAGTTTTCTATTAAGTGATGAATTGAAATTGATGTATTTGATGAGGTATTGCACTGGAGATGCTTCAAGAGCTATACAGTGCTGTAAGCTCATGCCCCTTAATGAGGGATACGCTGAGGCTATGAGCATATTACGTCAAAGGTTTGGAAGACCTTCGATGATTGTAAGGAACGTATACGAAGCTGTCAAAGGTAACGGCAGTCAACTTCAAGATGACTCCAAGGCACTTACTGAGTTTTTGGATAATCTTATGACTTATAAGAATAACTTGATTTCGATGAATTGCATGAGTGACCTCAACTCGAGTTTTGTCCTAGAAGTAATAGCAAGACGCCTACCTACTCGACTGCAAAGGAAGTGGGTGAAGATAAGCTCCTGTATGGAGGATGAGGTTATCGAGCCAAAGTTTGATGATATCCTGAAACTAGTAAAATATAGTGTCAACGGAGTTGAAGATTGTACGATCAATTCATGGTTGTTTGCTCAAAACCAACTTCCCCAATTTTCGCGGAGGCATCAATACGACAGTCATCGTCTCATCGGTCGCTGTTCAGAAAGAAGAGTGAAACATCGTCAGAAGTAATACAATGATTTATTATTGTAATATTTGTTTTCAGACCTTAGTTCGCTTATTCCTTTTATATGTTGGTGTAACAATAAACAAATATCAAGCGGCAGATCGGTGTTTTGGTTTTGCGTCCGTTATAACTAAGCGTTTCTGAAATCTTCGAAGAACAGCGTGGGCCCAAGCGTAGCGAGAGCTGGGCATTAACGGTTTACGAGACGTGGCTGACAGTTTCTGACGATAGAAACAGATCTGGCGGATTCAAACAGTTGGTGAAAGTTTGGATAGTCGCCGTTCATCTTTCCTGGTGCCGGTCAAGTCCTCTTTGAACAAGCAATATCTGGAACTCTTTTGGAATTGGGTCAAGTTCAACAATGCCTGGGTCAAAGAAGGGACAGAGTGTCTTGGATGCAAACAGGAAGGTAAGTCATGGTGACCTGTCTGTTACTTGTAACGATGTGTCTGATGTTAAGCATGACATGGTTGATGTTACTGTTTCGCCGTTCAGGGATAATAGGAACATCAAACTCCCTAAGTTTGAACCACGGTGTTTTGATGGAAAGCCGGCCGATTATTTACAGTTTGTTAAGGAGTTTGAGATCATGCTGAGTAGTTTTCTATTAAGTGATGAATTGAAATTGATGTATTTGATGAGGTATTGCACTGGAGATGCTTCAAGAGCTATACAGTGCTGTAAGCTCATGCCCCTTAATGAGGGATACGCTGAGGCTATGAGCATATTACGTCAAAGGTTTGGAAGACCTTCGATGATTGTAAGGAACGTATACGAAGCTGTCAAAGGTAACGGCAGTCAACTTCAAGATGACTCCAAGGCACTTACTGAGTTTTTGGATAATCTTATGACTTATAAGAATAACTTGATTTCGATGAATTGCATGAGTGACCTCAACTCGAGTTTTGTCCTAGAAGTAATAGCAAGACGCCTACCTACTCGACTGCAAAGGAAGTGGGTGAAGATAAGCTCCTGTATGGAGGATGAGGTTATCGAGCCAAAGTTTGATGATATCCTGAAACTAGTAAAATATAGTGTCAACGGAGTTGAAGATTGTACGATCAATTCATGGTTGTTTGCTCAAAACCAACTTCCCCAATTTTCACGGAGGCATCAATACGACAGTCATCGTCTCATCGGTCGCTGTTCAGAAAGAAGAGTGAAACATCGTCAGAAGTAATACAATGATTTATTATTGTAATATTTGTTTTCAGACCTTAGTTCGCTTATTCCTTTTATATGTTGGTGTAACAATAAACAAATATCAAGCGGCAGATCGGTGTTTTGGTTTTGCGTCCGTTATAACTAAGCGTTTCTGAAATCTTCGAAGAACAGCGTGGGCCCGAGCGTAGCGAGAGCTGGGCATTAACGGTTTACGAGACGTGGCTGACAGTTTCTGACGATAGAAACAGATCTGGCGGATTCAAACAGTTGGTGAAAGTTTGGATAGTCGCCGTTCATCTTTCCTGGTGCCGGTCAAGTCCTCTTTGAACAAGCAATATCTGGAACTCTTTTGGAATTGGGTCAAGTTCAACAATGCCTGGGTCAAAGAAGGGACAGAGTGTCTTGGATGCAAACAGGAAGGTAAGTCATGGTGACCTGTCTGTTACTTGTAACGATGTGTCTGATGTTAAGCATGACATGGTTGATGTTACTGTTTCGCCGTTCAGGGATAATAGGAACATCAAACTCCCTAAGTTTGAACCACGGTGTTTTGATGGAAAGCCGGCCGATTATTTACAGTTTGTTAAGGAGTTTGAGATCATGCTGAGTAGTTTTCTATTAAGTGATGAATTGAAATTGATGTATTTGATGAGGTATTGCCCTGGAGATGCTTCAAGAGCTATACAGTGCTGTAAGCTCATGCCCCTTAATGAGGGATACGCTGAGGCTATGAGCATATTACGTCAAAGGTTTGGAAGACCTTCGATGATTGTAAGGAACGTATACGAAGCTGTCAAAGGTAACGGCAGTCAACTTCAAGATGACTCCAAGGCACTTACTGAGTTTTTGGATAATCTTATGACTTATAAGAATAACTTGATTTCGATGAATTGCATGAGTGACCTCAACTCGAGTTTTGTCCTAGAAGTAATAGCAAGACGCCTACCTACTCGACTGCAAAGGAAGTGGGTGAAGATAAGCTCCTGTATGGAGGATGAGGTTATCGAGCCAAAGTTTGATGATATCCTGAAACTAGTAAAATATAGTGTCAACGGAGTTGAAGATTGTACGATCAATTCATGGTTGTTTGCTCAAAACCAACTTCCCCAATTTTCACGGAGGCATCAATACGACAGTCATCGTCTCATCGGTCGCTGTTCAGAAAGAAGAGTGAAACATCGTCAGAAGTAATACAATGATTTATTATTGTAATATTTGTTTTCAGACCTTAGTTCGCTTATTCCTTTTATATGTTGGTGTAACAATAAACAAATATCAAGCGGCAGATCGGTGTTTTGGTTTTGCGTCCGTTATAACTAAGCGTTTCTGAAATCTTCGAAGAACAGCGTGGGCCCGAGCGTAGCGAGAGCTGGGCATTAACGGTTTACGAGACGTGGCTGACAGTTTCTGACGATAGAAACAGATCTGGCGGATTCAAACAGTTGGTGAAAGTTTGGATAGTCGCCGTTCATCTTTCCTGGTGCCGGTCAAGTCCTCTTTGAACAAGCAATATCTGGAACTCTTTTGGAATTGGGTCAAGTTCAACAATGCCTGGGTCAAAGAAGGGACAGAGTGTCTTGGATGCAAACAGGAAGGTAAGTCATGGTGACCTGTCTGTTACTTGTAACGATGTGTCTGATGTTAAGCATGACATGGTTGATGTTACTGTTTCGCCGTTCAGGGATAATAGGAACATCAAACTCCCTAAGTTTGAACCACGGTGTTTTGATGGAAAGCCGGCCGATTATTTACAGTTTGTTAAGGAGTTTGAGATCATGCTGAGTAGTTTTCTATTAAGTGATGAATTGAAATTGATGTATTTGATGAGGTATTGCCCTGGAGATGCTTCAAGAGCTATACAGTGCTGTAAGCTCATGCCCCTTAATGAGGGATACGCTGAGGCTATGAGCATATTACGTCAGAGGTTTGGAAGACCTTCGATGATTGTAAGGAACGTATACGAAGCTGTCAAAGGTAACGGCAGTCAACTTCAAGATGACTCCAAGGCACTTACTGAGTTTTTGGATAATCTTATGACTTATAAGAATAACTTGATTTCGATGAATTGCATGAGTGACCTCAACTCGAGTTTTGTCCTAGAAGTAATAGCAAGACGCCTACCTACTCGACTGCAAAGGAAGTGGGTGAAGATAAGCTCCTGTATGGAGGATGAGGTTATCGAGCCAAAGTTTGATGATATCCTGAAACTAGTAAAATATAGTGTCAACGGAGTTGAAGATTGTACGATCAATTCATGGTTGTTTGCTCAAAACCAACTTCCCCAATTTTCACGGAGGCATCAATACGACAGTCATCGTCTCATCGGTCGCTGTTCAGAAAGAAGAGTGAAACATCGTCAGAAGTAATACAATGATTTATTATTGTAATATTTGTTTTCAGACCTTAGTTCGCTTATTCCTTTTATATGTTGGTGTAACAATAAACAAATATCAAGCGGCAGATCGGTGTTTTGGTTTTGCGTCCGTTATAACTAAGCGTTTCTGAAATCTTCGAAGAACAGCGTGGGCCCGAGCGTAGCGAGAGCTGGGCATTAACGGTTTACGAGACGTGGCTGACAGTTTCTGACGATAGAAACAGATCTGGCGGATTCAAACAGTTGGTGAAAGTTTGGATAGTCGCCGTTCATCTTTCCTGGTGCCGGTCAAGTCCTCTTTGAACAAGCAATATCTGGAACTCTTTTGGAATTGGGTCAAGTTCAACAATGCCTGGGTCAAAGAAGGGACAGAGTGTCTTGGATGCAAACAGGAAGGTAAGTCATGGTGACCTGTCTGTTACTTGTAACGATGTGTCTGATGTTAAGCATGACATGGTTGATGTTACTGTTTCGCCGTTCAGGGATAATAGGAACATCAAACTCCCTAAGTTTGAACCACGGTGTTTTGATGGAAAGCCGGCCGATTATTTACAGTTTGTTAAGGAGTTTGAGATCATGCTGAGTAGTTTTCTATTAAGTGATGAATTGAAATTGATGTATTTGATGAGGTATTGCACTGGAGATGCTTCAAGAGCTATACAGTGCTGTAAGCTCATGCCCTTAATGAGGGATACGCTGAGGCTATGAGCATATTACGTCAAAGGTTTGGAAGACCTTCGATGATTGTAAGGAACGTATACGAAGCTGTCAAAGGTAACGGCAGTCAACTTCAAGATGACTCCAAGGCACTTACTGAGTTTTTGGATAATCTTATGACTTATAAGAATAACTTGATTTCGATGAATTGCATGAGTGACCTCAACTCGAGTTTTGTCCTAGAAGTAATAGCAAGACGCCTACCTACTCGACTGCAAAGGAAGTGGGTGAAGATAAGCTCCTGTATGGAGGATGAGGTTATCGAGCCAAAGTTTGATGATATCCTGAAACTAGTAAAATATAGTGTCAACGGAGTTGAAGATTGTACGATCAATTCATGGTTGTTTGCTCAAAACCAACTTCCCCAATTTTCACGGAGGCATCAATACGACAGTCATCGTCTCATCGGTCGCTGTTCAGAAAGAAGAGTGAAACATCGTCAGAAGTAATACAATGATTTATTATTGTAATATTTGTTTTCAGACCTTAGTTCGCTTATTCCTTTTATATGTTGGTGTAACAATAAACAAATATCAAGCGGCAGATCGGTGTTTTGGTTTTGCGTCCGTTATAACTAAGCGTTTCTGAAATCTTCGAAGAACAGCGTGGGCCCGAGCGTAGCGAGAGCTGGGCATTAACGGTTTACGAGACGTGGCTGACAGTTTCTGACGATAGAAACAGATCTGGCGGATTCAAACAGTTGGTGAAAGTTTGGATAGTCGCCGTTCATCTTTCCTGGTGCCGGTCAAGTCCTCTTTGAACAAGCAATATCTGGAACTCTTTTGGAATTGGGTCAAGTTCAACAATGCCTGGGTCAAAGAAGGGACAGAGTGTCTTGGATGCAAACAGGAAGGTAAGTCATGGTGACCTGTCTGTTACTTGTAACGATGTGTCTGATGTTAAGCATGACATGGTTGATGTTACTGTTTCGCCGTTCAGGGATAATAGGAACATCAAACTCCCTAAGTTTGAACCACGGTGTTTTGATGGAAAGCCGGCCGATTATTTACAGTTTGTTAAGGAGTTTGAGATCATGCTGAGTAGTTTTCTATTAAGTGATGAATTGAAATTGATGTATTTGATGAGGTATTGCACTGGAGATGCTTCAAGAGCTATACAGTGCTGTAAGCTCATGCCCCTTAATGAGGGATACGCTGAGGCTATGAGCATATTACGTCAAAGGTTTGGAAGACCTTCGATGATTGTAAGGAACGTATACGAAGCTGTCAAAGGTAACGGCAGTCAACTTCAAGATGACTCCAAGGCACTTACTGAGTTTTTGGATAATCTTATGACTTATAAGAATAACTTGATTTCGATGAATTGCATGAGTGACCTCAACTCGAGTTTTGTCCTAGAAGTAATAGCAAGACGCCTACCTACTCGACTGCAAAGGAAGTGGGTGAAGATAAGCTCCTGTATGGAGGATGAGGTTATCGAGCCAAAGTTTGATGATATCCTGAAACTAGTAAAATATAGTGTCAACGGAGTTGAAGATTGTACGATCAATTCATGGTTGTTTGCTCAAAATCAACTTCCCCAATTTTCGCGGAGGCATCAATACGACAGTCATCGTCTCATCGGTCGCTGTTCAGAAAGAAGAGTGAAACATCGTCAGAAGTAATACAATGATTTATTATTGTAATATTTGTTTTCAGACCTTAGTTCGCTTATTCCTTTTATATGTTGGTGTAACAATAAAAAATATCAAGCGGCAGATCGGTGTTTTGGTTTTTGCGTCCGTTATAACTAAGCGTTTCTGAAATCTTCAAGAACAGCGTGGGCCCGAGCGTAGCGAGAGCTGGGCATTAACGGTTTATGAGACGTGCTGACAGTTTCTGACGATAGAAACAGATCTGGCGGATTCAAACAGTTGGTGAAAGTTTGGATAGTCGCCGTTCATTTTCCTGGTGCCGGTCAAGTCCTCTTTGAACAAGCAATATCTGGAACTTTTTGGAATTGGGTCAAGTTCAACAATGCCTGGGTCAAAGAAGGGACAGAGTGTCTTGGATGCAAACAGGAAAGTAAGTCATGGTGACTTGTCTGTTAATTGTAACGATGTGTCTGATGTTAAGCATGACATGGTTGATGTTACTGTTTCGCCGTTCAGGGATAATAGGAACATCAAACTCCCTAAGTTTGAACCACGGTGTTTTGATGGAAACCCGGCCGATTATTTACAGTTTGTTAAGGAGTTTGAGATCATGCTGAGTAGTTTTTTATTAAGTGATGAATTGAAATTGATGTATTTGATGAGGTATTGCACTGGAGATGCTTCAAGAGCTATACAGTGCTGTAAGCTCATGCCCCCTAATGAGGGATACGCTGAGGCTATGAGCATATTACGTCAAAGGTTTGGAAGACCTTCGATGATTGTAAGGAACGTATACGAAGCTGTCAAGGTAATGGCAGTCAACTTCAAGATGACTCCAAGGCACTCACTGAGTTTTTAGACAATCTTATGACTTACAAGAATACCTTGATTTCTATGAATTTCATGAGTGACCTCAACTCCAGCTCAGTCCTAGAGGTAATTGCAAGACGCCTACCTACGCGGCTGCAAAGGAAATGGGTAAAAATAAGCTCTCGTATAGAGGAGGAGGGTATCGAGCCAAGGTTCGATGATATTCTTAGACTGGTGAAGGACAGTGTCAACCAGGCGATGGGCAAATTCGCCAGCATTTTGCATTCTAAGGTAGAACCTAAGGAACCAGTGAATATAAGGAAGGCATTTGTGGTGAAGTCTCAAGACACAACGAGAAAGGATGAGTGTATTGTCTGCCATAACATGCATCAATTGAGTGATTGTAATCGCTTTATCGCTATGTCACCCGTAGAAAGGTTAAAAATGGCAAAGCAGAAGCGGCTGTGTTTCAGTTGTTTAAAGATTGGGCATACAAAGTGGAATTGTAAGGCGACAAATAAAGGAAGTAGTGGTTTAACGGATATGCACCCACTTCTGAGAACAGTGAACGAACCTGGGAGTTCGGTTAATTGTAATAGTATCTCTAGACCCCTTGACATCCCACAAGTTTTCTTAGGGGTATTACCAGTTAAGGTGAAAGGACCGAAATCTTCAGTAGAGACTTATGCATTGTTGGATAATGGTTCAGACGTTACATTGATAGATGCTGAACTGGCTGGTTGCTTGGGTATTAAAGGCCCAAAGCAACCCTTGGTTGTAAATACTTTCAATTCTGCGAAAACAGTAGTATGTGAGCGAGTGTCATTTCAGTTAGAATCCTTGGCTACTGGGGAGACCGTGGAAGTGGATACTGCTTACACTACCTCCAGTATGAAACTTGGCGAAGCTATAGTACCTAGTCGTGAAACGGTTGTCGGTAAGCCATACCTGTGTGACATACCTCTTCCAACATTGCAAGATGGAAGAGTGAGAGTACTCATTGGATGTAGTGTGCCAGAAGCTCACAAGGTATTAGAAGAGAGATTTGGAGGTAGAGATGATCTGTTTGCGACAAAAACACCACTGGGATGGACAGTGAGAGGACCTATACCCATAGTCCACATATCATCATTAGTTACAAACGATGGGGACAAACTAGAAACTATGATTAAAAATATGTATGACAAGGAGTTTTGTGACTGCGGTGTCCCAGGGAAAGGTCGTTCTGTAGAAGACTTGAAAGCAGTTAAAATAGCCGAGGACTCTTGTAAATACGAAAACGGGCGTTTCAGCGTTGGCCTACCATGGAGATTCAAAGATAGACAGTTAGTTTGTAATAGGAAAGTTGCTCTTAAGAGACTAATGGGTTTACAGAAGAAATTCCTGTCAGATGCAGAACTCTGGTCCAAATATAAGGAAGTCGTCGATAAACATATAGTGAAGGGTTACGTTGAAAGACTAGTTGATCAAAGTGAGCCAGGGAAGTGGTATTTGCCCCATCATCCCGTCTTTAACCCGAGGAAGCCAGGTAAACTCCGTGTGGTGTTTGATTGTTCTGCGAAACACGAAGGAGTCTCTTTAAATGATAATCTGTATAGTGGCCCAGATTGCGTGAGCTCATTAGTGGGACTGCTATTGAGATTCAGAAAGTTTACAGTTGCTGTCGCGGCGGATATTGAGGAAATGTTCCTTCAGGTGAAGGTGCCAGAGAGTGACAGAGATCACTTGAGGTTTTTGTGGTTTGATGACGGTCCTTGTGGTAAGGTGTCAGAATATAGGATGACAGTGCATCCATTTGGTGCCACATCCTCCCCATTTTGTGCTAATTTTGCTCTACGAAAGGCAGTGTCCACATTTGGTTCTAATGATTTGCTGGACGTCATAGATTGTTGCTTCTACGTGGATGATTGTTTAGCCTCCTTCGATGATGATAAGTCTGCAGTTAGATTTGCAACAAGCATCACTGAAGTGTTAGCTAAGGCCGGCTTTCGTCTAACTAAGTGGGTCTCGAACAGCCTAGACGTTTTGAAGCATATAGATCCAGAAGACAGAGCACCTACCGTACGAGATTTGCCTGTTGATACTCTACCAGTTGAACGCACATTAGGTATGCGATGGGATGTGAACTCTGATACCTTTGGATTTAGTGTTGGTGATATTGATAAGCCAGTTACTCGGAGAGGTGTGCTCTCTGTGTTGTCGTCCGTGTTTGACCCACTTGGATTAGTAGCACCTTATCTACTTCCGGCTAGGAGGTTATTTCAAGAGACATGCAGGAAAGGGTTACAGTGGGATGAACCATTAAGTGAGAGGCAGAGAGAAGAGTGGAAGGGGTGGGTTAACAGTTTAAGAATGCTGAATCTACATTCCGTCTCACGTCCACTTAAGCCGTCGAGAAATCATGATATAATTGACTTCCATGTTTTTTCTGATGCCTCTGAGGTTGGATTTGGTGCAGCCGTATACATCAGAACCACCTTAATGAATGATATAGATGTTAGCCTGGTGATGGGTAAATCCAGAGTTGCACCTCTAAAGACGGTTTCGATTCCGAGATTAGAACTTAATGCCGCCTTACTAGCTGCGCAGTTATTCACAACAGTGTGTAAAGAGTTGGATTACCCCAAGCATCCCGTAACGTTTTGGACTGATTCGATGTCTGTGATATATTATATACGCAACGAGTCAGCAAGATATGCATGTTTTGTAGCTAACAGAGTATCTCAAATTCGTGAACTAACAACTGTTGAGCAGTGGAGGTACGTACCGTCTGGAAAAAACCCAGCTGATCTAGCATCGCGAGGAGTTATTGATATGAATGTTGTTAAAAATAAGTGGTGGAAAGGTCCAGAGTTCTTGCTAAGGGCTGATAGTATGTGGCCTCGTAGAGAAGATGAACCACCGATAAACGAGTGTGCCTTGGAGTTGAAGACAAGTGTCAGTTTAACATCTACTCAAGAAAGACATTCAGGTTTACATCCACTTTTTAAATATTATTCTTCTTGGTACAAACTACTGAAAGCGGTTGCGTGGTTGACACGATATGTTACGTATTTAAAGGTCATGCATCTTGCGGGATACGAAAATATGAATGTGGGGCCTTTGAGAGTCGAAGATATTAGAAATGCAGAGTTAACGATTTTGAGGGCTGCTCAGTGGGAAGCGTGGGGTGAGATTACCAAGGAGGATAGTCCCGATTTCGCAGATTTCAAGGTGCGGTTAGATAGATTATCTCCGATAGTTTCCGAAGGGATCGCTAGAGTTGGTGGACGTCTACAAATGTTAGAATCGTCATATGAGACCCGTCATCCGGCTTTATTACCTTGCTACCATCCAGTCACTGATCTCATTATAAGACACTACCATGTTCTTGAAGGTCATTTGGGTACTTCGCAAGTACTATCAAGTATTCGATGTAAGTTCTGGATAGTGAAGGGAGGTACTGCTGTCCGTAAAATAATTGATAAGTGCATGGAATGTAAACTCCGAAATGCTCGTCCAGTACAGCAGATAATGGCACCACTCCAGCGTGGCAAGCTTCTGAAGGGAATTATCCATTTGAGTACGTTGGGGTGGATTTGTTCGGACCTTTTGTAGTGAAGAGAGGCAGAACCCTATGTAAAAGATATGGCTGTTTATTCACCTGTTTGAAAATGAGAGCTGTGCATATTGAGATGGTTCATACGCTAACTACTGATTCATTCGTGCTAGCATTACATAGATTTATAAATCGCCGGGGTGTACCGAAGATGATGTTCAGCGACAGAGGGACTAATTTTGTTGGCTGTCACGCCGAGCTTAAAGAATACTTCGAAGGTCCTCAAACGAGAGTTCAGGAAGAGTTACTGAAAAGGAACATCGAGTGGCACTTCAATCCACCACATGCCAGCCATAGAGGTGGGCTATGGGAAAGACTTATAGGAATTATCAAGCGTATTTTAAGCTCCATAATTAAAAACCAGAGTTTGAATGACGAAACGCTGGAGACATTTTTTTGTGAAGCTGAACGAATATTAAATGACCGGCCGTTATCACCTGTGAGGGACGACGTCAAGGATTTTGATGTGTTAACCCCAAATAAATTATTGTTATTGAGAGGCAACCCTGGCATAGAGGACGCAAGCGGGGAAGGAATACCTACGATTAAAAGATGGAAACAAGCCAGGCACATGAAAGATATATTTTGGAAAAGATGGTTAAAGGAGTATGTTCTAACATTGCAGACCAGGGACAAGTGGAAAAAGTTGTGCCGAAACTTAAAGGTTGGTGACATAGTATTAGTAGCAGATAAATGTGCCACAGGTAGGTGGCCTTTGGGAGTGGTAGTAAGGCTGATCTGTAGTGGTGATGGATTGGTGAGGACGGTTGAGGTGAGAACTAGTTGTGGCATGTTGGTGCGAGATATCAGAAAACTGTGTCTCCTGGAAGGTGCTGAGAGTAGAGAGTCGGAGGATGAAACAATAGATGATTTTCCAACCTAGAGCGTCAACCTGAGAAGGGTTGTAGGCGTACTGCTGTAAGTCCTACAATTCTTCAAAGGGTAGCGCATCAATGAGCAGTCTAATGTGCTCGGTGTGTGATTTTGTACATATGTTCATATTGTATATACTGAATTGATATCATCTGTCATCTAGCTGTTGGTAATTCTGTTTGTGTCCGGACATTCCACAACTTACAATCGTCAACCTGTGAAGGTTTGTAGGCGTACTGGTGTAAGTCCTGCAATTCTTCAAAGGAATTCCATCAAGACATGAATGCGAGTTTGTGTGTACTGTTTGTATATACGTGTGGTGTGTCATATCAATTGGTGTTTTTGAATTCATTGTGTTTACTCGTTGTTTTCGTACCTTGTTGTTATTGCATAATTTTGTTAAAATTTTCGTCGTGATTACTTCTGAAGTTGTTTCGAGTCTTCTACATCCGTGAATGAATTGATTGATGTTAAGGACAGCAGATGGGTCGTATACGCCGGGGAGGCTATTGCTGAGAATGAAATGCACACGGAGATAATTGTTAGCTGCGGTCCGACACGCCGGGGAGAAAGAGTGTAAACGACTGAGGCTCGCATGCGTCACCGCTACTAGAACTGAGGCAGAATGAGTGACAAGCGATTTCAGTGGTAATTGGTAGTGAGTAGATAAGAGGATGTGCGTAGAGTATCGTGAGGTGGTGCTATGGTCACGTTGCATTCTGCAAGAGTCATTCTAGCAAGTGGCGATTGTGTTGCAAGATGTCAAGAGGAGGTCTCTGTCTGGAGGCGCAGGTCGTCATTGATGTGTGAGATTGTGCTGTGGGTATGCTTGTGGTGTGTTGGCTTTTCTGTTTGTTTTCCATTTCAGCTCTGTCCGTGTGACCCAGGTTCTCGCAATGGCATCCAAGTCAACGTGCATTGGTCGTGAAGGAAAAAAGGGTTGGATCCCTTTTTTGCCGGGGAGTGTCAATGGAGTTGAAGATTGAACGATCAATTCTTGGTTGTTTGCTCAAAATCAACTTCCCCAATTTTCGCGGAGGCATCAATACGACAGTCATCGTCTCATCGGTCGCTGTTCAGAAAGAAGAGTGAAACATCGTCAGAAGTAATACAATGATTTATTATTGTAATATTTGTTTTCAGACCTTAGTTCGCTTATTCCTTTTATATGTTGGTGTAACAATAAACAAATATCAAGCGGCAGATCGGTGTTTTGGTTTTTGCGTCCGTTATAACTAAGCGTTTCTGAAATCTTCGAAGAACAGCGTGGGCCCGAGCGTAGCGAGAGCTGGGCAATAACGAATTATGAGACGTGATTGACAGATAGTGTCAATCTATCTATGCGCAAGTTCACCAGTCTATTGCATCTCACCCCTAGAATAGAACAGTCTGAGGGAAAAACGCAATCATTGATGACGAATAGGCCTCAGAGATGTGGATATCGAGAAGGCTTTATGGTGTCTAGCAATGCATATAGACCTAGTGAGTGTAACAGGTTTCGTAGTTCATCCTCAACAGACCTTCTGTTACTTGTGGATTTTGGGGTACGTTGAGCTCTATGCTAATAGGATTAACCTCCAATTAAGCGGGTTTCAGACGGTCAATGCTGACGGTGTCGTAGCGGCCTTTTTTTTTCCAGGACAAATAATTTATCAGAACGTTTAATTACTTTATAATGTCCGTCGTTTGGGGTTCCAGTGGTTTGCGCACAGTGGCGCGACGAACAAATACATGTGAATTTTTTCAAACACGGATGAACGAAATCATCAATGGCTGGTGGACGAAATAGAGCAGGTTTAACTGAACGCATTGCGTTTGTAAGCCTGGTGACGTATGAAGCGTGATCTACCACTGGTGGGAAGCTCGTGGGCGAAACAAATTCACCAGGTAGTCGCAGTGTCGTGTCATATACTAGCTCGGCGCTAGTACAACCAGCATCGGTTTTCAGCGCGTTTCGTATCCCTAGGAGAACTAACGGAACGGATTCAGTCGAACGGGTGGTGTTTGCGGCTGACAGATCAGCTTTCAGCTGTTTGTGTAGACGTTCTACCATACCATTAGCTTGAGGATGGTAGGCTGTTGTTCGAAAACGCGTGCAACCTATGATTTTAGTCAGGGCGAAGAATAAGCCACTATCGAATTGCCGCCCACGATAAGTTGTTATGGAAGATGGGCATCCAAAGTTAGTGATCCATCTTTCTACGGAGACGCGTGCGACTGTTTCAGCAGATACATCCTTGATTGGTACTGCTTCCGGCCATCGTGTGAATCGATCGGTACAAGTTAAAATATAGGTATATCCATGTGATTCAGGAAGGTGTCCAACCAAATCTACATGGACATGTTCGAAACAAGCGTCAGGGAAAAGAAAGGTGCCAAGTGGGCTTTTGGTGTGTCTTATCACCTTGCACTTTTGACAAGCTAAGCACGTGTGTCAATGTAGTTGAAGATTGAACGATCAATTCTTGGTTGTTTGCTCAAAACCAACTTCCCCAATTTTCGCGGAGGCATCAATACGACAGTCATCGTCTCATCGGTCGCTGTCCAGAAAGAAGTCAGTAGCAAACCGTCAGAAGTAATACAATGATTTATTATTGTAATATTTGTTTTCAGACCTTAGTTCGCTTATTCCTTTTATATGTTGGTGTAACAATAAACAAATATCAAGCGACAGATCGGTGTTTTGGTTTTTGCGTCCGTTATAACTAAGCGTTTCTGAAATCTTCGAAGAACAGCGTGGGCCCGAGCGTAGCGAGAGCTGGGCAATAACGAATTATGAGACGTGATTGACAGATAGTGTCAATCTATCTATGAGCAAGTTCACCAGTCTATTGCATCTCACCCCTAGAATAGAACAGTCTGAGGGAAAAACGCAATCATTGATGACGAATAGGCCTCAGAGATGTGGATATCGAGAAGGCTTTATGGTGTCTAGCAATGCATATAGACCTAGTGAGTGTAACAGGTTTCGTAGTTCATCCTCAACAGACCTTCTGTTACTTGTGGATTTTGGGGTACGTTGAGCTCTATGCTAATAGGATTAACCTCCAATTAAGCGGGTTTCAGACGGTCAATGCTGACGGTGTCGTAGCGGCCTTTTTTTTTCCAGGACAAATAATTTATCAGAACGTTTAATTACTTTATAATGTCCGTCGTTTGGGGGTTCCAGTGGTTTGCGCACAGTGGCGCGACGAACAAATACATGTGAATTTTTTCAAACACGGATGAACGAAATCATCAATGGCTGGTGGACGAAATAGAGCAGGTTTAACTGAACGCATTGCGTTTGTAAGCCTGGTGACGTATGAAGCGTGATCTACCACTGGTGGGAAGCTCGTGGGCGAAACAAATTCACCAGGTAGTCGCAGTGTCGTGTCATATACTAGCTCGGCGCTAGTACAACCAGCATCGGTTTTCAGCGCGTTTCGTATCCCTAGGAGAACTAACGGAACGGATTCAGTCGAACGGGTGGTGTTTGCGGCTGACAGATCAGCTTTCAGCTGTTTGTGTAGACGTTCTACCATACCATTAGCTTGAGGATGGTAGGCTGTTGTTCGAAAACGCGTGCAACCTATGATTTTAGTCAGGGCGAAGAATAAGCCACTATCGAATTGCCGCCCACGATAAGTTGTTATGGAAGATGGGCATCCAAAGTTAGTGATCCATCTTTCTACGGAGACGCGTGCGACTGTTTCAGCAGATACATCCTTGATTGGTACTGCTTCCGGCCATCGTGTGAATCGATCGGTACAAGTTAAAATATAGGTATATCCATGTGATTCAGGAAGGTGTCCAACCAAATCTACATGGACATGTTCGAAACAAGCGTCAGGGAAAAGAAAGGTGCCAAGTGGGCTTTTGGTGTGTCTTATCACCTTGCACTTTTGACAAGCTAAGCACGTGTGTCAATGTAGTTGAAGATTGAACGATCAATTCTTGGTTGTTTGCTCAAAACCAACTTCCCCAATTTTCGCGGAGGCATCAATACGACAGTCATCGTCTCATCGGTCGCTGTCCAGAAAGAAGTCAGTAGCAAACCGTCAGAAGTAATACAATGATTTATTATTGTAATATTTGTTTTCAGACCTTAGTTCGCTTATTCCTTTTATATGTTGGTGTAACAATAAACAAATATCAAGCGACAGATCGGTGTTTTGGTTTTTGCGTCCGTTATAACTAAGCGTTTCTGAAATCTTCGAAGAACAGCGTGGGCCCGAGCGTAGCGAGAGCTGGGCAATAACGAATTATGAGACGTGATTGACAGATAGTGTCAATCTATCTATGAGCAAGTTCACCAGTCTATTGCATCTCACCCCTAGAATAGAACAGTCTGAGGGAAAAACGCAATCATTGATGACGAATAGGCCTCAGAGATGTGGATATCGAGAAGGCTTTATGGTGTCTAGCAATGCATATAGACCTAGTGAGTGTAACAGGTTTCGTAGTTCATCCTCAACAGACCTTCTGTTACTTGTGGATTTTGGGGTACGTTGAGCTCTATGCTAATAGGATTAACCTCCAATTAAGCGGGTTTCAGACGGTCAATGCTGACGGTGTCGTAGCGGCCTTTTTTTTTCCAGGACAAATAATTTATCAGAACGTTTAATTACTTTATAATGTCCGTCGTTTGGGGGTTCCAGTGGTTTGCGCACAGTGGCGCGACGAACAAATACATGTGAATTTTTTCAAACACGGATGAACGAAATCATCAATGGCTGGTGGACGAAATAGAGCAGGTTTAACTGAACGCATTGCGTTTGTAAGCCTGGTGACGTATGAAGCGTGATCTACCACTGGTGGGAAGCTCGTGGGCGAAACAAATTCACCAGGTAGTCGCAGTGTCGTGTCATATACTAGCTCGGCGCTAGTACAACCAGCATCGGTTTTCAGCGCGTTTCGTATCCCTAGGAGAACTAACGGAACGGATTCAGTCGAACGGGTGGTGTTTGCGGCTGACAGATCAGCTTTCAGCTGTTTGTGTAGACGTTCTACCATACCATTAGCTTGAGGATGGTAGGCTGTTGTTCGAAAACGCGTGCAACCTATGATTTTAGTCAGGGCGAAGAATAAGCCACTATCGAATTGCCGCCCACGATAAGTTGTTATGGAAGATGGGCATCCAAAGTTAGTGATCCATCTTTCTACGGAGACGCGTGCGACTGTTTCAGCAGATACATCCTTGATTGGTACTGCTTCCGGCCATCGTGTGAATCGATCGGTACAAGTTAAAATATAGGTATATCCATGTGATTCAGGAAGGTGTCCAACCAAATCTACATGGACATGTTCGAAACAAGCGTCAGGGAAAAGAAAGGTGCCAAGTGGGCTTTTGGTGTGTCTTATCACCTTGCACTTTTGACAAGCTAAGCACGTGTGTCAATGTAGTTGAAGATTGAACGATCAATTCTTGGTTGTTTGCTCAAAACCAACTTCCCCAATTTTCGCGGAGGCATCAATACGACAGTCATCGTCTCATCGGTCGCTGTTCAGAAAGAAGTCAGTAGCAAACCGTCAGAAGTAATACAATGATTTATTATTGTAATATTTGTTTTCAGACCTTAGTTCGCTTATTCCTTTTATATGTTGGTGTAACAATAAACAAATATCAAGCGACAGATCGGTGTTTTGGTTTTTGCGTCCGTTATAACTAAGCGTTTCTGAAATCTTCGAAGAACAGCGTGGGCCCGAGCGTAGCGAGAGCTGGGCATGACCTTATCTAATTTTCGCCTCCACGATCAAATTTCTTTCCTGTTATGAAACTACGATAAGACTGCTGCAAAAATGTAATAAATATATCACTGATCTCAACATAATACATCAATAAACTTCAAGCCATGGGTGCTGTTCACAACAAAGTTATATAAGAGAATTGACTTCAGGCTTTATTTTTCCCAGATATCTGTATTACATTCATGTGATGTCTGGGTTTTTTGTTAATGCGAAGACAATATTTCTATATCTCTTTATGTGCTACACAAACAGACTTTATAGCAGACTGTTCCGACTGACTTTGATGTCAGAAAGAACAACCAAACTGTAAGTCCATTATACATCAAATTATGTGTAATTTATATAATAACTTATCCATGCCTGTACAATAGGTATGCTCCTGCATAAACAGGAAGGGATATATTATTATTATTAAAACAATATTTATGCATGCCTATACAATTGGTGTACCCTACATAGCTAGGGAAAAAAATGTACTTTGTTATATTATCTTTACTAAATATGCTTATTAATATTATGTGTAAATTATCGAATTGATGATGCTGTAAACTGGCGTCCCTCATGTAAAAAATGAGAATATATATTATTATTATTATTATTATAATAACGAATTATGAGACGTGATTGACAGATAGTGTCAATCTATCTATGAGCAAGTTCACCAGTCTATTGCATCTCACCCCTAGAATAGAACAGTCTGAGGGAAAAACGCAATCATTGATGACGAATAGGCCTCAGAGATGTGGATATCGAGAAGGCTTTATGGTGTCTAGCAATGCATATAGACCTAGTGAGTGTAACAGGTTTCGTAGTTCATCCTCAACAGACCTTCTGTTACTTGTGGATTTTGGGGTACGTTGAGCTCTATGCTAATAGGATTAACCTCCAATTAAGCGGGTTTCAGACGGTCAATGCTGACGGTGTCGTAGCGGCCTTTTTTTTTCCAGGACAAATAATTTATCAGAACGTTTAATTACTTTATAATGTCCGTCGTTTGGGGGTTCCAGTGGTTTGCGCACAGTGGCGCGACGAACAAATACATGTGAATTTTTTCAAACACGGATGAACGAAATCATCAATGGCTGGTGGACGAAATAGAGCAGGTTTAACTGAACGCATTGCGTTTGTAAGCCTGGTGACGTATGAAGCGTGATCTACCACTGGTGGGAAGCTCGTGGGCGAAACAAATTCACCAGGTAGTCGCAGTGTCGTGTCATATACTAGCTCGGCGCTAGTACAACCAGCATCGGTTTTCAGCGCGTTTCGTATCCCTAGGAGAACTAACGGAACGGATTCAGTCGAACGGGTGGTGTTTGCAGCTGACAGATCAGCTTTCAGCTGTTTGTGTAGACGTTCTACCATACCATTAGCTTGAGGATGGTAGGCTGTTGTTCGAAAACGCGTGCAACCTATGATTTTAGTCAGGGCGAAGAATAAGCCACTATCGAATTGCCGCCCACGATAAGTTGTTATGGAAGATGGGCATCCAAAGTTAGTGATCCATCTTTCTACGGAGACGCGTGCGACTGTTTCAGCAGATACATCCTTGATTGGTACTGCTTCCGGCCATCGTGTGAATCGATCGGTACAAGTTAAAATATAGGTATATCCATGTGATTCAGGAAGGTGTCCAACCAAATCTACATGGACATGTTCGAAACAAGCGTCAGGAAAAGAAAGGTGCCAAGTGGGCTTTTGGTGTGTCTTATCACCTTGCACTTTTGACAAGCTAAGCACGTGTGTCAATGTAGTTGAAGATTGAACGATCAATTCTTGGTTGTTTGCTCAAAACCAACTTCCCCAATTTTCGCGGAGGCATCAATACGACAGTCATCGTCTCATCGGTCGCTGTTCAGAAAGAAGTCAGTAGCAAACCGTCAGAAGTAATACAATGATTTATTATTGTAATATTTGTTTTCAGACCTTAGTTCGCTTATTCCTTTTATATGTTGGTGTAACAATAAACAAATATCAAGCGACAGATCGGTGTTTTGGTTTTTGTGTCCGTTATAACTAAGCGTTTCTGAAATCTTCGAAGAACAGCGTGGGCCCGAGCGTAGCGAGAGCTGGGCAATAACGAATTATGAGACGTGATTGACAGATAGTGTCAATCTATCTATGAGCAAGTTCACCAGTCTATTGCATCTCACCCTAGAATAGAACAGTCTGAGGGAAAAACGCAATCATTGATGACGAATAGGCCTCAGAGATGTGGATATCGAGAAGGCTTTATGGTGTCTAGCAATGCATATAGACCTAGTGAGTGTAACAGGTTTCGTAGTTCATCCTCAACAGACCTTCTGTTACTTGTGGATTTTGGGGTACGTTGAGCTCTATGCTAATAGGATTAACCTCCAATTAAGCGGGTTTCAGACGGTCAATGCTGACGGTGTCGTAGCGGCCTTTTTTTTCCAGGACAAATAATTTATCAGAACGTTTAATTACTTTATAATGTCCGTCGTTTGGGGGTTCCAGTGGTTTGCGCACAGTGGCGCGACGAACAAATACATGTGAATTTTTTCAAACACGGATGAACGAAATCATCAATGGCTGGTGGACGAAATAGAGCAGGTTTAACTGAACGCATTGCGTTTGTAAGCCTGGTGACGTATGAAGCGTGATCTACCACTGGTGGGAAGCTCGTGGGCGAAACAAATTCACCAGGTAGTCGCAGTGTCGTGTCATATACTAGCTCGGCGCTAGTACAACCAGCATCGGTTTTCAGCGCGTTTCGTATCCCTAGGAGAACTAACGGAACGGATTCAGTCGAACGGGTGGTGTTTGCGGCTGACAGATCAGCTTTCAGCTGTTTGTGTAGACGTTCTACCATACCATTAGCTTGAGGATGGTAGGCTGTTGTTCGAAAACGCGTGCAACCTATGATTTTAGTCAGGGCGAAGAATAAGCCACTATCGAATTGCCGCCCACGATAAGTTGTTATGGAAGATGGGCATCCAAAGTTAGTGATCCATCTTTCTACGGAGACGCGTGCGACTGTTTCAGCAGATACATCCTTGATTGGTACTGCTTCCGGCCATCGTGTGAATCGATCGGTACAAGTTAAAATATAGGTATATCCATGTGATTCAGGAAGGTGTCCAACCAAATCTACATGGACATGTTCGAAACAAGCGTCAGGGAAAAGAAAGGTGCCAAGTGGGCTTTTGGTGTGTCTTATCACCTTGCACTTTTGACAAGCTAAGCACGTGTGTCAATGTAGTTGAAGATTGAACGATCAATTCTTGGTTGTTTGCTCAAAACCAACTTCCCCAATTTTCGCGGAGGCATCAATACGACAGTCATCGTCTCATCGGTCGCTGTTCAGAAAGAAGTCAGTAGCAAACCGTCAGAAGTAATACAATGATTTATTATTGTAATATTTGTTTTCAGACCTTAGTTCGCTTATTCCTTTTATATGTTGGTGTAACAATAAACAAATATCAAGCGACAGATCGGTGTTTTGGTTTTTGCGTCCGTTATAACTAAGCGTTTCTGAAATCTTCGAAGAACAGCGTGGGCCCGAGCGTAGCGAGAGCTGGGCAATAACGAATTATGAGACGTGATTGACAGATAGTGTCAATCTATCTATGCGCAAGTTCACCAGTCTATTGCATCTCACCCCTAGAATAGAACAGTCTGAGGGAAAAACGCAATCATTGATGACGAATAGGCCTCAGAGATGTGGATATCGAGAAGGCTTTATGGTGTCTAGCAATGCATATAGACCTAGTGAGTGTAACAGGTTTCGTAGTTCATCCTCAACAGACCTTCTGTTACTTGTGGATTTTGGGGTACGTTGAGCTCTATGCTAATAGGATTAACCTCCAATTAAGCGGGTTTCAGACGGTCAATGCTGACGGTGTCGTAGCGGCCTTTTTTTTCCAGGACAAATAATTTATCAGAACGTTTAATTACTTTATAATGTCCGTCGTTTGGGGGTTCCAGTGGTTTGCGCACAGTGGCGCGACGAACAAATACATGTGAATTTTTTCAAACACGGATGAACGAAATCATCAATGGCTGGTGGACGAAATAGAGCAGGTTTAACTGAACGCATTGCGTTTGTAAGCCTGGTGACGTATGAAGCGTGATCTACCACTGGTGGGAAGCTCGTGGGCGAAACAAATTCACCAGGTAGTCGCAGTGTCGTGTCATATACTAGCTCGGCGCTAGTACAACCAGCATCGGTTTTCAGCGCGTTTCGTATCCCTAGGAGAACTAACGGAACGGATTCAGTCGAACGGGTGGTGTTTGCGGCTGACAGATCAGCTTTCAGCTGTTTGTGTAGACGTTCTACCATACCATTAGCTTGAGGATGGTAGGCTGTTGTTCGAAAACGCGTGCAACCTATGATTTTAGTCAGGGCGAAGAATAAGCCACTATCGAATTGCCGCCCACGATAAGTTGTTATGGAAGATGGGCATCCAAAGTTAGTGATCCATCTTTCTACGGAGACGCGTGCGACTGTTTCAGCAGATACATCCTTGATTGGTACTGCTTCCGGCCATCGTGTGAATCGATCGGTACAAGTTAAAATATAGGTATATCCATGTGATTCAGGAAGGTGTCCAACCAAATCTACATGGACATGTTCGAAACAAGCGTCAGGGAAAAGAAAGGTGCCAAGTGGGCTTTTGGTGTGTCTTATCACCTTGCACTTTTGACAAGCTAAGCACGTGTGTCAATGTAGTTGAAGATTGAACGATCAATTCATGGTTGTTTGCTCAAAACCAACTTCCCCAATTTTCGCGGAGGCATCAATACGACAGTCATCGTCTCATCGGTCGCTGTTCAGAAAGAATAGTGAAACATCGTCAGAAGTAATATTGTGATTTATTATTGTAATATTTGTTCACAGACCTTAGTCATACGCCATTTATATGTTGGTGTAACAATAAAGAATCCTCGAGTCAACAATTGGTCTTTTGGTTTTTCGTCCGTTATCACCCAGCGTTTCTGAGAAACTTCAAGTGACAGTGTGAGCCCGAGCGTAGCAAGAGCTGGGCATTAACGGTTTACGAGACGTGGCTGACATTTTCTGACGGTAGAAACAGATTCTGGCGGATTCAGACAGTTGGTGAAAGTTTGGATAGTCACCGTTCATCTTTCCTGGTGCCGGTCAAGTCCTCTTTGAACAAGCAATATCTGGAACTCTTTTGGAATTGGGTCAAGTTCAACAATGCCTGGGTCAAAGAAGGGACAGAGTGTCTTGGATGCAAACAGGAAGGTAAGTCATGGTGACCTGTCTGTTACTTGTAACGATGTGTCTGATGTTAAGCATGACATGGTTGATGTTACTGTTTCGCCGTTCAGGGATAATAGGAACATCAAACTCCCTAAGTTTGAACCACGGTGTTTTGATGGAAAGCCGGCCGATTATTTACAGTTTGTTAAGGAGTTTGAGATCATGCTGAGTAGTTTTCTATTAAGTGATGAATTGAAATTGATGTATTTGATGAGGTATTGCACTGGAGATGCTTCAAGAGCTATACAGTGCTGTAAGCTCATGCCCCTTAATGAGGGATACGCTGAGGCTATGAGCATATTACGTCAAAGGTTTGGAAGACCTTCGATGATTGTAAGGAACGTATACGAAGCTGTCAAAGGTAACGGCAGTCAACTTCAAGATGACTCCAAGGCACTTACTGAGTTTTTGGATAATCTTATGACTTATAAGAATAACTTGATTTCGATGAATTGCATGAGTGACCTCAACTCGAGTTTTGTCCTAGAAGTAATAGCAAGACGCCTACCTACTCGACTGCAAAGGAAGTGGGTGAAGATAAGCTCCTGTATGGAGGATGAGGGTATCGAGC
The DNA here is from genome assembly GCA_944472135.2 of Trichobilharzia regenti. Lineage (NCBI taxonomy): Eukaryota > Metazoa > Platyhelminthes > Trematoda > Strigeidida > Schistosomatidae > Trichobilharzia > Trichobilharzia regenti. The sequence continues at coordinate 38,075,944 of OX235270.1, forward strand.
CAAAGTTTGATGATATCCTGAGACTAGTAAAAGATAGTCTCAATCAATCTATAAGCAAGTTCACCAGTCTATTGCATCTCACCCCTAGAATAGAGCAGTCTGAGGGAAAAACGCAATCATTGATGACGAGTAGTCCTCAGAGAGGTGGATATCGAGAAGGCTCTATGATGTATAGTAATGCATATAGACCTAGTGAGTGTAACAGGTTACGTAGTACATCCTCAACAGATAAGTTACAAGATGCAAGACAAACACGGTTGTGTTTTACACGCTTTCATGAGATGCATACAGAAGTGAACTGTGAACCAGTGAGCAAGTTCAGTGATAAGCTAAATGTAAACTCCAGACCTGACTCCGAATTGTGTGACGATAACGGTGTGGTGAAGAAGTCTGTAGTTGCAACTGGTAAGCCATTGTTGAATAGAGTGTCACAGAATAGAGTTACTGCTTCAGAGTGCAGTTCTGACTCCACAAGTTTACAAAGTATTACTAGTCAGAGTGAAGATATAAAACCTTTAATGATTTGTGAGGAGGAACCAAAATTGTCTACTGCTGTTAACAAAGAGTTTGAAAATGATGAACTTGATGGTAAAGTGAATATTCATGATAATGAGCATGATACTTCACATTTGTCTTTGGTTGATCATGATGAAATGAGGGATATGCCTACTACTGCTAAGTTAAATAAAGGTTCTGTACAACTACAACGTGAAGTAGAATTGAACGAAGATGCAGTTGCAGAAGGTATGGATACTTGTGAGACTGTCAGTGTAATCGATCAGCGTGTAGCCCACCTATCATCAGATGATAGTGCCAAACCCGAACTAATGGCAAAAGACAGCAGTGGTGGTAATCTTGCAGTTAGACAACTTTCTGAAAGCCAAACAACAACAGCTTCTGATTCACCGCTAAGTTCATCAACTGGTATCAATCAGTCGTTGTTGGTGTTGTCATCCACAATGAAACAGACGCCCATCAACTCAAGTATCTTGTGCAATGACTACGATCGTATTGGTGCATTTGAAAAGACGAAAGATATTGGTCAGTTTAGTGAGGATAAGCCAAGTGTAAACGAGAGAGTAATTGTTAAATTGACTTGCATGAATAAAGGCATTTCTAGTTTCAAGTTACTATTTGAATGCTATTATCTTCGGTGTAAATTACTCTGTTTCTACACTTGGTTGATCAGATACGTCGTGTGTCTAATAGTCATCTATATTCTACGATGCAATGACGTGAGCGTGTTATCGTTCAGATTTGAGGATATAGATGATAGAAAGAAGTCAGCAAATGAACTCTGCGACGATTTTCCAAACTAGAGCGTCAACCTGAGAAGGGTTGTAGGCGTACTGCTGTAAGTCCTACTGTCAGCCCCGTCTCGTAAACCGTTAATGCCCAGCTCTTGCTGCACTCAGGCTCACGCTGTTCTTTGAAGTTTCTCAGAAACGCTTAGTAATAACGGACACAAAATCCAAAACACCAATTGGCGAATCGAGGATTCTTTATTGTAGCACCAACATATATACAATGTTACAACTTAGGTCTGTGAACAAATATTACAATAATGAATCACAATATTACTTCTGACTGTTTTCTCCTGACTTCTTTCTGAACTGCGACCGATGAGACGACAGCCTGTCGACGGACGTAATTTTGAGTGACCGCGAATGAGATAAACAAGCGATTCGCTCGCTTGTGATTGGCCAGTTTGTCATTCGAGTTGAGGTAATTTCAAACATCATTTTGCTGCTTGGTTAAGTCTTGAATTTCCGTGAGCGTTTTATCAAATTGGAGAGATAACTGACAACACAAATTATTACAGCTCAGGAAAGAAATGATATAGCAGTATATTTATTTGCTGAATTCAACGAATTCATGCCAAATTACGATCTAAGGACTTCTCAGGTGTGTCAAGAATGCAAACAATGTCTTGAAGAGGTAATAACTTCACGCAACTTCAATTATCGCTTGACTTTTTTTTCAGAGATCCTTAAATAAGTATAATGCACACAGTGGTCTGGCTAATCATGATAAAAACGGCATGGTTGATGCAGCATATACGTATACTTTTGTATATGTAGGTAAACCTAGATGAACTGTGTTCTTGTCACGAAGATCGGAAAGCAGGTACCAGATGTCTCAGTAAGCAGTGTAATACATGTAAGTTACATGTTTTTATTTGACATAAACTGGATCTCCACTCACTTTCAGAATTAATCTTAAATTCAGTTGGAATAAGCTAGTTGAGCACATCAGTATTGAGAGAATACAGTGAAAGTAAGTAAACACATGCTTCTTAAGATTAAGTGATACATTTATTTGATATGATTGTATTATTGTTAGTTGTCTATCTAAGTTAATGATGAATTCGTTGCGATAATAATACCTATTATTGTTTTTATAGTCACTATGAACATGAACGTTATTATTATTGCTGTCAAGACCTATTATTTGTCATAAAGTGGTTGTCATTTTTGCTAAAATATTTGTACAAGCTTTGAAAACTACTGCATAACTTGTTGTTAAATAATTTTATCATTTCATGATGCTTCGATGGACCTACTGGATATCGACCAACGATAAGTTGCGAAGTCCCTTAAGTTTAGTGAAAACTATTGGGCTACTTATATATACATATATATTGTTTGTAAAGTGATTACTTGTAAATGCTTATCAGGAAAATTTTTTTATTCAGATCATACATGTAATACCCAAGTTAATTATGCTTTTCTTAAACCTTTTCAGACTTATGGAAAAACATATATGTACCGTGTACGCAGATGGAACTTACTGACGGTAACAGAGGACTACTCATCTGAATTATCTGTACATTTGAAATCTGATTTTTGTTTAATAAACAATTTTTCAATGAATCTGTCTTCCTTCTGTTGTAATGCGATTGTGTTCCAGTAACATAAGTAGCACGTGCTAAGTTAGAAGTTGAGGGTAAACTGTTAGGAGTAAATGCGGCGTCTGGAAAACTTTTGTTTACGTGATTATATGAGCAGATAGCAACGTATCATGTTCTATGGCTGAGGACCCTAGACTCTCACTTTGTGACTATGAATCGCGAATCAGTATATGTATTCTGCTAAGACGACAGATAACTCGAAACGCTTTATAATCGCAATACCTCCTCTACGATTTAGACATATTTACTTTATTTGACTACAACATAATGTCTTACCAATAGGCTTCTCCGAATATCTGCTCCTACTTAGTATTTCAAAGATAGCCTCATATACTCGATACCTCACAAATTACGCAAAGGCTAATATTCGGTCTTATCAAGTAGAATAAACAAACGAATAACGAGGAATACATTTATTAATGAATTAACATGTAATACAAAATCGACAACAGTGCAGGTATTTTTTTCTTTATCACCCAAATCCATGAAATTCCCGAAAGTAGATATCATCTGAAAAAGAACATAAGAATTATACAGATGTAGACATTGTTATCAGTGTAAACACAATAATTAACCATGAAATATGTTTGAAATGACGAAATAATTAGTTGAATTGTATATAATTACGTCAGTAAACATTAATCAATAATACAAAATAGATATGGAATCTGCCTGCAAACGTCAAATTTATGCCATAAATAAGGAAATACTATGCATATATAATTTTTAAGTATTTCTGCAAATTTTTCTTGAATAAATACATGTGGAGGAGCCTTGACAGCATTCAGGCAAAGTACACAACAAATTAAGTGAAATAATTAACAAAACGAGCTATCCCATCTCATCATGTCCATGTGTAATCCATTAAACTGCAAAATAAATTCACAAAAAGTCGTTATAACATGTGTCTTCAAGTAGTTAGTCATTTTCTGAACGGAAAAATTATGTATTTTCAGCAAACTGTAAACTGCCTATGACCTACGTCCGGATAAAGACACCACCATATACTCTTTCTCCTAAATAGGCCGCATTTCATCAACTTACAGCAGGAAAATAGGTAAAAAAGTGTGAAAAACAACGAAAAATTACCCAACCTTGAAATTTTTCCAATAAACAACGCCAATATCCATCAGCTGATCAAATGATATACGTCCGTCTACAGGCTGCCGATGAGACGATGAGTGTCGTATTGATGCCTCCGCGAATATTAGGGCAGTTGGTTTTGAGCAAACTACCATGAATTGATCGTTCATCTTCAACTACATTGACACCTACAATTCTTCAAAGGGTAGCGCATCAATGAGCAGTCCAATGTGCTTGGTGTGTGATTTTGTACATATGTTCATATTGTATATACTGAATTGATATCATATGTCATCTAGCTGTTGGTAATTCTGTTTGTGTCCGGACGACTTCTACTTGGATCATCAACCTGAGAAGGAATATAGGCATACTGCTGTAAGTCCTACAGTTCTTCAAGGGTAGTTCATCAAGGCAGAATCCACCACTTTGATGTGTTGAATGTACATGTTTGTGTTAAATAATTATGTAAGTTAAAATTATTGTAATTGTTGGTTAATCTTGTTTGTGTCCGGACATTCCACAACTTACAATCGTCAACCTGTGAAGGGTTGCAGGCGTACTGGTGTAAGCCCTGCGATTCTTCGAAGGAATTACATGGAGACACGATCTACGAGTTTGTGTGCACTGTTTGTATATATGTGTGGTGTGTCATATCAATTGGTGTTATTTGAATTCATTGTGTTTACTCGTTGTTTTCGTACCTTGTTGTTATTGTGTAAATTTGTTAAAATTTTCGTCGTGATTACTTCTGAAGTTATTTCCAGTCTTCAACGTTTGTGAATGAATTGATTGATGTTAGAGACAGCAGATGGGTCATATATGCCTGGGAGGCTATTTCTGAGAATGAAATGCATACGGAGATAATTGTTAGCTGCGGTCCCACACGCCGGGGAGGAAGAGTGTAAACGACTGAGGCTCGCATGCGTCACCGCTACTAGAACTGAGGCAGAATGAGTGAAAAGCAATTGCAGTGGTAATTGGTAGTGAGTAGATAAGAGGATGTGCGTAGAGTATCATGAGTTGGTGCTATGGTCACGTTGCATTCTGCAAGAGTCATTCTAGCAAGTGGCGATTGTAATGCAAGATGGAGGTCTTTATCTGGATGTGTGAGATTGTGCTGTGGGTATGCTTGTGGTGTGTTGGCTTTTCTGTTTGTTTTCCATTTCAGCTCTGTCCGTGTGACCCAGGTTCTCGCAATGGCATCCAAGTCAACGAGTATTAGTGGTTAAGGAAAAAAGGGAAGGATAGGGTTTGCCGGGGAGTGTCAATGCAGTTGAAGATTGAACGATCAATTCATGGTTGTCTGCTCAAATCCAACTTCCCTATATTTTCACGGAGACGTCGATACACCAGTCATCGTCTCATCGGTCGCTGTTCAGAAAGAAGTCAGGAGACAACTGTCAGAAGTAATATTGTGATTTATCATTGTAATATTTGTTCATAGACCTTAGTTAAAACGTAATTTTAAAGTTGCCCATATGTTGGTGTTACAATAAAGAATTCTCGAGTAGCCAACCGGTGTAATGTTTTTGCGTGCGTTATTACTAAGCGTGTCAGTCCCGTCTCATAAACCGTTAATGCCCAGCTCTTGCTACGCTCGGGCCCACGCTGTTCTTCGAAGATTTCAGAAACGCTTAGTTATAACGGACGCAAAAACCAAAACACCAAATGTTGCTTGAGTATTGTGTACTGTTACACCAACATATAAAAATAATAACTGAACTAAGGTCTGAAAACATATATTACAACAATAAATCATAGTATTACTTCTGACGATGTTTCACTCTTCTTTCTGAACAGCGACCGATGAGACGATGACTGTCGTATTGATGCCTCCGCGAAAATTGGGGAAGTTGATTTTGAGCAAACAACCATGAATTGATCGTTCAATCTTCAACTCCATTGACACTCCCCGGCAAAAAAGGGATCCAACCCTTTTTTCCTTCATGACCAATACACGTTGACTTGGATGCCATTGCGAGAACCTGGGTCACACGGACAGAGCTGAAATGGAAAACAAACAGAAAAGCCAACACACCACAAGCATACCCACAGCACAATCTCACACATCCAGATAAAGACCTCCATCTTGCATTACAATCGCCACTTGCTAGAATGACTCTTGCAGAATGCAACGTGACCATAGCACCAACTCATGATACTCTACGCACATCCTCTTATCTACTCACTACCAATTACCACTGCAATTGCTTTTCACTCATTCTGCCTCAGTTCTAGTAGCGGTGACGCATGCGAGCCTCAGTCGTTTACACTCTTCCTCCCCGGCGTGTGGGACCGCAGCTAACAATTATCTCCGTATGCATTTCATTCTCAGAAATAGCCTCCCAGGCATATATGACCCATCTGCTGTCTCTAACATCAATCAATTCATTCACAAACGTTGAAGACTGGAAATAACTTCAGAAGTAATCACGACGAAAATTTTAACAAATTTACACAATAACAACAAGGTACGAAAACAACGAGTAAACACAATGAATCTAAAAAACACCAATTGATATGACACACCACACATATATACAAACAGTGCACACAAACTCGTAGATCGTGTCTCCATGTAATTCCTTCGAAGAATCGCAGGGCTTACACCAGTACGCCTGCAACCCTTCACAGGTTGACGATTGTAAGTTGTGGAATGTCCGGACACAAACAGAATTACCAACAGCTAGATGACAGGTGATATCAATTCAGTATATACAATATGAACATATGTACAAAATCACACACCGAGCACATTGGACTGCTCATTGATGCGCTACCTTTTGAAGAAGTGTAGTACTCACAGCAGTACGCCTACAACCCTTCTCAGGTTGACGCTTTAGTTTGGAAAATCGTCGCAGAGTTCATTTGCTGACTTCTTTCTATCATCTCTATCCTCAAATCTGAACGATAACACGCTCACGTCATTGCATCGTAGAATATAGATGACTATTAGACACACGACGTATCTGATCAACCAAGTGTAGAAACAGAGTAATTTACACCGAAGATAATAGCATTCAAATAGTAACTTGAAACTAGAAATGCCTTTATTCATGCAAGTCAATTTAACAATTACTCTCTCGTTTACACTTGGCTTATCCTCACTAAACTGACCAATATCTTTCGTCTTTTCAAATGCACCAATACGATCGTAGTCATTGCACAAGATACTTGAGTTGATGGGCGTCTGTTTCATTGTGGATGACAACACCAACAACGACTGATTGATACCAGTTGATGAACTTAGCGGTGAATCAGAAGCTGTTGTTGTTCGGCTTTCAGAAAGTTGTCTAACTGCAAGATTACCACCACTGCTGTCTTTTGCCATTAGTTCGGGTTTGGCACTATCATCTGATGATAGGTGGGCTACACGCTGATCGATTACACTGACAGTCTCACAAGTATCCATACCTTCTGCAACTGCATCTTCGTTCAATTCTACTTCACGTTGTAGTTGTACAGAACCTTTATTTAACTTAGCAGTAGTAGGCATATCCCTCATTTCATCATGATCAACCAAAGACAAATGTGAAGTATCATGCTCATTATCATGAATATTCACTTTACCATCAAGTTCATCATTTTCAAACTCTTTGTTAACAGCAGTAGACAATTTTGGTTCCTCCTCACAAATCATTAAAGGTTTTATATCTTCACTCTGACTAGTAATTTGTAAACTTGTGGAGTCAGAACTGCACTCTGAAGCAGTAACTCTATTCTGTGACACTCTATTCAACAATGGCTTACCAGTTGCAACTACAGACTTCTTCACCACACCGTTATCGTCACACAATTCGGAGTCAGGCCTGGAGTTTACATTTAGCTTATCACTGAACTTGCTCACTGGTTCACAGTTCACTTCTGTATGCATCTCTTGAAAGCGTGTAAAACACAACCGTGTTTGTCTTGCATCTTGTAACTTATCTGTTGAGGATGTACTACGTATCCTGTTACACTCACTAGGTCTATATGCATTACTAGACATCATGGAGCCTTCTCGATATCCACCTCTCTGAGGACTACTCGTCATCAATGATTGCGTTTTTCCCTCAGACTGCTCTATTCTAGGGGTGAGATGCAATAGACTGGCGAACTTGCTTATAGATTGATTGACACTATCTTTTACCAGTTTCAGGATATCATCAAACTTTGGCTCGATACCCTCATCCTCCATACGGGAGCTTATCTTCACCCACTTCCTTTGCAGTCGAGTAGGTAGACATCTTGCTATTACTTCTAGTATAAAACTCGAGTTGAGGTCACTCATGCGATTCATCGAAATCAATGCATTCTTGTAAATCAGTAAATTATCCAAAAACTCAGTGAGTGCCTGGGAGTCATCCTGTAATTGATCACCATTACCCTTAGCAGCCTCGAATAATTTCCCTACAATCATCGAAGGTCTTCCAAACCTTTGACGTAATATGCTCATAGCCTCGTAGTAGCCCTCTTTTGGCTTCATAAACTTACAGCACTGTATAGCTCTTGCAGCAACTCCAGTGCAATACCTCATCGAATACATTAACTTCAATTCATCACTTAATAGAAAACTATTCAGCATGATCTCAAACTCCTTTACAAATTATAAATAATCAGCTGGGTTTCCATCGAAACACCGTGGTTCAAATTTAGGGAGTTTGATGTTCCTATTATCCCTGAACGGCGAAACAGTAACATCAACCATGTCATGCTTAACATCAGACACATCGTTACAATTAACAGACAAGTCACCATGACTTACCTTCCTGTTTGCATCCAAGACACTCTGTCGCTTCTTTGACCCAGGCATTGTTGAACTTGACCCAATTCCAAAAGAGTTCCAGATATTGCTTGTTCAAAGAGGACTTGACCGGCACCAGGAAAGATGAACGGTGACTATCCAAACTTTCACCAACTGTCTGAATCCGCCAGAATCTGTTTCTACCGTCAGAAACTGTCAGCCACGTCTCGTAAACCGTTAATGCCCAGCTCTTGCTACGCTCGGGCTCACACTGTCGCTTGAAGTTTCTCAGAAACGCTTAGTGATAACGGACGAAAAACCAAAAGACCAATTGTTGACTCGAGGATTCTTTATTGTTACACCAACATATAAATGGCGTCTGACTAAGGTCTGTGAACAAATATTACAATAATAAATCACAATATTACTTCTGACGGTTTGCTACTGACTTCTTTCTGAACAGCGACCGATGAGACGATGACTGTCGTATTGATGCCTCCGCGAAAATTGGGGAAGTTGGTTTTGAGCAAACAACCATGAATTGATCGTTCAATCTTCAACTGCATTGACAAGGCGTTTCTGAGAAAGTTCAAGGAACAACGTGAATCCCAGAGTAGCAACAGCTGCGCATTGACGGTTTACGAGACGTGGCTGAGAGAGCACTCACTGATTTCTCCAAGTAAGGGCTACGCATCATATTCCTAAATGCCTCCAAAAGCAACAGAATCTTCAGAAGTTATTAATGGGGTCCCAGCTTCTCTATTTCGAAACATTATATGGACAGGACATAAAATTGACGTTTGCACTTTTTTAAACCTATCTGTAAAACGTGTTTGGATTGGATCCTAAAGTTTGTGGAAGCCGAAGTGTGATTAGGAAGTTTAAACCACTTTTGTGAATTCCAAGACTATTCGTCATCACACGAAACCTTCTTTGTTAAACTTCGTTTTGATACTAGTCAGGGTAGATGTACTAGTACCTCTGATATTTGGTTTAGTGATGTTCATTGTTATTTTGACCTCCAATATGTGGTTTTAATTCCACCTAAACTTATTTTCTAGACTTTTAACTGTATTAATCTCATATGTATTCCTATGACAAGTCCATGCGTGAACAGATTGTCCCAAATGTGTTGCACAAATACAACTCTACACGATTCAGACAAACTACATCTTCTTATTACTTCGTCTAAATATCCACTTGTGTCAAAAATGGTGACTGATGTAATCGCACATTGATTTAAACTTTCGTTAATTCTAACTGTGCTAATCCGTTTATGATTATATTGGTAGTTATATTAATGTACACATCCTGTGAACCCTTGTTTTCTTTTTTAGCTAGTCTACAGTTCCAGTGACCTCGTACGATTCGTTGCTGAAGAAAGTGGTTCCCAGTATCGTTGATTTTGTATTTTGTGTTGAATCACTAATAAATGGTCACTACTAACTTTATAGAATGTTGTGAGCTACAAAGTTAGAGAGATTAGGGTCGTGTATTGTATTGAGCAGTGTGTTTAGAAGAAACTTCCACCTCTAAGTTATATTGTCGTCAATATCCATTACATTCTTGTTCTTGTGATAAATTTGTTAGCAGGAATTATTATCAGTACCTAAAGATCATTATTCAATGTTTTGCATTTAGTTATGCCTCAACTGTGTCATTCTGACTAGCTTTCAGTATGAGTTTGCAGAGAAATCCACCTGTTTACTTTACCACATTTCATGTAGCACACAAAGTTTGGGACATAAAACTAAATGGGAGTTTAACGAGCGAAAATCTGAGGGAGAATAAATAGTAACAAGGAAAAAATTGAGTTGAATACATACGTGAGATTACACAGAGTGAATGCGTCTGTGCCAGTAACAAAGATTTGCAGTCATATCTCTAGTGGTTCTTCAGCTGACTATCAACGATTTTATGAACCAATACCAGTTTTTCATTTGACCGACCCAAACACATTTTAAACCTTGACATGTGCTGGCTAGCATTGTCCTTGGAGGAAAGAGATGGCTTGGTATGCCAGCACGTGTTCTAGGCATCTCAACCTACTCAGCTTCCCTACCTTGAAGACAAACTTACCCTCCCCACCTAAACATTTATGCTTAACCTTAACAGCACTCGCCATATTGTACTGCTTTACTCTTGAGATAGAACGGAGACACCTATAATCCAACACCGGTATTATTTTCATATTTTCCAGCGTCAGGGGTTACTTCTCATAGTCTAGGTGGACAATATCATCAGCAAACTGTAAGTTAATGAGACTATTCCCTGATAAGTCTCTAAAGTCAATTAGAGACTATCCTACTTATATGTCTGTGATTGAATTTAACTGATATAAGGATGATAGTTTAAGAATTCAGCCTTGCGTTACATCACACTCGGAAATGTGCTTTCTCGGATAATTCGCAAACAGTAATCACCGAATAGAAAACATTCCGTAGACTCACAAACTGATGCACCAATTTTGGAGGCAATATAGTGTTTCCTCAATAAAGTGAAAATTGGATGTTTCGGCTGCATAAAATGATTAAGTGGTATCCTGGCAATACCAATGACTACAACAAGTCTAGGAATTATGCGCTACTACTTTTACTTTACCGAATACTCTAGCAGACTTTACATAAACACTTGACCGATGTCAAATTTATACAGGAAGTCAGTAAGATTTAGTATTATTATTATTAAACTAAAAGTACTTTCGGTTTCCATAGGAGTTCTCCGTGACGAATTTATTCCTTTAAGGGCCTACATAGATTAAAACTTTAATTAAATAACACTGACGTGGAAGAAATTCCATTCCTTACTACTAAGCTTAATGGAAAAAATCATGTTTTTTATTCTAAAAACAGGAGCATTGGTAATGTTTCACTTTATGTAAATGCAGTTACATACGGTTGCACTAAGAACTCAGTGCAACTCCAATATCCAATATCGTTTTTACGAGCTAGTATAAACCAATTTGATTTCTTTGTGCTCGCTTCTTGATTGTGAGGTATAGGTTCCTGATCTTCGGTAAACTTCTGCGTAGCTTGTCCCGCCACTCGACTGTCGTAGCTTTGGTTGACTCCAAAGGGAGTAGTGCTGGGATTAATTATATGTGGTTTGTAGTATGTGGTATGTTAAGACTGTTACTACTGTGATTGGAGTTGATCCTTTCGCCAGTTAGTCCTTCGGTATTGTCGACAAGAGAAAAAGATAGTAATAATAATAATAATAGATATAATTAGTGAAGCTATTCAGACTAAGAGACAGAAACGAAAATAGGAAACGTAACAACAGTCTGCTCATTAAGTTTGAAGAATAATATATATATCGGTAATAGTAATAATAATAATAGTAATTATAATATTAATAAGTTGTCAGGAGAGTAAGACGGGAGAGAATATAAAGAAGTAAAATGACGAGTTTAATTATCTACCCTGATTGGTAAATGCGATTTTAAGGAGATAGGCCATTTGGATGCAGTCCTTGTATCGCCGCATGGTTGTCCAGCCTTCGCTTAAAGGCGTCCAAAGACGGTGCCATAGCTACATCTGCCGGTAAGGAATTCCAGGGACGACAAACCCGCAGTGAAAAGAAGTGGGAGCGCACCCGGGTCCTTTCCCTCTGGTGAGCTATCCTTCTGGGATTTCCACGTGGAAGCCTATACCTACTCAATGGCAGAACACCTTTGTTTGGGTGATTCTGGTCATTTGTTATTTTGTAGGCAGTAATCAAATCCCCCCTAAGCCGACGGTAACTAAGCGTGAACAGGCCTAATTTCTTCAGCCTTTCATCATATGGTTTGTTTCGGAGACCAACCACTCCTTTTGTTGCCCGTCGTTGGACTCTTTCCAAGAGGTTGGCATCTCTTCTCAGCATTGGGGGTGCAATAATATTATGCACCTCAAGGTGTGGCCTGACGTATGTTTTGTACAACATTAGAAAGAGCTCAGGAGTGAGTGCACCTAACTGTCTATGCGTAAAGTGTATGACCGCATATGCCCTCGCTACATCCCCTGTGTAATTTACGCTTGTGTCCATTTTTTCCGTTTGCACAATAGTATATATACAAATTAACTGAAAAATGATGTCCTCCTTACCTTATTAACAACTTGTTTTTATTCCAGGATTATAAGTTTCTTCCATCTATGAGCCTGAGTTATGTCTATGAAGTCTCAGTATTACATCAGTTAAATCTTCCCCCAAGCCCAAGGCCACTTGAAACCAATAGCAACACAGTAACAAGCATCATTGCGGGGATATGCAATAAAGTCGCTCTGATGATTTCCACCTAGGTCTCTGAACCCACTTTCAGTGGTTTCTGGGAGGATTCCGTCTGGTCCCAATGCTTTCCTGGCATTCACTAATCTCATCACTTTTAAGGCTTTTGACTATGTTTTCAGAACGGTATTTACTGGTGATTCGACGGTCGTTGCTGGTATTTCTGGACGATTTGCAGGTTGGGGTTGATTTCAGAGTTCTTTGATGTCGTCAGACTATTTCATGTTCGTCTCTCCTCATTGGTGATTGGTTTATCTTGGTAGTCTGTTATAGGTTTCTTCCCGGATAGGGATTTGCTTGTCTGGTATATCGTTCTTGGGTCTCTTTTACTTGCAGCCTTGGTATTCTCATGTTGTGAGTGCGTTGTAGAATTGTCTTTTGTGTTCTTTGATAGTCTTCTTTACTACTTTATTCAGTGCGATTTACGTTGAACTCAGCCTCCGCCTCTGTCGTCCATCTCCACATTCAGTCCTGTTCTCTTTCATCTTCCTCCTCTCATCTATCAGCTTCCAGGTGGTGTCTGTTAGGAGTTGTCCCTTTTCTTGTCTTCCCTCTTCTGTCTTCTTAAAATTGCAGTACAGGTTCCCTTAAACATCACCCTTGGAGAGTTCCCACACACAGTTATTCCACACAGGTTTTCTCAGAAATGACACGTAGTGTCTCGACTTTGCCCTGATGACTGCAGTGAGGGTGTTTTTCGCAGCTGCCTCATCCATTTTACGAGTATCGAACTTGAACATCAAATCATTGAAAGCGCAGAAGTCTGAGAAAAGCTCTCGCTCTCATTCGTTTCATCGAACCAGAGTTCTCTTCCTGTTTTATTTGCTCCCAGTTCAGATGGAGTTGACATCGCCCGTGAGGATTTTGATGTTTATATTTAGGATGCTGTCCTTCACTATTTGCAGTTGTCAACAAACATCCTTCTTCTTCTCTTGTTCCGCGTTGTTTGTAGCACCGTGCCTAGCATTGTCTAATTGAAACCTTCCTTTATCCATCTTGAGTAAAATGTTGCTGTCATGAAATTGGGCTTTGGCTGCCTATGGGGACATCGCGATAGTTACTCATTGCTTCAGTATGCTCTTGTTTGTTGTCTGGCTGACTGGGGTAGATTATTGACTCTCAAGTTGACAATTCTTGGGGTCAGCGTTCATTGCATCTGCCGTGGCAGATTCTGAGGTCCTCTATATCATATCCTCTGGTTTCTTTTGGATACTTAGGCGGGCTCCTTATCTTCGCACACGATAGGAGCATCCTAAATCCGCAAGCCTATTTTCGCCTTAATCAATAGGAAACACATTGGCTAGCTGACTCCCCGGAGGCTTTCGCCAGGCCGTATCATTTCGTGCCCCCAACTTCAGGGAAAATAACTCTGTTTCTTATATTTTTAATGTTTCTCTCGTTCTTTTGAGCCTCCGTAACAATTTGATTTATTTTTCGGTGCAAAGTCACCAGGCATACGCATACCCGCCCCAACTCAGGCGAGCTTGAGACCGGCTGGAAAACAAGCGAGCTATGAAAATAAGAGTGGTCTGTTTCTTGAGGCCATCAATTTTTCATTCTGTAGCCTTTCTAGAATTTTTTAATTGGTTCAATATTCAGCCCACTTAACTCTCTTGTCAGTTTTAGTAATTTTGGCTTTACTATCCGCGATGTCGACCACTGTTTGTAGAAGGCTTTTTGTCAGTACGTAGGGAGGATCGTTGTCTAGATAGGCCAGGAATATCTGCGATATACCGTCGTTGAATAACATAATGTTTCAAGGGCGTGAAGGGTCCTTCGTGTGGTGGACTGAGGGTGGTCGTCTTTTAGCACATCTCACCCATGCACAGGAACAGAAATTCAGGCCATTTTGTATAAATACTGTCGCTGAGTGATCTCTTAAGGGAACTGGACTTAAATTAGCTATTTGTGGTCGAGTTTTGTCAGCTTACGTGACCTGGCCAAGTTTATTTGTGTCATTGTCCGAACTAATGAACTCGTCAGGTAGTCCTAGTGTGGTTCCGAGAACTATTTCTGCAGCGGAACGTTGAGCATTAACTTTTGCCAATATTCGGATGCCAAGCATTACCATTGACGGGAATTAAGCTTAATGAGGGGACTTAGAGTGAAACTTAAGTGCAGCCTTCAGTTGTAGGTGAAAATGCTTTATCGCCCCATTAGTTTGATATCAGTAAGTGATACAGCTATCGGAGACCTAGCGAACATATCGGCGCGGGCGAATAAATAAGTAAAACAGTTTCAGTCTGTTAGGGGACTCACAAAGTCTACGTCAACATAAGCGAAACAAATATCTGGCTGCGAGGACATCCCTTGGGTTTATATGTGTGTCCGCTTATTTTCGTCCTCTGGCATGCCATGCACTCTTCCGTCTGTACCATACAATACAATACCAACTTGATTTCATTGTACTCGCTTCATTATTATGAGGTAAATTTTCCTAGTCTTCAGTGAGCTTGTGACACATTTTGTTGAATGTGACAGTTGTCGGTGGCATAGCGGTTAGGACGCTCGCCAACCATTCACATGGTCCGGGGTTCGATTCCCAGCCGACGCACTCCTTTACCTCGCTAAGCCAGAAATACTGCTGGTAAAGAGGAAAGGTTGGGCATGAGGCAAGCAACCCCATCCTGTAGAAAATAAACACTGCTACAGAAAATTCAAGCCACTGGCTTGAAGCCCTGTGTTCCACTGGGGAACGTGAAGGAAAAATTATTAAATTATTATAACAATAGTCTTACAGTTCTTCAACAGTCTGGCATTAATGCAATTTTCTTTTTAAAAAATTTGTTTTGTTTTCGATGGGAGATGGCGAGTCCGCCTATGCAAAAGGTTGTTCGTGCAGTGAATGTAAAGATATGTATATCTTGCCGAGATTATTTTAGTTGAGGCTTTCGTTCCAGGGTTCGACAAGGGATGAAAATTACTTAATATAACTTTCCACATGAATTTAGAGGCAAAGAACCTGAGGGAATATCTTGTTTTCCTCAATCTAGGAAGTCGTCTGCAGGAGATCTTAGCAGTTTAAGTTTGAGACTAAGACCAATGTCAATGTAGTTGAAGATTGAACGATCAATTCATGGTTGTTTGCTCAAATCCAACTTCCCTATATTTTCGCGGAGACGTCGATACACCAGTCATCGTCTCATCGGTCGCTGTTCAGAAAGAAGTCAGGAGACAACTGTCAGAAGTAATATTGTGATTTATTATTGTAATATTTGTTCATAGACCTTAGTCAAACTTAATTTATATGTTGGTGTTACAATAAAGAATTCTCGAGTCAACAACCGGTGTTTTGGCTTTTGCGTCCGTTATCACTAAGCGTTTCTGAGAAAGTTCAAGGAACAGTGTGAGCCCGAGCGTAGCAAGAGCTGGGCACTGACCGTTTACGAGACTTGGCTGATAGTTTCTGACGGTGGAAACAGTTTCTGGCGGATTCAAATAGTTGGTGACAGTGTGGATAGTCACCATTCATCTTTGCTGGTGCCGGTCAAGTCCTCTTTGAACAAGGAATATCTGGAACTCTTTTGGAATTGGTTCAATTTCAACAATGCCTGGGTCAAAGAAGCGACAGAGTGTCTTGGATGCAAACAGGAAGGTAAGTCATGGTGACTTGTCTGTTAATTGTAACGATGTGTCTGATGTTAAGCATGACATGGTTGATGTTACTGTTTCGCCGTCCAGAGATAATAGGAACATCAAACTCCCTAAATTTGAACCACGGTGTTTCGATGGAAACCCAGCTGATTATTTATAATTTGTAAAGGAGTTTGAGATCATGCTGAATAGTTTTCTATTAAGTGATGAATTGAAGTTAATGTATTCGATGAGGTATTGCACTGGAGTTGCTGCAAGAGCTATACAGTGCTGTAAGTTTATGAAGCCAAAAGAGGGCTACTTTGAGGCTATGAGCATATTACGTCAAAGGTTTGGAAGACCTTCGATGATTGTAGGGAAATTATTCGAGGCTGCTAAGGGTAATGGTGGTCAATTACAGGATGACTCCCAGGCACTCACTGAGTTTTTGGATAATTTACTGATTTACAAGAATGCATTGATTTCGATGAATCGCATGAGTGACCTCAACTCGAGTTTTATACTAGAAGTAATAGCAAGATGTCTACCTACTCGACTGCAAAGGAAGTGGGTGAAGATAAGCTCCCGTATGGAGGATGAGGGTATCGAGCCAAAGTTTGATGATATCCTGAAACTGGTAAAAGATAGTGTCAATCAATCTATAAGCAAGTTCGCCAGTCTATTGCATCTCACCCCTAGAATAGAGCAGTCTGAGGGAAAAACGCAATCATTGATGACGAGTAGTCCTCAGAGAGGTGGATATCGAGAAGGCTCCATGATGTCTAGTAATGCATATAGACCTAGTGAGTGTAACAGGATACGTAGTACATCCTCAACAGATAAGTTACAAGATGCAAGACAAACACGGTTGTGTTTTACACGCTTTCAAGAGGTGCATACAGAAGTGAACTGTGAACCAGTGAGCAAGTTCAGTGATAAGCTAAATGTAAACTCCAGGCCTGACTCCGAATTGTGTGACGATAACGGTGTGGTGAAGAAGTCTGTAGTTGCAACTGGTAAGCCATTGTTGAATAGAGTGTCACAGAATAGAGTTACTGCTTCAGAGTGCAGTTCTGACTCCACAAGTTTACAAAGTATTACTAGTCAGAGTGAAGATATAAAACCTTTAATGATTTGTGAGGAGGAACCAAAATTGTCTACTGCTGTTAACAAAGAGTTTGAAAATGATGAACTTGATGGTAAAGTGAATATTCATGATAATGAGCATGATACTTCACATTTGTCTTTGGCTGATCATGATGAAATGAGGGTGTCATCAAAGTCTCATAAACCGTTAATGCCCAGCTCTCGCTACGCTCGGGCCCACGCTGTTCTTAGAAGATTTCTGAGAAACGCTTAGTTATAACGGACGCGAAAACCAAAACACCGATCTGCCGTTTGATATTTTGTATTGTTACAACAACATATAAGAGGAATAAACGAACTAAGCAACTAAGAAAACTAAGGTCTGTAAACAAATATTACAATAATAAATCGTTATGTTACTTCTGACGATGTTTAACTCTTCTTTCTGAACAGCGAGCGATGAGACGATGACTGTCGTATTGATGCCTCCGCGAAAATCGAGGAAGTTGATTTTGAGCAAACAACCAAGAATTGATCGTTCAATCTTCAACTCCATTGACAGAGGGATATGCCTACTACTGCTAAGTTAAATAAAGGTTCTGTACAACTACAACGTGAAGTAGAATTGAACGAAGATGCAGTTGCAGAAGGTATGGATACTTGTGAGACTGTCAGTGTAATCGATCAGCGTGTAGCCCACCTATCATCAGATGATAGTGCCAAACCCGAACTAATGGCAAAAGACAGCAGTGGTGGTAATCTTGCAGTTAGACAACTTTCTGAAAGCCGAACAACAACAGCTTCTGATTCACCGCTAAGTTCATCAACTGGTATCAATCAGTCGTTGTTGGTGTTGTCATCCACAATGAAACAGACGCCCATCAACTCAAGTATCTTGTGCAATGACTACGATCGTATTGGTGCATTTGAAAAGACGAAAGATATTGGTCAGTTTAGTGAGGATAAGCCAAGTGTAAACGAGAGAGTAATTGTTAAATTGACTTGCATGAATAAAGGCATTTCTAGTTTCAAGTTACTATTTGAATGCTATTATCTTCGGTGTAAATTACTCTGTTTCTACACTTGGTTGATCAGATACGTCGTGTGTCTAATAGTCATCTATATTCTACGATGCAATGACGTGAGCGTGTTATCGTTCAGATTTGAGGATATAGATGATAGAAAGAAGTCAGCAAATGAACTCTGCGACGATTTTCCAAACTAAAGCGTCAACCTGAGAAGGGTTGTAGGCGTACTGCTGTAAGTCCTACTGTCAGCCCCGTCTCGTAAACCGTTAATGCCCAGCTCTTGCTGCACTCGATAATATATTCCATTAAACCTAACATTTCATAGCTCTATATGTATTGTAAGGCCACTTGTCAATAGGCGCCTGCAAGCAGTCATCATCTATTTGTTATGACTAATGTTAAATTCTTATTGTGTATATTTATATGTATGAATGTTTGTAAGTGTATGTTATTTGTCATAAAGGTAAGACGTCAATTAACATGATACAAAAATGTTAATACATTTTGTAAAGGCTACGGAGGTTCACAGCGGTTTTTGTGGTGTAGCGGTAAATAAATCCCCAAAATTATTGACCACAGCAATCACTCATTGGATGCTGACCACCACTGTTTAAGTCGGCTTGTTTAGCTGAAGGCTTCCGGTCAAGCATCCTCGCCATTTGGTACCCCGTCGTGTCACGTGCACGATCACTAGCCAGCTAAGCGTTCGTCTGACGGCTTGTTTTGGTCCCAGAATATATTACGAAGTTTGGACGATCAAATGTTGGCTTTTGCTTTGTCTTTGGTACGCGAGAATAAGTTAATTAGAAGTTGCTGAACGAGATATCCGTCAACCTTTAAACTGGTGAGCCCAACCGCGAACTTCATCCACGATAAATCCGCAGATAACCCCGGTGAGTTCGTTCCATTTTGTATTTGTTCTTGTACCATATATTATTCGACATAATTTTCGTCATGAGTGATCTTAGTCCCAAGGTCATCCGTATCCGCTCAACTCCTAAAACCATTCAGCTCGTACCATACTGGCCAGATAATGCTGAAACTTGGTTTCTGCTAGCTGAAGCAGATTTTTGTGAGCATGGGATAACCGATCAACGTTCACAGTTACTTGCAGTTATTCACGCCCTACCGCGGGAATTCAGCAAGTACGTAACATCACAGATGTTGAGTCCCGAGGTAAGTAACTCGTACGAGTTGCTCAAAGCATCCCTCCTCAGGAGAAACGTTCTCACGGACCGACAACGTCTAGATGAATTATTTCGTAACATCGAGTTAGGAGATCAGTCAGCCGTGAGCATGCTGACAAGAATGAGAGGAGTTATTGGCCAAAGTCAGTTCGACGAAGGACTGTTTAGAGAACTCTTCTTAACCAAGTTGCCACAGTCTGTACAGACCGTACCTGTGACACTTCAGGGTACTGTAATAGAGGACTTAGCTATTACTGCAGATAGGATTCTAGAAATAACGAAACGGTCAGTTCCCGAAATATGCTCGATGACTAAGCAGACTTCGAGTAAGGATCCTGCAATGATAGAGTTATGCAACTCCCCCAGCAGATGTTTAGGTCAAACATGCATTCTAACTCCTCCGACCGTCGTCCTAAATCTCCTCAACGCAGGA
The DNA here is from genome assembly GCA_944472135.2 of Trichobilharzia regenti. Taxonomy (NCBI): domain Eukaryota; kingdom Metazoa; phylum Platyhelminthes; class Trematoda; order Strigeidida; family Schistosomatidae; genus Trichobilharzia; species Trichobilharzia regenti. The sequence goes on from OX235270.1 coordinate 38,096,234, forward strand.
ACTCACGTGGTCGATCTAAGTCCAAACCACGTTCACTGAAAAACCCTGACTGGTGCTGGTACCACAACACCTATGGCCAAGAAGCGAAGTTTTGCCGTAAGCCTTGTAACTTCGGAAATGTCTCAAAGTCTGTGGGAAACTATCCCACCGGCACGCGTTAGCGGCAACCGTCGCCGGTGGCACTAGCCGCCTACTTTACATCCATGATGTGATTAGCCAGACTCGATACTTAGTCGACACAGGCGCCGAAGTCAGCGTCCTTCCTGCTAAAGCATCAGATCGACAGAAGGAACCTACCTTCAACTTACAGGCTGCAAATGGAAAACCAATCGCAACCTTTGGTAGAAAATACGTCTATCTGAACGTAGGTTTACGCAAACCTATTCGATGGATTTTCCTTCTCGCTGACGTTACAATGCCTACTTAATCATCATGATTTACTCGTAGACGTCCGCCGAAAACGACTGATTGACAATACTACTAGTCTGTCTATCAAAGGCATCACCTACATAGGCCCCAGTCTCTCACTTGTTAAGATAAAGGCAATCATTGATCCGGAACTTAATTTCCCGTCGAACGACCTACCGTGCATAACCAGCAATGTTATGCACCACATCATTACCACAGGACAACCTGTGACATCTAAAGCACGACGACTAGCTCCTGACAAACTGAGAATCGCCAGGAATGAATTTGACCATATGCTTACCCTTGGCATCATTCGACCTTCGAATAGCCCATGGGCATCCCCACTTCATATGGTTCCGAAAAAGGATAGCAATGATTGGCGACCCACCGGTGATTACCGGCGAGTGAATGCCAAAACAACCCCTGATTGCTACCCGTTGCCTCATATACACGACTTGACGGCAACCTTATCCGGCGCGACTATATTCTCCAAAATCGACTTGGTTAAAGCGTATAACCAAATCCCGATGGCAACAGAAGATATCCCGAAAACGGCTATCATTACGCCTTTCGGACTTTTTGAATTTCTACGTATGCCATTCGGTCTCCGGAATGCAGCCCAAACATTCCAACGCTTCATTGACGAAGTATTTCGCGGTCTCGACTTTGTATACGCATACTTAGACGACTGCCTCATTGCCAGTCCAGACAAGGAAACTCACCTTAGGCACTTGGACTTGGCATTTGAAAGGTTACGCCAACATGGTGTTACCATTAATATTCAAAAGTGTCAAATCGGTGTTGACTCACTCGACTTTCTGGGTCACACTATTGACTGCAAGGGCATTCGCCCACTGGCTACTAAGGTCGAGGCTATACTGAACTTTCCAGAGCCACAGACGGTGAAAAGTCTCCGCACTTTTAACGGCTTAGTAAGTTATTATCGACGCTTTATTCCCAACTGTGCCTCTTTGATTCAGCCATTGACAGACCTCCTTCGAGGGAATAACAAGTCCATAGAACTTGACGCGTCTGCTCGAAATGCTTTTACCCAGATTAAAAAAGCTATTGCGAATGCCACACTTCTGATGTATCAGGATCCAACGGCACCGTTAAGTATCTCGGTTGATGCATCAAACACTGCAATCGGCGCAGTTCTACAACAGCTAGTTGACAATGAGTGGCAACCACTCGCCTTTTTCTCGAGGCGCCTTCAATTAGCTGAAACGAAGTACAGCACATTCGGCAGAGAACTTCTGGCTATGTACTGTGCTATACGACATTTTAGACATTCGGTAGAGGGTCGTGAATTTATAATTTTTACTGATCACAAACCTCTGACGTACTCTCTGAACTCACCTTCAGATAAGTATTCACCCAGGGAATCACGACAACTGGATTACGTCTCACAGTTTACATCAGATATTCGCCATGTATCCGGAGTAAACAACACTGTGGCAGATGCCTTGTCGCGCGTTTGTTCCCTCACCCAAATCGACGGCATAGACCTTGTAAAACTGGCTCGTCTTCAAAAAGAAGATACCGAGCTTCAACATGAGTTGTCGAAAACAACTCTACAATTAGCTGAGAAACCCTTAGGTATGGGAAGAGATACTATTCTATGCGACATTTCCACGAGTACTCCTCGCCCCATCGTGCCTAAAAGTTATCGCCGTAACGTCTTCAATACGTTGCATGGCTTATCTCACCCAGGTATTCGAACTACTGTCAAGCTCGTAACTAGTCGGTTTTGTTGGCCTGGCATTAATAAAGAAGTAAGGGAATGGGCACACACGTGCTTAGCTTGTCAAAAGTGCAAGGTGATAAGACACACCAAAAGCCCACTTGGCACCTTTCTTCTCCCTGACGCTCGTTTTGAACACGTCCATATAGATTTGGTTGGACCCCTTCCTGAATCACATGGATATACCTATATTTTAACTTGCATCGATCGATTCACACGATGGCCGGAAGCAGTACCCATCAAGGATGTATCTGCTGAAACAGTCGCACGCGTCTTTGTAGAAAGATGGATCGCTAACTTTGGATGCCCATCTTCCATAACAACTGATCGCGGGCGGCAATTCGAAAGTGGCTTATTCTTCGCCCTGACTAAAATCATAGGTTGCATGCGTTTTCGAACAACAGCCTACCATCCTCAAGCTAATGGTATGGTAGAACGTCTACACAGACAGCTGAAAGCTGGTCTGTCAGCTGCAAACAACACCCATTGGACTGAATCCCTTCCGTTAGTTCTCCTAGGGATACGAAACGCCTTGAAAACCGATGCTGGTTGTACTAGCGCCGAGCTAGTATATGGCACGACACTACGACTGCCTGGTGAATTTGTTTCTCCCTCGAGCTTCCCACCAGTGGTAGATCACGCTTCATACGTCAGCAGGCTTACAAACGCAATGCGTTCAGTTAAACCTGCTCCCCTTCGTCCACAGTCCATTGATGTTTTCGTTCATCCGTGTTTGAAAAACTTCACATGTATTTGTTCGTCGCGACTCTGTGCGCAGACCCTGGAACCCCCATACGACGGACCTTATAAAGTAATTAAACGTTCTGATAAATTCTTTGTCTTGGAAAAAAAAGGCCGCGAGGACACCGTCAGCATTGACCGTCTGAAACCGGCTTACTTGGAGGGTAATCCTATTAGCATAGAGCTCAACGTACCCCAAAATCCACAAGTAACAGAAGATCGTTTAGACATCGATGAAGTCACTAGCACAGCGACAGCTACCGAACCTTCTATCGAGCCTCCCAAGAAAACCCGTTCTGGACGCACCGTAAGGTTCCCAGAATATCTGCACACTTATTTAACATAAGGAATTCGTATGACTCACCCAACTCATCCGTTTGTGGTACTAATTATTCTATTTTAGACGCATCAGTTTTTTTATATATAGTATCACTAAGCACAAGTAAAAAAATTTCAACAGTACATGTAACATGCACAAACAAAAAGAATTAATAAGATGTATTTTTCTCTTCGATGTTCTGAATTTGGCATTATTTTACTGTATAGTAAATGCACATCATTTTTTAACCAAAAAGCCCATTTCGTACATTTTCCTCGACATAGTTCTTAGCGTTCTTGTTTTCTTTTCCAGGTGCGACGGGCACTGGACAGGAAACAAACAAAGCACGGGATCCAACGAACAACAACAAGGAAGCTATGTACAAGCACCCTATTAGCATAGGCAGACAAACCAGTAGGCATACGACCAAGCCGCTCGGAAGATTTTTTCACCCAAAAGGGAACCATCGAGGTTTTTTACTTCCGGCTGGTTCTGTCTTAGGGTCCTCACGACCCCACTAGGGGGGGAGTGAGCTGTAGCGGTAAATAATTCCCCAAAATTATTGACCACAGCAATCACTCATTGGATGCTGACCACCACTGTTTAAGTCGACTTGTTTAGCTGAAGGCTTCCGGTCAAGCATCCTCGCCATTTGGTACCCCGTCGTGTCACGTGCACGATCACTAGCCAGCTAAGCGTTCGTCTGACGGCTTGTTTTGGTCCCGAAATATATCACGTAGTTTGGACGATCAATTATTGGCTTTTGCTTTGTTTTTGGTACGCGATAATAAATAAGTTAGAAGTTGCTGAACAAGAGATTCCGTCAACCTCTAAATTGGCCATCTAGAAGACGACCAGAATATAGCTTTCATCGTGTCTTCTGGATTATATGAATCTCAAACTCTGCTGTTCGGGCTAGCTGGTACATGCTCCTGCTGCTGGATGGCCTTCAACCTCATAAATGTGTCACCACCTCGAATGACATAGGCCTGTTCAAAAATCCAGTAGAAGAGCATAGGCGGAACTTGCAGACCATCCTCTGTAGTCTCGAGACCCATGGACTAGTGCTTAGGCTAGACAAATATCATTTACTCTGGACGAAATTTATTTTTCTGGGCCACCACATGTGTCCAGAAGACATCCAGACAGACCACTTGCCAAGAGAAATTTCCAACCCCTGATCGAAGTGGGTACCCATTTCCTCAAAATAGTGCCTGAGAAACTGCCGCCAGAGAAGGAGCAACATGATGAAACCAAAACTTGTATGGACTAAACAAGAAACAATGCTTCCCTTTATTCCTCTGGAATTGTTTCTTCAATACAAGAGGTGTCGCGGCGGATCAAAAAAATTCGTCTATTCCAATTAAACAACAGTTACTTTGCCTACAGCTGTCAAGCAAGTTAACGGTGCTGACTGAGGCGTATTGCAGGAAACTGGGTTTTCAGTGGACAATGGCATGGTTGCTGTATCGCGACATGATTGTGTATCACGATTTACTCCTTATAACACCGTTACTGAACACATCCTTTGGCAGCATTCATATTTTCCCACCTACTAACTTGAACTGTGCTAAGTGCAGCCTGACCACGAGATCAAATATGCTGGGTGTCAATGGAGTTGAAGATTGAACGATCAATTCTTGGTTGTTTGCTTAAAATCAACTTCCCCAATTTTCGCGGGGCATCAATACGACAGTCATCGTCTCATCGGTCGCTGTTCAGAAAGAAGAGTGAAACATCGTCAGAAGTAATACAATGATTTATTATTGTAATATTTGTTTTCAGACCTTAGTTCGCTTATTCTTTTTATATGTTGGTGTAACAATAAAGAAATATCAAGCGGCAGATCGGTGTTTTGGTTTTTGCGTCCGTTATAACTAAGCGTTTCTGAAATCTTCGAAGAACAGCGTGGGCCCGAGCGTAGCAAGAGCTGAGCATTAACGGTTTATGAGACTTGATTGACACTGGCTTAAACGGTCAGCAGGTAGTGTGGATAAAACACAGGTCTAGCAGCATAGCTGACCATGTAGCAATCATGGGCGTCATTTCTATTTGAAGCCAACTCAAAGACGAGTGGCTTTATTGCATATCCCCGCTAAATGCAGAGTTGTAGTCCGTTTCTGTGAATGTTGAAAGATTAGTCATATTTTTATATGTTTTTTAAATGAAATTTCGCACTTCATTTTTTCTGATGTACATATTATCGTTAGTATTATATTCCTGAACTGTTTTAGATTTGCTGTACTCACACCAGAACATGTCGCCTCATGCCAATATTTGAGCAATGTAATGGCTTAAAGGATAGAGTAGGTACAAAAATTTTGGGATTTTTTATGACCCACTGACTCCCTATGGTAAACAATTTCAAAGACCTGAACACTAACAAAGATGATAATAACTGTTAGGTTGTAAGAGACTTTTTCTGTGCGCTCTAAATTTATCTTCTGCTAAATACAAGTCCCGTGTCCAACTCGTGTTCTTTATTCGCTATCTGTGTTATTACATGTTTTATGCAATAGCATGTTGAGTTCTTGATTAAGTTCTTGATCTTTGCCACGAGTCATAACCCCGAAATATTTGCACTTTCAACGAAACTAGTGGCAACATGAAGTAAGAAAATTAACAGTTTGAGACACAGATCCGAACTTTCCAAATGGCAGAACATACAAGAGTAGGTTACATATGCGATTTGACAAATACTATGAACTGTCAAATACTAAGTATTCTGCGACCTGTATCTGAAATGTGAAATAAAAACAGCAGAGACCTACTAGTCCTTTGAATTCCTGACATAAGTTATAAAAAAGGCAGATGCTCTTGTGTCACTTAGGAAATGCTGAGAACTAAAGATGCTGGGGGCTAGAACGTTACTGTGTTTCACTGATTAGCCGGAATTTCACCTTTTTTCAACTTCGATTTTTCTAAAGCACTCCGTTTATTTGTATGTATTTAATATGATAACCGAAGCACTTTGCAACAGTTTGTCTTATCACTTAAGTGGCCCCTTCTTCTTGTTGACTCTTTTCTCAAATTAAAAATACTAAATGTCTAAATTCTCTTTTCTGTGTAGCTTAAACCCACATGGCTCTTCTTCAGTGTGCGATTACCCCTCGTAAAGAATACAGTCGAAATTACTTTACCGTATGGTGGTAAATAATTCAAAAAGTGGAACATGCCAGCAAAACTAGGTGGTCAGTAAAATATCGTACTAAACGCGACATGACAACACTTACTATCAGCCGACAAAATGACTGTGCAGTGAAAGCAATCAGCGACGTCAGAAGCTTGAAAAGCAGAAGAAAAGGTCCATGTCTGGCACCGCCAGTTGGCATCCCAATACAGACACGGGTATCACCGTGGAATGGCCACGTTAAGACTGAAAGTTTACAGGAGAAAATTGGAAATAAAAGTCGACGGAGGGGTTGCGTTGTATACGCAGTAAGCTCTGGTCACGTTTAAGTGGTGATGTGACACCGGTCAAACACCCGGAGTTAGGCTGATGATGAATGATTATGAACAACACCAGTTTTCTGATTGGGGATCTTGATATGTATAGTGAACAGCAAGTTACAGCTGATCGAAATGACCGACAGGATCTTGACCATGATATTGTTTTAAGCAGTCACCGCCCGTGACTTCAACACGTCAACGCCCAATATCAGGAAGAGCCATACCTATATGTCGGCCGTCGATATGGAGACGCCAAATGCATTCACGCACGACTTCAAGACTGTGCGAAGCCATCAAAGGCAACGCAGACCAAGCGCACGACGGCAAACTACACTGGAAAGATAACCTTCTAATCAGCGACCACTTACTCATAGAGAAATTTCAGTCAGAATCACCGTTAGGCTGTAGTAATCACACGGTAGCAATGCCTGAAATAGTTATTAAAAATTATTGACAAAGTATAACAAATAGGCAGAAAGAAATGGAGATGGATTGGCCATACGCTGAGGAAACCATCAAGTGACATCACTAGACAAGCCCTCGAGTGGAACCCGAAAGGGAGGCGGCGAGTTGGTCGTCCAAGGGTGACTTGGAGGAGGTCATGCGAGGAAGAGATGAAAGCATGTGGACAGACCTGGAGCAGGGTGAAAAAGTTGTCAGAAAACCGAAGGCAATGGAGGTGCTCAGCTGAAGCCCTATGTTCCTCTAGGAACTAAAGGATACAATAATAATAATAATAGCCCTCCGACCAAAGGTTGCTACGGTGAAGCCAAATCTAGGTGCCTCTTGGCCACAAGGAAATCCTCCTCTTTTGCGGTCAGAGGGCACTGAAAGTAATTCAAGGGAGTTGTCAATGAAGCCATCAGTGACCCCATCTCCATGGTAACTATAATCCACCGCACCAGGGTTCAGTGAACCATAAGAGGCATCCATATTCCTCTCAAAAACAAGAGGAGACCCTCGTATAGATTGAGACTCCAAAGGAAGGGACCACACCACACAGAATGTCGAGACCTTAAAAATTAGCGAATTACTAAAGTTCGAGTGAGTGGTGGAACATTCCGGCCAAATCAAAGAAGGAAGCTGCAAAGAATCCGTATTTACTCATGGCTCAGGGGAAGATGAATAGACAAGGAGTGTGTGCAGTCAGTGTTCACAGGAACAAACTCTGCAATGGTTCAGAAATAATAATGACATATTCTCACCTCATGTCCATGAGGGACGCCGGTTTATGAGCACCATCAATATGATAAGTGTCGATGTCCAGGTCTTACTAAACTGGACCTCACGCTGTCCTTGGAAGACTTTCATAAACTATGCGTAATAACTAACACGAAAAACCAGAATACAGATTGGAGACTCAAGAACCGTTTATTCATGCACCAATACAGAGCCAACCATTAGGTTACTGTACACAAAGTTTCTGATGGTTTTCTCTCTTCCAATGAACAGCGAGCGATGAGACGACGACTGCCGTATTGATGACTCCCGCGAAAAATATGGAGTTGGTTTGAGCAAAGAACCATGAATTGATCGTTCAATCTTCAACTACATTGACAATAAGTGATATATACATGGAGTAAGCACATTTACAGTTGTTCACTTACACGGTATATATATATATATATATATATATATATATATATACAAGGATAGGTGATAGGACAATGTCAGCAAGCACACTTTACATATTTAACAATTTACATGGTATAATCCTAGGCACCATTATTGTTTGAATTCGTCGGAAAAACGTGTAACAGCTGAAGGCTGCGTTACACGTGGTTGACATGGTGCGCTATTCACAAAAGGGCCAAGTCAGTGCAAATAGTGTTGTCATCATCAATGAAATGTACTTATCGAGGTGTTATTCTGTTAAATGAGATATTTAGCAAGTTGCAGCTTCGATTTTAAAAAGATTAAGTTACGGATTAAGCCAGGGACAAGTTAGGGTTAGGTTAACCAAATAAGGTGATATTAGGGTTGGTTGGAGTTAGATTACATTTAGTTAGGGGATATTTTCGCCTTAGGGTTAGGTTCAGGCAAGGTTCGGGTTAGGGTCAGAAGAACCACATAATTCCATGCACAGACTGTGGTTAAATTACTATGTTGATATAAGAATAGAGTATAACTTCATTGTGGGTGAAATTTATTTTGATAAAGTCTCATGGTGTTATACAGTAATATTTGTTGATGACGTTTCGAACACAATATATTGCTCAGTAGATATTACTGTATAACACTGTGAAACTTTATCAAAATAAATTTCACCCACAGTGGAATTATACTCTGTTGATACTCTGAGAACTATTTTTATCACATGTGAGGGAAAGATATCCTCTGTTACACTTTCCTACAGCTTTTGTGCATTTATTCATTTATTAAATTTGCCCACAAAATCATATAAATGGCCTGTTAAAGGTTGCTTGGTTTACCAAAAATAATGTTTTCAGTAATATCACTATCAAGAGGCTCACCACAGCAGTTGGTATCAAGTAAAACATGTAAAGATGTATCGGTGAATCACCATAATCAGCAACTGATAGATTTTTCAACTCACTTCAGTCAAGAACCAAAACGACTGCGAACTGATCCATACCAAATGGCGAGTAAAGCATACAGGAGCAGAAGACTTTAGTGACACACTTGAAAATCAAACGAACGATGACGGTACTAGCAAGAAATGTACTTCTTGTCAGTTCCTGCTGCAGTTTGACGTCACCGAGATTACTCCTCTTCAAACTGCTCCCAACACGGTTCTGAAGAAACTACCAGAGCTTCGGTCGGAAGGCTCCAAGAATGTGACGACATCAAACCAGTAATCTTCAAGAGGCTTGTTGAAACTCTATGTGCCCCAACAACAAAGATTCTCCAGTGTAGAGCTTTTGCAAGAGAGTACGGTGTAACTAGTCAGATGTATGAAGTGGCTGAGGAAATCAGAAGGGACAGTTGAGCACCCAAGTGGGTCGCAGAGGTTCATAGGGTTTTTTCATATGTCTTGCTTCTTTAGAATATGCAATATGGGTAATAAGTCAATCCCCTCATATCACATGTACGGCGAACTCTAGTGAAGCAGGGTGAATGAGATCACTTAAAAGGTTGACGGATATCTCGTTCAGCAACTTCTAACTTATTTATTATCGCGTACCAAAAACAAAGCAAAAAACAATAATTGATCGTCCAAACTACGTGATATATTTCGGGACCAAAACAAGCCGTCAGACGAACGCTTAGCTGGCTAGTGATCGTGCACGTGACACGACGGGGTACCAAATGGCGAGGATGCTTGACCGGAAGCCTTCAGCTAAACAAGTCGACTTAAACAGTGGTGGTCAGCATCCAATGAGTGATTGCTGTGGTCAATAATTTTGGGGAATTATTTACCGCTACAGCTCACTCCCCCCCTAGTGGGGTCGTGAGGACCCTAAGACAGAACCAGCCGGAAGTAAAAAACCTCGATGGTTCCCTTTTGGGTGAAAAAATCTTCCGAGCGGCTTGGTCGTATGCCTACCGGTTTGTCTGCCTATGCTAATAGGGTGCTTGTACATAGCTTCCTTGTTGTTGTTCGTTGGATCCCGTGCTTTGTTTGTTTCCTGTCCAGTGCCCGTCGCACCTGGAAAAGAAAACAAGAACGCTAAGAACTATGTCGAGGAAAATGTACGAAATGGGCTTTTTGGTTAAAAAATGATGTGCATTTACTATACAGTAAAATAATGCCAAATTCAGAACATCGAAGAGAAAAATACATCTTATTAATTCTTTTTGTTTGTGCATGTTACATGTACTGTTGAAATTTTTTTACTTGTGCTTAGTGATACTATATATAAAAAAACTGATGCGTCTAAAATAGAATAATTAGTACCACAAACGGATGAGTTGGGTGAGTCATACGAATTCCTTATGTTAAATAAGTGTGCAGATATTCTGGGAACCTTACGGTGCGTCCAGAAAGGGTTTTCTTGGGAGGCTCAATAGAAGGTTCGGTAGCTGTCGCTGTGCTAGTGACTTCATCGATGTCCAAACGATCTTCTGTTACTTGTGGATTATGGAGTACGCTGAGCTCTATGCTAATAGGATTAACCTCCAATTAAGCGGGTTTCAGACGGTCAATGCTGACGGTGTCGTAGCGGCCTTTTTTTTCCAGGACAAATAATTTATCAGAACGTTTAATTACTTTATAATGTCCGTCGTTTGGGGGTTCCAGTGGTTTGCGCACAGTGGCGCGACGAACAAATACATGTGAATTTTTTCAAACACGGATGAACGAAATCATCAATGGCTGGTGGACGAAATAGAGCAGGTTTAACTGAACGCATTGCGTTTGTAAGCCTGGTGACGTATGAAGCGTGATCTACCACTGGTGGGAAGCTCGAGGGAGAAACAAGTTCGCCAGGCAGTCGTAGTGTCGTGCCATATACTAGCTCGGCGCTAGTACAACCAGCATCGGTTTCAAGGCGTTTCGTATCCCTGGGAGAACTAACGAAAGGGATTCAGTCCAATGGGTGTTGTTTGCAGCTGACAGACCAGCTTTTAACTGTCCGTGTGAACGTTCTACCATACCATTAGCTTGAGGATGGTAGGCTGTTGTCCGAAAACGCATGCAACCTATGATTTTAGTCAGGGCGAAGAATAAGCCACTTTCGAATTGCCACCCACGACCAGTTGTTAAGGAAGATGGGCATCCAGAGTTAGCGATCCATCTTTCTACAAAGACGCGTGCGACTGTTTCAGCAGATACATCCTTGATGGGTACTACTTCCGGCCATCGTGTGAATCGATCGGTACAAGTTAAAATATAGGTATATCCATGTGATTCAGGAAGGGGTCCAACCAAATCTACATGGACGTGTTCAAAACGAGCGTCAGGAAGAAGAAAGGTGAGAAGTGGGCTTTTGGTGTGTCTTATCACCTTGCACTTTTGACAAGCTAAGCACGTGTGTGCCCATTCCCTTACTTCTTCATTCATGCCAGGTCAACAAAACCGACTAGTTACGAGCTTGACAGTAGTTCGAATACCCGGGTGAGATAAGCCATGCAACGTATTGAAGACGTTACGGCGATAACTTTTAGGCACGATGGGGAGAGGAGTACTCGTGGAAATGTCGCATAGAATAGTATCTCCTCCCATACCTAAGGGTTTCTCAGCTAATTGTAGAGTTGTTTTCAACAACTCATGTTGAAGCTCGGTATCTTCTTTTTGAAGACGAGCCAGTTTTACAAGGTCTATGCCGTCGATTTGGGTGAGGGAACAAACGCGCGACAAGGCATCTGCCACAGTGTTGTTTATTCCGGATACATGGCGAATATCTGATGTAAACTGTGAAACGTAATCCAGTTGTCGTGATTCCTTGGGTGAATACTTATCTGAAGGTGAGTTCAGAGAGTACGTCAGAGGTTTGTGATCAGTAAAAATGATAAACTCACGACCCTCTACCGAATGTCTAAAATGCCGTATAGCACAGTACATAGCCGGAAGTTCTCTGCCGAATGTGCTGTACTTCGTTTCGTCTAATTGAAGGCACCTCGAGAAAAAAGCGAGTGGTTGCCACTCATTGTCAACTAGCTGTTGTAGAACTGCGCCGATCGCAGTGTTTGATGCATCAACCGAGATACTTAACGGTGCCGTTGGATCCTGATACATCAGAAGTGTGGCATTTGCAATAGCTTTTTTAACCTAGGTAAAAGCATTTCGAGCAGACGCATCAAGTTCGATAGACTTGTTATTCCCTCAAAGAAGGTCTGTCAATGGCTGAATCAAAGAGGCACAGTTGGGAATAAAGCGTTGATAATAACTTACTAGGCCGTTAAAAGTGCGGAGACTATTCACCGTCTGTGGCTCTGGAAAGTTCAGTATAGCCTCGACCTTAGTAGCCAGTGGGCGAATGCCGTGGCAGTCAATAGTGTGACCCAGAAAGTCGAGTGAGTCAACACCGATTTGACACTTTTGAATATTAATGGTAACACCATGTCAATCACGTCTCATAAACCGTTAATGCCCAGCTCTCGCTACGCTCGGGCCCACGCTGTTCTTCGAAGATTTCGGAAACGCTTAATTATAACGGACGCAAAACCAAAACACCGATCTACCGCTTGAGATTTGTTTATTGTTACACCAACATATAAAAGGAATAAGCGAACTAAGTTTTCTGACGATATTTTACTCTTCTTTCTGAACAGCGACCGATGAGACGATGACTGTCGTATTGATGCCTCCGCTAAAATTGGGGAAGTTGATTTTAAGCAAACAACCAAGAATTGATCGTTCAATCTTCAACTACATTGACACTCCCCGGCAAAAAAGGGATCCAACCCTTTTTTCCTTCACGACCAATGCACGTTGACTTGGATGCCATTGCGAGAACCTGGGTCACACGGACAGAGCTGAAATGGAAAATAAACAGAAAAGCCAACACACCACAAGCATACCCACAGCACAATCTCACACATCGCTGACGACCTGCGCCTCCAGACAGAGACCTCCTCTTGACATCTTCCAACACAATCGCCACTTACTAGAATGACTCTTGCAGAATGCAACGTGACCATAGCAGCACCTCATGATACTCTTCAAGCATCCTCCTTTCTATTCACTATCAATTATCACTGAAATCGCTTGTCACTCATTCTGCCTCAGTTCTAGTAACGGTGACGCATGCGAGCCTCAGTCGTTTACACTCTTTCTCCCCGGCGTGTCGGACCGCAGCTAACAATTATCTTCGTGTGCATTTCATTCTCAGCAATAGCCTCCCCGGCGTATACGACCCATCTGCTGTCTTTAACATCAATCAATTCATTCACGGGTGTAGAAGAGTGGACACAACTTCAAAAGTAATCACGACGAAAATTTTAACAAATTTACGCAATAACAACAAGACACGAAAAAAAGAAGTAAACACAATGAATCCAACAAACACCAATTGATATGACACACCACACGTATATACAAACAGTACACACAAACTCGCATTTCATGTCTTGATGGAATTCCTTTGAAGAATCGCAGGACTTACACCAGTACGCCTACAACTCTTCTCAGGTTGACGATTGCAAGTTGTGGAATGTCCGGACACAAACAAGATTAACCAACAATTACATCAATTGGATCTCACACAATTATTTAACACAAACATATGTACAATCAACACATCAAATGTTGTGGATTCTGGCACGGCAAACTACCCTTGAAGAACTGTAGGACTTACAGCAGTACGCCTACATTCCTTCTCAGGTTGATGATCCAAGTGGAAGTCGTCCGGACACAAACAGAATTACCAACAGCTAGATGACAGATGATATCAATTCAGTATATACAATATGAACATATGTACAAGATCATACACCAAGCACATTGGACTGCTCATTGATGCGCTACCCTTTGAAGAACTGTAGGACTTACAGCAGTACGCCTACAACCCTTCTCAGGTTGACGCCCTAGGTTGGAAAATCGTCGCAGAGTTCATTTGCTAACTTCCTTCTATCAGCTATATCCTCAAATCTGAACGGCAACACGCCCATGTCATTGTATCGTAGAATATAGATGACCAACAAACACACGACATATCTCATCAACCAAGTATAGAAACAGAGTAATTTACACCAAAGATAATAACATTCAAATAGTAACTTGAAACTAGAAATGCCTTTATTCGTGCAAGTCAATTTAACAATTACTCTCTCCTTTACACTTGGCTTATCCACACTAAACTGAGCAATATCTTTCGTCTTTTCAAATGCACCAATACTATCATAGTCATTGCAAAAGATACTTGAGTTGATGGGTGTCTGTTTCATTGTGGATGACAGCACCAACGATGACTGAGTGACACAAGGTGATGAACTTAGTGGTGGATCAGAAGCTGTTCTTGTTCGGCTCTCAGATAGTTGTCCAACTGCAAGATTACCACCACTGCTGTCTTTCACTACTAGTTCGGGTTTAGCACTATCATCTGATGATAGGTGGGCTACACGCTGATCAATTACACTGACGGTTTGACAAGTATGCATGCCTTCTGCAACTGCATCTGCATTCAATTCTACTTCACGTTCAAGTTGTACAGAAGGTTTATTTAACTTAGCAGTAGTAGGCATATCCCTCATTTCATCATGATCAACCAAAGACAAATCTGCACTATCATGATCATTATCACAAATATTCAATTTACCGTCAAGTTCATCATTTTCAAACTCTTTAATAACAGAAGTAGACAATTTTGGTTCCTCCTCACAAATCATTAAAGGTTTTATATCTTCACTCTGACTAGTTATACTTTGTAAACTTGTAGGGTCAGAACTGCACTCTGAAGCAGTAACTCTATTCTGTGACACTCTATTCAACAACGGCTTACCAGTTGCAACTACAGACTTCTTCACCGCACCGTTATCGTCACACAATTCGGAGTCAGGTCTGGAGTTTACATTTAGCTTATCACTGAACTTGCTCACCGGTTCACAGTTCACTTCTGTATGCACCTCTTGAAAACGTGTAAAACACAACCGTGTTTGTCTTGCATCTTGTAACTTATCTGTTGAGGATGTACTACGAAACCTGTTACACTCACTAGGTCTATATGCATTACTAGACATCATGGAGCCTTCTCGATATCCACCTCTCTGAGGACTACTCGTCATCAATGATTGCGTTTTACCCTCAGACTGCTCTATTCTAGGGGTGAGATGCAATAGACTGGCGAACTTGCTCATAGATTGATTGACACTATCTTTTACCAGTTTCAGGATATCATCAAACTTTGGCTCGATACCCTCATCCTCCATACGGGAGCTTATCTCCACCCACTTCCTTTGCAGTCGAGTAGGTAGACATCTTGCTATTACTTCTAGTATAAAACTCGAGTTGAGGTCACTCATTCGATTCATCGAAATCATTCCATTCTTGTAAATTAGCAAATTATCTAAAAACTCAGTGAGTGCCTGGGAGTCATCCTGTAATTGACCACCATTACCCTTAACAGCCTCGAATAATTTCCCTGCAATCATCGAAGGTCTTCCAAACCTTTGACGTAATATGCTCATAGCCTCATCGTAGCCCTCTTTTGGCTTCATAAACTTACAGCACTTTATAGCTCTTGCAGCATCTCCAGTGCAATATCTCATCAAATACATTAACTTCAATTCATCATTTAATAAAAAACCACTCAACATGATCTCAAACTCCTTTACAAATTGTAAATAATCAGCTGGGTTTCCATCAAAACACCGTGGTTCAAATTTAGGGAGTTTGATGTTCCTATTATCCCTGAACGGCGAAACAGTAACATCAACCATGTCATGCTTAACATCAGACACATCGTTACAATTAACAGACAAGTCACCATGACTTACTTTCCTGTTTGCATCCAAGACACTCTGTCCCTTCTTTGACCCAGGCATTGTTGAACTTGACCCAATTCCAAAAAGTTCCAGATATTGCTTGTTCAAAGAGGACTTGACCGGCACCAGGAAAATGAACGGCGACTATCCAAACTTTCACCAACTGTTTGAATCCGCCAGATCTGTTTCTATCGTCAGAAACTGTCAATCACGTCTCATAAACCGTTAATGCCCAGCTCTCGCTACGCTCGGGCCCACGCTGTTCTTCGAAGATTTCGGAAACGCTTAGTTATAACGGACGCAAAACCAAAACACCGATCTACCGCTTGAGATTTGTTTATTGTTACACCAACATATAAAAGGAATAAGCGAACTAAGTTTTCTGACGATATTTTACTCTTCTTTCTGAACAGCGAGCGATGAGACGATGACTGTCGTATTGATGCCTCCGCTAAAATTGGGGAAGTTGATTTTAAGCAAACAACCAAGAATTGATCGTTCAATCTTCAACTCCATTGACACACCATGTTGGCGTAACCTTTCAAATGCCAAGTCCAAGTGTCTAAGGTGAGTTTCCTTGTCTGGACTGGCAATGAGGCAGTCGTCTAAGTATGCGTATTTAAAGTCGAGACCGCGAAATACTTCGTCAGTGAAGCGTTGGAATGTTTGGGCTGCATTCCGGAGACCGACTTGCATACATAGAAATTCAAAAAGTCCAAAAGGCGTAATGATAGCCGTTTTCGTGATATCTTCTGTTGCCATCGGGATTTGGTCAACTAGCTGTTGTAGAACTGCGCCGATCGCAGTGTTTGATGCATCAACCGAGATACTTAACGGTGCCGTTGGATCCTGATACATCAGAAGTGTGGCATTTGCAATAGCTTTTTTAACCTAGGTAAAAGCATTTCGAGCAGACGCATCAAGTTCGATAGACTTGTTATTCCCTCAAAGAAGGTCTGTCAATGGCTGAATCAAAGAGGCACAGTTGGGAATAAAGCGTTGATAATAACTTACTAGGCCGTTAAAAGTGCGGAGACTATTCACCGTCTGTGGCTCTGGAAAGTTCAGTATAGCCTCGACCTTAGTAGCCAGTGGGCGAATGCCGTGGCAGTCAATAGTGTGACCCAGAAAGTCGAGTGAGTCAACACCGATTTGACACTTTTGAATATTAATGGTAACACCACGTTGGCGTAACCTTTCAAATGCCAAGTCCAAGTGTCTAAGGTGAGTTTCCTTGTCTGGACTGGCAATGAGGCAGTCGTCTAAGTATGCGTACTTAAAGTCGAGACCGCGAAATACTTCATCAGTGAAGCGTTGGAATGTTTGGGCTGCATTCCGGAGACCGACTTGCATACGTAGAAATTCAAAATGTCCAAAAGGCGTAATGATAGCCGTTTTCGGGATATCTTCTGTTGCCATCGGGATTTGGTTATTCGCTTTAACCAAGTCGATTTTGGAAAATATAGTCGCGCCGGATAAGGTTGCCGTCAAGTCGTGTATATGAGGCAACGGGTAGCAATCGGGGGTTGTTTTGGCATTCACTCGCCGGTAATCACCGGTGGGTCGCCAATCATTGCTATCCTTTCTGGGAACCATATGAAGTGGGGATGCCCATGGGCTATTCGCAGGTCGAATGATACCAAGGCTAAGCATATGGTCAAATTCATTCCTGGCGATTCTCAGTTTGTCGGGAGCTAGTCGTCGTGTTTTAGATGCCACAGGTTGTCCTGTGGTAATGATGTGGTGCATAACATTGCTGGTTATGCACGGTAGGTCGATTGACAGGAAATTAAGTTCCGGATCAATGATTGCCTTTATCTTAACAAGTGAGAGACTGGGGCCTTTGTAGGTGATGCCTTTGATAGACAGACTAGTAGTATTGTCAATCAGTCGTTTTCGGCGGACGTCTACGAGTAAATCATGATGATTAAGTAGGCATTGTAACGTCAGCGAGAAGGAAAATCCATCGAATAGGTTTGCGTAAACCTACGTTCAGATAGACGTATTTTCTACCAAAGGTTGCGATTGGTTTTCCATTTGCAGCCTGTAAGTTGAAGGTAGGTTCCTTCTGTCGATCTGATGCTTTAGCAGGAAGGACGCTGACTTCGTTGCCTGTGTCGACTAAGTATCGAGTCTGGCTAATCACATCATGGATGTAAAGTAGGCGGCTAGTGCCACCGGCGACGGTTGCTGCTAACGCGTGCCGGTGGGATAGTTTCCCACAGACTTTGAGACATTTCCGAAGTTACAAGGCTTACGGCAAAACTTCGCTTCTTGGCCATAGGTGTTGTGGTACCAGCACCATTCAGGGTTTTTCAGTGAACGTGGTTTGGACTTAGATCGACCACGTGAGTTTCTGCGTCGAGGAGATTTAGGACGACGGTCGGAGGAGTTAGAATGCATGTTTGACCTAAACATCTGCTGGGGGGAGTTGCATAACTCTATCATTGCAGGATCCTTACTCGAAGTCTGCTTAGTCATCGAGCATATTTCGGGAACTGACCGTTTCGTTATTTCTAGAATCCTATCTGCAGTAATAGCTAAGTCCTCTATTACAGTGCCCTGAAGTGTCACAGGTACGGTCTGTACAGACTGTGGCAACTTGGTTAAGCAGAGTTCTCTAAACAGTCCTTCGTCGAACTGACTTTGGCCAATAACTCCTCTCATTCTTGTCAGCATGCTCACGGCTGACTGATCTCCTAACTCGATGTTACGAAATAATTCATCCAGACGTTGTCGGTCCGTGAGAACGTTTCTCCTGAGGAGGGATGCTTTGAGCAACTCGTACGAGTTACTTACCTCGGGACTCAACATCTGTTATGTTACGTACTTGCTGAATTCCCGCGGTAGGGCGTGAATAACTGCAAGTAACTGTGAACGTTGATCGGTTATCCCATGCTCACAAAAATCTGCTTCAGCTAGCAGAAACCAAGTTTCAGCATTATCTGGCCAGTATGGTACGAGCTGAATGGTTTCAGGAGTTGAGCGGATACGGATGACCTTGGGACTAAGATCACTCATGACGAAAATTATGTCGAATAATATATGGTACAAGAACAAATACAAAATGGAACGAACTCACCGGGGTTATCTGCGGATTTATCGTGGATGAAGTTCGCGGTTGGGCTCACCAGTTTAAAGGTTGACGGATATCTCGTTCAGCAACTTCTAATTAACTTATTCTCGCGTACCAAAGACAAAGCAAAAGCCAACATTTGATCGTCCAAACTTCGTAATATATTCTGGGACCAAAACAAGCCGTCAGACGAACGCTTAGCTGGCTAGTGATCGTGCACGTGACACGACGGGGTACCAAATGGCGAGGATGCTTGACCGGAAGCCTTCAGCTAAACAAGTCGACTTAAACAGTGGTGGTCAGCATCCAATGAGTGATTGCTGTGGTCAATAATTTTGGGGAATTATTTACCGCTTCTTTTTCAATATCTGTATATCTATACATGAGATCTAGAACCATGAGTTAAGATGTGTAAGGTGGCATCAGCTAGAGTGAGGATAAAGAAGTAGCGTCTGATAGTAGCATCAGACAACTTCCAGTGCAAGTTGTAATTTAAACAGTCGTCATGCACGGTTGTCAAGACTGCTACTATTAAACTCCCGGTGTCTTGTATAAGAGAAACATTTTCTTGGAATGGCGCAAGCATGTGGTTATTGAAAGCTGGAACTAGGTGTATGAGAGATTGAACGGGTAGCTTCCGGACACGGTAGTCGGAGTGAAGCTGGAAGATGGGTAGTGCACGCAATATATGTGTCAGTCCTTCATTTGGAGGACATCGCTTCGAGAATAGCATAGTTGTTTCACTAACGCTAATTCCATTGTTTTGGAGCAAGGTTGTGGGCGTCCCACAAATGTGAAGCATAGAGACTGGCAGATGAGTAGGTAACGAAAAAAGAACACGAGCTGAGCACAAGGCTTGGATATCATGAATGTAAAGCAGGTGGCTAGTGCCACCGATGACGGTTGACGCCAACCCGTGCCGGCGGGATGGTTTCCCACAGTCTTCGAGACATTGTCGAAATTACAAGGTTTTCGGCAACATTTCACTTCCTGTCCGTAGGTATACTGATACCAACACAACATGGCTTTTAAATGAACGTGGCTTGGATCTAGATCGGCCACGTGAGTTTCGCCATTGAGAGATGGTAGGAGGAATTACAAGGTATGTTTGACCTAAGCATCTGCTGGGGGGAGTTGCATAACTCTATCACTGAAGTATGCCTACTCGAAGTCTGTTTGGAAACTGAGCATATTTTAGTAACTGGCCGTTTAGTCATTTCTAGAATTTTATCTGCGGAAACAGCTAATTTATCCTTACTAATACCCTGAAGTGTCGCCAATACAGCCTGTTCTGACTGTGGCAGTTTGGATAAGAAGAGATTTCTGAAAAGTCCTTCATCAAACTGACGTTGGCCAGTAACCCCCTGTCAATGGAGTTGAAGATTGAACGATCAATTCTTGGTTGTTTGCTCAAAATCAACTTCCCCGATTTTCGCGGAGGCATCAATACGACAGTCATCGTCTCATCGGTCGCTGTTCAGAAAGAAGAGTAAAATATCACCAGAAGTAATATAACGATTTATTATTGTAATATTTGTTTACAGACCTTAGTTGCTTAGTTCGTTTATTCCTTTTATATGTTGGTGTAACAATAAAGAAATAACAAGCGGCAGATCGGTGTTTTGGTTTTTGCGTCCGTTATTACTAAGCGTTTCTGAAACTCAAAGGAACAGCGTGGGCCCGAGCGTAGCGAGAGCTGGGCATTAACGGTTTATGAGACGAGACTGACACCCCCTTCTTTCTTTTAAGGATCCTCACGGCTGATTGATCAGCCAACTCGACGTTGCGAAATAATTCGTCCAGACGCTGTCAATCCGTGTGTCAATGTCCAGGTCTTACTACGCTGGACCTCACGCTCTCCCTGGAAGACTTTCAGAAACAGTGTGTAATAACCAATGTGAAAAACCAGAACACAGATTGGCGACTCGAGAATCTTTTATTCTTACGCCAATATGTAACCAACAGTAAGGTTATTACACACAAGGTCTAAGAATAAATGTTATGGCAATAAATCACGATAATACTTCTGGTAGTTTTCTCTCTTCCAATGAGCAGCGAACGATGAGACGATGACTGCCGTATTGATGACTCCCGCGAAAAATATGGGGTTGGTTTGAGCAAAGAACCATGAATTGATCGTTCAATCTTCAACTACATTGACACTCCCCGGCAAAAAAGGGATCCATCCCTTTTTTCCATCACGATCAATACACGCTGACTTGAATGATATTGCGAGAACCTGGATCACACGGACAATGGAAATGAAAAACAAACTGAAAGGCAAAAACACCACAGGCATACCCACAGCACAATCTCACACATCGATGACGACCTACGCCTTCCAGTTAAAGGTATCCTCTTGACATCTTGCAACACAGTCGCCACTTGCTAGAGCGACTCTTGCAGAACGCAACGTGACCATATCAGCACCTCATGATACTCTTCAAGCATCCTCCTTTCTATTCACTATCAATTATCACTGAAATCGCTTGTCACTCATTCTGCCTCAGTTCGAGTAACGGTGACGTATTCAAGCCTCAGTCGTCTATGATCTCGCTCCCCGGCGTGTGGGACCACAGTCTAAATAGAAACATTCATTCTCAATCATTGATTCCACAACCAATCCTTGTCTACGTGTGCATGTCATTCTCATCACTAGCCTCCCCGGCGTATACGACTATAGTAATTTAGTGTAATCGTAATATTAGTATTTCGAGATGACCGAATTACAAGAATCCAACCAAAACACAGAGAGGGCGGAATTCAGGAATTTGTATTTAGCGGAATTCTTATGCAATTCATATAAGAAATATATTAACAAGCAACAGTAAGTATTTAAACAATACAGAGATAGAAATAGTCAATCACCACATCCGCCACACGTCAAATATCTCCTTGCGTATTTATAACGATGTCTTGGTTTGCTTGAAAGTAGCTGCGACCTAACTGATTCTGTGATATTATTTTCATCAGTATTATCTGGACCTATTTCTGAATTATCTACAAAATCAGGATTAGTAGCGGAATCATTAAAATTATAATTGGAACGACCTACTTCGTTTATTGTCACTTTGTCCAGGTGTCTGTTATGAACTGAGTGATCTTTGATGTCTAATATCTTCACCACTCGACTTCCCATTTTTTGTAGTATGATTCCAACAGAAGGTCTATAGTCTTTCCTTTTGTAATAATGTATATTAGAAGTCGTGGATATCAGATGCTTTCTGAGAATTCGAGATTTGAATAGTTTTGCAGGACTTTCACGGGTACTAGTGTGGTGAGAGCAGGCTGCTAGCCGATTGGTTGACACTAAGCTACGTTAATATGGGCCGTGAGAAAATATGAACAAGGCTGAGTCAACAACCAATCACAGCAAAGTTAACGTGGCAAAAGATGATTCGCAGATAGAGAACTCTATTTGTCAAGGAATCCCGAAACAACCAATCAGAAGCCTGAGTTTGTCTGCCTAACTTCTGATAAACAACCAATCAGATGACTGCGCTTGTCTATAATAATGTATGTGAAATATGTAAAAATACGTGTTGATTTTCATAATAAAACGATCTGTTGCCTGGCCCTCGTCTTCTGTTGTTACACTAGTATGTTTTGCATTCAACAGACGCAGTCTATGCATATGCAGCAATTCCTCCATTTTATTCAGTTGCTCTCTCATCTCAGTCAGTTTTCTCGTGTTTTCGACAGTTCGTAATGTAACTCGGCTACCTCATTTTTGAAAACAGTTGACGCTTGAGTTGCTGAACTTGTAGTGGAGGTTTTCATTGGATGAGATTGGGTATTTTGAAAGGTTGAAAGATACATTGACTCCATTTTACTAGACAGATTGGGAGAATTATAAGAATTCTGAGTAACATAAGTATTCGAACTTCTGCAAACAGTCTTGATGTGTCCAACTTTACCACATTTGTGACACTTAGCACCTCGAAAACGGCAAGTGCTTCGTAGATGTAACTTTCCACAGGATAAACACGGTTTAATGTTTTTGATCTCTCGCTGCATTCTATTACATGTGGACGGCAGTTTGGATTGCTTTCCATGAACACTTGTATTTTCGACTTTAGAAAGCATGACATCAGGCACTGACGTAGTGGGAGCAGAGTATTCACTGTTGACATCTTCATATGTAATACATAAATCTTTAGCAGTTTGAAAGCTACAAGAAGGAATCTGAATTAACTCTTTCTCTAATTTAGGAATATTGATTCCAGCTAGCAATTAGACAATCACGTAGTTGAGTATGCAGCTGATCTCCAAAGTTACACTTTGAAGCTTGTATTTGGAGTTGGAGAATAAAGTCTCTAATCTTCTGGTTGGGAGAACGTACCAGTTTGTTGAACTGAGCCCTCTCTCTCATCTCAAAAGTAGTTACATGAAAGTGATGTATCAGAAGTTCACGGAGCTTGTCATATGGCAGAGAAATGGGTTTATCTGGAAACGACAGAGTCTTCACTAGGCTATATGCATCTAGCCCAATAGCAGTAATGAAATGTGCTGGAATTTTGTCATCCCGAACATTCTTTGAAATGCACCATGCACCGAAGCATTCAAGATAATCAGCAACTTCCCGCGGTGAACCATTTATAGGAAATTTTCCGAGGTTATTTAGTTCCATCGCGACGCCAATTTGTAGTAACTTATTGTAATCGTAGTATTAGTATTTCGAGATGACCGAATTACAAGAATCCAACAAAACACAGAGAGGGCGGAATTCAGGAATTTGTATTTAGCGGAATTCTTATGCAATTCATATAAGAAACATATTAACAGTTAACAGTAAGTATTTAAACAATACAGAGATAGAAATTGTCAATCACCATAACGACCCATCTTGGCCGTCTTTAACATCAACCAACTCATTCACGGATGTAGAAGACTCGAAACAACTTCAGAAGTAAGCATGACGAAAAATTTAACAAAATTATGCAATAACAACAAGATACGAAGACAACAAGTAAACACAGTGAATCTAAAAACACCAATTGATATGACACACCACACACATATACAAACAATACACACAACCTCGCAGATCACGTCTTGATGTAATTCCTTTGAAGAATCACAGGACTTGCACCAGTACGCCTGCAACCTTTCTCAGGTTGACGACTGTAGGTTGAAGAATGTCCGGACGCAAACAATATTAACCAACAATTACATTAATTGAAACCCACCCAATTACTTAATACAAACATATGTACAATCAATACATCAGATGTTGTGGATTCTGGCTTGATGTGCTACCCTTGAAGAACTGTAGGACTTACAGCAGTACGCCTACATTCCTTCTCAGGTTGATGATACAAGTGGAGGACGTCCGGACACAAACAGAATTATCAACAGATGGATGAGAGATGATACCAATTCAGTATATACAACGTGAACATGTGTACAAAATAACACACCAAGTACGATGGACTGAGCTTCGACGTACTACCCTTGAAGAATTGTAGGACTTACAGCAGTACGCCTACATTCTTTGTCAGGTTGACGCCCTAGGTTGGAAAATCGTCGCAGAGTTCATTTGCTGACCTCCTTCTATCATCTATATCCTCAGCTTTGAATGGTAACACGCCCATGACATTGTATCGTGGAATGTAGATAATAGTAATTTATATTTTTATATAAACTTATAAATTTACATGAAAATGTATGCCTAACAAACATACGACGTATCTGACCAATCAAGCGTAGGCACATAGCAATTTACACCAAAGATAATAACATTCAAATAGTAACTTGAATGGTCAGGCATGAAGTCCCGGACCAGATGCATGCAGTACAAAATAAGTTTAAGATACGTGGACAGAGCTTTTTACAACCTCGCAGTCATTCTTGTCTATGTTAACGTGAAATTTTTTTTGTACTTCTTGTGTCGAAGAACTAGCTCCGAATTCTATACTTTTAAGTGAAGGAGGATTATGGAAAGTGGACTTATTTGCTTTAGGAAGTTTTTTGTGACCACGGCATCGTGCTTTTTTGTTCAACCATCGACAGTAGCACCGGTGTAAGGGGCCAGCGTCTCCATTGCTTTGATTACCTCCTTCAAATGTACTGCTGTTTGACTGCCGGATGCTGGCGCTAGTGGGTCCCATGGGAGTGTTTAACCTACACATGTTTTTGGTTCCTTTAGGACACACTACCACTACTTAAAAAACATTTCTTATCCCAGTGACCATAACTTTCCTTCTCTACAGACTTAGCAAAATCCTAAGTTCTGTATATAGAAACAGTATTCGCACTTTAAGTAAACTGAGTTAATAATGTCTGAAGTATTGTTTACTTACACTCTGTTTTGTTAAGATTATGGCTAAATAACAGTTTTTCATCACCAGACTTCTTACTAGAGTGTTAAGCTCTTATTTCAGCAGCGTGATGAAGTGGTGTGGAAAAGTTATAACTAGTTCCCCATTGTCCTAAAAAATTTATTTACAACTGTTGTTTACGTCTGAAAAAAATAAGCGGGTTTCATTGAAAGACTAATTTAGGTTTTTAGTCACAAAATTTTACACACATCCCCTGAACTCCTAAAAAAGGATGATTTTCTCCTCATGAATAATACTTATATAAAGTTAAATTTTTTAAATAAATGCTTAAATAGTTTTCAAGTATTTAAACAAAAGTGTTTCTTTATTGGATCTGTTTTACAGATAAAATATATTTTTTTCTGTAAGTGAGTGTCATCACGTGTGCAGCAAGACAGTAAAGAAGTCATTTTAAAGCCTGAAATAATAGGCCTCTTTTAGCCAGGGAGGTAATTTTCTGCTGATAATAATGTTTACATGAAAAGAAGTTGGGCTAAAGAAATGAATGACAAAAAGTATCACAACACTGAATACCTTGATTTACTCAGTAGAAAACCGTACCAAGCCAACGATTATTACCGCTTAGCATACATCTACAATATATCTGAAGTTTTGAAAAAGTAAAAATCCCTTAACAGATTTCATTCAGTGCCTCTGAGTGGTGAATTCAGGGATTATGTCACTGAGTTCTCGATGAGATATGGCATTTCTATGGATTGACTACTCTGATCCATTTCATAAGCTAAAAAGAAGGTTCAGAAGAAGCACTGTTGTTGAAACTGCAATTCAATGGGGACGTGGCTCATGAAGTCCTACGTCTAAGAGTATGTATAGCGATAAAACGGACTAATACTGCCGCTGCCCTTTGTCTGTCATTTTCTAGAGAGCCAGTTATGATTGTTGAAGAGAAAGATAAGTTGCCCAGCTGTGCCACTTCTATGAGCATTTATAAATTTATCTGCTCCTGCAGCGAAAGCTTTCTATATAGGGCGAACAACCAGACAGCTCATCTAACGCATTACTGAGCATCTTACTTCATGGTTCGGAAAAGGCAAAATAAAAGGTATATGGAGTTCTATTTTGTCTCATTTGATTGATAGTAGTCACCCAGTGGACGGAAAAGTGCCTTCAAGGTTATCTATCTCATTCCAACCGAATTCAAACCAGCCTTTACACACAGTGGTTTCTATGGGAATTCGAAAGGACAGTCCTAGTCTTTGCATTCAAAATAAGTTTGTTCTACCTTTGTCTCCCTCTTAGCCTGAGTCAATTCGAATTAAATAAACTCCCTCCCTTTTTATTTTCTATTTCCTTCGTGCTTTTATGATATTTATTTAAACTCTGATTATCCGTCCACTTAACATTTAGTATCACGTAACTTTTAAGGCTTGATCTACTTTATTTATTGAATTGTCTAGGTATACACAGTGCTATCTTCGTTATTCAGTATGAACTCTCTGTACTTTTGTTAATATTAACCTTATTATCCTTGTTTTTGCTATCACTATAATAATCGTTATTACTGACGCTCAACATATTTGACACATTATTAGTGTTCTTTTACAGTCGAAAACATACTGTCATTTGTGAAATTTTTCATACATGAAACTATGTAAATAAGAGTAAAATCTGAAGGAGATCAAAATGAAAACAATATTGTACGCCTATACATCTTGTTTCAAGCTAAATTCATAACAGAATTTTAATTTATAGTGGTTTGACAGTATTGTGTTAGGTTTTCAGTTTTCGATTGTTCTATTCAATACCAGTCGAATCTTTCCTTATAGTTACATTTATTGTAACGAAGTCTTTGGTGATAAAATGAGCAAATTAAAGAGCAAGTATCTCATTGTTTACGAAAGTTATAGTGATGTAGGGCTAAAGTAGTTGAATAACACAATTTATTATTACTATTAGCAGTATTAGTATTATTGTTCCTTTGGGTTCCGAGTGGAACATAGGGGTTCAGCAGCACATCTCCACTTTGTTCTATTTTCTGTCACCCTCTTCAGCTGGGTCCACCATTGCCTAAACTCTCTTCTTCTCCATGTCACCCTAGGATGACCCACTCGTCGCTTCCCATTTCGATTCCATTCAAGCAATAACCTGCATTGGGCGCGATGTCATTCGACGATCTCCTCAACGTATGCCCAATCTCAATTTTTTCCTTTATTTTTCAAGCGATCGGCTATTGGTTTGTTCCAGGCCAGAGTTTCCTGTTGCTAATTCTTACTGGCCGGCCGTCAGTCATTTGATCTTCAGTATGGAGCCAGCTAATGAATGTGGCAGCTGTTGTTGGAAGTCTTCAACCTGCTGAAAACCCTTTTCGTGGCACTCAGTGCAGTGCAAGTTTATGACCCTTGTAGAAGGACAGACTTGATTTTTGCGTTGGAAATCCGAATCTTGTTCTTTATGCTGGCTGAGTGAAAAGATTTCAAACTGGTTTCAGGTTGATGAAGGCGTGCGTATCTTGCCTTTCCGATTCCGACTGGCTGGCTGGTTTTGACATCTTCATCCGTTCCGACTGCCTGTAGTTGAAACGATGCTTCCCAGTCAAATGAGTGAAGGAGGTAACCTCTGTTAAATCCCTCCCGTTGATGGTGGTTGGTGCATTTTCTTGTTCTTGTTATTGTGGGTTGGTTATCTTCATCACCTCCATCTTCTCTGTGTTCACCTGCAGTCCTGTCTTCGCTGACTGCTTGTTCAGCCAGTTTGTTGGTTTTCGCCTGACTGCAGGTCTTCGAGTTTGTGTGACATTAGACATAAGTCATCCACACTTGGAATCCGGATCCTCTACAGTCTTCTTACTGGTCAGTGCAGCGTATTCCTATCTCATCGCTGCCAACGCACAGTTTGATGCATAATCCAGTCCACCACAATTAGGGATATCATCTATGATAATAGACAGGCAATTTGTCTTACTCCTGTATGCACTTCGAATGCCTCAATGAGTTTCCGCTGTGGATCGACTGACTGATACTTGGCACTGTTACATAGCCAGCTGTTGAATGAGGTTGATAAAGACTTGGGTACTGCACGCTGTGGTGTTGAAGAAGTTTCCAAATTACTTCTCGGTCAACGCTGTCTGGTGAAGGCCCTTTCAAAGACGATAATGTTGAGGAGGAGAGAGGTTTGACTGCCATTCTATGCTTTGTTCTGCGATTAAGATGCGTGGAGTTGCAATTTGATCAGCACATGAGTTGCGTTTCCTGAATCCAGCCAGCTTGTTCCGGTGGGGCTGGCGGAGTTCTGTGTCCAGTGCGTCTTTTATTCTCTCCAGGATGATGCTACTTAGTTTTTTATTTGGTGTTGACAATAGCATGATTACACACTAGTTTCAACATAACGAGGCGACGAGGTAGCCTTTCTTTCAATCGATAGGTACCTTTCCTTCTTTTCAAATCACAAAATTATCTCGCTTAAATCAATTTTCGAAAAGTTTCAAATAACATTAAAATGAAGTTCATAACTTAATACTCTTAACTAGAACGTTTTAATATAGAGACCCTAAATGTGACATGTTAGTACCATGATAACGTGTCTGAAGATGTTTACAGGGAAGACGAATGAAACGGAAATCTTAACCCATCAAATATAGAGCACAAATCAGCTAATTTAATCGCTTCACAACTTTTAACCTCCAGTAAAGAAAAAAGATAGCTTCGTGCTGAATATATATGTATAAAGCTACATACTACTGATTGGTTGATACGAGTAGTTGGATACCACTCACGTCAATCAGTAGTGTTTGTCAACCCTGATCGAAATGATCCGAACATCGGAAGGCCGTTTCGCTTGTTCGAGATTGAGTTCATCAGTGGTGTTCCCAGTCTGACTCTGCTTATTGAGCCGAATCAGTTTGAACCACCCGATTTCTCGCCACCTACTTGAGGGAACTGGTAACATCGTAAATCAGAATCGCAATTTGTAAATTAATTTGCAATTTAAACATCTCAGTCAGTCAGCAGTATATAGCTGTATGCATTCGCGCTTGACTTTTTGGTAGAAATTTACAGTATCAAGCGTGCCACATACTGTGGTCTGAATAATGGAGGTTTCTAAAGGAAACTGTGGTGAAATCTCACCTCTTCGAACTGTGTAGATTGGAAATTAATTTGCAAATTGCGATTCTGATTTTAAAAAACTTTAGGGTGCCGAAGTTTAGTTCTTATGTGTTTTCACTCATTAAACATCGCCGTTCAATCGCTTCATTGAACATTTTTCACCATCATTTATATTACTTTTTGGGGGTATAGAACATATAAGTGAATTCGTCTCACTTCTGACTGTCACAAATGCCAATGATCTACTTTCAATTAGGCAGTGTAAAAACGAAACAAAATGGAGATGGTTGTCAAAAAGTATATGATTAAAGTCATGCAGATTAGCAAATAGAACCAGATTCAACTAATTGTTTAATGATAAGTACTCAGCAATGATAAGTACTCAGTACTGGCCGGAAAGAATCACCAACAAGGAGTTATGGCAACAAACAAAGCAAGAAACAATCGCCCAACAAATATGCAGGAGAAAGTGGAGATGGATCGGACACTCGCTGAGGAGACCGCTAAGTGACATTGCGCGTCAAGCCCTCGAGTGGAACCCGAAAGGGAAGCGGCGTGTGGGAGGTCCAAGGGTGACATGGAGGAGATCGTGTGAAGAGGAGTTGAAAGAATGTGGATTAACATGGATGCAGACGAAAAGTACAGCAGAAGACAGAAGCAAATGGAGACGTGCAGTTGAAGCCCTATGTTCCACTAGGAACCCAAGGGAGCAATAATAATAATACTCAGCAAGAAATTCCATATTAGTTTGTTTATTAGATATATCACACAGTGAAACAGTATTATTTAGTGGATGACGTTTTGAACAAATATATTTCGAACACATATATTAACATGACTTGTGGTCTTCCTGTACAAAGACTTATCAATGAACTCACTCGACCTTCACAAATTGAAGCAAGATATGAAAATCACCATATTTTTAACATTCGATGCTTAAAAAATGATATCATTCCTAAATATCTACGTCTAAGGGTTCCAGTTCCAACGGACAGAGTGAGAAGCAGAATAAAAAGCCCTCAAAATTACTCCTGAAAGAAGAGATCCACAGAATTGTTAAAAAGTTGCAACATATCAGATGTGAAATTGAGCAATTAAAACAAAAGCTAAAAAGAATAGTTACCAATGCAGATTATGGTCTTATAACACAATCCTCCAACAATGCAAAATCAGCCACTTTCAAAAAGTCAAAAAATAGTCAAATCAAAAATTTCAACAAATTATTAGAGGAGAAATCTTCATTTCAGAAT
Organism: Trichobilharzia regenti; assembly: GCA_944472135.2. Classification (NCBI taxonomy): domain Eukaryota; kingdom Metazoa; phylum Platyhelminthes; class Trematoda; order Strigeidida; family Schistosomatidae; genus Trichobilharzia; species Trichobilharzia regenti. The sequence goes on from OX235270.1 coordinate 38,126,930, forward strand.
GATGAAGTCAACAATCCAAAGTCAACGGCGATAGATAAATCAAAGTGGGTTATCAATCTATCATCACATATATTAAGTCCTACGGAAATAAGCGTATTAGAAAAGGGACTAAGTTTCAATGTATCAGTAGACAAGCTGATAAAATAGAAATAGCACTAAGTGGAATAGACAAAACAACAGCTGAAGAAGTACGTGCACAATGTGCACTTACATTAAAACGACAAAAATGTGGAAAGCCTAATCTGACAAAATTAAAGATGGAAGCCCTTTAAACACCTTTAGAATAACAAGGATATAGTTACCACAAAGTCAGACAAAGGAAATGCAACAGTAGTATTAGACAAATCAGACTATTTGGACAAGGTAAATACTCAAATACAAACAGGACCATATGAGGAAATTAATAAATCAATAGACACAGTTATGAATAAAGTTAAGAAATCCACAGCGGACGTTATACGCCGAATGAAGCCGTTCCTAGGTGAGTCTAAGTGGTTTAAATTAACGCCAAAAACTAATAACCCCAGTAGGATGCATGGTGTTGTTAAAGTCCATAAGTCAGGATACCCTATTAGACCTATAGTTGATTTTAGAAATTCACCAACTAATGAATTATCTAAATATTTAGCCATGGTATTAAATCATAATAAAGGTTTTTTTGTATTCTCCAAAGAATGAAAAACAAAACGATATTGTTTTTACTGACGTTTCACTATTTAATGCTAATAGCCTTCTCAAAGTATTAAATCCCCTAAAAAGCCACTCAAAATCTAGTCTAACTAATTCTTATGAACTAAAACACCGGTTAGATAATTTCAAATTAGATAATGAAGAAAAAATGGTTAGTTTTGACATTATCAGTTTATATACACGTATACCAATAAATATGGCTATAGAGGCATTCAGAGACGAACTCATTTCTGACCAAGAACTCGAACTTGAACGGACAAAAGTGCCACTTGAGGAAATAATGCTGGCAGTGCAGCTTTGCTTGACTTCTACAGTATTCAAATTCCAAGGGAAAATATATAAACAAACTGAGGGAGTTGCCATGGGATCATCAATATCCCCGGTTGCAACAGATATATTCATGGATAGGTGGGAAAAGATAGCGATTGAAGCGTTCACCCCCACCCCAAAAGTATGGTGGAGGTATGTCGATGACACATTCACTGTACTCAGAACACAAGATATAGATAGATTTTTCGAACACATCAACTCGAAGGAAGAGGCGATTCAATTCACCTATGAATTGGAAAGTCAGGAAGGGGAACTTTCAATGTTAGATTGCAACGTAAAACGGAAAGAAGATGGGAAGTCAAAAACTAGTGTTTACAGGAAACCCACACATCGAAACAGATATTTGGACTTCCGATCATCCCATCCTATGTCAGTAAACATAGGATTAGTGAAATGTTTAAGTGACAGAGTACAAAAGCTAAGTAGCACCAAGGGAAATCTAAGACAGGAAGTGATACACATAAAAGAAGCCTTGGAACTTAATAACTACCCGGATAAATTAGTCAAGAAATATGTAAATAAATGTCAAAATAAATTAAATAATGATAGTAGCGATAGTGATAATAATAGTAATAATAATGATAACAATAATAATAATAATGGTAATAGTAATATTAATATTAATGACGACACCAACAATAAGGAATCTAAATATAAAGGATCCTGTGTAGCCTTTAAAACAAAATAATTTAGTTTATCTAATGCCCTGCTGGAATGATTGTCAGGTCAAATACATAGGTCGAACTAGTAGAACAGGGTGTGGTGATTGACAATTTCTATCTCTGTATTGTTTAAATACTTACTGTTGCTTGTTAATATATTTCTTATATGAATTGAATAGTAATTCCGCCAAATACAATTTCCAGAATTCCGCCCTCTCTGTGTTTTGGTTGGATTCTTGTAATTCGGTCATCTCGAAATACTAATACTACGATTACAATAAGTTACTACAAATTGGCGTCGCGATGGAACTAAATAACCTGGGAAAATTTCCTATTAATGGGTCTCCGCGGGAAGTTGCTGATTATTTGGAATGCTTCGGTGCATGGTGCATTTCAAAGAATGTTCGGGATGACAAAATACCAGCACATTTCATCACTGCTATTGGGCTAGATGCATATAGCCTAGTGAAGAATCTGGCGTTTCCAGATAAACCCATTTCTCTGCCATATGCTAAGCTCCGTGAACTTCTTATAGATCACTTCCATATAACTACTTTTGAGACGAGAGAGAGGGCTCAGTTCAATAAACTGGTTCGTGCTCCTAACCAGAAGATTCGAGACTTTATTCTCCAACTCCAAATACAAGCTTCAAAGTGTAACTTTGGAGATCAGCTGCATACTCAACTACGTGATCGTCTAATTGCTGGAATCAATATTCCTAAATTAGAGAAAGAGTTAATTCAGATTCCTTCTTGTAGCTTTCAAACTGCTAAAGATTTATGTATTACATATGAAGATGTCAATAATGAATACTCTGCTCCCACTACGTCAGTGTCTGATGTTATGCTTTCTAAAGTCGAAAATACAAGTGTTCATGGAAAGCAATCCAAACTGCCGTCCACAGGTAATAGAATGCAGCGAGAGATCAAAAACATTAAACCGTGTTTTTCCTGTGGAAAGTTACATCTACGAAGCACTTGCCGTTTCCGGGGTGCTAAGTGTCATAAATGTGGTAAAGTTGGACACATCAAGACGGTTTGCAGAAGTTCGAATACTTATGTTACTCAGAATTCTTATAATTCCCCCAATCTGTCTAGTAAAATGGAGTCAATGTGTCTTTCAACCTTTCAAAATACTCAATCTCATCCAATGAAAACCTCCACTACAAGTTCAGCAACTCAAGCGTCAACTGTTTTCAAAAATGAGGTAGCCGAGTTACAATGTGAACTGTCGAAAACACGAAAAAAACTGAATGAGATGAGAGAGCAACTGATTAAAATGGAGGAATTGCTGCATATGCATAGACTGCGTCTGTTGAATGCAGAACATACTAGTACCCATGAAAGTCCTGCAAAACTATTCAAATCTCGAATTCTCAGAAAGCATCTGATGTCCACGACTTCTAATGTACATTATTACAAAGGGAATGACTATAGACCTTCTGTTGGAATCATACTACAAAAAATGGGAAATCGAGTGGTGAAGATATTAGACATCAAAGATCACTCAGTTCATAACAGACACCTGGACAAAGTGACAATAAACGAAGTAGGTCGTTCCAATTATAATTTTAATGATTCCGCTACTAATCCTGATTTTGTAGATAATTCAGAAATAGGTCCAGATAATACTGATGAAAATAATATCACAGAATCAGTTAGGTCGCAGCTACTTGCAAGCAAACCGAGACATCGTTATAAATACGCAAGGAGATATTCGACGTGTGGCGGATGTGGTGATTGACAATTTCTATCTCTGTATTGTTTAAATACTTACTGTTGCTTGTTAATATATTTCTTATATGAATTGAATAGTAATTCCGCCAAATGCAATTTCCAGAATTCCGCCCTCTCTGTGTTTTGGTTGGATTCTTGTAATTCGATCATCTCGAAATACTAATACTACGATTACAATATGTTACTACAAATTGGCGTCGCGATGGAACTAAATAACCTGGGAAAATTTCCTATTAATGGGTCTCCGCGGGAAGTTGCTGATTATTTGGAATGCTTCGGTGCATGGTGCATTTCAAAGAATGTTCGGGATGACAAAATACCAGCACATTTCATCACTGCTATTGGGCTAGATGCATATAGCCTAGTGAAGAATCTGGCGTTTCCAGATAAACCCGTTTCTCTGCCATATGCTAAGCTCCGTGAACTTCTTATAGATCACTTCCATATAACTACTTTTGAGACGAGAGAGAGGGCTCAGTTCAATAAACTGGTTCGTGCTCCTAACCAGAAGATTCGAGACTTTATTCTCCAACTCCAAATACAAGCTTCAAAGTGTAACTTTGGAGATCAGCTGCATACTCAACTACGTGATTGTCTAATTGCTGGAATCAATATTCCTAAATTAGAGAAAGAGTTAATTCAGATTCCTTCTTGTAGCTTTCAAACTGCTAAAGATTTATGTATTACATATGAAGATGTCAATAATGAATACTCTGCTCCCACTACGTCAGTGTCTGATGTTATGCTTTCTAAAGTCGAAAATACAAGTGTTCATGGAAAGCAATCCAAACTGCCGTCCACAGGTAATAGAATGCAGCGAGAGATCAAAAACATTAAACCGTGTTTTTCCTGTGGAAAGTTCCATCTACGAAGCACTTGCCGTTTCCGGGGTGCTAAGTGTCATAAATGTGGTAAAGTTGGACACATCAAGACGGTTTGCAGAAGTTCGAATACTTATGTTACTCAGAATTCTTATAATTCCCCCAATCTGTCTAGTAAAATGGAGTCAATGTGTCTTTCAACCTTCCAAAATACTCAATCTCATCCAATGAAAACCTCCACTACAAGTTCAGCAACTCAAGCGTCAACTGTTTTCAAAAATGAGGTAGCCGAGTTACAGTGTGAACTGTCGAAAACACGAAAAAAACTGAATGAGATGAGAGAGCAACTGATTAAAATGGAGGAATTGCTGCATATGCATAGACTGCGTCTGTTGAATGCAGAACATACTAGTACCCATGAAAGTCCTGCAAAACTATTCAAATCTCGAATTCTCAGAAAGTATCTGATGTCCACAACTTCTAATGTACATTATTACAAAGGGAATGACTATAGACTTTCTGTTGGAATCATACTACAAAAAATGGGAAATCGAGTGGTGAAGATATTAGACATCAAAGATCACTCAGTTCATAACAGACACCTGGACAAAGTGACAATAAACGAAGTAGGTCGTTCCAATTATAATTTTAATGATTCCGCTACTAATCCTGATTTTGTAGATAATTCAGAAATAGGTCCAGATAATACTGATGAAAATAATATCACAGAATCAGTTAGGTCGCAGCTACTTTCAAGCAAACCGAGACATCGTTATAAGTACTCAAGGAGACATTCGACGTGTGGCGGATGTGGTGATTGACAATTTCTATCTCTGTATTGTTTAAATACTTACTGTTGCTTGTTAATATATTTCTTATATGAATTGAATAGTAATTCCGCCAAATGCAATTTCCAGAATTCCGCCCTCTCTGTGTTTTGGTTGGATTCTTGTAATTCGATCATCTCGAAATACTAATACTACGATTACAATATGTTACTACAAATTGGCGTCGCGATGGAACTAAATAACCTGGGAAAATTTCCTATTAATGGGTCTCCGCGGGAAGTTGCTGATTATTTGGAATGCTTCGGTGCATGGTGCATTTCAAAGAATGTTCGGGATGACAAAATACCAGCACATTTCATCACTGCTATTGGGCTAGATGCATATAGCCTAGTGAAGAATCTGGCGTTTCCAGATAAACCCGTTTCTCTGCCATATGCTAAGCTCCGTGAACTTCTTATAGATCACTTCCATATAACTACTTTTGAGACGAGAGAGAGGGCTCAGTTCAATAAACTGGTTCGTGCTCCTAACCAGAAGATTCGAGACTTTATTCTCCAACTCCAAATACAAGCTTCAAAGTGTAACTTTGGAGATCAGCTGCATACTCAACTACGTGATTGTCTAATTGCTGGAATCAATATTCCTAAATTAGAGAAAGAGTTAATTCAGATTCCTTCTTGTAGCTTTCAAACTGCTAAAGATTTATGTATTACATATGAAGATGTCAATAATGAATACTCTGCTCCCACTACGTCAGTGTCTGATGTTATGCTTTCTAAAGTCGAAAATACAAGTGTTCATGGAAAGCAATCCAAACTGCCGTCCACAGGTAATAGAATGCAGCGAGAGATCAAAAACATTAAACCGTGTTTTTCCTGTGGAAAGTTCCATCTACGAAGCACTTGCCGTTTCCGGGGTGCTAAGTGTCATAAATGTGGTAAAGTTGGACACATCAAGACGGTTTGCAGAAGTTCGAATACTTATGTTACTCAGAATTCTTATAATTCCCCCAATCTGTCTAGTAAAATGGAGTCAATGTGTCTTTCAACCTTCCAAAATACTCAATCTCATCCAATGAAAACCTCCACTACAAGTTCAGCAACTCAAGCGTCAACTGTTTTCAAAAATGAGGTAGCCGAGTTACAGTGTGAACTGTCGAAAACACGAAAAAAACTGAATGAGATGAGAGAGCAACTGATTAAAATGGAGGAATTGCTGCATATGCATAGACTGCGTCTGTTGAATGCAGAACATACTAGTACCCATGAAAGTCCTGCAAAACTATTCAAATCTCGAATTCTCAGAAAGTATCTGATGTCCACAACTTCTAATGTACATTATTACAAAGGGAATGACTATAGACTTTCTGTTGGAATCATACTACAAAAAATGGGAAATCGAGTGGTGAAGATATTAGACATCAAAGATCACTCAGTTCATAACAGACACCTGGACAAAGTGACAATAAACGAAGTAGGTCGTTCCAATTATAATTTTAATGATTCCGCTACTAATCCTGATTTTGTAGATAATTCAGAAATAGGTCCAGATAATACTGATGAAAATAATATCACAGAATCAGTTAGGTCGCAGCTACTTTCAAGCAAACCGAGACATCGTTATAAGTACTCAAGGAGACATTCGACGTGTGGCGGATGTGGTGATTGACAATTTCTATCTCTGTATTGTTTAAATACTTACTGTTGCTTGTTAATATATTTCTTATATGAATTGAATAGTAATTCCGCCAAATGCAATTTCCAGAATTCCGCCCTCTCTGTGTTTTGGTTGGATTCTTGTAATTCGATCATCTCGAAATACTAATACTACGATTACAATATGTTACTACAAATTGGCGTCGCGATGGAACTAAATAACCTGGGAAAATTTCCTATTAATGGGTCTCCGCGGGAAGTTGCTGATTATTTGGAATGCTTCGGTGCATGGTGCATTTCAAAGAATGTTCGGGATGACAAAATACCAGCACATTTCATCACTGCTATTGGGCTAGATGCATATAGCCTAGTGAAGAATCTGGCGTTTCCAGATAAACCCGTTTCTCTGCCATATGCTAAGCTCCGTGAACTTCTTATAGATCACTTCCATATAACTACTTTTGAGACGAGAGAGAGGGCTCAGTTCAATAAACTGGTTCGTGCTCCTAACCAGAAGATTCGAGACTTTATTCTCCAACTCCAAATACAAGCTTCAAAGTGTAACTTTGGAGATCAGCTGCATACTCAACTACGTGATTGTCTAATTGCTGGAATCAATATTCCTAAATTAGAGAAAGAGTTAATTCAGATTCCTTCTTGTAGCTTTCAAACTGCTAAAGATTTATGTATTACATATGAAGATGTCAATAATGAATACTCTGCTCCCACTACGTCAGTGTCTGATGTTATGCTTTCTAAAGTCGAAAATACAAGTGTTCATGGAAAGCAATCCAAACTGCCGTCCACAGGTAATAGAATGCAGCGAGAGATCAAAAACATTAAACCGTGTTTTTCCTGTGGAAAGTTCCATCTACGAAGCACTTGCCGTTTCCGGGGTGCTAAGTGTCATAAATGTGGTAAAGTTGGACACATCAAGACGGTTTGCAGAAGTTCGAATACTTATGTTACTCAGAATTCTTATAATTCCCCCAATCTGTCTAGTAAAATGGAGTCAATGTGTCTTTCAACCTTCCAAAATACTCAATCTCATCCAATGAAAACCTCCACTACAAGTTCAGCAACTCAAGCGTCAACTGTTTTCAAAAATGAGGTAGCCGAGTTACAGTGTGAACTGTCGAAAACACGAAAAAAACTGAATGAGATGAGAGAGCAACTGATTAAAATGGAGGAATTGCTGCATATGCATAGACTGCGTCTGTTGAATGCAGAACATACTAGTACCCATGAAAGTCCTGCAAAACTATTCAAATCTCGAATTCTCAGAAAGTATCTGATGTCCACAACTTCTAATGTACATTATTACAAAGGGAATGACTATAGACTTTCTGTTGGAATCATACTACAAAAAATGGGAAATCGAGTGGTGAAGATATTAGACATCAAAGATCACTCAGTTCATAACAGACACCTGGACAAAGTGACAATAAACGAAGTAGGTCGTTCCAATTATAATTTTAATGATTCCGCTACTAATCCTGATTTTGTAGATAATTCAGAAATAGGTCCAGATAATACTGATGAAAATAATATCACAGAATCAGTTAGGTCGCAGCTACTTTCAAGCAAACCGAGACATCGTTATAAGTACTCAAGGAGACATTCGACGTGTGGCGGATGTGGTGATTGACAATTTCTATCTCTGTATTGTTTAAATACTTACTGTTGCTTGTTAATATGTTTCTTATATGAATTGAATAGTAATTCCGCCAAATACAATTTCCAGAATTCCGCCCTCTCTGTGTTTTGTTTGGATTCTTGTAATTCGGTCATCTCGAAATACTAATACTACGATTACAATAAATTACTACAAATTGGCGTCGCGATGGAACTAAATAACCTGGGAAAATTTCCTATTAATGGTTCTCCGCGGGAAGTTGCTGATTATTTGGAATGCTTCGATGCATGGTGCATTTCAAAGAATGTTCGGGATGACAAAATACCAGCACATTTCATCACTGCTATTGGGCTAGATGCATATAGCCTAGTGAAGAATCTGGCGTTTCCAGATAAACCCATTTCTCTGCCATATGCTAAGCTCCGTGAACTTCTTATAGATCACTTCCATATAACTACTTTTGAGACGAGAGAGAGGGCTCAGTTCAATAAACTGGTTCGTGCTCCCAACCAGAAGATTCGAGACTTTATTCTCCAACTCCAAATACAAGCTTCAAAGTGTAACTTTGGAGATCAGCTGCATACTCAACTACGTGATCGTCTAATTGCTGGAATCAATATTCCTAAGTTAGAGAAAGAGTTAATTCAGATTCCTTCTTGTACCTTTCAAACTGCTAAAGATTTATGTATTACATATGAAGATGTCAATAATGAATACTCTGCTCCCACTACGTCAGTGTCTGATGTTATGCTTTCTAAAGTCGAAAATACAAGTGGTCATGGAAAGCAATCCAAACTGCCGTCCACAGGTAATAGAATGCAGCGAGAGATCAAAAACATTAAACCGTGTTTTTCCTGTGGAAAGTTACATCTACGAAGCACTTGCCGTTTTCGGGGTGCTAAGTGTCACAAATGTGGTAAAGTTGGACACATCAAGACTGTTTGCAGAAGTTCGAATACTTATGTTACTCAGAATTCTTATAATTCTCCCAATCTGTCTAGTAAAATGGAGTCAATGTGTCTTTCAACCTTTCAAAATACTCAATCTCATCCAATGAAAACCTCCACTACAAGTTCAGCAACTCAAGCGTCAACTGTTTTCAAAAATGAGGTAGCCGAGTTACAATGTGAACTGTCGAAAACACGAAAAAAACTGAATGAGATGAGAGAGCAACTGATTAAAATGGAGGAATTGCTGCATATGCATAGACTGCGTCTGTTGAATGCAGAACATACTAGTACCCATGAAAGTCCTGCAAAACTATTCAAATCTCGAATTCTCAGAAAGCATCTGATGTCCACGACTTCTAATGTACATTATTACAAAGGGAATGACTATAGACCTTCTGTTGGAATTATACTACAAAAAATGGGAAATCGAGTGGTGAAGATATTAGACATCAAAGATCACTCAGTTCATAACAGACACCTGGACAAAGTGACAATAAACGAAGTAGGTCGTTCCAATTATAATTTTAATGATTCCGCTAATAATCCTGATTTTGTAGATAATTCAGAAATAGGTCCAGATAATACTGATGAAAATAATATCACAGAATCAGTTAGGTCGCAGCTACTTGCAAGCAAACCGAGACATCGTTATAAATACGCAAGGAGATATTCGACGTGTGGCGGATGTGGTGATTGACAATTTCTATCTCTGTATTGTTTAAATACTTACTGTTGCTTGTTAATATATTTCTTATATGAATTGAATAGTAATTCCGCCAAATACAATTTCCAGAATTCCGCCCTCTCTGTGTTTTGGTTGGATTCTTGTAATTCGATCATCTCGAAATACTAATATTACGATTACAAAAAATTACACAGGGGCAGTCAGAGTAGCCGAACATAAAAACCTAACAAAATCTAGATTTTTTGACCCAAATAAGATAAGAAATCTAGAGAATAGTTCAACCATAGCATTACATGCAATCACACACAACCATAAAATAGAATGGGACAGGATGACAGGTTTAAAATCTAATGTCACAGGGTGGAGGAAGTGATTGATAAGAGAAGCTTTGTTTATCGAATCAACTGCGAATACATGTAATAGGAATGATTCAATACCTGTCCACCCAGATATCTGGAAAATTCTTCTACTCCTACGATAAATAGGAGAAAACAAAGAAAACTATCAAACTGAAGTTTCGAAGTCGTGTGATCACAATTGATATGATTATGAATAATAAATTCTGTTCGAAACGTCATCCAGTAAATAATACTGTTTCTTCGCTGTGTGATACAACTAATAAACAAACTAATATGGAATTACTTACTACCACAGTGCCCAAGTTTTACACATATACTCAGCAAGAAATTCAGTGTTTAATGCAATTCATGTGTATGGGATAGAGTCCATACAATATAAAGTGGAGTTGATTACACTCAGCTGTTATCCCAGAAGATACACTGACAATGTAGAGTATGTGAAGGGTAGAAAAATGAGTCTACAGATTATCTCGTCAGTTTTGATAAGCTGAAAAGTTAACATGTCTCTGTGAATAGTTTAAAGGAATTAAGTTGCTTTCAAATGTCATAGTGGAACAGAGTGAAAGTTTACGTTTGTTTTTCATGTGGTGAGCAGTAACTTAGTATTCACTTTTACATTTACAGTATATATCTGGGAATTTCATTTTCGAAATCTTTTTTGTAATGTATATTTTGGTACTTTTCAAGTAGTGAGATTAAAAATTCCTCAAAATAATGAAAGTTAGTTGAACTTATTACGCTTACTTACTCCTTACTTTGTTCAAGATTATACATTTGGTTCACCTTAATTTACAACACCTAATAAAGCGCTAAATGGATATAAAGGCTACGTGATGACGGAGATTATCCTTGAGAAATAAAATATTTTCAGAGGATAAAAGTAACGTAAATTAATGCAGCAGAAAATGTTGTACTGATTGAAGCACAGACACATTTCTTGATTACATTAAGTTTAAATGTCTTTTGAAAAACAGCATGTTTCCTTTCAATATCTTTGCCAGTAAAAGGTATAGTGTAAACATGATTCGTGGAGAAGGTAGTTCCACTGATAAAAAATCTAAGCTATGAACACTTACTTTCATTCAAATATTAGATTATCTACTCATATGCACGTAATCATGAGAAGTTTTTAGTTGTTTACGCTATACTGGTTTTCCGTAAGTCACTGTTCCTCATTTTCAAAAAGATGTGAACCAGAAAGAGTTTCGGTTTTAACTTACTTTTTGAAGTGGCTTTCAGCTATGAAAAACATTTAGGGTATAATTGTAACGACTAAAAATATATAAGAAGATATATTAATTTTGAAATAGGCGGTGTTAGACTGATTTTGTACAGTGGTATAATGAATATTAACAAATTTCTAGGATTGAGACAGTCTGCAAGCTAAAATAAATAGTTTGAACTTTACGGTGATTTAGTATGTGACCACTTGAGGAGGAACATTGATCGACTTTAGACAGGAAGCTCTTCTAACGAGAATGATCTGGTGCAGAAACAACTGAAATATAGATTGCCAGATTGACTACATACTTAGCGAAACACCGTAGATCATGCAAAAAGGTAGAAAGAAGGTTCAGATAAAATGCAGCAATTCAAGACACTCCAAACTCGATAAGCGGCAGAGTGGGATGCCTTTATCAAAGTCCCTGAAATCTCTCAAACGAGAAAAATAAGAGAACAATCTTTTCCAATGTTGGTTTGTAGGGACTTGATGGATTTCAGGATTTCATCATGAGTATACATCGTCAAGAGAACCACTGAAGACCTGAGAGTACATCACTGCTGTTTTGCGCTAGTTTGAAAGTCTTTAGCAGTACGCCCCCAAAGGGGTTCGAGCCTAGGACCTTCTGGCTAAAAGGCCATTAAGCGACTGGGGTACAGAAAGTCGGGTGTGAGGACAGATACTCACCGGTGCCATTGGCTAGTGGTCGCTCTATATTGTGAATTAACAGAAGTTAGAATTTATGAGCCATTTGATCATGTCCTGGTGGTTTGATGGTCTACGAGCTCGCCTCGTAACCGGAAAGTCTTGGGTTCGAACCCCGGTGGATGCATACTGTGAAGAGTCCCAAACTAGGACGAAACTGCTGTTCAGTACTCTCAGGTTTTCCAATGGTTCTATAACCTATTTCGGCTCATGATGAAATCTTGAGAACACCCATTTGTTTCCCAGGACTCACAGTGTGCTCTGATAACTTTATTCAGCAAGTATACCCTAAAAGCAGCTGCAAGATTTTCACTGTAGTGTTAGATTGCACAGAGAAGTTACTTGGTAAGTTTGCCTTGTATAAGAACATTAATGCAATACAACGCAATCGTTGTATCCATATCGCCTCTCCATATGAAGGTAGATTGCCTAAAAGTACCGAAAGTCTGTGATGAAGTATTTCCCCCATTATTTTTCAAAATAAAAAATAGTGATAGAAGTAGTCCGAAAATTAAGATTAGATCTAGAGGATGATGGTTGTTTGAAAAGCCTCACATTTGATTGATATACTACCTAGCAGATCATCAGAATCTGGGCTTTGAGATGAAGTCAGAAATTTAAGATATTAGAAAACCATCATATTAAAATTGGGAACACAAGTATGCTTTAGACCAGAGATATTGTGGGGGGTGAATATCAGCTTGCTGATATAAAAATCACTGGCTAAAAGCAAAAATGTAGTAGTAAACATCAGTAGCGATCTGTTTTATATCAGTATGCAACGTCAAAAGTGAATGAGTTGAACACTGGCTTCAATCTGAGAACCTGATCCGTCAGACGAGTGATCTTGGTCCCATTTTCAAGTGACAATAAAGACTATTTCAAACAAACCATTTTAAACTGTTGCCTCGATTACATTAACAAAAGCCTAAGTTTAGTAATGCACTGTTTAAAGAACATCGAAAGTAGCTGAAAGAAATGAAGTAAAATGAAAACTTGGTCATGAAACAGCCAGATAAAGACTTGCAATTGTCCTACTGAACAAATCAGAGTATCTAAGTGAGCTCCTGCTGTTACCATATGATGATAATAAATTTCATAAAAAGTCTTTCCGAAAGGATTTCACTGAACAGGCGAAGCTCCAGATGGCAAAATTATTGAAGAAAATGAAAGACGAATCCATTACTAGTACGAAACTACGCGAACAACTTTGTCCATCTGGTTCTACAACTCTGTGCATGTACGGCCTACCTAAAGTACACAAACAAGACGTACAACTCCGCCCAAATTAGATATAATAAATTTTACATATCACTCGAACGCAAAGTAGAGACACCTGTGTCAGTGAGCCAGAAGATGTCCAATACAACATCTGCAACACCTTCGATTTTTTGATTCAATCAGGAATGTCCAATTGGAAGATGACAGAATGGTCTGCCAAGATGTCGTCTATCTCTTCATCAACGTTGCATTGACGGAAACTATGTGCTTTCTTTATGAATTTATTCAATTCGATAGCATTAATGTCGGCGTATCGATCCATTATCTGAAAAAGCTGTTACTATTATTGACTTTCAACGTATACTTTAAGTCCAACAATAAAATATATAGACGAATGTATAAAGTAGCAACGAGTTTTCTTCTAAAGCCTCTCTTGGCCAACTGTTTTGTGGCTAGCCTGGCTCAACTATCGACGAGCTGCATCTCTACAAGAGATATACTGACGATAATTTCATTATTTGTGGTGAGAATTTGGATCTCAGAAACTTACTCCAAATCTTCAGTAATGCCCACCCAAACATCTATTTCAGTATAGAAGTTGAATTTGACTCAATGTTTCATTTCCTCGACGTTCATCTACGAAGGAATGCAGAGAGCTTGCTTAGAAGATCCATATACAGAAGTCTCACATGGAACGGACAGTTTATCAACTTTCAAAGTTGTATTCTTCTAAGCAGAAAGAAAAACCTCAAATACTCTCTTTCCTCCAGTATGCAGAAAATGTGCATTGAGGAATCAGTTGACAAGGAATTGCGAAATCTCAGAGGGACCTTGATAGAACATGATTTCCCATCCAGATTCGTAGACAAGTATCTAAAACTAAAGAAAACGTCTGAAAACGTCCAAGTCATCCTCAAAAGGTTGCTGATGCTTAGCCTGTATTTAAAACTGGTACCAAAGCAGATCTCCTCTGTAGACGACTTTCGAAATCTCTCAGTAAAACATAATTCATCGCCAACCCACAAGTGACATTTTCCTGCAACATGCTATTAAACCAGCACGTGAAAGACAAATACCAAATTCACTTGCTCCTTACTTTTGAGATGAGTACATTGGCCATACCATGTGTTGGCTTGTAGAATGCTCTTGGAAACACTATCTAGCATGATTAGCAAATTAAAGACGCAAGGATGTATACAGCTCGGTAGCAGAACATCTGGTAAATTCAGCTCATTCAGCTCCACTTAAAAGTGCTTCACAGTCATACATAGGGTCCGGTCAGACTTCTCCAAAGAGTGACATCAAGGCATCTAGGAATAGCTGAGGCAATAGCGATCCCACAGTTCGACCCCACGCTGTGTATTCATAAGAAATAAGTCCGACCGTTGTCCCTGCCATGGCCATCATGAAAAGTCATTCCTATAAATAATGATTAACCAGCTACCTTACTTATCCGATATTTCTGTTATTTTCACGTTTTTTAAATTTCTATCTGCATTACTACGTTTCTTATCCGAACTTCCTGCCTTTTTAGAGAATTTATAATTAGTTGTGGTGCAGACATTTACACATAATAATAAAAAGAAGTAATTTATTTACATTTCGTAGTGTATTTGCTCTACACATTTCAAAAAGTCTAATCACTTGCATCATCAGGAATTAATAACATCTTGATGGATGATTTAGTGAAATTTCTGAGCCTCAAAGTTATTAACAAAGATAAATATATTCATATTATTCTCTTAGGTTCTAAAAATGCATAAAACAAATCATTCTCTATATCCTAAGATATTGTTATGTAGACCGCTAACACATAAGCTTCTTCAATGGTTAGTGAAATTACCGGAACCAGTTGAAAGATTATTCTGTGAACAGATAGTTAAAGCTTTATTTTGAGCTGATTAATTGCTGTAAAGGTATTAACACTCAAAGTAAAAATGTTTGTTCACTCTATGTACACTCTTTATTCAATAATGTTCCCTTACTCGAAACAATCGAAATTTCCTGCGGTTACATTTCTACACAAAATTCTTTAATCTCATTTCCTTTACCTTACTTAAAAGCACTACTTTTACCTACCAGTAATGTATAGTTCACTTCTGAAGGTGAATATTTTCATCAGATTTGTGGTATTTCTGTGGGAAGCACATTAGTGCCCCTTTTAGCAGATGCCTATATTTAGCTTATCAAAAGTTTGTGCCACTTTAAAGAAGGTATGTCAGTGATATTTTATAGATAATTGATAACCTAATTGTGCCAGTTTAATTTTAGGCTGAATGGATAAAGTGCAGAATAGCGAATCACTACTTGTGTCAAAGACAGGTAATTCTTCAACATTTCATGATATACTGATGAATGGCCTGATGGGTCAGCACGGAAAGCTATTTATGGAAAGCCGATGTTATACAGAAGGGTCTGGGACCATTCCGTAAAAATAACACCTTGTGAGTGGCCTACTTAATAGGAGTCAGACAAAATACACAGATGATATACTGGAAGGTGAGAAGGGAGTGCTGACAGAAACTCTGACCAAAAATAATTATCCAGAGAAGTACATAAGCAGAAAGCACTAAGAACTGTTTTCCGACTCGCCGCGAAAAAATGTTTATCAAGCTGCTTTACAGAAGTGATCATAGAAGCTTAGTATCTAAACAAAGACTAAAAGTTGCATTAAAAAGATATTTTATGTGGCCAATATCCAGAATATTGAGAACATTAGACTTAAAAATCCCTTTATGCCCTTATAACAAGTGAGAAATTATGTCTTATCCCACCGTATTTACCATTTAAGATATACATACAGTCACATAAACGCACACACACGTGGAAGACTGATCGATACTTGCAGGTTAGGGCTACAGAATATGTAGTCAATTGGTTCCAGGATAATACTGGAACTCCAGACTGTACAAATGGTGAAGGCGGACAGACAAGATCCTGATAGCCAAACATTATTGAAACACAGAATAATATATACGTCTAAATATCTCGTTGCATCATACCCTAATTGCTTGCAGAAGCCTTAGAGATTAGGGAATTTAGGCCACCTTTAGGTACCGATAATTAATTTGTTAGCAGGCTAAGCCCTCTATAGTAAACCCTATTTTGAAACCAAATTAACCATGTTTTCGGCTTTATTGAACCTCATTTTTATTTCAACATTAAATACGGCCTTTCAATTTGACCTATACTCATCCTCCCACCCATTAACTCCTCATCACCAGCTTGTTCGGAATCTATGTCATGAATACATCACACGATTCAGATAAATTACGCTCATCCCACTGAATGACTGATATGAGTAGCTGGATACTACTCAGGCGTCGGCGGCACAGCGGTTAGGACTCTCGCCGACCACGCATATGGTCCAGGTTTCAAACCCCTGCCGACATACACCTGCAAAATTTGGACCACCGATATCACATGCTGAAAATTCCATACTTGCACCAAAAATACGGCGTGGAATGAAGCTATAGTCAAAAATTAAAAGAAAATTACAATTGACTAGTATTGTTTTACTGCTAGATGGTTGAGATCTAGACACCAGACGGCTAATAAGTTCGTTTTGGGCCGAGCTAAGCAACGGTGTACCTTGTTTTGACCCAGCTCATTCAGCCGAATCAGTTCAGATTACGTCTTCTTGTTGTTTTGTTGAAATTCACAAATATCACTATTTGTTCTAAAAAATCAAAATTTATTAGGTAAACAATATTGTATTTAAAAAAAATAATGACACATAATGTGCCTAACTTCAAAGAAAAAATATTCTATTCTACATTTTACCTCAAGTATTTCGCGAATTTCTGAAAAACAACAAGTTTAAACATGGCTCAAATTAACAATGGCCTAATTTAGAATCATCTATAGCACTTTTTTAACCCTTCACTTTCTGTTTAACAACTGAAAACGCAGTAATTTGACATTGTACATAAATTGTCGTATACCGTTAGTATTTACTAACCAATTTATCAATTTTCTTTTTTACATAGAAATCGCTTTGACGTTTCATTGTAGGGGTTAATCATGAACTAACAGTCAGATGATGTGGATGAAGTGAAACCTGTCAATATGTTGAATTTTTTCGTAATCTGCATAGTTTATAGTAATTAATCGCCTCATATTAGTCTTCTACCTTGCATCATTTGGGATGATGAAGTACAAATATGCATTGACCTTTTATCAGGACTGTGTGATTTTATCAAAGTAAAAAATTTATTCATAATGAAATTTGGTACAGCATGTTTTGCCTCTCATTTTACAAAAAGTTCAGCCTACTCTTATACTGAAAATAAAATTTATTCCCCGAAATCGCGATAGTTCACTTTGGTTTGTGTCACTGCAAAAACAAACGAAGCAGTATTTGAATGGAAATCTACTGCAATTTAATTCTATTTTAATTTCTGACTCAGAGACGGCGCGTCATGAAGAGCACTTTGAACAAACTACAAACCTTCATCAACAGCTGTTTTTGCTCAGTAATCAAGATCAGATGGCCGGAAAGGATCAGCAATATGGACTCTGGGAGCAAAGCAACCAGAAACCAATTGTGAAGCAAATAGGCAAGAAGAAATAGAGATGGATTGGCTATACTCTGAGGAAACCATCAAGTGACATCACTAGACAAGCCATTACTCGAGTGGGACCCGAAAGGGAAGCGGAGAGTTGGTCATCAGTGCAAGGGTGACTTGGAGGAGTTCATGTGAAGAGGAGATGAAAGCATGTGGGCAGACTTGGAGCCAGGCGAAAACGTTAGCGGAGAACCGAACGCAATGGAGACGTGTGGCTAAAGGAAACAATAATAATAATAATTTCTGAGGATTCCCAATGCATATGCATGTTGTGTATTAAGTTGCTCAATTCAAATGTCTTACATAATGCTCTTAAAATACATTTAGGAGCTTAATTTTCGGTTAGCAGTTTGAAGTGTCGCTGTTTCTTTGTGACCATAAAAGATGGAATTCGATTTCAGCAAGTAGAGCAGACTGAACATTTTATTAAATAAACTCAGAATAAGAATTAACAGTTTGAAGTCAGAAGCAGAAGAAAAATATTGAAGAACATATATTGTGTCATTGAGCACTTATCAATCTGTGATTGGTAATGTCATCTGTCAACTGTTATGCCAGCTGTTCTCAGTACAAATCAGAATTATGTCATATATATATATGTATCGGTTGTCAAACTGTGAAACACAGTCGGTAGATTTCGACAATCTGGTAGCTTTATCAGCCAATAATCAGTGACTGATTTGTCCAGAGTACTCATTATTTACAATTAATAGTGTTCTCTGAGCTGGTTGGTTTAGTTGAGGAGCTTTCGTCGTCTTTCTGGATGACATCTTCAGCGCAGTATTAATAAACACGTTAATATAGATGAAATATATCAACTAATAAAAAGTAAATCAGGTGACCAGAAAGTTTAAAATCCCAATCAATAGAAAACGGTCAATACATACCTAAAGATGGTTACCACGAGACGCAATTATATCACTCATGAAGAAGTTTAAATCATTTGACTTTATGCTAAATACTGCGCTAAAGATGTCGTCCAGAAAGACGACGAAAGCTCCACAACTAAGCCAATCAGCTCAGAGGACACTATTAATTGCAAATCATCCACCTGAGTTACAAATCTTTTCTATTATTTCAAGTACTCATTATTTTTGAAGCGCATCAGACGGATCAGCTTTTAAAACGAGAGACTACTGTTAATAAAGCGTGTTTGCAATTTAAAAATATTATTCACGTCTCTTTTTCACTTATAGTGTTTGTCTTACAGAATGATGTGGGTTTAATTCATAGGAAACTACTGAAGCATAAAAGTGCTTTCCTGAAATTAACTATACAATTACATTTATTTGTACTGTAAAATTATTATGATTTATAACATAATTAATGTTATGTACTGGTCGAGTAATTAATAGTCCTGACGCAAGAAGGCGGAAATCAGAAAACCACCAGGTTCACGATGATATTTGTATTTTTATTTCAAACAATCAGGAAAATCAATGTCACACAAGTGTATGAGCGGATGTTCAAAAATGAACGAATCAATAGACAGTCTTAACATGATTGGCTGTAATGTCATGTGACAACAAGGTCAAACATGTTTGTTTAGTTAGTGGACAGACAAAAACATATTGTCAGTTATGATGGAATATCGATCCATATATACATAGCAAAATATAACAGTCTGTCAAAAGCAAACACACATTATGTGGATACATATTAAGTAACATAGTGATTCAGATGAGGTTTGTAGTGACAGAAAAGACCGCATTGTAGTCAGTAAGCCAGTTAAAGTTTTAAGAAAAGTGTAGAAGTTGACATTGTGTTATAAATGAATTAAAAATACTTCTCTTATAAAAAGTAAAAGGGTGGAAGAAAAGAAGAAAATTGTGAATTAGATAGTATTTTTTAACTCATGGAAAATTCCCATTGTAACATTTAGAAAATTAAAACAAGTGATTCAGCAAAGAGACTCTTTCCAACGAATTTATCATCAAGCTGTACAGTCGTATATATATATGGTTTTTTTAAGAAGTTATATCCGGTGATGGAATAGAATCTTAGGTGTGAGTGCATAAACTAATAATAATAGTAGTATGAAATGCAATTAAAACTAAATTGTTTGTGATTATAATCGTAGTTATATGTCATTGGTCGAAAACGAAACCTGGTCCGGTCGCTTGCCACTCGTATTCGACGCATATGTAGCACTGATACTGTGGAAGATGAGTTATACACTTTGAGGAAAATCCTAATGGAAGATGGATTTCCACCACGTTTTATAGATAAGAATATACATTCAAAGCCTACAAAACGTTAGTTATCAACCGCTCCCAAGAAAATACTTTACATGAGCCTAGAATTCAAAGGGGACTTAGCTTCCAATATCATGAAAAGAAGGATATCACAGTCCCTGAAAAGAACATTTCGTGCTGCATCTCTGAGAATAGCCTTTAGTAGCTGACCATTATTGTTCAATAACCTGAAGGATAAGATCCCAATGTTGTCCAACTCTATGTGCGTTTATCAATTCACCCGCTCTTGTGGATTTAGGGATATCGGTCGTTCGACTCGAGTTTTGTCCAAGAGGGTGCAAGAACACTATCCTGCATGGTTACGAAAAGGTGGAAGTGGAGCAATAAGAAGCGCGATCATTGAACATCTGGTCGATAATGATCACCCTATCTATATAGCCTCCATCTTCAAAATCATCTACAAGGCAAAGAGCAATCTACCCAAATCCCTACGTACCCGACTCATCTGTATTGCTGAAGCTTTGGCTATCGAAAGAGAAAAGCCAGATCTCTGTGTACAGAAAAAGTTCGTTCAACCCCTCCAACTTTCATAGTCTTTATCCCTCTATGCTAAAATATGGTAATCCCTAATCATATTTTAGCTCTACCAATTTTTCATTTTGTCTATTCAATTTGTATACCCTTCCTTATTAAGTCAATTGTTATTATTACCACTCTCACTTTGAACTGTCCCCAGTATTATTTCCCTTGTTCCAATTGTCATTCTAAATCAATTCTTTTTTACAACGATAAATTCTATGCCATTAAATTTCACACAATATTACATAACGTTTTTGTTTTATTCGATTTGTTTACTAATCCTATAATTGCAAATCCTTTTTCAAGTTCTATCTCTCCATGAATTATTCTATATATGATACTGATTTGCTTTGCCACTTGACATTTAACTACGATTATAATTTAGATAAAGCAATAAGAAGACGTAATTTGTCTGAATAGTGTAATGTAATTACGCTTATAATCACAAAAATTTTAGTTTTAATTGAACTTCATATGATTACTATTATTTTGTGCACTCACACCTAAGATTCAATTCCATCACCGGATATAACTTCTTAAACAAACCATATATATACGACTGTACAGCTTGATGATAAATTCGTTGGAAAGAGTCTCTTCGCTGAATCACTTGTTTTGATTTTCTAAATTAGATAGTAACGGTGATCCAATTATTTGTAATAAGATCTATAAAAAAAAATGAGAGAGGAAACTAAAGCCAAAGCGAGATAAGAGATTAAAATGCCCTTTCCACATACACAGACCACGCCTGAATAACTGAGTTGTCAGTAATTTGTGTCCAGAACTTAGGAACCATCATAAGACCAGTTTTCTGCAGTAATACTTTGTGCCATTGATGTAAAAATCATGTTTCTGAGAAATCTTGGAGAAATATGTCACTATGTTAAGTTTGTTTCAAACAATGAGCAAAGATACACCCAGAGAACTGCTTCATTTATCAGGGGAATTTACACACCTTAAAATCAACAAATTTTATAGAATTCAGAAAGTTAATATTTATATTTTGATATAAGTAAATCCTGTTAGCGATAATATGTGTTGTTCACAAGTAACGTTGTTTATTATCAAACAGGGAAATGAATTATCTTTATAAGAGTCAGTTTACCCCTTGTCCAAATACGTACTTTTCTTATTACTTTCATAATGTCCTTAATTGAGTAGTTTTCGTGTGGCTCAGTTAAAAAGCTTCTTTCTAGTACCAGATGATAATTTATTGCATTCTTGAAATAAACTTGAATACATTTGTATGAGGTAGGAGACAGGTTGCAGACCTTTATCAACAACTGTCTTCGCTCTATACTGAAGATCAGATGGCCGGAAAGAATCACTAACAAGAAACTACGGGAACGAACAACACGAGAATCAATCTCCCAACAAATGTGCAGGAGAAAGTGGAGATGGATTGGACGCTAGCTGAGGAGGCCGCCACTGGGTGACATCGCACGTCACTCCATCGGTCGAGTGGAAGCCAAAAGGGAAGCGGCGAGTGGGGCGTCAGTGCAAGGATAACATTGAGGAGATGGTGTGAAGAGGAGTTGAAACAGTATGAACTAACATGGATGCAGGTGAAAAGTACAGCAGAAGTGGCAAGTGGAGACGTGCAGTTGAAGCCCTGTGTTCCACTAGGAACCCAAGGGATCAATAATAATATAATAATAAGGAGTGAATTTCACATAGAAACAAAATTTTCTTCACCTACAATTATGAAGACAACTCTCAAGAAAATGTCAATTGAACTTCCAGGCCTTAGTACCAGAGAACTGTATATCTCCTAGAAATAAGCCTTCAGACTACAGCTACATTTGTATTAATCGGTAGACAAAATTCAGTGTTAGGTTTATTTCATAGCTGTTATCCATGAATAATCACTTTAATATCAGAAATGGTATAAGGCATGTTGTTTTCCCGCATCATTTTAAAATTTTCACCAAACTTCAGTAATAAGGTGGCTCATTAATGTTAGACTGAAACATGGGGCAAACATCTTTTGTAGATGTGGATTAGAGTAGTTCTCTTGCATATGCATAGATTTAGTTACATTTTTAAGACTAGTTCGAATTCTGTGTGGAAGGTTTGATAAAATGCGACAGATAAGGGAAAACGGAAATACAAACCTACTGTTCACCGAACACTTACAGTAATGTAAGTGAAAAAAGTGGTCTTATTAATTTTATTTATTGTAGGATGGGATGTCAAGCAGTACATTTGTTAGTTGACTTATTAGTATTCTTTATTCGAGATAATTAGTCTAACTGATAAGTTAAAACACACTTAAAAGTAATAGTATTGCATGCTTGTCAATCCCTTTCTTCACAGTGAATGAATACTGTTTAAATTATTTGAGAAAAGGTTAAACAGAATCTAATGATTCATTTCAATGCAGCCATACGAATTCATCTCAGCGTAAATGTCATATTGTCTCTATTACTACTAATATCTTAAAGAAAGCATGACACCCACAGAATACCTTCACAGTATTATGCGTAAAATTGATTTTTTTTGAAACGTAACTTTCAATTCCCCTTACACAGTGTATTCATCAATATAGAGAATGTTAAGGGGAAAAAGACTGATTAAGTATAGAAATACAACCAATTCTTTAGAAGTTTATGTAAACACTGACAAGGTTAATCTATTGGTTTACTGACAGAATTAATTCTTTTCATTTACACTAAATTGAACAAAAGGTTAAATACGTAATTGTTTTTAGGCTATTTTCCAAAGGAATTTATAAAGAGAAATTCGTTTATAGTTGGCACTCACTTTGTCATAATAATAGTTATTATTATTGTACTTAGAGACCTGATAAGGGCACAGGAATAGACCTTGTTTTACTAAAAAAACATTGCAGCCATGGACAGTTTCGTGTATAGAACAACTTAAATGTGTGAAGAGTGCGGTAAAATGTCAATTCAGTGTAGTGTTATGTACTCGTCGCTGAATTATTGTTATGGACTGGTCGAGAAACTAATAGTCCTGACGCGAGAAGGCGGAAATCAGAAGACCACTAGGTTTTCGATGATACTTCTATTGTCCAAACACAAGGAGACGAAAATAAATGGTCTCACACCAAAGTGGTAAGCAAGTCAAGTAGTTGTAAAGTAGTTCACACAAATTGTGAATGCGAATATATATAAATAATTCAGACAAGCGTGGGAAAATCATTAGACAGTCTTAACATGAATGGCTAATTATAATGGAGTGTCGATCCAATTATACATAGCGAATATAGCAGACATGCCAACAAACATATATGGATATATGTCACCAAGCAACGGACTATCAACAAACACTCATATTATATATAATATAAATGGAATATACATTGTTAAAGCAGACAGG
Organism: Trichobilharzia regenti; assembly: GCA_944472135.2. Taxonomy (NCBI): domain Eukaryota; kingdom Metazoa; phylum Platyhelminthes; class Trematoda; order Strigeidida; family Schistosomatidae; genus Trichobilharzia; species Trichobilharzia regenti. The sequence goes on from OX235270.1 coordinate 38,151,074, forward strand.
TTCATACAAGTGAAGTGGTCACAGACTAACCGAGCAAACAGAAAGAGAGACCAACATGCACACACACACATAAATATATATATGTGGATACATATCATAGAGGTAGTCTGTTTCATCACGACCACTTCAATTTTATGTTCAAGCGGTAAGAAAGAACTACCTAATCTCGCCTCCTCAATGTGTATTTACCAGTTCGACTGCTTCCGTAAAGCTAGTTACATTAAGCAGGTTCATCATCGTATTTGTGAGCATCTTCCAGCATGTTTAAGCAATTGACAACCAAGGTTTATTTGCAGCTTTGTTTTAGTATACTTTGTAGAGAGCAAACATCTGATATTATTAAATCACTTAAAGCTAAAGATCGCATTCTGGTCGATACTGATTTTGAAGCCAGTCATACATGTTCAGACAAAATTGGGGCAACCACTTCCCTTACCTTGGCCATCTTTACATAAATGAAAACTAACTATTCCCCCTTCTCCTAGTCCTTTGACAAGTTATCATTGTCTTAATTATTTTTATTATCCTGGCTAATTTATCTTTTACTGCCCATTACGTAATCGATTTCAGCATTGGTTTGTTTCTTAATTACTCCTTAATTCGATGTGAACTTGATGGCATGATGGAAGCTGTTGAACTCTTTAGTTATCAATTCGATGTCTGTATTGTCGTCACATATGGTGAAAGTATCATCCATGTATCTTTGCAACAGATGGAAACTGTCGATAGTAGGTCGTAAAATTCTATTCTCCAAACTAGCCAAGAAGCAGTCTGCAAGTAAAGGACCCAATGGTGACCCCATTGCCACTCCATCTCTTTGTCTATAAATTTTGTTGTTGAACTTAAACTGGATATTCAGAGTGCACCTCAATAGTAGTTCCTTTAAGTAGTGGATCGGAACACATACGTCTACATTATTATCCTCAATGAATTTGCATATAAAGCAGATAGTGTTAGTGAGTGGAACGTTGGTGAAAAGCAAAGTAACATCCATGGATATCATTTTCTTCCCGGATACATTAACATCACTTATTGAATCGACGAATTCAAATGAATCAGAAACGCTATGCTTGCAGAGGTTATTTATGATAGGTAGGAGGATTTCTGTGAGCCATTTGGCAGTAGCATCAGATGGGGAATTTCTCATGTCGAAGATTGGATGTAGTGGCACGCTCTCTTTGTGCACTTTCGGGAGACCATATAAACGAAGAATGACGGAACCGGAGGGTAGTATTTGCACAATATCATTGACTCCTGTCCAATTGCAAGCCTTGTCGTTGAGTTCAAAATTCTGTGATGTTTCGACAAATTCGAGTGACTTGCATATTAAAGTCCAGTTTGAAGCATTGATCCAACAGACAAATGGACTTCTTGCAGTGTCCAAAAAATCATATGAATAATTCAAGTCTACAGTATTAAATAGCTGCCATCAGTACATCAACACGAAACCAAATGTCAAAAGATTGATTTCAGCCGAGCACAGAAAGTAACTACGTGAGATTCTAAAGGACAAAGAGTTGGTTCTTACACGCCCCGACAAAGGTGCTGGCATTCTCCTGATGGGTCGCCAAGACTGCATCGATAGTATTTTACGACCTACTATCGACAGTTTCCATCTGTAGCAAAGATACATGGATGATACTTTCACCATATGTAACGACAATACAGACATCGAATTGATAACTAAAGAGTTCAACAGCTTCCATCATGTCATCAAGTTCACGTCGGAATCAGAGATTAACTCAGAATTCCATTTTTTGAATGTTTTTCTAAACAGGAGATCTGATGGTTCTCTTCAAAAATCGATCTACAGGAAACCAACATGGAATGGTCAGTAAACGAATTTCTATACCTGGATCCTTTTGAGAAGAAATCGAAATCTGATCCATTCCTTATCCTCAAGAATAAGGAGGATAAGTTCAAGTGACACTACTTATTTCTTCAGAATTATTCATTACGCAATACAATGTTTGATTTTTGGAATTATTCCCACCTTTTATTGTTGTATTAATTTTCTTGGTTAACCAACACCCCTTGACATGCTGACACTGACTAGTTATTGTTAACAAACTTATTGCCACTAGATTGGTAAAAAGTTTTGTATTGTATTAAAAATGCTATACATACTAGAGTAGAGCCATACACGAGGAGCTGATTGAAAAGTAATTATTTCTCTACATGTGTTTGTCTTCTAAATGTCTAAGTGGGGATTTCTTCTGTGATGTGTTTTGTGTCAAAATACGTAGCTTTTAAGAGCGCAGATACCTGTTTTTGAGAAAAATTCGTGTAGGTGATTGTCTCGAAGAAGGGATGACCCCCATGTGAGAACACTAACACTAATTTGAGATAGATTGTACTCAGTTGGTCTTCTAGCTGAGAACACTTCTCTTCACAAACAGGCAGAAGCTACTAGTTAAACGGAGTGATTCATATCAAGGTGGATCTCTCAAAATGAATTTCAAAAATGCGGTCAAAAATTATGTACATGTATGTACAAAGCCACTTGATACCATTTAACTGAATTATTCCACAACACTTTCCATCCAAAAATATCATCAGCTAATGAGTCACTGAACTGCTGTGGTCTGCTACTTTTCTCACCGGCCATATACTACAGCTGTAGGTAATTTTCATTAACGAATAACTCTCCAGACTCTCGAATAGTTCATTGTTTTAGACAACTCGCAAACACAGACGACTCACAGATTTTCTAGTACTATCTCTAAAAGAAGAATTTCATTATTATAAGCATAATCAGAATACCACAAGACCATTTAATAGACAATAATCTTGGAAGTCAAAAAGACAAAGCTGGTTTCTATGGAAAAATATTTGACATACAAAATCTGAACTGATAATCTTCACATACATAACTTGTAGAAAAGTTAATTTATACATTTCATTCATTATTTTTCAAATGACACTCAAGCATTATTTGATTTCTGTCATAAACATTATGCAAAAAGAGGATAATAAACAGACACAAAAGATGTATGCGTTGAGAATCTAGAAATTATTTTAAGCATACCAAAAAAGTAACTGAATAGTTGTCAAAATATCAAACTTTAGACAAATATTCGCCATCACTGAAGAAGAAGTAGAAGAAAAAGGCTACCAACATACTTTCAACAATTGAAGCGGAATCATTCTACGGTATCGCAACACTAGTATATGTTAACTATCATAATAAACGGCGTTAAATAATGACAACGTCTTTTGTATGGAATGATCTGACTTTAAGTTATCCTTAAGCATTTATTCAAGAAATTCTTTCATTTCGCCTTATTCATATTAGACATAAGATCGAATTTTCAGTAGCTGAATTAATTTAAATAACTCAGTAAATTAATCCTACCTTTCTAATCTGATCTTCTGATAATATTAGTATAGTTGAACAGATCATTTTTAGTATTTTTTAAACTTTCTGATGTAATTGGCTAATTTCTTAGGCTATTGGTTAGAAGAAATTCTAACTCAGATATTATTTAGGCAGTTCACTGACTAGACCCTATCAAAATGTCGTTTGGTGTTTAGAAACAAAAAGAATCTCAAATAAATCCAAGTGAACATTGTATTATGAGCTGTCCCTGCAAAACATCCAGTAGCTTGTACTCAGAAAACATTGACTCTGTCTTAAAATTAATCACACACAATACTTATGATGTAAATGCTGTCCTTCATTGAAGTTGGAGTTTTTGAAAGTTCAAAGTTTTATTCAAAGTAGATTTTTGAGAGGTTGTGTAGTGCAGCGAAAGACTAACTTGGGTTCATTGAATATGCTATGTGAGTAAACGTGATCCTACTATTTGTAATGTGAACCGATAGACTAACCGAGACTGAACATTTAGGCGTAACTAAGTCGATCAGCAGAAAATTCAAGCTAATTTTCCCGACAGACAGAAGTTAATACCTTAATGTATGTGTAAAACTTGGCAACTGTGGTAGTATGTAATTCCATATTAATTTGTTTATAAGATATGTCACACAGTGAAACAGTATTATTCACTGGATAACGTTTCGAACACAATTTATTGTTCATAATCATACCAATTACAATCACACAACTTCGAAACTTGAGCTTTCTTTGTTCTCTCTTATTTGTCGTAGGGGCAGTAGAATTTTCCAGATGTCTGGGACGGGTGTTGAATCATTCCTATTACACGTGTTTGCAGTTGGTTCGATAAATAAAGCCTCCGTTAATAATCTCTTCCTCCACCCTGTTACATCAGATTTCAAAACTGTCATCTTATCCCACCCTACTCTACGATTGTATGTGACTGTATGTAATGCTATAGTTGAACTATTCTCTCGATTTCTTATCTTATTCGGGTCAACTATTCTAGTTTTTGCCAGGATTTTATGCTCCGCTGGTCTGACTACCCTGTTATTCTACTTTGACCTATGTATCTGACCTGACAATCATTTCAACAGGGTATTAAATAAACTAAATTGTTAGATGTTGGAGGCAATCGGCAGGAAGCCTTGGACCTAGCTTTCGTGCTAGTTGGCACTCGTCAGCAAGGCGTATCTGCAACCTTGAGGGAACTCATGTCTCTTCTGAGATTCGAACCCGCGTCACCCAGTGCTGCAGTCAGAGACGTTACCACTGAGCTATTCGGGCCCGCGATTGACCTCCTGTAGGACTGTAGTGGATATTTTGATTTGACACTAGTAACTAGTGTGATGCGTCTAGTCCTCTCATTGGTGTAGACTGAATTCTACCAGTCAGGTTGTAATGTGACCATTCCAGGTTGCCGATACGCCTTGCTGACGAGTACCAACTAGCACGAAACCTAGGTCCAAGGCTTCCTGCCGATTGCCTCCAACCATCTAACACCATCAAATCAATGTGCACCGTGATGGCCAGCTAGCTAGAATGGTGGTCAAATTACAACCTGACTGATAGAATTCAGTCTACACCAATCAGAGGACTAGACGCATCACACTGGTTACTAGTGTCAAATCAAAAAAACTAAATTGTTTTGTTTAACTGGTTCCGCAGGATCCTTTAACCGACAAAGCATGTTTCTAACTAAGTTTGTGGGTTTGAATACCATCTTTATTTCAGCATTGTTATTTATCGAATCAACTGCAAACACGTGTAATAGGAGTGATTCAACACCCGTCCCAGACATCTGGAAAATTTTACTGCCCCTATATTAAATAAGAGCGAACAAAGAAAGTTCAAGTTTTGAAGTCATGTGATTACAAATGATATGATTATGAACAATAAGTTGTGTTCGAAACGTCATCCAAAAGTTAATACCTGTTTCTCAGTAGTCATTTTGGTGTTTGAGATGATAGGTGCTAAGTGAGAGTCTCAGTGGAAACACGATCACTTATTGGGATTCACGTACATCCAGCTAACGAGTTTCAAGTAGAACGAAATTAGCATCCTCACTTCCACTGTTAGTCACCATCACTAGATAGATTTTGATTTTCAGACGTATGAATTCTGAACAAATGTGTATATGAAGCTGGTAGTTTTTCATACCCGATTCGATATAAGGTTTTATGACTTTTTCCTGTGTGTGCATCGTGTCTTAGGATCTCTCAGCTTATTATTATTATTTAAGTTTAAGATTATTAAGTTCTTACTAAAATAAATTAAAGGTTTATCTTAGTTTAAGGGTCCATACAGCTCTGACGTTTATTCCATCTAGTGATACAAATGAATATATCTTTGTGACATGGCACTAAATTATGCTTATGACTAAGTGATTACTTTAACCACTTGTTCATACACTGTAGGCAAAGCATTTTTCACTGGGATTACTGAGTGATGCTCATCCTAGAAAGGCAAATTAGTCTGATAGCAAACTAAATGGCATGTCAGAAAGATAAGTTTTTTTGTTGTTTTTGTTGTGAGACTATGCATTTAGATTTCAGAGAGATGGATATTTAGGGGCTGAAGGCGTTGACGTTTACGGATAGTAAGATGCATACTAAAGCAAGATCTTATACCCAAGACTCCTGTGATATTAGTTCCACGCAGACTAAAGACAAAGCAAGACATCGAATCGATCACCTAAAATATGAAGCCTATTTCGGGACCAAAAACGTAATGTGGGGATGACTACTTAGCTAACTAGGGATCGTGCACGAACAACCGAAGGTAACACGACAGTATATCAAATGCAGTGGATGCTTGACAGCGAGCCTTCAGTTAAACAGGTAGATTTAAACAGATAGGGTCAGGACCCAATGCTGAGTGATGAATGCTTTGTATAATAATTTTGAGGAATTGTATACCGATGCAGATAGACTAAGAAAATTCTTCGGTCATCGAATTATTTTATTAGGCTACACAAAGTGTTATTGCAAAGAAAGTAGGGGGCGGGAATTTTTTTGCCAAGATGTCAGGTGAAAAGCGGTTTATAATGCTAGTTTTAGGTGATGCCTCTTTTTAGTTAAAAGATGACTACTTTTTAAAGAAACGTATAATGGTTACTGACCACAGAGGTTTATATTAATATCAGAGATCATTCCCATATTTAATGGCGCCTCCAATCAATTTTCAATACACTGAATTCGATTTAATCCAGTGATGTATGTGTGCTTGAAAGTGTTGGACGAAACCTTGATGCAAGTGTAGGAAATCATCCTGGCCTTAAAAGAGGATTAATTCTTGTTTTCACTGTGCTTGAGAGAGACAGTGGTGAGGCTATTTGCTCACTTCCATAAATCATACACTGAGGAAAATAATTGAGATGTTGGTTTGTAGGGATTTGACTCGTTACAGGATTTCATCCCGAGCTGACATTGGTTAGAGAACCACTGGAAAACCTAGGAGTACTGGACAGCTGTGTCGTCCCGATTTGGGGCTCTTCAGCAGTACGCACCCACTGGGGTTGAAACCAGGATCTTCCGGTTACAAGGCGAGATCGTGTACCATTAACCCACTGAGACCCGATCTAATGACCATGAATTCTAACTTCTGCCAATCCAAAAGATAGCGCGACCACTAGCCAATGTCTTCGGCGAGTATTTGTCCTCACACCCGACCTGCTACACTTTTAGCCGAAGACATTGGGTGGTGGTTGTGCTATGACGTGAATTGTCAGAAGTTAGAATTCATGGGCCGTTGAATCGGGTCCCAGTGGCCTAATGGTCTACGAGCTCGCCTTGTAACTGGAAGGCCCAGGGTTCGAACCCCGTAGGGTGCGTACTGCTGAAGAGTCTCAGACTAGGACGAAACGGCTGTTCAGTACTCCCAGGTTTTCCAATGGTTCTCTAACCAATGTCATCTCATGATGAAAATAATTCATTTTGTTAGTTGTTGTTACCTTTTTTTATATAATTTATCACCAGTACAGTGAACTGGTTAACACAATAAATTTATTCAAATTGCTTACAAAATAACGAAAGATTTGAGAAAATTGAATTCACAAGTACCTATAAAAAATATTTGGTCAAATTATTTCAAAGTGGGAGATAAATTTAGGCCTTAAATTTACTTGTATTAAGTTTATTGAGTAACAGTTATTTATTCGTATGGGTAAGCTATTTATTATTTTTTTTTGTTACCTGAAGCATGGATCTGAGAAAATGGTAACAAAAGTGATTCATTTTATTCAACTTTTTCAAATCAAGTGAGGATGGATAATTTCCTTTTTAAGGTAACATAGCTCATATGCTTCATTCTTCATTTGGATAATAGCAAACTAATGGAATCAATGTTCACTTGATTTGTTTTGTTTGTTCATTGAAGTGTATACAAATAAATGATATTATTCTGTGAAAAAAGATTAACTACTAAACGCCTACACTTGAATAGAGGCTATACTGAAGTAAATGTGCGTCTAAGTGTAGTAAAGACGACAAAATGAATCCTATTAAAGCTTAACGGACATTGTTATTATTTTTTATTATTCTTTATTATGGTGGTTTAAGTGATTAGATTAAAGAATTCAATGAGATAGGCAAGTGAGAAGAATAACAACTGAACAATTGATATTTTGTTTCTGTTGTATAAAGATAAATAAGGTGAGAGAAAAAAATAATCAAAATAAATACCTGCTAAATACAGAAATACATTCACTTACGCGATAACATACAAAGGAGAAAAATACTTACTACGATGAATGACTTTTCTTTCGTTGGAACGATTTGGCCAAATGAATACCGTTAGTAAAAAAGTAGCAGTTCTGCACAACCGTCAATAAGTAAGTAAGTAAGTAAGTTAAGTAAGTAAGTAAGTAAGTAAGTAAGTAAGTAAGTAAGTAAGTAAGTAAGTAAGTAAGTAAGTAAGTAAGTAAGTAAGTAAGTAAGTAAGTAAGTAAGTAAGTAAGTAAGTAAGTAAGTAAGTAAGTAAGTAAGTAAGTAAGTAAGTAAGTAAGTAAGTAAGTAAGTAAGTAAGTAAGTAAGTAAGTAAGTAAGTAAGTAAGTAAGTAAGTAAGTAAGTAAGTAAGTAAGTAAGTAAGTAAGTAAGTAAGTAAGTAAGTAAGTAAGTAAGTAAGTAAGTAAGTAAGTAAGTAAGTAAGTAAGTAAGTAAGTAAGTAAGTAAGTAAGTAAGTAAGTAAGTAAGTAAGTAAGTAAGTAAGTAAGTAAGTAAGTAAGTAAGTAAGTAAGTAAGTAAGTAAGTAAGTAAGTAAGTAAGTAAGTAAGTAAGTAAGTAAGTAAGTAAGTAAGTAAGTAAGTAAGTAAGTAAGTAAGTAAGTAAGTAAGTAAGTAAGTAAGTAAGTAAGTAAGTAAGTAAGTAAGTAAGTAAGTAAGTAAGTAAGTAAGTAAGTAAGTAAGTAAGTAAGTAAGTAAGTAAGTAAGTAAGTAAGTAAGTAAGTAAGTAAGTAAGTAAGTAAGTAAGTAAGTAAGTAAGTAAGTAAGTAAGTAAGTAAGTAAGTAAGTAAGTAAGTAAGTAAGTAAGTAAGTAAGTAAGTAAGTAAGTAAGTAAGTAAGTAAGTAAGTAAGTAAGTAAGTAAGTAAGTAAGTAAGTAAGTAAGTAAGTAAGTAAGTAAGTGATTAGGATAATGATTGATTCCCTGAAATATTCTAGCTATGCTAGTAGCTATACTGGAGGCTTTGTTCACTTTGTCTCTATTAATCTAAGGAACTGTTTCAATCATTTATAGACTGTGACTGAAATCTAATGGATTAGCTATAACTACCAAGACATTGTATTCCAGATAATAACATTGAGAGAAGTGCAACACAGATTACAACTGTGGTTGACAGAATTCATTCAACGGTTGAGACTAGATAACTCAACGTTGAATAATTTTCGATGGTCATATGTAGTAATTATTTGGAGTAGCTGCAAACAGGGAACATCTTGAATGTGTTAATTAGAATTAGTTAAATAATCAAATTATCTTAAGGATGCGAGAATTACTGGCGTCAGTGAAGGGCTATGTACAACAAAGTTCAGTTAATGATCGGTTCTTATGAACTGAGAAATTAGGTCGAGGTTTTTGATTGTGAATAATTTAGTAATGCCAAGCAGTGCAACATTTTCGATGAATACATATTGTCGAAAAAACTGATGTATTCAAGTTTCGTTCTGTATTACGAAGATGAGAATGCAATCGATTGACTGAGGAGTCAATGTAGAACTTTGCACAGACACGTATTAGTTTTAACTTTCTTTTGATTACAACTTGATTCCACACCGTATTTTTCGGTACAGGTATGGAATTTTCAGCATGTGATATCGGTAGCCCAAATTTTGCAGGCCGACCATAGATATCAGGTGTGTGTCGGCAGGGGGGCGAACCTCGGACCATGTGCATGGTCGGCGAGAGTCCTAACCACTGTGCCATCGACGCACTAATCATAGAATAACCCACAGAATACAGGACTAAAATGCAATGACATTGTCATGGTCGTTGAAGAATCAATACCTCTCTACATGGCTTATACAGACATTATGGTATGATACCGTATTTTGGTTTAACCAACCACGACTAGCCTCCAGTATAATTCTACTTCAGTATACTTTGTTCAGCATACGTAGCACATGTTTTAGCCTTTTTAACTTACACTTTGTGCCTAACCTAATTGTCATTGGCCATAATGATGAATCTAACGTGGGCAGTCTAACGAGGATTTCTTTGGTAAAAAACGCTTCTCTTCATTTTTCCTTTTCAGGTACCGTATGTCAAACGACTGGGGTTCCTTTCATCTCGTAACTGTTAGGGTATATTATTTATGTTTTATGGGACTACTTTGTTAGATGAAACCTTTCAATTCATTCTAGCCATTATATTTTACCTCAAAGTGAATATAAACACTCGATTCATACCCCCAGAAAAGAATAAATTCATGGTCTCATACTTCAGTGTATACACTTTATATTCTATGTTTTATGATAGCACAGACGCGTTACTTTTTTATATTACAATAAATGCTTGCATCATCAAGCTTTCATGTGGCTGGATGTCAACTGTGAAGTAGAGTGAATTCATTTCAAATAAAAGTATTCTCCTACTCCCACAATACATTTTTGGGAAGTGTTTTTGAATGCGAATTCCATAAGTCTGCATACAAATCATTCAAAGAAATCACTGAAGCAATGCAACTAACTGAAGGCCTACGACAGTCCTTAGATCCATACATACAGTGACGTGAACTGAAAATGACTTAGGAGTCGTGTAATAGGATTTCAGTTCCACAGAGCAGATGTTTTCAGTATCTGTAATTATTCACCAATAAAAGTATAATCGACGCCTTTTACATCTAAAATGTATTTTAGCAAAAACACATTTGAAGCATAATCCAATTAAGTAAACCTGTGACACCGAATAATACTTATAACAGTCATCTTTCTCAAATATACAAGTCCAATGACTGAGAAACCAAAAAGGAACCATTAGGAATTAAGTCGTTAATAAAAAATTCTTATTTTCTTGTTATTAACTTTAGAGATTAGAAACTCAGATACTTAAGTACCTGGATTAACTAAAACATCACAAGGTCTCGGCGGACTTGCTAGTTACTGTGTTTTATTGATGAGGCAGATAACAAGCATAAAACAAGGAGTTTGCACTAAAACAAAGCAAATTACATTAAAATTAGATTTGCAGATTTAAATTTAATTGAAAAACTCTTGGATGAAATCCATTGGAGCAAATGTTTTATGATACTGAAATATCTTTTTAATTCATCAGTTTCCCATCAATCTAGTTGAATTATTCCATTTCTTTATGTATTCGGGTTTCACATGGAGAACTTATGGTAATATATTTACATAGCATATTTGCAAAGTGGACACTATTGGCGGAGTGGTATTCAACATAATCTGCTGACAGATACCGATGGTAGCAACCAAAAGCATTCACCAATGGAATTGTTCTTCTCTGAGTGGTATACCGTGATGGATTAACCTCTGAGAATCAAATAATTTCTTCTAGTTACTGAATAAATTAAGAATAATGGTTTGTGCAGGATAAGATGGTACCATAATTTATTTCATTGGCTTCTCATCAGCTGCTTACAGCCTGTGTATGTACAGAAATAACTTTTACATAATGTCAGTTGACAGAGAGCTCAAGTTTAAACAGAAAATCAGTGCATGCATGCAATGGTAGAGGATTATGTAATAAAGACACGAGGTTAAATCCAAGGATTACGCAATCAAATGAAATAGAGGATCACGACACCCAGTTAACATAGCAAGGAAAGACTGATAACTGCTTCTTTCTGAACACAAAAACGGGGTTTCAGGCATTAGGTAATGACTGCCTCAGCAAACTTTAGGAGAATTGAGCTTTTTTGTCTATTGATAATTTTAAAGGATTTTGTGATGTCCACCTCACCACCCGTATCAAAGAGATGCCTAGCAATAGCATTTCCGAAAGCGTTCGTTCTAGTTTCATTTGGTTGCTTTGATGGGATTGAAGTATGGAATGAAATGTGGTGTTTTTAAATCCTGATGTTTTTCTCTCTAGCATATATGATATTTCGTTTTGTTCGTTGTTGCTGCTTATATACAACAGTCTGTTTAAATCACTGAGCTATAGACATTTATGTCTATCAAAATGCTAAAAATCTTCTTCATTTTTTATTGTTTTAATCATACACTTATATCATATGATCACTACATGAACCCGCATACATATTTAATCAACTTTCAGTAAAATGCTGTGCAATTCTTGTGTATGTCGGTGGCACAGCAGTTAGGACTCTCGCCGACCATGCACATGGTCCGGGATTCGAGCCCACGCCGACGCACACTTGATATCAGTTGGTCGGACCGCGAAATTCGGGCTACTGATATCACATGCTGAAAATTCCATACTTGTACCAATAATACGGTGTGCAGTCAAGCTAAAATAAAAAATATATATATTGAAACTAAAATTTCCATACTGTGTTCACATACTGTCTGAAATAAAGCTTTATTATTATTAGTAAATATTCACACATCCATATATTATTTTCTTCGTGTTAATATCATGCAGCTTCTGTTTATTTTATCTCTACGTGTAGTTATTGTGAAGTCTAGCAATACAATAAGTGTATTTCGATTAAAGATTCCATGTTGGCTAGTCTTGCTTATGAAGAGTAATTTGGTTGTGATTAATTTAGTACCTACTCCATGTGTTGGCCAGAATTTGATCTACCTATTAAGTTATAATAAATAATACAGTTCAAGCTTGGGATTTTGTGGCGTTTTTCGTACTTTACACTGAATTTGACGGTCGCACTGGCCCAAGTATCATTCACTAGCGATCAAAACATATTTCATTTCCTATAGTAAAACATATTTTCTCTTAAAGTCGAAGCCCACTTGTTTTCTTCAGTGGAATGGTTTTGGGCTAACTTTTTCTTCATATGTATAATTTTCACTTTGTCATTTTCAACCTAAGCATAATACCGTGTCATTTTGTGGGGTCTGTCATATATATAAATACATATATATATGCTTACTTAGTCCACGTTGTATCGCTAAGAGACAATGAATGAAAAGAAAAACGATAAAGTATTGCATACTTTAACACAAGAAAATGATAAGATTGAAGCAACTAAAATCAACCAAGAGGATGTAATTATTCTCAGATAGTTTTCGTATTTTATAAAGATACTATAAAAAAAATAATAAAATGATATATGTATATGTGTAGCAAATGTCATTATTTCCCATGGAAACATAAGTTAAAGAAGAAAGACCAGCGTGTGTATTGATTGCCATTCCGAAACATCCAGGTGCCCTTGTATTGTAGAATAGAAAAGGCACAAGAATTATTCTGATGTGAATATAATTCAGAACTACCAAACCCTTTATTTCTATGACAAGATGACTAAAGCATGAACAGAAAATCTTGAGTAATGTGAGTTATTGCAGAATTAATACCGGATTTAGTGAGAGTAATACTGAATTGCTGAAAAATATCAGGAGAAATATAGATATTTGTTTCCCATAAGTTTCGTAGTCCCATGATACACCTTATTACCAAAATGTTTGTCAGTAGAACTTTGGAGTGTGCAGTATGTTTTGTTTGATGTTCTACTTGAATTCCTATGGAAGTGGCAGTCTATGAGATGAAACGTTTCAGTTGGAGGTAGCCTTTTAATAACAGTAAGAAAATGTTAAGAATGTTAAGTTGATGATTTTAGTCTTAGAATTTGAATGATCATTGTGATAAAAAAATTTTTTATGCATCAGGCAACTAATACTAGTTTCTGGTAATTTAGATAAGTTAAGAGGACAAGTGAAGCAGAAAATAAGTAATGAAATTAACATTTAATCGGATACAAATAAATGAAGAGAGGGAGGTTTCGAGTGTCTTATAACTCACAGTTCATATTGTAATTACTGCAGAGGACAAAAAACATTATATCTATTAAATCTAACAAAAAAAATATAACAGATGAACTTATTCCTTGTTGGAATCGGAGAGATGAAATGAAGTGGGCAGGTGAAAGCCTTCGGGAAGCCAGCAAGCTGATGCGTTTCCTCTCAGTGAAGGCGACAATAAATATGGAGAAGTGGAACGTTCGCACATTGTTCGAAACTCGAAGGGTTGCTCAAACTGGTAAAGAGATGTGAAGATACGGTATAGAAGTAATATGAATTTGTGAGAGCAGATAGAATGGAAGTGGACTCTCCAATTCGTTAACTGGAGACTCAGCAATCTACTCTGGTTAATCACGAGGACTCTGAGGGGGTGGATATCATGATGTCACTAACAGTATCAAAAGCTCTCATGAAGTGGGAACCAGTCTCCTACAGGATAATGACTGCAGGATTCTATTCGAAAGGCAGGAGAGATACAGTTATGCTGTGCTGGAATCCCATAAACAAAGAAGTTTTCCACAGACAACTGTGAACAGTAATGCGGAAGACATCTAATGTGCGATATGGTCACCAAACAGGGAGCGAACTACACAGAAAGGGAACTCATCCTATATGGAGAGGCTTTTGGCAAATTGAGTGTGAACAGTGAACTTGTTGAGGACTTCTGAGCCTTCAGTAATCCGGTGATTAAAGGTAGCGTGGACAATCACAAGGACACAAATAAAGCAAAACGTGTTTCGCCAGGTGTGTGCAACGAAAATCATATAGACTTCATCTCAATCTGAAGATAGTGGAGACACAGTCTACTAGACATAAAATCAGGATGAGGAAAGGATGTGGGCTTAGACCATCATCTAGGGCAAGGAACCTCGGGGTCACTATAAACGTCTACAAAGCAACTGGAGAAAGACTACGATTCATTTTCAACACTCAGAAACTGACAGAATAAATTAAAAAAGGTGCGTCCACTGCAGCCATCACAGAGAATTTAAAGATATTATATCGTATCGCCGAGAAAACCTGTGCAGAAGAACAATGGAGCTTTCTGAAAGTGATGACGAAAATCTTTTCAGTCACTTTAAGAAAGAACAAGAGGCTAGACAAGAAATGTTTCTCTACGAACACACAGAAGCAAATAAAGGGGAGGTGGATGTTTAAACAAAAGGTGGAAGACTGTAAAGATGGACAGCAGAAGGAAGATTTGAGTCATATTTACATCGCACTGAATAAGGAAGTGAAGGAGAGAGCTAGAAAAAAAGACAATTTTATAACACACAGGTAACTGGGGTAAATAGATTGTATGCATGAGGAACCTCTGATTGCTATATCAGATAACCAGGTCTCTATCCGCGAAGAGGTCAGAAGAGAGCAAATCATTGAAGGGTAGTAGAGGGAACCCAATTACCAGAATGGAGAAGCAAATGAACAGGAGGAAATAGAAATGGACTGGAAGTATCTTGAGACCGCTGAGTGACATTATTTGTCAGGCCTTCAAGTCGAACCCCAGTGGGCAAACATGAGTTGGGTGTCCAAGTGTGGCTTAGAGAAAATAAGTACTTATGACCAATTGTGCAGTCAGCCAGAGAGAACAGCAGAGGATAAGATAAAATGATGATGTACTGCTGAGACCCTATTTTTCACTTGGAACCCAAGGTGATGATAAAAGCAATAATAACTCATCTGCTGCTGTATGTACAAACAGTGAAAATTAAGTAGAGTGAGTGGTAGACACATGTTACTATGGTTAAAAGTATGATGTACCACATGTATCTTTGATTCTTTCATTTGTGCTTTTTCAAGTTTTTCAGCATCTGTGTGGTTTTGAAATGTCTAATAACATTATTAAGAGTGTAATCAACACGTATGCGATTTTATTCTGGATACACTGCATCTTATCATGTAAAGTAGACGTTCACCAACTTCATTTAACACAGAGATGACACTTACTTTTGTGTTACATAGTATATGTTGTTGTCTAAGGCTTTTACGTCAAACCATTTCGATAATGCAACAGATACGTGACAACTTTTGAATTTTTTGAGAATATCTATTATTTCACACATGTTCATCGGGAAGTTGATTTTTTTTTCGTGAATGCAAGTCAGTATATTATATGGTTCATCTTCTGTTCGGCCTTGTATGGGTTTTTGAATAGTCATTAATGGTAGGGTTTCAGTAAACTATTCTTAAGTCCCAGTACTGTAGATGTAAACTTGAGAATGACTGGCCATACAGAACGATTGCTTATTTTCACTTCTAGAATTCTCAGTGTTGGAAGATGCAGAGTTTACAGGCCTAAAACAATCAATATCCGCCGTAAATCACTGATATTATAAACCTGAATCAAAGCTGATTCTAAGTCATACAAATGTCGATCATTATGTTCACTGATGAAGTCTTCTTGATGTTGCATTAAGCGGGTAAATCACATTTCCTCTATTCTTAATAGACAAGATGAAGTGTGCGTCTTAGCGAGACATTCCAAATTTTAAAATCCATAACAAAAAATCTGAAAATTAACGAAATGTTCTTCCACTTGTTTTCTATGAAAAGCTTTAGCTATGAACCAATATATATGTTTATTATTATTGTTCCCTTGGGTTCCTAGTGGAATATAGGGCTTCAGCGGCACGTCTCCACTTGCCGTCTGTCTTCTACTGTACTTTTCATCTGCATCCATGTTAGTCCATACTGTTTCAACTCATCTTCACACAATCTACTCCATGTTACCCTTGCACTGACGTCCCACTCTTCGCTTCCCTTTCGGCCTGGTTCCACTCGAGCAATCGCCTGACGCGCGCACGATGTCAGCCAGCGGCCCCCGCAGCGAGTGTCCAATCCATCTCCACTTTCTCCTGCATATTTGTTGGCGAGCGACTGGTTCTTGTTTCGTTTGTTCCCAGCCATACTTTCTTGTTGGTGATTCTTTCCGGCCCGGCCATCGGATCTTCAGTATAGATCCAGTGAAGACACTTGTTGATAAAGGTCTGGTCTGCAACAGGCTGTTGGAAATATTCTTTGTGACCCAGTCGCCAAGTTTCTCATCCGTATAGAAGAACTGACTGACTTGACGTTGTTTGTATTGAAAATCCGACCGAATTTTGTTGTTGATTCTGACTGAGTGACGAGGATTTCCAGATTGGTTGTTTCAGGTTGATGAATGTGCTTTTCGCCTTCCCGATTCTCTCTCGATTTGACATCCTCATCCGTTCCAACTGCCTGTAGTTGAGACAATGCTCCCTAGATAAGTGAATGAAGGGGACGCCCACTTTGGCCCATGTAATGTCTATTACAGTACATACAACTTATTTTTAAATGATATTAATTTTATCTCCTTTTCTGTTGGATCTTTCAGTTTGCACAGTATCGAATTAAGTGATTTGACTGGCTTGTGTGCTATATCTATTTATAATGGTTTCAGTATTCCAGTTTTTATTTCAGAGATACTTCTCATGTATGGTAGCATGAATTTTCATGTGATCTTTGATGATGGTTTCCTGTTGGTGTTGTGAATCAATTTTAAACACTTTTTGATGAAATTGTGAGGATATCCATTCTTTTTGAAGACGGTTAGTAGGTATTTTTCTTCCATTCTTTTCAACACTGAAGTGCTACAGAGTGTCTGAATTATTTTAAGCAATGTCTGCACACGGATTCGTTTGTGGGTAATTGGGTTATTGCTAGCATAGTTGAGTATTCGATCTGTGTGCGTTGATTTTCTATATACTTGTGTTTCTAAATTTCCTGGGTTAGTTCTGCTGATTAAGACACCTAAAAATGGGATTTTGTTATCTAATTCTTCTTCTTTTGTGAATTTGATGTCTTCAAATATGTTGTGTATTAATTTATGGGTATATTCCAAATCATGAATAGCAAATCAATAGAAAATACGTTCATATCCTTCCTTGTTCATGCCGTTTAACTTTAGAGTTTTAAACATTTAATTTCGCCCAACTTTTGCGTACCGTTTTCTGCTTTCTCACCTTTATCAGTATTCACTATCACAGGAAGCCATGGAAAGTTATGAGAAACATTTTTTTGACTTTACAAACTATCATACTTTTAAAAAGCTATTAAGATATGTGGCAGAGCTTTCATCTACCTCGAATTATACTGTTTTCAAAGTGAATAATCTAAAGAGATTCTCTTTTGCAATCGAATTCTTATTAATGTGAATTTATTCTCTATTCATTTAAATTGTTAGTATGCAAATGTCAAGTTAAAGTGAACTCTTTTTAGTTAACTTTCATCTGGTGCCTTACTCACTCTTATGGTGTTTACGAAAAATACGTCATAAACCTGATGTGGTACATACATTTATGTGGGATTATCATATTGAGTTTATTACTTTTTTCTTTTTATTGAAAACATTATATTGATCTGTATCATCATACATGTGTGTCATTCTTTACGACGCTTCATAGACGTAGAATAATTTCCCATACAACACATATGATACTGCATGAAAAATAATGTAAAAATGGTAGAATAAACTGGTGAAATTAAATTTTCAAATCTTGTTAACAATGGTAGATAATGACTAATTTTAATACAAGGCAAACAAGTAAAACTAAAGGCTGAGGAAATCTTGTTTTTCACGTTTATGTCTTTACCGTACAGCTAACAGTTAGAAGTAGAGTTCTTACAGACGTTCTACAGAGACTTAGAAGTAAAGTTTTCAAAATACATATTATCCACTTCTTACTGCATCAGTTTAAAGTTTATTAGTATGGCTGCGTTCTTTAACTGGAATTATATTTCTCCTGAAATGTTTGTGGTAACTTTCCTGCTGACACCTTAACTGTAAGCAACAAAAAGGATAGATCGAATGTTTTGCCAAAAAACTTCAAATCATCTTTAGTTTAACTCACTAATGACTTCTCGCTGGAGAGTACGAATATGATATGTTTGGCGAGAAAGCACACAGTGCAGTAGGTTATTAGTGCACGTTACTCTGTTCATCTTGTTAGCCATATATTAGCTCACTACTTGCTTAAATTATCGTTGTTTTGTTTGAATGATACTACTTTGTCGTCATTAGCTATAATTCTTCGTCCAAATGTGATAAATAATTATTTGGGTAGTACCTTTGCCTGCTGTGAACACTTATCTCATGTCAGACAAGCCCAAAATGTCTTTTACGGGTATCTTCAGTCTTGAAATAGCTCCAGGAAATGAGAAGTAGTATTTTCAATGAAATATTCAGGCAAATAAATAGAAATTGAGAGTCGCCACTATTTTCAGTAGCTTGAGCGGTTTTTCTTTCATCACAATTTTCTTCCAGAGACTTTTCTCAACTGATCTAGAAAACTGAGTTAACTAGGATAAAAGGCCCAGTCGTCTGAACAGTTTATTTCTAAAACAACAAAGTCTACATAAGAACACTCTTTTCTAAATGGAAATGGGAAGAAATAAAGTAGCTGTATAAGCTGAAAGCAACTTTCCAAAATGTGTAAATCGATATTCAAATAGGACTATTAACAGTTAGCATTAGAGTTGCAAGTTTAATTTCATCCTACTTATATGTATTATGATACTTCACACATCAATAATTAGTGGTAAGTTATTGGTTACTACAGTTCACAGTTTGAATTTTATTGCTTTAATCGCTTGAAATTCTCATTTTCAAGCACACTTCTCATTGCATCCAGTTCCCCATTGAAGGAGATAAATTGTACCATACTCTGTTAAGGGTCTGAAGAGTTGACTACAACCTGAGCTTCGCTTTTCAGACTTCTGTGAATACAGGGTACTCAAAATTTTACAAGGTGAAATGGATATTTTAAAACCTTTTATAATTCCTACTAAAAGTTTGAACATTGCAAATTTTTAAACTGTGGGACTTTTTCTGTCACAAGCAGTTATTAGAAAAGCTTGTTTTCGAGGTGCTGTATGAAAAAATCGCTTAACATTAAGTTGTGTTATCTAACTTACTAACTCAATCTTACTTTAGTTGCTGACTAATTAACCTTTTTTCTATATTAGATCATTCTTGTATTACCTGATCAATAATCTAAACTTTACAAACCTCATGTACACACACGCAAACACACACAAATAATTTTATATAAATGAGATTGTACAGCTATGTGAATGAACTCACCGAATAGAGTCTCTTCGCTGAACGTCTTCTCTTTAACACTTAGCGTTATGTCTTTGTTCACGCTTGGTGCTAACAGAAATATGTGGAAGCACTATACAATGTGTATAGTATAAAGGAAACAATGCCTATCACAGTATGAAACTAGGTCAGTTCATGTCTAATTAAAAATGTATTAGAAAGTTGAAAGACCAAATACGGTAAGATTTAACGGATTTTCTTGCTGCCGCTGACAGTTCTGTACTGCCATTTATTGCGTTACAATATTGATGAAAAATCAATGTATTCTGAAAAAGAACATAGTGACATTTATTCAAATACGGCATGAGTTTCCTTGAAGATGATGGTAATAAATTAGCACGGGTAACATCTGAAGGAGAGCTTTCCGTCTGAATAGCTTCTATAACCTGAAGTAAAAAATAATGCACCTGAGTATTCCGTTACTTAGTTTTGAAGCCTAACTGAAAATGTGGTTACTTTGCTACAAAGAAAGCTCCAGTGGGAAGTTATTTGACTTCGAGAGGGCAACAGTGCAAAAATCTTCAGAAACAAATACTTTCCAAGATCATGAAATCGCATGAATACACATTTGATATGCATTTTATAATTGGAGAAATTCAAAAAAAATACATTTCCTATGTGCGTCGGTGGCACAGTGGTTAGGACTCTCGCCGACCATGCACATGGTCCGGGGTTCGAGCCCACGCCGGCGCACACCTGATATCTATGGTCGGCCTGCAAAATTTGGGCTACCGATATCCATGCTGAAAATTCCATACTGTACCAAAAATACAGTGTGGAATTAAGCTGTAAATCAAAAATCAAAAATCAAAAAAATCAAAAAATCAAAATGTATTACGTTCTTTTTAATGTTCAGTGGGTACACAAGTTAAAGTTTGGGTGTCAGAAAAGTTAAGACTGGTGGGAGTAGAATCTTTTGGGATGATTGTATTCTTCATGTGATAAAAAGGTATTTTTAAGAATTTCATTTGCCTCCTTAAGCTGTTGGACTACCTAGTTTTTTTTGAAGAGCAAAATACACCCAGCTTACCCAAATTTACTTTATTTCCACCATTTAACTACATCTTTGAAGAAGAATCTGTACTCACATAAATTTTCTAACCACTTTTAGTGAACTGATGGGTCTGTTTTGAAGGGAAGAATTCGCGTGAGGACATTTTGAAGATCGTAAAGTATTCAAACGAATTATAAACTGCACATCACTCTTTTTATTGAAGCTTTTTGCAAGATTTAAAGTGAAGTGTTAGAATGGAAGATGATTAGTTAACGTTTACAAAGAAGAAGAATTCCTGCAAATATACAGAATTGAGACGTAGCTTGGACTCAGACAGTTTAAACAATTTCCCTCTTATTGTGGTAGCGTGGTATAGACAATGGGTTCCAACGGAATACTGCTGTCAAATATTCCCACAGTTCAATAGTTCATTTTTTTCCTTCACATTCCCCAGTGGAACATAGGCCTTCAAACTAGTGGCTTGAAGTTTCTGTAGCAGTGTTTATTTTACAGCTAGCCTCATGCCCAACCTTTCCTCTTTACGAGCATTATTTCTGGCTTAGCGAGGTAAAGGACTGCGTCGGCTGGGGATCAAACCCGGACCACGTGCATGGTCGGCGAGCGTCCTAACCGCTATACCACCGACGCACTCAATATTTTACTAGCAGCAGGATAATATATATATATATATATACAGGGGTTTGATTAACTGAAAATATACCTTTGCTTCCGTGTCTTGCCTTCTTCTGTTATATTTTTCAATCAACTTGAAGTTGACACAACAGAGAAAAATACTTCTCATAATTATTATGAAATGTAAATGTAAAAGTGGATTTTAAAAAGAATCTGATAATGTGTATACATCTCATCCAACAGTTGTACAACAATGCTGCATGCCAAGTAATCCACTACGGGAAACCCACAGAATCCTTCGAAGTGAGGACGGGAGTGAGGCAAGGCTGTCTACTATCGCCAATGATTTTCCTGACTTCAGTAGATTGGATAATGCGACAAACAATGGGCGATGAGGAAACAGGCATAAAATGGACTCACACAAAAACTTGGAGGATCTGGACTTCGCCGATGATATATATCTGATTTCCCATAAACTGGAAGATATGCAAGTGAAAAGCAACAAGCTGACAGAAGAAGCATCTAGAGAAGATAGGACTTCAAGTGAACAGAAATGATGAAGATTCTTGGCCAACACCACCACCACCAACAACAACAGACAACAACCAGCCAGCATAAATGGGAGGAACCTGAAAGAAACAACCTCCTTTACCTACCTACCTGGGAAGCATCGTTTCAACTACAGGCGGAACTAACAAGGATATCAAAGCCAGAATCGGAAAAGCAAGACAAGCTTTGATTACTCTCAACAAGTCTGTGTGGAGGTGAACATCACTCAGCATCAAAAATAAGATCCGGATTTTCAATTCCAATGTGAAGTCAGTGCTACCATACGGATCAGAGGCTTGGAGTATCACAAAGGCACTTTGAACAGACTACAGACCTTCATTAACAGTTTTCTTCGCTCAGTACTCAAGATCAGATGGCCAGCCAGAAAAGATCAGTAACATGGATCTCTGGGAGTGAAGCAACCTATCAGGAACCGATTGTGAAACAAATATGCAGGAAGAAATGGAGATGGATTGGCTGGCCTTACTCTGAGGAAACCAGCAACTGACATCACTAGACAAGCCAGCGCTCGAATGGAACCCGAAAGGGAAGCGGGTGGCGAGTTGGTCATCAGTGCATGGGTGGGGTGACTTAGAGGAGGTAATGTGAGGAGGAGATGAAAGCATGTGGGCAGACTTGGAGTGGAGTGAAAAAGTTGACAGAAAACAGAAGGCAATGGAGATGCGCAGCTGAAGCCCTATGTTCCTCTAGGAATTAAAGGATACAATAATAATAATAATGGAAAGTTCAATGACAAATGATAAATATTCTGCTGTTTCTAAAAGTTATATTCACCATTGAAAGAACTATCTCTTGACATTCGTAATTAATTTGGTGAAATACATTGAAACAAAGTTTGAGGATGTTTATATGACTCATTTAATGAGAACTGATTAATACTTTAATTACACTACTATCACTGCCAGCGTAATTATAAAAAAAAATTCGTCATAGAAAATCAAGCAGACAGTATCAGAAAGTCTTTGGAAGATGAAGCTGTGTTTATCAGCAGCTTTGATTATGAAAAGAAACAAAGTATCATTGTGAATGATAGAGTGAAATTCCAGAAAGTAAAGTAATTGAGAGACTATGTGACTGAGTAGCAATGAATTCCCCAACGAAACTAAGCCAGGATGAATGCATTTCATCATCTATCTATCCACTTTAGTTTTAACCTCACTTTGAAATGATCACAACAATCGGCATACTAATGCAAGTTTTCTTATCACTACATAAGCTTACTCTGCTTTAATTTTAAATTTACGATCGTGTATTTTTGTTACTTCTGTTTAACAATCCATTTTCCATACAGAGAACCCAGCAATTGAAACAAGACCGTTTTGCTTCTTTCTCAGTTTTTTGTAGTACTGGCTTAAA
Organism: Trichobilharzia regenti; assembly: GCA_944472135.2. Classification (NCBI taxonomy): domain Eukaryota; kingdom Metazoa; phylum Platyhelminthes; class Trematoda; order Strigeidida; family Schistosomatidae; genus Trichobilharzia; species Trichobilharzia regenti. The sequence goes on from OX235270.1 coordinate 38,174,480, forward strand.
TTATTTTCTACACAATTTTATTGTTAAAAAAGTGGGTTTTAATTGTTTCACGACTACTCAAAATAGTAAAATTTGTTAATATTATTATTTTTAATTCATCATGATATCACATGGATTCTTTAGTGACGATAACTGATGTTATTTATGACTTTTAAATATTTTTAAGAAGTCGAGTTTAAGACACAAATCAGAGTGGTGATTGCTCGACCTAAATAAAAAAAATGTGTTGCGGACGACGAAGACTCTACGGAAGTTTAAAGTATCGTTATGAGTTTCATAGTTACCTCATTTACTCTGTTTCATAATTACCATATCAATATTGTTCCTTTGGGTTCCGAGTGGAACATAGGGACTCATCAACACATCTCCTCTTCGTTCTGTTTTCTGTCCTCCTCCTCAGCTGGGTCCACGATTGACAAAAACTCTCTCATCTCTTCCTCACACGATCTCTTCCATTTCACTCTAGGACAACGCATTCGTCACTTCCCATTTGGATTCCTCTCGAGCAATGACCTGCATTGAGCGCGATGTCATTCGATGGTTGCCTCACTGTATGCTCGACCCCTTTCCATCTTCGCCTAAATATTTGTTGGGTGGTAGGCTGTTAGTTGGTTTGTTCCAAGCGAGAGTTTCTTGTTCCTAATTCTTTCTGGCTGGCCAGCCGGTCATTTGATCTTCAGTATGGAGCCAGCCAACGAAGGTGGCAGCTGTTGTTGGAAGTCTTCAACCTAATGGAAACCCTTTTCGTGACACACGTGCAGTGCAAGTGGTTTTCGCCTGACTGCAGGTCTTCGAGTTTGTGTGACATTAAACATAAATCGTCTGCAAAATCCAGATCTTCTAGAGTCTTCTTACGGTCAGTGCAGCGTATTCCTATCTCATCGCTGCCAACGCACAGTCTGATGCATAATCCAGTCTACAACAATTAGGGATATCATCTGTGGTAATAGACAGCTAGCCAGCTGGTCTTACTCCTGTATGCACCTTAGATGCCTCAATGAGTTTTCCGCTGTGGATTGATCACCTGACTGATACTTGGCACTGGTACATAGTCAGCTGTTGAATGAGGTTGATAAAGACTTGGGTACTGCACGCTGTGGTGTTGAAGAAGTTTCCAAATTACTTCTTGGTCAACGCTGTCTAGTGAAGGCCCTTTCAGAGACGATAAAGTTGAGGTAGGGAGAGGTTCGACTGCCATTTTATGCTTTGTTCTGTGATGACGACGCGTGGATTTGCAATTTGATTAGCACATGATTTGCCTTTCGTGAATCCAGCCAGCTTGTTCCGGTGGGGCTGGCGGAATTCTGTATCCAGTTCGTCTTTTATTGTCTCCATGATGATGAAACTTGGTATTTTACTTGGTGTGGACAAGAGCACTATTCTAAACAAGTTCTCGCACAGTGAGACGAAAGTCCCCCTTCTTTCGCAGCTTGACGAGGTAGCCTTTCGTTCAATCGGTGGGCACTTTATCTTCTTTCCAGACCTGTCTCTGGGTCCATATTCAGTGCTTTGGGGTGGATTCCGTCTGGTCCTACTGCCTTCTCGGACTTCAGTAACTTGATCGCATTCAAGATTTCTGCTTTAGTTGGATAACTGGTGCCCACTGGCAGGCAGTTTTTTTGCATGCTGTTGGTAGTGGTGTATTTCTTGGTGATTTCCAGTTGATGGTCGTTTTTTAAAGTCCCTTGAAGTGATCAGCCAGTTGTCTTATTAGTTTCTCCTCCTTGGTAATCAGGTTCCCTCAAGCATCTTTTATCGGTTTCATCATTTGTGTCGATCCCTTCACCGATAGAGAACTGGATATCTAATGTAGCTTTCTGAGTCCTCTTTTATTTTCGGCCCGCCTGTTCTACTTCAGTTGACAGTGTGTCAGTATGTGTCAGTATATAAAAGATACTTGTGTTTCGCAAACACGATGGATGTTTTTATTGACCGCTTTCACGGATTCAGAGTTGGCAAAAGAATAAACAAAGCACTTCTTCGATTTGTAAAGGTACATTCATTGTATGATCAGGATAATTAACTTAAAAGAATCAGTACTGTATTCAAAAAGAGAGCTTCGTTTATTGCAGCTAAATTATCTAGTTTGAATGGGACTTTTAGTATTTCCAGCACAAGTTGAATTTACTCTCCTTAGACTGGAAAAGATCGTTTTCCTCTGCATATTTGTATTATATATGCGTTTTTAATGCTTTCCCGTTTTGTTGTATGTTTTATTTCTTTGGTTTGATATACTTTTTCTGTCTTACTCTACACAATTTTCTTTCAATACTTGACGTAGTTAACTTTACTCGTACTGCAGGATTATCATTCAAACTATTTTGAAAATGAACAAATCTTCAAAAGAGAAGTGGCAAACTTGCCTGAGGTTTTGACCTGATTTTATTCAACCAATACTTGAATATTTATTCAATATAATTAATTTGATACAGCTTTCATTTAAGAGATGGTTCTAGTGTTAAACTATTTGTTTTTTGATAAATTGCTTACAATATCAACATGACTTCATTTTTTTAAATGTCATGTACAGATCTGTATGTCACACTGTTTTAAATGAACACAGTAAACAAGGTCTTTTCACCTTTCTTTTATATTGAACAGCTGTTTAAGTAAAACGAAGGGAGTGAGACACAACATAACCGTATACAATTATGCATGATACTGTTAACCGAGTCGGTGTTTTTGTTTAAACCAGTAAGTCTAGGCAGAAATTGTGTAAATATACAAAGTTGGGAAAGGAAGTAATTTTTGTTTTAACTGATGACTGAAAGTGGTCAAAACGAAAGATAGTGGATGTATGTGCTATTATTTTCACTCTTTCTTGTTTGACAAGAATCCTTATTTGTGTTAACTATATGAGGAAGGGTGATGCTACTGATAAATTCTGGTTGATTTGCGTATCAATTAATGAAATAATTTCAGTCGCTCAGCAGTTAAACTCAAATTATGCATTTCTGATGAAAATTCACAGGAAGGTCTCGATATGTATTTAAAAAAGTATGTAATGACCAGCGAAATGGAACCTCGTGGGTAGCGTGGATGAGGTCGTTTGAGGAGATAAGAGCTTATGGGCAATCGTGGAGTCAGCTTAAAGGAACTGCAGAGAACAGAATGAAATGGTGATGTGCTGATGAAGCATTATGTTCCATTTGGAACCTCGGGAAGTAATAAGTAGTGGTAAATAAAAATGGTAACCGTCATACATGCAAACTCGAGTTCCACGAGTATGCTCAAGTTCTAAACTGTCACATTTGGGAAATCAAATTTATAGTTCCAGTTGAGCTCATAAAGCGTAATCAGTATCTGATTTGTGAATATATATATATATATATATATATATATATATGGATGATTTCACCATTAGCTGACATCAGTTAGAGAACCATTGGAAAACTTGGGAGTACTGGACAGCTGTTTCGTCCTAGTTTGGGACTCTTCAGCAGTACGCACCCATCGGGGTTCGAACCCAGGACCTTCTGGTTACAAGGCGAGCTCGTAGACCATTGAGTCACTAAGATCCGATCCAATGGTCCTTGAATTCTAACCTCTGCCAATTCACGATATAGCGCGACCACTTCGCAATGTCTTCTTCGACGAGTTACTGACTCGCGTACTGCTGAAGAGTCCCAAACTAGTACGAAGCAGCTGTCCAGTACTCCCAGCTGGTTTTCCAGTGGTTCTCTAACTGATGTCAGCTCATGGTGAAATCATTCATACAACCAAACAAAATCCCTACAAAATACCAATACTCGGAAAAAAAATATATGAAATGAGGTTCTTTAGAGTAAGGGGTAATTTAGATCTTAAATACCTCGCTAAATGTATAAATTTGAAATGACCAACCATGATTCTTTGAGAGACGAGTTATATTTCGTATTTTTAACCACTGGTGTGGGGTGCCGCCAGCTTGTTCCACTGATACTTGACACGCAGTCTTTCAATATTGTGGTTGGAATATGAGCAGAATGCAACTAACTGAGAGGTTACTCAAGTATATTTTGAGGAAGATTAATTACTTAATCTCTATTTCAACGTCTATCTCATAGTTAGTAATCAGTCGAGTGTACATTTTTAAAGTGAAACTGGAGGAAACTTACTCATCCATAATGCGTATGCAAAAACCAAGTGTTTAAACATTCTATGCGCAATAAATCTCTTCACTGCATCAGACTGTTTTTATTTTGTCAATGATGACCAGTCTCTTAAAAACCTTTATCACTAAATTGTAATAGAAGTCACATTTCTTTAAAAATAAAATACATTTATTCAAAAAAGTGAGATTCTGTTTACCTTCTTCATCCTACGTTCATTGTTCTGAGTACTTACTTCTTTCTCGTTGTTGTCAGTGATACTAATCAGATAGAAACGTCTTCAAAACTCTAACCTTTAGTAACTGATAGTAAATTTACAAACTGCTTTTTAGATTGTCACACAACCCTGCCGTTTGACAGGCATCCTCCCTATAATCTGTTTCAAACCTTCCAACATGATTAGGAACGATTCCTTTAAACAAAAAACTGTTAATGAAATCAGTTATAATCACTTATTTTAAATAAATTTTCACTACGGAAATATTGTTCTACAGTAAATAATTGAATGTATCAAGCAAGTATTAATGAAGAAACCTTCCACATCATTAAGAAGGTTATCAAAAGTGATTAAATAAAAATGCAACGGATCAGTTTTCTGATGAGAGGGGATTACACTGACACAAATGCCTAATAAGAAATAAAGGCATGCAACAATCATCTCAGAGAATTATTATGATACAAGTTTTTCAGTTATGTTTATCCAACCAATCAGAACGACATCCCTACAAAACCAATACTTCAAAAGAGCAATTATTACTAAGATTTATAAAAATTCTCAGCTGATGTATCTAGAAATATGAGCTAAGATGTATCTTTTGAGAGGCAATCTATTCCCCTGAAGAGTCTCTACATCTTCCAGTATTGGGTTTTAGGTTCTTTTTACTTGACTGTTTGGGGGGATATTATCACGGGCTGACATCGATTAGAGAACCATTGGGAAACCTTGGAGTACTGGACAGCTATTTCATCTTAGTTTACGACTGTTCATTAGCACGCACCCACCGACGTTCAAACTCATGACCTTCTAGTTACAAGGCGAGTTAGTAGACTACTAAGCCACTGAGACCCGATCAAATGGTTCATAAATTCCAGCCTCTGCCAATTCACGATATAGCACGACCACTAGCAATACTAGATTTTTGTGTCACATTTACTTTGTTACGTAAAACTCTCATTTCTCTGGTGTTTCTGGCAGGGATGTTGTAGAATTTATTTGTAATTCGTATACGATCGGACATTGATTCTGTAGATATGATCTCGTATTGTTACCTATAACTAAATGTTTGCCATTTTGTGACTGTTTAGCACTAACTAATATCTGTGGCATTACATTTTATTGGATTTACATGCCTAAGTTATCCCAAGTCAGTGAGTCTGTTGTTTACATGTTATTTTTGGTAATTGTGTTTAACAGTAATATTTTTTCTACGATTTTTGCTGTTGCTGTCTCTGTTATTCCTATTGTGATTTACGTTGTTGTTGTTGTTGTCCTGATTGCTTTATTTCTTATTTTACTGATTCTAAAGGGAGCAATCCTAGAAATCGTTCCTCTGTAACTTACGTCTCTATGTAACAACTTCCTCTTCAGGCATGAGGCTAGCAACCCGACCCTGTAAAGAAAATTTCTACAGAAACTTCAGTAAGATAACTTTCTTTGCAACGAAAGAAAAGTATGTGTGGGGACATGGAACATCCAAACCATGTATGAGATTGGTAAAGCTGCCCGGACTGAAAAAGAGATGAAAAGATATAGTACTGAAGTACTGGGAATATGTGAAAGCAGATGAAATTGGAGTGGACTCACAACGGGGAGTCACTGATTCACTCCGGTCACCCAGAGGACAACCTCGAGCACACCAAGGGTGTGGCTATCATGATATCCCCAACGGCAACGAAGGCCCTGATACAGTGAGAGGCGATCTCGACCATGATACTGACCACCAGATTCAACTCAAAAGGAAGGAGAGTGACAATCATACAATGCTATGTACCCGCAATCAACGCAGATCTGGAAAAGAAGGAAGAGTTTTACAGGCAACTACAGACAACAATGGACAATACTACAGTCGGTGACAATAAAATCTCAATTGGTGACGTAAACGCCAAAATGGGACCGGGCAACACAGGAAGAGAACTCATTATGGTACAGAAGCACTGTAGAGATGAATGAAAATGGAGAACTCTCCGCTGACTTCTGTGCCTTCAATGAACTAGTGGTTGGAAGCAGCGTACGTAAGCACAAGGGTATCCACAAGGGTACATGGGCGTCGCCAGACAGGCGAACCGAAGACCATATTGACTTTATCTTAATCTCAGAGACACAAAAGTAAGAAGAGGAGCAGACGCTGGCTCAGACCACTATCTCGTACAAGGGACAATCCAAATCAAATTAAAAGCTTTCAGGGAATCAGGAGCTGCAGATAGACCACAAGCCAAGTTCAACACTCAAAAGCTGAAGGACCAGGCTACAAAGGACATCTTCATTGCAAGCATAAGGACAAAGCTGAGATACAAATCAACACCAGTGAAAAGGTCAGCATCGAAAAGCACTGGAACAACTTGAAAACGGTGTGGAGTCAAACCTGAATGGATGTCCTAGGCAGAAAGAAGACAAACAGTGGCTCACTATAGACATTTGGAGACTAATAGAAGAGAGAAGGATAGTGAAACAAAAGATTATCCAGTGCACTGACGAGCAACAAAAACAGGAGTTGAATGCAAGCTACAATACACTGAACAAAAGAGTAAAGAAGAGTGTTAGGGAAGACAAAAGAAAATATTATGAAACCATGGCAAGTTAAGCAGAACAAGCTGCAGGCAAAGGAGACCTCGCCACACTCTACCAAACAACTAGCCAACTCTAGGGCAAAAGTTCGACACCGATTAAGCCAATAAAGGATGACAATGGAAAGTCAGTCACCAAAGAGGTGGAACAGAGAAAGCACTGAGCTGAACACTTCAAAAGACTTTCAAATCGACTACCACCTACAACGCGCTCAACAATATCAATAACGGAAGCAGAACTACCAGTGAACATCAACCCCCCGACGAAATCAGAAGTCCTGAATGCAATCAAGATGCTAGAAGCTGGAAAAGCAGCAGGACCAGACGGAATCACCACAGTAGCATTGAAAATAGACCGACAGACATCAGCGGACTTGATGATAACACTACCGGAGAAGGTGTAGAAAGATGGCAATGTACCTGGAGACTGGAGGAAAGGCTACTTGTTCAAACTAAAAAGGAAAGGAGACTTAAGTCAATGCAAAAACTGGCGTGGGACTATGCCACTGTCTATCCCAAGCAAAATGCTGAGCCGCATCATCCTGGAGAGAATCAAACAAGCCCTCGATGAAAAACTTCGACCAGAACAAGCTGGATTCAGGAGAAACATGTCACGTACTGATCAAATCGCAACACTACGTATCATCAATGAACAGAGCTTGGAATGACGGTCAGCTCCCTATCTCAACTTCATTGACTTTGAAAGGCCTTCGACAGAGTCGATCGAGAAGTGATTTGGAAGCTACTTCGCTACCACGGGGTGTCACCAACTATTACACATCTCATCTAGTAGTTGTGCGACAACGCTGCATGCCGAGAAATCCACAACGAGAAACTCACGGAATCTTTCGAAGTTGAAACGGGAGTAAGACAACGCTAGCTGCCTGACTGCAGTAGACTGTATAATGCAACAGACAGCGAGTCGGGCAACGAGGAGACGGGCATAAAATGAACCCTTACAAAAAACTTGTAAGATCTGGACTTTGCCAATGACACATGTCAGATTTCTCACAGCCAGGAAACCACGCAAGTGAAAGACAACAAGTTGGTGATATGCCTTCAGATGGACATAGAGAAAACAGAGGTGATGAAGATTCCTGGCCAACATCAGCAACAACAGACAACAGTCGGCATAAATGAGGGGGTCTGAAAGAAGCAACCTACTTTACCTATCTACCTCTGATGCATCGTTTCAACTACAGGCGGATGGAACTGATGAGAATGTCAAAGCGAGGATCGGGAAAGCAAGGCAAGCTTGCATTTCTCTCAAGTCTGTGTGGAGACCAACAGCACTCAGCATGAAAAATAAGATCTGAATTTTAAACTCCAATGTGAAGTCAGTGCTACCGTACGGATCAGAGACTTGGCGCGTCATAAAGAGCATCTTCATCAACAGCTGCCTTCGCTCAATACCACTCAAGATCAGATGGCCCAGGAGAAAATATCAGCAACAAGGATCTCTGGGAGCGAACCAGCCAGGAACCGATTGTGCAACAACTATGCATAAAGAAATGGAGGTGAATTGGCCATACTGTGAGAAAACCATCAAGCGATACTAAACGCCAGGCTCTTGAGTAGAACCTCAATGGGAAATGGTGAGTTGGACGTCAGTGCGAGGGCGACATGGAGGAGGTCATGTGAGGAGAAGATAAAAGCATGTTGGTGGAGCCAGGTGAAAACGTTGGTGGAGAACCGAACGTAATGGAGACGTGTGGCTGAAGCCTTATGTTTCTCTAGGAATTAAAGGAAGCAATAAAAATAATACAAACCAACATTTGAAAATTGATCTGATGCTCACTATCGATTGGTATTTTTCAGGCAGTTAATTGGGGTTCTAGTGGGAAGTCTGTACATCTGTTAAAATATTTTGATAGGACAGCATGCATATGTAGTAATGAGTTGAATTTTCATTTTGGTGAAGAAGGAAATTAATTTCACAACATCCACACTACTAGAAGATGATTGGATCTTATTCAGCTACCACTGAACTTGTCTCGTCTACTATTTCCTATATCTCAGTTGGGATTTTCAATATATGAAAGCATTTTTAGCGTGAAAACTTCAGAAACATTTCATAAGAAAAGATGATATACGTTTGATACGTACACATCTGAAGTTGTAATACGTCGTGTTTTCAATAAAACAATGTATCTAACGTAATTATATTTGACGAAAATAAAAGATATCAACTTCAAAAAGCGTACTTAATGCTTATCTAGAGTTACTTCAACTCTTTTCTAAACAACTCTCCTGTCTCAGATAATTAGAGAGAATTAGTTCGTGAATTAAAAAAAAGCCATTAATAATAGGATGCTAGAAATGCTCAATCACACACCACTTTTACATTTTTTTTTAGCTCATATCTTCGGAGACTCTGAACGAAAAAATATAAAGTTAGAGTGTGAATATTTTTTTTCGTCATAAGAAAATTTGTAGTGAACGTTTCTAAGAAATGCAGTAAATTTTAACCTTCACAATATCTCGAGCAAAACTATTATTCGCGATTTTATGAATAATCCCCATCCAGACATTAATGAAAACAAAACACGTAGTTTAGCGAGGAGTCTATTTTTGGTGAATTCATTCACTTAGCTGGACAGTCGCAATTATGTATACTTAGTTTTCTGTGTGTGCGCACATTAGGTTTATCAGATAAGAATAAAAAATAAGGTAAGCGTGTTGTTATTAAGACATTTCAAAAATGTGACTAGTAATCAAATTGTAACTGTGGGGGGGGGGTGAAAATTGGTAAAGGGGTAGTGGTGATGTCTTATCAAAAAACTTAGTTATTAATGCTAATCAACACATAAAATAGTTGAATAAGCGTGGTAAAGTTACGTAACGAGATGAATAGCTTAGTGAGTGAGTTGTGATTAGGATGGACACAGAAACAAAGAAAAATAGGGAATTGCGTAAGGGTTCTAAAAATTACATATGTTATAGAGAGTTAAAAGAAAGACAAGCACACAAACATCAGGTCAGTAGAAGTCAACACGGTTGTTACCATGATAACAGAAGTGGTTGGATAATCTTCTTCTGTATACCTGACTCCGGATTTTCCAACTGAATGGCTAAGGCTTGAGCAACAGAAAGGAGACGAAAGCGTTTTGCCTTCGGTAGGTTGTTCTTCACTTTGTCGATCACTTTGAAGGAGGTGTTTGTTGAGATTTAATGGCCAGTGTTGATGAGATGTTCGATTATTGTGCTCTTTATACATCCACTATTACGTTATTTTAGCCATGCCGGATGGTATTCTTTAACCCTTTTTGACAGGATATGCATCGAACCACCAGTGTACCTGGCTTCACAGCAACAGGTGAACTGATGTATGCCAGATAGCACTGTATTTTTTATTCCCACAATTATGAATGACTCATATACATATATTCATATACATAGTGTCCTGGTGTATTACATAGTGAAGCAGTATTATTTACTGGATGACGTTTCGAATTACTACTACCACAGTGCCCAAGTATTACACATATATTAACAGTGTCCGGGATTCAGTTATAGAATGGTCACCAACCACGCACGTGGTGTCGACATCCGACCTCCAGCCAACGCACTCGTAAACCTCGCTAAGTTGGGAAGGTTCGGCTTGAGGCCAGCAACCTCATTCCTCAAAAATAAATACCATTGAAACTAAAACTGATAACTTGAAACCGTATATTACATTGGGAAGATAAGGGAATAAAAAATAATAATTCATACTGATGTCGTAAATGCCAATTTTTATCTAAAAATAGATTCCATGTTGTTGACAACTGTACGGAATCACGTTTTTTTTGTATGTGTCATCATTATTTACATTTGTTTATAAACAGTTAAAATCTACCGTCTGAACTTTATTCTAAAATCAATGAACCAATATAAAAGTAACATGAATACGACTAATAGGGAAACGTCGAAAAACACGTAACACTTTAAATGGCTCAAAATTATGTGAGAATCATGGTATTAACTTCAATTAGGTGAGAGATAAAACTAGATAAATCATGCTATATACTAGGAGATTTAGATAACAAACTGGTATGTATACTATGGAATACCTCTTCCCAATATTCTGTGAGAAACGGAAGAAAATTAATTTTCTTTGTTGTCTTCTCCAGGTTCGTTGTTTGAATCCTGAAGCTTTTACTGTCTAGAAGGACAATGGCAACATAAAAACACTAAATGAATCCGCGTTACAATTTATTTTTCATCGTTTAAGCAATAAACTGGACCATAAAAACCAATAAACTCATCTGCACTAGTATGATAATAAAGAAGACGAACTAGTTATTTTTGATAAAGGGTTACTTCTTTCCACAGACATGGTTGTATGACTACATACAGTTCTCTATGAAAGCTACATTAGAATTTGTAGCAACAACATTTTCTAAACCTCAAGGAATTTCATGACTAGATAATCAGGGAAAGTCATGAGATCATCTACCTCTTGTTAACGATAACTGGTGTGAACGAGGACATTTGTAAACTAGACAATCTAAAGCAGTTTGTTTTTACAGTTAAAATTCTTTGAAGATATGTGAATGGTACGCTAGTACTAACAAAACGGGGGAAATTTCATCATGAAACGAATCAAATCCCTGCAAACCTAAACTTGAAAATAGGTAGACACTAAAAAGTATCACTCATGTAGGGATGAAGTTCATAGTGAATTTGTGCATATAACTTTGATAAACTGGAAAATTCAAAGAATAATTTATAGAAGTCTAAAGGCGACAACTAAAATATTAGTAAATTACTGGTGAACTCATTTGGTAGCTGCAAGAAGAGAGTTGATGCGCAACATCCCAACTAGAATGTGCAGCTGAATAACATGTCTTAACGTCCAATTAAAAAAAGCACATACCCTTCCGACTCTTGCTGTGGGACAACTTATGAGAATAATTTATAAAAGGTGGTATCAAGTAAAACAGATTGGAATGAAAAACTTTGTAGGTGTCGGTTGCACAGCGGTCAGGACGCTCGCCGACCATGCACATGGTCCGGGGTTCGATCCCCGGCTGACTCACTCCTTTACCTCGCTAAATCAGTAATAAGACTGGCAAAGAGGAAAGGTTAGGGAGGCTAGAAACCCCATCCTATAAAATTAAACACTGCTACAGAAACTTCAAGACACTAGCTTGGAGCCCTATGTTCCGCTGGGAACGTGAAGGAAATAAAACAATTAAAGCCTGTGGCACTGCTGTATAAGACCTTTAATAAACGTCATTCAGGTATGTCTCAGAAGTGTGGGATTTCAGATAACATTTATATTAACGAATTTTAAAAGAATTAAACTTGAAATTAAAAAACGCAGAGTAATTTAGACAATATCGTGTCCTAGCCTTCCACTTAACTAGGTGAAATAGATCTGGGGATCACTTACTTCTGTCTGAAATGTGATGATATTTAACTTAAAATCTATTATCACGTAGATAAGAGGAAATTCCAACTATTTTTCAGTCACTTTACATTTGTTCTGTGCAGCGATATCAGCGTTAGATGATATCTGGAATGGATTAGATTTTCTTGATAATTTAGTGAAAATAACCAAATGGTGAAGTCTTATTTCCTCAGAAAGTTTTTTTCCTGTCAATCATGACTTTTCTTCACGATAGATAAGCTGTCTCCATTCAGACGTCTATCAAGGGAAATTTTTAAGAAAGAAGTTATACCCCTAAGTTTATTGTTATGGCTGGAAGCGAAGTATATCTTACAGGTGCTACAGAATAAACGTGATCAGGATTAGCCTAAAAAATACTAATAATAGTAAGTTTCTCGATACAATATTGAGTTAACTGTTAAAAAATATAGAGTTTAAATTTTGTGTCGTTCAGAAATACACCTAGCAATTTGTATATGCTTGTCAGGGTAATGTAAAATACAAGTACTAAGGGTTAGTAATTAACACTGAGAAACTTACGCTTTAAGTGACCATTCAGCACGAACAGGTTTCCTGCTTCTGGCTTAGTAGACACTCGATGTGGTTTACTCCTTAAAATGTTTTTCAAAACGGTAAGGAAATGAGCTAGTGTAGTACGCGGCTTTCTCGAAAAACTCCGGATTAACCTTCATCTACCTCGTTCACTCAACCTCTTAATTATCTACCTTTATTGTGATTATGAATCGTTCACCTTACCCCTGTTCAATCTTTACTAACTTGTTTTGCTATCCCTGGTTTCTTTCTGATTATAAGTATTTTCACTGTCACTCTTGAAAGTCTATTCTAACTTTAAGATGATCCATTAATATTCTGACCATTGTCTGCATCCATCAGTTATTCCATACTTGCGTGTTACACAGTGATTTGTAAAGTATGCTAGTTCTTATTTTTTTTTATACTATCTTATAAACAGGTGAATGAAATTCGAGAAAATGAATAGTTAACAAAAATGAAATATAGCAAAAATATTCATTCAGATATCTATAAAACACAACATAATCGAGCAAAGAATATTCTTTTCAATAAATTCCTCTTCTGGCTCTACAATTATATACATGTTTATATACACAGAATATTCAAGGTTGGTAGTTAATAACAATATTAGTGTTTTTTAAATAATATCGATTAGTAAAGCAAGATCAATGCAATTACAGTTCACTAAAAATACTTAAATTATAATAGTAATAAAGATATAATAGCGAGTAGGATATCAACTAAAATTAGGAAATTTTCACGAAAATTGAGAATCATTCAAACCTAGATGGCCAAGGTAGGGACAGCGTCTGAACTAACTTCTTTTGGACGCACAAATTAGGCTTTTTAATGTGGATCCCAACAGCCTCAGCAATATTTAGTAATCGAACTCTTAAGGCGAAGTTGAGATTTGTTGGTATCCGATAAATAACTCTGAAAGCTTGATTAACGTCAATCCTATGTTCTGTATCCACCAGATGAGCCAAAATAGCGCTACGGATAGATTTTGTTTGGCCTTTGCTTAATGAAATAAGCAGAATAAGAAAGACTGAAATCTGTAGCCGATACCTCACGTTACCTAGTGGAGGTGAACTAGATGCACTGAATTTAAGTCACCACGTTTGTTCCAGGCACTCAACTTTAAATGATTAAGGCTATCTCAGTATTGTATCCTGCATGGTGCTATACACCGATATAATCCGTAGACTGATTATCCTCCGATTCAATGACCACTGAAATTAAGCACAAATCCTCGTTTTTACTGTTTTCTTTCTGACAGATAGACAAGAATTGTTAACACAGGCCTTTGTATTACTGTGTGGTTTTCTAAATTGCTACATTTCATATCTTTTCATAAGGAAGTAGGTGAAAGATGAGAAGAAAATGACCACATAATCATCTAATGCATTGGAGTGCTAGACTAGCAAATAGTATTAGGATTAGACTGCTGGACTGCAAGGCAATAATTTACACAGGAATCGAAATGTTATAAGCTGACTTGATTTTCTTAGGCTTTTGTTCTGCGTTTGCCGTAAGGAGTTGTGTGGCCATGAAGCCTGGGATTATAAGAGAGTATGTCAGTCAAGCCCACTGCATAAAACAGTAAAAAAAAATTGGCTCTTTAAGTCTATGACAGTCAGCTGATGGTTTCATTTGAAAGGGATGGTGAGTTAGTGATATGTCCTAGTCAAATGAGATCTACATGACTTTGTCCTCGCAACTTCATAAAGCAGCTTACACCGTATCAATAAATGATTTCAGGTTTACTATTTTCTAGATGACACCATTTAGCAATGGTGGAACGTGGAGTGGCCGCGCGGTTTAAGGCGCTGGTTTAAGGCACCAGTTCGAAAAGGCGTGGGTTCGAATCCCACTTCCATCACGAGTTGAAACTTACCTGGCGACGGGTTAAGGGTGATCAAGAATGCTCTGACCCCGGGTGGAGGCTCACCATTGCAAATCGGACCCTAATCGGGTGCTCTCGGACGTGTAGTTTTCGTCAGTGAGGAGGCCTCACGGTCCTTCCTTTATTTGTGCATCGGTGGCACAGTGGTTAGGACTCTCATCGACCATGCACATGGTCTAAGGTTCGATCCCCTGCCGACGCACGCCTGATATCTATGGTCGGCCTGCAAAATTTGGGCTACTGATATCTGTGCTAAAAATTCCATACTTGTACCAAAAATACAGTGTTGAATCAAGCTGTAATCAAAAATAAGAATAAAACAATAAAAAAGTATATGGACAGTTTTCGTGGCCAGTATATCTCGATGAGTCACTGTCAGATGAAGCCATTGAATTATTAGCTTTCCGTCGTTGTAGTTGTGATATACCTGGTAAAAAGTCTGTCAGTAACGAATTTCACAAATCACATTTTTTTCAAGTTATAGATTAGGTAGTCTTAGCTGCATGAATATTCTCAGTGAGACTCACGTTTGTGACGTCCATCACTTTTAGTCATTTTGAGAGAAACACAATTCAAATAACTAAGCAGTCATTTCTCAGAATGTGACTTTTGTGTTAATAACAATTCTTCATCAATCGGTTATTGCTCCAACTTATTTTTGTGGTTTGTTAAGTGTTTTAATGATAATTTTTTTCATATGATGGAATAAAAATTCAACTTACAAGGTGTGTTACTGAGACATATGCCCGCTTCATTTATTATGGTGAGTTAATATTTTTCTAATACTGCTGCCTATATTGATGCGTTTCCAGAGCAACTCAGATTGACATCTGATGATATTGTAGGGTAAATGTGCCTCCTGCTTCTTTATATAT
Organism: Trichobilharzia regenti; assembly: GCA_944472135.2. Taxonomy (NCBI): domain Eukaryota; kingdom Metazoa; phylum Platyhelminthes; class Trematoda; order Strigeidida; family Schistosomatidae; genus Trichobilharzia; species Trichobilharzia regenti. The sequence goes on from OX235270.1 coordinate 38,190,044, forward strand.
TTATGCAAACAATGAGTTTATAACCTGTCTATCACAACTATTCCTTTTCAAGCAAGCATCGGAATAATGTTTACCGATAATGATTATGTTTTTTCTAAGGAATACATTGATATACTTCTACAAATATTGATGGAACATCAGTATTTCAGCTCAGAAACTTTCAAAAGAACACTGTTACACTATTTTGGGAATAAAAGCTAGATTATAATCATGCTTAAAACTCTGTTTTAGAGCTTTTGACCGCTATATTTATGTAGTATATTGCATCGACTGAAGAGATGAGATGATAGAAATATGTTAATTCAAATTCTTTGATTAATAGGAATTAAATGACATTTATGGGTCTAAAGTGTTGGAATTTCCCAGAGATTTATTATTACTCTATAAGAGTTTCACTGTCAAGTCTTATGACACAGTCAACAAACTGTAAGTATGATTTAAATTCCTATTCACAGATTTCGCTAATGTGTAAGTAGAGAACCTGATTTTTTGCGTTCATCCTTTAGGTCTTAGATTACCACATCTATCCACTGTTGTTTATTTGGTCGGTAAATTTATTTATTATAATTATTGTTCCCTTGGGTTCCTAGTGGAACGTAAGGCTTCAACTGCACGTCTCCACTTGCCACTTCTGTCTTCTACTGTACTTTTCACCTGCATCCATGTTAGTCCATACTGTTTCAACTCATCTTCTCACAATCTACTCCATGTCACCCTTGCACTGACGTCCCACTCTTCGCTTCCCTTTCGACCTCGTTCCACTCAAGCAATCGCCTGACGCGCGCGCGATGTCACCTAGTGGCGGCCTCCTCAGCTAGTTTCCAATCCATCCCCACTTTCTCCTTCATATTTGTTGGTTGGCGATTGGTTCTTGTTTTGTTTCTTCCCATAGTTTCTTGTTGGTGATTCTTTCCGGCCCGGCCATCGGATCTTCAGTATGGATCCAGCGAAGACAGTTGTTGATAGAGGTCTGGTCTGCAACAGGCTGTTGGAAATATTCTTTGTGACCCCATCCGCCAAGTTTCTGATCCGTATAGAAGAACTGACTGACTTGACGTTGTTTGTATTGAAAATCCTATCGAATTTTGTTGTTGATTCTGGCTGAGTGACGAGGATTTCCAGATTGGTTGTTTCAGGTTGATGAATGTGCTTTTCGCCTTCCCGATTCTCACTCGATTTGACATCCTCATCCGTTCCAACTGCCTGTAGTTGAGACAATGCTCCCTAGATAAGTGAGTGAATGAAGTAACCTCTTTCAAATCCCTCCCGTTGATGGTGATTGGCGCTGGATATTACTGCTGTTGTTGTTGTTTATTTATAGAATGTCTTTTTCACCGAACTCATTATTATCACATTCGTTCGATGTTATGAAATCCTATGGATGATGTCAATTGTTCAAGTGCTATTTTTCAAGATATTTACTAATACAGTCGTTCATTTATAACAGTGGACCGGCTAGGCGAAAGCTGATAATACTAACAGAATACATGAATTCATTACAATGAATCTCCTTTGATTTTGTATGAGCTAAGTTAAAAATTTAATTGGTCAGTGTTTTACAAATGCTAATCTCATTTATTGAGTTTACAATTATTAAGTGGCAGGAAAGTAAGAATTCTGATATAGATACAACCAGATAAGCATTTTCGCTTCTTAGAGAAAGAAGTATCATCAAATGCATTGGTTTTTAATATGAGCGGTGAATTTATCTATTTAATTAAATGCCCACCAGTGACTCATTACAAGATGAAGTTGACTAGAGTTCCAATGGAAAAATCTGACCGACACGTTCCATCAAATTGGATGTGAGGACGAATACTCATCTCTAACATTGCGTGGTGTTCATGTCATATCGCCAGCTGGCAGAAGTTAAAGTTTATACGAGGTTGAATTCAGTTCTAGTAGCCAAATGGTCAACTATTTCACCTCGTAACCTGAAGCTACTGGGTTTGATCTCTGTTAGGTGATGGGTGAGTGTCTCTAAAGAGTTCTGAAAGAAGACGAAACGACTTTCCAGTACTCTTTGGTTCACAGTGATTTGCTAAATGAAGTCATTTCGTGGTCTAACTTGAAATTTGGTAAGACCTGAAACTATAATTATTTCCTTCAACTGTTATCACAGGTTTATAAACACTAAACCCAACGGAAGGTTCATTTTGACGAAGAGGCACTATAAAGAACTGAAAGAACTTATGAAAAAAGAAGAGATTATGATATTACGTCCTGATAAAGGCGTAGGACTTGTAATCATGAATCGCAAGGTTTATATCAATAAAATGCTCACTATATTATCCGATGAATGCAAATTTGCAAAACCGGTCAACGAGAAAAACAAGACTGAGAAGATCGAACAAAAGCTAACGAACACCCTCCGTAAGCTAATGACTGAATCTATCATCAGCAACGAAGCGTTTGAATCCCTAAGACCGTCTGGCTCAAGTATACCACAACTTTACGGACTCCCGAAAGTACGCAAGAAGGGTATCTTTCCTCGGCCGATCCTCGACATGACCAGTTAGTTTTATCACCACACAGTCCAATGGTCAGCAGACCTGCTAAAATCAATCAGAACACAAGTTTCCTGCCACACAGTTCGAGGTCAGTCGAAAACATCAACGTATCCAACAAGACCATGATTTCATTAGATGTCACATCACTATTCACAAACGTATCACTGACTGAAACAACATGCTATATATGCGAACTTATTCATTCAAAGGGAATAAACATCTATATACCCACCGAGTATCTTACAAAACTTCTACTGAGGTGTTCCCTGAATGTTCAATTCTCTTTCAACAACGGAATATATCACCAAAAGGATGGTGTTGCTATAGGCTCACCACCAGGTCAACTGATTGCAGATTTCTTCATGGCGAAACTCGAAAACACATGCCTGAAGAAAATGATCGATACCTTCGAAATCTATGAGAGATACCATTGATATAACTACAAGAGATACGTCGACGAAAATTTCATTATCGTCAACAATGAAGAAAATTTAGGCGACATCTTGAAGTCATTTAACAGCCGCCACCCCGAGATTTAGATCATGCTGGGGAAAGAGTCTAACTCCAAAATATCCTTCCTTGACTTTCAACTAACAAGATGAGAACAGGATGGAACACTGAAAAGATCTCTCTACAGAAAGTCGACTCGGAACGGGCAGCTTACTAACTTTTACAGTTGGGTACTTCTATACACCGTCCACTCACCTACAGAGTTCGCGGAATTTGCACCCCAGATACCATAGAAGATGAACTGGACAATCTCAAGAGAATTCTCGTTATACACAACAATTTACTGCAAAATCTATGAATCCCGGACCATAGACGCCGCCCACACTTAGCGTCCGGAAAAAACTACTCTACACGAACCTTCAAATCAACTGAGGTATATCTGCGAAAACACTAAAAAATCGACTGTCGCGCTCACTTAAGAAAACCCATTTTGCAGTTGAACTATGACTAACCTTCTCCACGAAACCAATGATTCATGTGAACGTGAAGGATAAGCTACCAATGCTGGCCTCATCAGTGTGTATTTCCCAATTCACCTGCTCGCGTGAAGCCAGGTATGTCAGCCATACTCAGCGTTCGCTTTCCAAACGTATAACCGAACACTTACCATCATGGTTTTACAAAGGAGAAAAGCGATGCCCCCACAGCTCCATCTTAGAACATCTGATAGAATCCGGACCCTAAGCTACACCCCAAACAAACTTCAAAGTCGTCTACAGAATACAAAGTAGTCTTTCTAAAGGTGTACGAATAAACTTCTTCAAACTTCAGAAGCAATGGCGATTCACTCGCTAAGTCCTGAAATCTGCATACAGAAGAAGTTCGTTCAATCACTACACTTACAATGGACGTAATCTATCTTATTACCTGACAAGTAAACTCTACCTAATCTTTTTTTCTTTTCTGTCTCTTCATTAGTATCATTTTGTCTTCTCAATTGTAATATTTTACATTTTCAACCTTCTGGTTCTCTACCCACACCCGATTTAATTTCTACACCACACTACCACTGTTACTGACTTGACCAACGCTCAATTTCTAGTCATTTATGCTACGTCATCCAACTTATTTGCTCAATTTCAGTTCTAATTATTCTCTACCCGACCTCTACTTAGTCTCTACCTGTAATTACCTCTGTTGCTACCCTGACCTAAGTTGAAACATTTTAGTCAATTCAAATGAACTGTCGTCAAGATTTGACAGAATAGTTCTAAAATATTTGGGCGCCGAGTGAGAAGTAGACATTTATAAAAAATTATATTTGTGAAATCTCAGCGAGATTGAAATGAGTAATTCCAACGGTTCGTTCGGCAATCTGGTCTGAACTTCTTCAGGGAAATTAATCGAAATTAACATAACAGAGGTTTATGTATAAAAGGAACATCTTTTGTTTTTAAAAACTTTGTCCAATCATGATACATAAAACAAGTATTAACAAGTATAATAAGCAAAATTGTATGAGCTCTGATCAAAATTTGACCTCGGACTTACAAATATTGATCTACCTTTGTTAAACACTTTAAACACAGTGTGTATTTGTGTGTATGTGTTCGGGTAAACAGTTGTAAAACAATGTCTTAACGTCTCCATAAGTAGATATAAACAGTCGGGAACTTTGACCAAGTATTATTAATTAGTGATAGATATCCATTTTTTATTTATTGATCAGGATTTCCCATACATCAGCTAGCATCAAACGTTCATGTCTGTTCAAATGCTGTATCTAGAATTTTATGACTAGACGTATTTTCAAAATTATGGTGTTTAGGATTAGAGTTTAGTTGAAGCACCCTGTCGAACTTATTGCTTTATCTTCTTTCTGAATATTGAGCTGTTTTACTCGACCTACTGGAGTTGTCAGGTGACTAGACAGCTACGGATTTAGGATATGCATTTTGTTGAAGACAACGGAGATTGAAAACACGATGATTGTTCCAATTACATAGTTTCTTTGTTAATTTAATTCGATTGCAAAATAATTAAAATAAACTGTCATCAAGATTTGACAGAATAGTTCTATTATATTACGTTATCTAACTTACTAACTCAATCTTACCTTAGTCGGTGTCTAATTAACTTTGTTTCTACATAGTATCATTCTTGTATTACCTGATTAATAATCTAAACATAACTAACCTCATCCACACACACACACACACAAATAGTTAGATACAAATACGATTGTACAGCTGTTTGAATGAATTCGCCGAAAAGAGTCTTTTTGCTGGACGTCTTCCCTTTTTCATATGACTCAATGGACATTTTTAAGCTATTGCTCATTCTACAGATTAGCCACTTTCCTTGGCTGACTTAAGGGTGAGCATCTCTTTAAAATTAACTAAAGTCATGTTTTTGAAAATGAAATATAGCTCATTGAGACTTTTGCAGCTGTTACACTTCCGATACTTATTGCTGACATTACAACACTACCGCCTCACCATCTGTTGCATCTGCTGCTGACAAGAATTCAGAGACTTCCTTTTCAGTAGTCTGCATTAGATGGGCTACGGACTAAATTGCAAACAGGAGTAGTGAGTACCATTGTGAAATGATATAGCAGGCATGAAATAAAGACAGAAGAATATTATGAATAAATTTCGTCGATTGAATTTCAACTCCAATCTTTTATGTTTTGCTATCACTACATGTCATCTTCTTAAGGAAATAATTCTGCCACCAAGTACTAAACGTTTTGCTGTAATATTTTGATTGGAGAGTATGTCACCCGACAAACTGCATCCAGAAAACCAGTGAGAGAACTCCTGGAATATTCCATTAAAATGGATTTGCATTCAATATAATGTAAACACAGAACTCATGTAAAGTCTATTCAGAAAGAAATGCCTTTATTACGTGACTACGTGAATAAATAATGAGATAAAAATAGCACGGGAAACTTGCATGACAAGCAAAGATTATTCTTCATGTAATCCAGTAGACTTTGGCAAAAAAGGCTAAGCTATGAAAGTCACTTGCCTCGATTATCGGTGAAAAAAGTTCAGCTGAGGAAAATGCCAATATCTACCTCATAAATCTGTGTCCTTTTCATAAAGAAATAGTCGTAAAAATGTCATAAAGCCTCATAAATAAATGTCCATAGTCAATTAGCGAAGATTGGAAAACACCAAGCAATCTTCATTCTCATTCCAGTCTCCCAATTATCTTTATCATTTCACGTTCAATGTCATTTTTATAATTCACATGAGGAGCTAAAAGATATTAGTGAATGTCAAAAAGTAACTACTGAAACTGGTTTCTCTTTAAACAGTTCAGCATGTATAAAAAATAGTTTATCGTTGGGAGTTAGTTATTTCAGCTTTGTAGAATAGGCAGCACCAACTAATCAGCAGATGTCATTGTTTTATGTCACAGTAAATAAGTTTTTATATCAATTTCAATTAGTCAAAAATTAATTGCTCCGAGCAATTATCAAATGATAAGTATTTTTCAAACTGAGGTGAAATGCAGTAAAATTAAATAAATAAAACAAATATTGGATTGACGAAATTAAGTCAGAATGAACCACAGGCTGCACAACTGAAATATCTTCATTCAGATGGTCAAATGTCGTATTTTGACTTATAATGTTATATTCAACAAATGAGTTACTGATTGTTCTACACGAAAAAATAAATGAAATTTAGCTTGTGAGAAAGATTCTGTTCCTACTGACATCACCTAACAAAGTTTGCCATGAAAAAACATCACGAGCACTTAGCTGTACGATAACCCTTTAAATGTAGGCTTTCACTGGCAGCTATCTTTGCTACATGCCGAGGATAGGAGAGACAGTAAGAATTAGCAAAATGGAAACCATGTACGCAAATTAGCTAATAAATGACTACCAAAAATATAGAAATAGACTGAACACCCAAGAAGATCGCTGAGTGGCATCAAAGGATAGGCTGTCAGGTGAATCTGGATGAGAAGCAGCCAGATAGGTGACCGAGTGTGAAATGGAGGAGACAGTGTGAGAAGGAAACGAGAGCTTATGGTCAATCGTGAATCCAGCTTATAAGAGACAGCAGAGACAGGACTAATTAAGATGTGCTGCTGAATACTCCAAACCTACTGAGATAATAATAATGACGTATTAAGCCATCATTATGCGAAGCTATGACATCAAATGTGCCATCTTAGTACTTTGGTCAGTTAGTGGTTTTTAGATGAGATTTTCTGATTAAACTTGTCAGTCGGAGGCCAAGTAAAATACGACTGAAACGAAACACGACTTCAAACAGCTTGTAGGCACACTTCTTAAATCCCCCCAATAATGTGTAACAGGTATTGCTTACACTTGTACAGTAAAGTTCACGAGAAAAAACCTTCAGAAATAATTCGCAGAATTGTTTTAACTCGGATAAGTTTCAAATAAACAAAGTATCTTAATTAAATCTGCATATGGAGCGACAGTGTGCGTACTTTTCAGTGTTTTCACAGCAAATGTTGCCCGTAAATTTGATGGATATCAGATAAGTAAATACAAACGATTCACATAAATAAAATAGGAAAGAAGCCTGGATTCACGCAATGCTGCTCGACCATTCTGTTCATGATAAATAAAGTGGCTTAGAACTAAACAGTGAAATAATGCGTGTGGATCACAGTCAAGACTAATGGCATAAAAAGCAATTTTAAATGTCTACCAGCCAGAAATTCCATTCGCTCAGAATTCATTTCGTCTCATTACATAATTTGCAATAATTTCATTGTTCGTACGGATATTAATCGTCTTATTACGTTGGTAATAGTTTACATCTACGATAAACTAAATCTTTATAGCATTGTGCGTGAAATGTTTCTCTTCTGATTCCTGCTAGTTTCTCACTTATCTATCACTACAAACCAAACAGGAATAAGGATATTTTCAAGTTAGTGCAAAAGATCCTTGACATTTAAATTCTTTTTAAAAACAGTGGAATCTGAAGTCTTCTGTCACAAGAACCACCAATCGTTAAAAACATTTTTCACACAGATCAAATCTTATTCACTGTTTATTATGAAGTATGTGCGAGTGTGGGCTCACTTCTCTTTTCCGAATGCCAAGTTTACTAATAGTCTCCACCGGTGGTTTCATTTGATCGCCTAAATTTTAGTAAGGCAGTCAGCAAACATATTTGAATTTTGATTATAAGCAAGGCACATGTGACAGGATTTAAAAAAAATAACTAGAAATAGCAATCATATAATGGAAATCCAGTACTCGAAATATCTTTTAATATTTTATTATGGCGTAAAATAACCACTACATATTACATATTATAACATGTAATTTAGTTTTAACAACAACTTTTGATATGATCAGATCATTATGAGCATCGGTTGAAAGGTTTTGCATTGACCAACTTATCATGTGATCTTTGTTTAAGTTCTGTAAAAAGTCAGAAAGTATTATTTTCACTGCCTTTGTTAGATGAATGTCATAAAATGATGGTTAAGTTTTAGTTTCGCCTAGTTGTGAACTAATCTTAGCAAATAGTTCTACTCGAAGGCAGATTATTAAATATTTTAAATGTATCACTGTACAAATTCATAGAAAATATAAAAAAAGTGCGTTGGTAGTGCTTTTGCTCATGCTCTGTTTAAATTGCAGCCCAAACGAATACATTATAATGTCTTTCATGCAATCTCATTTCATGTGCGTCGCTGGCACAGTGGTTAGGACTCTCGCCGACCATGCACATGTCCGGGGTTCGAGCCCACGCCGACGCACACCTGATATCTATGGTCGGCCTGCGAATTTGGGCTACCGATATCCACGCTGAAAATTCCACACTTGTACCAAAAATACAGTGTTGAATCAAGCTGTAATCAAAAATAAATAAAATAAATAAAGAGATTAAATATCTGGAAGATGATTCATTTATTAATTGAGATACCGGTATTCTGAGTGGTAACACGTCCAGGTGACTTTCAAAGATACTACCACCTTGAATGCGAGCAAAAATTACGAAAAATATCAAAATAAATGGAAAATAATCCTTTTGAAGTAGTGTGTCAGTTTAACTACGGTTAAACTGGCTGGTTTACATGGGAACAAAAACAGCATGGAGATTCACTTGGATATAGTTGCATGTTTCCTCTCATATAGACTTCTGTGAAAATCCAAGTAGGTATACACAAAAAATATCTGAAGTAAAACAGGAATAAGGTGTTGTATTCAGATAACAGACAGGAGGTCTGATGTTATTTTGTACTGGTCCCCTGCAGTATTCTTGCAAATCACAGCACTTGATTATGGATAAGTGACACGTGAGCTGGCTTCTGTATTTTTATAGTTTTTTCTTCTGTAAGTAATAATTAAGATAAGGGTAGATGCTAGGCACATTAATAGACAGTTTTATTTGCAATAACATTTTGATCTAATACTGCTAACCGGAAGACTTTACAAATACATTTTATTGTTCATAATCATTGTAAGGTATTTATATGACTTCTTAGCTTGATGTAATTATGATAAGTAAATTATGTCCGAAATCATCAGTAGTAATTTCATACAAGGAAGGAACCTCAGAAGCCTTACGCAGAAACAATTTAGTTTATCTAATACCCTGCAAAGATTGTCAGGTCAAACACATAGGTCAAACTATAGAACAGGTGCAATCTAGCAAAATCTAGAATGGTTGACCCAAATAAGATAAGAAATCTAGAGAATAGTTCAGCCATATCATTACATGCAATCACACACAACCATACAATAGGATGGGATAGAATGACAGTTTTAAAATCTAATGTCACAGGGTATAGGGAGAGATTTATAACAGAAGCTTTGTTTATCGAATCAACTGAGGAGAATACGTGTAATAGGAATGATTCATCACCTGTCCCTGATATCTGGAAAATTCCACTACCCCTACGACAAATAGGAGAAGACAAAGAAAACTATCAAACTGAAGTTTCGAAGTCGTGTGATTACAATTGATATGATTATGAACAATAAATTTTGTTCGAAACGTCATCCATCAAATAATACTGTTTCACTGTGTGATATACCTAATAAACAAACTAATATGGAAATATATTGTGTTATGTCAAATATCTTTTATAATATAAATAAGTCTTTCTGATATATCTGTTTGCATGAATAACTTCCAGCAGTGATTGCTTTTTTTAATTTTGGAAACATTTATCTTATTTAACAGTAGAATTCGCTCTAAGTATAAATATTTTGTTGAGTAGATGTATCATTAGGCGTAATTAACTGCTCTGTTATACCAGCCAGTATGAACCACTTGTCAGCAAATAATAGTACCTTGATATTAATCGACTTGCACGCATCTGCTTGGCTGAACTTATCACGGTGTAACTGTGTTCAGCTTTTTTGTCCTTCACGTTCTCAGTGGAACATAGGACCTCAAGCTATTGGCTTTAAGTTTCTGTAGCAGTGTTTTTATTTTTACAGGATGAAGTTGCTAGCCTCATGTCCAACTTTTCCCCTTTACCAGGATTATTTCTGGCTTAGCGAGGTAAAGGAGTGCGTCGGTTGGGGATCGAACCCCGGACCACGTGCATGGCCGGAGAGAGTCCTAAACGCTGTGCCACTGACGCACATTGTTCAGCTTATTGGTTGAATCGAAAACAAACCACGATATACGGATAAAAGACAGATGTATAGCTACCTGAATTGATTGAATTTCCATTCTCTTATATTCTCTCTTTTTATTCGCAAGTGAAATCAAATGGTTTCTAACTTATATCAATGTACATTTAATTCATTTAAAAATAGATGAATGAATGAATGATTGATTTTCATCAATAATAGATGGCGAAATAAACAAAAGTGTTTTGGCTATTGAAAATGAAGTATTTTAAAAATAAATATTGAAAGATGATACCATTAAGGTTTATCTCAACAATTATATAATGGCTAATGGGAAAGAAAATAATAAAACGTTTGTTAATTAATCAATTGCATAAGGTTTAATAATATAATAGAAACCATTCGTTTAAATACATTAGTTGATCTACGCAAAAGTTGAAATCCCTTAATTTCCGTACAGTTTGTTTGAGATACACTTAATACGTTTGCTTTTTTCCCATCATCCTCATTATTCTTGGCTTAGAATTAATTAAAATAACTTTGTGTTGTCTCTGCAACCAGTCGTCAATAGATGCTTTGTAGTGGATAGTGCTAAAAAATAAATTGAAACTGTGTGATATTGTGACCATATATATCGACATTTGTTCTGACGGTATATGTTTGTCCCCTTAGCGACGAGTGAACTTGTAGATACCTATCAGTAGGGTTATTTAATATAATCCTTTAAGCATGAAAAAAATGTCTGTGAGATCAAGAAAAGAAGAGTTTTGAGATTTCCTACGCTTAGTTTGTTAAGCCCCTTAGAGAAATAATTACTAACAAGTTAAGAAAATCTATTTAAAGAACTTTCAATGCTGGTGAGCTACAAGCCATGTTTTCTTTGCCACTGATGGGAATTTCTTGATTGAAAGATGAAGTACCTAGACTTCCAAATGTATCTACTATTTCAACTGCGCTTGTGAAGCGAGTTATATCAGCCGTCTGTCTAGGAACTTGATTTTTCGTTCTCAGTCGGTAACATCTACCAGTGTGGCTATGTGAAGGTGTTGTAAAAACCATCCACAGTTCAATATTAGACCATCTAGTCGAAACCGGCGAAAAAGCCAGGCAGTATTGGAGAATCATTCTATATCATCTACCTGGCACCAAATAAATTGAAGAAAACATTCAGGTACCACGTACTCCAAACAGCAGAGGCTACCGCAATTCACGTGAAACAAGCACTGCTTTGTGTGCAAAAGAAGCAAGTCCAGCCATTACTAGTGCCCTGGCCTTCTGTGAAGACTATAAATTCATGAGTCTGTATTATTAACTTTCCTAATTTGTCTGATACTCAGTGTATTGTTATGCTGACGCTATCGAACTGTAACCTATTGGTATCACTGATTTGATGTTATTTAAACATTAATGTTGTTAATAGTATCAATTCACTCGCTATAATGCACATATAACTAACTGTAGAACCTGATGATGAAGTTATCAGTAACCATTTCTTTGAAAAATGATACTCACTTTATTACAATAACTGTGACTCCTTTTCTCTACTGATCAAGAAAAAGGTGTCCTCAAAGTAAGTATCAATCTGTAAACCTGAATTCACTTACCTTGATGTATTAATTAATCTATGATTGTCTCATATTTCACAAGCAATCAATCTAAAAAGTCATAAAAAAAGAGCTTTACTCTGACGATTAGTCTCTGTTTACCAACAAGAAAAAGTAATAATTCCAGAATTACAAATTTGTATTCAAGTGTTGGTTTGAAGGGATTAGACTGATTTCAGGATTTCATCATGAGCTGACATTAGTTAGAGAACCACTGGAAAACCTAGGAGTACTGGACAGCTGTTTTCGTTCTAGTTTGGGACTCTTCAGCAGTACGCACGCACCGGGTTTCGAAGCCAGGACCTTCTGGTTACAAGGCGAGATAGCTCGTAGACCATTAAGCCACTGGGACCTGATCCAATGGCTAGTCCGTGAATTCTAACTTCTGCCAATTCACGACAAAGCGCGACCGCTAGCCAATGTCTTCGGCAAGTATTGGTCCCCACACCCGACCCGCTGCACCCTACTTGTCACGATTTCCCACTGGAGCCCAGTTAACTACCTACCTGAATAGAGCCAGTCGCCAGTGAGCATCTCATTGGTATTATAGATCTGTAATCTGAACCTTTCTCTGAGCATTTTGTTCTTTTTCTTTTCACAGCCAGATTGACTAATGGCAACAATACCTTTAAATTTGTGACGGAATGACGAATGTGTCATCGATACTGAAGGATAATTAGAAAATGTGTTCAATCAGCTAATAGATGGTAATAATCGGTTGATTTTATTATTCATCTAGTTATTTTCGAGACGCACAAAGCTACCTACTGAAATCTGTCTGCTATATTTCTATGCCAAATTTTTAATTTTCATTTATTCTGTTTAAAGCACGCCTTTTGGAATAAAATGGGTACGCGTCTATTCCCATGAGCACGATGCCAAGAGTGAAATCTCTGACAGCTGATTTTTGGCTCCTTGAGGTTTGACTGTAGACGATTGATCATCAGGCTTGATAACTAGCGTCATTAATAATTTACATTCTGAACATGAGCCAGGCATTTTTTCTATTATTTGAAAAAAGGAGATTTCATGTTCAAGTCATTATTTCTGGTTAATTCTAGATTTCGTTCATTTCTGTTCATATAAAACATTAGTATTATGTATAAGTTATCATTAATTTAGGACATGAATTGTATAATTTTGCTTAAGAAAACAACTAATTCTCAATGAATCTTTGAGTTACTTCTTTTTGACAGTAAAAAATAAATGATGTCAATGAGACTTGAGTAATTTTCTGTAGAGGGTTCAACATTTTCAAAACTGCGCAATACAGATTACTTGTTCTAGACCCACGTTTTCTTGAAATAAAATATTCAGTGTCATGATGTGGCTAAGTTTCGTGGTCAGCCGACAAATGATGAGTGGGTAGTAAGTGGGTTTAATCACCTTGAAAGCAGACTAAAGTCATTTTATCCACCGTTGTTGATCAATCTGAACAGTGTGTACTTCTTGGTGGTCTCTTATTTGCAACCAGTTTTGACCAGTAAAAGCATGAAATAACGGTGATAGTTATGAACAATTAATCACGAAAGGTAAAATCATGTATTGGTCTTTAGACACCTAACGATGCATCTTCTGTGGTCCATTAAAACTTTCTCTATTGTTAATTATTTCCGAAGTTTTTTAATAATCTAAAATGCATCAGCAGAAAAGTGTTTTGAAAGAATGTATTTACCTGTCTAATTGAATACGTAATTGTCAATTCATTCTTATTATTGGCACAGGAAGTAGAGTATTGTATTAGCCTCAATGGAAGTGCTGTTCAGACAGAGGTTGAAATTCATTTCAGATAGTCGATTCATTTCACACCACACGAGCTCCATACAGCTTTTAACCCATACTTAATAAAATAATAAAGGTATATAGTGCTTATAGAAAAATTGTAGTGATTTGTTTATACGCAAAATATTTGAATAATTTCATTAGCGTAACTTTTTTGGGTTTTATTATTATTCTTTTAGGTTCGGAGTAGGATATAGGTCTTCAGCATCCCATCTCCATTCTAGTCTGTTTTATTCAGTGATATAAGAATGGAACTTGTGCACTGTGGTACAGTATAATTCCGTTATGGGTAAAATTTATTTTGATAAAGTGTTATACAGTAATATTTACTGATGACGTTTCGAGCACAATTTATTGCTCATAATATCATAGCAAGGCACTCACACAACTTTCTAACCTTTTTATATAACTCCATTATTTTTCCTCGCTTCATTTGATGAGCAGTAGTATTTTTCCTATTTACTGTATGAGTGATGAGTCATTCCTGTTGCATGTGTTGGATGTAGACTCGATGAACAAGGATTTAGTAATCAATCTCTCTCTTCACCCACCTGACTTTATTAATTCTTAGCATTTTAACCGTCTCCTACCCTATTGTGTGATGGTGTGTTAATGCATGCAGTGCATTCGCTGAGCTTTTTTTCTAAATTAGTTATCTTCTCGGCGTCACCCATTCTAGCCTTAGCCTAATTCCTACGTTCTGATAATCTGACTACCTCCGACCTATTGGTTTGACTTATGTAGTTGACCCAACTCTCAGTCATTGCAAGGTATTTTGTAGATTATATTATTTTGTCTAATTGGGTCAACTGGGTCCTTTAACCTACAAAGCTTGTCCCTGAGTGAGTTTGTAGGTTTAAATACCACCTTAATTCCTGCTTTATTGAGAATCCTACGTAGGGAGGGTCTCAGATGTCCTCTCCTTAAATGGTAGAACTACAGATGCCTTATATTCTTCCTTATTTATGTTATCACTATAAGTTTCCTCATTATTTTAATTCAAACATTTTCTGATCTTCCTAATGAATATAGTAAGATGACACCAAGTCTTCTTTTATCTGTTTTATTTCATCATTTAGGTCTTTTTTGTACTAATTAGTGCTACTGATCGGTTTGTTAGACGCTTAACTAGGTCTGCCTGTTTTATTCAGTTCTCCTAATCTGACTGCACTATCACTCAGGCTCTCATTTCATTATCAAACAATCTTCACTATATCACCCTTGAACTCTCAACTCACCTCCTCCTGCTCGGGTCCCAGTCGAGGGTCTGTTGCTTGATGTCACCTAACGGTCTCCTTAGCGTGTATCCGGTTCATCTTTATTTTCTTCGGCCTACTGAATGGGTGATAAGTTCTTTGTTGATTCATTAATAGAGTTCTTAAATGCTGATCCTTTTTGACTATCTGATCTTCAATATGAGGTAAAGGGTAAAAGACCACAGCCTTCTAGAAGATGTTTTGGTGGAAGGCATCAATTATCTGAACCACATAGAAACACTGACTGAATACTAGTGTCGAAATTTCAGATCTAACAACTCATTTTAAGTGCATTAGATTGTCATTAAGATTTAATACTAATGGAAGTTTGTCTGGCTATTCCGCTACTGACTGGGGTCGATATGCTCATGACTACTACTTATGAAATGATGCCGCCTTGATTAGTGTAAGAGATAACTAAATTTAGATCAGAAAAGCCGTATATTATAAGTAGAGGGCTAAATAAACAAGACGTTATGTAAAACTATCAGGCCTCATTGTTGTCAAAATCTACTTATCTCTCTGTATTCTAATACGATTGTTATTTCTTTCGTCAACAAACCGGTCTTTTAGTCTTTTCGCTGGTTTGTCAACTTTAAAAGTCTGATTAGGCAAATCAATAAGTGTTTGTCAAAATCTATAAAAGGGAAGTGAAAGTTTTAAAAGCATTAAAACACTTCGCATTTTCTTTTATTTTTCTAAAACGTAGTGAATTTTACTTCTAGGGAAATTAAGTTATTTAAGTCGATTATATACTGAGATGGCAGTCATATGACTCCATCAAAAGATAAATATGCTGTTCAGTGATGCGATTAGGAAAATTTATTTATAATTCATTTACTTTTGTTTTTTTTTCTAAACATCTACAGGTTTATTGTAAGTAAGAACAAGTCAGGTAGGGGGATAATACTTTTCATAAGAGAATTGTTTATTTTCCTTTTACTTATGGCCATTAATTGAATATAGAACAGCAACCTATAACACTGTTCACATAAAAGCAAACGATTTATCTGAAAATGAATACAAACTTAATTCTGCTTGTGTTACTAATAATACAGATGACTGCTAAAACTAACGAAGCACTATGATAATGCAGATGTTCCAGAAATTGAATTGAATCAATTTTTTTGGGAAATTAAATGGATATCTGTATTTCCTCTACTTTTCTATTGAAGGAAGTATGATCATTAACATTAGTCTTCTTGAACATGGTCATGAGATGTCACTTTAATTTCAGTTTTGTTTCTTGTGATACCTTGAACATTTAGGAAAAGGTTATGTGTTCAATTGACATAGAATCTCTATTCACCAATGTTACCCTTCATGAAACTGTTGATTTCATTTGCGATTACATCACAAACAATGGGATAAACTTACCTATTCCTGTAACTTACATCAAAGACATCATCTTAATGTGTACAGAAAATATTAGATTCGCATTCCAAGAAAAGGCATACAAACAAATCGATGGTATTGCGATGGGGAGCCCTCTGGGGCCCACGTTAGCAGATACATTCATGTCGAAATTAGAGAAGCAAATGCAAGGTGTGCTTGAAGAATTTATGCTGTATAAGCGTTATGTAGATGATACTCTGATAATTGGTAATAATAGTAAATCTGTTGAAAACTTTATTGCCCTATTTAATCATATTCATTCAAATATTCGAGTGACTTCCGAACTAGAATTGAATAACAAACTCGGTTTCCTGGGTATTACTATGACTAGGAGAGGTGATGGAACGATTCGGCGATCTATTTTTCGTAAACAGACATGGGTGGACAATACCTTCATTTTACCAGTTTTGTTCCTATCCAGTATAAATGTTCCCTGGTGAAATGTTTGTTCTCAAGGGCCCGAAAAATATTCACGAGTGACACATTGATGGATGAGTTTCAACTACATTCACTGTTATTAGCTAATGGTTATCCGGAAAACTTTATCACTTGTCAAAGTAAAGAAAGACCACATCTCGAAAAGACAGCTTCTGTACCAAAGAAAGCCATTTTATTAGCCTACTATTCAAGATTATGCAGTTGACAGCTCAAAGACTTTGGTCAGACATCAAACGCACATTCTACGCCGCATCTCTTTTTCTCACTTGCCGAACATTTTCGGTCCCTGTACCTACGATTGAAGGACGAAATTCTGTGAACTCTACTTCAGACTGTATCTACAAGTTCACCTGCAGCTGCGGTGACACCTGCATAGGTAGAACCAACAGAATGTTCCAACGTCGTCGAAAAGAACATGTTCCAAAATGGCTACTAAATCATATCGAAAATTCCAAGACGATTAATCTGAATAGAAATCCAGCTAATCCATTACAAAACACTTATTAATGTCATGTCACAAAATCAATATTAATGACTGCTTCACAATTATTTCACATAACTCTAATTTAAGGTTATTGAAGGTTATGGAAGCACTTGGGATTATTCATCACATACAGCCTAAACTGTGTGTACAAAAATCAATAGACTTCAATCTGCGCCTACCCTGGACTGCATGACATATCTTAAATGATCGGTCATTAGTATGCACTTTTGTTTTTTATTTGACTGAGTAATTTTCATGAACTTTATTTTATTATTTTTAACCATGTTGGTTGTAAAGCGGTTGTAAAGAAACTACGAAATGATATCATCCCGCGAAATTTGTCTTCTTAATGCTTTATTCAAATTTATCAAAGCGACTAATTGTTTTAATAATGAACCAAATAAAGTAGGTTGCGAATAAATGAGTGGATGTTTTGTGCCTATATCCCACTAATTACAAGTCATCTGTTGTAAAACTTTTAGGCCTAATCTAACATCAGTTTGCATTAATGTATTATGAACTGAACTGTTCAAATAGCTAATTTCACAATCAAGATGAACGGCTTCTTTAATTTCTTTTAGAAATGCGACTCCATAAATACGCGTAATCGGTGAGAACGGGTTCTAATTAAGAGTGTTTAGTTATCCCTTCAAACTTTTTTTTATTGTTGGATAACATTACCTTTAAAAATAAGTTGGAGGTGAATGGAAATGAATAGTGTCATCCAGAACATATGTCCATACTTCAATACCATTACAATTTGATTTTAAGAGGGGTTCGCATAGAGAAGTCAATTGAGGACTTTCATACTGAAAACGGTAGAAGAGGCAAACATGGGTGTTATAATTAATAAGATAATAAGGTTAACTGAATTTGTGAACGCTAAAAGACGTTGATCATGAAAGTAGTAAGCTTTCCGACTAGTGTCGCTGTTCTATGACTAAGGGAATCTTTCACATATTTTTATCGGAATGCCGTAGTGTGTGACAGAAACCTGATTCTTAGAGAAAAATTGACATTGTATGTTTGTTTTCATTTTTGCTTATGTATTTGTACGATGAACGAAAAATATCTCTCTAACAAACCTTTACTGATCGCATTGTTTAAACCTGTGTCACAAAGTAATTTCATTTCATTGTTCTAGTTTGTAGGCTAAAAGCGTTTTCACGGTACTTTAATAAGAATCGAACTACTTTTTGAAATTCTCAGAAACCAACTTTCTGAATGTCTGAAGAAGACATTTCCAACAGCTACCTTACTTATCACATTCTCCAGGAGACAGTTAATTCAGTTTAACGCTCAACATAAGATACCGCTTTTGGCCAATTCACTGTGTATTTATCGATTTACTTGCTCCTGTGGAGCAAAGTATATTGGCCGTACGCAACGTCAAGTTCACAAACGTATTCTGGAACACTGTTCAGCTTGGTTAGCCAGAGGAGAAAAGAAGAATAGCAGCAGCTCTATCCTCGAACACCTTGTCATCTCTGGACATCGAGCACCTCCTCATGAATGCTTCACAGAGCTACACAGAGTCCCTCAATACCGTACAAAGGGACGTCGCACATGTCATCTGTACATAGCTGAAGCATTAGCTATTCGAGATCTGAAACCGGACCTCTGAATTCAAAAGCGGTACGTACATTCTCTCGCCCTACCGAGGCCAGAGTAAAGTTCTTATTAAAATTTTGTTTTTTCTTTATTTATTACGTAAGTTTATTATTGTTATTATTATTTTATTATCAATATTATTCCCATCATCCATATTTTATTGCCACTTTATCTGTTTATTAATTACATTGCTTTTTCATACAGATGTTTTATAAAAACACCACATTGCCTTTCCATTAGTTCCTATCCATTCTACACTAGCTTATTGGTTAGTCATTATCTCACACTTATTACTTCATACCAACTTCTGCTTCTTTCCAACTTACAATTAGTCATCCCTTCTTTCATCTTACCTTATGTAATACATTTTTCGAGGATAACGTTTACAAGTATCTGGTTAGTCTAAAGATTTCTTTGTTTAATATTTTGCGATTGTAAGTGTGTTAACCTGCATCAATAAACTTCTATGGAATAGAAAGTACCCCGATCCAAAGAAAAAAAATTATGTGTTATTTGATTTCTCAGTACAACAATTCTATTTCATTCATGAGGTTGTCTACAGATGTTGTTTGCGGAGATGACACATCGAATGCCAGTTATTAAACACACCATTCTATGTAGATGACTTTCAAGTTTTCATTGTTGTTTACATTAACATTTTTATTTTTGATTATAGCTTGATTCCACACCGCATTTTTGATACAAGTATGAAATTTTCAGCATGGATATCGGTAGCCAAATTTTGCAGGCCGACAATAAATATCAGGTGTGCGTCGGCAGGGGATCGAGACCTGGACCATTTGCTTGGTCAGCGAGAGTCCTAACCTCTGTGCCACCAACGCCCTAACATATCGTTTTCATTGCTGTGACTTAAATACCTTCATACGCAGACACACTTTTGAGTGGTGGCGCATTTCAAGAATCATTAGCTGGTATTCTACATGACTAACATGTGTCAACACCGATTTCTTCACAGAATTATTTGTGTCCGAAGAGGGTAATCAATATGCATTAAGTAATATACATTCAGAACAAAACACGGAACACTCTAAGGATGTGGTTGAATTATTCATGCTTGTGTTTCGCTTAAATACTTCAAAGTTGCGAAATAGTTTAGTTTTCTCACTGAAATCTCAATAAAAATTTTACTCACAATCCCCTTATTTCACTTGTGTCATTTGTAAAAATATGATTAAGTGGCGGATCTCAGTCTTAATTGCATTGTGAATCTGTGACAGTGACGCATCAAATGAAAGATGCACTTTAAGAATACCATATACACCTTTCAATAAGCCTTGGTCATATTGCGATAAAAAAAAGAAATTACATTCCTATCCAATTAATCTTCTTTAATTTTTGAAATCATTGGTTTATCACAACCAAAGACTAGACCGTGAATAATTGCTTTACAGCAAAAGTGTGAAGAATTCACTTCAACCAATTTTATCGAGTCTTTCAAGCTTACAGGAAGTGGAGATAGGCTTCTTTGTTTTATCTTTCGAATGACAGAATTTAGCTCAAAGCTGAGATCAAAATTCAACGTCGAAATTCAGTGAACTATATACATATATAATGGCATCACTGAAAATGATGTTTTATTGAAAAAGGAATACTAACACTAAAAGTTAGGTGAATATTATTTTATGTAGACACTCATATTTAGTGTTTTCAAAATAGAGTAAAAGATAAGAAGTCGTGACCAGTAGGGTGCAGCAGGTCGGTTGTGAGGACAAATACTCGCCGAAGACATTGGCTAGTAGTCGCGCTATGTCGTGAATTGGCTGAAGTTGGAATTCATGGGCTATTGGATCGGGTCCCAGTGGCTTAATGGTATACGAGCTATCTCGCCTTGCAACCAGGAGGTTCTGGGATCGAATCCCGGTGAGTGCGTACTGCTGAAGAGTCCCAAACTAGAACGAAAACAGCTGTCCAGTACTCCTAGGTTTTCCAATAGTTCTCTAACTAATGTCAGCTCATGATGAAATCCGGTAACCAATCAAATCCCTACAAACCAACACTTGAATAAAAGATAATCAATAGTTCCATAAGAATTTTTGTTAGATTGCCCGCCAATAAAATGTTAACTAATAAGGCTATGGTTACTGATCATTAGAAACTCAGTTATTTTATATTATTTGACATTTGAATTGAAAGTATATGTTAGACGAATTACTGAATGAAAAAAACAAAATAAAGTTCAAAAAGAAATGCCATTATCGTCATCATTATCAGTATCGTCAGAGAAGCGGTTTTCAAAAAATATCTCTTTCCATACTGATGACGATATTATTAGAAAAAAAGTATAGAAAGTGGACAAAGTTTTCTTTTTGAAACCATAGGATGACATTAGAATATAAAATTTACGATTTTATGAAAAACAGTTTTTAAAACCACTTTAGTTTTAAAATTTTATAATGTAAAATAATAATAGTAGTAGTAGTAGTAATAATAATAAATGTATCTGTCGTATGAGGATTTATGTGTTATACGCGTAAATACATATTCAATGTTTAAATACATTCATTTATTATCCTTTTAGTATGTGAACACAGTTTTACGGGCAGGATTATTTACGATTATTCAGTACTTAAAATATTTATTGAAATCAGTGACAGCAACTGTTTGTGTTATCATATAAATTTGTTGTTGTATCTAGCTAACACCTATTTGAATTCAGTCACTTGCTTATATGTTTAGATACATATATGTATATATATACCTTCAGGAAGTGTTTAAAATTTAGTTTAAACCCAGAATATTAAACTGACAATTTGTGATTATCAGTAACCAAAATTTATTTGGCAGCTTAGAGATTTACTGTCAACGATAAGTGACTAAAACAGACAATCTGCAAGATATATTTGTTCTTAACTGACGACAGTTCAACTAGTAGTGTTCTAAGCTAACAGATACAAATTTATGCTAGGAAAACTTGGAGCCAGGTTTTGCGCTAGTTGGCTTATCTTTAATCGTGAAAGGACTAATGCTCTCAATGGAATTCGAACTCACGTCATCCATTGATGCAATCAGATCTATTCGGCCTCGTGTTTGACCTCCTGTTGGACTCTAAAGGATATTCTGATTGGTTATTAGGTAGTTTCATGCATCTAGCCCTTAGTTTGGTGCAGAATGAATTCTGTCGGTTAGGATTGCAGATACAACTTGTTGACGAATACCAAAAGCGCGATACTTAGGTCCAAGCCTTCTTACCGATTGCTTCTGATCATCTGACATCCATTCGGTGTACACCTTGATTGCAAGCCACTTAGCATGATGACCACACTGTAAACTTGATTGACAGAATTCACCCTGCACCAACCAAAGAACTGGATGTATGACACTGGTTACTACCTGTTGATTAATCGAGGATACGAAGTTAGCTTACTGAGCGTAGATGTAGAGCTGAAATAATATTGTATCATTAATGAAGCATTCTGTAGTTTGTCATTATATAAAAATATTGTAAGGTGGAGCTGAATATTATTTTGAGCAAATATAAAGAAAGTAGTTTACTCACTGACTGCTCTGGTCCGTACACTATCGCATTATTTCATCATCATCATAATAGTTTTATTCTAAACAATGAAGATTATACAGAATGAGATTTTCAGCGCTTTTTATACATATTGCAGCAATTTAGCTCCTTCTGTAAATATTTAGAAATAAAAAATTAAAAAATATTAACGAAACCACAAAAAAATTGAAGTCTGATGGAAACAAATTGATGAATTATAAAAGATAATATCAGATAATAATTTTTGCTTAAAATTTGCAGTTCACTTACTCATTCAAAAAGTTAATAAGTTCTTTTTTGACGTCTGACTCTTCACACAAAACTCCGTGCCAGATATGGTATAGTACAATTCTCATGTTTAATTGTACGAGCTTAAATTCCAATGAAGTTGCTTTTGGTTTTACCCAAAAGTTATACAAGGAAGGAGTTGTGAATAAAGAGGATGTGCGGTATCAGACATGGCAGTTTTAGCCAACTGCTTGCAAGAAATGAAGTGTCTATTGATAATAATGTCAGTTAGCTGAGTTAAAGTCATACCACTAACCCTAATTCCAGCCCTCAGTGTTCTAGATAGTATGATATAGTCTGTTTTGAGAAGTCCAGGAAAGAATAAGGGCAAACAATAAAGGAGAATGGGCAGGATACAGAAATTAATAAACTGTAAGATAAAAGGTTGCATTATTCCAGCGGAAGGTCTTAAATTCTTTATGTAATAAGTCAAATGAACATGTTTCTTAGAAATCAACAGGATATGAGACGAATAATAGAGATTCTAAGAGAAAATGATACTGTGGTAAGAGATATTTGATTTACTCCGTATCACAGTGCCACCAGTGTTACAAGAATCATGAGACCCAGTCAATCCACGCAAGTCTTTTCGCATCTGAATCTAAAATCAACAATATGACATTTAGATGCATTCATCTTAAGACCGTTTAGGTGAGATCATTAGTTAAATTCAGAAAAGAATCTATTCATATAGGAACAATCCAAAGCAGAAATGGTTAGTTCATCGGCATATTTAAAGAATTTAGCTTTGGAAGAATATGGAAGGACATGCAAAAAGAGAGAAAAAAGGAACGGAGAGAACATAAAGAAGAAGAAGAGTGCTTTGCATTCAAAACAGTTGGCTGTTTTCTCCGCGAAAAATAAGAAGATAGTCACCTTGTGACATAGGACATCGAGTGAAATCATTTCAGCTTGATTTCTCATGGATTCGTTTTCGAACTTACATACCATCAAAAATATTACCAGTCTGCAAGAAGTATTTTAAAAAAGATTTTTTATTGTGAATTAAGATGAAGTATACGATTTGAATTACGTCATTAGCTTCAACGAAATGGATAAAACTACGGTCTATCTAATTTGAAAAATACACTAAGACATCAGCCATATGAATGCTCTGAATCTTCTTGAATAGGTACCTATCCAATCCTCCCTTGTATTCAAATGGGCAGAAACTGTAGTATTTAAATAGAATGAAAGTAAAAAACGTATTGCTAGGCTATTCAAATACACTAGAATAAATGTGTCTAAATACTGTTATACTCATAGTCCTATTTATGACCTAGCAACATGGTATTTGCTTTCAGTTATTCAAATATTGCCGGGTTCAAGCAGGCTTTTTGTGAATTGATTGGTTTATTGAGCCATCCTCTCTTCTACTCAAAATACGTCTGAGAATGCAAGATGGTTACAACATTCTTCCTCATGTCGAAGATTTATGTGATTTTTTGAAGATTTTAGTCTATCCAGTAGACAAGTCACATCTTCATGATTATTGGATATCACAATAATGTCATCAATGTATCCCTTAAAAAAATGCACTTCAGCAATCAAGTCATTGTAAGGTGTATGTATATCAGTCAACAAAGGTCCCAGCTGACTCATCATAGCAACGCCATTCAGTTGTTGAGAGTGCTCACCTTCAAATATAAAATCCACATGGTCAGTGCATAACAATAATGATTATAAATATTTAATTGGTGGATGGTGACTAACAATGGAATTCAGGATGTGCACTTCGTCCTGTTTGGGACTCGTCATCTAAAATGAACCTGCATTCCCCAGTGAGTGATGATGTTTCCACCGAGGATCGAACCCAGTAGACCACTTGGGCCACGAGAGCCACCTCTTGTGCAACAGGTCATATTAATTTAATTGAGTTTGAGATTTTTCCCGTCGATTGGTTGGAACGAAGTGCTCGGTCAGAGGTTAACATGTCCTCTTCCTGTGCAGATGCTTCGACGATGTCTGGGCATTTAATCAGTATTTAATTGGCGGATGGTGACTAAAATTAAATTAAATTAATATGACCCGTTGCACAAGAGGTGGCTCTCGTAGTTGAAGGGGTCTAGTGGACAACGCTTTGGCGTTCGAAACTATGGGCACCGGGTTCGAGCCTCGGTGGGAACATCATCACTCACAGAGAAATGCAGGTGTGTTCAGTTGACTAGTCCCGAATAGGACGAGGTTCGCATCCTGCATTCCACTGCTAGTCACCATCCACCAATTAAATACTAATTAAAAAGGCCCACACATAATCGGAGCATCTGCACAGGAACCCGACATGTCAACCTGAGACCGAGCACTTCGGTCCAATCAGTCCACTTAAAATGATTATAAATCTTTGAAATGTTTAGAGGAATAAGTAATGAAAGACAACTAGAATATAAGTAATCAAAAAGTATATTATCCGTCATAATCAAGGGCATTTTAGTAAACAAAGAATTAACACCATAAGTGTACATTTTGCCTATCTTTTATATTCATGTCCTAAAGAAAGCCGTTCAGTTAAAAAGTATCTTTCAAAGCCAACTTACATAATTTATTCCGTACTGGGTTTAAAATTTCTGCTAACCATTTTGCCCATTTATTTTTTAGGAGGATGGCACACTGATAGAATTAAGCGGACCAGATCTTAAACTTTATGAATCTTGTGTAATCTATAAAATCAATACACATCAAATATCTTGGATAATCTGCGTCTTTCATAATAACATTATTCAAATTTATTGGGGGGGGATTAACTATTTTAAGTGATGATGTTACATGAAAACAGTGTGCAGACTGTATAGATAGAATGCATGTTGAACTCACCTCGGTAAGTTGCATCATCTGATTATTATTAGATAAGGAATCAATCGAACATTCGAACAAAATGAATTAGAAAAACGAATTAGGCTATATCTACATTCAAAGTAATCAGAATCCTAAACTTTCTAGGGTTTTTTATATACAGTCTAGAGAGGCACCAACTTGAGGTTTTGGTAAGACACTATTTCTTAACTGTTACTATTCAGAAACTATGGACTTCAACGATAAAATGAAACAAATAGAAAAGGCGTTGAGAATATCAAAAATGGTCCAAATAAAAATAAAAAATAATAGTGAAACTAATAATGACAACATAAATAAGGAAGAATATAAGGTATCTATTGTATTACCATTTAAGGAGAGGACATCTGAGACCCTCCCTACGTAGGATTCTCAATAAAGCAGGAATTAAGGTGGTATTTGAACCTACAAACTCACTCAGGGAGAAGCCTTGTAGGTTAAAGGACCCTGTTGACCAGATTAAGCGAAATAAACAAAATACCTTGCAATGACTGAGAGTTAGGCCAACTACATAGGTCAAACCAGTAGATCAGGGGTAGTCAAATTGTTGAAATATAAAAATTTAGCTAAGGTAAGAATTGTTGACCCCGAGAAGATAAGTAATTTATAAAAAGCTCAGCACTACATTGCACTGCATGCCTTAACACACAACCACACAATGGGGTGGGAGAGAGTTAAAATTCTAACAAGTAATATAAGTAGGTAAGGAGATTCATTAATAAATCCTGGTTCATTGTGTCTACACACAACACATGTAAAAGAAATGACTCAATGCAAATACTTGAGATATGGAAGATATTATTACCACCGGTCAAATCAGAAGAGGATAATAATTAATCTCAAAATTCTATTTCAGTTCAAGCACATACATAACAACATTCTAACAAGTAACTTATTATGACTATTAAAAAACGCTCGTCTTATCTCCCATCTTACTGTAATTGATCAGTAACACTAGTATTATTATTATTTCTGAATGTACATTATCTCATATTCAATTTTATCCCAATATCTAATCGATTCCACACATGCATATAAATGAAAGAAAAAAAAGTTGTGTGAGTAACTTGTTATGATTATGAGTGGCAATAGTTTGTGCTCGAAGCGTCACTAGTAAATATTACTGTACAATACTGTGTGATTGATCAAAATAAAACCTTATCCACCATAATGGAGTGATGCTCTATCACAGTGGCCAAGTTTTATACTGGCGCCGGGTTCAGGGTGATCAAGAATGCTCTGACCCCGGGTGGAGGCTCACCATTGCACCTCGGTGGGTTGAAACTCGCGACGGACCCTAATCGGGTGCGCTCGGGCGTGTAGTTTTTGTCAAAATTAATAAAAATTAAATTAATATCAATAATTAAAGCGGTGGCTTTATATGTAGTAAAATATTATTATCTAAACATTCTATTCAGATTTCTAGTAATAAAATATTTTAAAGATATAAGCAAACTTGAGAGGATTTCCATGTTTATGAAAAAGATTTGAATCTGGGGCGCACATCTGATTGCAAAAGATAATGAAACATATTATTAGGCGTTTCCGTGATCAAGTTCAGTATTTCTTTTTTTATTTTCTACACCAGTTAGTAAGAAAATGAATGTCACATACACCTGGTTCTATTCACTAAAAATTGTTTACCATTCATTCACCTGGCTCAAATATCAGCATCTCTGAATTCCACGTAAACAAACATTTATTTTCATTTCATTTGTGATCATGAATGGAAATGAACAATGAAGATTCAGATGTTATCGGGAGTGGCTGTTGTTTTCAATCACTGTATGTATGCATTTAAATGTAACGAACAATAGACTTATCAAGGATGACTCATTTCTAATATGTTCACATAGTGATATTTTTCGATATATCCATTGAAATTTCTATTCTTTTTATGACTGTGATTTAAAAAAACTTTTGCAAAATATTTATGAAAGTAGTGCTGCTTTTGAAATCGACCATTATCAAGAGATATACAAGTTTATTATTATTATTATATCCTTTAATTCCTAGAGGAACATAGGGCTTCAGCTGTGCATCTCCAGTGCATTCGGTTTCTGCCAACTTTTTCACCCCACTCCAAGTCTTTCCACATGCCTTCATCTCCTCTTCATATGAGCTCCTCTAAATCACCTTTGCACTGACGACCAACTCGCCGCTTCCCTTTCGGGTTCCACTCGAGCGATGGCTTGTCTTGTGATGTCACTCACTTGATGGTTTCCTCAGAGTATGACCAGCCAATCCATCTCCATTTCTTCCTGCCTATTTGTTTCACAATCGGTATCTGCTGGGTTGGTTCGCTCATTGCCAGAGATCCCACCCTGTTGCTGACCTTTTCTGGCCAGCCATCTGATCTTGAGTGGTATTGAGCGAAGACAACTAGCTGTTGATGAAGGTCTGAAGTTTCTTTGAGATGCTGTTTATGACGCGCAGTGCAAGTCCCTGATCCGTATAGTAGCACTGACTTCACATTGGAGTTGAAAATCTGGATCTTGTTTTTGATTCTGAGTGCTGTTGACCTCCACACAGACTTGAGAGTAATGAAAGCTTGTCTTGCTTTTCCGATTCTGGCTTTGATATCCTCGTCACTTCCGTCGGCCTGTAGTTGAAACGATGCTTCCCAGGTGGGTGCAAGTTATTTGAAGTCAATTTGGCTGTTAAACTGCAATTATTGAAACTCATAACATATTTCCTCCACTTATATACATCATTGAAATAATTTTGGAAAACATGCTCATCTCTGATTTGCTAGCTTAAACAAACTAGTTTCT
Source organism: Trichobilharzia regenti (assembly GCA_944472135.2). Classification (NCBI taxonomy): domain Eukaryota; kingdom Metazoa; phylum Platyhelminthes; class Trematoda; order Strigeidida; family Schistosomatidae; genus Trichobilharzia; species Trichobilharzia regenti. The sequence goes on from OX235270.1 coordinate 38,218,579, forward strand.
GGTTTGAATTTATGTTTCAGGCCTGAACAACATTTAGACAATAAGAATACTTAATAATCTCATTCTTAGATTAAATTTCCAGGAGAATTTATAGCTAGTATTCTCATCAATGAATTCAGACGATCTAATTTCCTTTATACAGTTGTATTTCCACTGTTTTAATATAGTGTAATGGTGGCACACAGGGTAGGACTCTCGCCGACCATGCAAATGGTCCGGGGTTCGATCCCCTACTGACGCACACCTGATATCAATTGCTTGGCCTGCAAAATTTGGGCTACCGATACCACATGCTGAAAATTGCATACTTGTGGAATCAAGCTATAATCAAAAAACAAAAAATAAAAATATCTGGTGTTCGTGTTGCTTTATCTGAGAGGATATTCTCTGCTCGAAACTTCTTATGTTTGCTAAATATCTGAATGAAAATTTTCGCTACACTGAAATCGGCTACAGGCATTTGGAAGGCTATTCAGTGATTAACACCTCTCTTCACCTGATTTTATTATTGTCTATTATTGTTATCCTGTCCAAATATATTATGTGATTGCCTTCTTTCTCTATACCACTTATTATAGTGAGGTGTTTAGTTCTAAATCTAGCTGAATGCTTTTATTCTGAAAATCTAACTGATTCCTATCTGCTACTCTAACTTAGATATTAGGCCTCACCATCATCATATCGTATCTGGCAAACTGTTTCAGGTGATTAGATCAGTCGTGTGCTTAAGCTGACACAGTTTATCCACTTGAATTCTTAGGTTTGAGTGCCATTCTCATTTCAGACTAATTTGGCAGCCAGCGTTCGGTTATAGAAGTCCCTTTCCAATTCGATTTTTTTTTATTTTCAATTATAGCTTGAAACCACACAGTATTTTTGGTACAAGTATTTAGTTTTCAGCATATGATATCGGTAGACCAAATTTTGCAGGCCGACCATTGTACCAGGTGTGCGTCGGCAGGGGATCGAACCCCGGACCATGTGCATGGTCGGCGAGAGTCCTAACCGCTGTGCTACGGACGCACATTCTATGATCACTATGCACATAACTACTTCCACTTTCCTCATGAATCATCATAAATTCTCTAGTATTGGTTTTGTAGGGATTTTGTTTGACTGTATGCAGAATTTCATCATGAGCTGACACCAGTTAGAGAACCACTGAAAAGCTTGAGAAGGCTGGACAGATGTTTCGTCTTGGTTTGGGACTCTTCATCAGTACGCACCCACTGGGGTTCGAAACCAGGACCTTCTGCTTACAAGGCGACCAACCTCGTAGACCAATGAGCCACTGGGACCCTGTGTATCGTGAATTGAAAGAAGTTAGAATTCAAGAATCACTGGATTGGGTCCCAGTGGCTCATTGGTCTACGAAGTTGGTCGCCTTGTAAGCAGAAGATCCTGGTTTCGAACCCGGTGAGTGCGTACTGATGAGGAGTCCCAAACTAGGACGAAACATCTGTGCAGTACTCCCAGGTTTTCCAGTGGTTCTCTAACTGATGCCAGCTCATGATGAAATCCTCCATTATAAATTCCTAGGGAAGTTTCAGCCAGTAGCCGTTTCCTAAAAGTGTTTCTCTTATGTTTGTTTCTTCGAAATCTTTTCAGTTATTTAGATTTCCTGCTTTATTGGTTAGACTTTCCATGTAGTGACTCGAACGCTGGAATATTAATGTACAAACTTGTCACGCTGAAACAATTCAGTTTTTCATTTGTTACTATTTGAATATCGTTTGGCTCCTGTTGCATTTCAAATGAATCAGTTAGTTTATAGTTTAAGACATTTTGAAATGATATTAACCACGCGTCTATTTGCTCTATTCTCTTGTTACTGAATGAATTAATAGCTTCACCCTGCCATACTGCTGTGTTCCCTCTCAAAGTTTTCATACTTGTTACGTGACACTAAACGCTATCTCACTTTATAATCACTAGTATTTTTCACCTCCATAAACTTCTTTTCTTCGGTTAGTTTGAAGAAGGTGTCTACAGAATAAAGAGTACTCACTTCAACTAAATTTATTTACAGTAATTTATGTAATTTGTATTCTCTCAGTAGCTAAAAGAACTCATTGAAGTAGATGAACTCTTTTCCTTGAAATATCTTTGTTTCTTGTTTTGTTTAATTTCAACTTATCGAATTCCCGCTGTTATTTCTTACTGTCATGAATTTTTCAGTCGATGGCGTGTCTATTTCTGTTTCTAGATGCAATTCTTGGATATGCTCACGGGTTATGCATCAGTAATGTGAATTGTTTTAACTAATCAAAAATAGAATTTTATTGGTCTGTAATAAGTGTGAACAAAATTTTCTTTAAACTAGAAAAGTGACATCTCTGCTCAAAAAAGACATTTTATCTATAAATCTGGGATTTTTCTTCATGAATGGTCACTTCTTTATGACAGAAACTCAAAAACGTTAAACCATCACTTATGATGAATATTTATTTTCTAGGCGGAAACACCATCCCTTGTTTTATTTAGAAAAGCTAGCTGTTCAATAAAATCAAAGGTGTATCGTTTGGAAAATTCTTCATAATGTCTCTTTATTGATTGTTTTGTAAAAGCATCTTGCATCAGAAATGTAAGCATTCAGGATTCAGATGTAAACTAGTGACGAGGTTTTTAATTTTTTTTATGTGGTGCTTTTTCTGTTTATTATCTGAGTAGCGTATTTGTCCTACACTCGACAGCTTGAATGTTAGTCTTTTCACAGAGTATGCCACATGGTAGTTGACTGCAGTTTATATTATTGTTATTGTTCCCTTGGGTTTGAAGTGAAGCGTAGAGCTTCAAAAACTCGCCCCCTCATTTTGTTCTGTTTTCTACTGTCCTCTTTAGCTGAGCCTACGATTGTCCAAACTTCTCATCTCTTCCTCACACGGTCTTATCCATGTCACCCTAGGACGACCCACTCGTCGCTTCCCATTTCGATTCCATTCGAGCAATGACATGCATTGAGCGCGATGTTATTCGACGGTTCTCCTCAACATATGTTTGATCCACCATCTCCATTTTCTCCCACATATTTGTGAAGCTATCGGCTGTTGACTGTTGCTTTGTTCCCGGCCAGAGTTTCTTGTTGCTAACTCTTTCTGGCCGGCTGGCTGGTCAACTGATCTTCAGTATGGAGCCAGCCAACGAAGGTGGCAGCTGTTGATAAAAGTCGGCGGCAGTTCATTAGAAAAGCCTAATTAAAAAGCATAAAGTTTAACCAACTCGAGTTTTGTTAATAAGAGATTTAAATAAGTCAACTATCTCTTTTTATAGTTTGATTTTTGTCAACTTTTGACATAACTCTCTGTTTTTCATGCTCTGAGAGTTTCACCTGACTGACAAATATACAAAATCATATTCATAGCTAACTTAAAAACAGAGGAATCAAAAATACTACTTAAAGATAGGTAAGTGACTTTTCCGCGAATATTCTATTTACCACTCATAGAAACAGTATGTATGGTATGGTTCTAATTCTCCTCTTATCATTATTTTTTTTCTTCACGTTCCCCACTGGAACACAGGGCTCCAAGCTATTGGCTTGAATTTTCTGTAGCAGTGTTTATTTTACAAGGTGGGGATAATAGCCTCATGCCCAACCTTTCCTCTTTACCAGCATTGTTTCTGGCTTATAACGCTAGCTTAGCGAGGTAAAAGAGTGAGTCTGCCGGGGATTGAACCCCGGACCATTTGCATGGTCAGCAAGCATCCTAAACGCTATGCCACCGACGCGCTATAATCAATATCCAGTTCTTGAATCAGTATATCATAAATTATAGTTGAATTGTGGTAAAACAATGAGAATACAATTTATTCAATCTGTGAAATGCATCCCTTCAACATAAATAATATATTTTGTACACAAAAAATACTTGTCATACATACTTATTTATTTTATTTTTGATTACAGCTTGATTCCACACTGTATTTTGTGGTACAAGTATGGAATTTTCAGCATGGATATCGGTAGCCCAAATTTTTTAGGCCGACCACAGATATCAGGTGTGCGCCGCGAGGGGTTTGGACCTCGGACCATATGCATGGTCGGCGAGAATCCTAACCACTGTGCCACAGACGCACACACGTACTTATATAAAAGTTCATATTAAATCAGGTGTCAGAATTACAGATAAGTTTCAAAAACCATGAAGAAAATATTTTATGGTAGATAAGCTTGAATTTTTAAGTTGGACTACCGATTCAAATACAATGTGATAACAAATAATTTTCGAATACATAAAATGAGTTTAATTCTTTCTGTGTTATGGACTTCACGAAATTTAATTATGAGATCTAAATGGTTAGCATATGTAATTTTAAGGGCTCACCTCTACAATTTTCTCTGGGATAGATGACAGTGAGTACTTATTTCGGCTCAAGTCGTATTGATTGACCTCATTTGGTCATGCAACCCTTTTGAATTGTCTTTATAGTACTAACCTGCAGAGGCTAGTGGATCCTTCTTATGCACCTGTTCAGCCTTTTACCTAATACTTTCATAGAACTTGCCGGATTTAAGAGGATGGTTATTTTTTTTACAGATATTCTAGTCAGCTTCTGAGCTTTCTGTTTAAATAGCATCCGCAGTACATATTTACTGGACACAGCTGAATAGAAAGTTAACTAGTGCCTTTTATACTCATGTGGAGACAGACTACAACAACTTAGGTAGTAGCCGCATCAACTAGACAGATCGTCTTATTGTATCTCTACACACTTTAATGATATGCTATTTTGTGTTACGCTCCTTTGATGACATCTATCAGCTTGTTGCAGATAAGATTTTATTCACGCATCCACTGTGAAAATTCACTTTTCTAAGTGAATATATATATATATATATATGCATACTGGATAACACTAGAACTAAAGAACAGAGCCAAACTATCGATACGGTAGGAATGCTCACCTTTAAATGTAATTCTAAAATCACTGGTGCACTAAAGAAGTATCTTCTTCCAACACGTTATGGAAATTGACAATAAGAAGCTGTTATCTAATATACGGTGACATTAAACGTCAACTGTTTGTAACAATTGGATACATAAATAGAAAATCAACATGAAGGAAGGACAGGATTTAGTCTTTTTAAATCAATTTCATGATGATATTGAATTTATTTGTTGGTATCTTTCAAAACGAACTTAGATAAATTCAAAGTTTCCAGTACTCCTACCAGACATTTGAGAAGTTTGTAAGTTGGATAGCTACACACTGAAATTAGTGATTTAGTTATAAGAAAGTCTAGTAGTTCGTAGTTTTCCGGGAGACCGTACAGGAGAGTTGTCGACCGGAATTTTGAGGATTTTAATTCATCCGATTTTTCATTAATGATCAAATCATACTTAAAAGTTTCAATAGATTGGTGGTCACCTTACATCATGCAATCTTCTGGGCAGTAAACAATCTCTTATAGATTCATTTTCTTTCTTGGCAATGGATAATGTTTTAGCTTTTTTACTCACCGTATCTGTTATAAGAATAATGACAAAATTTCAATGCCTTAAGGATTTCTAGTTAGGAAAGCCACTGAGATACTTTTCTGCGTTACATGGTGATTACAGAATTGATGAATACCATTAAATAACTTAGATTTCAATCGACTTCGATGAACAGCTAAAACAGAATCAAGAAGATTTAGCTCACCGTATAGATTTTCAAATTCCGCCTGGATTATCAATTCTGAGAGGTGCTTTTGTGCAACACCAAACTTAAATCCGATTAATAAATGTCCTCTCTGAGTACTGCAGGGAAAGATGCTTGACATCATCTACCACAAAAAAATTATTCAGATGAGTCAAAAAGTTGATTTAATCAATGCTTTTAAACTCAAATATAACACAGATTTGCGTGAAATTTTTAAATTCCTCAGGACCCTAACCATAAAGAGGCTTAAACTCATTTTATCTATTCGAAAATTATTTGTTGTCGTATTGAATTTGAAATAAGCCTGAATTGAATTCAGGCTTATTTACATTAAAATATTTTCTTTAAGTTTTTAAAATCTTATCTGTGATTTTGACCTGGAATTAAATGTCCTAGTCTGTAACGATACATTTTTGACATTTTGTACTCTTTTAACTTTTATGTAAATATAACCACTTAATAGATAATAAGAAGTTCTATTGGCAAAGAAACGGTTTGGCTACGAGTTCACAACTCGGACTATTAATAGTTGGTCTTTGCCTAAAGAAATTAGAGAAGAGACCTTTTAAGGGCTTAATTAATCAGTTGGGAATCTATTATCTATTATATAATACGTTAATTATTCTGAAAATGAGAATGAAGCCCGGGTTATTTTCCACTAGTTTAATGAATTGTGTTCAGCAGTAATTTTTAATATTGAGAAAGAAAGAAACGATGGTATTTCACGAAAAGGGAAAAAATAGAAAGAACTAAGACAACCCAGTCAGTAAACCCAAATTTCAACCATATAGCTTGAAATAAAAACGCAATTTAGCGAGACTTTCTGTTTAAACAGCTAGATCATTCTGCTCAAACGATTGCCCTGATAGTTACCCTGATCAATACGATAAAAAGATGTATACCCAGAGAGGTTCCTGAGTTAAAATAAAAATTCGCTGTCAAGAGAAGTCATTGTGTTAACGGCTCCAAAGAAAACTTCTATTCTTAATAATAAGCTTTCCTAATGGCATGATACTTAATGAATACTGTAAAAAGAGCATTCTATGAGGCAGAGTTACGTTTTCTGTTTACAACCAAACCCATTTTAGTTTCAAGAAATAGTCGCAAACTAACTAAATCATGCTCTTACATATGTATTTAGTACTCTCACCTGTAAAACTTGTTACATGTGGCTTACAGTTAGGCATGTCCATCATCTGACTTTCAGACATTATCTCTCAGGCAGAGAGCAAGCAAAATTTATTGTAGATAATACCCTGCAGTTAGCGACCACAGAATCGATGTCGAGAAAGCATTTAAAGCTATCTGTCGTATTCTGACGAATCCCAATTTCGGCAACAAATTAGTCTTTCATAAACAGTAGAAGTCATCATAGTCTACTGGAAGCAGCTGATTTAACTCCAATTTTTCCTATGTAATCGATTTTAATAATTTGATCTCCAGATTATTACATCAATAGTGTGACTATAAACAATAAACTTCGTCCAGTGAATAGTTCTGTCTCAATATATGGTATAACCAAAAAACAAGTTAACGTGGAAATACACCTACTTACATCTTTTTCCTTTCCAAAATTTTGTGTTATGTAACCGCTTGTCTAATTTTCACAAATATTAATATCCTTCATATAAACGTATGTGTGACAGGTAAGCGTGTGTTTAGAATATTCGGAGGGTGTTGCATAGATAAAATGTACATGAAAAATAAACTGTCTTTGTATTGTTTCGTCAAAATTCATAAAATGAATCCAGTTGCTATGATCAGTTGAACTATTACTATTTACAGTACCTGGAATTAATGCTAGTTGAATGGATTTGGAGTTAGACGAGTCAGTTCCAGTTTAACAAAGATTTTTTAAAGGTTTCAATGATACACTACATTTGCACACTTGCCGATTTTTATTTCTGAAATTTTAATTCGCATATATTATTCGTCGGTTCCTCTTCATTTAATTATTAGGGTAGTCAGGCTTACCTTGCAGGATAATGCATTTGTATGTCGTCTGATTCTGATGCATAAAATATAACAAAACTAGCTTATTTTGCATATATGTTTCTCAGTAAAAACTGCTGTCTATGCATTCACCTTCGACAGGAACACTTATGAACACTATTTCAAGTGGTAAGACTAATGACGCACATTGTAGAAAGCTTCAAAAACCTTCTAAGCATGAAGAACAAAAAGTATCATAAATGTTACACTCAAATGCCTTTATTCACATGTTTTGGCCATTTTATAGCCAATGTAGCATAAGTTTGTGTTCACGGAGTTAGTGATGATTTAATCAAGTGAAAGATATGAACAAGTAAGCGTTAAAATAATTTTCATACAACACTGCAAGTCACTGAATTCACGCACTTGTTATTCACAGGGACAAGAAAAAAGTAAACAAAATTACAGTCACTGGCGGAAAAAATGCTGAAATTAAACTGAAAGTTAGAGAAGGATTCAAATAATAACCTGCGTAATTCAAAATCAGGATCCTACCAACTATTAGACCTAGACCCTAACCAGGTCACAATCCATAATGGATGCACTTAAATAGCGATCTTGTCAATGACTATCCATAAGCTTGACTGATCATTTCATTCTTCGCATTATGAGTGGAAATTAATGCTCTTAACTTAGAAGTTTCAGTAATGATTACAATCCCCATGTGTAATTTTCCCTCTTTTCTAAGCTTATTACTGGTTAGTAAACTAGACTATGTTCTGGAGTGCATTAGCAGGAAATTGAACTTGAATATCTTGCGTATCTGATGAAAATTCTATCATTGAATCACCAGCACTCTGATGGTCAGGAACCCGTCAATAATCCAAAGTTGGCTCCTTAGCTTCCTTCTACTGCTCAGCCAGTCATTCAATTTTCAACATAGTTTCTACCAACATCACTATTACTACACGGCTATCTCAAATAGTATCATCAAAAATGAACCCAGTTAGTTAATCTTAATAGTGTCCACACAATTTTCCTAGTTTTGTTTGTAATTTGCGAGAGATGTTACACTCGTATAACTTAGTCATTGTGAAAACAATATTGTTTTACGTTCATTAATCATGAATAGTTACCAGAGAGAAAGTATGATTATGAATGTCGTGAGAATGAATCGTCCAATTCTCTGTTGCCTGTCATATTTCCGAATTGACCGTAAAAATCGAAGTGATTAGCTTTAGAATATACAGAGTATACAATTTTTTAAAGAATATTAATTTCACAAATGCCACGGAAATGCGGTAATTAATGATTTCTAAATATTAACATTTAAAAGAAGTAACAAGGCAATAATTAAAGAGCAGAAATAAATGCAAAGTGAGACTGTATTACTTAAGACTACTTGTTACATAAGATATAACTTCTGCGATGACGAAAAACGAAATATCATTTTCATAATAATGGCTTTATTTTGGAAAATAATGTCTACACAATGTAGAGAATTATCTGAACAATTTACCCAATACTATTTTCTCTTCATTTGAGATTTTCGAATAAAATGGTGATTCGTATCATAAGACGCACAGCTAATGCCTTATGATATTTTCCCAGCTTTTCCGAGAAGTACGCATTATAAGTTTGAAAGCCAATCGAAAAGGTGCGTCAACACATTTTGCGTCTCAAGGAAATAACTAAATTGTTAAGACATTAAGAATTGTTGTTGTAGTCCAGTGATTCAAGGAGACCGCCAACAGAAATTTCTGAAGTGAATATAAAATGAAGGCTTCAGCTTAAGTCTCAATTAAAAGTATGTTGCTAAAACAGTAGTGACGAAAAAACCCGCTTTTTGGACAGTATGGAAAGAACACAGTCATTCTCTTGAAGGCTGTACATGTAATGCAGGTGATTTGTTGCAGAGAGAAGGAATGATGTGATTTTATCAGAACACCCGTGTTAAGCTCAGTCGGTGAAACCCCATCAGGATTTAACTACCAATACATCAAAGTCTAACAAGATCGCGAAAAAATAACTCTAAAGGCTTTACTAGTATTAGTGATCACATAGTATCAAAATGTTTTACAGGAGAAAAATAAATTCCGTATGCGATGGAGGAACGATTTTATCGACAGAGTTACTACATAACTGTGATTACATTAAGTACAATATTTTAAGTTTTTTAAGATTCTATCCTTGATAATGTTTTACTGATTGATTTACAGACAGCTGCACACGTTCTAATCCATTTTAACAGAATACTGCGGTTAGATGAACAAAACACTTTATCAAAATGTGTTTTTGAAACGGTTTAACATTGCAAACGGACCATGCCGGATTTGTCTGGTATTTATGAATCTGGAGTTTGTATTTAAATTTTCTGCTTGTTTACTCTGATAATTATGGTCAAACTGCTTCTTCTGACATTCAGTGATCTAGAAGTTAGTCTATTAGGTGTCGAACATTATTAAACAGTGCGTCGGTGGCACTGTGGTTAGGACTTTCGCCGACCATGCACATGGTCCGGGGTTCGAGCCCGCACCGACGCACACCTGATATCTATGGTTGGCCTGCAAAATTTGGGCTACCGATATCCATGCTGAAAATTCCATACTTGTACCGAAAATACAGTGTGGAATCAAGCTGTAAATAAAAAATAAAAAAATAAAATTTAAATTTAAAAAATATATGGACAAGCCGTAGAACAAAAGGACTTTATAAGTGAAACAAAAGGTGTTGCCGAAAACTATGTGCATTCCCGTGCAGTTAGCAATGACCCACACCTATTTTATAAGGGCTAGTGATACTAACTAACTGTCCAAAAGTCAGCAGGTGGAGCCGAATTCGAATGCAAACCTTAATTGCTGGAAGGTCCACCGCTAGACTAATGAGCCGAAGCTGCACTTATGTCTGGAATGAATAGGATTATATGTCAAGTGGTTTCTTAAATGGATATTGTCTATGGCTATTAAAGTTCGCATCACCTTTATGTTAGTTCTTCATTGAAATGAAAATATCATGATGTGTGTGAAATCGTTATCTTGATTGTCAAACAAACATCTACAGACTGCGACAGTCTTATTTTTAGTGTGAAAATTGTAGTTTATAGATTCGAAAGTAAAAGCGGACTGAAGTTAACAAAGTTTCTGAATTCCTGTCACAGGACCCACCGCTCAAAATAGCAAACATTTGTTAGACTTGATTAGTATCACTCATGAAACAGTGTCATCTTTCGAAGGATGAACAGGAAAGGTTTCTTAAGATATTCCGAAACAAAAACCGTACTTCAAACACTTTGCCTAGTTAACACAGCAACTGTGATTATTTCTGGACCACACAATACAAGCATAAGCAGTTTATTATTATTATTTTTGTAATGAAATAATCCATCAAATCATAAATCGAAAACCTTTTTGCGTCAGTACCGTTCTTTTCTGTACACATTTAAATTTTGTTTGTGTTTTTCATGCTTTACAAACAAGTTCAGTGACTGAGAAACCACCATATAATCTTCTATGTCCTCATAAAATTTTCTGTCTTCCTGTCATAAAAGTTATAAATGGAAGAAGTGTTAAAATTAGGCTAAGTGCATCTGCTCTGAAGTTTAACTGCCTAAAAGTATTTTTTGAATGCTACATTTAATAGCAATGTATTTAAGATACGATAAGCACAGCATTTCATTTGTGTTAGTATGTTCATGTGTATGTACAGTGTTGTCATAGTATTCGTTTATTATATTCGCATTAAAAAGTAATTGCGAAGTTTGAAGGAGTTAAATTTCTGTTCACGCCCAAAACCTCACAGCAGTAACTGACTACCTTGCCTACTACAACGGTTTTGGTTGCCAGACATAAAAACTAATAGGTGGAATGCTCACATTCCATTCATGTTCAGAATGAACTCTGAAGATATGGGTTTTGTTTACTAACTTCGAATTTTACTCGTTTTTCATTTTAATGTAAGATCCAGTCATGAATTTGTTTCCTGTTGTTTTGAATTAAATACATGCATCTTTATAGAATACAGCTTCTCTTAAGGCTTTCTATGACATTTTTGTTACAAAATCAGTTTATCGAACGTAAGCAGATACAGCCTTTTGGAAGGTTTTTAAAATTAGGAAGAGCACTTTCCTGTAATTAGGTAAACGATATAATTGTACTTGCTGCTGATATTGAGAAAATAAATATTATTATTTGACGTATAAGCCTCTTCCTAAGATTTACCTGAATATACTGCCATTATCTGTCTGATAGTTCATGCATGAATTCAAAACTATACTTCATGTTGTTTTCGAATATTCAACTTAGAACCGAGTACTAAAATGAGCGAAAGCTACCATCCAAAGCACAAAATGACGTAAATAGTCGAGTTCGATTATGAGGGTTAATTACTGAGAAATACTAATTATACATTTCACTCAAAACAGAATTTTATAGAATCACTCCCTTTCTCTCTCACAAATTGTAACTACGAGCAAACATTGGCGAATGTGAGAACATATAGCATAGAAGTGCTCATAACCTCGGAGAGTAGATTAAATGAATGTAGACTAGCCGAATAGCCAAGCGGAGAGTCAGTAATTCACTCGTATCTGGTCATCTAGACGACAATCACGAGCAAACTGAGGCACCGAGTAGTTATCAGGATATCACCAGTAGCAGCCACAGCTCTAATGCAGTGGGAACCAATCTCCTCATCCAGGATCATGACAGCAAGATTCAACTCAAAAGGAAGCAAGGAAAGCTACTATCACAAAATGCTACACACAGTGCTACATACAACTCAGAAAAAAGAACAAGGAAGATTTCTATAGACAATTGCAAACAGTTGTGGTAAACATCCCAAATAAAGACATGAAATTCTAATGAGTGATATCAACCAAACTAACCAAACTGAGAACAAACAATACGGGAAGAGAAATCATCATTGGTCGAGCTGTCCAGGTGAAATGAATGACGATGAAGAACTCTTCGCTGACTTCTGTGCCTTCAATAACTTGGTGATTGGAGGCAGCCTGTGTACAAACACAAGAATATACGCAAGGCTGATGACATTAAATTCGCCTGTTAGACACACCACAACCCAGAAACACTTCATCTCAATGCTGCTCACAAAAGTGGAGATGCAGCTAGTGTGCTGGACACAACGCCGAGAAGGCGAGCAGATGTGAACTCGGATCATCATCTAGTTCAAGGAACAGTTTAGCTGAAAACAACTGGAGACAGGCTACTGTAATTCAAGTTCGACATTCGGAAACTGAAGGACGAAACTACAAGGTATACACCTCAATGCAGCCATCAGAGCAAAGTCCAGGACACTACGCGGCATTACTGAGGATACCTATGTGGTAGAACATTAGAACTAGCTCTCTCATCGTGATGTTCAAGGAAATGTGTACAACTCTTCTGGGAAGACGGATGGCGAAAATGATGACTCAATGCGAAGATGATCAACGAAAGGAAAGACTGAGTTATACTTGTGTCGCACTGGATAAAGTTGAAACGAAGAGTGCAAGGAAAGACAAAAGAAAATTCTAGGGGACACTAACAACTGAAGCAGAACAGGCTGCAAGTAAAAGATACCTAAGAGCGTTATAGGAGATATCCAGGTCTTCATTCAAGAAAAGATCAAGGAGATCGTGTAAAGAGGAGTTGAAACAGTATGGACTAACATGGATGCTGGTCAAAAGCACAGCAGAAAACAGAATCAAGTGTAAACGTGCATTTGAAGCCCTATGTTTCACTAGGAACTTGAGAGAACAATAATAATAATATGTAACCTACAAAATATGACCAAGGGAACCCGGTCGCCAAGGGAAGGAACATATGAAATAATAAGCTGGTCACTTTGAAGTAAACCTTAATCGAAAACCAGCTGCAGTTTTCCAAGAAATAACATTAACCGTACACACAAAACTGTCACTGGACACTAATCCTCTAACGAGAGCAGAAATCGTGAATGCAAACAAGCTTCTCAATACCGGGAAGGAATCAGGACTAGACGAAATTCCTTCCGAAGCACTGAAAACGGACCCAGAGACTACAGAGGACATCCTCAGAACATTATTGCAAGACGTTCAGAAGGAAGGAAAAGTGCCTAGTGATTGGGATAAAGACTATCTTTTCAAAATGTCAGGTAAAGGAGGCTAGGACCCCTACAATAACGGGTGCGGAATCATTCTCTTGTCCACGTCTGGTGAAATAGTAAGTCTCATGCGAGCGGAATCGGTTAGATGGGAGATTTTGTCTTCCATCGTGCACAGCAGTGCACGACACAACAGCGTTGTTGTGGGAATATTGTTATCGAAAATGGTAAAATTCCCCTCACACACATCACATCACACGTTATGTCACCCTGAAATCAAGGTTCAGATCAATCAAACTTTCGCTCAAACTCTGTCTTATGTCTCTGAATATTTGATCTGATGTTCCTATCAATAAATTAGAGCGGATATCCATTTTGGATGAATGCTTCTGTCAGAACGTCTACTTCTTCTTCTTCTTTCGGGGCATTAAAATTGCAAATACGTCAAACGCTAGTGGTGAGGAATATTAGTGCATTCCATTTTCGCCCAGTGGTACATCAGTGCGATCGTCCAGCTAGTCAAAATGAAATCCCCGGAAATGCTTCTCCTTTACTACTTGTTTTGTTTTTCACTAACAATGAAGGCTACTTATTCATACCTCCTTTCCAGCTCGTATATCTATTTATAAAACGTTTTATAGCTAATGCACAGATGTCTACGAATCAATATTCGTAGGATCTGAACATAAAAATCCACTAGATAATTGATATTAATTTATGAAATCTAAGAAAATTCAAGTGTTTTTTGGAACAGATGTAGTGTGAAATGTGTGCATCGTTTTTACTGGTAGCCATAACAAGACATAAACTAAAAGGGCTGAATGCTTGTGTTAGATTTTTTGTTTGACTCAATCAAGATAGCCGAATGAACTTATTAATATGTAGTGGAGATTGTAAGTGATCCCATTACAACATGGTTCACTACTTTGACGATGATATAGAAACAAATCTACAGGTCATTGCATTTAAATATTCAGAAGCGATAATCAAAAATAACGTAGTGCAGAATGAATCTATTTCATTTGAATGAAAACATGTACTTTACCTTGTACAGGTTGTTAGGAATGCGGCATGTGAAAATTTCTCTACTGCAAACACAACACCTGTTCGCTATTTAAACTCTTGTCTGAACTGAGACTGAATTTTGGACTTTTGCGAATTTCTAATCCTTTTTTTTAACCTACTGTTTACTTTTCACTTCTATGAATCTTAATGCAACTTCCAGAATAATATATTTTGCTTATGTCAATAGACTTCTTCCTCTATTCATAAGTTTTGTTTAAAAAATTCGAAACAAGGTAGGATATTTATTTGATTGTCTCTAAATTACTTTCATGTGTGACTTTATTTTGGATGGTTTGTTTGTTAGGTTTCAAGTTGTTGGAGTATTTGTGATAGCTTTACACAATGAAATGTGTAAATATTTAAGATAAACAGTTACTTTGGAACTAGATGTGAATAGGAATCGGAATGATTTGAACTGTAGAATAAGGTCGACTGATAAACTGAGGAGTTCAAACAAATGGACTCAATCACGAATCTTCGCTGTAACTATAAGAAACACTTTAAAATTATACATTCACTGTATATTTAGCATTATTTTTTATACTTTCCTTCGCTGCCCAGTGGGATATAGTGCTTCAACGGCACATCTCGACCTTCATCTATTTTCGACTGTCCTCTTCACCTAAGCCTAAGATGGCTCATAATCGCTAATCTTCTCCTCCCACGATCTTCTCCATTTCACCCCAGGACAACTCACTCGTTTTCCACTCAGGCTACACTAGAGCAATGACCTGGCACACGATGTCATTTGGTGCCTATTCACCTCCACTTTCTCTTACATATTTATTGATAAAAAGGCTCCCGTCTAGTTCGTTACCAGAGTTTATTGTTGCTAACTCTTTCTGCCTAGACGATCGACAATTTGATCTTCAAAATGGAGCCAGGGAAGTCAGCTGGTGGTAAAAGTCTGCAAATTGTTGGAAATCCTTTTCGTGATACACGCGCAATACAAGTTTCTGGCCCATTGAGAACAACTGACTGACTTCATATTTGTGTTGAAAATCTGAATCTAGTTCCTTATGCTGAGTAAAAGCAGAAGGTTTCCACCCTGTTTTCAGCTTGATGAAGGTGTATCTTGCCTTTTCCATTCTGCCTTTGACATCTTTATCCGTTCTGCCAGCTGTAGCTGAAACGATGCTTCTTAGATAAGTGAAGGAAGTAATCTTCTTCAAATGTCTCCCATCGATATTAGTTGGCACTGGTTGTTGTTGCTGTTGCGGTTGCTGTTGGTTATCTAAATCACCTCCACCTTCTCTATGTTCACCTGGAGTCCTGTCTTCGAATTCTGGTGAGATTAAACACATATCAGCTACGCAAAAAATCCAGATCTCCTACAGTTTTCTCATCGATCAGTCCAGAGTATTCCCGTCTTCTAACCCCCACACACAGTCTGACGTACAATTCAGTCCATCTTAATTAGAAATATCATTAGTGATAATAGGCAGACAGCTTGTCTCACCCCTTTATTCACTTCATACGACTCGCTGGGATTTCGGTTGTGGAATACATGACATCTGGCATTGTCGTATAGCCATCTATTGAATTAAGGTAATAAAGATTTTAGCACTGCACTCCGTAGTATTGGAGTAGTGTCTAAATTACTTCTCAGTCAACGCTGTCTCGCGATGGCTTTTTTGAAGTCGATCAAGCTGAAGTGATGACTATGCGCAGAGTTGCAATCTGATCAGCACATGATTTGCTTTTCTAGAATCTAGCTTGCTCCAATTTGGCGGTGTTCAGCATCAAGTGCAACTTTAATTCTCTCCAGGATGCTCCGATCTCGCCTAGTTTACTCCGTCTCTAGGTTCACAGCCAGTCATAAGCCGGGACAAAACGAGAGTTTGATGTGTCCATTAAACAAATGTCCATATAATCAAAATGAACCCTGTCACTAATGAACTGAAAGGTAGTCTAAGAGATGAATGTTTACAATAAGACCCTTACTCACAGTTTCATTGTTGAAAACTACAAATTCATGTTCAGGTTTGTCTATAGGAAACTTGTCCAAGAGAACACAGGCAACTTTGCAGCAGTGAATTTTATTTTGTGATCGTTTACAAATGACTGTACAATATCATTGAATTTGTTGATCATTCATCATACATTTGGAACAGCCAAGTGAATAGTCACTAAAACTATTCAAAATACGTGTATGCGACATAAAAGGGAGTATTTCACATCGTTCATCGTTATTTGAGGACTCCAATGACATTTGACCATATTCTGTGTTAGGACGATCCGAGAAACTTCTGACATCATAGGAATTGGAATTTGAACAAAGAGTTTGGTTGACGACCTCATGGTAAGTTGGTGGAAGTGATTGTTTTTCTGCATTATTCGCTGGTACTTTGTTTGATGATTTAACAGGGGAATAAGACTGATCAGTGTTTGTTGTTTTGTATTTTCTAAAGTCATCTGTTGATAGATTGGACTTCAAAGTGGGATAGCAAGTCGTGGAATAACATTCTCTTAGAGGTGAATTAATTACATGTCCATTTAGCTGCTCTGGATCATAGAAAGCATGTGGGTGAAGTAGTTCTCGAAGATGAAGGAGCACAAAGTCGTCATCTGGCAATTCACGGAGAAGCTTTGAGGCTGCTTCTTGACTCCAGCTAGTGACAACCTGATTATTTACACAAACCAACTCATCGCCTTCTTTGATGCCTGCCTTGGATGCTGCTGAGTTGGGGAGAACGACATCCACATACAGTCCCTGTATAGAGTGAAGGAGGTAAAAATAAAGAAATGTATGGTTGTAATATTACCAAGGCACTTTCATTTATATCAATAAGGCACTTTTGATTTTGCTTTTAAGTATAATAATAGAATATATGGAGCAAGCTGTGGTTTGTCACTGAAGTTCTGGAGGACATTAAAGTGGGATTCACAAGTGTTCCTGAATTACGAATATTCAGTAAATTATACTTAACTGTGTGAGTTAAGTCTAGGCTTTAATCTGCAATGGGGAGAATAGTGTTTCCATTGCTATTTGTCCCAGTTTTTACTACATCGTTTATTTGGAACTAAAAAATGTGCACTTTCCATTATTACACTTACAAAACGGTTAGTAATTCCAGAGACGTATAAAGCAGAATTGACGGAGTAACCAACTATCAGTGTCGCCATACAATATAAAACCAAATGTCAGTGTTGACGGTGAAAAGTGGTGTGGTCAGTGTGCATCAGACGAATACACTTGCCATTCCACCGTAGTGGATGAAAAAACTTATTTGGTTGGTGAGAGGTGTCTGTATTTAGTAAAAATGTGTAAAAAATTATCCACCAGAAGTTTGCTGATACAGTCATACCATACCAGTAACACATTTCAAATTTCTGTCAATTTCAGCTCCCTAGGTGAACTGAATAGAAGTTAGATATTAATGAAATGACATATGTGCTATGATAAGTAAATAAATAAACTGTTGCATGATAAGAATGAGTATGAACAGATGAATGGCTGTCGACTGATCAAGATTCTGCATCATGAATCTATGTTAAATGCAGTTCACTTGGCGGGTTTAGAAGCATGATCAGTGTGGTAAATTAACTCCATTTGGATGTTGCTGTTCCCACTGTACTGAATGGTTTAACTACCAAGCTTTCATGTCTTTCTAGTGAACATATTCAGCGCCTACATCAGCATAATTTAATTCTACTGTAATTGTTTAAATCCCACTGTTCAACCACAAACCATTGAACTGTTTTATGATGATTGTGTTTTCCTAAATTTCAAGGTTAGATTTCACACTTACATTATAGATACTTTCTGCGATGAGAAGCCAACTTGCGTGATCTTGTTTCTTGGTTGTTTCGAAATTTCCTCTCATAATTCAACCTAATGGTTGGCCTCTTGAAAGTGGTGGCCAGCTGATGCGATTACTTTGCTAACTTCAATCACGTCAACAGCCATCTCATCCTTTCAGTAAAACATTTGATGTTTGAGATAACATTCAGTCACTGAGAACAAGTGTATCACTTTAATTTTCAGCTCCACCGTCAGATGATTGTCGTCAGTTCTCAATTAAATTACATTACATTCTACACTTATCGCATTCATTCAGCGAGTGGTGTGTGACACTGATCAATCCCGCTTTCCATCTCATCGAAATCAAATGCACCACTTAGTTTCCAAGCATATGACTTTCACATCTTTTAGTGCAGGTTATCATTATCATTGTCTTCGGTCAAACGTTTTAGACGAAGTTTCTGCACAATTATGAACAGTCTCGTCACAGTCAATAATTTTAAGTTATAAAATGACAATCCTATTTTACCAAAAAAATACCACAATGTGAGTTCAAGTTGTAAATAAAACAGATAAACTAAACAAATGTGGTCTTCAGCTGAAGTGATTTAACAAGAAGTACATTGTTTGGCAAGATTGAAAGGATTCAATCGACCAATATATGCGAAGTGTGTTGTTCAAAAATGTTTTTAGTGTAATTAAAATACGCCAGGATTTCGGTGTATTATGCTTTTGTAAGTGAATACAAAGGAAGATTATGTGAAAATTAGGACTGAATTTTCTAAATGAATTAATTACAGCTTGACTATCACTCGACTATATATTGTCAAATGGATTCACTGAGATGAATATAGGGTAAATTTCACTCATACGTGTATGGAAATGAACATTATGAGAAGTTATGCACACCATTCACTTGATTTGTTTAATCACTCATACTCTCCGATGATTCACTGTCCCACTAACCAAATATTTGAAATAGCTTGTATCTGTATTTCTAAATGCCAATCAAAGGTTACAGTATTAGTCACTGAAGCTCGGACAGATCAGGAATTCGCTATCACTTGGATTCATGCTGATTCATAAAACAGCTTATTAACTGAAAGAAGATTGCACCAGCCAAACAACTTTTGCTAATCACCAAAGGATATTTTCACTTTCAGCAGTACTGACTAATGTTGCTAATAACAATTAAGTGAAACTGTAATTAAATCAGAGAATGGGGTCATATTTTATGAGGAGGATTGGTTCTTTTGTCAAATAACTGGAAACTTATATTTGTAACTGCAGATCTATAGTGTCATCCTACATTTGATGTTAAAACTTTGAATATGCAATGAAAAGCGGTATACCTTCCAGTACATTCGTCTTAGAGAGAGAATTACTGGTGTGTTATTGAATCCTGTGATATTACGAGATCGACCACTAGTTCCTGTATTACGCTATGGATGAATGTCCTATGGGATTCATAAGCTGAGAATTATTTATATCTCTTTCCTTCCAGGTATTTATTATCTCCACTAGATGAAATTCCACAAATATGGTGCAGTGAAGTTATAAATAAACAGAGCAAATAGTAGAGAACAGATACCGCCTCTGTTTACTTAGCGAAAATTTATGTAATTGTTTACACAAGTTCATTTTCACCAGAACTGTTGGTAGGTCTGCTTTTGAGAAATGTTACCGATATAGAGGAGTAACTTGAGACATCTATTTTATGGAGGATTTAATCATGAGCTGACATTAGTTAGAGAACCACTGGAAAACCTGGGAGTACTGGACAGCTGTTTTGTCCTAGTTTGGGACTCTTCAGCAGTACGCACCCACCGGGATTCGAACCCAGGACCTTCCGGTTACAAGGCGAGCTCGTATACCATTAAGCGACTGGGACCCGATCCAATGGTTCTTGAATTCTAACTTCTGCCAATTCACGACATCTATTATAAATTAGGATATTTCTAAAGAATTGAATAATGTGAAATAACGAAAGGACGTTGTGAGTAGGTACCCCTTAGCATTACTAAGATTGGATAACTTTATGAAACGTTTTACGAATATTTTATTTTTGATTACAGCTTGATTCCACACAGTATTCTTGGTACAAGTATGGGATTTTTAGTATGGATAACTGTAGCCCAAATTGCAGGCCAACCATAGATATCAGGTGTGCATCGGCAGGGGATCGAACCTTGGACTATGTGCATGGTCGGCGATAGTCCTAACCACTGTGCCACCGACGTGCAAGCTAGAAGGGAGGTATGAATAAGAAGCCTTCATTGTTAGTGGAAAACAAGACAAGTAGTAAAGTTGAAGCATTTTCCGGGGATTAAATTTTTTTAGCTGCAAAAGAAAGATTCCGCTCCAGTTACTGCAGGAGCCTAAGCCCCCTTTATCCGACATTCTGGAAAGATAGTCTTTTTCCCACTCACTATACACTTTTCCGTCCTTCCGAATGTCTTGCAATATTGTTATGAGGATGTCCGTTGCAGTCTCCGGGTCCGTTTTCAATGCTTTGGAAGGAATTTCATCTGATCCTGATACCTTCCCGGACCTGAGAAGCTTATTTTCGCTCACGATTTCTACTTTCGTTGGAGGATTGTTGTCAAGTGACAGTTTTGTGCGTGCTGTTGTTGTTATTTCTGGCAGGTTCCAGGTGTTTTTCGATTCGGGTGTGCTTCAAAGCGACCAGCTTATTATTTCATTTGTTCTTTCTCCTTGGCGACCAGGTTCCCTTGGCCATCTTTTATAGGTTACATATACTTTGATCTTTTCTTGAATAGATACCTGGATATCTGCTATAACACTCTGAGGTACCTTTTACTTGCAGCCTGTTCTGCGTCAGTTGTAAGTGTCTCCTGGAATTTTCGTTTGTCTTTTCTGGCACTTTTCGTTACCACCTTATTCGGTGCGATACAAATAGGGCTCAGCCTTTCCTTTCGTTGATTATCTTCGCAATGAGTCACCTATTTCGCCATCCTCCTCTCACCTGTTAACTTCCGTGTGGAGGCCGTTGAGAGCCATTCCTTGTCTTTCTTCTTCCGTCTTCTCAGAACAGTTGTACACATTTCCTTGAACATCACGTTCAAACAGCTGCTTCCAATGTTCTTCCACATAGGTATCCTCAGTAATGCCACGTAGTGTCCTCGACTTTGCTCTGATGGCTGAAGTGAAGGCGTCCCTTGTAGTTCTCTCCTTCAGTTTCCGAATGTCGAACTTGAATTACAGTGGCCTGTCTCCAGTTACAGGCAAGGCTTTCAAAGTCGCCTGTTAGGTCCCTTGACTTAGATGATGGTCCGAGCTCACACCTGCTCCCCTTTCTAGACGTTATCTCCGACAAACAAGCTGCGTCTCCACTTCCGTAAGCAGCATTGAGATGAAATGTATCTGTTTTGTGGTGTATGAAATCGAAATCCATGTTGTTGTCCTTGTGTATATCCTTGTGTTTGTACACAGGCTGCCTCCGATCACCAAGTTATTGAAGGCACAGAAGTCAGCGAAGAGTTCTTCATCGTCATTCATTTCACCTGGACGGCTCGACCAATGATGATTTCTCTTCCCGTATTGTTTGTTCTCAGTTTGGTTAGTTTGGTTGATATCACTCATTAGAATTTCGATGTCTTTATTTGGGATGTTTACCACAACTGTTTGCAATTGTCTATAGAAATCTTCCTTGTTCTTTTTTCTGAGTTGTAAGTAGCACTGTGTGTAGCACTGTGTGATAGTAGATTTCCGTGCTTCCTTTTGAGTTGATTTTTGCTGGATGAGAAGATTGGTTCTAACTTGTTCAGAGCTTTGGCTGCCACTTTTGTTTTCCTGACAGCCACTCACCTACTCAATTTGCTCGTATTTGTCGTTGGCATAAACTGATTCCGATTTTTTAGCACGGATTTCCTTTAATTTTGACATAAATTATCGCAAAAGAAGAGTTAGCAGAAGTATTAGGTAATTTATACTTCTCAGATTTGTGGCAAAATATTCATTTATTCTTTGGAATCGGCCTGAGTTTCATCATATGTTTGCCAATATGGAGTATGCAAATTATTTGAACATATTCAAGTGTTGGTTTGTAGGGATTTGATTGGTTTCAGGATTTCATCATGAGCTGACATTAGTTAGAGAACCACTGGAAACCCTGGGAGTACTGGACAACTGTTTCGTCCTATTTTGGGACTCTTCAGCAGTACGCACCCACCGGGATTCGAACCCAGGACCTTCTGGTTACAAGGCGAGCTCGTATACCATTAAGCGACTGGGACCCGATCCAATGGTTCTTGAATTCTAACTTCTGCCAATTCACGACAAAGCGTGACCGCTAGCCAATGTCTTCGGCGAGTATTTGTCTTCACACCTGACCCGCTGCACCCTACTGGTCACGACTTCACTTTGAACCCCAGGTAACTACCTACCTGAATAGAGCCAGTCGCCAGTGAGCATCTCATTGCTATTCAAGTATTGTCAACTCATGATGAAATTCTGTAACCAATCAACCAAATCCCTACAAACCAATATTTGAACGTCATATATGCAAAGGACAAGTGGTGACCTGTGTAGACACTGAATAAATCTTTGACTTTAGGATTAAGTGGCATAACCTTAAACCACAGCATTTGGTCAGGTTTGGAAAAACGCCTTACTGATAACAGATACCAATCTAGAAATATCTAGTGAAAGTTGTCCATATGTATTTTATTATTTCTCGTTTTATCGTCGAACATCTGTTTCTCTTCCTAGGATACACTTAACTACTTTATTTTTGGATACTTCAAAATGGAATTGACCTCAATTACTAATCATCATTATGTTCTATTACTGTCGAAAGATAGAAAGAGAGACTGTATTTCAGTTCATTATCTTGTTTTCTGAAAACCGTAAAATAATGTTAAGCTGAAAGCATTTTTCTCTTTCCTCTCACACTGAAATCTTTAAAGATAACGAAACGATTGTATAAAATGAATCTATTTCTTGATGGCACATTATTAAATCTTGACTTCTCTTTTCTACTGACCTCTTCAATATAGTGGTAATGCTTCTGGTGTGCACGTTAAATTCCTTAACGCTTAACAATATAAAAAAATTAATGCTTCTATATTCCTAACTTACCTTTATTCTAAAATATGTTTTGTGTACGCCCTTTTCTGACTCTGCATAACTGAGACTTATTTCTAATTGTGAAATTTATCTACTGTTCTAGTTTTCACGCAAAGTGATGACTGTAGAAGGTAGATAAAATTCAGATAATATTTCTCTACATACTATCAGTTTGTATTTTGTTTTATGGTCCTTCATTACTATTATTATTATTATTTTTATTCGCTTATATTCCGAGTGGAATTTCGGGCTTGAAGAGCACAGCCTCATTTTATTCTGTTCACTGCAGTGCTTCTTTCATTGCTGCACGATTTCACTGAGGCTGTCGTTTCCTCCTCAGACAATCTTCCTTATTTCACGCTCGAACCCACTCTTACTCTGAATACCAAAAAATGCGCACATGGCATTTATCGTTTTATCTGTTTCATTGCTGCAAACTGCTTACGAAATCTTCTTTATTTCCATTCATTGCATAGATTATTCGCTTTAGTGGAGATGAATACCTAATTATAGTAGGGTGATTATTACCTGCGATGTAAAATCTTATCTTCTAATAATAAACTGTATTTGGATAGCGTTATTAGGAATCTAATTTGACAAATGTGATGTATCCGAGTATTGCATTTCTAAAAATCTAAGCACATATTTAATTATGAATTCAGTATATATGAAGAAAAATGAAAAGCTAATTGAATAAAGAAGGTGATATGAGATTCAAGAATGTGAAAGATGATGATGCATCCTACTTTTGGAAATATAATCAAATAAATATTACCACAGTAGGTGAGTTAGGAGTAATAATGAATTGTTGCTTACACACAGGAGGGAGTGCATAATTTTACGAATAGCTACCACCTAAGCGTATTTCAGTGGGCAACCATGACTATATTTAACCGGTCATTTTGGAAACTGTTTTGATAAAAGTCTTCTGATTCATATCAGTTAAGTACTTTGCTATGAACGAAGTTGATATTCTACCATCTGCGTTTGACTCGGTTTCACAGTCCATTTGTTTTCAAGCCATTTGGGTACACTTCCCACTCTGACATGCAATGAGAGATTACCCCTCCATATGTATGTGCGACCACATACACGCATATAAACTGGTATACAGTATGTCGTAGTGTTGTGCCTTGTAATACAACGCGTTTGTGGTTGTGTCAATAATTATAAGTAGGGTTGCATAGTAAGTTTTACGGATGGCAATATTTAGTCTGTCTTAAGATCCTAATATTTGTTTTCCTATTATCGTGTATTTTGATGTGGATATTTTACTTCGGGTCTGAATGAATTGTAGGCTATGAACTAACTGATCTCTACACCGGTTGGAAATCTTCAGAAGATACCTATTTTTAATAACATGTTAATCTTATTTTCTATAGCTTCAGCCGCACGAATATGCCTAATCCTCTTGAAGAGGTACCTAACTAGCCTCCATTATACTGTAATGGAAAAAGCTATGAAAATGTAAAAGAAAAAGACCTGTCATGTAGGTTTTCTTAAACTGACCACATTTTTTGTGAAATTCTCTGTCTAAATCAAAATTATGCCTAGGAATGCAAGTTGGTTATAAACTGACTTGACAAGTGAATGTATGATCAGACTGCTTTGCTTGAAACGTTTCGCAAAAATACGCCACATTTTTCAGATAATCTCCATCTTCTTATAATATCATCCAAATTTATTATAGTTTTCATTGCAAGTCTAGGATTCTGTTACTTAGGGATGTAATCCTCCTTGCCATTGTTTCAGAAACTGGAAAGCTCTCAAAATTATCGAGAAGTCTAGAACATTTGCAATCTCAGCTATATGTACCAGATTTCATACGCCAATTGGAAATGTACTGGTTATACAACAAGTATTCGCAAATATATCGTATTTTCGAAATAAACAATCTTTTCTAATAATGCTATTCAAATTTATAAGAAGGACGAATTGTTTTAAATAACTTCAACATTATATTAGTTTATTTGATATAATGAAGCGATATAGGACTAATAAATAATAAATTATGCTTGAAACCACTTCACTGTGTGTCATTTCAAGTGAACTTATCTAATTTAGATAAATATTATCTTTTAGGAGATATGTCATTGTGGAGAAAAATTCAAAGCTATTTAATCTTCTTTTTACTCCACTTTTAAGCAATGACTAGAGGAATATAGATTATCACTTTGGGTGAGAACTTCTAAATGTTCGATTATTTTACAAAGTTTAGTTCATCTGTTAACATACCTTTATGGAGGAAACAATGAAATTTACTAGAAACTCAAGCACGTTCGAATGAATTATCTGTTGATGTCAAATATGAAAAGCAATAGCATTAGTGATTCCTTAATGTTATTAAGTCATTGCAGTGATCACAGTAAGTGTTTGCAATTTCGATAGAGAAAGAAAGATCAGATATGCAGTATAAAATGGCATCATCATTCTATTTCACAGGTTCTCATCAGCTGCAAACAATCCGAAATTCCAATGGTTATAAATAATAACATTTCATGCTTCATTGTTTGAAAGGTAATAGAGAAAGCATTATAAGGTGAACGCATCCAGAATATAAGTATTATAATTTATAGTTTAAGTTACCATCAATCTATATACTATCAATTAACTATGAAAAAAAAAAAGGAGGGAGACAGAGGACAGAAAACAGAAAAATCTAATAAACAGTATCAATATGGCAACTCAAGAAGGTCAAAGTTCATCAATTTGAAAACTCGTTTAGTGAGTTGAGCTCACTAGTGTGTGTGAATAATCAGTATAATGAAAGTGGTATGGTTACCAAGGGAGTGAGTGATTGACTACACTCACTCTGTGTGTGCATAAGTGTCGTCTGAGACGATTGATTGCAACTGCTTCAGTGAATCGTAGTAGATTCGCTGTCCTTTGTATGTTTAATATTTTGAAGGATTTGGAAATCCGGTCTTTCTGTCTCTATCGAAATTTATAAAGGGAACCAAATGTATGAAATGTTTTCAATTTTTTACAACACTTTATACGATTAAACTGTACATTTAGATGATCATGAATTTCTCAACTTTTACTGTGACTCTTCATGACCTTTAGACTTGCAAACATTTTGGAAGACAAAAGAAGTTTAACTTTCAAGAGCAATGAAGTTGTAAATGACACAATGTTTTTTCTCAGAAAGGTAGATTGAAGGCACAGAATTTAGTCAGCTGATTGTGAAGCAGTAATTTTAAATTGGCCTACAGTTCTATGAAAATTATTTTGTCTTATTCGAAGTATATTTTCCAGGCCTGAAGTGAATTTAAGTAAACCAAACTGTTTAGTTAAACATTCAAAATTTTATATGCATGACCTGAGCAAATAAGCATCTGAATACGTCTCACTAAGTTTTGAGTCTTACTTACGTTTAATACATAAAACAAAACACTTTATTAGCTTATCAGAAGATTACACAAAGTCATTGGATTTTGAGCAAAGTTGTTACGAATGTTTAAAAAGAGAACACTGAACTAGGAGTCCTATGACAGACCAGTGTACACCTACTGGGTGTACCAGAGGAAAAATACTAAGAATATGCATCTTCAATTTGACGATATATTGAGAATACATACGTTAATACATATTTTCCCCAGTTCATCATCACATTTGAGTATTCGGACATATAAAAGAAAAGTCATTCACCGTTTCTTATACAGTATCATTCGTCTTGTTGA
The DNA here is from genome assembly GCA_944472135.2 of Trichobilharzia regenti. NCBI lineage: Eukaryota > Metazoa > Platyhelminthes > Trematoda > Strigeidida > Schistosomatidae > Trichobilharzia > Trichobilharzia regenti. The sequence continues at coordinate 38,245,813 of OX235270.1, forward strand.
GTGACAATGTTTATCGACACTTAATTTTTTATTTAATAAATGTATTCAGTGACACCAGCTGGTGGCCCTTAACAAAAATTGGAGTGTGGAGTATTTTCATGTTCAACTGCAAACCAGGGAAATTGATAAAAGTCATTAAATGAGGTGTTGTTCATGGTAGACATCGCTTTATCTAGGGAAGTTTCATTGTGACGTTTTCTGTAAGCCTTCCTCATAAGCCTTTCTTGTGAATGAAATTCATTCAATTAAAGTAACAGCGTGAAGTAACAGTTAGCGAAATCTCATTACTCCATAAGAATTTACGTTCTTTTGTAGCCTTCTTTAAGGTATTTCATTTCACGAATTCATATTTTGTTGTAGATGAAGGAAGACGTTATTACTAGCCTGAAGAATGTAACTGCTGTTATGTGGTTTAAGAAATAAGTTCTACACTTACACAATTTTATGTAACTTTCAGAGGTCTTTCAAATGTAGGACATTTTACTAACTTTTGCATGTATATCTTAACCAATGAGGTTGAAATTTGGTGATTCTTTTTAATCTAGTCTCTTAACTGTGAAACTAAGTATTTCACAGACGGAGTGGTTTTCTGTATTCAAGATTTTTGGAAGAACTGAAATTTGCTTTGAAATTGAGAGAGTCAAAGTTATTTCAAGTGAGTTAGTTTGAATTAATCTAAAGGGAATTCTTTAAGGTGTTAACGTTAAACATTTATGGTCTCAAAATAACTTGTACTTTTATGGGTATAAAGGATAAGGCTTTGGACTTCACCATTTCGGTTTCTTAAAAGTTGTTTGCTGATAAACCACCTTCAGGTCTGCACCCATTCCGGAATAGGCTCTCCAATGCACAACAACGAAGGGACTCCAAAGAGGACAAACTGCTTTCTTGTACTCCCCTGCTCCTAATGATTCTCTAACTAATTTTTGGTTTTGTTGGGAAGTTCCCCTCGATATATGTTATATCTCAATAAATTAGTATCATTAAGTTTGTTTCGGCCATATAATATCTCGAATTGAGGTCTGTTGTGTATGTATTAGTTTCCTAACCAACTTATAACACTCTATACACTTTCAAAATTATTCATTCTTCCAACTTCACAAAGATTAGCAAGTGTGATCTGTGACATACCAAGCAAAAGGAACTGCTTTCTTTTACAGGGAAAGGAGGAAATCTCTTCGCTTACTGTTGCTCCAAGTGTTGAATAATGTATTTTATTTGCAGTCTGAACAGTTATTCTCACGTAAATAATTCCTGATAAATACTGGAAGCTTCATTAATTATGCGTGCTAGAGCCCAGCATCTATAAAAGGAACAGCTAAATAAGTAATACATTATTGAGCGCAGGCTACTTTTCACCATGTTGACATTTGACCAGACATCGGCTTACTTCAGTCTACAAATACTGTGAACAGCAAAACAGTTAAATTTTCAAATCTCTCATTTTGCAGCTGTATTTCTTAGATGAGCATCATAAGTGTTGGATGTAATCAGTGATTCAAAGCGTCAGTGAACAAATTTGAGAGCTGTAAATTCTATCCTAATTATTGAAATGTTTGCAACTGACTGATAAATTCAAACTAACACAAAAAGTGTAAGAAATTCAGATATCACGCAAGGAATGAAAAAAGCGTCTGTGTGCTTAACGCCTTCTCTAGCAAATAGGACCGACATTTAGGACAAACATGTTTCTTAATAAGATCCAATTAACTTCTTCACAAAAAAGACAAGCGAATCATCAAAAGGGCGCATTTCATCAGTTTCGTTTACCATAGCTGTACAATTGCAATTATACGCAGGTTTCTTCGTGAGGTTGAAAATAATTTTAACTTTAAGATGAACAGTAATAATGCGGAGTTACTAGTATTAGTGAAAGTTAACTAGAAATTGGTGAAAGTATTACAAATATGAATAATCATATATATGAAGAAATCATAAAACAAGTCTCAATGCTTAAAGTACTAACTATTATCAAAAATGATATCATTCTATTTCACAGGTTCTCATCAGCTAACTGCAGACTACCTGAAATTACAATGGTTATATAGATGATAATAACATACTTTAATGTTTGAGTGGTGGTAGAGAAGAGATACTATAAAATTGACGCATCTAAATGAAAGCATTACAATGTTTTTAGTTTAAGTTTTCATCATCCATTTATACGCTTTTAAAGTTGAAAAGAGGGGGAAGGGGTAACACAGAAAACAGAAAAATTGATTAACAGAACAGTGTTAGCTTGTAGATTCACATAGCAACTCAAGAAACAAAAACGGTAACAGTTTATGAGATTAAGATTTGTTCAGTGAGTTGAGATCACTGAATTAGATGACTGATCATAGTCAAAATTCTGTTACCAAGGGCGTGAGAGATTAATCACACTCTCTTTCTGTATACATAAGTCTGGTTTGAGTCGTTTGATCGTGATTGCTTCGGCAAATCGTAGTAAATTTGTTGTCCTTTGTCTATTCAATATTTTGAAGGACCTAGAAATCTCTACGAGATGTACTGCAAATATATATATATATATACTGCAAATTTCGTCTTCCTTTCTTTATCGAAATTTATCAAGAGAACCAAATGTATGAATATTGTCAAAAACACCTTGAAAATAGAATGGAGTTGATATTATGTGAAAAGTAGACAGAATATTTCCGTTTTGTTCACCTAATTACTAATTTGACTGTAATCGACTAATACTACTAAAAACGAGTGTCCAGGAAGTTCCTTCTGTATGCCATGGTTCGGCTTCTCCATTTCAAAGCATGAAGCTTCACTGATACAGATGAAGTGGACATGTAAGGATTTGAGTAGGTTCTTTCTTGACCTGATGATCACTTTGGAGGAATAGACAAAGTGATTAAGACTAGGGGAATTTCCTATTATTGAGTTCTATACAGCTCCACTCTCACGTGGTCTTTACAGTTATAGGTAGTTTTCTGCACATTCTCTGGAAATTCTAAGTAAAAATAACAATACGCCTTGCATTACAAAGGTAAGTGAACTGGTCAACACGCACAGTGTTGTTCATCTGTTGGATCCAGTCGTTTGAGTTATTGTAAATCAGTGATCGATTATAAAACATTAATCTCAAGGAATAGCCCTTTCAGGTGTTGTAAAATCCGTTTTTAGGGACTTTGGCAGGTAGACCACTTTGGAAGCCAAGTTTCATATTAAGCATTTTTCAGAAATAAGGCAGATAAGTAATATTCCGTAGCTTTTGACTGTATAATTTTTTTCGGTGAAATGTACTGGATAATCATTTTACTTTATTTTAATGAATTTGATAAATACAAATAAAGTGAAACAAGATACGCTTTTAGTTCATATACTTGCATAAGTTGAGATATAACGTGTCACACTTATACACAATCCCTTAACTATCACTTTATAGCGTTTTCTAAAGATTCTAAAATGAATGAAATAGATGTTTGTAAGTCGAACGCTGAGTTAACATATTCATCCTTCGCTACTCTTCAACCACCAACTGAATGTGTGAAATTTTTTTTACATGATTGATTACCAATTTTATACATTTTGCAAGCAAATTCTCAGTCTTTCATCGTCTATCTATCTAAAGTAATAGTGATTGATTCAAGTTTTGATTTCATTTCCTATACTTATAGCAGACAATGTGTGATTCAGTCGTGGCTACAGTTAAGGCATGTAAGTAAAGTAATAATTAGTTTGAAAGTAAAAAATATGATTTCACAAAAAGACCACTGTAAGTACATTGTCCACTATCAATCATAGGAAACTTTTGAAGTTAATCAATCCTGGGGATTAAGAAACTTCAGTCTAACAGGTTTTCATTTTCGCTGCAAGATAAAAACACTTTAGACACTTGTTCTCAAAACATTTGCATTCTTGAAACAATATTCTGGTAGATAGGCATTTATCATATGTCTGAATTACCGAAACCTCATGGAGAAGCTAAGAAAGCATCTGTGAAATAATTATCATAGACTGAAAACTTCATGTTTTTCACATATATTTGACTTCATCCATTTTAAGTGAAGTGAGACAGAAAAATGCGTATTCTTATATTTAAAACTTTTGACAGCGTCAGACGTGTTCATGAAATTACTTCAGACAGTGAAAAAGGATGGAAAGATACCCGAAGATTGAAAAAAAAGTCATCTTGTCAAATCATCAAATAAGGGTGGATTAAGCCTTTGCAGGAACTCACACGGCAATATGCTCCAGTTCACTCCAAGTAAAATGTTATGGCAAATCATCGTGGGAAGATCAAACGATACTAAGAGTGGAAGAATTCTCTCATAAAAGACTGGATTCAGGAATGACATTTTATAGGCGAATTAAATTGAAAAACTTTACGTCATCATTAAACAAAGGACAGGACAGCACTCAACTCTGTGTGTAAAATTCATCGTCTTCGAAAAGACATTTGACAGTGATGATACAGACGTAATTTGACAACTGCTCCAACACTGAGGACTGCAGTGTCACAAATATGTGTCAACACTCCTTCAACAGCTAGCTATACAATCGTGATACATTTAAAGTGATTTGAAACAGGAAGCTCACCAAAGCGTTTGAAGAGAATGCAAAAGTAAGACGTAGCTACTAACTGTTGCACATGATACTTCCACTTTCCGTAGACTGGGCCATGTGGCAGACCATTCATCAGAGCGGGAAGGCAGGTTTTAGTTGAACCAGCGAAAGGACTTCAGAAGATCTAGATTTTGAGGATGACTTGTGTCTAGTGTCATACAGGGTCAAGGAAATTCAAGAGGAAACCAACAAGTTGGCAAAAGATCTAGTGAAGACAAAATTTTGAGTAGAATTGCAGAAGACAGAAATGATGGAGTTACCCGACTGCTGACAACAAACACTAATTACTACCAATGGGTAAAATCTGAAGAAATACTTCGATTCCGGTCATCTTATATAAACAACATTGTTTTCCTTACAGTCAGGCCTCATGAATGGGGATATCAGAGCTAGACAGGTTGTGATAAAGGAAACAAAACAAGCGTTTCTTATGCTAGAATTAGTGTGGAAGTTTGCATCACTTAACACAACAAAAAGTATCTGAATATTTTACATTTGTATCAAGTTGGTGACACTACATGATTCATAGACTTTGACTGTGCACCACTGGAAGCATTCCAAAAACCTTTAAAGAAGACTTTCATCAACAGCCTACTTCACTGGCTCGATACTGGAGTCAGTATGGCCAGCTGGGCGAGATAAACAACACAAGGTGGTGGAAAACAAGGGAACTAGGTAATAACTTTATAATATAATTTTTTATAATTTCTCCTTCACGTTCCCCAGTGGAACATACGACCTCAAGCTCGTGGCTTGAAGTTTCTGTAGCAGTGTTTATTTTACAGGATGGGGTTGCTAGCCTCATGCCCAACCTTTCCTCTTTACCAGGATTATTTCTGGCTTAGCGAGGTAAAGTAGTGCGTCGGCCGGTCATCGAGCCCCGGACCATGTGCATGGACGGCGAGCGTCCTAACCGCTATACCACCAACGTCTGCTCAACAAATACGCAGAGGAAAATGGAAATAAATTAGATAAACTCTGAGAAGACTACTGAGTTTTATCACGAATTAGGCCGTCGATTAGGATATGATTGACAACCTATTGGTCGAAAGTCCGAGTGTGACATGGGAAAGATCAGGTAAACCCTGGTAAAATTGACTGCAGAGGAACAAGTGGAGTGGAAATGTACTTCTGAAGTCACATGTTCGACTCGAAACCAAAAAAATCAATAATAATAATAATTGTTATTAAAGCAAATTAAATTTGTGGACTATTTCTTATTCTAAGAATGACCGAATGACTTATCAAGTTGAAATTCAAGTGAGAAGTATGTAATGACTTAGGTCAAATAATGTTTCTTATACATTAAGTGACTTCAGAGAGAATAGATGTTTATTTATGAATGGAATAGTGGTTAAAGTTACGTTACAACTTTGCTAGTGATTATCTGAAAGATTCCAAAGTTTCACAGGTATGTGTGATGTACTAATGACCACCTATTTGTGGTCAGTAATGATGCTTTAACTGCTGTTTAAATTAAATGTGTCCAGCATCACCTTTAAATGGATATCAGAAAACATTTAAGATAATTTGGTGACGTATAAAAGAAAATGATATCATTATGGTATAGACGATATTATTTATGCATTATATCACTAAAAGATCCTACGGAAACTGATGAATATTTTTTTGATATCCATTTCAGGCGCCCTATCGACTGACATTAAGTTTCTAAACAAAGTAATAATTTTAAAAATATCTCAATGTTTAGATATGTTAAGAGTAAAACTTCATGGCTATTATTGAAATGAGCACATGAAATTCGCATGCCCCCCCGGTGATGTGGATTTTAGCCTTATAAATCACACTGTAATTCTACAAACTTTTCCTTTTATTTTGTACTTTTAGTAGCTAAAGTGTCCTACGATATTTCAGTTGCCATCAATGCTCGTGTACAACTATATACTAAAAGACAGAACACAAGCAGCTGTTCACATTAAGAGTAGAAAAGGTTATCTTACTATTTTGTTTTGTTGTTGTCATGCTATTTTTTTTTTGGTAGCAAATTTATTTATCATGTATATACACGGGGTTTTACATCTTAAGGAAGACTACTTTTTGAATCTCTGAGTTGTTCTGCCCACTTAAAAAAGCCATGAAGCATATTATTCTGATTCGCATGCCACTTGACAAATACAGCTTAATAAAAGAAACAAGTAAATAATTTGGGAGAAGAAATCAGATTATTTTGTAACATTAAAACAAAACCTGTTGCATGCTGTTCAGCTTTGTTTACAAGGAGTTATTTAGTGTGTTTCCTTATTTCTTCTTCCAAGGTCTCATCCATGTGCCTTTGTTTCACTTCACTTCACTTGTTTTTCATCTTATTTAATCATTTTGTTATTATTATTTTTGTTTTGGAATTTCAAATTTGATTACAGCACGTAAATCTAGTGTCAACAACTTTTATTTTACATATAGATAACTAGAACATTGAAGTAAGTATACGGCCTCTGCTCATATGCCGAAATTTTAACAGGCTTTCAGTGGCAATCGACAACTTGTTGAGAATACATGTTTAGTCAATAAAAGTAGATGTGCAGCTTTGATGCCTGAAGTGAGAATTTGGTTTGTAAATAGCATTTATCCGGGATTCATATGAGAAACTGAATGTGTGGAAATAATCTAGCTACATTCAGTGATTAGTTTCATTTACTGTGAAGTATGGTACATGTACTTTCAAGACTGGAAGCATCAAAACCAGGCTTCTTACCACTGATTCATTCAAATGCATTATACAGACATTTGTGGAAGTATGTGCGGACGCTGTAATATATACTAAAAATCAATGTGAAGAAATGGTTCATCATGAAATTTCATTTTGTTAATCGTGCACTTATGATGACAAAGTTCTGATGCCAGTATTTTCTATGAAATAGATAGGTTAATCGTCAGGGTTTAAATGGACTTATTAATAAATTCAGTAGATATATGCAATATCCAACTAAATCAAAGTAATAAAAGATGCTTAAACAGTATATAATAGTTATAAGAATAATGAGTATACAGTTACTTGAGAGGGGTGCAAAGTTTGTTGCTATGGTCATAAATTTAACAGTATGCTATACGTGTCCACTCGTCGTACATTTAGATTATTCTTATCCATTGTAGGTTTTTCAATCTGGGAGTTGATTATTGTTTGAAACGACGGTGTGGATTTCCCTCATACTTCCATAAGATACGACCAATAAGTTTAATGAAGATCAGGCAACTATTGGGAAGGTTAACGTTATGTGCAAGTTAGCACATGTGGACTTTATGTCTACCTCGAAAAAAATGCATTTTCTCAAAATTGTACAGGTGAGGTAAATGGAAAATTCAAGAAAAATACCCATCCAGATGTAAATATAAAAGTAAATCGTTTAATGAAGAGTCTCCTTACGCCGAATTGATCCGCTTAGCTGTACAATTGCAATTATACATAATTATTTGTGTACGTGTACACTAGGTTTGTTAGACAAGAATATAAATCAGTAAGAGTTAGTGTTTGCGCCTCCAAAATGTTTCAAAAAGTGTGATGAATGATCGAATTGTGGCGATGTGGGGGGGGGGGCTTAAAATTAGTAAGTATTGATAAGAGGTTATGCCATATGGAAGACACACAGAGATTATTATTATTCCCTTGGCTTCCGAGTGGGACATAGGCCTTTAACGATACATCGCTCCTTTCAGCTATTTTCTGCTGTCCTCTTCAGCTAGGCCCACGATCACCCATAATATCTCATCTCCTCCTGCCACGATTATCTCATAGTCATCCTCGCACCGACGGCTCACTTGTTGTTTCCCATTCAGGTTCCACTTAAGCGATGGTCTGGCATGCGATGTCATTCAATGATCTCCACAGTATGTGCCCATCCATCTTCACTCTCTCGTTCATGTTTATTTAGCACTCGATTCTTGGTTTGTTCGTTCCCACAGTTTCTTGTTGCCAATTTCTTTCTTTGTGGTCGACCATTTCATCTTCAGAATGAAGTAAAGCTGGCTGTTTATAAATAACAACAAAAATGCTTTTTGTGACGCGCTCATCAATTTTCCAACCCACACAGAAGAACTGACTGACTTCACATTTGTGATGAAAATGCAAATATTGTTCTTTATTCTGAGTTAGTACGGAATATTTTCAAACTGATTGCAGATTACTGAAAGCGAAGCTGGTCTTTCCAATTCTGGCTGGCTTTGACATCATCATTCGTGGCACCTGTGGTTGAAGCAATGCCTCCTAGAGAATTGAAGCAAGTGACCTCTTTCAAATTTATTTTGTTGGTAGTGACCGGTGCTGGTTGTTGTTGCTGTTGCTGTTGGTTGGTTGTCTACATCACCTTCGTCTTCTATTTGTTCGCCTGGATTCTTGTCTTCGCTGTGTCCTTCTTAGGCTAGTTTTTTTGGTTTTCGCCTGCAAGTCTTCAATTCTGTTTGTACATAAAACATAAATCATCCACGCACTAAATCCAGATCTCCTAGAGTCTTCTTATCGGTCCAACGTATTCCTGCCGCCTAACTCCAACGCACAGTCTGACGTGTAATTCAGTCCATCAAAATAAGGAGTATATCATCAGTGATAACAGGCAGCCTTGTCTTAATGCTGTATTCGCTTCACATACTTCACTGAGTTTTTGATTACGGATCACCTTACATGTGACATTGTCATTTAGCCAGAAAAAAATAAGATGTTAATGAAAAAGCATAGGTACAAGTGTCCAAAATAAGTTATGTGATAGATAGAAGAGGTTGATAAAGGGATGGTTAAGAAAAAGATGTATAGTTTGAGTTGCTGAGGCCTTAGCGATCTGGATGGAAAACCTTATTTTTGTACACTGAAGAAACTTCGGTATAACTCCTAGTTTCACTACTTGGTTTCTAATTTTTTCCTCCTTCACGTTCTCAGTGGAACATACGACCTCAAGCTCGTGGCTTGAAGTTTCTGTAGCAGTGCTTAATTTTACAGGATGGGATTGCTAGCCTCATGCCCAACCTTTCCTCTTTACCAGGATTATTTCTGGCTTAGCGAGCGAGGTAAAGGAGTTCGTCCGCCAGGGATCGAACCCCGAACCATGTGCATGGTCGTCGAGCGTCCTAACCGCGGTGTGACCGACGCATTTATTGTATTACATGCTGAAAATTACATATTTTGTAGCAATATTACTCTTTTCCACTGTTATTATTTTAATTATTTTTAACTACAGTCAGACGGTACACATGAGGATGTCAAAACCAGCCAAGATAGGAACGACAAGGCTAACCCCTTTACTTCCTCAGAAACCAGTTTGAAAATCTACTGTACTCATCCAGCATAAAAGGGGAACCAAGCAAAAATTTTCAATACCAAATCTTAAGTCAGTCTCTTTTTCTAGAAGGAATGAGAAATTTAGTGTGCCCACGTGTCACAGAAATCATCTCTAACAGACTACTACTGGCGACTTTTATCAACAGATGCCCACTTCGATGGCTCCATATACTACTGAAGAGATCAAATTGACCGGCTGGCCAGAAAGAATTAACAACAAGAAACTCTGGAAGTGAACCAATCACACATGCTGAGGAGACCCGTTGAGTAACATCGCATGTGCCAGGCCATATCGTTCGAATGGAACCCGAATGAGAAACAATCAGTTTGGTGTAATTCCAAAGTTGACATGGGGGAGGAGATGACAGATTATGGGCAACCGTGGCGCAAACCAAAGGGGACTTCAGAGAACAAGGTTCAAATGGAAATGTGTTGGTAAGCACTATGTATATTCCACTTGCGACCACCGGGAATAATAATAATAATGAGTGTGTTGAGAAAATATTGAAATTTTTCAAATGCTGTTTTTGAATTTTTTTTCTGCCATTTCATTAACATCTTTTCCTTAACTAACCCTTTCTGCCTATTTTATCATTTATTCTGAGTACTTGTTTCCATACTGTTTCATTAATATCTCATTTTTTTGAGTGTTTTCCATATTATGTAACCCTGTAGCCACAATATTATTATTTATCACACTTTCCGAAACAGTTTGAAGGCGTAAACAGTTACCCAGACTGATTTTTATTCTTGTCTAACAAACCTAGCGTACGCACATATACAAATAATTATATATAATTGCAATTGTAAAGCTAAGTGAATCAATTTGTTGAAATACTGAGGGTTGTTGCACACAAGGGATAACAGAATGTCCTGGTAGGGATGAATGTCAATTTTAATTTTTACGAAAAACTATACAAAATCACCTCTCTGTTATCTACAAGCTTTTGTTTTCCGCAAATCTAGTGTAGGGAATGCAGAATGCGTTCATCCAGTAAGAATTTATTATCATTTTATTGATCATTTCAGTAATCCTACAAATATCTGAAATTGTGCTTTGAAGCTAAAAAGAGGTACGTAAACTGAAAGTCCTAATCTATGATTTTACCTCTTAGTGAGTAATTGACTACGATATTAGACCATCGAATATAATGAGTCGTAGTTTGGCATTGCATTTTAAGAGCTGAGGAACTGAAAACACATCTTCGATGATAAGTGGAAAAGTAGTAAAGGCGAGATTTATTGAATCTATGCACCTCGATACGACTGGTAGTTTTGTTTCTTTGGACACGTTTTATACAGCACCATGAGTTAAGTGTTTGAGAGATCCCTGCTGAACAATCTGATCACAATATTTACTTTTACGAGTTAATCACGAATCGATATCAATTAGAGAACCATTGAAAACCAGGGAATACTGGACAGCTGCTGTTTCATCCTAGTTTAGGGATCATCGGCAGTACTCACCCACCACCAGGGTTCGAACCCAGGACCTTCCGGTTACAAGGCAATCTCTTATAGCATTCAGCTACTGAAACCCGATTCAATGGCCAATGAATTCCAACTTCTACCAACATTTAAACTTATTTAGATGTTTCGACTCGCTTTGTAATTATTATCATTATTTTGACATTAGCGTATCACATGTTGATTTGATTCATATTTTTGGTGTGTGTCCCTGTTTAATCCCCCAGTTTTACTGCTTCTCTTTATAGTTGTGTGTACACTGGCACTGTGTTATACAATGTGATTTTGTTTGAATGAGCCAAGCTCAGTCTGATCTCTAACTGTCTGCAGGAAACATTGGTGCGTGATTCTTGTGGACAGAATCTTTGATCGCACCTTGGGAATACTGTACTACTAACTAATTTTATCAAACAGTGCTTATTACGTGCTTAGAAGCCTACACTGTGTGTGTAGCTGATTACGTCACTTTCAAGGTAGTTCTGAATATTCTGTGTAATTATTATTGAGTAGAACCAAATACAGATTCCGGTCACAAGTGATCGTCTTTCTGATGCCTCTAGCAGGTCTTGTGACTATGCGTTACTCAAGGAAATTTCGGACAGCTATACAGTAGGACTCAAGGATTGATTCTTTGTGTTTAGACCATAACGAGTCGGTTTCAGCCTCTGCAATCACTACCACTCAAATAACACAACCAACAGAATTAGCAACTAATTTGTAACTTGGTTTCTTTTATTAGATAATAGCAAGTAAACTCATGTGTTCAGAGTTAAAACCTATGAGATCTATGTGAAATCAGTTAAGTTAATAAATTCTTTATACATATTTTCCTTTCTGGTTTTGTATATCACAACAAACTACACACTTGAGGTTTGGAGATTTAAGGAAACGTCTGCACTTACTTATCTGGCCAAAATTCACATCTGCCTAGTTTTTTTTATGTTTCTATCAGAGGTTGTGTTGAAGAGAAAATTCGAAAGAAAGGTATAAAGCTTACTGTGAACTGTTACATAAGTTCAAGATAATTAGGTTTGCAGTAATCTGCGAGGATTTTGAATGAAGAAATAAACTTTTTGTTTTATCTAGATTGTATAGGCAAACACCTGCTGATTAAGTGTACTTTGAATTCATATCTCCTGGTATTTCATAGCCGAAATATCTGTGATGTTGTTTTGTTGCCGGGGGGGGAGCTTGTTATTTTTTGGTTTGTTATTTATTAACATCAATTTTTTTATAGTCGATAACTGTTTTCCACTTATCAACATGTACACAAACTAATGTAACAAAATTCACTAAACTGCTAGGGATATGCAGGATGTTGGGAAGAATAAAATTAGCTATTTTGAATAATTTAAGCGAATTTGAAGTGAGAAACCTTTTGCAATTTATGTCCAATAAAGGATATATGATATTCATCTTGGGAATAGGTTGCATCTAATAGGCAATTATGAATAATCCCATGCGATATATATCCAAACCAAGTTAACTTTTAACAGTTTGAAAAAATTTGGGCATTGGGCATATAATATTCATTATAATAAGCGTTTTCTTGTATTTCTCAATGAATGAAAAACAAAACGATATAGTTTTTAATGACGTTTCGCTATTTAATGCCAATAGCTTTATCAAAGTATTATTAAACCAGAATTTACTAAAACTGAGCTTATATATGACAACTTAATCATCGCTCCTCAACATGGGATCATTCTCTGCGTTGTCAGATTAACCATTTGGTAAAGATAAGAGCAGAGACGTCAGATAATATCAGAAGCGTACTCAATAAGCTCGACATCAGAGTTTTCTTCAAAACATCAGACACACTGCGAATTGACCTAGTTCATATAAAAGACCAAATCCCTGAAGATTCTCTATCTGATTGCGTCTATAAAATAAAATGTTTGGAATGCGATGCGTTATACATCGGACAAACATCGGGATAAATCAAAATCAGAAAAAATGAACACCCCAGGGGCATCTGTTTGACAACCAAGAAATCCAGTTGAACTAGAAAAGCTTGAAAAATCATCAGTCATAGGTGGCCAGCACGCTATAGAATCAGGTCACAAATTGATTTTAACAGTATTGAAATAATCCAGAAAAAATTTCAGAAATCATAAATAACGTCAAAAATCAGAAGCACATCATATCAAATGGAACCCAAATTGTCTGAATAGGAATGATGGAATAAAACAGAATTTTTGACCTGGTTATAACACTCCCTTTCCTATGAAATGACAAGATCAACACGAATGTGATAAGCAATTTCATTATGTAAACACATGCTACCTTTACAATTTTGCACATTTATCAAATCCAACAATCTATATCCGGTTTAATTGTTTTTATCAATTGGCCAATTTAACAACGCAAAAATGGTCCCGTGCTGAGGAACGATAATTCAGTTGTCATATATAAGCTCAGTTTTAGTAAATTCTGGTTTAATAATACTTTGATAAAGCTATTGGCATTAAACAGCGAAACGTCATTAAAAACGATATCGTTTTGTTTTTCATTCATTGAGAAATACAGGAACATTTATTATAATGCTCTCATGTGAATTTAAGCAAAGTATATTTTCTGCATGCTCACTTAAACTGGAAAATGAATCATTTGTTTGCGTTAATGCATATATATATAAATCCTAATCACAGAATTAAAAAGTTGAAAATAGCATTGTCATTAATATGAATCATGTTTCAATCGTTTAATTTGAGTCAATGAAACCGATGTTCCTATTTCAAATTCTTAATAACCGTAGAAATATACTTCCGTATTTCTAAAAAATTAGATGCATGTTTCAGATATCTTGATACTTTGAACACGTCGTATCCAGAAGGTATACTCCATGTAACGTATGTAGCCATGTACCTTGTATCAAAATTTGAGAACCTTTAATTTAAATTTTCTAAAAAGACAAAATACGTATATTACCAAGCAAATTTTCAGTATCAAGTATTGGATTGCAGGGATTTAATTGGCTACAGATTCGATCACGAGCTGACATCAGTTAGGGAGCCATTGAAAAATTTAATGTAATCAACAGCTGTTTCGTTATAGCTTGGAACTCTCCACCATTGAGCACCTACTGGATTTTGAACAGAGGACCTACCGGTTACAACTCCGGGTCATAGACCATTAAGCTAGTGGGACTCGACCTAAAAATCCATGAATTCCACCTCCTGCCGTTTCGTCATACACATTAAGCACAAATTCCAGATAATGTCACGAATTGGCAGAAGCTGGAATTCATGAACCTTTGGGTCGGGTGCCAGTGGCCTAATCGTCTACCAGCTCGCCTTGTAGCCAGAAGATCCTGAGGTTCGAACTTAATGGTTGTGTACTAAGGAAGAGTCCCTGATTGGGTCAAAACTGCTGTCCACTACTCCTAAATTATTTGGAATTCTCCGATAAGTTACTCTTCGTCGAAGTGCTCGTTTTGGCGTTTTCATGAATACCTCGTTGGGGATAATTCATAAATAATTCAGAAGTGTGAAATAAGCACCAATACTTCTGTCGTCATTGTTAACTTAGAATTGGACTGAATGCTTTGCCTTTCACTTTATTTCGTAGAATGTAAATTTTATTATTCAGCAACTTGTGTTGAATTTCGTTAGCGAGAAAAATAGGCTGAAGCTTAAATATCTGTATACAAACAATGTAGGCTGTGATCTTTTATTGCGAATACACTTTGAAGGATAGTCAGCTTCAGAGTCTTACTGTTTCTCGGTAATTTCATCAACATGAAAACCAAATATTGATGTGTATCGTGTGCGTTGACGTCATATGAATAGGCTCCTTAAAGAATCACTTTCGCTAGTGGCTCACAGAGCAAATAAATTAACTTTGTGAAGAAAAAGGGTTAACAAATAACCACATTTTTGATGTATCTGCCATAAGCTGTGAACCGAGATTGGTGAATGCCCGCATGCTTATTTATCATGCAGTAATTTATAAAGGGAGAGATTTTCTGCCTCTACCGTTTTATACACATTGCTGAAGCAAACGCATATTCCAAAGCGAATCATCTCTTAGTTTATTAGGAAGTAAATATTAGAGGAAACCCATAAGCCCTCTCACATAGACTTCTAATTTTGATACGATAATGAAGATAGACCCTAACAAAAAACTGAAGGGTTCTGTTTGTTGTTTTTGTTTGCTTTGTTGATTTCAAATAATGAGAAGGGAAAGTCATCAGATCTAGCTCCCAATAACCACATGCATCAAGAACTTACTACTTGAGAAGCACAGCATCCACGCTTATTCTATACAAGGTTTGAAGGTTAATGTTTATTGAGGATAGCTAGAGTTCCTGCATTAAGGTCTGGAAGCCAATACAAGACTAATTTTAACCAGTGTAATGTTGATAATGTTTTTTTCTATTTACCTTTACTGGATTAATAACTGTCGACCCCAAAGAAGCTATTGAAAAGGTTCATTTGATCAGGAAATGCTCTTGTTTACATTATACTGTGAGGATATTTCAATCAATATTTGATGTCTTTATTACGAAAGGGTGATAATCACGCGAAAATTCAGGGTAACAACTAAAGGATGGAAATAACCACAACTCAAGTAAATTAAAAATTAAAACGGTTGGTCAAATAATGGGATGTTTAACTGATGCAAAAATACTAATTAATGGCAAATTACGTTATTAAAAACAGTTATATATAACAAATTAAAGATAAAGCAGCCAAATTATGTATGTAACTATGAAAGTGGAGAAGGATTATGGGTATTTTTTTCCTTTCACGTTCCCTAGTGGAATATCGGGCTTCAAGCTAGTGGCTTGAAGTTTCTGTAGCAGTGCTTAATTTTACAGGATGGAGTTGCTAGCCTCATGCCCAACCTTTCCTCTTTACCAGCATTATTTCTGGCCTAGCGAGGTTAGGGAGTGAGTCGGCCGGGGATCGAACCCCGGACCATGTGCATGGTCGGCGAGCGTCCTAACGGCTATGCCACCGGGTATAGATGATGTAAATAAAGTGAATGGTCGTATTATACCTTATCACTTAAATGCAACTTATCCAGCTGAGTTTCTATGGTTTTCGCTATATGCAAAAGAGGGACTCGTAAATCAAACTACATTTTGTAAATATATGATATAAGAAAAAGGCACAAACAGCGAGGAAAACTTTATTTTCGACGATTCATTTTCATGAGCCGCACAATCGTAATTAAAGTTAACAAAGAAATCTTTGGACAAATCAGATACTGGTAAATTTGTCCTCGAAAGATGTATTACGTAATGTAAGGTATAAGAAGGGATGACTAACTGTAGGTTAGAAAAGAGGCAGGAATTGGCATGACTTAATAAGTGTGAAATAATGACTAACCAATAAGCTAGTGTAGAATGGATAGGAACTAATGGAAAGGCAATATGGTGTTTTTATAAAACATCTGTATGAAAAAGAAATGTAATTAATAAACAGTATTAGAGTGGTGGTAATAAAATATGGATGATGGGAATAATATTGGTAATAAAATAATAATAACGATAATAAAATTACGTAATAAATAAAGAAGAAGCAAGATTTTTGTAAGAACTTTACTCTAGCCACAGTAGGGAGAGAGAATGTGTGTATCGCTTTTGAATTCAGAGGTTCGGTCTCATATCTCGAATAGCTAATGATTCAGCTACGTACAGATGGCGTGTGCGAAGTCCCTTTGTACGATATTGAGGGACTCTGTGCAACACTGTGAAGCATTCATGGGGGGATGCTTGGTGTCCGGAGATGACAAGGTGTTCGATGTTAGAGCTGCTTCTATTCTTCTTTTCTCCTCTGGCTAACCAAGTTGGACCGTTTTCCAGAATACGTCTGTGGACTTGACGTTGTGTACGACCAATATACTTTGCTCCACAGGAGCAAGTAAATTGATAAATACACAATGAAGTGGCCGAAAGCGGTATCTTATCCTTAACGTTAGACTGGATTAACTGTCTGCTGGAGAGTGTGATAAGTAAGGTAGCTGTTAGAAATGTCTTCTTCAAACATTTAGAATGGCAGTTTCTGAGAATTTCCACTGTGATGTCACCTTTGAATCCCAGGTTCATGAAGAGAGTCTTCTTAAGAACCATCGCGATGTCTGACATCGGAGGCTTCTCCTTCATGTTTTTGTCGATGAATCTTGGTTGATACCCGTTCTCTGGTAGGGTTTCACGTAATAAATTTAATTTTTTCTCAATCCTGTCTTCCGAACAGATTTTTCTAATTCTTGAACACAATGTACGTACCAGGTTTCTCTTTCGGATCAGTGGGACAAAGCTCTGGAAGTTGATAAAATGTCCAGTTCATGTTGGCTTGCGGTATATCGACCTTTAGATCGTACAGTCGTGTCTTCTGGTGAGTAGTACATCGAAGAATCGAAATGCGTTGTTCGATTCGTGTTCTAAGTTGAATCCTATTGGTACTATCATTGGTGGGTTCGCTGTGTTGTAGGTTTTGAGGAGAGAATCTAAATCAGATTTTTCATCACAGATTATGAACATAGCACATATGTATCTCCTGTATAAGTGCGGTCGACTTATCAAGGGATCGAGGATGTTGTTTTCGAGACTCACCGTGAAGCAGTTGGATAGGAGTGAATCTAGAGGAGACCCTATGGCTACCCCATCTTTCTGTACATAGAATTGGATATTGAACTTACATCTGAGAAGAAGTTCCTTCAGGTAGTTAATGGAAGAGGAACTTGTAGGTTGTTGGTTTCGATATAACTACAAATGAAGCATATCGTTTCGGTTGGGGGGGTACTTGTGAATAGAAAGGCGATATCTAGTGAGATATATGTGAGATATATGATAAAAAAATCTTAATTCTTTGTTAATATAAACTTTTCAGAAATATAATCCAGTGTTGTTTAACGTCTGTGCAGCAGAGCGCTCATGAATATAAAATAATCAACCAAGATTCATTCTTAGGCATTCCTAGTATTGTTTGGTTGAACTCATATATCGTTTTGAATGTTCAAATGTGGACAACTTCAGATAGTTAATTAGCTGACTGCTCATTACTGTTTACAATCTCTTATTTTTGAAGTTATTCAACAAATTATTATTATTGACATTGTTTTAAAACTGGTTGAACTCCTTAACAGAACAGGGGAAATCAATCGACGAAGTCGTGAAGCTACAAAGACTGAGATGGTTAGGACATGTGTTACGTATGCCAAGCCATCGCCTCCCTCGACGAGCAATGTTTGCGGATATAGGGTCAGGCTGGAAAAAAGCTAGCGGCGGTCAAACAAAGACTTGGCACCAGTCAATGAAATCCACAACAGTTGGTCTAAGCCACGTAGGACGGTGTAGACTTCCAGGCTGAGGTCCTCGGGACGGTAAAAATCTATGGTTGGAAACAATTGGTGACATGGCTCAAAATCATTCTCAGTGGCGCAGATGCATCCACTCCTTGTGACTTATGATCTCCAATGAAAATGTTTTGTTCTTCGTTATTACTCCTCCTTTGTCTCACACCTCTGCTCCCTGTCTTTATTATGATTTTCTTGTACTTTCTTCTCTTGCTTGCTTCGCGTGCTACACGGAGTGTGGCGACTTGAACTTCAGCACATTTGTGCAAAGTTCTATGTCGAAAACAGACAGACAGACAGTCTTTGTTTGGTTCATGCACTTTTTCACAATCTATGCAATACGGGTTCCGTGTGAAGACTATACATTGTTCACAGGACTGTTAAATCCTTAGTTTGATGTTGTCTGAGACTGAAATCTACTTCAGCTTTATTTTACCAAGGTAAATGATGAGCATGCATAATAATAAAAATCCATTTTGATTTTTATTGTCCTAATTTTAAACGTTATTAAAATCTTGTAAATAATTCCGTTAAATGTCACTGCCTAACGTCACAAAAAATGATAACAGACAGCCAGTCTGTCTAATCTGAACACTTGAAATTAGGCTTAGACTGAAAAATACAATCTGTTAGAATGGTACCTTAAGCTGCACAAAATCCCAAGCTTAACATTAAGTGGGACCGAATGCACTGTCATCAGTTAGGTTCCATCCTATATCTCATAACTAGGATATACTGCAGGGATAATACTGGTTACAAGAAGGGATGTGAAGGTAACAATATTATTTGATTTTTCACAGGGAGTTTTCTCCAATCACTTATAATTTTTTTCGTTAACTATATCTTCTTGGACTGAAGCAGATTTTAGACACTACTTTTAACTAGCTTAAATTTCTCCCTAACACGTGAAAAATGTCTTAAGTTTGCGTGATGGCTAATGCACTGTGATAGACTGTGTCTGTAATTTACAACGCAAATAAATGGAACCTGTTCTGCCTTTGGCTAGAATTTTCATAGTTTTAACATACCTGCTGATTTACATAATGTCAGTCGACCAGAGGTTCTAGACTTAGTGTACAGCGCTCAGGCAATTACCCTTATATAGTTATTTTCACACGGAGTTCAAGTTTAAACAAACGAGTGAGGCTTAATTACGTAACTGTTATGCCATTGTATGCATACATTCACATTGTTTAAACGTGAACTCCCTGCGCACAAGCTATATAAGCGTTGTTTTCTGAGCATTGTTCACTAAGTTTAGAGCCTCCTGTCAACTGACATTATGTAAAATTTGGAAGTATGTTAAACCTTTTGTGTACGTAAACTTATTAATTCATTTAGGCTGTAAGCAGCTGATGAGAAGCCAACGAGATAAATGATAGTACCATATATTTCTGCGAAATCTGCAAAATAATCATCTTTTGTGCATAAAATGCTCATTCAGTTTTAATCACTGTTGTAGCCCTTTTTCTAACGGATATTTAGGATGAGCTTTAATTCTTGTTTATTGCATGATAGATTCAAAGAGTAAATTATTTTAGTCAAGTTTAAAAAACTTAAAGACAAACTTCAGTTTAAAGCGGAAAAAGGTTTTTCGAAGAAACAGTAATTCCCATTACTTAACTACGTCCTGTTTCTCACAGGTCTTATGAGATCCATGGATGACTTCCTACCGAAGACAAGCTTAATCAAGAAGCGTTCTTGTACGACAAAAGGAAATTGTTTCAGGAAGAAAACTAACAAAAGCTTTTTTCTACGCACTTAGATATTTGACTGGAAACATTTTCTTAGTCACGTCATCAACACGTTTGTCGTAAGCAACAACCCAGAAAAAATGGATACTGTGTGACTTCTTTCCTAAAAAATGCAGATTCCCGTGTTAATTAGGGGATAAAACATCCAAAGACAATCATTCTGAGTTTCTTTCGTATTTCAGGTTACTACCACTACTGCTGTCTAACCACTACTCATGCGTTTGTGGTGTGTTTCAAAACTGAAGAATACTTTAGGGGTTGTAATAAAGGCTTTTTTGTATTTCCCAATGAATGAAAAACAGAACGATATTGTTTTTACTGACGTTTCACTATTAAGTGCTAATAGCTTTCTCAAAGTATTATTAAACCGGAATTTACAAAATCTCAGCATATATATAACTCGTCATAACACAACTAACCCTTACAAACCAAACTATAGAAAATTAATCTGATACTCGCTAGTGACTTGATACAGGATGGAGTTTCCTGGAGTTCTAGTGAGAAGTCATGACCAGTGAGATCCAATTAGATGTCACGTGTGTGGATGGATGTCCCACCAACGACAATGGTTTGGGTGGCGCTAAATCACGAATTGGTAGAAGTTAGAATTCACGAGCCATTGAATCGGGTCCCAGTGGCTGAATGCTATACGAGATTGCCTTGTAACCGGAAGGTCCTAGGTTCGAACCCTGGTGGTGGGTGAATACTGCCGATGATTCCCAAACTAGGATGAAACAGCAGCTGTCCAGTATTCCCTGGTTTTCAAAGGTTCTCTAACTGATAACAATCCGTGATCAACTCGTAAAAATATAACAAAGAGTTAGGGGGTAAGAAAAAAACATATATATAGACTTAGTTCAACTTAAAAGGACATATTGAAAGTCAAAATAACAATGAAGATCGTTCAAACTAAATATCAAAGGTAATAGTATATCTGTTATTATATCAAAACAAAGTTTACTAACGAACGATGATCAAGTTAGTAAACTTTGTTTTGATATAATAACAGATATACTATTACCTTCGATATTTGGTTTTAGTGATCTTCATTGTTATTTTGACTTTCACTATGTCCTTTTAAGTTGAAATAAGTCTATTTTTCTCACCCCTTAAATCTTTGTTATATATATGCTGAGATTTTGTAAATTCCGGTTTAATAATACTTTGAGAAAGCTATTAGTATTAAATAGCGAAACGTCAGTAAAAACAATATCGTTCTGTTTTTCATTCATTGAGAAATACAAAAAAAGTTTATTGTAATGACTATCATATACCCACTGTTCAAGCATTGCAACATACCCAATGCCCAAATTTTTTCAAACTGTTAAAAGTGAACTTGGTTTGGACATATACAACTTTAGGGGTTGCTTCGTCAGTTTACTCTCTAATAGTTACGGAATAACAGAAAGTTCTAAGTGTAAAGAGAATACTTCAATAGTCTTTTATTTGCACATATCACATCAATTAGTCTGCAAGTAAGTTTGCTCTCTTGAAACGAATAATGTACTATTTATCTTTGAAGAGATAACTGTATACGATCGTTTGACAGCATCACTGTCAGAATTCAAGCAGAAAAATAGAATGAATAGTACATATACACTTTTGACTGCAAAATTACATCTCTTTCATTCTATTAAATCTTTCAGCGTTCAGTGATCACTGGTATGATTTCAGACTGATAGATGAATCTGTTGTTGATGACCACCGTAAAAATCAGACTTAGAGCATTTCTTAATTTTATATGGTGATGTACTATAATTCCATGCGTTAAGTAGGATTATCTTACTGACAGATTTCACTGTTGCAGAATGTCTGTCATTAGTTTATATCCATGCAGGAGGACGTTTTCTGGAAACTGATGCAGCATGCGTCCGAAGAGAAATTATCAGAGCTGCTCTTAAATACGACCTAGAGTTACCCTAATTTCATATAATCAGGTAAGTAAGAGGCTGATGTGTGCAGTATAAGTGTGAAATTTAAACAAAAAATATAAACATCTGTAAATAATTTCCTTAAACTAAAAAATTTTCTCTTATCTTTTATAACCACCCACTTCTATGCATGTTACATCACGAATCAATCTATACCTATGGATCTTTTTTTTGGATATTTATGATTGATAGATAAGTGTATTGTTTATATGCTTTTACTGGCTAAAAAGTTATCAGTTCAAATAATAAATTTAAACATTCCTGTACACGTGCTTTTTCTTATAGAAATGCCTTTGAAAGAAAAAAAGATGTGCGTAACTACTTCCTCTCCTTTATTATTCTTAACTTGCGTAGTTTAACCAGTGGGCAAGCATTCATTTCTAAGAACAAGCAAAAACCACTACTCACGCATATAAGTGATATGCATGGCTAAAAAGAGGTCAAATACCTTTACAATCAATAAAGGGAACGCTGAGACATTAGTATACGAAAACAACTCCCAGTATATGTATAGATCTAAATGTTTTTTTACTATTGTTAGTGTAAAAAGCGACAGTACATCATATAGAACTCTATAGGAAACTCTTCATACTTTACAAATCGTAGTTGAGAAGGCATTTCGAAACAAAACAACTCTTTTGGATGACATTAATGAAAAATATGCTCCTGGAGATAAAATCTTTCAACTGTATTTTTATAGAATAAAAACTGAAATATTTGAGCATACATTCGTTTAGAAACTGTGGAAAACAGAAGAAGTTTACATCTGATGGCTAACACTTTAGTAAGTAGAAGACTAAAGACAACTCAAAAGATTACTAAAGTTGCAGTATCTTCATCATGTCTAAACAGTATGGTGGTTTAACTTGTAATCACATCAAGCAACACTCATGAAAAACAAATAGTAAAAAAGTACATTGCATAGCATATACTGTAATGCCATGAATTTAGGGTATCGTTTAGAATTTCTAGAATGGTTTAGTCATTTGTTTTTGGAATTAATAATTCGTTGAATTTTGTAATTCTATTAATTTTACGAAATATCCATTGTATCTGAAGTGAAATGTCATCCTTCACGATATTTATCCTTCCTGTGTTCGGTACCACTTAGCATAAATTAAATGATAATTTATCTAACCTAAAAAACAAACACGAATTTTTCACTAGTTCATTAGTTAACTAATCAGTCCTTAATCTACAAAAAGAGGGAAGGATGAGCTCGAAGAAACTTTAATGCTCAGAGAAAAAATTTTAATGAACTTTGTTGGCTGGTGGAAGCCTTCGGGTAGATAGTCAGTCGATGTGCCTTCTTTCAATAAAACTGAAATGAAGCATTTGGATGTGGAATGTCCGCACGATGTCAGGATCTGAGAAGGCTCCTCAGAATGAGAAAGGAACAAACAGATGTAGCATGGAATTGCTGCGAATCTGTGAGAGCAGATGAAGTGGAAGTGGGTTCTTTGAATTGACAACTGAAGGATCAGTAATCTACTCCAGGCACTCAGACGAAAACTAAGAGCATACCAAGGAAGTGCCTATTGTGATATCACCAGTGGCAGCAAAAGCTTCACACAGCGGGAACCAAACTCCTTCACAATAATGACATCATGATCCTATTCGACAGGTAGAAGAGTAACAATTATCCAACGTTTCGCTCCTGTAGACAAAGCAGATCAATAGAGAAAAGAAGGAAGAATTCTAGGCGCTGGTGGACAATTCCAAAAAAGGCGACATCATAGTGATAACGAGTGATATGAATTCCGAAATGGGAGTAAAAACACAAGAAGAGAACTCATCAAGGGTCAGAAGGTTCTTCTCAAGATAAGCGTGAGTGGCGAACACGTCATGGATTTCTTTACCATCAGTGCTTTGCTTATAAGAGGCAGTGTGGATATGCACAGTTATACACGTAAAACCAAGCGGGTTTCTCCAGAACGAGTCATTAGAAATCAGATAGACATCATGTCAATCTCAAGGAAATGGAGACGCTGCCTACTGGAAAAAATATCGAGTAGGGGAAGATATGTGGGTTCAGATTATTACTAGTGCAAGCGACCTTGATGATTAAGTTGAAATCCTTCAAAGCAACTGGAGTTAGCTCATAATTCAGGTTCAACACTCAAAAACTGAAAGACAAAGCCACTAAGGATACCTCTACTACAGCCATTACAGCGAAGTCGGAGACAGTACGGGGTACCACAGAGGGAACTAGTGTTAAAGAACATTGGAACTCTCTGAAAAGGATGTTCAAGGAAACGTGTACAGCCATTTCAGAGATAAAGAAAATATGAGCTAGTGGAGGACAGGACGATGGAGCAAGAGATGTTTCAATGCAAAGATTGATAACAAAGTAGAAAATGAGTTGAATCTACATCAGACTGAATAAAAAAGTTAAGAACAGCGAAAAACAGGATAAACTGGCAACTTTACTGTTGAATCGACCATCACCTGCAAGTCGTCCATAAATGTCACCAACAGAATGCACATAACTGCCTCCCAGTGGATACCAATCTTCCAACGAAAGCAGGAGCCTTAAATGCAGTCAATCTAGTAAAGTTCGGGAACGAAGAAGGACCTAACCCTAATGCCTCATATATCTCAGTTTAAATGATAAATTTCACAGAATTCATCTTAATTCTGCCATATGAAGTACTTCCATAGATTTACACTGTTTTAATTCACTTTAATTAGTTTAATTGAATTTTAGATTTTCCCATCGAAGTGCTCGGTCTTAGGTTGATATGTCGGCTTCTTGAACAGATTCCTCGATGATATCTGGGCATGTAATCAGAATTTAATTGGTGAATGGTAACTAGCATTGGAATCTAGGTTGCGCATTTCGTCCCCAGTGGGGAATGCAGGTACATCCAGATGACGAGTCCCAAATAAGTCGAAATGCGCATACTGGATTCCACTGCTAGTCACCATCCTTCAATTGAACACTTTAATTAGGTTTCAAAATTTTCACTAATAAAGAAAACATAATGATAAGATCATGAGGATTGTAGACAACCGGCTGAAATAAAGATGCGTTATTTAGGCCCTACTTCACTTTTGGATCTCAGCGAACTAATAATGCATAATTCAGCAAGTGATCAGTTTTCATTTCATAAGTGGAAATCAAGTCACTTATTTCCAAAAATCTAACTAGTCTGTTGATTATTTTTTCTATTTGAATTATGAAAACCTACAAATGATTCAAGATGTGAGAAATCTAAAATATTTCCTACAGCCGACGGACGAAAATGCAGCCATGTTGGTAGAAATCAATGAGTGTCAGCTAAGTTCAGATAGGTAGTATCCCGTGTCATTACAGCTGAATATTTCTTAGATAATGTGAATTCAAAATGTTTTCATCCCTTCAAATATGTCTGTTTTTAGAAGTGATTTGTTGGTTAAGCAGTTTCCAAATCTATGTGTTAATGAATTCATAAAATTGAAGCTTTTTCAAATCTGATAATAGAAGCTATTGATTTGTTTAAAATGTATTCAGGGATTATTGTAACAGTCCCTTTGGTAGTCAACGGAAAAAGTTATTATGCATGGATTAGTGGAATTTGTGTTGATTTTTCTCCGATTTTCATTTTTATCACTTGATTTTTGGCCCTTACGTTAGTGATTACCCTTTTTTATCAACTATAATTCCTTTAGTTATAACAATGATTATAGCATTGATTAAGATTTCATACTGGTAACCCATTGACTCTTTTTGAGTGAACACACTGACCTATATGGGACAGATTTCTTTGAGCTTTTCAGAATTAGCAAATTTAAGTCAACCCCATGTTATTTACATTTGGTAATATAAACTGAAATTCAGAGTAGGTTAGTTTCCCTTGTTTGAAGATTATTCGCAAAAAATTATTGTTTTAGGTAACTACATGCCCTTAAGGCAACTTTTATCAAACAGCGAGCCAAATGACCATAAGATTGTGAACGATCAAAACACAAAACGTGTTCAAGGCATCTTTTTTTTCACTTGGGAATAAATTTGTTAGATGACTCACAACAGTCTTAAAAAGGCAATTTTCATTAAGTAGTTTATTTATAGTTAAAATATCTGTTTGTTTTGTTGTCGAAAGTTTGTTAGACATCAGTGAACATAAAGTTATCTGGAAAATCCTTACACATTAACAACCTGTTAGCTTTGATGTCCCTCTAGTTGAGAAAATGTGGTTTCTTGAAACACAAAGTCTCTAATAATTCTCAAGGGAAGAAGATGGTTTTCCTAATGTCTATGAAAATTTACTGTCTTATGCAGAGCTTATTGTTTTTGTAGATAACAGAGTTTCTTGAAACAAATGATAATGAACAATTTCAGCTTCTCATTAACCCGTGAAATCAATAGGGGATGGTGATTATCAGCAGGAATTGTATGTCCTGAAACTTCACACTAATTAGTGAATATTATATGCTTAGCCTGGGAAAATGAAAGATGAAAATCCCTTCACAAATACACAAATATCAGTTTTACAAAGAGTTTACTCATGCAAGAAATATTTTGGCCCATATTAGTAACTTATATGTCATGGAAAATTACAATAAACCTCACCAGTTGACAATAGATTTCAGCCTACATAAACTAGAAGTGGTGCTTTCTGAAGAGTTTGAATGTCTATTTATATGACGTTTTGAGTATTTCAAAAGCAATTTTGAGTCTAATTGAAGCTTAAGAATTTCATGATCTTATCATTATGTTCTCCTTATTATTGGAATTTTTGAAACCTAATTAAAGTGCATTAAAACAGTTTAAACCTATGGAAGTACTTCATATGGCAGAATTAAGCTGACTTCTATGAAAGCTATGGTTTCAATTGAGAAATATGGGGGGATTAGGAGTATTTGGTTATATGAGTATCACCATTTTCTAGCGATATCCGATCCTGCTTATCACGTTATATGATATTAGGGATCATGTATTCATAGTAATATTTATGTGAGTTTTGCAAGCAGTTCACCGTGCTCATGGACCTCGAAGTTAACTAAACATTCAATAATTCAACAGTTAAATAATGTAACCAGACCAATAGAATTTTTAAGGCATACTGAGTTTTCAACACAAAAGTTAATGGGTTATTTGAAGAACGATACTAACTATTTGTTTTAGTAAATCTTGTGACAACGACAGCATTGTGATATTTTTATTCTCCTAGATCATGGGCTAAACGTTTTGATGACTATTAGATATTTTTTCAAACTAGATACGACTAGGAATTTGATATTTATGCTGTGATCCAATAACTGGAAATAACTTGTATGAGCTAGGAAACCATCTGATTGACGATTCACTGTACATGAATGATCCAGTTTACTAGGCACTGCCTTTTCAATTTACTGAGAAATCCTTCTCTACAGGTACTCATTTGAAAGTGTTGTGAAGTTAAATGTCCATTAAAATTGTTTTTAAAGGCGCCAGCACATGCTTTCGCACTGAATTACAGACAATCATACTAATTCTGTCAGTCTTCACAGGAAGACAACTAAATGACCAGTCATTTCATAAGCCTACGAGATTTAATCATCTCTATTTTGTCCAAAGAAGCAAAATTTATGGAGATATCCGTTTATTTAAATTTGATAACAGACAAATAAAAACTAATTAACGGATGTTTAGATTGACAGTCGCAAGTTCCTTCAATTTTCGTCTCCAATCTCACTTATCCAGAATACTTCACATGATCTTTTCAGGAAGTGTGTGGAAGATCACTTGGAACTAGAAGCTGAAATCTGCGACTTTCAGTCCACCTATACACTTTCTTAAAGTAAAATATCTTAAAGACATGTTTATTTTTATGGAGAAATATTTTTCATGTTAAACCTATTGTAACTAACTTCAGCACAATTCCATTAGTAAAACTATTAGTAGATTATATTTCCTTTCATTTAGTTTTGCAAGCATTTCTCTTCTTTGAACGTATTCATAAACAGCGTCATAAGAAGACACGTTTCGTAGCATTCACAGTTTTGTTTTGAATTCATCTTGTGTATATTTACTTCGGCTATGCTTATCTACTATTGTGCATTTATTCTTCTGCCAAGCAGCTCAATCTGAAGAAAATTGTAGCAAGTTGAATGAGTCGAAAGAAACCTTACCAGTATGCTTACTTGGTTTCGCTGCTCTAAAATAGTCTGTCACTTATAATGATAACTAAAAATCATATTGCAAAAGGATTTTAGTTACATGATTGAGAAACCAGTAGCAATGCCTTATATTATTAAGGTACAAAAATGGAAAATAAATGATGAAATTTCATTTGCGTAAGCACACTCACAAAAGCATCATTCTCCTGGTGTAGATTGTTGCACAAGCAGAGACTTTGTTTTTCAGAAAATATACGTTATGTGTTATCACAATTAAATTTATAAATAATCTGCCAGATTCTGAGTGGAAAATAGGGTTTCAATTACACATTTACGTTTCACCCAGACCTCTACAATCCTCTTAAACTGCATCCATGACTATCCACACACTCTAATCTCCTCCTTACACCATCTCCTTCATATCACACTCAAACGACCAAGTCACCAATTCCCGACTGGTGCATGATGTTAGTCAACAGTCTCTTCAGCGTGTGTCCGATTCATATCCATTTGCTGCCTGATATTAGTGGGACGTTAAGTTCTTGGTTAGCTCACCATCAGAGTTCATTGCTGCTATTTCGTTATGACAGTATGATATTCAGTGCGGAGAGAAGACAGCCCGTTCAAGGAAGTCTGAGATGCAAGTTATCTTTGAAGCAAATAGAAGCGTTGACTTGGCACTAACATTAAAAATACGGTTCTTGTTCCTTGTGCTGACTGTGGTAGTTCCTCACACTGATTTCAGATTGATATAGGTCATTTTCGCATTTTCGATGCTGTCTCTGACATCCTAATCGGCGTAGCCAACCTGCATGTGAGAGGATGCTGAATAGGTAAATGAAAAAGTGATTGAATAAATTACAATTACATTTCAGTAGTTTACATACAGTGATAAATACTTGTTTCTGGTAATATTTCAAGCAAAATTACTGCCCATTATTACACCAACTGGTGGAATTGTTTTGTTTTTAATTCATACTTTAGTGATTTGCACTCATATATGTACGTATAAAGTGCATTTTCCGTCCAATCATTTTTGTGTATCTTGAATTATATTCCAGGTTGTTGACAGTTGTGCTTAAACCAAATCACATTTCTCCCCGTGATGGTGATTTGAGCTTGTTGTTGTTTGTTGTCATTTATCTTTGCCTAAGTCTTCTCTATTTTCATTTGAAGTTGTGTCTTTGCTGCCTGGCTCTCTTATGGACGTGTCTGTTTTCTCCTGTGGGTCTTCGAGTTTGTGTGACATGAGATGCAAGTCATTCGTGAAGCCCCATCCTACTGCATTCTCTTTTTTGTTCATTATTTTCCTGTCTTTTGACCCCCGAACTCAGTCTTTCGCATGATTCAGTTCACCATAGTCAAAAATGTCACCGACTTTCAAAGGAAGACTTCCCTTACATCTGTCTTCCTTTCGAAGGTTTCTTTGAGTTTCCCGGTTTTAATCACTTGAACTGTGGTGTCTTTATATACCTACTGAATGAAGTACACAGACATTTGCGATATTTCATTACCTAGGTCTGAAGCAGTTTCTTACTTCATATGGCGTCAAAGCTGTCAAATTCGATGAAGTTGAGATAGAAGTTTGACTATTTTCCCGTGTTTTGTTCAATAGTAATATATGGTGTTATGGTTTGATGAGTTCACGACCTACTTTCATTGAATGCAACTTACTCCGGGCAGAGATTTGCAGTCACGTGATGTTTGGATTTCTCCTGGATGGTAATGACCAATAGTCGTAACAAAAAATCTTTATGTTATGTATATAGAAAAACTTAGTATTGAACTAATCTAGATACATAACTGCAGAGGCTTAAGCTGAATTAGTTAGAAAGAATATTTCTCTTCGGCATTCCATTTTTTTCAATTATCATCTTGTTTTAACCCTATTTAAATTAATTCTTTAAAGAAACATACAGTAAGTGATTTTTTAAACAGTTTTGATGCTAAATTAGAAGAGAAAAATAAACAAGTGCTAAAATTTTTCCCCAGCAAGTTTCTTTCTAAAAGTAATTAATGAGAGACAGTTAGCTACTGCCATCTCTTACTAAACATTCAAGGCTTGTTTTTTTTGCTGCTTTTTATTTCATTTTCCCGAACATCTGTCAAACATGCTGTTGTTGTCGAAATAGAAATGTGGCCAGCTGATCTTTAGTTAGTTACATATGATATCAAACTGTCGACTGCTGAAAAAAATGTTTCAAATAAAAAGTTAACTTATTTGATTGTGGAGTAGTAAGAAAACGAAACTTCAGATATTTCATGTAAGATTTCTTTTATTGCATTCTTTCTATTTGTACTGTTTTCTAAACGTTGACTATATAATGTGTAGCATTTTCATTTATCTGAGTGACACCATGAAGGCGAGTAGCTGTCCTCTACATTATCGTGATTGACAGACGATATCCTGAATCAACTTTCATGACAGGTGTAGTGTAGTTAAACATGAATATGCACACTAATTAAAATTCGTGATCTCATAGAATTACACAGTTCAATAACTGTGATTGTATACTGTCCATTTACTTTCAGCATACAAAAAATTGTATACGTATATATGTAAAAGTATGTATATGTTATGCAGCACAAATATTCTTCACAATATTTATTTTCAAACGTGAAATCAACAACTCCACCTGCTGTTCTGTTTACAGATTTTGTATTTCGAGATGAAATTAATTAAATGTTCTGAAGTTACTGTCTATTTATGTGATCTGCAGGTAAACTAATACATTGTGCAGTATTAAAAACAAGTCATTTAGACGGAATACAATTTTTCGATAGCTTTGAAATAATGCCAGTTTTGAACGGTATGTGATTAGTCGTAGCTTAACGACGCCAAGCAATATATTTTACTGGAAACCATGATTCTCACCTTGTCAGAAAAGTCAAATTAAAACAAAACAGTTCGTTGAGAGATGAGATAAAAGTAGAAAGTCTTGTAGACATTAAACACTCTATCCACTGGATGTTTCGTCAAAGAATGTTAAGAGACGCATAAATCAACAATTTTCTAGGAAGATTTTCCGTGCAGATTATTACAAGAACTAATAAATTACGTTGAAGTGGAGTCCATTTTCGTGAAAACAACAAACAGTTTGTGATTTAAAGCAATGCATTCATCTATGTAACATGAATCACCAAGTTCACTTGTTAACTGACAGAATATTACATTCACTATCCTTAGTATGCATAATTCTCTAAATATTGTATGACACCGTTTTGGAATCATACTGAACAAAAATAACTTTTGGTATTTGTCATTAAACTAGTATCTTAATTGTCAAACAATTATTAAACATAAACTAGGATGAAACAGCTGTCCATTACTACCTGGTTTTCAAGGGCTCTCTAGCTATCAATCCGTGGTCAAACCGGGAAATATTAAGCCACTGTGGTGTGACTTTATTAGCTGTTTTACTTTTGTTTGTGTTCTAATTTTTGTAGAGGATTCTTCCGGATGTTTTCCTTACGCTATTTAATCAACAGATCCATTAATTTCATTTCGAATGATATGTTTTTGTCTGTTTCCAAAATGCATGGTCCAAATTACCTCATATGTCAGCGGGCTTCCATATTTCACTGTCACTCCCGATAATATCGGTAATCTATATATATATATATATATATATATGTTAACAAATGCCTTCAACTTATTGTAGGTGTGATTCAGAATAGAATCGGGTGACTGTTACTGCGTGAGTAATTCACCTAGTAAAAATGTGGCAAATATTTCATGGGAATATGTTGTTTATTTATTTATGTTTACGTGTTGCATCTCTCACTGTCTGTCTCTCTTACTTAAAAACAAAACACATTAAATTCACGTAAGTTTATCAACACAATTACGACCGACATCGAAGATGGTAAGTGTGAAATAAAAACAGTAGTGTGAGCAAAGTGCCAGCGAATTACTTGGTGTTGAAACAAGTAGAATATGTATTGTGAACGCAACGATATTGTTCTTTCTTTGTTTGATATTACTATTCGAATTAATGTAATACTGTAAATAAATAGGATAACTAGCTTTCCGAATTATGTATACAAGAGACCTTTAAATTATCAGTGACGTTTACTAAGAACTATCAAATTTTTACTAGAAGTGACTTCAAATTGGCTCTAGCCGCTTTATAGTGTAAGAAATCACTACTGATTGGTGTCGTAACAGCTAACACTCAATTTACTTTAACCTGTTTCAGTATTAAACAAAAAAATCCAATAAGACTTCAGATAGTATTTTGATTAAGGCTTACATAAAAGAATCATCAGAGCGAACATAATGACATTAGTAATAAAGTAACAGATTAACGACATACGTAAGGTGTTAGAATTAAATCTATGATTTTATCAAGTTTTTTGGATGTTGGTCACAGCTTTATCTGCATAATTAGGTGGGAGGAAGGAAGAGAAACAAAGAAGTTCAGGAGAACCATTCTGTTTGTTATTCATAATTTGATAACCACCTCAACTTATGTAATCGACAAATTGTAGATAAGTCATTACCTATGGTATCACATCTTAGTAACTCTTTGTTTTCTAATTTTGTTAACTTATCTTTTCACTCCAACCCCCCCCCTCCACTTTATTTTTCGCTTGACTCTCTTAAGGGATAATTTTTCTCGGTCTTCTGAGTTCTGCTCACTGTATTACATTATCAACTTCTCATCTGACCTCATGTGCACCGAATTTTAAAATGTTGATCTCTTATCTAATTACGTAACTATTACTAATTTTCTTTTTAACCAACCCAACAGCAACACAATGATTAATTGTTTTTTTTTCAAGAAACCTCTTTCTAACAAGATATTTATATGTCGTAACCCTTTAGACATCCTGTAAATTGTGACGCCTTATTTCACTATGACGCTCTGACAATATACTTGCTGATGGACAAAGGTTTGCTAAAATTGTACATTTTTATTTTTATTTTATTAATGAATTCAGGTTGTACGCAGATGATGAGAACCAATGAAATAAAATGGATCCAGATTATTCTGCGCCAATGTTTCTTCTTTCTTTGTTCAAATTTATAAAAGGGAATCATTGTATGAAATAATTAACTCAAGTAAACTTTCACATAATTTGTAATCCTTGTTTCATAACTGAAATCAAGTCACAAGGGGTTATTTGATGATGAGTATGCTCTTCTACATTTTAACTTACCAGTCTGATTAGAACTCCAACAATTCTGTGAAGCTTTATACATGGATTCTGCAGCACTTATTTACATGAAATCGAGAATTTTAACTATGAAGTGCTGAATATATCAGTAAAACAGGTGATGAATCCTTCACGAGTGAATCAAAAAGCAAGGTAAATACCAAATTGACAGTGTGCTGTTGTGAAATCATAGGAACCGCCAGCGTCGGACAAACTGTTTGGACTTTTGCTGGCGTTTCAGAATGTATCACGTGAATGAAGTCAACAGTACGTTTCACAATAAAGTGAATGATATGGTGTGCCAAAATACACTGAAAGTTCAGTAGCTTAAGGTTTCGGTAGCTAGCAATCATAAAAAGGTTAACTGAACAGAGGAAAAATATTGAATCTATCATGAGCATTTAACTATTTAGACACAGTGAAGGTAGTCTGTTTGTGTTTGATTTGTTAGTAATTCAATCTACTGTTGAAAGAAGTGCAACAACAAATTCATTATCATGAATTGTTTACCACAGGACAATCATATTTGTGGCAATGGGAATCTACCTTCGAAATGTAAGATGTTGTCATCAGATGAAGTGATATGATGGTGACGTAAGATGAAGTTTTTTGTATTTGATTGTCAGCTCTTCGATCAGTCATTTGATTGGAGTAAGACAGTGGAAATATATAAATATTGATAAGTTATGAGATATTATTATGATATTTAGATAATATTCCTTAATTTACTCTTACTATAAGAAGCTAACCACAAGTTAGGTAGAGTATGGTAGTTATGCTTATTCTATAATTATCCTGTGATTATGACAGTTATACTTATACTTATACACTTATACCACTTCATGAGAAAGCATTATTGTGAGCAGTTAGATCACTGAGAGTTACATGAGACACTCAAGAACGAGCAGGAGCTCTTAAATTGTTTTGTTAAGCCTATATTCAGTAATTTATGGGATGCATCAATGACTTGTAATTTCATCGTTTTGTGCTCAAATTAGCACTTTATATGCTTATGAAACATCTTAACTGTATCCTGCTCTCTGATGTCATTTCCTCCTAGCTTTATGGCTGACAACAATCATCTACTTCCTTGTCACGCGATCTCGTAGCCTTCGCACGCCCTACTTGTCCCTTTCCATCCAGGCTTCTCTAGACTAATCTAGGTGTGTTGTCACTTCAACGTTTCCTCAGTGTATTTCTATCTCATCATGCATATTTGTCGGAGGAGCTTTTAGTTTGGTTAGCTGTGTGCTATGTTCTTAGTTGTTTATTATTTCCGATTGATCATTCCATCTTTAGTGTCGAGCTGAAAAGGCAACTGTTGAAGAAGTCTGCTCGAGAACCTGTTTAATGCCGTTCCAAGTCTTGAACCTATATATATATATATAGCTTGACAAACGATTAAAAGTTTTGGTCTTCTTTGATGTGACTGGAGCTCTCCACAATGGTTTCACAGATGAATGTCTATCTTGCTTTTCACACCGTTTAATTATCAGAAGTTGGAGACAGTGTGAGTCCAAAAAAGTATAAATCTTGAAGTGTAACAAGGTGGAAATAATTACTAAATAGATCGGTTTACTGTAGTATCTAGCAACAAGCTATGACAAATAATAGTTTAAAATAATAGTGGCTAAGAAAAATGAATAAATAAACTACTCGGAAATACCAAGATGCGATAAGTTACCTGGATTAGCTAGGACAGTAATAACAAAGACAATGATCGTTACAAGAACGACGGATTATAAGCAAGAGTTTATGTATGTTACGTAAGCTGTTATGGTAAAAGAGGGAAGCTGCTGGATTACTTCTGAAGGTAGATTAGTTTGTTCTTATGAATTCCAATTACCTGTGCTATATGTAAATTCATACTAGCAGAACGTGCTAAAAATTGGGCAATAATTTTGTTAGCTGTTTTAGTGTCAACCTGATGTCTTTTATTGCTGATATGAGCTAGTATTTAGCTGCGTATGACATTATTCAGTTCTCTGTTACATATGAGTCAGTTAAGTATTCGATGACGAACTTGCGTAGTCACACGCCTAATATAACGAGCTACATATAGCAGTGAAACTAGTAAATACACATGAAGAAATGAATTTAAGCAGTTTTCTTTTCGTAAAAAGTACTGGTCGGTTATAAACCGTATAACTAGGCTGAATTAAGGGTCCTTTCAATGACCCATCTCAGATGCTGTCATACGATCCGACTACCAAAATATCCCGGGAAATTCAACTTAGGGAGCACAGATTTTTTTGGAACTGAAGGCATTTTGGGCTTTTTATTGTTATATGCATACATTTATTTTTGAGACATTTTTCGGCTTGAACGTTTCATTTCAGCAGATCACGGATATCGCTGAGTTTTTCGTTAACTGTTTCATCCGAAAATATAATTCTACCATGGTGAACTAAACATCTAACAGGTTTCGTTTGTATTGTATGGGGTCGGAATTCAAAGTGAGCTTATTAACCAGTTGATGTAGGTTTACTATTTAAGTTTGTACATACTGTTACACCTGCTCCTTTTGCTGTTAGAACATCCGTAAATGGGAGAGAGAGAGTCAATCGAGGATCTAAGTAAAATTTCATGTGAAGCACGATGTTCACCTTTATTCAAAGATCTTTTCAGGAATCACTATTCCTCTATTAGTTTAAGTTTACTGGAACGTGGATATTTAGATTAGCCTTTTGAATTTTTCTTACTTCAAAATTTCACTTTGACTCATTGTTTGATATACTGCATTACTACTGCCTTATTGGCCATCTTCATCTATTCGTTTTTAATGGATTTTCTGATTGGTTAAGTGGTTAAACAATACATGCTACTTATAAATAAGGTTGGACCAATCGAAAGAACAAAAATGACATGCATTCTTTATATAGCAGTTTCTGCTTATAATGATGCTTTATTTTCCTAAAAATTATCATACTTATTTGCATTTTTGGTCTAACATTAGTTTTATTCATTGCGCTCAGTGTTTGTAGTGAAACATTTCATCAAATATTTACTGAATTCGTTAGTGAACTTAAATCACTTACCTACTGGATTAATGTTATTCTGATCAAATAAAGCGAATTAAATATTTTGATGTAGGAGAAGTATGGTAAGTATAATCAGAAGTATTTTATAGTAAATCTCAGTAATGTAATCCATTTCTAATTGACACGTATTGCACTATAAAACCAATTTTATTATTATTTGATAACGGATTGTTTCAGGCGGGTGTTATATCATATTTGTCGAGATAACACAATAAAAGTGTCTGTTATGCTCGGTCACATAAGTAGGCATAGACTGCTAAATTTTTAGACGCCCTAATCTGTGAACAAATTATTACAGACAACAAATGATGATATCTAACATAACACGAAGAATAACTACTGGCATGAATGATTACTATTTTATTCTTAGAATTAGAAACGATTTCTATGTACTAATTATACCACATGAATAGGGTTTTCACAACTTAAATTTCTATTTACTGAGTTACTTATTTGGAGATGTGAATTGCGTTTTCAGTTCAGGATTAGCTAAGCTTAATCCTCATTCATAAACGCACTTTATTTGTATACTTTAACTTATTTTCAGGCATTACACGGACTTACTAATGTTGCTTTACATTTTATTAACCAAGGATTGTTTAATGGTGTTAATAGGTAATCTTTAGGCTCACACATTTAGGCTTGCTAGCCTAAAACCCATTCAGCTGATTATTAT
Organism: Trichobilharzia regenti; assembly: GCA_944472135.2. Classification (NCBI taxonomy): domain Eukaryota; kingdom Metazoa; phylum Platyhelminthes; class Trematoda; order Strigeidida; family Schistosomatidae; genus Trichobilharzia; species Trichobilharzia regenti. The sequence continues at coordinate 38,283,087 of OX235270.1, forward strand.
TATTATTCTAATATAGCGTATACGTTAGAGATAATAACAAGAAACAAACTGCATTATGATGTCCATGAGTTCATCTTTAGGTTATGAGTATAAAGATGTTAATCAATAACTTTCAGATTTACAGATATCTGGGAGCACAGGCTTCATGTTCCACAAGTTTAATATCTGCAATACAACATTCTGTAATTCACGTATATGCTTAAAGCACCAGCTTTTGTTACATATATATATATATATGTATGAGAGAATGAAAATAATAAGCTTTATTGGTCTCATATGAAATGCTGATTGGGAAACATTCAGTCTTAGTCTTGGGGACTGTATTACAGAATGAGTATTTTGTTCTCCAGTATGATTAGGATTTATCCGTAGTTCCTTTGATGCAGGAACAAAATCAGCTCCCAGTATTCTTCAAGTAACCAGATATACTTATTCAATATAGACATACCACATTCTGATGACTGTGCTTTGAATATACATATTCGTATGTATACTATGTAAGGTAGTCGGTTATTTGCGTCGATAGCGCAGCTATAGAATCCTCAACGACCAAGGGGTTCAATCTCAGGCAGACGTGCTCCCTTACTTCGCTAAGCCGGTAGTAGGGCCATCAAAAAGGAGAGATTGGGCATGTCGCTATCAAACGCACACCGTAAAAGTAAACACCACTGTTACCAAAACTACAAGCCTCCAGCTTCAAGCCCTTTGTTCCACTGGGAACGTAAAGGAATAAAATAAGTCGATCATTTACAAGAAAGATAGCTTTGTCAATGCACGTTTGATAAAAATTGGCGTGACTGTAGAGTTCAAGTGAATGACATACAGAAAAAGCTGCTGAATAGAAGAATGCGCATGATTCGTTATATACTGGATCAAGCTCTGTCAAAACACTGGAACCACGATGGTGACAATAGTATTGATACACTTGATAAAATGAAACGGGTTAGAAGTAGCCAGAAAGAAAATTATTAAGATAGATAAACTCTTCAAAAATTGTAACGAAGGTTTCGTAGCTTGACTGGAAAAAAGATAAAGACAGTGTGGTAGAAACTGCTATTTACAAACAATTTTTCAAGTCAGATTATCTTTTCCTCAATAAATTACAATTCTGCTAATCAGCTAACTGATTCTCAGTCAGGATGCTAAACAACCTCAAAAGTCTTCAGTTTTTTAAATTATCATAAATTTAAAAAATTCATGTTCACATGTGTATGACAGCAGCACCTTTTAAATAGTTCCAACAGTGTAATACTCTGAAATGACATCAGATGACTTGAAGTAATTTATACGCAGTCCCTGACGTAGGTTTCATGCTTCTTGATACTCTTCACTAAGGCATTTCTGTAGCCATGAAGTAAATAATGTCCGCTCATAGTTCTTACTAGAAACACCCACTCCTGTATTCAGAAGTGTAATCACTTAGCTATTCAGGTTTACAGATGACTTTCTGTAGTACTGTAATTAGTACACTGACTAGTCACTAAGCTGTAACCATTGTCTACTCATTGGTGTTGGAGCTGACCTAGTTCCACCAGTCAGCAAATACTGTGGCAAGGAATACGTGATAAGTGCTGTTTCTGTGTGCAGTAAATACGGCTTAGTAATATTTGCTTGAATTCACGTATAAGTATGTTGTCTTGGCACATGTTCTAGTGGTGTTGACAGTAATTGGGTCACATGGCTCAGATGACAGAGCACTGAAGTAGCAGTTTGAAGACCCTTAGTTTGTATTTCGTAACGACCCGAATTTGCATTTCACTTTCATTTATTACCACTGCGTATTTCAGTGTCAGCTTCAACCGACTCATGGAGTATTATCCAAGTCAAATATAATTACTGCCGGTATTTTATCGTCAGATTGTTCTTTCGAGAATAAAATGTACATAATAACATTAGGGTAAACTTACAGGATGATACAAATATAGTCTAAAAACTGATAGGTACCTTCATATGTAAAATAGTAGTCCATAGGGTTTTACCTTTAATTTGCTAGGTTTATATATATATATATATAACTGAGAAGAAACACTAATATGGCATTTCTGGACTGCCTCAATGCAAATAAACCAGCGCGTCTAGAGCAAGAAAGGAATAAAAGTTATGCATAATATTTCGAGAAATCTCGTAAAATTAGTTTTGTGGCCGGTTTGTTTGGGCTGCGATAGATAATGGGAAAGGACTCTTCAGTATTAGCTTTAAATAGTCCTTCTCCATCATCTATCGGGTGCCAAACCTCATAAAGTCAGCTACATACCATGTTTCACTAAGTTGTTCATTTAAAGAACATTTATCAAGCGATTTTACTGATAAAATTCTAAATTTAATTTAAAAAAATTTTTTTTTGACAACTACCTTAAGGAATGTTAAAGAAATGAAGAATTTATGACATACACGTCATTCTTAGCACACAGGACTTGATGTTCATCGCTGATGATATGGTGCTTAGGCTGTTTCTTTTACAGCAAAGTCTGCCTGGTATTCTTATTCAATATAGTCACTATCTACCATTATTTATGTTAGACAGCTCAGAAGTAACATCCAAAACTCAGTTAATTCCCAGTATTGAATGCCTTTCGTGAATCGATAGTGGGTAATAACCAAAGCAGAGGTCTAGACGTATACATCGGTCGAATGCGTTAGATGTAAAATAATAGTCTATACTGAAGACTGGTTCGTCGGTGGCATAGTGGTTAGGACGCTCGCCGACCATGCACATGGTCCGGGGTTCGATCACCGGCTGACGCACTCCTTTACCTCTCTAAGCCAGAAATAATGCTCCTAAATAGGAAAGGTTGGGCATGAGGCTAGCAACCCATCCTGTAAAATAAACACTGCTACAGAAACTTCAAGCTACTAGTTTGAAGCCCTATGCTCCACTGGGGAACGTGAAATGACGCTTACCAGCTAGCTTTAATTAACTGCAATGTCAACCTCAGAGTTTCTTTCTTTGATGCATGTGGAGAAAGTAAGAAAACTCCAAATGCCTTCATTCACTATTCGCCGGCAATGACGATACTTTAATTAATAAGTCAATCCGAATAAAGTATTTAAAATATAGATTCTAAATCGGTATTTATGAATCATTAATAAATAAATACTGATTATAATCATTTCACCCACATCTCAATCCTTGTTATTCGTAAAGTTAACAATGAGTAATTATAGTAATTTTGGATGAATCCCTCTTAACATTTTCTGACCGGATGTATGATAAGAGGAATTTCATGTTGATGACAACTTCACTTCCATGACTAGAAAAATCTGTGTTATTCTATTTGGACCGAATAAATCACTCAGAAAAATATGTTTGTTATGAAGATCATAACCTTCTTATAGCAAAAGCTCATTAAGATGGTTGTTACTATAATATCTGAATTTTTCACTTATCATGGTTTAAATACCGTCCCAAACAAGAGTGTACTGAGTAGTTTTCCGTGTCTTAGGAATCTACAAGAACCATTTTTTCACATGGGACACTTCACCTTACCTTATATGATATTTTATGGCTTTTATAACCAGAATGAATCATGTAAGCAACAGTAGCATGCCTGATGATTATTCTGGTAACCTGTCACCATCCTCCTGGATGAAATATCATGTATGGAAGGAACAAACTACTTAATCTGGATTGTAATTGAAGTATAAGTCACCATATACAGATCTTCAGTCTTCTCAAGTCAGAAATATAGTAATAAGGACTGCAACAACAACAAAACCAGTTTGACGTACCTATTTATCTCTGTTGAATACCTTATGCTCACCACTTGATTAGTATAACAGCAATGGTAAACGTGAGTCTCATGATAAAGTGAAACTCCGTGTAACTCTTTTCTTATTTGATCTAGCAAGCGGTGTTTTAGTATTATTAACTGAATGAGACTGTTTTTTCAACATTTATTTGTGTTCTCCATCTTTTATTTGTATATCTATATAAACCATCGGATGAATGGTCAGTGTGCTTGCCTCCTAGTTTGATTATCTTGGACTAGACATTAAGTGGGGCCGACGGAGTATACTATTAAAGACTGACAAATATTTAATCTACAAAACTGTTTGCTTTCATCCTTTAATGGCAACAATTTTCAATTGTTAACCATTTGTTTCACACCCTGACTACATCCTGTCAGGAGTCAGAAGTAGTTGGTAATGAATGTTTTTTATGATGAGGTTTGAGTGTGAAACAGTTATCAGACCCGCGATCGAATCCACTGCAATTACAGACAAATTACTTTTCTATCACAACCAAACGAATGAGGTTCAATTTTCTACCGAAGTTTGAAGAGTGTTCTTTTAGATCAACAGTAAATTGTCGCTTAGTTTTATTTAAGATTGTTTAAGATCTTGATGATTAGAGAGAAACCAAGGCGTAGTCTGTTGTTGGCTTTAGTGTTTCACATTTCAAAGTTAAATGTCAGTAATATCTGTAGAAAGATCGTCTTTTCGCTACAGCCTAGCTTTTCTAATCACCCTCAGTCATAGATAATTAAATAACAGAAAGTTGAAAAAAGAAGACTTAACCTTGTTACACAATATGTATCACATTCTTTATCAAATTATCTGTATAAAAGCTGCTTTGTGGTTTTGTTAACACCTTCTACAAAGTAAAAGCAGTTAATGCAATTTACTTTAACCAGACAAAAACTGTAGCTTTAGGCATAAATACTGTCTATACTGTTTAGCCAATTACTGAAGTATGCCTTACAGATAAGGTATGAAATGGTTGACACGTCTTGTCTTGACCTTGCAACAAACTAAACATTAATACAATTTAGTTCAATCTAAGGTAAATGATGAATATTTTTCGTTAATCTACTCCTCTTATTTGTTGATAATTCAGGTCAGTCAGATAAACAGAAGTATCTTTAATAATATTTGATAATTATACTGATGAATACATTTACCTGCAGTGAGAAGGTAAACGGAGGTGGGAATAATTGATTCTCTTAGCTTGCTGCCTAATACATAATATCAAGTGAAAGGCTTTAGCTAAGTGAATAAAAGCTGATAATTCAATGTTGCATTGATTTTATTTAGTGTTCTTTCTTCTGTTTAATTTTTATTCGTTATAATGCTTCTAAGAAACCATGTCGGACAATTATTAACTAAACTATTTCGAATAAGGAGTAGCATTTAGTTGTACACATCTTCTCTTCCGTATGCTTGACCACAAATTACATTCATATCATTTAGTAGATCATGTGTTGTAATGTGAAAATAGGTGGTTTTCAAAAACAGTTACAATGAAGAGCAACGATACTTTCTTTCAAGTATTGGTTTCAGGGGATTTGATTGATTGGTTACAGGATTTTATCATGAGCTGACATCAGTTAAAGAACTATTGGAAAATTAGCAAGGAGCACTGAACAGATGTCTTGTCCTAGTTCATGACTCTTCAACAGTACGCATCCCCTAGAGTTCAAATCCATTACCTTCTGGTTACAAGGCAAGCTAGCTCGTAGAGCATTGCGCCACTGGGACCCAATCCAATCGCCCATGAGTTCTAACTTCTACCAATTCACGATATAGCGCAACCGCTAGCCAATGTCTTCGGCGAGTATTTGCCCTCACACCCGATCTGCTGCACCCTACTGGTCACGAATTCCCTCTAGAACACCAGGTAACTGCCTACCTGAATAGGGGTCAGTTGCCAGTGAATATCTCATTGATATTCAAGTGTTGGTTTGCAAGGATTTGATTTATTAGTTACAGGATATCATCATGAGCTGACATCAGTTAGAAAACCATTGGAAAAGCATGGAGTAATGGAAAGCTGTTTGGGACTGTCATAAAGTAGCCTATCTGAAGTATTAAAATTAGGACCCAATGAAAAAAAATAGAAGAAACTGTTCTAACTTCAGATCCCTATATCTTTTAACCCTGAAATGTTACACAGCCATATTTAGTGTGTATTTTATCATTTGAATTATCTAAAGTCTGGAATCACAGTAATTCATTAATTACATTTAACGAAGCCACCTTTTCAGTCACTAGGTATCTCAGTAATATTTAACAGGCTGCTACAATGAAAATTCATTATTGATATTTCCAAAAATTTTTCGATATGACTTTTAGCAAACATTTAAACCAAAGACTGGATAGAATTTTTGAAGGATTCATAAATTAATCAGAAGACCGCAATTCTTATCAACTTTAGAATTAATACTATACAAATACATTTCTTTCATTTACACCGTGACATACCTTGAGCTGTAGACCAAAACGTTCTTTAATAATGCTCTTACTGGAAACGTTTGCTTATGGTTGTTGAATGTTATTTCATTCCACCTATATGTCTTCATAAAACATACACATGATATTATGATATAAATTATGCATTGCATGGAATAAACATTAACATAGCATAAGTGAAAATTTTATAACAAATATGAGGTATATGTATAAATTTTGTTGGCGTGTATGCAGCAGTTTTATCATTTTGAAATATTCATTCGCTAAGCAATAAACAATTATAGAAACAATCATCGCCTTCCATCCAAAAATTTAGATAGCTGAGTAATGAACAATTTCCACTCATTTTATCAAATTTTACTAAATATCTCTAAGTATATATACATGTAGGCATAGATATATTCAGAGATCAGTTCAGTTTTGTTAAAATTACTACTAAAAATAAATCTTGTGATATAGGGACTCGTTAAACATGAGCTGCGTGAAAATCATATTTAAGGAAAAGGCAACGACATGCCTTTCGACATTCATAAGATTATTCATGGGGACCAGGCAGTTTACAGTTGACTGGAGTCTGTCATTATGAAAATTTCTCCGTGTGTTGTCTTAGGAATACTTGGTGTGAAAATATCAGCCTTGCAGGTCACTGACGAATGAACTAATTTACTAACAATGCTTTTGGAGAAAGTAATGAATGACTAAGGTCTGAGACGTGAATAGAAAGTAAGTCTGTAAAAGAAGAAGTCCACTCCTTATTCATGTTTCATCATTTCTAACAGTGATATACGGCTCACATCAGTGATTTCATACCCAGTCAGCGGATACATTGTAAAATTTACCGGTAGATTCTGAAAGACGCTAAAGACGTTCAAAATTCTTTGGTGAGTACTTCAGATTACATTTTACAGTGAAACGGGATCCTAATTATAAACGACATTATATTTTATCAGGTTTTGCTAATCAGTTTCAGATATGTAAAATGTTACAATGTCAATGGGTAAAAAAGAAAACCCTTAAAGTGATAACTTTACTCACTTCATGATTGGCTAAGAAAATGTAAAGAAATATACTCCATACAACTTAGGGAAGGTGTGAATGCACGCATGTTTGCAGTCAAGTCATGAGACAGTCTCGTCTCTAATGAAAACTCAGCAAATGTGTTTGAAATATTGTTAAAATTCGAAATGTATCACTGTGTATAAACAACTATGAAAAAGACAGATTTCTTCATTGCTTTGTTTTCCGAGTGGAACATAAACCTCTATGTTTGAAGCCTTGAAACTTTAGCACTCATAATTGGCTTTTATAGAAGGGGTAGCTAGTTTCACACCTCAGATATATAGTTACATGAAACTAAGGTTGAATTCACTATTCAAGTATTGGTTTTGTAGGGATTTTGCTTGATTGTATGGGGGGATTTCACCATGAGCTGATATCAGTTAGAGAACCACTGGAAAACCTGGGAGTACTGGACAGCTGTTTTTCCTAGTTTGGAACCCTTCAGCAGTACGCACCCACCGGGATTCAAACCCAGGACCTTCTGGTTACAAGGCTAGCGAGCTCGTAGACCACTGAGCCACTGGGACTCAATCCAATGGTTCTTGAATTCTAACTTCTGCCAGTTCACGACATAGCGCGACCACTTCGCAATGTCTTCCTCGATGAGTTCACTTTTGCGTTTGGATCGGATGATAATTTATAGTGTCCCGCAAATTTAAGCCTTTAACTGATTATCCATCAATGGATCTAGCCACAATATTTCTTTCCAGATTTGTTTAACTAAGTTTGACTGAAACAGTTTGATGTGGACAACAAACACAAATATTTATTGGGAACACTTAAAAAAGCTAACGGTCATTTGCGTTCAATCTGTAAAACTAACTTCTCTTACCTTCTACAATCAGAAATATGAATGTTAAGAGGTAGTAGTTCAGCTCTGTTTACATTTACAGAGCAAAACTTTATTGACAATGCAGTTTTTGTGAGGCATATATTCAGGCAGTTTGACTTATGGATTCATGTATGCAACTGCATAGAACTCCTATTATATTTGTACCCATCTGTTTGGAGATACCAAAGTTATTGAATCCTGGAGGTAAAAATCCATCTAGGAATAGTTTCAAAATCAATTATAATAAAGGGGTATTAAAATGACGTTAAGAAAATTGGTCCATTAAAATCACTTTGATATCTAAATATAAAACACTTACTATTACTAATGAAATTATCAGTGCACTTACCACAAAATACTATTTGTCCAGGTGACCTACTGATTCGCATAGCTGTAACAGAGGATTTTTCATCAACATGGGAAGCACTTAAACTAAAAATTTTAAAAACTGACCCCACATAATGGCCTCAGATTATTTAATTCCGATAGTTTTTGGGTTAATTTGCATTAGCCTGATAGCAATAGAGCAAACACATAATTTCGAATAAAAAACCGTTTTAGCGCACTTACAAAAGTAGTCTTCACTTTCCATACAAAGAGATTTATGAAGAGTTATTTCAGCCCATGTAATATTTCGCTAAAAGTTTTGTTCATCTGAACAAGTAGCAAGATAACTTACACTACTGATAGATATGAATACCTGAAAAGCACTCATGTGAAGTCGTAAGGCTAACAAGCAAAATAAAAGCTATCTAAACACTGAACGCCTCCTTTGCTAGCCTCGAGTCAAGCCTATCATAGGTGTGTTTAGTTAAATTTGTTTTGGTGAGTCCTTTTGGACCACCGAAATTTCAGCTACATACTTAGGCTAACCGGTAATGTTGATTGATTGGTTATAAGATTTCATCATGAACTGACATTGGTTAGAGGACCATTGGAAAATCTCGGAGTAATGGATAGCTGTTTCGTCTTAGTTTGGAACTCTTCAGCAGTACGTATCACTGGGGTTCGAACAGAAGACTTTCCGGTTAAGAGGCGAGCTCGCAGACCTTCAAGCCACCGGGACCCAACAGAAAGGTACGTCAATTCCAACTTCTGCCAATTCATGATAAATATTTAGCGTAATTGCCAGATAATGTCACGAATCGGAAGAAGCTGCAGTTCACTCAAATTTGGGTTGGTTCCTAAGGGCCTGGACACTTGCGAGCCCGCTCAAAATCGGAAAATCCCGGTGTTCAAACCCCAGTGGGTGCACACTGTTGAAGAGTCCGGAACCAGGGTGAAACAGCTGTCCAGTACCCTCAGGTTTTCCAGTGCTTATCTAACCAATTTTAGTTCATGATGAAATGCTGTAACTGGTAATATATAGACTAAAGTTCATCATTTGTCAAGAACACAGTTCGAAGTGAAACCTCACTATTAATTTATGTTGAAATTTATTTAAGTGTATAAGCTTAAAATAAAAAATCAGATTGATTTTGATTTTGATTACACTTTTCGTCAAAAATGGAGGCTGATACACTCAATCGGGTAAAAGGAGATTTCAACACAAAACAAAAAGTGTACAAGAATATCTAATTAGCAGCCAAATGACCCGAATTATCATGAAATTGTATTAAATTCCTTACCCACTCTAACCTGAAAGCTTATTATTGGCCGTAGAATAACAGTGACCTTGATTTAATACTGGGTTTTAACCATGATGGCCTTTTGCGATTTACATTTTGATAGCATGTATCCGTATAAGCTACCTAGTACATGTGTACATATATATATACATATACATACATTTATGACATGGGGTATTTTATTTGACAGATTAGAAGGGTTTCAAGTACGGTCATCAGTTAGGGAGCTACTGGGTAGCAACTTCATTCTAAAGTCAACTACTAGCAGGCATTGGATTAGTGGTTAGTACCTAATTTTCCAACACCTGAAAACTGGAATACATGGCCCTTTAAATCAAATAATCATAGGTTTGAAACAAAAATGATAAATGCTAGATGAAGTATGTGTATCAGAGGCTTTTCAAACTGCTACTTTAAAAGAACGTTTCCAGTTATTTTATGTTCCTCTTTGAACAAAGCGAATTTCCTAACCACAAAGAATGAAATATATATTGAAACCGAACCACCTTTTAGCATGTTAAAATTTCACACATTTATAATCTGTACATCGGATGCCTGAAGAAATGGCAGCTGCACTACATTAATAATCATTTATCCTACTGTGCTGTTTGAAACTGAAAGCCAACGACAAGATGACTACTACCAATCGAAGTTATTCACTACAGAAACATATCTCTCCATTTTCCTTACTATCTATTTCGTCTAGGCTTATTAACAAAGAAGTTAACCTACATAAGTCAAACTGTGTCTTTCTAAAAACAAGTTGCTACCATAGACATCATATTTTTTTGATGTAAATAAGCTCTAAGATCCGATCGAGATTCATTACTGGCATGTATTGTACTCAATATACTTTTGTTTTTCAGAAAGGGTCTCAGATAAATGTTCTATGGATGCCCCACATAAAGACACAATATAATAAACCAAGTAATTTTCCTGGCCAAAGTAAAACAAATAAGCTATTAGTATATCGTATTTAGTCACAAAACATGCAGAAAACTATCAAATTATCGAAACAAAAGCTGTCCATTAACAGTCCTTATAGACAGAGAATAATAACGGACAAACTTTCGGCATTCTGCAATGTTGGAACAAGCAATCAGTGAGATGAAGGTTTCGTCAGATGCAAAACCTTTGGAATAAAAGTTTGTTTAAATGACACCCAAAGGATGTGAATGATCTCAGGTGAAGAATGCGGTTTGCATTTAAAGAATACTCTGATGAATTTGCATTAATTAGTGTGATAATTGTCTTGTTTCAAATATTCTGTCCTAGATATTGTAAAACGCAACTTGTCAAAGGATAAGGCTGAATTTGCATACGAAAATGACACTACTGACTGAAACAACTTATGCATTTATTAACAATAACTTACAAGAAAAGTCGATTTCAAAACCAACTTCAACCAAATATGAAGTTATCCCAGATGAAACGAAAGAATATCTACATAATGAAACGGTTGCTCAGTTTGCTAAACAACAACCAAATAAAGGACCATCAGAAAGAAAACTGAATTCCAGCAGAAATTATTTCTTACGCGCGCGTAATCCACGCAGCAATTGTGGTGATGATATACAACTAAGACATTTTCGTTCATATACGCCAGATAGTAGTCATGCATCTAATAAGAATGCCTTTCAGAGGAATACTTCATTCCCACCGTCATCATCACAATCATCCTCATCTTCGTCTCGACAGTTATCACCAACGACAACTCCAAGAGCCCCACTGTTAGGTACAAATCATAAACGTTATTTAAGCAAAAGTAAAATGTTTAAGGATAATTTAAGGCTGGAGTATGTTGGCAATGATCAGACGCAGATATTTCAAGATCGTTTTGATGACAACAGACAAACAAAACCGAATGCATACATTTATAGTTGCAGCAATCTGACAAACAAACTGCAAAGCCCACCAATATATAATTTGAAAATGAAAGCCAGACGAGTTTGGAATGTTTTTGAGCGTAAAATAAATAATGGTCGAGGGATGAGTCAAAGTAAATCAGTTGGAAATCTACAGTGTACTTCCAGCTCATTACGCGGTTCTGATTACTACATACGCAGTAATAAAACACATGGTATAACCTGTACACAGACAAATATACCAGGAACTGACAAAAAAGTAAGTAAAACTTGAAACAAAGTTTCGTTAAATTTTTTTATTTGCTAGTCACGCAAAAATTCAATTCTTTTAATTGAAAATACTACTGTTTATGAACAATAGAGCTCACTCCTTCTCATTCGTTTTTGTTGTTATCATTCACCACAAGATTAACTGTGGCTGGAGATCCAGCACAAACTTGCTTATCGACTCTTTTATTCGCATTAAAAAAAACCACAATTTGAATGTCATCTTTCATAAACAGGCTAAATACCATTGCAAAAATGAATTAGATTTGTGCAAGATGCATTGCAATAAAAAGAAATGATAAAATAATTAAAGAAGGACGAATTATCACATAGTGCATTAACAAAACAGACAAAAAGTACCACGAATCAGGTAGTTGATATCTACACCGATCCATTGAATATACCTTAATATAGGATGTTATAGGTTCAACCTAATAAAGCTGAAGTTTTAGATACCAAATCACATCTGGGTACTTAACAGCATAACCTTAATACACCGAAAATTCAGAGACTCTGTCTAATCCTATGGTTTGATTTTAGCCTATTTTTGTCTCAAGTAATTATGGACAATCTGCATGAAGATCAACTAGTTCTAGATGATTTTTTTTCTGATATCAGCTAGCAAGTTGCATCAGTGAAATTAATTTTGCTTCCGCGATCCAGAGTTACGTCCACGCAGGATAGAACCAAAGAGTTTGACATAAGGAGCCCCAAAAAAATTTAGATTCGCCTTGTTAATAAACTTCAACAAGCACAGACGCAAGGTCAGGAATCTTTCCTCAACAATACACGCTTAAATATGGCTCCAGATCTTACCGCAGTTTAATGTGTAGTAGTGCTGAGTAATAGGGTTTGTCAGTACTCTTCAAATCTCATCGACAAAAACTCGACTGGCACTTCACTTTATCGGTTACATAGGTTAATATGAGGTGAACAGCTCTATTACAAACAAGACTTAATATTAATCTTGAACTTGTGAAGCATGTTATTTAAATTTTTATAAATGAATAAGAATGTTATTAATCGCACTTTAACAAAATACCTGTTCATCCTTCTACAAATGCCATAATTAAAATCGAAAGTTAACGTGATACATTAACAAGAAAAGTGGCTTCAAACGTGAAAAGGAGAGAAAATAGGTTACATAAAAAACAACAAGTAAAGCTAAGGTGAATAGAACAGTTATTATTATTGTTTTCTTTAATTCCTACAGTAACAAAAAGCTTTGGCCACACGACTCCATTGTGTTCGATCCTCTGCCAACGTTTTCACCCGGCTACAGGTCTGCCCATATGCTTTCATCTCCTCTTTGCATGACCTCCTCCATGTTACCCTCACACTGAGGACCAACTCGCCGCTTTCCATCAGAGTCGCACTGTAGCGATTTCTTGGCTTGTGATTTAACTTGATGATTTGTTTTCTCATAGTATGGCCAATCCACCTCCATTTCTTAAGGCATATCTGGTGCACAGTCGGTTCCTGGTTGGTTTGCTCCCAGAGATCCCTGTTGCCATCCGATCTTGAGTACTGAACAAAGACAACTGCCGGTGCCCTTCTTGACTCTCTATATCTCTGATCCGTATAGTAGCACTTACCTCGCATTGGAATTGAAAATGCAGATCTTATTTTTCATGATAATTGCTACTGATCTCCTCAAACACTTAGGAGTATTGAAAGCTTGCCTCGCTTTCCCGATCTTCGCTCTGATATCCTTGTCAGTTCCACCTGTAGTTGAAACGATGCTTCCCATGTAGGTAAAGGAGTTTTCTTCTTCCAGACCCCTCTCATTTATACTGATTGTTGTCTGTTGTTGTTGCTGTTGGTATTACCCAGGAATCTTTATCATTTCTGTTTTCTCTGTGTTCAACTGAAGTCCTATCTTTGATGTTTTTTCTGCCATCTTGTTGCTTTTTGCTTGTATATCTTTCAGTTTGGGGAGAATCAGACATATATCATCGGCGAAGTCCAGATCCTCCAAGATATTTGTGTGGGTTCATTTTTTGCTTGTTTTCTTGCTGCCAGGCCCACTGTCTGTCACATTATCCAGTCTACTGCAATCAGAAAAAACATTGGAGATCGCAAGCAGCCGGCCAGCCTAGTCTTACTCCCGTTTTATCTTTGAAAGATTCCGTGTGTTTCTCTTAGTGGATTACTTGGCGTGCCGCATTGCCGTACAGCTGTTGGATGAGGTGTGTAAATGTGAGCAACACCTCTTAACAGTGAAGTAGTTTACAGATCTCCTTTGGATCGGCGCTGCCGAAAGGGTTTTCACAGTCGATGAAGTTAAGGCAGAGAGTTGATTGCCATTCCAAGCTCTGTTCATTCATGTGTTGCGATTTGATCGATGCATGACTTGCTTCTCCTGAATCCAGCCTGTACCGGTCGAGGGCTTGTTTGATTCTCTTCAGGATGATGCGGCTTAGTATTTTGCTTGGGATAGACAGTAGCCTGGTGCCGCACCAAATCTTGCATTGACTCAATCTCTTTCCTCCAATCCGCAGGTACCTTGTTCTCTTTCAACACCTTCTCCTGTAGTGTTGTCATTAAGTTCGCTGATGTCTGTGGGTCCATTTTCAATGCCTTTGCGGGGATTCCGTCTGGTTCTGCTACTTTTCCAGTTTTTAGCATCTTTATTCCCTTCAGGATTTCTGTTTTCGTCGGAGGGTTGATGTCCACTAGTAGTTCTGCTTCCACCGTTGGTATTATTGGGCACGTTGTAGGTGGCAGTCGATTTAGAAGTCTTTTGAATAGGACATTTACTCCACTGGAATTCATATTCACTTTAATGATTATGAATAACTTTGATATTGAAGAACTTCCGCTAATAGAAGCTTTGCCTGCTTAGTTTTGTCCTTATGGAACAAGTTAAAGTTTGGCTTATTAAGTAGCGTATGTCCAACAATTCAGGAGGATAGTTATTCTATCTACTCAATTATTACACCATCCCTGACTAGATTTCCCTGTACATTTACACTTAAATCGCTCGATTTTCGAACTTTTACTTTAGCCTACATTTGTATTGTCAACCTGAATGCAATGAGAATGTAAAGGATTCCCGTTTGAATGAGATTATATATATATATATATATACCGAACACCTCATCAATTTCAGTCATTCACTGAACATGGAAATTTCTCAGTTTACATACAAATGTTATGGTCAACTTGTACAGTCTGCCCATTCAATTCGATGAACTTTAAGCTCATTTAGGCATCTGCAACACTACTACTAAATACTGAAATGTTGGTATGAATTAATCTTATATCTAAGGAACACAAACGTGTGTGGTTTTTCAAATGAAAACTATTTTTGTCAACAGAAAAGTAAAACTCATTCTGTAGTGTTCTGCATCAAAACTTGCTGGTTATTAGGTACCGCGTTATGCTGTTACGCTTATCATTAAGACAGTTCAATTGTGTAGTTGCTGTAATTTGAAACAAATTCAATCAAAGGCTAACTGTCAAATGAAGTTTCACTGGCTCAGAAGTTAGACACTCCTTGTGCTTTCTCTTAATGAATAAGGTAGGACTTGTGTGGTGCAAAATGTCGTTTTAAGAACGCTTGAATTTGTAATCTGTCTTTTTTCTTTATCTTTAATTACTAAGTTGCCATAAAGCAGGATTGATTTTTTTAATTTGATAAGTTGGATAGTTTTGGCAAAACTTAGCTACTTAAAAGAAAGTAAATGATTTAGACAATTTATTTCGTATTGCCTAATTTCGAATATATATTTGCTCAGGTAGAAATAGCCAATAAAATGTGTATTCTATAAACACGCTGACGAAAAAATAAATTTCAGATGATTTTTCAATGACTAAATAACAAAAGCGTCAACGCTTCTGTTGCATTATTGCATAAAATTACAGCAGTTCACCGCAATTTAATAATTTGACATCACTAATTATTTACATATCATAATTATTCTGTATTGTAGTTCGACACTGGAACTTGTAATAAAACCACACACTTTCATTGTCAAGGTTTTGCGCAGCTGACTGGCGGTGGATGGATAAAACAGAACTGATCTGTTTTATTGAAGGAGATCTGTATTTGAAATGCAGTTTTACCTGAATCATGAAAATTTTCAGCTATATTTAAAGTCAGTTATGAATAAACAAAATCGAATAAATATGTAAGACTGTGAATTGTTGCTTCCAAATGTCACCTAAGTACAATCTACTTCTAAAGATTTTATTCTATATTTCAGAAAGAATATCTTCGTAATAACCGCGGTGAATCAGAGTACGAAAAAATCATGACCTTCCCCCACTCAAAGTCATTTGATACCTCAGTAAATCTTGATGATAGAGGAAAGCGGCACCAATCTTCCTACATTACAAATACTCCTGTAAATGCAGAAGTATGTGTTGAAAACCATCATTCTGAAAAGTGTACAGATAAATGTTGTGGAATGGAGAAATTTTCATATGTATTAACACCTTGCATTATGCATTCCAATGCCATTCCGAATAATCCTATACAATGTGGTGATGATGATTTTATCAGAAAACTGTCAGGTATTGTTATCTCGAAATGTATGCTTCAAAACCATTTCCTGGATAGATGCAACGGGAGTCATACAAACCATAGAGAATGTCAGCCTCTCAAGAATAGTTCAGAAAGCCCCGTTTATATTTTACCTACAGGATTACCTATTCAAGAAGTAAGAGAAGTGACCATCACGCGTCCGGATATAGGTCAGCGATTTGGAATGCGTATAGAAAAATTTGAAAAGGTATTTTCTACTAAATGTATTATGAAAATAATTTCTCTTTGAGTTGAAAACCGTAAACGCATCTTGTGTATGTACATTGATCATGCAGAAAGTCGGTTCCTCAACTAGTGTTTCTTTTCATAAGTATGTACACAAAAAAATTCATAACATATACGTGACAGTAGTATATTTATATTACAGTATATTAAGTTAAACTGAATGGTTAATAAGCAGTTATATATCCAATAGATGTTATCCGTACAGTAAAAATGACCAAACTTCATTAAAGAAGCAGATTTTAAAAATTCAAAGAATGAACTGTGAGTCACAGTGTGATTTGACTAGGAAAACATTAAAGATGTCCGGAAGAACAATAATACTTTGCAAGTAAATCATCTAGCTCAAATAACACAAAAAAACATAAATCATCCACCTGGACTGGCAGTCCTCATTTTTTCCCCTTTACGTTTCCCGGTGGAAGATAAGGCTTCAAGCTAGTGACTTGAAGTTTCTGTAGCAGTGTTTATTTTACAGGATGGGGCTGCTAGCCGCATGCCTAACCTTTCCTCTTTACCAGCGTTATTTCTGGCTTAGTGAGGTAAAGGAGTGCGTTGGCCGGGGATTGAAACCCAGACCATGTGCATGGTCGGCGAGCGTCCTAACCGTTATGCCCCCGACGCACGGTAGCTCTAATTAGTGCTTTCATTTTTTGGCTAATTTGCATCACCCACCACTTTGTTTCTTTGTAAAATAATAAGCATTTAACTGTTGACTATTCATCGATAATTTCTAACGACAATAACCGTCGAGATATACATTAATCTGCGTATAAGCACACAGAGTACCTGCATACTTTTATGAAATGGATGCCTGATTTGTCTCATAGGGTATCGACCCAGAAGCAATTAAATACAGCCTATTTGTTCTAAGTTCACCTGAATTCTTGTAATTTATGAACTAGCAAGCCCCTCAAATAAGCTACTGTGAAGCAATCAAAGGGAGCAACAAGATTTTTCATATATTTGGCAAGGTGCCGATAAATCAAACAAGGTTGTGCATTTCATAAATAATTTAGCTATTTGTTTAAGGATTATCGGAGCACTCCATAAACATATGTGCTTACAAACAGTGTCACAATCTGGTTATAGAAATATGTAAAACAGTGGTGATTAAGGTAAACTAATGAGCGCTTCCAAAAGTCAGAGGGTGGTATTCTCGCAGCAGAAAAAGCTGCCAATATTTTCGGAATGCAAGGGTTTCTGCGCTTATCAACCACGAACGCTCCAGAAGATTTCCAAACTCTTTGCACCATTAATTCTTTACATCTGTGCATCCTTCTTATTACCAGTCAGTGTCATGAAAATTCGTCACAAATTATCTCCAGACTTATGGTCTTCGTCTGTTGTTTTGCGTCACTTGAAAAACAAACAGGACTTTCTGTCCCGTTTGAATTTCCAAGTTTATAATATTAACAGAATTTATTGAGAAAGTGATTAATAATAGATATTTTCTCTCTTTTCGGGGAGGGTTCCTTTTTATATATTGATTCTTTTTTCCATACTAAAATAACTCTCTTCAAAGTGCTATTCGGTGACATACAGTTGTAAAATGTGTCATTCCGCATAAACCATGTGACATGAAATCATTTACCACTACAGCGTCTAGATTCATATAATTTACTAAAGCCTTTTCCTCATTTACGGCAGTCATGAAACATTTTCGAGTGTTGGAAAAAATAATTGTTTCATCTGTGTGAAAGTATGACATGACAACACAAAATTCATGTGACAGGCATTATTTGCCACTTTTCTTCAAGCAAACTGAAAAACCCTATTGAGTCATATATAAGAAACGGCGTTCAGTGAAGAGTAACTCCTTTCGGCAACACTATTCTCAAGCTGTACAATCGCATATATACACAGTAGATTGTCTTAGCAACAAAATGAATATTTCCAAAAATGCGTCATTAGAAGTGTAAGGTTTATACAACCAGTTACTTAACGTAGAAAGCGTTAATCGGGTAGAAACTAAAATAAGACTAAAGAATTTGAGTGGCGTATTATAATTGATGGGTTTGTGTAGCATTCAGCAAATATTGAACAACAGTCGAGTTAACAACAATGGTAATAAGGGGAAGAAATTTAATAGGGGGTGTAGCGATAGAACAAAACTATTAAGAAACAATATTTGGTGTTAAGATGAATCAGGTCCATTGTAGATTTATTGACCGAACAAACTGCTTTTGCATGCAGAGTTCAGGATTTAACAATGTGAATTGCCATTGCTTCTGCTGTTTGAAAAAGTTTAATTTGTACTCTTTTAGCAAGATTCCCACATGTTCTGTAGATAACTCTGAAGTTCCTTTGTGGGTTAGCTTGGTATCCACATTCGATCAGGTCTGTTTACAGGGTGACCAAGCCAATCTGTCACTAAATGAAAGTGCTTCAGTTTGTCATTCATCCAAATAACTTGTCAAACTTAAGTCGATTATCGTGAAAAGTGCTGAAATTCTTCAGTGTCAGTGAACATTTGCAATTTGTTTCAAATCTTTGCGAAATCTGCAGTGATGGTACAGTCTAGTCATACAAACCCTATTTTAAAAAAATTGCGTTCTCTTACTAAAGTTTTACAACAGTAATTAGAATATCTTCTTTTCAACTGCATCGCAGCTTCTTTTCGAATGGAATGATGGATAACTTTGAAATGG
Organism: Trichobilharzia regenti; assembly: GCA_944472135.2. NCBI lineage: Eukaryota > Metazoa > Platyhelminthes > Trematoda > Strigeidida > Schistosomatidae > Trichobilharzia > Trichobilharzia regenti. The sequence goes on from OX235270.1 coordinate 38,302,349, forward strand.
AGATTTATTATTACGCATATTGACAATTAAAATGTGGTTGAAATGGCCCTGCGTTGTTACAATTAATAAGGCTTATCCGAGGAATACTTTCTGCATCATCGACCTAATAATCTAAGATTTAAATATTCACACTTGTCACATTAAACACCCATTTTGAGCTTGATATAATATACCTTTATTTTTAAGTAATACTTAGTGATTGACAAGGTGTATCCATAGAAAATTGCTTTTTCAATTGTAGGGGGCATTTTTGACCACTGTGTTACCTGGTTCGGTAGCTGCACAAGCTGGATTAAAGATTGGAGATGAAATTTTACAACTGAATGGTGTTTCAGTACAACCGATCTCTATCAACAGTATCAACCAACTAATCCGATCAACACAATACCACTTAAACATTGCATATCGTCCTAGGTTAGTTTTTTCTTATCTCTCATATTGCATAATAATTTTCATAACTTGTTTTGAAGGTAATTTCATACTGTAAACTATTTTTAAAATATTTTATAAAATCAATACAAAATGATAGTTCATTTATATTGTAATTCTTTCCGAGAATAATATTAAATGGCACAGTTTGTTAAAATAATACATTTGTTTAACCTGTCGAATTTAGTTTAAACACCTCTCAAAATTCTCACATGATTGTTTAATTTTGAAGGTACTATGATTGTTTCGAGTTGACTAAGATCAACAGTCATAACCGAGTGACTTGAGTTCACTGGTTATTCTCACTTAGGTTTTATAAACACCTGAGGCCTCCAATTATTAAAAACAAAAATATGTATGAATTTTAAATAGTAGAATAAGTAAACAAAATAACTAGTGAACAAGTTTTTCTTAAGCTCAGTCTCAGCCCTACATCCCAAGTTTACGCATAAGGCCATGTTCATGGCAGCATAGATAGCGATTGTCGGAGGAATTTTTAAAAAATACTGATAACTATAAAACAGACCACAAACGTTATTACTCTTGCAAATCTGTAAACAATAGAAAGATGCGTATAACCGAAGACCAGTTAAACATATCATATCACATCACTGATGTCTGTGGCACAACGGTTAGAACGCTCGCTGACCAGGCATGTGGTCCGGGGTTTGATCCCAAGCCGACTTACTCCTTTACCTCGCTAAGTCAGAAATAAAGAGGAAAGGTTGGGCATGAGGCTAGCAAGCTGCTCCTCCTACAGAAACTCCAAGCCTCTGACTTGAAGCCCTATGTTCCACCAGGAACGTGAAGGAATAAAAACAAACAACTGAAAACTTCGATGATTCGATGTGCGTCGGTGGCATCGCCGACCATGCACATGGTCCGAGGTTCGATCCCCTGCCGACGCACACTTGATATCTATGGTCGGCCCGCAAAATTTGGGCTGCCGATATCACATGCTGAAAATTCCATACTTGTACCAAAAATACGGTGTGGAATCAGGCTGTAGTCAAAAAAATAAATAAACTCTTTATTGACACACAGATTTGTTGAAGAAACAGTGGCACCTAATAAAGAGTAATGACGGTTATCTGTCAGGTTCATCAACATCTGGCTCTTAATGCTTCAATGTTGATGAAATAATTTTCTGCTAAAGTAAACTGAATGGATATACCATTTAAGCAACTGACAATAAGACAAGTCATCTATGATTATTTTTATAGGCCTGCGTAGATTAAAGTAGCACGTGATGATTTTAAAAAACCTTTTAACTCTCAGTAAAAGTAATTTAAAATACCATTAGAGAAGTAATATAATACGTTAAGAAAAACTGATTTCTCTTTTTCTCATGATACATTATTTTTCCAATTTTCTTAACAGGACAGTGCTAGCTAAAATCAGATATATATCTGTGAAGAAAATAGATGGGCGAGTTGGAATCCGATTAAAACGAGTGGCTCAGGTGAATACGCCTAAATTTATATTTTTGGGAAAGACAATTATTATTATTATATTCTTTAATTCCTAGAGGAACATAGGGCTTCAGCCACACGTCTCCATTGCCTTCGGTTTTCTGCCAACTTTTTCACTCCGTTCCAAGTCTGCCCGCATGCTTTCATCTCCTCTTCACATGACCTCCTCCAAGTCACCCTCACACTGACGACCAACTCACCGCCCGCTTCCTTTTCGGGTTCCACTCGAGCGATGGCTTGTCTAGTGATGTCACTTGATGGTTTCCTCAGCGTATGGCCAATCCATCTCCATTCCTTCATGCCTATTTGTTTCACAATCGGTTCCTGGTTGGTTCTAAAGTTTGTTTGAGATGCTCTTTATGACTCACCAAGTCTCTGATCCGCATAGTAAGTAGCACTGACTTACTTCACATTGGAGTTGAAAATCTGGATCTTATTTTTGATGCTGAGTGGGGCTGTTGACCTCCACACAGACTCGTTGAGAGTAATGAAAGCTTGTCTTGCTTTTCCAATTCTGGCTTTGATATCCTCGTCAGTTCTGTCGGTCTGTAGTTGAAACGATGCTTCCCAGATCGGTAGGTGGGTAGGTAAAGGAGGTTGTTTCTTTCAGGTTCCTCCCATTTATGCTGGCTGATTGTTGTCTGTTGTTGTTACTGTTGGTGTTGGCCCGGAATCTTCATCAGCTCTGTTATATCTATGTCCACTTGAAGTTCTATCTTTGATGCTTCCTCTGCCAGCTTGTTGCTTTTCACTTGCATATCTTCCAGTTTGTGGGAAATCAAACATATATCATCGGCGAAGTCCAGATCCTCCAAGTATTTTGTGTGAGTCCATTTTATGCCTGTTTCTTCATCGAAACCCATTGTTTGTCGCATTATCCAATCAATTGCAATCAGGAAGATCATTGGTGATAGTAGACAGCCTTGCCTCACTCCCGTCCTCACTTCGAAGGCCTCCGTAAGTTTCCCGTTGTGGATTACTTGGCATGCAGCATTGTCGTATAACTGTTGGATGAGATGTATAATTGTCAATGGGACCCCGTAGTAGCGAAGTAGCTGCCAAATGACCACTCGATCGATGCAGCACTATCGAAGGCCTTTTCAAAGTCGATGAAGTTGAGTGAGGTGGAGAGGTGACTGCCATTCCAAGCTTTGTTCAATGATGATCCGTAGAGTGGCGATTTGATCAATACATGATTTGTTTCTCCTGAATCCCGCCTGTTCCGGACGAAGTTTTTCATCTAGGGCTTGTTTGATTCTCTCCAGGATGATGCGGCTTAGTATCTTGCTTGGAATTGACAGGAGCATAATTCCGCGCCAGTATTCCCTTTTAAATGTAGGCCTAAATATTTTGTCCATATATATCTATTTGGAAAGTAATCATTTATGAAAATGAACATGTTAATTGGTTGCCTTTCTTTTCAAGGGTCTATGATATTTTGGTATCATCAATTTGAGTTAAGTGAGTAATAATAGATAGAAAGGAGATTCATCAGGAATTATGCTTCCCTTTGAAAAAAACAGTATTGGAGTCATTCTAGTTGGCACTATCAGTTCACGAATATTTCTGACAATAACAGAGGTGAACAGACTGTTTTAGGTGATTTTGCTTTCTTTAGGTGTACCCTACCTTTTTATGTGCATTTTTTTTCATAAAAGGCAAAAGAGACACATTGTCATAAGTGTAGTTGCCAATATTAATCAATACATAAAAAGAAGTTGAATAAAGGTCATAAACTTACGTATTCATATAAATCATGTAACCAGTGGCACCGAATCGGAATGCACATAGAAACAGAGGAAATGAGACATTTCTTGAGAGAGAGATAGAAGGAATAGAAGAATCACAAAGAGTTTTAAAAAATAGGTTAAAAAAAGAACACCATGGTGACTGTAATAGCAGAATTGTTTGGAGAATTCTTATGTGTGAGCTGATGAGGACGGCTAGAGCATCAAAAATGCAAGGAAGGTGAAATAATATAGTCTTTAGAAGACTACTCTTCGCTTTGTAAATAAATGTGAAGAAGGCATTAATTAAGATGGAATTATCAGTGCTGAAGGTGTCTTGAATTAATGATCATCTTATGGAGCCTCTGATACCATTTTTCAGCAGTATTCTTTAATGTCTTTGGAAAGCAAACGTGTTAAGCAGCATGTGAACCCATATACTCACGCATAATTGCTCAAGTGAAAGATTATGTCTTTCATGCCTCAACAGACTAGTGTACGACAGGAGAGCAACACTCTTAGAGTTGCTGTGAGAAATATTCTCGCCAAGTATGTTGAAATTCCCCTCTAAAGGACATCACATGTTAGGCCACCCTGAGACCAAGGTTCAGATCAATCACACTTCCGCGCAAACAATATCTCATGTCTCTGAATATTTGGTACAATGTTCCTATCAATAAATTTGAGCGGATATCCATTTTGAATGAATGTTTCTCTCAGAACGTCTACTTCTTCTTCTTCTGGGGTATTAAGGTTGCAAACACATCAAACGCGAGTGGTGAGGAATATTAGTGCATTCCATTTTCGCTCTGTCGTATATAAATAAATCCCCAAAAAATGCCTTTACTTTACTACTTGTTTTGTTTTTCACTAACAATGAAGGCTACGTATGCATACATCCTTTCCAGCTCGCACATCTATTGATAAGACGTTTTATGAAGTTATGTATGCTAGTTTAGTAATGCTAAGAGATACCTACTCACAACGTCCTCTCGTTAGTTTACATTATTCAACTCATATGAAATATTTTAAATTATAACAGATGTCTCAAGTTACTCCTCTATATCGGTAACATTTCTCAAAAGCAGACCTACCAACAGTTCTGGTGAAAATGAACTTGTGTAAACAATTACATAAATTTTCGCTAAGTAAACAGAGGCAGTAACTGTTCCTTACTATTTGCTCTGTTTATTTATAACTTCCTGTCACCACATATGTGGGAATTCACCCGGCAGAGATAATAAACACTTGGAAGGAGAGAGATATAAATAGTTCTCAGTTTGTGAATCCCATAGGACATTCATCCATAGCGTAATACAGGAACTAGTGGTCGATCTCGTAATATCACAGGATTCAATAACACACCAGTAATTCTCTCTCTAAGACGAATGTACTGGAAGGTATACCGCTTTTCATTGCATATTCAAAGTTTTAACATCAAATGTAGGATGACACTATAGATCTGCAGTTACAAATATAAGTTTCCAGTTATTTGACAAAAGAACCAATCCTCCTCATAAAATATGACCCCATTCTCTGATTTAATTACAGTTTCACTTAATTGTTATCAACAACATTTAGTCAGTACTGCTGAAAGTGAAAATATCCTTTGGTGATTAGCAAAAGTTGTATGGCTGGTGCAATCTTCTTTCAGTTAATAAGCTGTTTTATGAATCAGCATGAATCCAAGTGATAGCGAATTCCTGATCTGTCCGAGCTTCAGTGACTAATACTGTAACCTTTGATTGGCATTTAGAAATACAGATACAAGCTATTTCAAATATTTGGTTAGTAGGACAGTGAATCATCGGAGAGTATGAGTGATTAAACAAATCAAGTGAATGGTGTGCATAACTTCTCATAATGTTCATTTCCATATACTTGTCAGTGAAATTAATACTTTATTGATCTAAGTTAATCCATTTGACATAGTCGAGTACTGGTCATGCTATAATTAATTCATTTAGAAAATTCAGTCCTAATTTTCACATAATCTTCCTTTGTATTCACTTACAAAAGCATAATACACCGAAATCCTGGCGTATTTTAATTACACTAAAAACACTTCGCATATATTGGTCGATTGAATCCTTTCAATCTTGCCAAACAATGTACTTCTTGTTAAATCACTTCAGTCGAAGACCACATTTGTTTAGTTTATCCGTTTTATTTACAACTTGAACTCACATTGTGGTATTTTTTTGGTAAAATAGGATTGTCATTTTATAACTTAAAATTATTGACTGTGACGAGACTGTTCATAATTGTGCAGAAACTTCGTCTAAAACGTTTGACCGAAGACAATGATAATGATAACCTGCACCAAAAGATGTGAAAGTCATATGCTTGGAAACTAAGTGGTGCATTTGATTTCGATGAGATGGAAAACGGGATTGATCAGTGTCACACACCACTCGCTGAATGAATCTGATAAGTGTAGAATGTAATGTAATTTAATTGAGAACTGACGACAATCATCTGACGGTGGAGCTGAAAATTAAAGTGATACACTTGTTCTCAGTGACTGAATGTTATCTCAAACATCAAATGTTTTACTGAAAGGATGAGATGGTGGTTGACGTGATTGAAGTTAGCAAAGTAATCGCATCAGCTGGCCACCACTTTCCAAGAGGCCAACCATTAGGTTGAATTATGAGAGGAAATTTCGAAACAACCAAGAAACAAGATCACCAGTTGGCTTCTCATCGCAGAAAGTATCTATAATGTAAGTGTGAAATCTAACCTTGAAATTTAGGAAAACACAATCATCATAAAACAGTTCAATGGTTTGTGGTTGAACAGTGGGATTTAAACAATTACAGTAGAATTAAATTATGCTGATGTAGGGCTGAATATGTTCACTAGAAAGACATGAAAGCTTGGTAGTTAAACCATTCAGTACAGTGGGAACAGCAACATCCAAATGGAGTTAATTTACCACACTGATCATGCTTCTAAACCCGCCAAGTGAACTGCATTTAACATAGATTCATGATGCAGAATCTTGATCAGTCGACAGCCATTCATCTGTTCATACTCATTCTTATCATGCAACAGTTTATTTATTTACTTATCATAGCACATATGTCATTTCATTAATATCTAACTTCTATTCAGTTCACCTAGGGAGCTGAAATTGACAGAAATTTGAAATGTGTTACTGGTGTGGTATGACTGTATCAGCAAACTTCTGGTGGATAATTTTTTACACATTTTTACTAAATACAGACACCTCTCACCAACCAAATAAGTTTTTTCATCCACTACGGTGGAATGGCAAGTGTATTCGTCTGATGCACACTCTGACCAAACCACTTTTCACCGTCAACACTGACATTTGGTTTTATATTGTATGGCGACACTGATAGTTGGTTACTCGTCAATTCTGCTTTATACGTCTCTGGAATTACTAACCGTTTTGTAAGTGTAATAACGGAAAGTGCACATTTTTTAGTTCCAAATAAACGATGTAGTAAAAACTGGGACAAATAGCAATGGAAACACTATTCTCCCCATTGCAGATTAAAGCCTAGACTTAACTCACACAGTTAAGTATAATTTACTGAATATTCGTAATTCAGGAACACTTGTGAATCCCACTTTAATGTCCTCCAGAACTTCAGTGACAAACCACAGCTTGCTCCATATGTTCTATTATTATACTTAAAAGCAAATCAAAAATGCCTTATTGATATAAATGAAAGTGCCTTGGTAATATTACAACCATACATTTCTTTATTTTTACCTCCTTCACTCTATACAGGGACTGTATGTGGATGTCGTTCTCCCCAACTCAGCAGCATCCAAGGCAGGCATCAAAGAAGGCGATGAGTTGGTTTGTGTAAATAATCAGGTTGTCACTAGCTGGAGTCAAGAAGCAGCCTCAAAGCTTCTCCGTGAATTGCCAGATGACGACTTCGTGCTCCTTCATCTTCGAGAACTACTTCACCCACATGCTTTCTATGATCCAGAGCAGCTAAATGGACATGTAATTAATTCACCTCTAAGAGAATGTTATTCCACGACTTGCTATCCCACTTTGAAGTCCAATCTATCAACAGATGACTTTAGAAAATACAAAACAACAAACACTGATCAGTCTTATTCCCCTGTTAAATCATCAAACAAAGTACCAGCGAATAATGCAGAAAAACAATCACTTCCACCAACTTATCATGAGGTCGTCAACCAAACTCTTTGTTCAAATTCCAATTCCTATGATGTCAGAAGTTTCTCGGATCGTCCTAACACAGAATATGGTCAAATGTCATTGGAGTCCTCAAATAACGATGAACGATGTGAAATACTCCCTTTTATGTCGCATACACGTATTTTGAATAGTTTTAGTGACTATTCACTTGGCTGTTCCAAATGTATGATGAATGATCAACAAATTCAATGATATTGTACAGTCATTTGTAAACTATCACAAAATAAAATTCACTGCTGCACTGTTGCCTGTGTTCTCTTGGACAAGTTTCCTATAGACAAACCTGAACATGAATTTGTAGTTTTCAACAATGAAACTGTGAGTAAGGGTCTTATTGTAAACATTCATCTCTTAGACTACCTTTCAGTTCATCAGTGACATCGGTTTAAACTGTGATATGTTAAAATTAATTGGTGAGTGAATATTGAACAAGCAGAAATTTGGATAGAATGTCAGCTAATTTCAAAAAACATGAACAACGAGTATGGACATGAAAGAGAACCTAGGACAACGTGATTCAAGAAATTTCTCACGGGATCAAAAAATTAATGGTGTCGTCGAGAACTTAGCTTTTGAGGTGTGCGTCGTTGGCACTCAACCATCTAGAAGATGGAATGTTTCTCTAAATGTTTTACATCACTTGTACATTTCCAGGTGGCGTAGAAATTTATAACTTGTAGCTCAAATTGCAAATGTTCTAGACTTCTTGATACTTTTTAGAGCTTTCTGGTTTATGCGGCAGTGAGGTGTAGTATCGCATCACTAAGTAAGGGAATTGTGTGTTTCTATTAATATTTTGTGCGTTGTAGTTTTTGTAGTGATTTGAATGCGTTTCCGGGACTTGTCGCTAGCCCCACATCAAAACCTTTTTCTTTTCACGAGCGTATGACTGGTTAGAAACTTAATGAGGTAGTAAACTAGATGAGGTAGCGTCATCCTGGAGAGAACAAAGGATGCACTGGATGCCGAACTCCGCCAAATGTAAAAAGCTGACTGGATTTAGAAAAGGCAAATCATGTGCTGATCAAATTGCAGCTCTATGCATCATTATCGAACAGAGAGTGGAATGTCAGTCAAGCCTCTCTCCACCTCAACATCATCGACTTGGAAAAGGCATTTGACAGACAGCTTTGACTGGGGGGTAATTTCAAAACCACTTCAACGGTATGGTGTGCGGTGCTCAAATCTTTATTAACCTCATTCAATGGCTGACCATACGACAATATCACGTGTCACGTGATCCACAACAGAAGCCCCAGCGAACGGTTTGAAGTGAATACAGGAGTAAGACAAAACTGTCTATCATCACCGATGATATTCTTAATTATGGTGGACTGGAATTTGCATCAGACTGTGCGTTTGGAGTTGGGAGACGGGAATACGCTGGACTGATCGATAAGAAGTCTCTAGGAGATCTGGATTTGTCGCGTGGATGATTTGTGCATAATATCAAACAAAACTGAAGACTTGCAGGCGAAAACCAACAAAGTGGCTGAAGAAGCAGGCATCGAAGTCAAGACCTCAGGTGAACATAGAGAATTAGGTAAATTCCTTCACTTATCTAGGAAGCATCGTTTCAACCACAGGCGGAAGGGATGAGAATGTCAAGGCAAGAGACACCTTCACCAATCTCAAATCGGTTTTTAAATCTGTTCTCACTCAGCAAAAAGAACAAGAATCAGACTTTCAACACAGATGTGAAGTTAGTCAGTTCTTTTCCATGGGTCAGAACCTTGATAAGCGCTGAACGAAAAGCATTTCAAACGGACCACTGCAGACTTTTATCAAAATCTGCCTTAGCTCTACTTTGAAGATCAAATTGCCGGAAAGAATTAGCAGCAAGAAACTCATCAAGAAATGATCGTTCAACAAACATGAAAAAGAAAACGGAGATGAATAGGGCATACGCTGTGCAGATTGTCGAATGACATCACTCACCAGGCGCTTTAGTGTGTCGTTCGAGAGTGACAATAAGGAGATCGTGCGAGGAGGATATGAGAGGTTATAGGCAATAATGAACCCATGTGAAGAGGACAAACGGAAATAGAAGAAAGTGGAGATGTGTTGTTGAAGCCCTATGTTCCACTAAGAACCCAAAGAAATTATAATCATACATGTAATAGAGTTCTTGACTTACTATGAAAACTGCAGTTGTGAATCCTTTCACACCAAGACATATAAAACAGAAGGTTTTGTGATTTTATATGAATAATACTTGCTGGAAGTAACAGCTTATTCAATTATCAGCTCATAAAACAATCACTGACGCCTTCTGAGATTGACAGACCTATGACACTCCGGATATGGGTTAATAACTAAAGGTTATGCAGAACGTATTCACTACGCGAATGGAACCATTGGTCTCCATATCCTTAATGTAAATGATTTCCAATCATATACTCACAGTAAAATTATGTATTGGTTCTTAGGTGATAATCCATTTTTTGTCAGCTGAAAGAGATTACTTTTTGTTGGAAGCAATCGGTGTATTATATATATATATATATATACTTGCCTGTGAACGACTCAGAATAATTCCGAAGTTTATTCATGACAGGAGTTTTCAATTTTACCTGTGGAAATTTCGGTAGTAGTTTCCTTTCTGTTCAACATGAAAAGTACACAGGGAAAAACATGAACTGAAGCTAATTATTGCTAATGGCATTTCTATGACTCACTTATTCTAAGAACAATCGTTTATTCAAACTCTATCATCTCAAGATAACGGGTACTTCAGCTGCAAATAATTCGTCACAATTATCACCCCGTATATAATAGTTAGTTATTTATGATACCAAATTTTACTATATCTGCACAACGTGACGAGTAAATCATGAAACAATAATTTCAAAGCGCTGGTCCTGTATATGTTAAGAGGATATTCGTGTAGCGCAATAATTGATCTCAAAGCCTGTCCTGAACAATCTATCCGGTGAACTGATATTTGAATATTTCAGCTGATTCTGTATACGATACCCCTTACCAATGTCCTGCGTATCATCATTCTAACCATTTATATGTCTTCTTTTGACTTAATCGTTATAATTTGTCTTTGATTTTTGTTGATTGTAGTTCTTAATGCTCCACCTAACTGTTGTGTAATGGTGTGCTATTGACTACAAGGTATCACTTTACTATTGCGATTTCTTTTACGTGAATTCAACATTGCGCAGTGGAGTGGTAGTGTGCCTTTGAACTGTTTATGGGAAGCGTGTTTAGAATTATCATATACATAAGTACTTTGCATCGTTTTAACCCACAGCAGCTTAATTCCGAAGTTGTCAGTTATTATTTAAAAAATATTAATTATCCCAACAAGTTTCATCTGGTAACTGATATGATGTGAAACTACAATATCTATTACAGGTGTTTTCTACATGTTAATCACTTCCGTACAGAACATCATTAAAAATGGGCGTTTACTGTTTATGAAACTGTTGTCATGGAAACGGAATGTAGAATATCTTATTCACAGTTCAGTCGTGACTGAATAATGTACTTTTTAGTGTCTTTCTTCTGTGTATGTAAATTATGTTTCATATATATATGTACACCTCGTGATGTCTGCAGTTAGCATTGCAGTAAGCACTAGCTTCGTCCGGTTGAATAACCTTCTATTAACCAATTCAAAGCTTCATGTACGGCGTTTCGGCCTTTTCTTTAAAGCTGTTTTTTTAAGAGAATAAAAGCTTTCAATTCAAACTTTCCATTCATAAATATAATTATTCTTGAGCAATACGAGAGGGTGGATTTTTATTTATCCATTTTCCAGTGATTTTGTTTAAACTGATCTTATTTATAAAGACTGTACCTGAAGTTGTATCTATTTTATTTTGATACTTAATCTTTCGTCAGTATGTATTTGTCAAATGTTGGAAAAATTCATGTTTAAGTTTTAACAGGAATTTCTAAGCATCTTAGAATAGGCCAAATGAACGCAGGATTTTAGCCTTGAAAGTGTTTTATATTTCTGTCATATCTACTTTCACATAATTAACATTGCCTACAATATTTTTCTGAAATGCAAAAATTCTGGAATCATGTATCAGTTCATGATGAATGAAAGTAAACACGGCAGGTCACAGAAGATTCAGGTGTCAGCAAATTAACAGAACAGAGGATTCAAAGAAGAGTAATAGAATGAAGCATGAGAACTATGTGAAATGGTCATGTAAAATGTATTAAAGTGTTACATTCAGGAAGAAAATTTTCTTTTCGACGAAGTCATCATCTAGGCTGTGCATTCGTGTAATTATATCTAATGGATGGGAAAGTTCCAGAATAATTTCCAGTTAAGGGTTCAAAAGCTCAAACCCACGCTTGGCATCCCAAAGAAATACGTTCAACCCCTGTCTCTTCCATGGCCATCATAAACAGGGAAATTGTTTTTTTAGTAATGACCATCCAATCGCCTTTCTCATCTAAACTTCCTGCTTATTCATATTATTTTTTCTCAATCTCTGTTTACGCCACCATATTCTCATACCCGAACTTCGTGTTTATTTTGTCATTTTACTATTTCTACATATTTAATCCTTGATTGCATGAACAATTATTCATCACATTAGTTTATTTATCCCAACATCCTGTCTATTTTGTTATTTCTACATTTCTAACCCCTAATTGCACAATGTCAATCTTCTTAGCTATCGTGCTGCTAAGTTGTTTGTTGTGTCCATCCTCCTGTTTATTATGGCATTCTAATTCCTAATTTTAATTTTTATTAATTTGACTCTTAACGGGAAATTATTCTGAAACTTTCCCATCCATCTGATATAAATACATGAATGTACAGTCTAGATGATGACTTCGCCGAAAAGAAAATTTTCTTCGCTGCAGTTGTCTTCTTAATAACTCCTATGGACCATTGTGTATATACCGACATGTATTTGGCTATTCGTGATTCATCCAAATTTCCATTTCCTCTGGTTTACCAATTCTATATTAATTTCTGGCATACTGTGATGAAGCTAGCCTAAGCTTTCAGCATTCACAGCAGTCACTGTAGGTATGACACTTGACGATTACTGTCTGTTATTATGGATGAGTACGACAAAAGATAGTAAGAAGTTTTACGACAATTTAGTAATGCCTTGTATTCTTTCCCAAATTATCAGGCACTGATTCTTTTCTATTCGGGATAACACTTTATAACCTAAAGCTATTCGATGATTTACTTTTTTTAAACATGGAACCAACAGTTGCTATTCACAATTCATTTATTTTGTCACAAATGTGCTAACTGACTATTCCTTTATATGTTTGAAGTGCCATCCTACCAACTGACTTTAAGTCACACATTTTCAGACTGTGTATGATGTTTGCCTGTTCTTTCGCCTCAGTGTGCATGTTGTATACTTGTTAGTTTCATCATACCATGTAGTGATATACTAATTCAAAAAATCACCTCTACTACCTTAAAATAAACTAGAGTAAGAAGTTAATTTGTCAACCGTACAACTGTAGAGTACAAAATATTTTCTAGAACAGGAAGATTATGATACTAAGTTTATACAGGTAGTAAAATCCATGGGTTATTTTTTCAGTAATCATTACTGTATAACACTGTAAGACATTATCAAAACAAAATTTACCCAGAGTCGAATTATTTTTTCAGTCATTAGCTCTAATAATTCAATTCTTCTGTTTCACGATATCATTGAACGAATCTTTAAAGGATACAAACATAATCATTATCGCACAGTGAAAGGTGGATATGCAGACTACTTATGCAATGCGTGCACGTGAATAACGCAGCAGTAGACAAAGTATAAGACTATTTGTTTGAAGACTGCGGCTGATTTTAAAAGAGGCGAAAAGAAAAAAGACAGCTGACACAGAATCATGGATAAGAATGTAAAATATATATACATATTAACTGTAAAATAAACGCTACCGAATTATTATGAGATACAGGAACATTTAAAAACAGGCGTAAACAACGAAGAAAATTTTCTGTTCCTACATTTTCGTACAATCGTAATTAAATTTAACGATGAAATCATTAGACCAATCAGATACTGGTAAACTTTGTCCTCGAAAAATGTATTATATAATCTTAGATGTAAGAAAGGATGACTAATTGTAAGTTAGAAAAGAGGCAGGAATTGGCATGACGTAATAAGTGTGAGACAATGACTAATCAATAAGCTCATGTAGAATGGATATCAGTAGAAAAGTGATAAGGCGTTTTTATAAAAAAGTCCGTATGAAAAAGCAATGCAATTAATAAACAGTATTAGAGTGGTGGTAATAAAATATGGATGATGGGAATAATATTGGTAATAAAATAGTAATAACGATAATAAACTTACGTAATAAATAAAGAAGAAGCAAGATTTTTGTAAGAACTTTACTCTAGCCACAGTAGGGCGAGAGAATGTATGTATCGCTTTGAATTCAGAGGTTCGGTCTCAGATCTCGAATAGCTAATGCTTCAGCTATGTACAGATGGCGTGTGCGAAGTCCCTTTGTACGATATTGAGGGACTCTGTGCAACACTATGAAGCATTCATGGGGGGATGCTTGGTGTCCGGAGATGACAAGGTGTTCGATGTTAGAGCTGCTGCTATTCTTCTTTTCTCCTCTGGCTAACCAAGTTGAACCGTTTTCCAGAATACGACTGTGGACTTGACGTTGCGTACTACCAATATACTTTGCTCCACAGGAGCAAGTAAATTGATAAATACACAATGAAGTGGCCGAAAGCGGTATCTTATCCTTAACGTTAGACTGGATTAACTGTCTGCTGGAGAGTGTGATAAGTAAAGTAGCTGTTAGAAATGTCTTCTCCAAACATTTAGAATGGCAGTTTCTGAGAATTTCCACTGCGATGTCACCTTTGAATTCTAGCTTCATGAAGAGAGTCTTCCTAATAACCGTCGCGATGTCTGACATCGGAGGCTTCTCCTTCATGTTTTTGTCGATAAATCTTGGTGGATATCCGTTGTCTCCTAGGGTTTCACGTAATAAATTTAATTCTTTCTCAAACATGACTTCCGAACAGATTTTTCTAATTCTTGATAACAATGTACGTACCAGGTTTCTCTTTCGGATCAGTGAGACAAAGCTCTGGAGGTTGATAAACTGTCCAATCTATGTTGGCTTGCGGTATATCGACCTTTAGATCGTACAGTCGTGTCTTTTGGTGAGTAGTACATCGAAGAATCGAAATGCGTTGTTCGATTCGCGTTCTATGCTGAATCTTATTGACGGATGCGCTGCGTTGAAGGTTTTGAGGAGGGAATCTAAATCAGATTTTTGACCACAAATCATGAACGTACCATCTACGTATCTCTTGCATAAGTGCAGCTGACAATGCAGGAGCGCACTTATCAGTTAGCTGATTATATTTACCACTATGTGAAGGGAACTTGTGGACATAGGAAACTAAATACAAGAATCCCTCAAAGTACTAAGGTTTGTGTACAGTTTGATAGTTTGAGATGTCATTGCTAAATGTACAGAACCTAATGCAGTTCAATGATAAGATTGATATAACATAAGTCTTATCAGATCCATAGAAAATATTTATGGGAACAGAAATGACAGTTTCTGACGTAATCAGTCAATGAAGTTAAAGAATAAATTGTTACTGAGATGATAAATCGTAATGTATACTTGACCAAAATGAAATGGCAATTCAGTATAACGGTGATAGGAGAGAAAAGCTAATGTATGTATGTATGATATATGCTATCGTCGGAGCGCACAATAATGATAAAACCATAATTTGCTAAGAAACACAACCACGATAAACTAGATGTAATGGGCAGCGAAAAATGTTGGAAAGGCAAACAGTGTTCAGGAATAATAAAACTAATAACGAATGACAGAACGATAAATGAAGAATTATAAGTTACCAAGTCAGCAGAAGGTGAACCACAAATTTATTCTGCACTCTCAACTTAGATTTTGTTCATCTGCGGCGTCTGCACACGGTCTATTTATTGCTTGGAAAGCTTATTTAGAATCGATGGCACGACTTGCATAACTGATGTGTCTAAACACAACCCTTCTAGGTTGTTCTGAAACTCCGAATAACCGTTTTTCGTCACATGGTCTGAGATTCTATTTCTTTTCGCAAAACTAAATCTGGATTTGAGAGTTTCTCAAGCTACCTCCAATTTTATTTGATCCTACTTGCAGTAAGGGCGTCGGTGGTATACTGGTTAGGACGCTCGCCGACCATGCACATGGTCCGGGGTTCGATTCCCTGCCGACGCACTCCTTTACCTCTCTGGGCCAGAAATAATGCTGGTAAAGAATAAAGGTTGGGCATGAGGCTAGCAACCCTATCCTGTTAAATGAACACTGCTACAGAAACTTCAATCCACTAGCTTGAAGCCCTATGTTCCACTGAAGAACGTGAAGGAGAAGCTGTACGTGAAGTACAGCAGAAAGCCTTCTTACCAAAAGGAAAAATCTGAATATAGGTTAGATGAAATACAAAAGTACAGAGAAGAGGAGAAATGAAACATCACCGCCAATAGTAAATTGAACCAGTTTGTGTTAAGACACATTAAATGCTAATAATTGAAAAGCGATACGTAAATCGCTACCGTAGGCAATTTTTTATATTTTTATATTTATCTTCTCCCTTAAATTTAAATGGATAAACAGATGTTAGCAGTGGAATTTCTTGGTGGTATCCCCCTAATAAAAAATGTTATGTATGTGTATCACAAAAAGACTGTTCCTCGGTAATTACTTAAAATGCTCATCGAGACAAACTTATAGTGATATTTTCTGCAAAACGACCTGTAGTTTTACAAATCGCCCGATTAAAAATCAGTTAGGACACTCAGAAATATAAATCGTTTGAAGTTTTTGTAAGCACCCTTAATTTTGTAGCTTTCGCTGTGCGTGCATTACACCTCATGGTAATATTTACTGTTTCCTGCAGATGGGCTACATCACAAGTTTTCTGATCATATGATAACCACTCGCCACTCGACGATATTTAAGGAGTGAGATCACAAAACTATAGTTGATTATCAGTTAGCCGATACAACGTTCTGCAACGTTCTTGTGTCTGACTACCTGTTTCATCTACAAAAAGCATAACAGTGAACAGATGAAACAGCACAGCTCCAATAAAAAGTATTGTAGTCAGCTTTTGCAAATTTTAGTTTCATACACATTGTCCTCAAGCAGCAGTAGAGATATCACTTCCTTTTTGCAGAAGGGAAAAAAGGAATGTTTCAAGCTTCATGAGCTATAAAAAATGGGATGTACTTTGTTGTGCTTTTATAGGGGAAATTCACTTAAGGCGAGACTTGTTCAGAACTCCGTGTGGGAAAGTATTTTTCGCGGGTTTTTTTTCATTATCAAGTTCAAATTTAACCTATATGGTAGTTAGCTGAAGCGAGACTAAAACTATTCTATATATCATTCTGTTAATGAAAAATTACCAATGAACTGATCTCTTGAAATATTTAGTTATCTACCAACGATTTTCCATTTACAAAACAACATATATACTTTGTTTGGATTAAAGAATATTGTTTCCCTAACGGTCTAATAAGCTTTAATGAAAAAAGAAATGACAGTTATCCTGCTTTCAGAACAACAGATATTCACGTCCACTAGTCGGTTATACTTGTGGTATAACTAAGCCGTACTTATCGGCAGCATTTCAGCATTTGGAATGATACAACGAATGCCTTGATATTACCATGCCTTTTACAAACACTCACTTCATTGATGTCGTCTAGCACATAGCAAGTATGCAGTTTTATTTTTGCGAACACAATAAATCATCTAATTTTCGTCAAAACAATTAATGCAAATTGAACACCAAAGTTGGGGAATAGATACAGAAGCAGTAAAAGTTGCTTGTCTATATATACATATATATATATATGTATATATATATATATCTGTTTCTAACGTGGTGTACTTCCGAGAATTCATTTGGGTACACCGTGATATAATTGTTCACAGTTCGGCCTGAGGTTTCTATGCTCGTGTTAGTGAAAAAGGTGGTGTTCTACTTTGTAAATGGACGCATAGAACATATCAGTAGACAGTCTAGTGCAAAACTATTGAAATATTGCTTGTAAGAAAGATTTTTAAAAATTTTCTTAGTCAAGTTGTATGCATAATTTATGCATAATTTAAGTCCCTCATTATTACAAAAAAAAACTTTTTATTCATATCATGGTAATTGATGCGAAATAAATGAAGTGAGATATCAGTTCTAGTGAAATTATATTTTCGAGACGGTAATCCCGTAGAATACTAAATTTTATTCTAGCAAAGAGATGCAAAAATTTTTTTGACTTCAATCAAACTAGACAACTGGTTGTTTCTGCGTCATTAACACTTCAAAGTGAAATGATGAACTTTTCATTTCGGTTAAGTAAGAATACATCCGTAATAAAAATAAAACCCCGCAAAGCGTGTATGAGGTGTGTACATTAGTGTCAAATCGAATGCTTCCATATATCATGAGATGCTGTTGAAGTCTTCACAAAGTTT
This sequence comes from Trichobilharzia regenti, assembly GCA_944472135.2. NCBI lineage: Eukaryota > Metazoa > Platyhelminthes > Trematoda > Strigeidida > Schistosomatidae > Trichobilharzia > Trichobilharzia regenti. The sequence goes on from OX235270.1 coordinate 38,320,669, forward strand.
TTGCGTTATATCAGATATAGGAAATTATTTAGTAGGTGGAAGACATGAATGTGAAATCATGCCTAAAAATTCCAATAGTACCATCCATTTTTGAGTGTGTGTATGAATCTTCAAGTCTAAGTGATAAACTCATTTCCATACATTTGGGCATTTTTATACCCCACATTGACTAGCAATTCCTTTCATCATGCTCTTTTATACAGAAAGCTGTTTCTGGTCATGGAGGAAGTTGAAAGTTATGAACCAGTGGATTTCCGCCGACTGGCTTAATAATAAAGTATTCACCTCGGATGAAAGACTTTCCCCGGGAAAGTTGAACTCATGAAAAACAAATCATGCTCGAACCAAAGTACAATATTTTAAGTTATCATTGAACAGGGCGTAGGATGACAGTTAACTCTTTATGTCAACTTCACTGATTTTAAAATTACCTTCGTCAGAGCCGACTGGGAAATAATTTGGAAACTTCATTAACACTACAGAGTGCAGTGATGCAAACATACATCAATATCATTCAACAGATATACGATGCTATCACATTCCAAGTGATACATAACTGAAAGCTTTGCGAAGCTTTGAAGTCAGAAGAGGTATAAGACAAGGCTATCTACTATTACTGATGGCCTTTTTCATTGTGGTGGACTGAATCAGGAAGCAGACGTGAATGCGTTTTGAGAAGACCCACCTGTTTAATTACTTGAACATGCAGCAACCTTTCAACTACAGAAAGGCAGCACAGATATGGATATCAAAACTAGTAAAGAATGGACAAGCAAGGTAATTTTCATTACAGTGAAATCAGTGTAGAGATTTGCTATACTCACAGTAAGGAACAAGGTCAGGATTTGCAAGACTAATGTCAAGTCAGTGGTACTATGGTTCATGACAGGGAACCAAATGGAATGGACATGTGATTCTAACCTCATACATTTCACTTGAAATGTAAGGGACGAACAATAATGTATCTCTTTCATAAACTGTTCTCAGTTCTACATATTTATGCTAAAATTCATTTTAGATGCAGTTTTAGATAGATTCAACACAGTTCACTGTTTTTCTCTCATGCTTGATGTCGTAGTTACATAAAAGAAGGAAAGAAGCTTCAACACCACTTCTACTTTCTAATGCATCGGCAAATCCTCTAAAACGTTATACGAACGCTTACTAGTACAGAGATCAGGTAAATTAGTGAATATTTACAAATTAAAAGCTAGATTATTTAATAACACAATTAAAAAACGTTGTTATGTTAATAACATCCGAATTACTGTCTCATTTCTGACAGGTTACCTTTTCACATCAATAGTGCAAGAGTTTCCAGCCAATCTTTATCATAGTCCGAAACGTTGTGCACAACAAGTAACTTTCCAATAACAATCTCTGAATTCCCATTGTTATATGAAGCCTAAAGTATTTTAGACGTATCGAAGACATGGAAACCTGGTGAAGACAATATTAGGTAATAATCTTCAAATAAACAGTTGAGCGGCGTTGTTACTGTTCAACGTCAACATTAAATTTCCACAATAAGTAGAATGGAATTCAGTAAAACGTATTTCGGACAAATGGTTATACAATTCCCAACAGCACGAACTCCACAATATTTTGCAAATATCATATTGCATCAGGGTGAATGAATTGTAAACTACGAATTCCTGTGGCCATACTGAATCTTATTTCAGTGCATCACGTCTGTTATAATCAAAGAATAAGCTGTGGTAGGTAAGTATTCTTAAGTCGCAGTCTATTCAAAGTTAACAAATTTGAAAGAAAGCTTTCCACTTCATTTTTCCGACGGTGAAGACACTACAAAAACTGTGGTCAATTTCTATGAAGGTTATCATTACACTCCTGATATCCGGTTCGAAATCATTATCCGAGAATTCTTCGAGAAATCATTTTGTAACGTAAGGAATTGAATAGTGTAATACAATAAATCTTACTGAAAATAATTTATTTAAAAGAGTACTTCTTGCTAAGCAGGTTGATGTGATTTAGATAAACACTGGGTGGTCGTTTCGCTTGATTGGGGTGGTTTGAAATAATCTGGCTATCTAAGCTCAGTTGAATCGAGTAGAACGATGGCGAACTTGGCTCCATACAAGCAAGACAACCATGCTGAGTATGGATTGCTTTAACTTGGCTAGCAACGACTGCTGTCTGACGTGAGATCTTGACAACAACTCATACCTTAGGATCGGAAGTATGTAGAATCACGCTTATTGGCATGTTCTCTTTATTTTCACTGATGGCATCAAGCGCACTACATACTGTTATATTAATGTTTTTGATTTTTCCTACAGGAAATCTCGGTAATTTTTGCTATCGAACTGTGTAATTTTTAGGTGGATTTGATTCAAAGGAGACCGAGGTAAAATCAAAAGATACAAGAATTGATGAACTTCACTGAATTGTAAATTTCTACTTTTATATACTATTATGCATCAAAAGAATATATATATATACGTAATACAGTATAGAATGCAGAACGGCGTATGACAAGTTAAAAATTTATGCAAATCAAATCAGATACCGGACTGTTTGAATTAGTGGAATTTTACTCTTAGACTCAAGTAGTTAAGCAGTCGTGTAGGTCGTCAAGTTTAATCCATTTTAATGAATTCAGTAGTTTATGGTGAAATTCATCTATTCCTTTGAGTCTTAATTGTTTGAGGCAGGGTTAAAACAGGCCGCCCTGTAAATCTATGACTATTGTTATTATTCCCTTGGGTTTCGTGTTTCAAAAGCACATCGCCAATTCACTCTATTCTCTTAATTCCTTTATAATTGGCTCCTCTACTGCCCATAAACTCTTATCTTCTCATATGATTCACTCCACATCACAGTCGAACGCCAAACTCGTAGTTTCTCGAAGGCGTGGAGCATGATGTCACAGAACGGTCTCTTAGCTCATATTTTATTCATTTCCATTTTCTTCTGCATACCTGCTGAGTTGAAGACTGTTAGCCTGTTCTTTTCTAGAGGCTCGTGATCCTTCTTGTTAATCCTTTCTGAGCGTCACTAACGACAGAATTCAGCCGTTAGTAAAAGCCTGTAACCTGTCGGAAATATTTCAAGTGACGCAAATAGCCTTCCAGTGATGACTTGATGCTGATGCTGAAAATCTAGATATCACTCAGGTTATTTAAAGTCGGTTTTACTTTCTCACTCTTGCCTATAGTTGAAATGATAGAGCTTAGATACATAAAAGATGTAACTTCCTTCAAATTCCTTCTGCTGATATGTGTTGTCGGTTATCTTCATAACCTCAGTCTCATCTATGTCCACTTGGAGCCTTGTTTTAGGCTCTTTTTCCCCAAAATTATTGGTTTTCCCCCTGTGGATCTCCTTGTTTGTGTGACAAAAGACATAAATCATTCACAAAGTCCAGGTCTTCTGAAGTCTTCTTTTTGGCCAGGCGTGTCCCTGACTTCCCTCTCCCTACGGCCTGTCTCAGAATACAGTACAACAGTTAGAAATATCATCTGTGACAGTAGACAGACTTGTCAAACTCCTGTCTTCACCTCACTAGCATCGTGGGACTTCCCGCCATGAATCACTTGATTTATGGTATGATCATGTGGCTTTGAATACAGTTTATAAAGATTTGTAGTACTCCACAGTGTTGCAGCAGTTTCCAAAATACTTCAAGGTCACTACTTTAGAAAGGATTCTGTTCGCTAAAGGAATCTTGATTAGTTTATTCATAACGTGCATTGCTCACAAAAAGGTATGCTTTTAAATTTTTAGTAAAGCAAATTCACTTTCAAGGCAAAGATGGACTTAAAGAGCTTTAGGATGGGGTATAAGTAAAAGTCTTTTCAGTGTGCACTGTATAATTGTGCGTGTACAAGTCTTGGTGTGAATAAACACGGTTTTAAAGGGTACTAGGATAGACATGCAAAATTAATTCATTTGCTTGTGATTTAGTAATCTTGTCAAGTTTTACTCTAGGTTACTGATGATCCATCTGTTTCAATCTTCGGTGTTGTATAACTTATAAAATGTAAATTTTCATGTTCACAACATTAACCTATGCTTTAAGTTCATTAGTCCTAAAATTTGTATGTATTACAGCTTTATTCTGATTGAAATGTAAAGAAACCAAAATAAACTGAACCAGAGAATGAGAATATTGCCAAATAAACTCATTCCTCATTTTTTTGAATCCCTCAGAAATTAACACAGTTTTCAACAAACTGCTTCAATACATTTAAAGTTGCGCAACTTTGTAATGCGTTCAAACTACCAGGGAATTTCGTTAGTCATTGAATATTGAGCAGAAGTGTTGAACTATCTGTCTCTGATAAAATAGACTTGAGCTAGTTTCAGGCAATCAAAGTCTTCCCATCAGTGTGACAGTGACAAAAAAAGCTACTACCAGCTTTCTTATCATCTGTCAATAAATGACACATAGCTCTAAGTGTCAGTTTTAAAGTGAATTAATGATTGAAATATATAATTTAAAAATAAATGCAAATCATGCCGTTTTTAATAAGTTTGAGTAACTGATACCTTACAGTTTCATACAACACTTTATTTACCAAGGAAAGCAACAAGTTATAACTAGTGTTCACATGATACATGCAACCAGATTTGTAGTCGTTTCTCTAATTGTACTTGCCAGTCATTTCTTCACATTTTTCTTGTAATTTTCTGTAGTGTAAAATATAACCTCTTGGACACCAGTATTTATTTCTTAGCAGGAAAAAGAGATGTCATGTCAAGTAATTTAGAATAAATAGTGCGTGTTACCAAGAGGTAGTGTACGGATGAAAATATTCTGGTCATACAAGCGTAAAATACTTCTTTTAGTACTTTATATATGAATATTTAAGTTCTACCCGTATAATAAGAAATAACCCTTTCTTATAGAAACCTCACTAATAAATGATTTCATGTAGGCTTAATTCTTGTATCCTCTGTAAATTTAATTTAAACTGTACTTATAAGTTACGATTTACCCCTATCCGAAAGTATAACATAACCGTTGATAATGAAGTGATTTTTATCTCTTAATGACCACTAATTACTTGTCGATGATGTTCTCCATATGCTTAAAAGTAGAACCAAGGACATTTTAACATAACATAAGTTTGTTTAGGTCATTTTAATCGATGGTACACACAACGATAACATACCTTTTGTTACATGATCACAGTTCACTGCTGTTAATTATATCAAGACGGTTATAAATTATTGAAACTACAACAAAGACTATTAACTGTGCTCGACAGGTTATGATTAGTGAGACATATGAGCATAAAACAATTACGAATAAGGTACTTTATCACCACTTCACACCGTTTGCTTTCAGTTATATCATTACTTTTAATCTTGGTATTTATAATTTTAAGGCACAGTTCAGTCATTACAGACAATGTTTTTCCCTCAAAGTAACCTCGGACACCTTCTAACATGATAATGAAAGGAGGCCTTATCTGTCTGCTTTAAGTAGACAGCGATTATACTGGCATAGCTCATTCTGTTTATTTGAGTGTTTCCAATGACTATCAGTAGAATGAACATGTGATTAATGTATGCACAATTCACCCGTCCCACCTAAAGAATATCATCATGAACCAGAATTTATTTTTACGAATTGATCATGGATTGAAATCAGTTAGAGAACCATTGAAATCCAGGCAGTACTGGACAGCTGCTGTTTCATCCTAGTTTGAGAATCATCGGCAGTACGCACCCACTGGGATTCGAACCCAGGACCTTCCGGTTACAAGGCAAGCCTGTATAGCATTCAGCCACTGAAACCCGCTTCAATGTCCCATGAATTTCAACTTCCACCAATTCGTGATTTAGCGCCACCACCAACTAATGTCATCGGTGGGACATCCATCCTCACACTTGACTGAATGGAATTGACTGAACTGATTTTCGTTTCATTATAGTTCTTCAATCTGAGTCCTGGTCAGAGTACCATCACACATTGGATTACAGTTATGTTCAACCAAAACAAATGAGAAAGTAGTAGCCGCATTGGTATATGAACTAACCTTAATTATGTTTTACCATGCTTGTATCATCTATTTAAAGGCCTTATATGTATAAGTGCAAAAACTTCTCATCAAATAAGTAACTTTATGACGTACTTAAAATGATGGGAATTCATTTGGTTGAACGGCATTACGTGGTATCATCCTGACTTAAATTTCGTGTGTTAAGTCAACTGAACAAATCAGTGGGGAAGGTAAATATGCCTAGCCATAACACTTTATTATCGAATACAGCCTGTTAATCCATCTTTCTGATGTCAGTAAAAAATGAATGAATGTTTTTCAAAGTGTTCTGACAGTATGAATAGAAAACTTTCCAAAAACTCTGTGGTTTTACACAAGTGGCTTAGCTGGTCGACTGTTTAAAACACTTTGAAAGCGTATGATACGTGAATGTACACCAACTGTTTAGCTTTTTGGATACTTAGTTGTAATGGGTAATAAAATAATCATATTTTATTCTCTCATATTCACAGTTACTTCTCGTTCTTATGTGAAATAGAGTTTATCTGTAAACAAGGGTTCTATAAGAAATGCAATTAAAACATATACGCTAGTATATAGTGCAATTTTCCAACAGTAAAACTAATATAACTAAATTTATTACATACTGAATAGCCTCCAACCTCATTGAGTATGTATGTATATGATTAAGATCCAGACAAAGTGGCGTTTTAAAGAACTTCTACAGGTAAATAAATAAATAAATATTTCTTCCCTGTTCATCATTCCACACAGTAGATAAATATACTGGAGACATAGAAAAATATGTAAAATGATAGAATGTATCATCTTTCAAACATCGTATACTGATCTTATCAGTACTTACCCATGGTTACCCATAGTCTGATCAATGGACTCTGGAACAATTACATCCAAAGATTTCATCTTTCAGATTTATATATACACATATATATATATATGATATGATTTTCTTCTATTAGTAGAACAATTACGCATAAATGTTATCCTTATTTCTCTCTCCATGTTATTTGTGGTCCACTAACTTTATGTAGGTTATTTATATGTAACAGCTAGATGTAGAGACTATGAAAGATTATTATCTAAAAACTATATATACATATATACATCAGTGTATAGAAGCACTGTAGAATTATCCCCCAAAATACTTTCTATATTTATCGTAATGACTTGCAAACACCTTAGTTACTCTTTCGTATCCTCCAGAAAACACTTATAATGTAGTTTGCTGTTTTATGAGTTGAATGACGCTAGCAGTTATAAAAATGGTTTGAATGCAAAGGGACTTCAAGTAGTGGAGATCTCATTTGCGTCGGCTTTAGTTTATTCACGAGATAATCTGACCATAAGCGGATTGGCACTTCACAGTTAGCAAACAGAGAGATACAAAAATAATAATAATAACACAAAAATATAAGCATCCTTTGAAGTGAAATATGATGAGATCAAGTGTCAGCTTCACTGGTAAGTAAGACAATCCTACTTCTTGGCTACTTAGTCATCACTTATTTATTATTATTGTTCCCTTGGGCTCCTAGTTGAACACAGGGCTTCAACTGCATGTCTCCACTTGCTTCTGCCTTCTGCTGTACTTTTCACCTGTATCCATGTTAGTCCATACTCTTTCAACTCATCTTCACACGATCTCCTCCATGTCACTCTTGGACGTCCTTTGTTGTCGCTTCCCTAGATTACTAGCTCGCTAGTTTTCTAGCCACTCCCAAGTCCGGATAAAGAGGGGGAGTTGGGGCGTGATGCTAGCAACTCCACCCACAAAACTTGACCAAACTGCTACAGAAACTTCAACGCATAAATTTATTAAAAATACATCACTTACTTAACAAGATCTAATTAGGAACCTAAGTCGAAACAATTCATTTAACATCTTGTTACTTTTAGCGATGAATTAGTTTTGAATTATTCGATTTGAACTCGAATTCAAGTCTGTATGAATAAGTTAGAAGGTGGATTAAATCCTCTGCCATGAGCGTGTTAATCAGCGAATTTATCGGCGTTAACCAATCATTTGAGTCAGTCAGACATAGTTGTTTTGGGAGGAATTCATAATTCTATTAACTCTTGACTCTTGTAGATGGTTTCGTTGCATTTTCTGAAATGAAGAGTTTGATTATAGAAATTTCTAGAAACAATATTCTATATTAACATGAAAAACCAAGTCATTTTTGAGGGAAATAACAACTATGCTTCAAGTTATCTAAAAACAGTTTTAGAGGCATTTCTTCCATTAATTTTAAAGAGGGGATATAAAGTCATCAGATGCTTTTTCTTTCTTTCACGCAAAACTGTTCAACAGTGGTATTTCAGTGCAAGGATCTGAAATTCTGTTCATTTTACGACACTTTGTGAAAATGAGTTGATTTTATCAAATCAGCTACTAGACAAAAATCAACAAGTATCCAGCCGGTGTCACCTATCTGCAATTTTACTCTTGAACTACTCAGAAAGAAAGGGAGATGGAGTTATCTTGCACTATGAAGCCCTACAAGTGAGATCACAAGAGCTCGTGCTATTATATTCACATGGCACTATTTCTTTCATATAACTAAATAAGAAATTTCCACCACCGACTAAAACTAAGAACTTCATTACTGCTTTCCGACCTAACAAACAAGATTTTCTGCAAACAAATCAATAAGGATCTAAGAGGTCAGAAACACAGCCCCCAGTCTATGGGTGAGAATTAATAAGCTATCTAAAAGTCTTTGCAACTACCCCCACTTAATGTAAATTTCATCAATCATATTTTCCTCGGCAAATGACAATTTATTAGATGCAAAAAATGATTCATATTGTGTTCTGGAGAAAGGTTATTTTGTATTATAAGGTCATTTTTGTGACACTTTGTGTCAGCGATAGTTTTCTGCATGCATTGGTCACTCGGCTTCACTAAAAATGAATGCAGTCTGTAGGTCAATGAATATCAGTTCAGTTTGATCTTGTTATTCACATAAGTCAATTATATGTATAACAATGACACAATCAGTTGACAGAGGTATAACAACAAGTTCATTCAAACCTTTAAATTACACCAGCGTATCGAAAAGACATGGGTATTTATACCTTACTCTATTTTCTTAAGTATAAATAATCTCATTTTTGTAACTGCCGATACAATCACAAGCATTCGTCCAGTATGTGTCAGCCTGACTGAATGTCACCATGGTTTCCTAATCAGATAACTAACATCAGCTGTAAAAGTATTTATCCATGCTTACGTTAAGCATGTTCGTAAAACTTTTCTAATACTTGAGCATATAAAGTTATGTCAATAAAGAGAATGTTCATTTATCTGTCGTTTATCATCCAACCAGGACTCCACGCCTGATAAACTTATGTGAGAGTATTCTTTTGAACAACTTACTGAAATTAAACTGAAAAGCAAATATTAAGTTAGCGATGGGATAAAACTAATAAATCTCTGTCATCAAGTCGAGAAAAAGCTTGTGTACGTTGATACATATTATTGAAGAAAGTCATCAGGCGATTTTCTGGCCTTAACGAGAAAGTAGTGTTCACAGCATTTCTTTCTAAAGTTGATAATTTCAAGCATTATGCGGTTTTGTTACTTGCACGGTGAATCAGTATAAGAATAGAAGACGCCCAGATTTTACCGCAGTCTATTTAAGCTGTCTATGTGGCAATATTCAGATTATTTTTGCACTCCATCCTCTGTAATTATTTTACAGTTGTCACGGAGTATTACTGATTTCCACTTGAACTCATGCTTCTCAATTCACTGCACCATTGATAATTACTTGTTCAGTTAAGTAACATCGTTAAATTATTCTCTTTCTCAATAATTCCGATTTTAAGTCAATAATCATTGAGTTAATTGTGCATAATTTTGACGAAAATGTCTAAATAACATACAGTTGATTGATTTTATTCTTTAAATTCATGTGTTTCATTACAGTGTTGTACATTTACCGACTATTACAGGGAAAATTTTTTTTAAAGTGATTTCCCATTACTGCTCTGTATGTGAGTGAGAAGAAGACGGAGACATAGTACATTATCATCATTCACCGCATAATTTTTAATCTTGTGTACTTCAGGTTTGTGAAATCAATTAGGTATATGGAATGCTTTATGCCACTTATGTATACTGATGCCTTTCGGTTAAGAGCTCTGAATTTTATTGCTCAGTAGTAGTGCATAGCAGTTCCTAAAGTAGAACAAACGAATGTTGTCTCTTGCATTACTTAAAAATATATATAGTTATTATAATTTGGTGGATGGTGACTAGCATTGGAAGCCAGGATACACATTTCGACCTGAACAGTGTACCTGCATTCCATCCACCAGTCAGTAACAGTGTTCTCACTGAGGCTGGAACCCGATCCCCGTCGTTTCAAACGCAAAAGTGTCATTCACTAGAGCACTTGGGAATCAGTTATTATTCTTTTTTAACTCACTCAATAGGAAAATCAAAACTAAACTCAAAATAAACAACAAGTAGTCATAAATTTATTGTTTCACATGACCATTTATACCATTGATACTTAGGATACGTCATTTCAGTCGTCTTGATGTCAGAACAACTATCCTTTCAGACATAGAAACAATACTGTTACCAAAATGACTTGTCACTCAAATATGGGACAGTTTAAAATGTTATCTCAGTGGAAGAAAGAAAGTTTCCTGTTTACAGAACATACTGCAAGCAAATAAGTATTTTCGGTCATTTCTCAACAGGCTTTACACATAAATAATTAGATATTAATTAAAAACATTTAGAACCAATATAGTCAAAAGGATTAAAGTTTAGGCATGTGGATTTTATTTATTATTTTGTTGTTTTACTTCCTGAGTAGTACACAGAGCTTCAAACATGAGCTCTGAAGTTTCAGTAGCAGTGGTGTTATTTTTAAAGGTGGGGTTGCCAACCTCATGCCCAACATCCTCACTATTTCGGGCTTACTCTCAGTTTACTAATGTGAATAAGTTGATAACAACCGAGGTAATTGCAATAATAATAATAACAAGGATAAATTAATTTAAGTGTTTATTTAATCTGGGCAGTTGTTGTGACTCTGTAAGTAGAATGCGTACGGGTAGAGAGGGAAAATAACTATTGTCTCATAGATATTAGACAACAGATTGTTTATTTTTATAGTAAACTGTGAAACTACTATTAGAATATGCAATTGTCACACAGCATGATATTGGTAATAAAGTTAATAAAGTACAAATAAAAATATTTACAGTTATCCTGTGTTACCAGGAGAGATAACTTTTCTAGGTTGGGCCTGAAAGACATGGGACAAAGAGGGACTAGACAAACTTTTTCTGAATACAGAGACCAGGTTTCCTGTTTTGCATAGTAAACTTTAATGGATGATTGTGTAAATAAAACACATCCTTACCAGACAAATTCTCTCCAACTACATTTTAATGTAATGTTCACGTATGAGATTCTAGTCTTCTGCTGTTAGTACATGAAGAACTGAAACAATTTTAATTTCGCGGTATATGAACTATTATAACAAATAGTGACTCCATATAAGTATTCTAAAAGAAATTTCGAAACAGAACACAAATATGTATTTAGATAAAGCAATAAGAAGACGTAATTTTTCTGAATCGTGTAATGTATTTGCGCAACACATTTTGAACAATCTGATCCATTTGTTTCTAGAGCCATTTAGGAATATGCTCTGAAGCCTTTACTTGCAGAGATCGATGAGTCCTCCCTATGTATGTGTGTCCACACGTACATTCAAATTGGTAAATACAGTGGGATGTGACGTCATTTTTCGCATGTTTAAAGGGCTTAGATAGATATAATGGCTTTACATTCTCTATTATTATGATATTAGCTGCATAAAAAGTCTTTTTTTAACAGCAGCGTTCAGTCTTTGTCTAGTTATCAAGCTGCTTTGATGCGTCATACAGGGTATCTTGATGTGCACGTCTTTCTTAGGGGCGAGTTGGAGAGTGGGTCTTGGTGTTCTGACTACTTTATATCTCCTGATGAACTTGTCCGGATAATTGTTATCAACCAGAGTCTGTGTCAACTTTCTTTCTTCTTCATCAAGTGTGTCTTCAGTGCATATTCGTTGGATTCTACTGAAGATGCACCTTACTAAGGCTCTTTTGTACCGAACAGGGCAGAAACTGTGATAATTAAGATACTGTCCTGTCCAGGTAGGTTTTCTATAAATAGATCTCTTTACTGACCCACCAAGCCGTCGATTAAGCAGTATGTCTAGGAAAGATAAACAATTATCTTCCTCTTCTACAGATGTAAGTGATATGCTATTCTGAACTTCATTCATTCGGTTTAAAATTGAGGTGGCAGAACAAGGCTTATCACTGATGACTACGATATCATCTACATACCTTCTATAAAGTGGCACATTTTCGATTAAATCCTCTGATAAATTCTCAATGTGCGGCATATAAATATCTTCTAAAAGGGGCCCTAACGGACTGCCCATAGCAACACCATCAACTTGGCGGAAACAGTCGCCTTCAAATGTAAACCTAACATTGTTAATACATAGAAGTAATAAGTCCCTTAAGTAAGATGTAGGGAACGGGGTGAAAAAATTGTTTGTGGAAATATAATCACACAAAATGTCAACTGTTTTGATAAAAGGCACATTAGTAAATAACGAGTTTACATCAAAAGAGTACATATTCTTGTTCATAATATTAATATTACTATCGTCAAGATCATCAAGCAATTCAAATGTATCTTGTAACACATACAGAATTGTGTTTTGACTGGATTCAATAATTCTACTAACCATTTAGCAAGTTTATGCGTTAGGGATTTGCACATTGACAATATAGGACGTAGAGGATTATTGGGTTTATGTATTTTTGGCAACCCATACATATGTGAGAATTTACAATCTGATGGTCTTAATGAGTCAAATTTATCTTTACTTATAGCATTTAGGCCAATATGTATACCCTTAGTCGTAATCTCATCAAAATAGAGCGTGACATTATTTTTTCTTGACGTCTAGATGGAAACAGCGGCATACTAGCTCCCACCTTCCACTGCAAGCACTTGTAGGGTTGAACTAGATTAAAATTATAGAAAATTACAAGTCTCAACGTTCAAAATCATCATGGTTTCTTCTGAAAACCCAAGATATTCAGATTACAGCATACCGTACCTTTGGAGCTTAGGTGCACGGCTTGCGAAGTCAGCCACAAACAAGTGAAATGGCCTTCTGGTGGTTTGACCACTTCCAGCTCACTTTCAGGACCTAGTAGTTGACGTATTTGTACTAGTCATCGATATATGCCTTTATAGTTAATTATTATATGTTACAGAATTAGACCATCCTTCATTTCAAGCACTGTCGAACAATGATGACAAGTCAGTCTGTCATTAGTGAGGTCTTCTAAAGGTGTAGTTTGTCATGTAACCGGAATTTGGACTAAGTTTCTTTTTCAAATGGCGAAAATCCTTTAATTTGTCTAGTAGCAGGCATTCAGATAAATGAATGCTTCCTACTCTTCTCCTCTTAAACATTATTTCTATTTATTCGAATATACACTTTGTTTAGAAAACTGACAAGTGAATAATACGTCACAACTTTTATATGAAGTAGTGGTAAAACAAGAGGCTACGATAGCTCAAGTGCTATTGAACACTTTCTTAATATGTGTTCCCTTGACTTGTCCTTACGTTGCACTAATAATGTTGTTGGTCATATTCAATGCCTAGATGAATTACATCCAGTAAGGTCATTAAAAGCTTGTGTGTTTGTATTAGTAAGTAATTTTTTTCAAGTGGAAGACGAGTGACGATTAAGTGAACAGAAATTTTGGCTTGATGCAATTTTCTTCAAGATATTGTAACACACTCGAAAAAGTTGTTTACGAGTGTAGTATAAGAAAAAAGTAGGATAAAAAGAAACCACTATTGACAAATTCTGATAATACAGAGATTATGAGAATTTCTAGTTGAGGTAAATTGTTAAAATACTTACCTATTTTGTATACAGTAATTGTTTGTTCGCTTAAATGAACTTTCGAACTTGAATACCTCTTCAGTTGAAATGTAAATATGTAACAAAGTAGTTGATTATGCACCTCTGATAATTCTTTTTCGAAAAATGTACTGATGAAGCAGTCAGTGTATTCCCCTTCGACTACAATGGATGAGTAATCAAAACAACAACTACAGAAGTGTCACCTGGACTGGATGATATCTTCACTTCAACAGCTCTTGCCATATAAGCAATAGGCGGGGATGAGTAATGAAACTGTACGACAGAGCCAAGAAGTTATGATCGCCTTACAACGTGGAAGAAGAATTAAGTTTTGGTGAAAAAAGCTTTGGGGAAAACGGGTATCCAAAGGGATTTATCCTAAAGTACAGCAAAGAAAAAGATGTGAAAGCGAAGTATCCAACAGTTGAAAAGAAGAAAGTGTTCATTTGCCTCCCATGCAAAGGAGAAATAGTATCCCAAAAGATTGACAAGAGGATGAAAGGAGCAATAAAGAGATGCTTCCCTACAGCTAAGCTCTCGAAACTATAGAACACTACATGCTCAATAAGCCAATCGAAACTGGATAAGTACCCTGCTGATGTTACCTCAAACTGCATTTATGAATTTACTTGTGCCTGCGGCAGCAAGTACATTGGAAGGACAGAAAGAAGGGCTTCTATCTGGTTTTCAAAGCATATTCCAAAAGGAAGCTGATATTTACAAAGTGCAATTACCAGACACCTTGTGGATACGGGTCATTTTGTCGAGATTTCCAAATCCTTCAAAATATTAAACATACAAAGGAGAGTGAATCTACTACGATTCGCTGAAGCAGTTGCAATCAAACGTCACAGACCAAACTTATGCACACAGTAAGAGAGTGCAGTCAATCTCTCATTCCTTCGGTAACCATAACACTTTCATTACACTGATTAGTTATACACACTAGTGAGCTCAGCTCACTAAGCAAGCTTTCAGTATGATGAACTTTAACCTTATTGTTGACGTACAAGCTAACACTGATTATTAGATTTTTCTTTATTCTGTCTTCTCCAGCCCCCGCCTTTTTCTTTTTCCACAGTATGATGGAATATAAATTGATGGTGAAGCCCTATGTTCCTCTAAGAACTAAAGGATACGATAATGATAATATTCCGGGTGCGTTCATCTTATAACGTTTTCTCTGTTACCTTTCAAACATTGAAGTATGAAATGTTATTATTTATAACCATTGTAATTTCAGGTAGAGATCTGGAGCTGTTGAGAGCCTGTGAAATAGAACGATATTATTTTACACTGCAAATCTGGTCTTTCTTTCTCTATTAAAATGTATCAAGGGAAGCAAATGTATGAAATTAGTAATATTAACATTTTACTAATAAGTCTTTATTTAATTATAGGCGTTTCAGTTAGTTGAAATCATATTACAAACTATTAGCCTTAAAGGAATTCTAAAAACTTTAATTCGAAAGACTTTCCTCTCTATAAATCATTTCTTCTAACTATTAATTCGGTTTTGTGGAAAACTGTATCTGTACACTGATTATTACTGCTGGATCGCTATAATTTGTATTTGATTTTGTAAAAATTGAGAACATGTGCTTTTTCCATAGCTGCATTTCTCATTTGACAGAAGCTAACAACCAAAAATCAGCACCCTTATATCCTTGTTTAACAGATAAAGTGTTAAAATATGTAGTTGTCATTTCCTCAAAAAGTCTGTGCAGGTGGACGAACATCAGTTAACAAAAATTCATGTGGAAATTCCTATGAACGCTCAAAATATTTGGAGTGAAAAAGTTGTCATCTGAAAGTGTAATTTGGAAATCCTTTCGATACACTGTGGAATACATCGAAGGAATATATTATTATGTAAACAGATGTATAGTGACTTTTCATTATGCTAAAACTGTCCTGTAAATAAGTTCACACAAATGACACTCCTTCAGTAACTGTCAAATGGCTAGGGTTCTTTCTCTATACAGTCCTCGGAGCTAATTGACCTCGCTCTAAGTGCTAAGCACCCGGTCAGGTTACTTTTATGTTTCACTGGTACGAAGATAAGGTGTGTATATTAGGCTTACTTCTCTAGCTTTCAAAAGTGGTTCTTTTAATAGCAGCATCCTGTGATCTCATTAGTAAGATGTCGAGAAAGTGAAAATAATAATAATAATAATTTGCTTTATTCCAAAAACAGTACTAATGATACAGCAAGGAATTTTCAGCATTCAGTACAATATAACACCTAGTTTACTCAAAAACGACAACAACAAAAAAAATTTAAAAATACACATTACACAACAGTAATAAAACGATTGTTATAGCAGCTACATAGCAACATACTGTATGCCATACGGAGAAAAATATGCATAAAGTACAAAATTGTAGTAATAATAGTAATACCAACTAAAATAAAATAGCAAAGTTATAATTAAACGATAGAAAGTGTGACACCATATAATACAGAAAAATGAACAATGAAAGGGTCGATTCGCTGTACTAATTACATAGTAACTTATAAGTTTCACGTCTAACAGAGTCTTCGTCACATAAAGTACGGGCTAAATAGGGTATTGTAGAATTTCTATACTTAGTGGTACGAGCATATAACTTTTTATATTGACTTCTCGTCCTACCTGATGAGATACAAGGGGACAGGTGTCAATAAAGGGGGTGCAGAGGGTCTGACAGTATAGCCTTTGCCCATTTCGTACAGGAATTTATATGCCTCTCGACTATAGTATTAGCGAGCTCATGCAGTGGCAGACCACAAGTCATTGTATTCTCCTTCTTGGATGAAAAACAATGCTGGGTGAGCACTACTGAAGTGGCTCAAAATTAAATTACTATATAGGCTTTCATCCACATAATGACAATAGAGTTTCATTTTTAATCTTTCAAGAGACCATTTTCTAGTTTTGCTAGAAATTTATTCGCAAATACAGGGTATAATGGTGAGTCTATGGCTACTCCATCAGCCTGTTCGTACATTTCATTATTAAACCAGAACTAGACATTAGCTGTACATTTAGGCAGTACTTGCTTTAGATTAATAATAGGAATATCGATGCATAATTCCCTTCCTGTATTCTGTTAGCAGATATATTCAACGGTTCCCACCAGAGGTACACCATTGAATGAATACAGAACATCAGAAGATGCGATATATTTGTCAGTTGCTTTCAGGTTTCTCACCTTATCAACAAACTGAAAGGTATCCTTCATGCTGCGCTTAACTAGCTGGTCATGTAAGGATTGAAGTAACTGTAGCAACCACTTCAATGTCTCGTGATAAGGTGATTGAGATATTTGTAATATGGGACTTAAAGAGACTTCAGATTTATGCACGTTCGACAGATGTGCATGAGGGAAACGGTGCACCCGGTGGATTTTAGGTTCCCAAATGTTACTGGTAGAACATACACTTTCTCTCGTGATTCCTTCAGTAAGTTCGTTATGTCTCTTTCTGCTCCTTAAGTTTGGTCTTTTATCATTTTCAGTTTCTGAAACTGGCTACCGACTGTAGTATGGAGTTCATCTTGTTTACCTAATCGTGTCTGTTCATAATTACTATCTCCAGCACCTTATAAGGTTTATTAATGACTGCATTTTTTATTTTATTTAAGTTTATTAACTGTCTCTCCATGCTTTTTGGTGTGCATACTATGGGGCTTATTCTCATTTGTCTACCTACTCATACAGTATTAGTCTACCAGCGTCTGTTTGAATCGTTCGATGTCCTGTATATACGGATTATCAAACTGTCCGTAGGTGTCAATTTAACTAATATCTTTACGAGAATCGCACAGTTTAGGTCCAAGAGACAGCGCTTTAGCTTGTAATTTATCTCTCATTTTATAATACAGTGTAAAAGAATTCAGCCCATCACTTTTGTGACACAAATACTATTTATTTAAGATATTGGTTATGCCGTTTTGTCTATAGATGCTTCCGATGTACTTTTTTCTCAAGTTATTAGAATACATATTTGATAGAAATAAATTAAAAACCCAAAGGAAGTTGCTGCTGCCCAATATTATGTAAAATGCATTACAGCGACGTCTTAAATTATTCTCAGTAAAAACTCCAGTTAACTTCTCCTCCCAGTTATTCTGATAGAAGAATAAAACACAGGGGAAATTTAGTTAGCTTTCAACTTCTTCTCAGTTGTACAAATTTGAAAACAGATTTTGAAACTCACTCGAATTAACATGACCCTTCAGTATGGCTAGAAAATGTGTACTTCAGTACAAATCATTCATACACTAACTGTAAACATTTGAATCAGTTTCTGAGTATTTAAATGGAGTAAAATTTTTTCGCTCAAATAATTTTCAAAAAGCCAGTCATGCGTATTAGTGAATTAAAGAGACAAATACTTACTTAAGACGTTAAACGACAAATTATTTACATCCTCTGGTCAGTAACAAATTCGAAAACTCATTTTAGCTTTAATAATTAAGACTTAGTCAAAGTAAGTGCACACGAAATATTTTTGATTTTGTGCTCCTTTTGACTTTATAATTACACACAAGCTAGATCATCCTCTGTACCACATACAAATTTCTGCACAGGTGATTCATCTTGCAGTGTTTTAAGTCTCGTAACACAGATTTTAGGCGTTTAAAACCCTTAGTGCTTTTAGGTGGACGACCTCACACACAACAGATAAATTGGTTTTTCCCTCACATAAAATTAATATGCAACCTAGTGCAAATGGTGATAGATCCACGTAAAGGTAATCACTTCTGTGGTCATCGTGAATTTGTAGTAATTTTAGTTGTCTCCCTCACCACTACTTATTCATCATTCAGTACTATTAGAGGAAGGAATAGCAGACCAACTCGAATTAAGTAAGCGAAAACGCAGACTTTATGTCGGTAGATATGTGACTGTATTGATTTTTAAAAAAGACTAGATCTGATTACTTAGTTTCAAGATTTCATCATGAGCTGACATCAGTTAGAGAACCATTGGAAAACCTGCAAGGAGTACTGGACATCTGTTTTGTCCTAGTTTGGGACTCTTCATAGTACACACCCGCCACTAGGGATCGAACCCAGGACCTTCTGGTTACAAAAGAAGCTACCTCGTAGACCACTAGGCCCCTGGAACCTGATCCAATGGCCCATGAATTCTGACCTCTGCCAATTCACGATATAGCGCGACCACTAGCCAATGTCTTCGGCGAGTATTTGTTCTCAGATCCGACCTTCTGCACCCTACTGGTCACGACTTCCCACTGGAACCCAGGTAACCACCTACCTGAAAAGGGCCAGTCGCCAGTGAGCATCTCATTGGTATTCAAGTGTTGGTTTATAGGGATTTGATTGGTGACCTCAGATGTTCGACGGACGCATTATGTTGATTGACAAATGTCTGCATCTCCAAGAGGACATTGCAAGCACTCCTGGTTCACCAGTTCACTAAATGAACCTAGGCCTGAGAAAAGATGGAAGGTTGGGTGTGAAACTAGCAACTCTACCACGGAAGATCAATCCAATCTATACAGATATTTCAACGCACAAAAAAGGATAAAAAACAAGCTTATTCTTCACTGACGTTGGACAGTTGAAATGATGCAGGCTGATGAACGCCATCGAGAAGCCAGTTAGTCATATCTCCTTTCTATGAAACCAGAAATAAACATATGAATAGGGGATTTCCGCATGATGTTCAAAGCTGGAAAGGTCCCTCAGATTGGAAAATCAATGCAAAGATATGCCGTAGAATTATTAGGAATCTGCGAAAGCAGATATAAAGGAAGTTGGCTCTCAAAATTGTTAACTGAAGGATAAATAATCTACTCCAGCCACTCAGACGAAAGCTGAGAGCATACAGAAGGAGTGATTATCACGATGCTACCGGGGCCACCTATGACTCTTATTCAGCGGGAACCAGCCTTCTTCAGGATAATGAAAGCAAGATTCAACTCAAAAGGTAGGGAAATTACAATCACACAATACCACGCTCCCGAAAACAACGGAGACTCAGTGGGGAGGAAGGAAAGCTCCTACAGACACCTGCAAAATGTAGTGAACAAGACTCCAGTTAGATGGTCATACAAAACTCTAGCGGATGATATGAATGCCAAGTGAGAGCAAGAAACACAGGAGGAGAAATTATTATAAGTAGGAGGGTTTTAGACAAAATGAATGAAGACAGTAAATTCTATGAAAACTTTTGTTCCCTCGCTAAATCACTGATGACTAGAAACCCAAGGATTTACAAAAGGCGACATTGGTTTCACCAGATAAACACAACAAAAGTCATACTGACTTGACCTTAATCTCAAGAAAGCCGAAGCGCAGCCTGCGGGAGGTGAAATTGAGAGGAGGAGCAGATGTACGCGGAATTCAAGGACCCTTCAGGGCAAAACTGAAAGCCTTCAAGTAAGCCCGACACAGAGTACAATTTAATTTCAACACCCAGAAACTGAATGGTAGAACTGAAAAAGACAACTCCACTGCAGCAGTCAGGGGTACCGAAGACAATACGTGCCATCAGTGACAAAACATGTGTAGAGGGACACTAAAACTCTATGAAAGTGATATAGAATGAAACTGTTGTGGATATATAAGGCAAGATGAAGAGACAAAGTAAGAAATGAATCTCTGAAGACATACGGAAGTTGATAGACGAGAGAAGGGTGACGAAAAAGAAGATAAACCAATGCGGAGATGAACAACGAGATAGGGTGAATCCCATCTATAGCTCACTGAACAGACGACTGAAGAAGAGTGAGAGCAAAGGTAAAAAGCAATTTTATAGTACGCTAGGAATCGGAGCAAAATAGGCTGGGTGCAAGTGGGGTCACATGTCACGATAGCAGTAGGACCAGACGGAATTCTCGCAGAAGCATTAAAAATAGAGCCTAGGATTCCAGATGATATGCCCACCCCACTATTGCAGAAGGTTTGGTGAGAAAGAAAAGTACCTGACAACTGAGTGAAGGACAAACTTTTTGAACCACCAAGAAAGATTGACTCAAGCCTTCGCAAGAACGGAAGCAGAATTATTCTCATATCCACCCCAAGCAAACGATAGAGCCATATCACCCTGGAGAGATGATAAGACGCTGTAGAGGGAAGGCTTCGCACAAAACAAGCTGAACTGAAAAAAAAAAACACTGATTAGAATGCAAAAATAGCCATCATTACCCAAGAGAGTACAGATTGGTGGTCAACAATCTACCTCAACTTCATCAACTTTGAAAATGCATTCTTTCCCGTAGGCCGTTGAGCAATTTAAAGTTATTTATAGAGTGCCTCACATCTTCATCAACCTCATTGAACAGGTATGTGACGACGCCACTTGCCAAGTGAACGATTATTATCTAACGTAGTACAAACTTGAGGACCTACAGGAGGAAACAAACAAGTTGGCAGAAGAGGCGAATTAGATAGGATTCAAATGAATATGGAGAAGACAAAAGTGATAAAGATAACCAAACAACAACAAATACTAACCATCATTAATGGGAGAAATTTGAAGGGAGTCGCCATTTTTACTTGCCTGAACGGGTAGCATTCTATAAAATATAAGCCCCAAAGTGAGTCGGGATCATAAAAGTAAGGCGGACCCTCAGTACTCTGAAATCAGTATGAGATTCCGCTCCATTCAGCATAGTTAACAAGAATAGGATTTTCAAGAATAAACTCAGGTCAGTCCCCCTAAATAGTTATGGTGTTTGGCGTGCGCATTACTAGAAACACTTCTAGTAGGCTGTATACTTTCAGGAACATCTGCGTTTGCTCTCTAATCAAGATTAGATGGCCAGAAAGCATAAGCAACAAGGAACTCTGCAAACGAACTAACCAATAAGCTTTTGCCCGACAAATATGCTATTAGAAAATGGAGGTAGATTGTACAAACGCTGAGGAGGCCAACGAGTAGAGTTTTGCCCTATGCCTATAAATGGAACCTGAACTGTAAACGTCGAGTGGGAGTTCGAGTGTGATATGTGGGATATCATCCGAGGAGGAGGAGATGACAACTCACGGGCAATCGCGACATCGGCTGCAGAAACCTGTAAGGAAAAAAGTGAAATAGAGATGTGTTGTTGAAATTTTCCACTAGCGAATCTAGTGAATAATGATAAATACTGGCGTCATTACTATGTAAGTTATTTCAAAAATGACCGGTAGAATATATTTATGTAGCGCTTAGCTTTCACGTGAAATATTCATGACTTTAGGCACAAAACGTTTTACAGGATTTTTTTTCATTCCACACTGTCCTATTCATTTAACAAACAGACGAAATTGCTCATACTGACGATAACAGCAGTGTAGGTTATTATCAGATATCATATAAATTCACTGAGTCACGAAATACGAAATTACTATAGCCAAACCCATTAAGTTACAAATATGTGTTCCCAATGAACCAATTGATGATCTAACTTAAAACAACTTTTTCCATGATTTCATGTCTCAAACAGAACACATTATTTTTAATAATGAATAAGTTATTTTGTTTAAAAATTGTACTATCCTTCCAGCGTTCTGTTAAAAGTTAAAATGTAAAAGTTTTAGCCTACAGCCTCGATAGCTTACGTTAGATAGGAAAATAGTCTCTACAGGTTATCTTGAATCATTACTTTATCTTGCCAACAGTTTCAGCAAGTTACTTTAAATTGTTTCACCTTATTATTTAGATGAAAATAGACACAATGATGTATTTTTTATTATCTTATTCAACATTTACATCGGTTATTTAACTTCTACCCTTATTACAGGTCTGGAATGAAATAATTGAAAATCACTTCACGTCTACAGGGAATTCGCTAATATTAGAGACCGCCTAAGGAAACAAAAACCTATAATAGCAGAAATCTAATTTCCGCAGTATAAACTCAACCATATAGATATTTATATGTATATAGTCTTCAGTTATCGATAAATAATTTAAAACAACTTTGTTCAAAAAAAGAGCAACAATGATGGAATGATATAAAAAAAAACAAGCCAGTGGTATGTTTTTAAGAAGTAAACGGAGCAGATTTTGTAGCCTCAAGTCATTAATTAACAGTCTATAAGATACAATGATTAAATACACATGGTCGCCAAAGATAGCAAATATCAGGGAAAAACTAATGTTCTGTCACTGTAATCAAGTTATAAACTTATTAAGTAATATATTAGAGTAACTGAGGGATTGGTTTTCTAGGAAAGTAAGTAAATCAAAGCAAGTGTCATCAGCTTCATACTGACAAAACGGCTTTCCTGCTGTTCTGCAGCTCTGTTGACGAAATTAGACGTGTATTCACTCGTTATCAAAGTGGACAAAACACACAATGATCTGAGTGTTTTATAAAACAGAAAATAACACGCCAGTATTTAATGCAATATAAGTAGTAAGAAATATATAGAGCCTTCGAAGTGAGGACGGGAGTGAGGCAAGGCTGTCTACTATCACCAATGATCTTCCTGATTGCAATTGATTGGATAATGCGACAGACAACGGCAACCAACGAGGGAACAGGCATAAATTGGACTGACACAAAAGACTTGGAGGATCTGGATTTCGCCTATGATATATGTCTGATTTCCCATAAACTGGAAGATATGCAAGTGAAAAGTAACAAGTTGGCAGAAGAAGCATCAAAGATAGGACTTCACGTGAACATAGATAAAACAGAGATAATGAAGATTCCTAGCCAACATCAACAACACCAACAGACCACAATAAGCATAAATGGGAAGAACCTGAAAGAAACAGCCTCCTTCACCTACCTGGGAAGCATCGTCTCAACTACAGGCGGAACTGACGAGGATATCAAAGCCAGAATCGGAAAAGCAAGACAAGCTTTCATTACTCTCAAATCTGTGTGGAGGTCAAGAGCACTCAGCATCAAAAACAAGATCCGGATTTTCAACTCCAATGTGAAGTCAGTGCTACTATACGGATCAGAGACTTGGCGAGTCATAAAGAGCATCTCAAACAAACTTCAAACCTTCATTAACAGCTGTCTCCGCTCAATACTCAAGATCAGATGGCCAGAAAAGATCAGCAACAGGGATCTCTGGGAGCGAACCAATCAGGAACCGATTGTGAAACAAATAGGCAGAAAGAAATGGAGATGGATTGGCCATACGCTGAGGAAACCATCAAGTGACATCACTAGACAAGCCCTCGAGTGGAACCCGAAAGGGAGGCGGCGAGTTGGTCGTCAGTGCAAGGGTGACTTGGAGGAGGTCATGCGAGGAGGAGATGAAAGCATGTGGACAGACCTGGAGCAGGTTGAAAAAGTTGTCAGAAAACCGAAGTCAATGGAGGTGCGCAGCTGAAGCCCTATGTTCCTCTAGGAACTAAAGGATACAATAATAATAATAATATATAGAGTCCAACAAAGTGCGAAACTCAAGTGTTGGTTTGTAAGGATTTCACTCATTAGTTACAGGATTCCGTCACGAGCTGACATTGGTTAGAGAACCATTGGAAAACCTGGGAGTACTGGACAGCTGTTTCGTCCTCGTTTATGGCTCTTCAACAGTACACACCCACCTCTAGGATTGTTACCCAGGACTTTCTGGTCACAAAGCGAGCCTGTAGACCACTAGGCCACTGGGACCCGATCCAATGGCCCATGAGTTCTGAATTCTGCCAATTCACGATATAGCGCAACCACTATCCAATATCTCCGGCGAGTATTTGTCCTCACACCCGACTTTCTGCACCCTACTGGTCACGACTGTAAGCCTGTAGGATAGATAATTTTGGCTAAGAGAAGAAAAAGAGAAAAATGTAAAGCGAAATTTGTGAAGTAATGAGTTATATTAAGCATTGATATGAGGCAGATCAGTTCAATGCGTTGGTTATGTAAAGAGCAGGGCTAACTTCTTGTATATATAGATACCATTTTGCAGTAATAATTTATAACTGCACGATCACATTCTTTCTGACCCACTTTTTAAGAAGTCTACGGTACAAAAATGTAACTTAAGCTAATCAAATGTTAATTAGTCGGGAGTCTGATTGACTCACACTTTTCCTTTGATAATCATAAGAGACATTGTTCGAAAAAACGCTAAAAAGAACTGGTAATTCATCCTACATGGTGATCAAATATTAGGTCTTCGATGACTTTTGGGTAAAAGTTTTTCTACACTGGA
Organism: Trichobilharzia regenti; assembly: GCA_944472135.2. Taxonomy (NCBI): domain Eukaryota; kingdom Metazoa; phylum Platyhelminthes; class Trematoda; order Strigeidida; family Schistosomatidae; genus Trichobilharzia; species Trichobilharzia regenti. The sequence goes on from OX235270.1 coordinate 38,345,755, forward strand.
ATAATTAACTCTTTTCGAATTCAGAAATTCTAACAACTCTGTGAAAAAATGATCATCCAGGCATACAACGATCGTACTATCGTAGGAAATTGGCTATTTTGATTTGGAAGTTAGCTACAAGTTTGATCTCAGAAACTATCTTCATCTTCACTATCGGTCAACCTTGAGGGTTATCTAAAAAAGGAAACAACTGGTGACCCTGTGAACTTTTTCACATATCGTTGCGTCGAATTTCCCTATGCGAGATATAAAAAATATGAGGACCAGCAAAATGTGCTGTGAGTTGTAGACTGGAGTTCATGACAGCTTCCTTATCTCCGTTGTCTGTTCTATGAAGTAATGAACATTTATCTGAACGTCACAATGCTTATTTAGTCATCCTGTTGTGTTTCGACTATTTTTCTTTTGTTTTATTCATAGAATAATTAAATTAGCTTTTAGATCAATACTGTACTGACCACTTACTATATAAGATAATAGGTTGACGTTTTTAAAACTCAAAATGGCCAGTTTACATCAGTAGTTTAAACTTTAATATCTCATTTTTCAAGATATTAACCTTCCAAAAGTTTTAGAAAGGTTTTGTGCATCAGAGATATTACCGATTTAAACCAAACTACATGTCTACCGCCTAGAAACATTTCTGCTCTGTTTGTTTTAGCATACGAAATATCCACCCTTTTCAAAAAGTATGCGTTTTTTTGAATTCTGTCCGGAAAATTTCCAGTCGGAGTAAAAGAAAAACTACTGTCTGAAAATCCCTAACGAATTTGATTAAGTTACTGATGGTATCACACTACTTCAAACTTTCATTCTGTATAAAATTTATGCACACTTTTTGAAAAGATAAAGGCGCCGAGTGATACAGTTTATCTTCTCACTGAAAAAAAAGAATGCCGAAACGTGACCTTAATTATTACGAAATAAACGACTGAACATATTGCAACTACTAATATTTAAAATAAAGGAAAATTACAAGAATGGTGAGAGATTTCTTTTTTTCTTGATTACAGCTTGATTCCACACAGTATTTTTGGTACAAGTATGAAACTTTCAGTATGTGATATCGGTAGCCCAAATTTTGCAGGCCAACCATAGATATCAGGTGTGCATCGGCAGGGGATCGAACCCTGGACCATGTGCATGGTTGGCGAGAGTCCTAACCACTGTGCCACTGACGCACAAATGAGTTCAGGCATTAAGAGCTTCACGTGATTACTTCCGTTAAGTATTATGATTGTCACACTCAGTCTTTGAAAAGTCAGAGCCACTACGGACAACAGGAATCCAGTATTTTTATTTGATTTTCCGTAATGATTTAAGTTCTACAGTCAAATGTACAGTTTCAACAGATGAACATTCGATTGGTCGGAGGATCTCACTGTGAGCTGACATCAGTTAGAGAACCATTGGAAAACCTGCAGGGAGTACTGCAAAGCTGTTTCGTCCTCGTTTATGGCTCTTAAACAGACCGCACCCATCTCTACAGTTGTTACCCAGGACTTTCTGGCTACAAAGCGAGCTCGTAGACCATTAAGCCACTAGGTATCCGATTTAATGGCCCATGAATTTTAACTTCTGTCAATTCATGTCCGCTATGTTATGGGTGCGTATTGATGAAGAGTCCTAAAGGAGGACGAAACAGTTGTCCAGTACTACCAGGTTATTTAATGGTTCTCTAATTGATGTCAGGTCATGATAAAATTCCCCAACCAATCCAAAAAAATGCTCTACAAAACCAATACTTGAAGATGTACATTTGACTGAAACTAAACTCTTGCAAACTAGTACCGATACTATGAGATTCACTGAACACTTCCAGTTTTTAAAGGAATGTTTTGATTAAGTAGATTCACTGCTTGTTAATCATTCAGAAAGTAAAATAACCTTTTTTGAGAACAAAACTGTTCACCAAATAAAAAAAGACCGCCAAATGGTATATTTCATTCACCCAGTATTCTATTAAAAGATACAACTGAAAGTTTCGTAACAGTCATAATTCTGAATTGGTATTTTATTTAAAAAGAACTGAGCCTTAATCTTCAAAAAAAATGTATGGATTCACATTTTCTGCATTTTCAAGTACAGACAATTTAATACAAAGTGGTATTTCAAAGAATTATTCAATCTGAAAATGGGAACAATGAACAAATGGAACTAATGTATTATTTAATTGAGATAGTCAACTGGACTGAACTTTCATTAGAGTCAGCCATATTCAAAGTTCATAATTCCAACATATGCCAATTAAAAACAATGTTTTCTATTTGCCTATGAATATCACTGTGAAAAATCAATTGAAACTGTTCCCCGATGTACACACTGTGAAAAATTGACAGACTGGCTTTCCAAAAACGATAGTAATAGCATTTGTATATCGTATTATGAACCAGAAAAGGGATAACGACGTCATATACCTATCTCATTTTTATTGTAAATAACTGAGAACGTATTCTTCTGCTATGCAGCGATATCATTTTTGCTTTTTATGTATACTCAGTCAGTACAACAACACGTATGCTATTATGTTCTCTGCTTACTGAAGTAAAGCAGTGTTTAATTGAATTCAATAAAAGCAGCTTAGTTGTAAACCATCATTTCGTTTAAAAAGTCACGAGAAATACATGCACTTTTAAATAAAACAAATGTACGCTTCTTCTTCTTCAGCAATTCATAGTAAAAAGTGTTTGATGAAATTTACTGAGTTGACATCAACGCAAGTTTATACCTTTCCCTACTTTTCATGCGGCCTCTCTTTTAAGCGTTGACCGAAATACTGTCTAAGACTATATTAAAACGACATACCGATAAACTTGTATGCTGCTGGATGAACATTTAATATAGAATTGCGGTAGACTGGATAATGCGACAGACAGTGGGCCGGGCAACAAGAAAACAGGCGAAAAATGAACCCACACAAAAATCTTGGAGGATATGGACTTTGCCGATTACATATGTCTGCTTCCCGACAAACTGGAAGATATGCAAGTAAAGAAGCAACAAGTTGGCAGAAGAAGCATCCAGAGAAGATAGGCCTTCGGGTGAACACAGTAAAAACAGAGGTGATGAAGATTCCTAGCCAACAGCAACAACAACAGAGAACAATCAGCATAAATGGGAGTAGTCCGAAAGAAGCAACCTCCTTCAAATACCGACCTAGGAAGCATCGCTTCAACTACGAGCGAACGGAACTGATGATAATGTCAAAGCGAGGATCGGGAAAGCAAGGCAAGCTTGCATTACACTCAAGTCTGTGTGGAGATCAACAGCACTCACCATGAAAAATAAGATCCGGATTTTCAACTCCAATTTGAATTCAATGCTACTATACGAATCAGAAACTTGTAGCCGCGCCTCATCACGAAGGGAACTTCAAACAAACAATAGACTTTCATCAACAGCCGTCTTCTCTGAATACCACTCAAGAGCAAATGGCCGAGTAGAAACGATCAGCAACAGGGAACTCTGGGAGCAAACCAACCCAGCAGGAACCGATTGTACAACAAATATTCAGGAAGAAATGGAGGTGAATTGGCCATACTCTGGGAAAATCATCAAGTGAGTGACATCACATGCCAGGTCATTACTCGAGTGGAACCCGAATGGGAAGCGGCGAGTTGGTTGTCAGCGCGACTGTGACATGGAGGAGGTCAGGAGAAAAGGAGATGAAAGTATGTGGGCAGACGTGGGGCGAGGTGACGGAGAATCGAACGCTATAGAGACATGCAGCTGAAGAACTATGTTCCTCTAGGAACTGAAGGAAACAATAATAACATTATAATAATAATTAATAAAAATCAACATGTTTACTTTAAGGAGACAGTTAAACGAAAAAACGTTGTTTTTCAGCAAAGTTATTCTTAAAAGCTGCTCCATCTAATTTATGTTTACGGAAAGCTTATGATAATATATTGTTAACTGTTAGGAACGAGTTACATGAACACTATGGTATTTGAAGAGTTATTATTATTATTATTCATTCCACTTGGAACATATGGTTTCAGCAACACATTTTCATTTCATTCAGCTCTCTATCATCACATTCAACTGGTTACACGACTCCCCATGAGCTTTCATTTCCTTCACATATAGTCTCCTTTATGTTATCTTCGGATGTCCAACTCGTCGTTTCCCGTTGCAGTTCAACCCAATGGCCTGATGTGTGATGTCACTGGAGAGTCTCTGTAGTATGTGCCCAATCCATCTTCATATCTTTCCGTATATTTGTTTTGTACTGAGTTCTTGAACGATTTGCTAGAGAACAGAATTCCCAGTTGCCTGTACCCTCCAATTTATCATCTGATATCCTCTAATCAGCGATGGTGACGGTTGATGAAAGTCTTCAACAGCCTTACGCAAATGCTTGCCGTGAGGAACACATGAAGTGTCTGAAACATATAAAATCTTCAAGTATTGGTTTTTTAGGGATTTCACTACCAGTTGATATCGGTTAAAGAACCACTGGAAAACATACAGGAGTTTGGGACTCCTCAACAGTACACACCCACCTCCAGGGTTTGAAATCAGGAACTTCTGGTTACAAGGCTAGAACCCCAGGTAACTGCCTGAAGAGGGCCAGTCGCTAGTGAGTATCAGAATGATTTTCAACATAAAATCACCAACTGGGCATCTGTGTTAGATACTCGCATCCAGGTCCTTGTATTAGGTGCTAAGTGTAGAATAATGAATGGATAACTTGTTATGCTGATCTATTCCGGCTCTGACATCTTCAAATGTTCCACCTGTCTATATGTAAAGCGATTCTGTCTGTGTGAGTAAACGAAACAGAAGACTTCTTTTAGATTTATTCTGATGATCGTGATTGATATTTGTTGTCTAAAAATTTAATAGAGAATCTTATTTGAAAACAAAATGGAGTAAAAAAAAAGAATAAGTAAAATATGCATTATGAAAAAGTGAAAATTTTTACCAAATAAAACATTTGGTTGTTAAAGTGATGTAATTGAAGGTGATCAAAAACGGAGACAGTGCGTCGGTGGCAGAACGGTTAGAACACTAGCCGACCATGCATATGGTTCGAGGTTCGATCCCCGGCCGACGCACTCCTTTACGTGGCTAAGCCAGAAATAATGCTGGTAAAGAGGTAAGGTTGGACATGAGGCTAGCAACCCTATCCTGTAAAATAAACACTGCTACAGAATCTTCAAGCCACTAGCTTGAAGCCCTATGTTCCACTGGGGAACGTGAAGAAAAAAACAGAGACAAAACTTATCAGTATTCGAAAATTGATGATAGTACATTAGTTACAGCAGCAGAACCTAAATCATTTTCCTCCATCTGACTTGACTTTGTAGATAACATAGAAAGAAGGTTCCATGGGAGCTGCACAGTCTGAAGCAACTAGATGCCTAAATACCAAGATAGTAACTGATTCACAATATTTTACTGAAGACAATTTAAAGTGATGCTCAGGGGAAAATCTAGTTAGAAGGTTTTGTTACTTATACTAATGAATATATATAAGTAATCACACATGTTAAATGACACTGAATTAGCCCAGAGTAACGGTTAAATACAGCACACCTAAAAATCAATTTCCTATTTTTAAGAACCACTTAGAGCTGTACAAAAGTGCCATTCCCTCTCATTTAAATAAAAAGTTCTTAGCAACCTTACAACTTGAAACTAACTGTTGGTCATATTTAAGAAATCATATGTATTTTTGCAGTTCGTCTGTTGACACATGTTTTCGTCTAGAAATATGGAAATATACCCTATGTGCATGAGAATCTTTCCAGGTCCTTTTTAGCTAATAACCAATTTAATGTAGGTAGAAAATTCTGTATCTTCATAACAAGGAGTTGATTAGATTTGCGTTTAATCTAATTATGATCCAAGCATTTGAATCCTATATTAGTTTCGTACACTCTTACTAACTCTCTTTTCAGTTAAACAGCTAAAAAAAAAAAAAAATTTTCCTTTTTGCTAAAGATGCTTAAGTAAACTTAATCAAATGAGATGCCAAAGCATTTACTCTTTATGTGAATGCCTCGATATATTACTATCCTTAACAAACACGGTCAATGTTCTATTTATTTTATGCAATCGAAAATCTTCTGCTTAAATCCTGGGTAAATATGTAAATATGCGTATGCATACAAACAGACTGAGTCTAATGTTTGCTTTGTGCGGAATATGCGTTTAAAGACTACAACAGAGAGAAAAAGATCTTATCGAACGTTTACAAAACCACTAGACAAAATGAAAATAAAAAAGAAAATAAAGTTTGTGAATTATGTATTTATAGTCTACAATAAAAATACTGTATACTGTTTCCCTCTTGTCGAAGAAATAATAAAAACAAAACATTAACATTTCCTATCTGTGTTTTTTTTTCCTTTGCTGTCATAGATTCAAGACAGTTGGCTTAATTTAAGACAAGTAAAGGAAATAATAACAAACTACTAATCAGTAATAGCAAATGTTCTTCTTCATTTTACATATGTATGATTCATCAAAAACATGAATGTCTTCAATACGACAGTACGCAGGCTGACTGACAAAACCAACAGTGAATTAACAAAATATATAAAGATTTTAGAGTTGTCTTTATCTCAGGTAGACTGCAATCCTTTAAATGAGGCTAGCTTGTATCTTCTTAGAATCGCACAAATATAGGTGGCGATATGCAACTCTCTTATTGTTATCACTGTATACCAGCTTATTTAAATGAGAAAATCTTGACAAAGGGTATAAATAACAATGCAGCCAAGCGTGCAAGCTATCGACAATTATTTTTACATGTCTGAAGTAACCGTATAATACTCGGTTCAGTTTCCATATATGTGGCCGGTTGAGGATTAGAAAGATCACTATTATTCATCCATATCACTTTAACACATTCTGGCATATGACTATGATTTCACAGAGTATGTGAACCGATGAAGGCAAGATTTATTTTCCCAAGAAATTGTAAATAAGAAGAAATGCAAGTAATTTTCATTCTTAGGTTACGTCACCAATACGGCATTTGAACTCCTCATTTCTCCCAGTTACACTGAACATATCGAAGAGATTATCGGATTGCGTCAAAATGTATTGTGTTCCTTCTGCTATCGAATTTCTACTGCCCTTCCGCTGCGTTTTATACCACAAGCATGGAAGATCTGAAGTCACAAATGTAAAACAAATCACAGTTGGGAAAAAACCAGTCTACGTTCAGCTTCATTATAAAGGTGAATACATTGCAGCGATGATCAACAGAAGGCTGAGTACATCACTAGCCATAGCCTATCCTGCAGCTAAGCTCGTTTCTGTCTATCAAACAAATTGCTCTTTGGTGCAATCAAAAATCGATAGATATCCTTCTCATGTTACCTCCAACTGTATATACAAATTTACATGTATCTGCGGGAGCAGTTACATTGGAAGGACAGAAAGAAGGGCATATCTACGATTTCCCGAACATGTACCAAAAAGCTTATGTCTAAAGGGAACAAATGCTTTAAACAGTGCCATCGCCAGGCATCTCCTCGACACGGGTAATGCATTAGGTGGACGTCGAAAAGTCGTTCAAAATTATCAATAGGCAAAAGAACTCAGTTCTCCTGATTTTTGCTGAAGCCATTTCCATCAAGCGCCTGAAACCTGATTTATGCGTCCAGAAAGAATCGGTTATCAGTCTTTGTTTGCCCTGGTAACTGGATAATTTCACCTCTCTTTCATTTGAATGAGAAATGCTGAAAAGTTTCCATTGTGTATGATTATTATTGTTCGGAATAGTGTTTAATATTGCATATTTATATATGTATACTTTTAGTGTATGCGTATAGTGATCGTTTGACTTTTGTTTAAAGTGAACTCTGTGCAAGTATGTTAAAATTGTTGTTGTAGATATATTTAATAATGTCTTTGCCATGTAAGCAGCTGACGAGAAGGCAATGAAATAAAAGGTGGTACCAGTTTATTCTGCTAAAACTGTAGTTCTTGCTTTGTTCAAATTCATTAAGGCGAATAAATGTATGAAACATGTATTTTAGTCAGAAAAAGAGTAGTTCTTCAAAAAACTGCTAAGTTCAGCGTCTTCTAGCTTTAGTTGTAAGTTTTACCTAGAATCTCTTTTCAAAGACACTTTTATACCATGAAATAGACTGGAATTGTACGAAACTGTCAAAAAAACAAAGTTGAATGTCTTTTGAGTTGCCACAGTAAGCTTTGAGCTACAGCTATTCAACATTCGAATTTATGCCTTCTAACTAATCAGTGAATAGGGCACCAGTATTGTTCTCACCTTTGAAAGTGTATAACACAGGCTTGAATCTCAGAAGGAACATCAGTTCCTTAACGATTTCAAATACACGTTGCTGACAAGTGCCAGTAAGCGCCCAACCTAGGTTCAGGTTCAAAGCTTCGTGATGATTACCTTTAACCAACTAACATTAATTATAATAGTTACAACACCAGGGAATGCAAATAGTACTGTTTTCTAGTTCTCAAAGTTGCAGACTTAATGTCTATTATGTTACAGTTACATCAGGTCTTTGAAATTATAAGAATATGTATAAAAACCTCCTTCCTTGATTAAGCATTGAAATATCTATTTATCTAGATTATTTAATGACTTTGAAATCTAACGTAATTATAAATAAATTCCTTTCTGATATCGTACGGTTGTTCTGTACGCACAGAAACGTATATGAAAACGAGGAGACAAATCAGAGTTTAGCATATTTTTTTTCTATCAACAGGCAGTATTTTCATTTTCACATATACGATATAGTTACTTCATCAAAATAACATTTAGAAGTAGAATAGGTATTTTCATGAGGCCAGAAAAAGATTATGCAATAATTTTATTTTAACATAACAAAAATATGTAATCCGATAGGGTAGATATTTTCGTTAGAAGAAGAGTAAGGCTACTTAGTTTCTACCTCTTAAACGCAAAGAAACTGGTTGGAGAAGGAAATATGCTAATGGTTGTTCTAACGGGGAAAAAATAACTGATAATGAGTTAATCAATATAACAGGAAGAATTCTCCCAAAATTACAGATTTGCATTCAAACTTCATTCTTAAATGTGTGTGTGTATGTGTGTTTAACAGGCATAATTTGAAAACATCGAAATCCTCTTAAACTCTTTGATTTAAGTGTACAATCAGTTTTAATATAAAATCCAAGCGAAGACCACTGATATCTCATCATGAAAGGAAATATTATTTGCACGAATTTGACTGAATGAAATGTTTAGTATCACGAAGAAATTTACTGTTATTTGTCCTGATAAACACTTCTATTTGTCTACAACGGTTGGTTTTCAAAATACTACATTTCCTTACTATATTTACAATTTCTATAGTGAGACATTTATCAAACTGTGTTGGTTTCACTACACCACGAAGTGAAATGAAGCTAGGAGCCACCATACGGGGTTGAATTCCAAAGTGTTAACTGATATAATGAGTACTTACACTTGCAGCATACAATTCTGAAACTAATTTCCCATGAAGCTTTAAGTAAGAAGTGCTGCAGAATTTCCGACCTCAGTAAGATAATGGATTGCATTTTTCTACTTTTAAACTGGTTCTATAACTAGGTAACATTATAATAAACGAAACAATTACCTATTAAAATTATTTGGACTACTTGTTCAGCGATACCTTTTCACCCATTCTAATGTAGAGGAAAATAATTCGTCAGTTAAGAGTCTCCGTGGAAAAAAAATAAAAATTTTCCCCAATAAAAATTATATCAATTTTGTAAGTGACCTTCGATTCACGTATGAAATACAATCCAAGCCCAAAAAGCTACTACTGTTTGAAGCATTAAAGGCTTCTTCTACTCTTAACAACCAACTTTACTCACTCGTGCTTATAAAACAGACCACTTGAATTCTCTTAACTAAAATAACGCTTAGTTGAAATGCTGAAGTGGTGAAGATGTAAGGAGAAGAATTCAAGTACGAACGGTAGGTAAAAAGTTCACTGCTCTACAATTAAGTTACAAACTAAGTCCATTAGAGTTTTGTTCGCAAAAATTTGGTTGATTCCTTTACTTTGTAATTAATTTGCATTTTATTCAAAAAAAATAAGATTGAAGCACTGCATAGCTTAATTTGATGAGACTGACAATTTTTTTGAGAAAGAAGGCAACATCTATTATACCACCCAATGGCTTCTTTTCGGTGATTAAGCAAGAGCTCCGTTTTTTCTTTATGAACACCTAATTTCGCCGGGGTTTTTTTTTCTCTAAGGCACATCATAAGATGAAATTATAAATGAGATGGGTATTATTCAGGAGTAAAAAAAAACTGTTTCCATAGATGAGTTAAGGGGGACGAAAATTTTCTGGGGGAGTGTGCTTTAGAAAAAAATGATTACAGAGTATGCTTATTTTCAATGATTTTCTCTTACAGAGTACTTTTCTTATCCTTCCTCTATCTCACATCTGATAACTGACTTCAGATTTCAACTATATCACTGTCGAGTACTACTTGATCAAAACACAAAGATATTATGAATTAATGTTTTAACTTTCTTTGGTACACACTACCAACTGTCATCTAATTATAATTATTGCTTTACTTTACCTCATGGATCTCAGTACCAATGCTGCCTACTTGTATGTCTCTCAAATAATGAAAACAGTCGGAGTTTTAGGGATTCTAGGCTAATTTGAAGTGAATTCGTCTAAAATGTAATGTCTCTTGACTGAAAGTGAACACTTCGAAAAACTAATGTTCTGAATTAAATTCTGCTTACCGACGAAGCCTTCTTCTAACCTATCGTTTCGTGAATTTGTAAGAATAAGATTAGAAAATTCCAAATTTACTTCTGTTTAAGGTTTTAAACGCACAGAATAATAATAAAATCCAGTTACATAATACAAACAGAAATTCCTCATTCTAAAGGTATATAATTAAACTTTAATTGGCGGATTTTCTCTAAACTCCAGAATTATCTCAATGTTAGTCTTGAGAATAAGGCAATAAGAGCAATTGTCCGAATATCAAAAATTAGACGTTGCATTCAAGTATTTCTCATCAGGTTAAATTGAGGAAAAAGAGCTTGAATTGACAAGTGACCTTTGGTAAGAATTATAATTTTCTTGTGTCATCAGCTTCCAGAAGTCACCAGCTTGTAACTTAAACGAGGCTCATGGTCAGGATTTAACTTAAGATTTATTCTGAGAGTGACTTAAGTGTTAGAAGTCTGGTTGTGAATAGTAACAAAATTAGGGCATTTTACGTTAACTTCACCATGTTACTAATTTATTTAAACATACTACAACGACTGGATGAAAATTTTGTCTGGTTTTTAACGTTACCAGAAACTTATCCATGACAACTAATGAAATTTTACTACTAATGGCTTTATTATAGACTGTTATGTAAACCAGTTTTATTGCATAATAATTACTAAATCTATTCATTGAGTATTCGTCTGTGACCTCACTACGCAACGGCATTCATTATACCTTCACACTGTTGACTGAATCTGGGTGATTTGCTGCTTAATTAGGTTATATCACAACGATGAATGGCAATTTATGACCGTTTATTCCCCAACAAAGCACCACTGGTAATCTACTTTATATTATCTTTCTCTAAGATTCACATAAACAGCACAAATTTCCAATGTTCATCTAACCAAGTTAATATGAAGCTGAAGATCAAAGCTTTCACCTTTTGTGTAGTTTGAAAGAGACCACTAAAAGAGGGGCCGGTAGTAAACTGAATTACTAATGAAAAAGAATGTTAATCTGTTCTTTCATTCATAAGACGGAAGAGGTCTGTTCGTATAAAACATAATTCATGTTTTTTTAAACACTGCAAAGTATTCCACAGTGAGTCCACCATAGCAAAACAAATTCTGTTTTCATTAATTCCAACAATAATTTGTTCTAAAACAGTTGTTACTATTCCTTAAATAAGATTTCATATCCTTTGAGACCAAAACTTTTTCACATTCTGTCAACTCTTTTCAAGAAATTACGTCTGTCTGTTTTCAGATAATTAAACACGAGAAGAATATAATTATGAAAAATTTAGATTGAAACTTTTCCTATTGTCATCGGAAAATGTAGAAAAAGTTAATTTTCCCAATACTTTTTTCGGTTTATGTCAATTATAAATTAGTCTTCATGTTGGAGTTTCCACCAGTTTATAAATAGGGTAAAGAGTAAACCGGATGACTTTTGTGTTCTAATTAAATGCATTTAAATTCTTTTGAATAGTTATATTATCCACCAAAATATTTTATTTTTAGAATTTTCATTCAGGGAATATTTATTTTATTTCATTGTCGAATAGGTTTTCTGACAGTATTATTTTTCAAACATCTTTTTCTTATATTTCTGCGTCACTATATGCTTTTCCGCCAGTGCTTACGAATACTGACGGGTTGATAACACGGAAAACCATTTTGATGTGATTTCAGTTGCAGTAAATTAGTGCTTGGTAATCAGTATAAAAAATGTGTTTAGTGGTAAACGCTTTCACGAAACAGGTTAAAAACCAGTTATTGACCGGTTAGCCTGACTTTAGGATCAACAGTTTTCAACTGAAATCTTTTAACCAACCAAATCCCTACAAACCAACAATTAAATGTTGATGAGATGACCACTAGTGACTTGCCCTATTCAGGTAGGTAGTTACCTGGGGCTATAGTGAGAAGTCATGACCAGTTGGGTACAGCACATCGGGTGTGAGGACAAATACTTGTCGGAGACATTGGCTAGTGATCGTACTATGTCGTGAATTGGCAGAAGTTGGAATTCATGCATTGGCCATTCGATCGGGTCCCAGTGGCTTTATGGTCTACGAGCTAACTCGCCTTGTACCCAGAAAGTCCTGGGTTCGAGCCCTAGCGGCGGGTGCGTGCTGATGAAGAGTCCCAAACCAGGCTGACGAAACGGTTGTCCAGTACTCATATGTCTTCCAATGGTTCTCTGACTAACGTCAGCTCATGATGAAATCCTGTAACCAACCAAATCCCGACGAACCAACACTTAAATATCAACTGTTTTCATTTGTACAATAGTTGGCAGAATTTGATATACTGTTAGGTAGCAGGAAATAGCTTTCCTATCCAAATTTTTGTGGCGAATATTACTGTAATGACACCAGCCAGACTCTGGAGAAACATTATAATGAACTCGTTTGAGAGCTGAACAGAAAATATGAGAAATCGTGTTCATCCAAAAATGCGTAATGACTCAAATATTCATTCTGATATTATATTTAGTGTATTATTCTGAAAATCTAGTGTATAAAGGGAAGCAAATCGGATAGATGATAACCGAAATTCTCCACAAACTTGTATACTACTGAAAACGAAAACGTTAACGTTTTTTGAGATCTTTCATTAACTGTAGCTTTAATATAATACAGTTAAAAATTAGTCAAACTATGCAGAAATTGAGAAAGTTGTTAGCAGCTCTGAAAGAGGAGATTCAGCCTATAAGATTGATAATGCATTAGAAGTTGGATACTAGAAAATGTTAACTCGAATGACGTAAATACTAGTTGGTATAGAGGATTAACTGACATCTGCTGCTGGTTGTTTTGTATTTTACATATTATGACTTTGGTAGATTATAATTCTATATTACATAATTTTATTTGATACAGTGAACAGTGATGCAGTATTATTAACTGAGTAAAAAATTTAAATATGATTTATTACTTATACTCATATAAAAGTAATCTCTATTCTTTCTGAGCATAGCATGAGTGTGAAATAACGTGACCAGATAAGTTCGTGAGAGGAGCTTACTAAATCTATAAAGTAAAAAAGTCAACAACTTATCTGGTATGCTAAACCAAGTTATATCTGAATGAGTGAGTATAAATGGTTTGACTTATTGCTTAAAATTAATCATCCTAGTAGAATGCATGGCAATGCTGAATTTCACAAACCAAGTTAGGCCTATACTTGACCTTATAAACACGCCAGTTTTTACGATATCTACATATTTAGCACTGAAATTGAGTCACACTAGAAGTCTCTCAAGTCCTAGACTAATAAATTCATATGAAGTGAGCCACAGGTCATTTGACATTTAAGTGAAAAATTATTTAAAATGGATTTATCTCCATGTGTGAAGTTTGCAGACTAATATTCTAGTTAATATAACCACAGAGGCTGTTACAAAACAAGCCAAACACTGATTATTATCACGCAGAAAACTAATTTACCCATAGAAGAGTTCATGCTGGGTATGCAGTTATGTTCAACTTCCACAGTTTCCAAATTTTAAGATTAAATTGATAAAGAGACAGACTGAATGATATGGAGATAACCAACTTCCTAAATAATAGCCAATTTGTTAACAAATAATTGAGATCCTGTAGTTTATAAAATGTTCATTTTATTCCTAAAGTACGGTGGAGACTTGTGGACAACATACTGTAATCCTTGATATAACTGTGGTGAGAGCAGCCTGCTAGCCAATTGGTTGACATTAATCTACGTCAGCGTCTAGGTCACTAATGTGTGCCGTGAGAAAATATGAACAAGGCTGTTTCAACAACCAATCACAACAAAATTGACGTGGGCAAATATGATTCGCAGATAGATGGCTCCACTTTCCGAGGAACTCGAAAACAACCAATCAGAAGACTGCGTTTGTCTACTTGACTAGGCTATAATAATGTATGTGAAATTTATATAAATACGTGTTGATTTCCGTAATAAAAGGATCTGTTGCCTGGCCCTTGTCTTCTGTTGTTACATTTGTGGACAACATGCTGTAATCCTTGATATATCTACAACCTCTTCACGTATGTAAACTTATTAGTAGGTAGACTAAGTACTCCTTCAAGGAGTGAAAAATTAATCAAGTGAATTAGCCATGTCACATCTGAGGAAACGGTCTACAAAGAACTGGAAAACCTTTGTTTAATACTCTTAAATAACGGTGTATTGTAGGTTTCCTAGAACGGAAAATGAACGAAAACCGCATCAGTCAGTCCACCACGATTACAAATATCACTGAGCCTTGTCTTACCCTTGACGTTTCTTTAAGATCATCGAAGAGTTTTCCACTGTGAATCACTTAACATGTGATATGCAGAAAATAATACATAAGTCGAATGATTGTTACGAGGATAAACTCAAAATAACCAGTTGTTTTTTGTGTACACAGTATTGATTTAAGTCTCTCGAGAGCAGCACATTCCAAACAATCATATAAAGTCTAAGTACCCATAGCTTAATCCTTTCGTTTCATTTGTTTAGAGGATATTGGAAACTTGCAGATATCCGTAACAGGTAATGAGCCATCCCCACCCCGTGTATTCCCCTTATACTGGGATACATGCAAACGGTAAAATGTAGCTTATAAAGAAAATAATAAACGCAAGCATTAGTTTGTAGGGATTTGATCCATTAGTTACAGGATTTCATCATGGGCTGACATCAGTTAGAGAACTATTGGAAAACCTGGGAGTACTGGGCAGCCGTTTCGTCAGCCTGGTTTGGGACTCTTCATCAGCACGCATCCACCGCTAGGGCTCGAACCCAAGACTTCCTGGTTTCAAGGTGAGTTAGCTCGTAGACCATAAAGCCACTGGGACCCGATCGAATGGCCAATGCATGAATTCCAACTTCTGCCAATTCACGACATAGTACGATCACTAGCCAATGTCTCCGACAAGTATTTGTCCTCACACCCGATGTGCTGTACCCAACTGGTCATGACTTCTCACTATAGCCCCAGGTAACTGCGTACCTAAATATGGCCAGACGCTAGTGAGCAGAAGTTGGCAGAAGTTGGAATTCATGAACCCTAGAATCGAGTCCCAGTGGCTTAGTGGTCTATGAGCTAGCTCGCCGTGTAACCAAAAAGTCCTGGGTTCGAACCCTAGCGGTGGGTGCGTACTGATGAAGAGTCCCAAACCAGGCTGACGAAACGGCTGTCTAGTACTCCCAGGTTTTCCAATAGTTCTCTAACTGATCTCAGCTCATGATGAAATCCTGTCACCAATCAAGAAAACTTGCTCAGTTAGAATTTTACATTCGACCGCATTCAGCAAAAAGGAAAAATGTGATACGAGTTGATCACGGATTGATATCAGTTAGAGAACCATTGAAAACCAGGGAGTACTGGACAGCTGCTGTTTCATCCTAGTTTTGGGAATCATCGGCAGTACGCACCCACTGGGTTTCGAACCCAGGACCTTCCGGTTACAAGGCAAGCTCGTATACCATTCAGCCACTGGAACCCGATTCAATGGCTCGTGAATTCTAACTTCTACCAATTCGTGATTTAGCGCGACCCCAACCATTGTCGTTGGTGGGACATCCATCCACACACGTGACATCTAATTGGACCTCACTGGTCACGACTTCTCACTAGAACTCAGGAAACTCCAACCTGTAGCAAGTCACTAGCGAGCATCAGATTAACTTTCTATAGTTTGGTTTGTAAGGATTAGTTATGTTTTACGAGTTGATCACGGATTGATATCAGTTAGAGAACCATTGAAAACCAGGGAGTACTGGACAGCTGCTGTTTCATCCTAGTTTTGGGAATCATCGGCAGTACGCACCCACTGGGTTTCGAACCCAGGACCTTCCGGTTACAAGGCAAGCTCGTATACCATACTCGTAAAACATAACTAATCCTTACAAACCAAACTATAGAAAGTTAATCTGATGCTCGCTAGTGACTTGCTACAGGTTGGAGTTTCCTGAGTTCTAGTGAGAAGTCGTGACCAGTGAGGTCCAATTAGATGTCACGTGTGTGGATGGATGTCCCACCAACGACAATGGTTGGGGTCGCGCTAAATCACGAATTGGTAGAAGTTAGAATTCACGAGCCATTGAATCGGGTTCCAGTGGCTGAATGGTATACGAGCTTGCCTTGTAACCGGAAGGTCCTGGGTTCGAAACCCAGTGGGTGCGTACTGCCGATGATTCCCAAAACTAGGATGAAACAGCAGCTGTCCAGTACTCCCTGGTTTTCAATGGTTCTCTAACTGATATCAATCCGTGATCAACTCGTAAAACATAACTAATCCTTACAAACCAAACTATAGAAAGTTAATCTGATGCTCGCTAGTGACTTGCTACAGGTTGGAGTTTCCTGAGTTCTAGTGAGAAGTCGTGACCAGTGAGGTCCAATTAGATGTCACGTGTGTGGATGGATGTCCCACCAACGACAATGGTTGGGGTCGCGCTAAATCACGAATTGGTAGAAGTTAGAATTCACGAGCCATTGAATCGGGTTCCAGTGGCTGAATGGTATACGAGCTTGCCTTGTAACCGGAAGGTCCTGGGTTCGAAACCCAGTGGGTGCGTACTGCCGATGATTCCCAAAACTAGGATGAAACAGCAACTGTCCAGTACTCCCTGGTTTTCAATGGTTCTCTAACTGATATCAATCCGTGATCAACTCGTAGAACATAACTAATCCTTACAAACCAAACTATAGAAAGTTAATCTGATGCTCGCTAGTGACTTGCTACAGGTTGGAGTTTCCTGAGTTCTAGTGAGAAGTCGTGACCAGTGAGGTCCAATTAGATGTCACGTGTGTGGATGGATGTCCCACCAACGACAATGGTTGGGGTCGCGCTAAATCACGAATTGGTAGAAGTTAGAATTCACGAGCCATTGAATCGGGTTCCAGTGGCTGAATGGTATACGAGCTTGCCTTGTAACCGGAAGGTCCTGGGTTCGAAACCCAGTGGGTGCGTACTGCCGATGATTCCCAAAACTAGGATGAAACAGCAGCTGTCCAGTACTCCCTGGTTTTCAATGGTTCTCTAACTGATATCAATCCGTGATCAACTCGTAAAACATAACTAATCCTTACAAACCAAACTATAGAAAGTTAATCTGATGCTCGCTAGTGACTTGCTACAGGTTGGAGTTTCCTGAGTTCTAGTGAGAAGTCGTGACCAGTGAGGTCCAATTAGATGTCACGTGTGTGGATGGATGTCCCACCAACGACAATGGTTGGGGTCGCGCTAAATCACGAATTGGTAGAAGTTAGAATTCACGAGCCATTGAATCGGGTTCCAGTGGCTGAATGGTATACGAGCTTGCCTTGTAACCGGAAGGTCCTGGGTTCGAAACCCAGTGGGTGCGTACTGCCGATGATTCCCAAAACTAGGATGAAACAGCAGCTGTCCAGTACTCCCTGGTTTTCAATGGTTCTCTAACTGATATCAATCCGTGATCAACTCGTAAAACATAACTAATCCTTACAAACCAAACTATAGAAAGTTAATCTGATGCTCGCTAGTGACTTGCTACAGGTTGGAGTTTCCTGAGTTCTAGTGAGAAGTCGTGACCAGTGAGGTCCAATTAGATGTCACGTGTGTGGATGGATGTCCCACCAACGACAATGGTTGGGGTCGCGCTAAATCACGAATTGGTAGAAGTTAGAATTCACGAGCCATTGAATCGGGTTCCAGTGGCTGAATGGTATACGAGCTTGCCTTGTAACCGGAAGGTCCTGGGTTCGAAACCCAGTGGGTGCGTACTGCCGATGATTCCCAAAACTAGGATGAAACAGCAACTGTCCAGTACTCCCTGGTTTTCAATGGTTCTCTAACTGATATCAATCCGTGATCAACTCGTAGAACATAACTAATCCTTACAAACCAAACTATAGAAAGTTAATCTGATGCTCGCTAGTGACTTGCTACAGGTTGGAGTTTCCTGAGTTCTAGTGAGAAGTCGTGACCAGTGAGGTCCAATTAGATGTCACGTGTGTGGATGGATGTCCCACCAACGACAATGGTTGGGGTCGCGCTAAATCACGAATTGGTAGAAGTTAGAATTCACGAGCCATTGAATCGGGTTCCAGTGGCTGAATGGTATACGAGCTTGCCTTGTAACCGGAAGGTCCTGGGTTCGAAACCCAGTGGGTGCGTACTGCCGATGATTCCCAAAACTAGGATGAAACAGCAGCTGTCCAGTACTCCCTGGTTTTCAATGGTTCTCTAACTGATATCAATCCGTGATCAACTCGTAAAACATAACTAATCCTTACAAACCAAACTATAGAAAGTTAATCTGATGCTCGCTAGTGACTTGCTACAGGTTGGAGTTTCCTGAGTTCTAGTGAGAAGTCGTGACCAGTGAGGTCCAATTAGATGTCACGTGTGTGGATGGATGTCCCACCAACGACAATGGTTGGGGTCGCGCTAAATCACGAATTGGTAGAAGTTAGAATTCACGAGCCATTGAATCGGGTTCCAGTGGCTGAATGGTATACGAGCTTGCCTTGTAACCGGAAGGTCCTGGGTTCGAAACCCAGTGGGTGCGTACTGCCGATGATTCCCAAAACTAGGATGAAACAGCAGCTGTCCAGTACTCCCTGGTTTTCAATGGTTCTCTAACTGATATCAATCCGTGATCAACTCGTAAAACATAACTAATCCTTACAAACCAAACTATAGAAAGTTAATCTGATGCTCGCTAGTGACTTGCTACAGGTTGGAGTTTCCTGAGTTCTAGTGAGAAGTCGTGACCAGTGAGGTCCAATTAGATGTCACGTGTGTGGATGGATGTCCCACCAACGACAATGGTTGGGGTCGCGCTAAATCACGAATTGGTAGAAGTTAGAATTCACGAGCCATTGAATCGGGTTCCAGTGGCTGAATGGTATACGAGCTTGCCTTGTAACCGGAAGGTCCTGGGTTCGAAACCCAGTGGGTGCGTACTGCCGATGATTCCCAAAACTAGGATGAAACAGCAACTGTCCAGTACTCCCTGGTTTTCAATGGTTCTCTAACTGATATCAATCCGTGATCAACTCGTAGAACATAACTAATCCTTACAAACCAAACTATAGAAAGTTAATCTGATGCTCGCTAGTGACTTGCTACAGGTTGGAGTTTCCTGAGTTCTAGTGAGAAGTCGTGACCAGTGAGGTCCAATTAGATGTCACGTGTGTGGATGGATGTCCCACCAACGACAATGGTTGGGGTCGCGCTAAATCACGAATTGGTAGAAGTTAGAATTCACGAGCCATTGAATCGGGTTCCAGTGGCTGAATGGTATACGAGCTTGCCTTGTAACCGGAAGGTCCTGGGTTCGAAACCCAGTGGGTGCGTACTGCCGATGATTCCCAAAACTAGGATGAAACAGCAGCTGTCCAGTACTCCCTGGTTTTCAATGGTTCTCTAACTGATATCAATCCGTGATCAACTCGTAAAACATAACTAATCCTTACAAACCAAACTATAGAAAGTTAATCTGATGCTCGCTAGTGACTTGCTACAGGTTGGAGTTTCCTGAGTTCTAGTGAGAAGTCGTGACCAGTGAGGTCCAATTAGATGTCACGTGTGTGGATGGATGTCCCACCAACGACAATGGTTGGGGTCGCGCTAAATCACGAATTGGTAGAAGTTAGAATTCACGAGCCATTGAATCGGGTTCCAGTGGCTGAATGGTATACGAGCTTGCCTTGTAACCGGAAGGTCCTGGGTTCGAAACCCAGTGGGTGCGTACTGCCGATGATTCCCAAAACTAGGATGAAACAGCAGCTGTCCAGTACTCCCTGGTTTTCAATGGTTCTCTAACTGATATCAATCCGTGATCAACTCGTAAAACATAACTAATCCTTACAAACCAAACTATAGAAAGTTAATCTGATGCTCGCTAGTGACTTGCTACAGGTTGGAGTTTCCTGAGTTCTAGTGAGAAGTCGTGACCAGTGAGGTCCAATTAGATGTCACGTGTGTGGATGGATGTCCCACCAACGACAATGGTTGGGGTCGCGCTAAATCACGAATTGGTAGAAGTTAGAATTCACGAGCCATTGAATCGGGTTCCAGTGGCTGAATGGTATACGAGCTTGCCTTGTAACCGGAAGGTCCTGGGTTCGAAACCCAGTGGGTGCGTACTGCCGATGATTCCCAAAACTAGGATGAAACAGCAGCTGTCCAGTACTCCCTGGTTTTCAATGGTTCTCTAACTGATATCAATCCGTGATCAACTCGTAAAACATAACTAATCCTTACAAACCAAACTATAGAAAGTTAATCTGATGCTCGCTAGTGACTTGCTACAGGTTGGAGTTTCCTGAGTTCTAGTGAGAAGTCGTGACCAGTGAGGTCCAATTAGATGTCACGTGTGTGGATGGATGTCCCACCAACGACAATGGTTGGGGTCGCGCTAAATCACGAATTGGTAGAAGTTAGAATTCACGAGCCATTGAATCGGGTTCCAGTGGCTGAATGGTATACGAGCTTGCCTTGTAACCGGAAGGTCCTGGGTTCGAAACCCAGTGGGTGCGTACTGCCGATGATTCCCAAAACTAGGATGAAACAGCAGCTGTCCAGTACTCCCTGGTTTTCAATGGTTCTCTAACTGATATCAATCCGTGATCAACTCGTAAAACATAACTAATCCTTACAAACCAAACTATAGAAAGTTAATCTGATGCTCGCTAGTGACTTGCTACAGGTTGGAGTTTCCTGAGTTCTAGTGAGAAGTCGTGACCAGTGAGGTCCAATTAGATGTCACGTGTGTGGATGGATGTCCCACCAACGACAATGGTTGGGGTCGCGCTAAATCACGAATTGGTAGAAGTTAGAATTCACGAGCCATTGAATCGGGTTCCAGTGGCTGAATGGTATACGAGCTTGCCTTGTAACCGGAAGGTCCTGGGTTCGAAACCCAGTGGGTGCGTACTGCCGATGATTCCCAAAACTAGGATGAAACAGCAGCTGTCCAGTACTCCCTGGTTTTCAATGGTTCTCTAACTGATATCAATCCGTGATCAACTCGTAAAACATAACTAATCCTTACAAACCAAACTATAGAAAGTTAATCTGATGCTCGCTAGTGACTTGCTACAGGTTGGAGTTTCCTGAGTTCTAGTGAGAAGTCGTGACCAGTGAGGTCCAATTAGATGTCACGTGTGTGGATGGATGTCCCACCAACGACAATGGTTGGGGTCGCGCTAAATCACGAATTGGTAGAAGTTAGAATTCACGAGCCATTGAATCGGGTTCCAGTGGCTGAATGGTATACGAGCTTGCCTTGTAACCGGAAGGTCCTGGGTTCGAAACCCAGTGGGTGCGTACTGCCGATGATTCCCAAAACTAGGATGAAACAGCAGCTGTCCAGTACTCCCTGGTTTTCAATGGTTCTCTAACTGATATCAATCCGTGATCAACTCGTAAAACATAACTAATCCTTACAAACCAAACTATAGAAAGTTAATCTGATGCTCGCTAGTGACTTGCTACAGGTTGGAGTTTCCTGAGTTCTAGTGAGAAGTCGTGACCAGTGAGGTCCAATTAGATGTCACGTGTGTGGATGGATGTCCCACCAACGACAATGGTTGGGGTCGCGCTAAATCACGAATTGGTAGAAGTTAGAATTCACGAGCCATTGAATCGGGTTCCAGTGGCTGAATGGTATACGAGCTTGCCTTGTAACCGGAAGGTCCTGGGTTCGAAACCCAGTGGGTGCGTACTGCCGATGATTCCCAAAACTAGGATGAAACAGCAGCTGTCCAGTACTCCCTGGTTTTCAATGGTTCTCTAACTGATATCAATCCGTGATCAACTCGTAAAACATAACTAATCCTTACAAACCAAACTATAGAAAGTTAATCTGATGCTCGCTAGTGACTTGCTACAGGTTGGAGTTTCCTGAGTTCTAGTGAGAAGTCGTGACCAGTGAGGTCCAATTAGATGTCACGTGTGTGGATGGATGTCCCACCAACGACAATGGTTGGGGTCGCGCTAAATCACGAATTGGTAGAAGTTAGAATTCACGAGCCATTGAATCGGGTTCCAGTGGCTGAATGGTATACGAGCTTGCCTTGTAACCGGAAGGTCCTGGGTTCGAAACCCAGTGGGTGCGTACTGCCGATGATTCCCAAAACTAGGATGAAACAGCAGCTGTCCAGTACTCCCTGGTTTTCAATGGTTCTCTAACTGATATCAATCCGTGATCAACTCGTAAAACATAACTAATCCTTACAAACCAAACTATAGAAAGTTAATCTGATGCTCGCTAGTGACTTGCTACAGGTTGGAGTTTCCTGAGTTCTAGTGAGAAGTCGTGACCAGTGAGGTCCAATTAGATGTCACGTGTGTGGATGGATGTCCCACCAACGACAATGGTTGGGGTCGCGCTAAATCACGAATTGGTAGAAGTTAGAATTCACGAGCCATTGAATCGGGTTCCAGTGGCTGAATGGTATACGAGCTTGCCTTGTAACCGGAAGGTCCTGGGTTCGAAACCCAGTGGGTGCGTACTGCCGATGATTCCCAAAACTAGGATGAAACAGCAGCTGTCCAGTACTCCCTGGTTTTCAATGGTTCTCTAACTGATATCAATCCGTGATCAACTCGTAAAACATAACTAATCCTTACAAACCAAACTATAGAAAGTTAATCTGATGCTCGCTAGTGACTTGCTACAGGTTGGAGTTTCCTGAGTTCTAGTGAGAAGTCGTGACCAGTGAGGTCCAATTAGATGTCACGTGTGTGGATGGATGTCCCACCAACGACAATGGTTGGGGTCGCGCTAAATCACGAATTGGTAGAAGTTAGAATTCACGAGCCATTGAATCGGGTCCCAGTGGCTGAATGGTATACGAGCTTGCCTTGTAACCGGAAGGTCCTGGGTTCGAAACCCAGTGGGTGCGTACTGCCGATGATTCCCAAAACTAGGATGAAACAGCAGCTGTCCAGTACTCCCTGGTTTTCAATGGTTCTCTAACTGATATCAATCCGTGATCAACTCGTAAAACATAACTAATCCTTACAAACCAAACTATAGAAAGTTAATCTGATGCTCGCTAGTGACTTGCTACAGGTTGGAGTTTCCTGAGTTCTAGTGAGAAGTCGTGACCAGTGAGGTCCAATTAGATGTCACGTGTGTGGATGGATGTCCCACCAACGACAATGGTTGGGGTCGCGCTAAATCACGAATTGGTAGAAGTTAGAATTCACGAGCCATTGAATCGGGTCCCAGTGGCTGAATGGTATACGAGCTTGCCTTGTAACCGGAAGGTCCTGGGTTCGAAACCCAGTGGGTGCGTACTGCCGATGATTCCCAAAACTAGGATGAAACAGCAGCTGTCCAGTACTCCCTGGTTTTCAATGGTTCTCTAACTGATATCAATCCGTGATCAACTCGTAAAACATAACTAATCCTTACAAACCAAACTATAGAAAGTTAATCTGATGCTCGCTAGTGACTTGCTACAGGTTGGAGTTTCCTGAGTTCTAGTGAGAAGTCGTGACCAGTGAGGTCCAATTAGATGTCACGTGTGTGGATGGATGTCCCACCAACGACAATGGTTGGGGTCGCGCTAAATCACGAATTGGTAGAAGTTAGAATTCACGAGCCATTGAATCGGGTCCCAGTGGCTGAATGGTATACGAGCTTGCCTTGTAACCGGAAGGTCCTGGGTTCGAAACCCAGTGGGTGCGTACTGCCGATGATTCCCAAAACTAGGATGAAACAGCAGCTGTCCAGTACTCCCTGGTTTTCAATGGTTCTCTAACTGATATCAATCCGTGATCAACTCGTAAAACATAACTAATCCTTACAAACCAAACTATAGAAAGTTAATCTGATGCTCGCTAGTGACTTGCTACAGGTTGGAGTTTCCTGAGTTCTAGTGAGAAGTCGTGACCAGTGAGGTCCAATTAGATGTCACGTGTGTGGATGGATGTCCCACCAACGACAATGGTTGGGGTCGCGCTAAATCACGAATTGGTAGAAGTTAGAATTCACGAGCCATTGAATCGGGTCCCAGTGGCTGAATGGTATACGAGCTTGCCTTGTAACCGGAAGGTCCTGGGTTCGAAACCCAGTGGGTGCGTACTGCCGATGATTCCCAAAACTAGGATGAAACAGCAGCTGTCCAGTACTCCCTGGTTTTCAATGGTTCTCTAACTGATATCAATCCGTGATCAACTCGTAAAACATAACTAATCCTTACAAACCAAACTATAGAAAGTTAATCTGATGCTCGCTAGTGACTTGCTACAGGTTGGAGTTTCCTGAGTTCTAGTGAGAAGTCGTGACCAGTGAGGTCCAATTAGATGTCACGTGTGTGGATGGATGTCCCACCAACGACAATGGTTGGGGTCGCGCTAAATCACGAATTGGTAGAAGTTAGAATTCACGAGCCATTGAATCGGGTCCCAGTGGCTGAATGGTATACGAGCTTGCCTTGTAACCGGAAGGTCCTGGGTTCGAAACCCAGTGGGTGCGTACTGCCGATGATTCCCAAAACTAGGATGAAACAGCAGCTGTCCAGTACTCCCTGGTTTTCAATGGTTCTCTAACTGATATCAATCCGTGATCAACTCGTAAAACATAACTAATCCTTACAAACCAAACTATAGAAAGTTAATCTGATGCTCGCTAGTGACTTGCTACAGGTTGGAGTTTCCTGAGTTCTAGTGAGAAGTCGTGACCAGTGAGGTCCAATTAGATGTCACGTGTGTGGATGGATGTCCCACCAACGACAATGGTTGGGGTCGCGCTAAATCACGAATTGGTAGAAGTTAGAATTCACGAGCCATTGAATCGGGTCCCAGTGGCTGAATGGTATACGAGCTTGCCTTGTAACCGGAAGGTCCTGGGTTCGAAACCCAGTGGGTGCGTACTGCCGATGATTCCCAAAACTAGGATGAAACAGCAGCTGTCCAGTACTCCCTGGTTTTCAATGGTTCTCTAACTGATATCAATCCGTGATCAACTCGTAAAACATAACTAATCCTTACAAACCAAACTATAGAAAGTTAATCTGATGCTCGCTAGTGACTTGCTACAGGTTGGAGTTTCCTGAGTTCTAGTGAGAAGTCGTGACCAGTGAGGTCCAATTAGATGTCACGTGTGTGGATGGATGTCCCACCAACGACAATGGTTGGGGTCGCGCTAAATCACGAATTGGTAGAAGTTAGAATTCACGAGCCATTGAATCGGGTCCCAGTGGCTGAATGGTATACGAGCTTGCCTTGTAACCGGAAGGTCCTGGGTTCGAAACCCAGTGGGTGCGTACTGCCGATGATTCCCAAAACTAGGATGAAACAGCAGCTGTCCAGTACTCCCTGGTTTTCAATGGTTCTCTAACTGATATCAATCCGTGATCAACTCGTAAAACATAACTAATCCTTACAAACCAAACTATAGAAAGTTAATCTGATGCTCGCTAGTGACTTGCTACAGGTTGGAGTTTCCTGAGTTCTAGTGAGAAGTCGTGACCAGTGAGGTCCAATTAGATGTCACGTGTGTGGATGGATGTCCCACCAACGACAATGGTTGGGGTCGCGCTAAATCACGAATTGGTAGAAGTTAGAATTCACGAGCCATTGAATCGGGTCCCAGTGGCTGAATGGTATACGAGCTTGCCTTGTAACCGGAAGGTCCTGGGTTCGAAACCCAGTGGGTGCGTACTGCCGATGATTCCCAAAACTAGGATGAAACAGCAGCTGTCCAGTACTCCCTGGTTTTCAATGGTTCTCTAACTGATATCAATCCGTGATCAACTCGTAAAACATAACTAATCCTTACAAACCAAACTATAGAAAGTTAATCTGATGCTCGCTAGTGACTTGCTACAGGTTGGAGTTTCCTGAGTTCTAGTGAGAAGTCGTGACCAGTGAGGTCCAATTAGATGTCACGTGTGTGGATGGATGTCCCACCAACGACAATGGTTGGGGTCGCGCTAAATCACGAATTGGTAGAAGTTAGAATTCACGAGCCATTGAATCGGGTCCCAGTGGCTGAATGGTATACGAGCTTGCCTTGTAACCGGAAGGTCCTGGGTTCGAAACCCAGTGGGTGCGTACTGCCGATGATTCCCAAAACTAGGATGAAACAGCAGCTGTCCAGTACTCCCTGGTTTTCAATGGTTCTCTAACTGATATCAATCCGTGATCAACTCGTAAAACATAACTAATCCTTACAAACCAAACTATAGAAAGTTAATCTGATGCTCGCTAGTGACTTGCTACAGGTTGGAGTTTCCTGAGTTCTAGTGAGAAGTCGTGACCAGTGAGGTCCAATTAGATGTCACGTGTGTGGATGGATGTCCCACCAACGACAATGGTTGGGGTCGCGCTAAATCACGAATTGGTAGAAGTTAGAATTCACGAGCCATTGAATCGGGTTCCAGTGGCTGAATGGTATACGAGCTTGCCTTGTAACCGGAAGGTCCTGGGTTCGAAACCCAGTGGGTGCGTACTGCCGATGATTCCCAAAACTAGGATGAAACAGCAGCTGTCCAGTACTCCCTGGTTTTCAATGGTTCTCTAACTGATATCAATCCGTGATCAACTCGTAAAACATAACTAATCCTTACAAACCAAACTATAGAAAGTTAATCTGATGCTCGCTAGTGACTTGCTACAGGTTGGAGTTTCCTGAGTTCTAGTGAGAAGTCGTGACCAGTGAGGTCCAATTAGATGTCACGTGTGTGGATGGATGTCCCACCAACGACAATGGTTGGGGTCGCGCTAAATCACGAATTGGTAGAAGTTAGAATTCACGAGCCATTGAATCGGGTTCCAGTGGCTGAATGGTATACGAGCTTGCCTTGTAACCGGAAGGTCCTGGGTTCGAAACCCAGTGGGTGCGTACTGCCGATGATTCCCAAAACTAGGATGAAACAGCAGCTGTCCAGTACTCCCTGGTTTTCAATGGTTCTCTAACTGATATCAATCCGTGATCAACTCGTAAAACATAACTAATCCTTACAAACCAAACTATAGAAAGTTAATCTGATGCTCGCTAGTGACTTGCTACAGGTTGGAGTTTCCTGAGTTCTAGTGAGAAGTCGTGACCAGTGAGGTCCAATTAGATGTCACGTGTGTGGATGGATGTCCCACCAACGACAATGGTTGGGGTCGCGCTAAATCACGAATTGGTAGAAGTTAGAATTCACGAGCCATTGAATCGGGTTCCAGTGGCTGAATGGTATACGAGCTTGCCTTGTAACCGGAAGGTCCTGGGTTCGAAACCCAGTGGGTGCGTACTGCCGATGATTCCCAAAACTAGGATGAAACAGCAGCTGTCCAGTACTCCCTGGTTTTCAATGGTTCTCTAACTGATATCAATCCGTGATCAACTCGTAAAACATAACTAATCCTTACAAACCAAACTATAGAAAGTTAATCTGATGCTCGCTAGTGACTTGCTACAGGTTGGAGTTTCCTGAGTTCTAGTGAGAAGTCGTGACCAGTGAGGTCCAATTAGATGTCACGTGTGTGGATGGATGTCCCACCAACGACAATGGTTGGGGTCGCGCTAAATCACGAATTGGTAGAAGTTAGAATTCACGAGCCATTGAATCGGGTTCCAGTGGCTGAATGGTATACGAGCTTGCCTTGTAACCGGAAGGTCCTGGGTTCGAAACCCAGTGGGTGCGTACTGCCGATGATTCCCAAAACTAGGATGAAACAGCAGCTGTCCAGTACTCCCTGGTTTTCAATGGTTCTCTAACTGATATCAATCCGTGATCAACTCGTAAAACATAACTAATCCTTACAAACCAAACTATAGAAAGTTAATCTGATGCTCGCTAGTGACTTGCTACAGGTTGGAGTTTCCTGAGTTCTAGTGAGAAGTCGTGACCAGTGAGGTCCAATTAGATGTCACGTGTGTGGATGGATGTCCCACCAACGACAATGGTTGGGGTCGCGCTAAATCACGAATTGGTAGAAGTTAGAATTCACGAGCCATTGAATCGGGTTCCAGTGGCTGAATGGTATACGAGCTTGCCTTGTAACCGGAAGGTCCTGGGTTCGAAACCCAGTGGGTGCGTACTGCCGATGATTCCCAAAACTAGGATGAAACAGCAGCTGTCCAGTACTCCCTGGTTTTCAATGGTTCTCTAACTGATATCAATCCGTGATCAACTCGTAAAACATAACTAATCCTTACAAACCAAACTATAGAAAGTTAATCTGATGCTCGCTAGTGACTTGCTACAGGTTGGAGTTTCCTGAGTTCTAGTGAGAAGTCGTGACCAGTGAGGTCCAATTAGATGTCACGTGTGTGGATGGATGTCCCACCAACGACAATGGTTGGGGTCGCGCTAAATCACGAATTGGTAGAAGTTAGAATTCACGAGCCATTGAATCGGGTTCCAGTGGCTGAATGGTATACGAGCTTGCCTTGTAACCGGAAGGTCCTGGGTTCGAAACCCAGTGGGTGCGTACTGCCGATGATTCCCAAAACTAGGATGAAACAGCAGCTGTCCAGTACTCCCTGGTTTTCAATGGTTCTCTAACTGATATCAATCCGTGATCAACTCGTAAAACATAACTAATCCTTACAAACCAAACTATAGAAAGTTAATCTGATGCTCGCTAGTGACTTGCTACAGGTTGGAGTTTCCTGAGTTCTAGTGAGAAGTCGTGACCAGTGAGGTCCAATTAGATGTCACGTGTGTGGATGGATGTCCCACCAACGACAATGGTTGGGGTCGCGCTAAATCACGAATTGGTAGAAGTTAGAATTCACGAGCCATTGAATCGGGTTCCAGTGGCTGAATGGTATACGAGCTTGCCTTGTAACCGGAAGGTCCTGGGTTCGAAACCCAGTGGGTGCGTACTGCCGATGATTCCCAAAACTAGGATGAAACAGCAGCTGTCCAGTACTCCCTGGTTTTCAATGGTTCTCTAACTGATATCAATCCGTGATCAACTCGTAAAACATAACTAATCCTTACAAACCAAACTATAGAAAGTTAATCTGATGCTCGCTAGTGACTTGCTACAGGTTGGAGTTTCCTGAGTTCTAGTGAGAAGTCGTGACCAGTGAGGTCCAATTAGATGTCACGTGTGTGGATGGATGTCCCACCAACGACAATGGTTGGGGTCGCGCTAAATCACGAATTGGTAGAAGTTAGAATTCACGAGCCATTGAATCGGGTTCCAGTGGCTGAATGGTATACGAGCTTGCCTTGTAACCGGAAGGTCCTGGGTTCGAAACCCAGTGGGTGCGTACTGCCGATGATTCCCAAAACTAGGATGAAACAGCAGCTGTCCAGTACTCCCTGGTTTTCAATGGTTCTCTAACTGATATCAATCCGTGATCAACTCGTAAAACATAACTAATCCTTACAAACCAAACTATAGAAAGTTAATCTGATGCTCGCTAGTGACTTGCTACAGGTTGGAGTTTCCTGAGTTCTAGTGAGAAGTCGTGACCAGTGAGGTCCAATTAGATGTCACGTGTGTGGATGGATGTCCCACCAACGACAATGGTTGGGGTCGCGCTAAATCACGAATTGGTAGAAGTTAGAATTCACGAGCCATTGAATCGGGTTCCAGTGGCTGAATGGTATACGAGCTTGCCTTGTAACCGGAAGGTCCTGGGTTCGAAACCCAGTGGGTGCGTACTGCCGATGATTCCCAAAACTAGGATGAAACAGCAGCTGTCCAGTACTCCCTGGTTTTCAATGGTTCTCTAACTGATATCAATCCGTGATCAACTCGTAAAACATAACTAATCCTTACAAACCAAACTATAGAAAGTTAATCTGATGCTCGCTAGTGACTTGCTACAGGTTGGAGTTTCCTGAGTTCTAGTGAGAAGTCGTGACCAGTGAGGTCCAATTAGATGTCACGTGTGTGGATGGATGTCCCACCAACGACAATGGTTGGGGTCGCGCTAAATCACGAATTGGTAGAAGTTAGAATTCACGAGCCATTGAATCGGGTTCCAGTGGCTGAATGGTATACGAGCTTGCCTTGTAACCGGAAGGTCCTGGGTTCGAAACCCAGTGGGTGCGTACTGCCGATGATTCCCAAAACTAGGATGAAACAGCAGCTGTCCAGTACTCCCTGGTTTTCAATGGTTCTCTAACTGATATCAATCCGTGATCAACTCGTAAAACATAACTAATCCTTACAAACCAAACTATAGAAAGTTAATCTGATGCTCGCTAGTGACTTGCTACAGGTTGGAGTTTCCTGAGTTCTAGTGAGAAGTCGTGACCAGTGAGGTCCAATTAGATGTCACGTGTGTGGATGGATGTCCCACCAACGACAATGGTTGGGGTCGCGCTAAATCACGAATTGGTAGAAGTTAGAATTCACGAGCCATTGAATCGGGTTCCAGTGGCTGAATGGTATACGAGCTTGCCTTGTAACCGGAAGGTCCTGGGTTCGAAACCCAGTGGGTGCGTACTGCCGATGATTCCCAAAACTAGGATGAAACAGCAGCTGTCCAGTACTCCCTGGTTTTCAATGGTTCTCTAACTGATATCAATCCGTGATCAACTCGTAAAACATAACTAATCCTTACAAACCAAACTATAGAAAGTTAATCTGATGCTCGCTAGTGACTTGCTACAGGTTGGAGTTTCCTGAGTTCTAGTGAGAAGTCGTGACCAGTGAGGTCCAATTAGATGTCACGTGTGTGGATGGATGTCCCACCAACGACAATGGTTGGGGTCGCGCTAAATCACGAATTGGTAGAAGTTAGAATTCACGAGCCATTGAATCGGGTTCCAGTGGCTGAATGGTATACGAGCTTGCCTTGTAACCGGAAGGTCCTGGGTTCGAAACCCAGTGGGTGCGTACTGCCGATGATTCCCAAAACTAGGATGAAACAGCAGCTGTCCAGTACTCCCTGGTTTTCAATGGTTCTCTAACTGATATCAATCCGTGATCAACTCGTAAAACATAACTAATCCTTACAAACCAAACTATAGAAAGTTAATCTGATGCTCGCTAGTGACTTGCTACAGGTTGGAGTTTCCTGAGTTCTAGTGAGAAGTCGTGACCAGTGAGGTCCAATTAGATGTCACGTGTGTGGATGGATGTCCCACCAACGACAATGGTTGGGGTCGCGCTAAATCACGAATTGGTAGAAGTTAGAATTCACGAGCCATTGAATCGGGTTCCAGTGGCTGAATGGTATACGAGCTTGCCTTGTAACCGGAAGGTCCTGGGTTCGAAACCCAGTGGGTGCGTACTGCCGATGATTCCCAAAACTAGGATGAAACAGCAGCTGTCCAGTACTCCCTGGTTTTCAATGGTTCTCTAACTGATATCAATCCGTGATCAACTCGTAAAACATAACTAATCCTTACAAACCAAACTATAGAAAGTTAATCTGATGCTCGCTAGTGACTTGCTACAGGTTGGAGTTTCCTGAGTTCTAGTGAGAAGTCGTGACCAGTGAGGTCCAATTAGATGTCACGTGTGTGGATGGATGTCCCACCAACGACAATGGTTGGGGTCGCGCTAAATCACGAATTGGTAGAAGTTAGAATTCACGAGCCATTGAATCGGGTTCCAGTGGCTGAATGGTATACGAGCTTGCCTTGTAACCGGAAGGTCCTGGGTTCGAAACCCAGTGGGTGCGTACTGCCGATGATTCCCAAAACTAGGATGAAACAGCAGCTGTCCAGTACTCCCTGGTTTTCAATGGTTCTCTAACTGATATCAATCCGTGATCAACTCGTAAAACATAACTAATCCTTACAAACCAAACTATAGAAAAATGTGATAGTCATATAAATCACTACAGCAACACAAAGTGGTCTCATGTGTAGCGAATTTTATGCCTCTGTTAAGTTGTGGAATATGATTATTAAAGGAGAAGTACCTGTGGAGATTTCAAACATTTGACCATCCTTTTTGTTTCAATGTTGGTCTCATTTGATGAAACAAACAGATATGTATTGTGGATTTTATAATGGCGTCCGAGTTGAAATTGGCTAATCAGAAAGGAATATAGTAGATTTTCATTCTGAAATGCTTATCCTTCGTCTGCTTCTACGTTCAGCGTAAACAGAAGTGACTTGTGTCTGACATAGGCCGACAACATATTACAAATTTATGCCATCACTGCCGATTAGTTTGAACTGTGAAGCAAAGCAAGGAGAAACTTAGAATTAGTTACACTAAATGGAATGACCACAAGTATGCTGAATTGGCACACATTTTGGTTTACCTTGTATTCATCCTGTATATGACATATTATCCGTATGTTTGTATGTATGTATGTGTGTTTGTATGTATGTCTAACAGCATTCAACCATCACTGAGTGAATTATTTCCACTAACTTTTCTCTTCTTGTATCAGCTTTTATTTCGCGTGCAGATGTTAAGTGTGACAAAATGAATCAGTACGAAGCATTGCTTTACCCTCTACTTATAATATTTGTCCCTCTTATAATCACTTGACTGTTACTGTAAATGTTTTTTTTCATATTTAACCTTTTTTCAGGTTCTGATTCTCTGCGCTAAAAACTCTACTTAGTACTATCTGTTTTGCATTCAAATTTACTAACCTTAGTTGCCTTTAGTAAATGAACTACCTGTAACAGCAGCATTTAGATGTGTAAATAAATGTTTGTTTGGTTTTTTTTTTAATTGTGTGATGATACAACCCCATCCAACCAGGCTAAATTAACCATCACCATGAGAATCAATAGATATCATCACTAAAAATATTTACGCCTACTGATGAACATCTTTTATGCATTAGGCAGCTTGATTTCCTGTAATACTAATCATGCTGTAAAACACAAAGCATACCATGGGGAAACAGACTGCACTAAACATACAAATTACTAGATGTTATAAATTTTGGAAGGCAATTTTAATTATTACAGTTAGATTGTAGAAATAATCCATTAAGATTAGGAATTACTTTAAAGAAAAAAGACTGGGACTGAATTAGGAAGAGATAAATAAATGAAATACTATCTACTTATTTTAATATTCACGGTTAATAGACATTCAATTTCGGTGGACATGAGTAAAAAAGCAGACATCAAATTCTCAAATTCATGGTCACGTGCATACATATGTAAAATTGTAAGTTGAAATCCAAGGTTATTCAAGAGACAGTTGTGTTATTTTTGGATGAGTGAAATCTAAAATCGGAATTCCACTCTCCCTTTGGCTGTATCGAATTGATTAATACAAGACCGATTCCCAACTGTTGTGAATTTAAGATGAGTGTTTATCGACAGAATGCGATTCTAGAGGAACGACTGTATGTGCACGCTTTACAGTAGCTTAGATTTGTTGCTGAAATAAAAAGTAACTCAAAACAGGGTGTCTATCATTGTAAACCATATAATCATAAACATATATTCAACATTGGTCACTCAGCAGTTAAGGAGAATTAATTTAAAGTCATCTACAAAATCAAAAGAAGCCTTCTGAATATGCTAAGCTTCCGTATGCCTTGCACTGCCAAGGCTTTAGCGATCCGGACAGAAAACCTTGATTTACGTACACAGAATAAACTTCACCACCTCCCGCCCTTTTCTGCCTTGAGTATAATTTCAAGTTCTACTACTTTTTTAACTATACTTTTTTGACTTTTTTGAATTTTTGTATGACCTCTTAGTAAAATTTTTTAGTTAACCAATCCTTTATGTACTCTTTCTAATTATTGCATAATTCATTTAGTACCCGTGTCTCCATGCTCTCTCATTAACATCCTATTTTTCTGGGTGTCTATTATATTACGCAGCTCTTTTCAATACTTGCCAATCTTCACCCCCTAAATACTGCTTGATTAGTCATCACATTTCTGAAACATTTTGATGACGTAAACAATAACCCTAACTAATTTTTATTTTTGTTTCACAATCTCAATGACACACATACAA
The DNA here is from genome assembly GCA_944472135.2 of Trichobilharzia regenti. Taxonomy (NCBI): domain Eukaryota; kingdom Metazoa; phylum Platyhelminthes; class Trematoda; order Strigeidida; family Schistosomatidae; genus Trichobilharzia; species Trichobilharzia regenti. The sequence continues at coordinate 38,380,294 of OX235270.1, forward strand.
ATAATTATATTTAATTGCAGTTGTACAGCTAAGTGAATGAATTCCCTGAAAAGAGACTCTTCGATAAACATTTTTGTTCTTATATTCATGTCTGCATAAGTATTCTCCATGAATGTAAATCATTTGGCGTACAGTTTATTAATAAATCTTAAGATTCTTCCTAATGAGTTTGGGGTAACTATTTTATTTAATCATATAGACGAGTAATTACTGCCTTGATTTTGTGTACGTTTCTATATACATTTTCCAATATATTGAGAAGCTTGGATTTAGTACTCCGCAATTGTACAAGTATTTGGCCTAAGTGGTTGTCATTAACAATAGACTATGATTAAGTGTTTTAAGTAAAAAAAAACTCTCTCTTATACTGTCCACTTGTTCAACGTCCTCTATCACGACAATTTAAGGATAACTTGAAAATACATTATCATGCAAAATAAAGGTAACTGCAGACTTTCACCTTATTTATTTGGGTTTTTAAATGCTAGACAAATCAGTTACAGCACAGCTTTAACATCTGGTTACAGTTATAGTCATAAAAGAAAAATACCCCTTCAAGATGCGGAAGGTGGATTTATTCGAGCGTAAAAAACTTCTGAAGCATTGTGAAACTGATATGGAAAATTTATAAGTTGAGGTACTACAACTTATCGTGCACTTTAAAACCATAAGGAATAGATAACTTCTTGAGCACACAGAGATTGCGATTCGGCAGAAGAAAACTCGATTCATGTATTATGCTCAACTATCGGCGTCTAACTCTGTTTCTAACAGTTGGCATTTCGTGGAGCTGATTATATAGATAACACTTAGCGTAGAGTTTCTCAAAGTAACTCAGCACACTAACTAAGATGGCTAAAAATACGAAAATGCAAGTTAGTTAGTAGTTTGTTTTTTAAAGACACGGTAGATTCAGGTCTCTCCTTTTAAATCTTCAGATAAGGCGAGACTGAGTAATGCAAAGGTAACTATTTTCCGGAGCTCTTTCAAAAAGCGAACATAAGTACTTCATCACAAAATTAAGTGATTGGAAATATTGGTTTCTGAAAATGTTAATAAATGTCATTTTTATTTGAATAAAACAGGAACTAAACACTTGGTCTCCATTGGTAATGTCAAATTTTGTTTTAATATTCAATTGTATTTACTAACTCGTAAAAAGACAACTAAGAAATCTAAATACTTTTTCGACTTGGATTAAACTCATACAGATAAATAAATTTCCCAATAGAAATATCCACCGTAGAGGATGTTTTTATAGGTAAGATAAAAGAAACACTGGAAGCAGAAGGAATCTTAATCCAACGTTCCTGCACAATAAGTGTTCTAATAATTCTTTTTCTCCCAGTGTTGTTGTAAGAAGGCTACAGGGAAATTTGAGGTGTAGAAATCTGCCAAGTATATATTTTAATCGTTTGTTGAATTTCTTACCATTTCATAAACTTTAACATTTCAGTTCAACTTACTTTCCTCTCCTTTTTGTAAAATAACTCGGATATGTTCCTTGAACCTAGTGGCGAGATGAAAGTGGGAAGCTATTTGCTTTTACGATAGCCAAATTATCCATTCTGCAGGTAACCGGCTTTCTTATTATCGTCTGATAAGAATTCGCACAAGTCCATTAGGAAGTCCCTGAATAACAATACTAAGTTTGAACAAAGCAAGAACTACAGTTTAAGCAGAATAAAATGGTACCATCTTTTACCATGGAACGCCTAGAAGACGGTACTCTTCAAAAGTCAATTTATCGAAAGCCCACGTGGAAAGGACAATACATACAATTTGATAGCTTTTGTCCACATAGCTTTAAACGTGGTCTAGTCAAGACTTTGTTCTATAGAGCGAGGAGAATATACTCTATAGAGAAACTAGAGGAGGAGTTTTAGTTCCTTGAAAAGATATTGAAGAGAAATGGGTATCCTCAAAGGTTCATCAACAGGTATGGAAGATCTGAAGTCACAAATGTAAAACAAATCACAGTGGAAAAAAAGCCAGTCTACCTTCAGCTTGATTATAAAGGTGAAAATATTGCAGCGATGATCAACAGAAGGCTGAGTACATCACTAGCCACAGCGTATCCTGCAGCTAAGCTCGTTCCCGTCTATCGAACAACTTGTTCTTTGGTACAATCAAAAATCGATAGATATCCTTCTCATGTTACCTCCAACTGTATATACAAATTTACATGTATCTGCGGGAGCAGTTACATTGGAAGGACAGAAAGAAGGGCATATCTACGATTTCCTGAACATGTACCGAAAAGCTTATGTCTAAAGGAAACAAATGCTTTAAACAGTGCCATCGCCAGGCATCTCCTCGACACGGGTAATGCATTAGGTGGACGTCGAAAAGTCGTTCAAAATTATCAATAGGCAAAAGAACTCAGTTCTCCTGATTTTTGCTGAAGCCATTTCCATCAAGCGCCTGAAACCTGATTTATGCGTCCAGAAAGAATCGGTTATCAGTCTTTCTTTGTCCTGATAACTGGATAATTTCACGTCTCTTTCATTTGAATGCGAAATGCTGAAGAGTTTTCATTGTGTATGATTATTATTGTTGTTCGGAATAGTGTTTAATATTGCATATTTATATATGTATACTTTTAGTGTATGCGTATAGTGATCGTTTGACTTTTGTTTAAAGTGAACTCTGTGCAAGTATGTTAAAATTGTTGTTGCAGATATATTTAATAATGTCTTTGCCATGTAAGCAGCTGACGAGAAGGCAATGAAATAAAAGGTGGTACCAGTTTATTCTGCTAAAACTGTAGTTCTTGCTTTGTTCAAATTCATTAAGGCGAATAAATGTATGAAATACTAAGTTTACTGAATATCCTTCAGCTTCTTACAGACAGACTATTAATCTCAAAATTATAGTGTTTCTTACCTCTTTCACTTCTTTTCTAAAACTAAGTCATTTAAGAATGAGAGGAATCAAATCCAGGCTTTCTAACAATATTCAATTTCATCACTCAGAAAAACATATTTTCAAATATGAGGTAAACATTTTTCATAACTAATGCACAGTCGGATTAAATCATTTCTAGATGGTTGCATGTCTAGTGAATTGGCAGTGTTTTTGGCACTAAGTTCCCTTGAGAAAGTATTTTTGCCTTTTACAAAACTGTTTTCACGCAGAAAGGAAAAATTAAATTCATGGATATAGTTAATGAAATAACTTATCAATAATTATATGCATTTAAATTTTGGCTACTGAAATTCATGTCAGAGAGTAGAACACTTTTGTGAGAGTGACACAAAGTTCCCAGAAGCAAATATGTCAGCATTCTGAGATATTTATTCTCACAACACATCATTTGCATTACTGTTTTTTACCAGAGGAATATATGTCACTCACATGTGCGATAAGCGTAGGCCGTCTAGTGGTATACAAAATGTTTCAGTGAGACGACAGTCTTCATACCAATCACTATAAAAATAGTTCATTGCAATACCATGCATGGTCTTATAAGACTGAACGAGAAATAACAGTTTTCGATATAATCCCTCAACAACTTGATAAATGACATCCTTTACTCTCAGACTTTTTCTTGGCAAGCCTAGAGAATAGTATGTTACGACCCACTATCGACAGTTTCCATATGTACCAAAGATACATGGTTGATACTTTCATCGTAAGTGACGAGAACACAGAAATCGAAATGATAACTAGATAGGATCCTTGTTGTACTGCAGAAACTGTGATCCTATGAAAGTCACTTCAGGGCCAGACTACCACATATCCTTGATTTTACATATCAAAGCGATACAAAGATAGGATGAAAAAGCATCAGGTTGGGCAGATTGGCGTGGTGTCATTTAACTTCCCTGGCTGTTGGCAACTGAATACCAGATAAGGTAGCTTTAACATAAATACGCGAGATATTTACATAATTTATTTTAAATAGTATTATTAGAAGACGGAGATTATCTGATAAATGTGATGTGTTTGCGCCATACATTTCGAACAGTCTGATCACACATTTACCTGTCAAGTCGATGTACATGAAAAAATTAAGGGTAATTAAATTAAACAAAGTGACAAAAAAAACGATTTAAGAATGATTAACACAACGTTTGGTAATCCAATCAAGTAAGGAATACCAAGGTAGGTTAAGTGTAATAACAAACTTGTTGTAATTATTTGTAATCGTAGTATTAGTATTTCGACGTGACCGAATTACAAGAATCCAACGAAAACACAGAGAGGGCGGAATTCAGGAATTTGTATTTAGCGGAATTATTATTCAATTCATATAAAAAATATATTAACAAGCAACAGTAAGTACTTAAACAATACACAGATAGAAATAGTCAATCACCACAAAACTGTTTTTGAATACACGGGGGGGGGGGCTTAAGTTTATGATTAGCTATAGCCTCATAGCGGAGAAAAAGACCGTTATTATTGGATGGCAAAATGGGAAAGACGTAAGGTTTTAGTAAGCTTGTTGGATATGTATGAAAATATCACAAGAACATACAGTCCAAGTTCAACAATGTCATATATCACCAGACTAATGCAGTTGCAATGAACAGTCCACAAGACACTATCTGAGCGGACATATTTTTTGTCGTGCGTTGAACAGATGGGAAATACATAAAGTGGCATTTAATTAAAGGAATGTCGATGACACATTTATTGTACGTAATAACACAAAACATGCATCTTATCTTCCTGACGTCTCGTTAAAATACGATAACATAAAATTCATTATGAGATTCAAGGAGAACTAAAGGTTTCCTCCATTGGATCTTTGACTTCCGTGAACTGCTGGTGGAAATTTGCAAAGCTATAACCATAGCAAACAATCTTATAATAAACTGTATTTCAGTGTTACCAGTTTTTCGCTGATGAGCTGAAAAATGGTCGAGTTTGAACATTTTTGTCCATAGCGATGGGGATTTTTTACAGCCTAAGCTCTCTTTTTTTCTGATCATACAACCTGCCAATAAACTATGCTTATTTTCAAACCTATATATGATCCAAAAACGTTTTGCGCCTATCTTTAGAACCATTTCAAAGAAGCTACCGTAGACTTTCATATACATCTATCTTCAGCTGCATGTTGAAGATCAAATCACCAGCCAAAAAGGACAAGCAACAAAGAACTCTGAGACACAATTAGCCTACTACCCATCTATTATTCAATAAATAGGCAGGATGAAATGAAGATAGATTGAGCATACTGTGAGGAGACTCTTAAATAGCAGACCATGGATTGAAAGTGGAGTGAAAGGTTATGGATTAATCGTCCAGTGGCGAAATGCAGGTGAACTTTTGTGGCGAAATTGAAGAACTGTAGGCAGTAGAGAGGCCAGATGAAATTAGATATCAGGAAATAGAGTAATTCGCTGTTTGAGCCCTGTATTCCACTTAGAAATCGAGGGGTAAATAATAATTACAGAACACTGTTTGACCATACTGAAAGTGTATGTGCAAAGGAGTAGTTTGAAAGAGCTGGCCAGAATTAAAAGTTCAAATGATACAAAGAGTATCTGAACACCGAGCATGATTCCAAAATTCTATGCGGTGAAGCTGAAACCAGAATGAAGTGTCCATAAGAACCAAATACAGAATAAACAATGTAATGAAGAGGACTCATCGAGTTACCAAGTTAGTCACACTCTACAGAATAAGTGTGTTACTAAAACCAACCAAGGTTTGTAAAAGCCTCTTTCATGCTAATCTCAGCTACATAAACGCACTTAAATGTTTGCGCCAAAGGAAGGATTTGGGCTGCATATCACGAAATATTTCAATAAAATTCCCATAATGACATGCGAAAGTCCTCAGTAGTACGACTGCTCGTAACTTGGTGCATAGAACCCGTGAAATTATTACTTGAGAATCCTTTGAGATAGTTAAACCATATGTGACTTGTTTTTATCATCTTCACATTGGTGTAAGACGAAATGTGATATGGTGAATGTAACCCTAAAAAATGTGATCCTGTGAAGTCGTACCTTTAAGATAAACTTTTACGACTTCATCAATTAATTTTAATTTTAATTTTTGATTAGAACTTGATTCAGCACCATATTTTTTGGTAAAGGTATGGAATTTTCAGCATGTGATATCGGTAGTCCAAATTTTGCAGGCCGACCATAGATATCAGTTGTGCGTCGGCAGGGGATCGAACTCCGGACCATATACATGGTCGGCGAGAGTCCTAACCACTGTGCCACCGACGCAGACTTATTGAGATTAGACGCATGAACAGCTGTGTGTGACAGAGCGTAACTTTTCAAACATATTTAACTGAAACTGTAATAAAAATTATAGTAAAACAATTGTGGATAAAATTTTATTTTGATAGAATCACACAGTGTTATACAGTAATATTTACTGATAACGTTTCGACCCAATTAAACAAAATAGTATAATTTAAGGAATATATTATTGCCAATCAAATCAGAGGATCATAAATAATGGTAAAATGTATTCAATTCACACTAAAACATTCTAACAAGTTATTTATTTTACTATAAAAATATCTAATTGCACTTTATTTCCGAATGTACTTTATAGTGATTTTATTCAAATGTCTAATCAATTTTCACTCATGTATATAAATGAAGAAAGAAAGTTGTATGAGCACCTTGATATGATTATGAGCAATAAATTGTAAATATTGCTGTTTAACACTGTGTGGCTTTATCAAAATAAAATTTTATCCGTAACGGATTTATACACTAGCACAGTGCCCAAGATTTCTCCTCATATCGGGTTTATGATTTACAGTCACTTCTGTGTGATATACTGAGAATATCGAAATGAGCAACCCTCAATGGCATCACTGTTAGCGGCTCCAGAGTAAAAGTCACCTGTGTGAAGAAAAACAAATTTTCACTGAATTGCTTAATATTATCACTACAATTCAGCTCATATCTAAACCGATATTTAAATTATTAATTTCTTGGTTAGTTGATTCTTGAATTTCTATCGAGAAAACAACTTTTTGCGCAATATTACTGGAAACACATTTTCAAAGTGTATAAATCAAATAAACTCAGTTTCATACTTACACTATAGATTTAAACTGAGTGTATCTTTGTCGTGTTATTCGCTTAGTTTTAAATAGGCAGACAATATTACTGAATTTTGATGACTTTCGGGCTTACAGACTGTTACTGGTTTTCAACACATTCTGGTCACGACAGATTTTTTGAGATCACCTACACCTCAAAATTTGAACAATAATTATTATTATATCCTTTAATTCCTAGAGGAACATAAGGCTTCAGCTGCGCGTCTCCATTGCCTTCGGTTTTCTGCCAACTTTTTCACCCCGCTCCAAGTCTGCCCACGTGCTTTCATCTCCTCTTCACATGACCTCCTCCAAGTCACCCTCACACTGACGACCGACTCACCGCCCGCTTCCCTTTCGGGTTCCACTCGAGCGATGGCTTGTCTAGTGATGTCACTTGATGGTTTCCTCAGAGTATGACCAGCCAATCCATCTCCATTTCTTCCTGCCTATTTGTTTCACAATCGGTTCCTGCTGGGTTGGTTCGCGCACAGCCAGAGATCTCTGTTACTGATCTTTTCTGGTCAGCCAGCCATCTGATCTTGAGTGGTATTGAGCGAAGACAACTGTTAATGAAGGTCTGAAGTTTGATTGAGATGCTCTTTATGACGCGCTGGCCAAGTCTCTGATCCGCATAGTAAGTAGCACTGACTGACTTCACATTGGAGTTGAAAATCCGGATCTTATTTCTGATGCTGAGTGGAGCTGTTGACCTCCACACAGACTTGTTGAGAGTAATGAAAGCTTGTCTTGATTTTCCGATTTTGGCTTTGATATCCTCGTCAGTTCCGTCGGCCTGTAGTTGAAACGATGCTTCCCAGATCGGTAGGTGGGTAGGTAAAGGAGGTTGTTTCTTTCAGGCTCCTCCCATTTATGCTGGCTGATTGTTGTCTGTTGTTGTTGCTGTGGCTGTTGGTGTTGGCCAGGAATCTTCAACACCTATGTTTTCTCTATGTTCAGCTGAAGTCCTATGTTTTCTGGATGCTTCTTCTGCCAGCTTGTTGCTTTTCACTTGCATATCTTCCAGTTTGTGGGAAATCAGACATATATCATCGGCGAAGTTCAGATCCCTCAAGTTTTTGTGTGAGTCCATTGTGTGCCTGTTTCCTCATTGCCCGTTGTCTGTCGTATTATCCAATCTACTGCAGTCAGGAAGATCATTGGCGATAGTAGACAGCCTTGCCTCACTCCCGTCTTCACTTCGGAGGCTTCCGTAAGTTTCCCATTGGGGATTACTTGGCATGCAGCATTTTCATATAACTGTTGGATGAGATGTATAATTGTATATTTGTCACAACTTAACCTGTAATCAACACCTATAATAGATATCTGGTTTCTGGAATTGTAAACGTGGAATACTAAGTTCAGTTTTTCTTCAAGTTTACCCAAGGAAGAAACACAGCCAACAGTTACATAGGTTATTTCTTGAAATTAAGGCTTGCCCTACGAATAAATTTCAACTGTATTCTGTCAGATCTACGAATACTACCATCGTATTATTTACTTACAACAGCAATAAAACTGACTTCAACCACGCTATCTTAAGAATTGGTAAAAAATAATTCTCAAACGATAGAACAGAATACACTGGACGTAATCAACTTGAAAGCTAAAGCGTTAATGTTTTCCGCTCTCGAATCTGAAACTGAAGACCAAACTGCTCTTTTAAAGTTAACAGCTGCTTAACTAATTATCCCTAAAGTATGGCTTTCTCTGCCATTTTTGAAAATAATCTCAGACAGCATTTATAGATAGAATTGAATTACACAATCCAACATTGAGGACATTCTCTGCTTACTGATAAAAGGCTTTGGAAAGCATTCACTTCAGCAAAAAAAACTCTTTGGTTAAATTGGTGTTATCGTATCAAAAATGATATTCACAGTTCTTGACTAACCTACCATTTCTTTTGCAAGAACCTTAATTTATCTTAAACGAAATGATTTCCAAACATATCAACTATAGATTGTGCTGCACCTAACACTATCGAAACTATAGGAAGACGTGATGTCAAACCAAGCAGAAAAATACGAGATAATCAATTTAATATATTGCACTTATTAAAGATTAAAAATGGCCAGAATACTCAGCTATCTTCAAGTATGGCTTAGTCCACTTGACACAAATTCCAATAATATACGCCATGAAACCCTCTGATGGATATTTTGATGAAACCTCTGTACTTCACATTCGCTGATCAGACTGTTGATCCTTATTTAAAACGAGAATGAGTATCTCCTGTAAGTTTCCAAAAAGAGTGACTAGTTATTGTAATGACAAGTAGTCAGCCCGCGGTAAATGAAAACACAATATGTGAACAAACACGCGTATTTGTTTGCATTTGCTGCATAGGAAATGTATTGATCAGGAAGTGTACATCACAGATAAACAAGTATTTCTTTCAAACAAAGAACAAACAAAACGTTCTCAGAGGAGGAAATATTATTTTGGACTTATAACAAAAACCTATAGGAAGTCATATTCATGTTTCCCATAAAATATTTATTATTCTATTCTAACAGAATCATTTCACTGCTCATTATCCACCAGCACAGTATGCTAACAGTCCATTCTGTTTGTGGTTTTATTGTTCTAATGTACTGAGACATTTGGCATAATGCTTCTCATTCATCGCTGATAGTCACATGGTCAGTATGTATAAATAATCTTTACAGCGATCTATACTCAGCATCTTATTTTTTTTCCCTAATGTCCTGATGGGTATTTTCCAAGATTATAAATGTAGCCACATAGATTTAGTCTATCAAATAAATCTATAGTCTACCTAATAAATCATACTGACAATCTCTGAATACTCTTACTGACGATGTGATAAGAAATACTTACCATAATCTGCATTACACTAATATGTAACTGATCAATATACCAGTGGGGATTTGTATTCAATCGATTCATTAATATTACGTCACTACTTGACTAAAATATTGCACAGCAAAAATGATACTTCTACCATCTCGCTAATGATGCTTCTTTTTTGTATGTTTTCAGTAAAAAATTTAAGAAAAACAAATTTTATTGTTTAAAAGTGCATATGTGTGTCAAACTCTTCAATACACTGGTTTGATAAGAAATAGTTGATTAATAAAAAATCTGTCTTTGTCTCCTGTCAAGATAAATATTATACATCATGTGAATGAACTTTTATCAGTGACTGGTAACAGTCTTTTCATCAACAACGATGAAATAATAAGCCATGCTCACATACACACATAATATACACTGAAACATTAACACACTGATCCCTAACTGTAAACTGATAACTTCAGATTGTGATACTTTAAAAAAGAAACAGCTTTCATAACCGATAACGTTTCACCTAAAAATCAGAAGATAATAAATGTCATTCCGTTAAAATTACCTTTTCTTTTACTTATGTGACATTTAACAAGTGAAAAGTATTAAAAGGTTTGTTTATATAAATGAAGCGGCAACAACTTCAACTCTGTTATAGGAATATCTGCATATTTTTCAAAGATGATCGGTATTCAGGATGACAAGGCTTAATGGTGGACTTTTAGGGGAACTTTTCGAAATTTGAGGAGAAAATTTCAGCTACCTAGTTACCTATTTCTCTTCTTAGCTCAAAAACTTATATGATAAAAGTATTAGTTGATAAATGAAGCTTGTTGAGCCGTTTTCAAGTCTCAGAATTAGTCTCCGTGTTTCATATATTCCTTCACCAATTTCAAAGAAAACCCACCATTAAATACAAGACTCTTTTTAATTTTAATGTAATCACGAGCCGACATCATTTGAAAATAGATGTCCAGTGAACATTGAATGGCAAACTGAACAGTTAAGTATCCATCTGCAGATCAAAATTCCACTTTTTTTTACCGAGTATTATTCAAAGACTTTTTAGCGACAACTTAGTGACATAACATTCAAGTAAATCCATCAGTTCCAAACACGCTTCCTGGGATTCGTCAATGGACAATAAGACAAAAAAAGATATCTAAATAAAAGCCTGGCTGTTGGAACATGGTGGTTAACCGTTTTTTTTTCAACATTCACATTAGCTATAACAAGGTCTACACAGTCCCTGAAGTTCAAACTACCCATTTTAATAAACTGTGATTTTCACATCACGTTTGACTTTGTTACACAGATCAGTACTTACTGCCTCTATGAAAATATAGCGTGTTAACTAACAGCAGGCAGTCATTCGAATGCCTTTTCATTTCAGTTACCCTGAGTCTTGAGAAAATTCTAAAATTCTTCTGTGATTATGATACATGAGACCAAAGAATTTCCGAAATAGAGTCAAAAACAAAGAAACTAAGCAGATAATTAAAATTATAACTGACAGTCTTAGTTAGCAGATATGATTAAGTTTAAGAGACAGAAAACCAATAACTAACTGACCATAAGCGTTCTGAGCCTTCTTCAGTGATCCCTTCATACTATCTGTATTTTATTATGACCAGCTGTAATCATACAATGAAGGTCAACAAGTATACATGGCTGGCTAACCACAGTGTGACTAATTTTATGTTTATAGACGTTGGTGTTGACTGAATTCTGTCAGTCTAGTTTTTTAGTGTGATAACCAAGCAAGGTAACTCAGCATCGTGGTGCACTTTGAATAGACGCTGTATTTTTCACGTAGTCACCAGAATGCTCTGAACTTAGCAACAAAGATATTTGTAGCGCTGGCCAGGATTTGCTCAATATGGATGGCAGCTTCAAGTTAAGGAGACAGAAGGAATGTTTAAATCACTAAATAATAGTTTTATGGCGTGTTAACAAAATCAACAGAAGCAGCTTTTCATGTCTGACAGAGATTCCGTCAAATGTGCTCGCTTTTTGTTGTAATTGTTACTCATATTGGATCATTAGGATACTGAAAAATTTAATCCTATTTATTAGTCTTAGGTTTCTGTTAGACAAATGAATGCGCCCGCTATTTGTTTAGCACAAAGTATAGTATTCTAAGTGTCTGTTATTAATCCACGCAACGAAATAGAATATCAACATCACTGTTTTTCTGTAGTAGTAATAATGAACAACACATGCTGGTACGATAACAGCTTTTATGAAGAAAAGAAGCCCAACATGAAACTCTGCCACAATGCAATCCGTGATAATCAGGTAAGTGGCAAACATGAATTGAAAATTCATCTGAAATTAATGCGACATTCTAATATTCTTTTTAAAGAAACATCTTATTTTCCTACCAAGAATTTGAAATAAACAAAGAAAGTAAAGAAGGTAATATATAGTAACTGAATCCATTAATAGTACAACATCATAAATGACAGTTACAAAAGTATTACAAGCTAAGTGAAAAAAAATGTAGCCAAACGATATGTACGTAAACATTTTGGAAATAAAAGTAAGTGTGTTACGTATGCAGAGACTGATAAGATGGTCATTAAAATCCAGCTTAGACTTTAACGTTCATTTACACGCCAACTCAGAGAAGAACCTATGATCCACAAATTGTAAGCTAGCAGACACGCACTAACAAACATTTCAAACACAATTAGCATGTCGATAAAATCGGAATGGTCATTTTAGTCTTTTCCTTGATAAGTATTATCTTGAAACATGTTAATACACTTGATACAGCACTTCACCTGGAACTAGCTGGATTCAGGAAAGGCAAATTATGTGCTGATCAAATTGCAACTCTATGCGTTGTCATCACTGAACAAAGCATAGGATGGCAGTCAAACCTCTCTCCACCTCAGCTTCATCGACTTCGAAAAGGCATTTACTAGAAAGCGCTGACAAAGAAGTAATTTGGAAACTATTTCTACCCTACGGCGTACCTCAAGTCTTTATCAACCTCATTCAACAGCTGGCTATATTATAATGTCGTGTGCCACAACGGAAAACTCAGCGAGGCGGTCGAAGTGCATTCAGGAGTTAGACAAGCTTGCTGGCTATCTATTATCACCAATGATATTCTCAATTTCGGTGCTCGACTGGATCGTGCGTCAGATTGCTGGGGGCGAGGAGACAGGAATACGCTGGACCACCAATAAGAAGACTCTAGAGGATATGGATTTTGCAGATGATATATGTCTAATATCACACAAACTCGAAGACTTGCAGGTAAAAAGTAACAAACTGGCTGAAGAAGCAGGCAGGACTGCAATTGAACGTAGAGAAGACAGAGGTGTTGAAGATAATCAGCCAACGAACACCAGCGACAACAACCAGCATCAGTCGCCATCAACGGGAGAGGTTTGTCAGACGTTGCCTCCTTCACTTATCTAGGAACCATCGCCTCAACTACAGGCAGTTGGAGCGGATGAAGATGTCAAAGCCAGTCAGAATCGGAAAGGGAAGATATTCACGCCTTCATCAGCCTGAAACCAGTATGGAAATCTTCTACACCCAGTCAGCACAAAGGACAAGAAACGGATTTTCAACACAGATGTGAAGTCGGTCAGTTCTTCTTTATGGGTAAGAAACTTGATGAGCGCACCAAGAAAAGCATTTCATATAGACTGCCTTCTCTGGCTCCATACTGAAGACCAAATGGCCGACCAGAAAGAATCAGCATAACGAGACTACGGGAACAAACCAACCAAGATCCGATCGTTCAACAAAAATGCAGGAGAGAATGAAGATGGACAGGGTGTACACTGAGGAGATCGTCGAATGACATCGTGCGCAATGCAGACCGTTGCTCAAGTGGAACCTGTATAGGAAGCGATGAGTGAGTTGTCAGTGCGAGAGTGACAAAGAGGAGATCGTGCGAAGAGGAGATGAGAGATTACGTTCACTTGTGGACCCAGATGAAGGGGACGGCAGAAAACAGAACAAAGTGGAGGTGTGTTGCTGAAGCTCTATGTTCCACTCGGAACCCAAGGAAATAATAGTACGTAAATTAATATTCACTTCCTGTTAGGTACATGAGGAATTTTTTTGTTTTATTTTTCACTTAGAATTCACTAGTCAGTTGCGTTTATCAGCAATGTAGTTAGCGACTTTTTCCTAAAAGAAATTTAAGTTTAAACTTTCAAACATGACAAATATGATAAATAAATGTTCGAATGGCTCAAAAATAGTTCGTTTCATTGTCAGGTAAGGTCATATGACCTACTGCTTAAGTTGTGAATAAGTCCTAATGTTTTGGAATCAATACGGGATTATAAAACTCATCATGAGCTATAAAAATTTTCTTCTGTTATGAAATCAAAACTGCTTTAAAATCTGATTCTGTGAACAGCACCACTTGAAGGAAGCATTTATTTGGTATAAATAGAGAAAACTAAGTGGAAATTTTATCCGTACAAATCTCACAACATCCGGAAATAATACTGTTTCCTAAATATTTATTCTTCCAAACATACACTGCATAAAAGTCAGTAAATAAAGCCTAAATGGTAAGAATATTTGATTGATTTCGATAATATAGTAGAATTACACGTCTTTTTCCTAAACAACCACGATTTAAGTGGTTATCGTGTTCATATTAATGATTAGACATTGAATGGGTGAAAGAATTGCTTATAATTAATGCGTAAACAACATTTAAAAATATTCCAACGATATGTTATCATATCTCGATACTCACTGTATATAGAAATATCAGTCACTGGGGTAATTTCTCGAGGAACATTAACTTAAAATACTGGTAGTTAATTGCAGAATGGTTCTCGTTGTATTGTTTATAATTTATTAATATCGTTCTCACTTGCTAGACCTTCGAAATTCTTTTCGCAAATACTTTTGAATAAGGTTCGAAGACCGGTGGGTGTATGCTGATGAAAAGCCCCAAACTGGAACGAAAAAGCTGCCCATTACTCCCTGGATTTCTAATGATTCTATCATTGATGACAGCTGGTGACCAAAGCTGTAACATCCTAATAAACTGCATCTCGAACACTTGCTGGCATTCTTAATTCCAGTTACTTTAATTGTCCGGCAAGTAGCAGGAGTTCAAGAGCATTCGCAGCAGATAGACCGTTTTGTATGTTAACCATTAAAGGAGATCCAAGCATGATTGCTTAATACAACAAACAGTCTCACCACTAGGAACACCCTTAGACCAGAGTATTACTTTTGACCACCTTTACTATCTTGTTGTCCAGATCTGTGTGGTTTTTCTTCTACTATCCCAAATTACATTATTAATATCCACCAGTGTAAACTATGGCTTTATACAATACTCACAGGTCAATGAAGCTGACGCAGCATCCCAGTTTTCCACTATCGACCAGTCAAAAGTACACACTGAGCTACACACGCTCATCAGTTGAAGTATGGCCCAACTTTCCAACGCCATGTTGCTACTATCAACAAATATATTTAGATTATAGGTTTTTAGATGGTAGATGTTACGAATTTCCTCAAATTATTTGAGCACTGAGCCAGATAAAAATCATTATCAATTATGCAAAATTAATCTCAGCGTGTTTTAGAAAAAATCAAAAAAATATTTCTCTGAACATTTCACTGTGTAAGCCACAGCTTCTTCAGAAAAATTATTCGGATTTTATTAATCATCAAAATGATATAGTCAAAATTCTTTTTACATAAACTGAAATCAGTTCATTTGAAGATCACTTGCCGTTAGGCATTTGTACCAATAGTGTAATATGTCAGCAGTCATCATATATTTGTAATGACTGATGTCAAATTGGGTGCGTTGGTGGCAAAGCGGTAGAGTGCTCGCCGATTTAGCATGTAGTCCGAGGTTTAATACCCCGCGACGCAGTCATTTACCTCGTTAAGCCAGTAGTAAGACTGGTAAAGAGGGAAAGTTGGGCATGAGGCTAGCAACCCCATCCTGTCAAAATTATCACCACTGCTACCTAAACTTCCAGCCTCTACTTTGACGCTTTATGTTCCACTGGGAACGTAAAGGAATAGAAAAAATTTCAACGATTAATTATTATCCGTTAAGAGAATGTTGCCTGAATTATGTTTACTTCATTTTTTCTCACAGATAATAACCTTTGTCCTCCCATTGTTTTCTCGAGAGCGAAATTATCATTTACACTTCTATTCTACTGTACTGATAATTTAATTATCACAGAACTTTATCTATCAATAAATCAGTTCAAAGTCTCGAGGTGCGAGAAAGATAGCATTATTCTACACAAAACTGTTTCAGGAAGAAAAGCCCAGATGATTATGGATTGTACTGAAACTTTAAAATTTCAGTAGTACTAATTAACTGTAAAATTTCAAAGGAAGATTACAATGACAAATTTTCTGCGCACTTTTCAGTTATGTATCGATATTAGTTTGTTAAACAACAGCGACAGTAAAACTTTTTAAACATCGAATCCCTTATTTTTTAGAATCAGTGATATAACCGAATGATATCATCGAAAAGAGTAATCCTTCGATAAACACCTTTTCTTTTATATTACTGCAGTATACATCATAATTAGTACGTATAAAATAATTTGAGAAGGCGTTGACCGCGAAGTGCGTCGGTGGCACAGTGGTTAGGACTCTCGCCGACCATGCACATGGTCCGGGTTTCGAGCCCACGCCGGCGCACACCTGATATCTATGGTCGGCCTGCAAAATTTGGGCTACCGATATCCATGCTGAAAATTCCATACTTGTACCAAAAATACAGTGTGGAATCAAGCTGTAAATCAAAATAAAAAAATAAAGTAATTTGGAAACTACTCAAGTACTACGGCGTACCTCAAATATTCATCAACCTTATTCAACATCTGTACGACAACGACACATGTCAAGTCATCCACAACGGAAAACTCATCGAGAAGTTTGGAGTAAAAACAGGAGTCAGACAAGGGTGCTTATTATCACCCACCAATGATATTCCTAACTGTAGTAGACTGACTGGATTATGCGTCAGACAGTGGGAAACGAGAAGACAGGAATATCCTGGACCGACGGAAGTGAAGAACCTAGAAGACCTGGATTTCGCGTGTGGATAATTTATGTTTGATGTCAGACAAAATCGAATACTTACAGGCGAAAACCGACAAACTGGTCGAAGAAGCAGCCGGCAAAGATAGGACTCCATGTGAACAAAGAAAAGACGGAGGTTATGAAAATAACCAACCAACAACAGCAACACCCAGAGTCAATCACTATCAACAGGAGGGATTTGAAAGAGATTATTTCAATCACTTATCTAGTGAGCATTGTTTCAACTACAGGCAGTTAGAACGGACAAGGATGTGAAATCGAGTGAGAATCGGGAAGGCGAGAATCACATTCATCAACCTGAAACCAATCTGGAAATCTTCGTCACTCAGAATCAACAACAAAATTCAGTCGGATTTTCAATACAAACGTCAAGTCAGTCAGTTCTTCTATACGGATCAGAAACTTGGTGGGCGGGTCACAAACAATATTTCCAACAGCCTATTGCAGAACAGACCTTTACCAACAACTGTATTCGCTGACTCTATACTGAAGATCAGATGGCCGGGTCGGAAAGAATCACTAACAAGAAACTCTGGCGATGAACAAACAAAACAAGAACCAATTGCCAACCAACAAATATGCGGGAGAAAGTGGAGATGGATTGGACACTCGTGGCTGTGGAGGCCGCTGGGTGCCATCGCGCGCGCGTCAGGCCATTGCTCGAGTGGAACCCGAAAGGGAAGAGGCGAGTGGGACGTCCAACGGTGACACTGAGGAGATCGTGTGAAGAGGAGTTGAAACAGTGTGGGCTAACATGGATGCAGGTGAAAAGTACAGCAGAAGACAGAAGCAAGTGGAGACGTGCAGTTGAAGCCATATGTTGCACTAGGAACCCAATGGAACAATAATAATATAATAATAATCAAATAATTTGTATTAAGTTAACATTAGATAGTTAACCAGAAATATATCAGAAGAATTTACCAAAGTGAATACACGTAAAGGACAGTAAATTACATAGAACCATATTCTTGTATTTGATATTTAAAATTAATTTGATTCACTGTGATCATACACTTCGTTTGGAAAAATATTCACACAAATAAGTGAAAAAGAAAGATGGAATGGTTTGTTTATGTACACGAGTGTGCAAACCATTGATACATAAATATTATCTACAGAAATACAACATTCTTGATTTATGATAATAGACAGTTGGATATGCGTTAAGGGTCAAACCAAACACCAGCTTTTTTCAAACTATTTTCTCTATCAAATAACTAAATTCACTTCTTGTACATAATCAATACCCCAGTGACTCGAATTACAGTGATCCAGAGAAACATTGAATGTCAACTTCATGGACTAATTAGCTGCATATCACACTGGACTGAGATTAGCATTCGCCTGACATTAAGTAAATTTAACAATAGAGATTTCTTGTCTGAGTTAGGTGGTTCCATTGTGAAGCTTTCATTGTCTTTACTAGACAACTTTATACTGAAGTCAAATCTGAAGATATTACCTAGAAAGACAATGGAAGCTTCGCAATTATACCATCCACCGCTAGAGAACACAAAAAAAAGTGAAACGTGTATTATATATCAACTTATAATGTATAGTTTTTTTCGTATTATTCCTATCCCCAAGTGTTCCAATCCTTAGTTTAGATAGGTGGTAAGTAATGGATATATTTTTCTAGTAAATAAATTCCTTAAACCTTTCAAATAATTAATATTTTCCTCCTAGCTTTCCAGTAACTCTCCATTAATATCAGTATTAAATTCATGGAGTGAACGTAACCCAATTTTAGGAGATCACTATGAATAATCTCTACGTCTTTTATTCTTATAGAAATCTTCGAAAACCCTCACTATAAACAATAAATACGCATGACAACTTATAAACAAAAATTAATCACTTAATCTCAGATCAATAGAGGAAACACTAGTATTGTTACTGCTTACCTCTTTTCGAATGTAACTTACTATATATATATATATATATATATATATATATATATATATATATATATATATATATATATATATATATATATATATATATATATATCAATTCCAAATTATTACAGCTTGTGAGACCCGAATAAAGGAGCACAGTGATAATATAACAAAATTCGAAAGTACATACAACTGTTTCATCAGTATGCATAGTAACTAATTTCTCTAGAATAAAAATAGGAATTTTTAGCCAACTGGTCTAAACATGACGAAATTACGCAGTTATTTGAACGGAGAAATAATTTCAAAGGGGTTTCAAGTTGATAATTGTTTGGATTTAACCGACTGATAATTATAGGCTGAAGTGAGTGCCTCGAAAATCCGTTCTTTGCTCAGTTATAGCTGTTACTACAATCACCTTTTTAAACTAACATTCTACATTTTTCAAAATATCAATGAAATATTTAAAACAAGAGAAAATTTTCCGGCATCTACTATATTCCTTTTCAATTGTTAAGTTTTGTCCCCAACCAAAATCGGAATTCAATGACCCGGGTATGCCGACTCAAGTGACTGAAAGGTCAACCAGTTCGGTCTTGTAACCTGCGTTCGACCTGTCGTGGGGTTGTGAATGTGCACTGATTAAGAATCCCAAACCAGGACGAAACAGTTGTGCAGTGCTCCATGGTTTTCAGTGATCTCTGTAACTTATGTCGCTCCGTGACGAAAGCTAACAGTCGAAATTAATCCGAGCGCCATAATCTAAAATTTATTCATTTCATCAAAATGCAGCTTTCTGTTAAACAGCTTTTACTTAACTAAAAGCATAGACACCTTTCTTCGTCTTAACTACAAGAAGTTTAACGGATGAAGCACTCAAATCCTCAGCACATTATCGTCAATATTTTGCTTACATCTTTCATGCAATGTACATATATGTATATGCGTATATATATACATATACGCATGTATGATGAAGCCAGATGATATTTTAAATTGCATGAGGATGATATAGACCTGAAAGATATATCACCTAGTGAATGGTGTTACTTTGTTTTCAAAACCCATGCCTAGATATCTGACTTTTAGAGCTGATTTGCGTATCTTGACACACAATATTTGTGACATAATAGAAACATTCCGAACGCAACTCTGTTCAGTGAGTGACCCATCTTAGACACTTTAGCAGTTTCCATAATCATCTTTTAAATAACCAGTATTTTAGACAATTAGCATATATGTATACATATCAAGGAATCATTAAGTGTCACTCACACAAAAAACTTGGAGGATCTGAACTTCACCGATGATATATGTCTGATTTCCCACAAATTGGAAGATATGCAAGTCAAAAGCAACAAGCTGGCAGAAGAAGCATCCAGAAAACATGGGACTTCAAGTGAACATAGAGAAAACATAGGTGATGAAGATTCCTGGCCAACACCAACAGCCACAGCAACAACAACAGACAACAATCAGCCAGCATAAATGGGAGGAACCTGAAAGAAACAACCTCCTTTACCTACCCACCTACCGATCTGGGAAGCATCGTTTCAACTACAGGCCGACGGAACTGACGAGGATATCAAAGCCAAAATCGGAAAAGCAAGACAAGCTTTCATTACTCTCAACAAGTTTGTGTGGAGGTCAACAGCCCCACTCAGCATCAAAAATAAGATCCAGATTTTCAACTCCAATGTGAAGTAAGTCAGTGCTACTTACTATGCGGATGAGAGACTTGGCCAGCGCGTCATAAAGAGCATCTCAAACAAACTGCAGACCTTCATTAACAGTTGTCTTCGCTCAATACCACTCAAGATCAAATGGCCGGCCAGAAAAGATCAGTAACAGAGATCTCTGGCTATGCGCGAACCAACCCAGCAGGAACCGATTGTGAAACAAATAGGCATGAAGGAATGGAGATGGATTGGCTGGTCATACTCTGAGGAAACCATCAAGTGACATCACTAGACAAGCCATCGCTCGAGTGGAACCCGAAAGGGAAGCGGGCGGTGAGTTGGTCGTCAGTGTGAGGGTGACTTGGAGGAGGTCATGTGAAGAGGAGATGAAAGCATGTGGGCATACTTGGAGCGGGGTGAAAAAGTTGGCAGAAAACCGAAGGCAATGGAGACGCGCAGCTGAAGCCCTATGTTCCTCTAGGAATTAAAGGATACAATAATAATAGTAGTATTTAAGATGTTTATGTGGAGGAAATCTCTCGTGAAGTAGTAAATAAGTAACTTTGGAATCGCTGTAAGATTTTTGAAGATTAACAAGTACATCGATTCAAGATCTAAGAAGAAGATAAAAATATTGAACTTAACTAAACTTCTTTTCTCAGGCTCACAAGTTCTAAAGAGGAGGCCTAAATATAATTCTCAGTGCCAACTCTATTCCTACGCGACATAATTCACACCTCTCAATATGACAGAAAATCATTTTCTTATTAGCTCATTTGTTTGCTTCAGAAGTTCTTTCCCAAAACATCCATGCATAATCACATTGTCTTTTGTAGGGCTGAGTAGAATATCGACGTAAATCGTATTTTTAAGAAATAACTAACCACAGTGTGTACTCATAAAAGTTACACCCTACTTGCTATTACTTGAAACTCTAAATTGTATTTATTTCAGCTTATAATGGCTAGTTCACAGTCTGAAAACTGCATATACGTATGTGTCATCGTCTTCAGACTATACCATAGTATAGACACAGATGTCGAATATGTTCGGTCTGCCATCCCAGATTACACATCTGCCTTCGACTCTGCACCTAGGCCTCTTTTGTTAAACAGTTGTGCTGCGACACAAGCACAATGCTGGACTACTAAGTGCTTGCATTCCTATTTTTCTGATAGGAGGCAGTACACTGCCTATAATGGGAAGTCCTCCACTACTTCACTTACTCTAGTTGCTGTTCCTCAAGGAGCTGTTCTTCATTTTCTGTCTTCTGTCTTTGTGCATGACTTGCGCTATTCCGACGAAGCCAATTTTGTTAAGTATGCCGATGATCTGAGTGTTTCTAGGTCGGAGGTTGCTTCTCAGTCAAACTATTCCAAAATTAATAACTTTTCATCAAATATTTGTCAGTTGTCATCGTCAAATGGTATTAAACCTAATGCCTCCAAATATCAAGTGGTTAATTTCACTTTCAGATGCAAGTGCAACTTACGTGAACTGGTCAGTTCGCAAGGTACCACTATCGTAGATGGCACAGAATTTGAAACTAAACTGAATGTTAAGTACGTTGGAGTATGTATTTCCTCTAGTCTTTCCTGGTCCTCCCACATCATGTCAGTTTCCAGAAAGATACTTCATTTGACGTTCTACGTAATGGGGTTAAGACGATCTGATGTCATTCCGTCAGTCTCCACTGTTACCGTTTGTTTATTCTTGTATTCTGCAGACTTCTGCTAGATTAATTTCCATTAGCCATGAACATAAATGACACTAATTTTTCTTGTGAACAATCCATGATCATTTTAACCGGCTACAAACGTAATGACTGATTAGTTTCGACGTAGAACCCTGCTCAGATGTGCAACAATTCGAGTTGCCACACTCCATGTAGTACAAAAAGCAAGGGAAGAGAGTAAACAGAGATAATAAACAGAAATGTGAGTCAGAAAGAATAGTAAATATGCAAGAACAATAGAACTTTATTGGATATCTGGTCCCGGTCCCACGTCAACTAACATTGCCCGCTGGCTTCTACTAAGTCTTGGTTTTAGGTTATTAACAACCTTTACAGCTGTATCTACAGATAACTGTATATTGTGGCAGACTTCCTCGGAAGGAGTCTTGCCGTCCACTTAACATAGTCGTTACTCTATCTCTTCCTTAAATAGTGACTCAACGTCTTGATCTAGTTGGGAAGGTAACTGTTTCGCTAACAACAGCTTTTCATATCCGTCTAATCTCAAGCATATTCGTGCAACAGCCAGGGAGAGATCGAAGTCTACGCACGTGTCCTAGAAGGAGCGGCAGTCGTCTGCTGACCCTCGTCAACGATACCCTATAGCTACGTGGTCTATCTGAGTCGAACGTTGATTCGGTGACGAAGGTCACCAGGTTAGGCAATGTCTATTTTTGTGCCTGAAGTTAGTGCTGAACATGAACAGATGATTATCTGAACAGAACTGCAGAAAATGATCACCGTTGTCGGTTCGTCGACAGGGAACTTCGTACGTACCACCATCTATATACTTTTCGGTTCGGCATTACCTGATGGATGTCTGTAGCCCTGAAACCAATTCGACTTCATCAAATCAAAATAAAGTTGTCATAACACTGATGAACGAGGACGCAATCCACAAAAAACAATAATAATAATAATCTGCTTGCATACTATTTCACCGTATATTTTCAATAATCAAGGCACAACCGTATTATTCATAACATTTAAAAAAAACCAATACTTGAAAATTTAAAAAAAAAATAGAAGAGAAAAGAAACTTCTCGTGATCAGAAAAGAACAACAACAAGTTGTGTCAATAACAAATAGACAACAGTTTGTGCATAAAGCTTTGTGTTCATAACATTCGGACTAGAAGACAAGAGAGACAGCTTACGAAAGCAAAACAATTGAATCAACCTGATCATACAAAACAAAATCACTGAAGGAATGAATATAAGATGAGTGTGAAAGTTCATTGAAAAATATTCAAATTAAGGCTTGTAGCAAAACCAAAAGCATAACAAAAGGTGCATGAATGTGGAACGGAACAAATTTCTTTTTCGTCTTGTTCTTTCCTCTCGTCAACTACACACACAAAAAAAATACTACTGCAGAAAAAGATTGTTTACTCGAATGAAGTATCTGAGTAAATGTGCGCTAATTAAATCTATGCGAAGAAAATTTCACAGGAATATAATAGTTTTAATTACTGCTTCACATGCTATGCTTATTCGGTCACCATAGGTAGGTAGGTAGGTAGGCGGGTAGTTAGTCGAATAGAAATTCCAAGACTGAAACACAAAACAAAAAAATATCATCATTATACAATTTCAAGTAAACTGAGATTAAAATTAGGCTTTGATACACTCTTCAAGTATTGATTTGTAGGGATTTGGTTGATTGGTTACAGGATTTCATCATGAGCTGAGATTGGATAGAGAAGCATTGAAAAACTCGGGAGTACTGGACAGCTGTTTCGTCCTAGTTTGGGACTCTTCGGCAGGGAAGTCGTGACCAGTAGGGTGCAGCAGGTCGGGTGTGAGGACAAATACTCGCCACAGAAGACGTTGGCTAGCGGTTGCGCTATATCATGAATTGACAGAAGTTGGAATTCATGAGCCATTTGATCGGGTCCCAGAAGGTCCTGGGTTCGGACCCCGGTGCGTACTGATGAAGAGTCCTAAAACTAGGATGAAACGGCTGTTCAGTACTCCCTGGTTTCCCAATGGTTCTCTATCCAATGTCAGCTCATGATGAAATCCCTGATACATTCTATTGTACAGACAGAAGAAATAAACTGTTCCACATTTACCAGTTTGCATTCAGACTGAGATAAGTGGAACAAGACATTGAACATAATAAATGTGATGATAGAATTTAAGACTGCAGATGGTGCAAATACATTCACGTATAACTGATTCACTTTCTTCATTTTCACTTTGTGGATTTCATTATCTCTCCTCTCATTGACTTGTACATCGATGTGCCAATGTAAAACACGGTCACCTTCATGTTTATAGAATAATTTACCATTACTGGTGAATTCTTCTTAGTGTGAACTGTGAAATTAAACAGGCTCGTACCTTCAAACATTATGCTGCACTGCCTAGATGGAAATTAAAAGTACTCAGGGAAATATTTCGTCTCACTTTATGAATTAACATCGAATCAAATTACAAATGAAATTACCGTAGTTGTTCTTCACTAATGTTCTACGATTTTACAGTGTATGTATGAAAGAACGTTTGAATTGCAGGGAATGAGACAAGTCCAACAGACAAAAGGTAAGTATTTGGTTTCGCCTATTTCATTCAGTACTATTTACTGAATAACCACAGCAAACGTCTGGTGAAAACGACGGTGAATTATAACTAACATATACCCACTACAAAACTATGTGCGGCTTTATGCACTCAGCTTTTGTGTGACAACTAACTATACTCCCTGGTTGACTAAAACTTCAGGATCAAGCCTTCAGCACCTCATTTGAAAACATTCAAATAAGAATGTCATGGTTGGTTCTAGTTAAATGTCTCACATTCTGCAAAAATCTATATTTTGATATTAAAGATAATAACACAATTGGGAAATTCAGAAGACATTTTTCTCCAACATTGAAACAATACTAGGCTGTGAGACACACCTATTTCCCAGGATGAAGTAGATGGAGTGAGAGTTGAACTCATAACTTATCTGGTGAAGCTAATGAACCACACAGCTCTACAGTCAAACAACAAGGCCTCCACTAGAACAAAATGAGAACTTTGAAGATCTCCACTGTATGTAGCAACATTTCTTTAAAATAGTAGAGCATATTTAGCTTTTATAATTTCTAGTGAAATTGTCAACATCAAGCTAGGCGGAGTTATCAGAATCGGCCTCTTTTAATGAATGACAGAGATCATATGAATACAGTGATGTAATAGATACAACAACATTACTCTTATTGTGGCAACAATTCTCATTCAAAAGCCAAGTATTCCAAAAGCCTAGTTAAGACCGATGGTCCGCGTCTTTTCGGCACTCCTGATCCTCTTCACTTCATTGTTCTCACTGGCAGTTTGATGTTTTAAACAAAAAAAAACATATGGTTATAATTGTGTACGCCTAAAAACACAGGGACTATACAGGCATTACACTATCAACTTACCGGCTATACTCCTGGAAATTTATCATAAAATCGACGATATCGGTCATCTACTCTCTTCAAATAATATGAATCAGGAAACAATCCGTCAGGTCGAAATAATGGTTCGAAAGAAACTGGAAACGGAGATAAGCAACCTTTAAACATCATACAACATATATATGTTAAGCACATACAACGCCAAAACATCTGCAATCTGAGAGGCTGCTCATTAACATAATATATAAATAACAAGTGACTAGTGATCACGTCAAATAACTCACAGGACGAAAAAGTATGTGAAACCTTTTGATAGCAAATAAAAAATCCATTGAAAACTTGAGACCACGTGATGAAAAGTGGTCAGACAAGTCTCCAAGCATCAAGCTTTGCCTACTTGAACCTCCAGCGTTACAAAGGTGAGGAGGTATGCGCCTTCATTTTGATTATTTTTCTTTAGGAAATTATAGAGACTGAGCGACCACTGCTGACACTGTATTTGATATGAAGGACACTTTTATTATTTGTGATGATGTGACTTGAATCAGGCACTACACGTAACTAATAACTTCCATTCGGAAAATAAACTAGCCCTTAAGACATAAAAAACGATTTCATCCATAGGATTTCATAATGAAATGGTCAACTGACGAATATTCGCAGCTACTCAGCTAGATGATGTCACGGGACTGAACTACACCGACTCCTAGATTAGAAATAGGAAGTGAAGTGGTAGAGCACGTTGACCACTTCACTTATTTGGGAAGTACCATCAGCCAGTGCCAACGGGTTGATCTCTGACGAAATCTCAGCACGAATACAGGGGGCTCGTTTCGCATTTACCAGTTTACGCCGACTCTGGCGTAAACGAGATGTTCGACTATCGACCAAAGGGCGGGTGTACTGCTCATCAGTCTGCTCCGTCCTCCTTTATGGTTGTGAGGCCTGGCCACTGACAGTGAAAGACATGAAAAGACTAGCTGTCTTTGATCATAGGTGCCTGCGCTCTATTTCCCGTGTGAAGTGGCATAATAAGGTCGGCAACATTGAAGTTAGGCGTCGAGTTCTAGGTAAACAGGGGAAATCAATCGACGAAGTTGTGAAGTTACAAAGACTGAGATGGTTAGGACATGTGTTACGTATGCCTAGTCATCGTCTCCCTCGACGAGCAATATTAGCGGATATAAGGTCAGGCTGGAAAAAAGCTAGCGGTGGTCAAACAAAAACTTGGCTGCACCAGTCAATGAAATCTACGACAGTTAGTCTAAGCTACGTAGGAAGGTGGACACTTCCTGACTGGTTGGGGTCCTCGGGACGGTAAAAACCAATGGTTGGAAACTATTGATGACATGGCTCAAAATCGTTGTCAATGGCTGCATCCACTTCTTGTGACTTATGATCTCCAATGAAACTGTTTTGTTCTTCGTTATTACTCTTCCTTTGTCTCACACCCTGCTTACTGTCTCTATTATGCTTTTCTTTTACTTTCTTCTCTTGCTTTGTGTGCCACATGGAGTGTGGCGACTTGAACTGGTGCACATATGTGCAGAGTTCTATATCGAAAACAGACAGACTCAGCTACTGGTTACCACGTATATTTGGGTGTATGCAGTTCTGGTGATACGCAAGAAGAGGTAAACCATCTACGAAAAGTTCTCATCGAAAACGGATACCCACTTCAGATCACAGATAAAATATTCCAGAGTAAGCCATATTATGTTGACGAAAGATGCTACGTATGAACTTCGAATTCAATGGTAACCTAGTTGCTGATATTGCAAAAGGAACAATCCAAAGTAGTATTTGTTTCAGTTAACTACTATTTTAACAACCTGGAAGACAAAATCACTTCCCTTCCATGACCGGCACCTGTGTAGTTACATGTGTAGTTACAGTCTTCTAAAACGCTTTCTGTCTCACAGAGTTTAGGAACACTACCTTTTGTAAGTGTGACAAAACACCAGTGATATAATTCAAGACCTTATTGACAATGGTCATTGAATATCGACAGCTGAATCCTCCAAAGTTATCCACAAGATGAAAAATAAACTAATAAAATCAACGCGCACAAGGCTCCTTGAAATAAACCATTATCAATTAAGAGGAAAGTAGTATAATGCGATGAAACTGAGTCAAATAGTAAAGTATAAAATAAAGTCCTGTTAAGAGTGTTTATATTATCATTAGGTAACTAGAAGGAACGAACAGAATATTTATGTACACAAAGTTTTGGCTTCGATGGACACTATCCTGTAAGCTTGATCCTAATTTGTAGACAATACCGAAAATGTCATCAAAATGTGTATTATAAAACCTTATTTACTTGGTAGTTGATCCTAGAGATCACTATTTTCCATACTTGCCAACAATGGACCTAGTAGGAGCCGTAAAGAGACACTACGTGTCAGTCTATGGATCTCACCACTAAAAATGAGCTAAACAACAATATGCACTCACTGAAATACAAGTTCTTTCATCTCTAACTATCCTGTATCCCACACCGTACGAATAGATATGAAGTGTGTCGTAACTTGTTTTACCAAATGGGATATTTGTGAATAGCGAACACGCATCTATAGAAAACATTGTTTTCCCATTGATAATAAGTTTCGGTGCAAATAATAAAGTAGAAAGTATCACTTACAATTTCCCTAGACATCGTTTCAGAGACTTTTACTGCCTATTAGGTGACGTATCTAGAATAGGATGAATCAGTAGTTCAAGTTTATCGATTTTAATGACAAACCGTAGGTCTTGGTTTACTGTGTAATTCTGAAGCCATTTGTGGTTTATCAACCATTCGTTTCAAAATCTGTGGATTCTCTTCCTCAATCAATTCTGACCTATTTTTCTACAATTTTAGTTTTGTCTAAGAGAATATTCGTCAACTCAGCATTTTATTTCACCACTTACTGGCATCTCCACTCGCAATGAGAATGCTTCATCCTTTTTTTCTCTCTTCAATTTTTATCTCATCGAGAATTTCGCTTATATTTTCATTTACTTGTGAGAAGCTTTCGTTGGCCTTCCAGACAAAATATCCCAGCGTAGGTTTCACCATGAAATGAACTTATTTCCATTCTCCAAGAATGATATAATCATATCTCCTGGTGACCATTGTGGTGATTCGCTGTTAATCCACCTCCCTAATTCCATTTATAGTTAACAAGTAACAAGAAGCTTATTTGTTGAAACCTAAGTATACCTCACTAAACCAGACATATTCAAAGACAGCAAGAGTTAGTGAAAAAAAAAACTTATAGAAAACGCCAATCTCTTGAAAATCTCCCGGAATATGCAGACTATTTCTTTCAACTACTTATCTTGGTGAATAGTAGTATGGAGAATAACAGAAAAGATACTGTGGAGCAACTAGGCAAAATTCTATAGATGACTCAGAACTAGACATAGATAACTAGTTGATTAAAACCGGCAGTATATGTCTTGAATGAAAATTATACTTACAAACGCCAGTGCGCATTTTCAAAACTGCAGCTTTTTCACCAACACAAAAAGAATCACATGACTGAGTCGAACCATAGGAAATGAAAAAGACTACATTTGAAAAACACTACTATATACACTAGTGCTTCATCGCTTTCTGTGTGCAATTATGCATCAGCTATTTAATAAAACAAATTTTCAACGGTGAGACAGATATCAAAATTCTTTCAAAAATGAAAACCATGGGAAATTCTAATACGATAACGATATACAGAAAACTCAAAGTTACTTCTTTGCTGGTGGTTACTTGTATAGTCTCAAGGGGAATACTATCACTCATTAGAGAGTTAATTACACTCAGATGACGACTCCCAAATGGGCCGGCACGCGTATCTTGGATTCTACTGCCAACGACCTGGAGTTCTTAATTCCTGTAATACTGAAGCATCCCCATTCAAGGAACCTTTGTACCAAACTGAAACTGATCAATACAGTTAGATAATATCAGCGAGAAATCGCTAACATGAATATATAAGAAGTTAAAAACAGTTTGGAAAACAGAGTAAAAAATAACTTCTATTTTACGTTTTGTTCATTGTACATCAGTGTGTAGAATAGCACGACAAAATATATCCACGTATTGTAGATATCTACACATTTGTTCCCTTTGAAAGGAATCAAACAGACAAAACGTCCAAAACTCTCGAACAGAGGTGGTGAGTGAAAGTTTTAAAAAACAGTCTTCACTATTCAAATTACACATAAACAATCTAACACATGACCAGCCTAAATACGAACTGTCAATAAAGTGGCCAATCAATCTGATAAATTAAGTGACTTCAGAAACAAGGTCACTCAGCTAGCTATATAGTTGATTACACGAGTATCATAGAGATGCATAAAATAATTTCACACAACTATCTGTTTACTATTTATTGCATAGATTAAAAGTCTTGTCTCCAATAAGATTAGCTTAATCGATAGAATTATGCAACTGTGAATAATAATTAGGCTTCATAAGAGAATTCATCTGTCAAGTAGGCATACGCGACACACATAACTTGGTAAGATTTCAAAGCCTAATTTGACTAAGTAACCTCTTTCATACAGAATTCAACCTCGAACATCAGTACTACTCAAAGTGGTGACAATACACTTTAACAATGTTTGAAAATAACATCCTCAATCGAAAATGTGTAATCTCATTTCTGCTGCCTTCTAGGGTTATATGTCAGCCAAAATGGATAGTTCGTGGAAATTTTCCTACTGAAATGAACAATGGAGACCAAGATTAAGGCTGGGAAGTCCTAATGAATTACAACAACAAAAATAGAGTAGTCACAGATGCAACATCAGGTTTACTACTAGTGCATGTGGACAGGACGAGCAGTTGTACAAAGATATGTTAAACCTCTCTACATAATTTATTCATATAGAAAGTACACCTAAATTCGCAATAATATGGATAACGGGTGGGCATATATCCTTTCGTGTGTCAGTAAAAGCGTTCGTCGTAATACTGGTTCAGAAACCTATGAATAGTTTTGTATCATCAATGCTTTATCTCTTTCAACGATCAGAGTGGCTATGAAGAGGAGCAACGAATTCATAATCATCCTTTGTTAATCATGGTAATCATAACTGCTTAAAGAATACATGTTCGATTCGGAAGACTAAGACCGTCTGTTTCACCTAATAAAGAATATACTTGAGTTTATCATCACTCAAACTAACGTCCTCAGTGGGCTCTTGCACTTTCTGTTGGCTATCTCCAGCTTCTCGTGAAGATTTTAGCTTGATATCTAAATTCCCCTGCATTAGATAGTGATCCCAGCATATATCTGTCCAACAGGTTGTCTCCGCTTTCTTCAGTCTGAGATGAAGTCTATCTGTCTGTCTGTCTGTTTTCGACATAGAACTCTGCACTTATGTGCACCAGTTCAAGTCGCCACACTCCATGTGGCACACAAAGCAAGAGAAGAAAGTAAAAGAAAAGCATAATAGAGACAGTAAGCAGGGTGTGAGACAAAGGAAGAGTAATAACGAAGAACAAAACAGTTTCATTGGAGATCATAAGTCACAAGAAGTGGATGCAGCCATTGACATCGATTTTGAGCCATGTCATCAATTGTTTCCAACCATTGGTTTCTACCGTCCCGAGGACCCCAACCAGTCAGGAAGTGTCCACCTTCCTACGTGGCTTAGACTAACTGTCGTAGATTTCATTGACTGGTGCAGCCAAGTTTTTGTTTGACCACCGCTAGCTTTTTTCCAGCCTGACCTTATATCCGCTAATATTGCTCGTCGAGGAAGGCGGTGACTAGGCATACGTAACACATGTCCTAACCATCTCAGTCTTTGTAACTTCACAACTTCGTCGATTGATTTCCCCTGTTTACCTAGTACTCGACGCCTAACCTCAATATTGCTCACCTTATTATGCTACTTCACACGGGAGACAGAACGCAGGCATCTATGATCAAAGACAGCTAATCTTTTCATGTCTTCCAAGTCTCACAGCCATAAAGGAGGACGGAGCGGACTGATGAGCAGTACACCCGCCCTTTGGTCGATAGTCGAACATCTCGTTTACGCCAGAGTCGGCGTAAACTGGCAAATGCGAAACGAGCCCCCTGTATTCGTGCTGAGATTTCGTCAGAGATCAACCCGTTGGGTCTATATGATTTTTAGTGTGTCGATCTGGTGAAATCCACTTCACTACGTGGATACCTTTGCACTTGTGAACACTGCCTCCAATCACTAAATCATTAGAGGCGCTGAAGTCCGCAGAGAGTTCTCCATTCTCATTCATTTCACCGACAGCCTAGTGACCAACGACAAACCAACGTCCTGTGTGGTTTGCTCACACTTTGGCATTCATGTCACCTATGAGCATTTGGATATCACCATCTGGCTAGCTAGGATCTTGTCCACTATTGTCTACAGTTGTCTATAAAAAGCCTCTATCTCTCGATCTGCATTAGATGCAGGTGCGTAGCAGTGAATAGTTGTACAGCTCCTTTTGAGTTGAATCTCATTCTTATGATACTGGATAAAATTAGCCGCAACTTTCCGTAGCTGATGCAAATTCACAGAAGATACACAAGCGATAATAACTGAATTAGATAGAATACAACTGCGCGAAAATGTTTTACGTGATTTGACAAGCTTATGAAAGTAACCTAACAAATAAAATCATGTGTATGTCTTCGTACATAGATACAATACGATGTTAAAAGTAACAACTAGGTCCAATTACAAAATGGATCTAAAGACCAACTAACCCACAGTTATCATACGATTTGACTAATACGAACAATTATTACCTGAGTTGTGTGAAATCCGTCGTTCTTCCAGCATATGTTCAAAATCCAAAACAGACACTTGTGTACGTTCTTTGAATAGACGTTGGTGGACAGCATACTTAATCTGAGATGAATCTCCAGTACCTTCAGATAGCGATGATAAGGAACAGTCTACGACACTTGATAGTTCTCTATCTGGATGAACTAGAATGCTGAACATAGCTGATGCCATTCCGGAACCATAAGAATACATTAGGATACGACGGCCTAATAACTCAGCCTTTGGAACACTTGTACATTGATAAAACAAGCAGACAAACAAAATGCATTAGTGTGTTCTTTAAAATTTCAGCTCACAATATGTATACTGTAAATCGTGAATTTAAACTCTAATTACAGGTACCGTTTCATCTTCAGTAGTATAGGAATTCTAACTTTTTAGCCTTTCGACGCAGTTTAGTTATTAAAGCGTTTTCACTATCAAGCTGTTTTCATTATTCTTATCACCACTTGCAACAACTACTGGTATTTCTGTTGTCGTGGGCAATATTATCATTATCGTTGTTATTACCGGTATAATTTAAAACACCAACACTTATCACTAACCAACAGATCATTGGCTAAGATTTTATACATATTTAAAGAAGTTGGGTATAACAGTAGAGCTTGTGGAGGATCTCATTCGAAACAATATTGCTAACTAACGTCTTATTTTAATTTCAACAATGGGACTTTTTTTAAGAACTATATCATCCAGCTTAATTCCTCTGTGTTTTCATAAACCTCTAAGTGATTATCATTTTTAGGTTGAGTAGTTTCTTCCCATTAAGCTCCCAGTTTGGAGGAGGAGGAGGAGGTGGCTCACCGAGTACTCTGAAAGTATTCTCATCGATCTGCACACTTCACAAATTAAGTCGAGGTGAACCAGAAACAGGACGTCTGTTTCGCTAGTTTTGCACTCATTTCCCTTAAGGTGTATGTGAACAGATTTAATTCACAGATAAGGCAGGTAAGGTAAGTAGGTTAAATAAGCTAAATCTTGCCGCTTGACAACAAGTATTCAATAGAAGGATGT
Organism: Trichobilharzia regenti; assembly: GCA_944472135.2. Taxonomy (NCBI): domain Eukaryota; kingdom Metazoa; phylum Platyhelminthes; class Trematoda; order Strigeidida; family Schistosomatidae; genus Trichobilharzia; species Trichobilharzia regenti. Next base: position 38,413,745 of record OX235270.1, read on the forward strand.
TTAACAACAAGAACAATAAGAACAACACTTTACTAAATCACTTACTTGAGGATAAGACTAGCCAGACATGAATACAATGAAGCAGTGTACATATTGCCAACATTCCTAGCAAACATTAATCCAGGATCTACTCTACGCTTGTATAATGATTCAGTCGCTTTTATACAGGTTGCATCCAACTGGCGATCTGGAATATCACACCTAGTAATTTTAAAAATGACGATCTTTAGCAAATATTTGACGGAAATCGCTTGATAAACAGAGAAAAAAGTCTGCTGAAACTATTATTATTATCATAGTACTTCAAGCAGACAACATGAACCGATGAGATGTAAAGACCACCAATTCAACAAAAGAATCCACACGACCCAAGTTTTATGTTCACTAGGATTTATCTAAACCTTCCCCACTGAACAGCAATGTTTCATAACCTCACCGAAAAGTGATTTAGTTGGGACAGAACGGCGTACAATAATCGATTGTCAAGTGGTTGTGAGACAGCTACAAGTCTTTGACTATAGGTGTTTTTGTTCACTTATTTGATTTAGGTGGAATGCTGAAACAAGACATGTTATCTGAAGTAAGATTAAATTAGAAAAGGACAAGGCCAGAAAATAGCTCCACTCCACGAGTTGACTGAATCTTCTTCACAGCCATGGGTCCATTTGATTCTAAGAATCAATAGCTGGAGACTTTTGGTGAATCACCAAAATATCTTTTAGAACAATGTATTCAATAGCATTATCGACAATCTGAACAAATCCATATCTTTAGTCAATGGTTATTTCATTTAATTAAATTTGTGTTATCTTATACACATATAAGCATATATGGATTTCGAAGTGCAGAACCATGAACTGATATACATTTGCACAAAAATCCTAGTCGATTTGTAAGCAGCATAGCTCGAAGTTCCATAGTCTTCATCAACCCCAATCGATCAAGCCCGTTCTATGGCCACTGGACGAAATAATTTAACATTCTGGTGCACTGTTATTGAATGTTAAGTTATGCACTAGCAAACGCCAACTACACCTAACTGTGAATGAATTAAACGAAGCACTGTTTGTTCTCATGAGTGTTGTTAAGATTATAAAGCACTTAACTTGCTTTGAAAAAATTTACTAGAAAAGTACACACACACACACACACACACAACAGGGTATCTGTGGAGAGAGTGTAAGACGAACCAGTTACAACTGGTTAAAAGGAGAGTTCCTTTGCAAAATATGGGGAAACGAGAACGTAATGCTAAACTATAAGATATGGGAATTTTGAGTCAGATAGGGAAGTTTGACTGAGCAAGCTGAGTCTCAGTAGATTCTACAAACTAGTGTTGAAATGTTCGTGGAAAGCCGACCCTGCAGTGGTGTAAGTGTATTCGTTTCCAATACACTTCGAATTCTAAGTATTTCCAAATAATGGAGATTTGTAGATTAGGCGAATGTTTTTATTGTCGTTGTATCCCCTGAACTGGGTGGTTTAATAGCCCTCAATACCTTCAGTGCTCAGTTCAGTGTGTGCTTTGTATCATCATACTGCAGAGTACTTTTACGAGATTGAAAGAATCTTGTGTCTCCACTTACCACTACAGTTGAACAGCTAGAAGTAGAAAAAATTCAATATATCTGAGCGATTGCATGAGTGCTGTGGTGAAAGTGCGACGAATAATATTTACGAAATGACACAGAACACCGCGATACAGCCTTGAAAGTCACAATCGTTTATAGAAAACTGGAGTGATATGCGTCAATTTAAGTCACTTCTGACTTCATTGGGACTTAAATCTTGATTTTAAAGGTGGGACATGCAATGTTTCCTCGTCACTGTCTCCATATTACAGTCAACCAAAACAACATTTAAGCAATTCTGAGGCTTATCAGCTTGTGGTATGAACATGCTGATGATCCTTTGCATACCTATATCAATACTCTACAGGTGTTCCACTAATGTTATTACAGCTATCTAAATACAGTTTGCCGATTACTAGTTACATACTGGCTAAAAAAGGATGAAGAGGTAGTTAATCCATGTGGTGAAAGAAAGTCTCATAGCATTCACACATCAGGACTTCTTCGTTGGCATCGAGAGGTTGATTTAACCCAATGGCACGCCATTTTACCAGACACGATTTGCAACCGAAATACTGCTAGTCATGACACTATTCTTGCTTTACTCAAGACTGAAAAGTAACACAGAAGGATAGAAGGTTTTGCAGATGTACCTTATGCAAATTTGTAAACTTTCATTCTGTTACTTTTAACCCTAAAACGTATTTTTTTCCTAAAGATGATCGTGAATTTTTGTGGTCGATTTTTTTATGCTGATGTTGTGATATACTTGCTCCACATACATAAACTTTAAGTATTCTGTCTCGACTAACTCCTTTTCGGCTTGGCAATTCAGATTAAAACACTATTATGTACGACTCTACTTTTTTCTGCAGCTGCAACTTCTGAGGGGAAGAATCACGTACAAACACAGAAGGAGACCGCCTAAGTCACTTATGACCCAGTGAAATAATATTACTACAACAATACATAGAACTTACTGTTTTTCATCAGTTGCAGAATAATCTTTCAAAGCTGTGCAGATATCCGGATCAACTGAATTGAGATGATTGGATTTCAGTGATGTCTGATGATTGTCAGAACCGTTTGAAGTTATCTTACCAGCTTCACTACAAACCATACGCACATCAACCAGTGCCAACCAGCCTACTGCCTTTTGGACGAGACGAGTAAATGGAGAATGAAGGCACATATAGTCAACGGAATTATTCACTTTCGGCAGATTTTCGCACCAAGGTGAAGTTACAGTTCCATTAAGGCCTAAAATATTGATCGTATTATAAGAATTTTTGTATTGTTCATTTAATTATTACTAATTAAGCAAGAACAGGGCAGCAGACAACTACTAATTAATCAACTAACATCAAAATAATGATATACATCAAAGTGATATAAAAATATGAACTGTGTAACATAAAAAGTTCAGAAAACACTACAAATAAGATAGACAAAAGGAATGCGTCTAACAATATTTTTGAATATTTTATGGATCACATTAAAACCTATTTGATGTAACTACTATTTATGTAGTATGAATCCTGTACTCAGTGTAACAATAGTAGGTGACACAACAATTCAAGACGTCATGCAAAAATGACCGATTGACTTTCCAAACTCTGCCCAATGCATAATCTAGCCGCTTCAATCCATATCAGCTCATAATCTTACTAAATGATACCACACAAATTATGTTTCAACCCGTGTAACGACTCACACTCAACCAATGCTCACAAAAACCCTGTTTAAAAGTTAATGGCTCTTCATTTTCAATGGCCAATCTGCATAAACATAGGATCAGATGCGACTGAACTGCTGCTTAGTGCACTGACAAACACTGAATATTTGTAAATATAAAAATACATTTTTATATCAGTGCAAAAGCTTATCACTAATCAGCTGAAGAGAAGTGAAGCACGCAAAGTAGCCAGTGAACTCTACTACCTTACTCCACACCCGTTGGTTACGGTTTTGAAGTAGTCATCTAGCAGACAACAGATGTAAAAAGAGTAGGCGTTTACTCAAAACATTCAAAAACTCCCTCCCAGTGGCTACTTTGATGGATGCCTTTGAAAAGAAACTGGATCACAATAAGAGTGTAAGATTTTTGGTTAAGTAATTTTATTATCCAATAACAAATCCAAACACTCTTCTTATACGAAAATATTGAGCAAAATATAAAAATAATGGCAGTGTCAAAATCCAAAAAGAATCAGGATATCAAGAATATATTAATAATAATGACAGCATACACTGAAACAATAAGAGTAGAATTAACCTCACCTTTAGAAGCCGCCTTCTGTTTATACAATTTATAGCACGCCTCTAAAGCCTCTCGATAACACTGCATACTGAACTGACCATCCACAACAGGATATTCAGAACTTAAATTCGGTTTATAAAAATCATAGCGATGTTTCATATAAATAGCGCGTAAACCTAGCAGAAATAAAATTGTCGAAAATATATAGCACTGCGTGTATTTACTAAGCTTTATAATGAATACATCGAAAGCATCAAATGTAATACTTACACTGGGCCGACCAATTAATACTGAATAGCATGGAGGATTTCATTATGCCCTGACATCAGTTAGCGAACCATTGAAAAACCTGAGAGTACTGGACAGATGTTTCGTCTTAGTTTGGGACTCTTCATCAGTACGCATCCACTGATAGGGTTTGAACCCGGGACCTTCTGGTTACAAGGCGAGCTCGTAGACCATTGAGCCACTAATACATGAAAATTAATACTGAATAGTTAAATCTAATTCGGCCTGAACAGGCAACATTTCAAAAAGATGAAAAAATGACTTAAAATTAAACTCGTTACCCTACAATTAAGTGGCTACCTATATCAATCAGCTATGAATTTGAAATTATGCATATGAAAAATTAATTTTTCGTAAGGAAAAGATGGAAAATGTAAAGGGGCAGTTTTCTAAACATCTCAATTTAAAAACAAAACTTAACATGACATTGAATTCCAAGTGGTTGTTCGGTCAACAACCGCATATGTCACTGAGCTTTGAATTTCAAATGACATGAAGGTAGGAAAGTGTGTAAAATAAATAGAGTATAGACTAAAAAGAGCACCATTGTTAAATTATGCCACTATAAAATTAGGTGCAACAATTACGCTAAATAAGCTGCATAAAAGTTTGGATCCGATAAATGAACAATATTTCACAAGCTGAAATGGGTGGTATATGAGAAAACAGTATAAAAGACTAAACATTAAACTATACGAATTGAGGGAATTGAAGAACGCCGTAGAAATTCAGGTATGCGTTTACGAGCAGTTATGATATACTGCACGGTTATCCAGACAAAAATAGGAGGTATTTACAGGCATAAATTCATTACCTACAAGTCAACCGCTTGAGCTAATGGGCAGCACCCTAATAATTATCTGAATCAATGCATTCCCTGAAAATTGAATTAATTATAATCAGGTAGGTATTAGGAAACTAATCCGTTGTTGTTTTGTCCTGAGGGTCCCTTGCATCTGAAGGTGAGGTCGTGTAAATACTTGAAGCTCTATGCTGCATGTGGAAAAAATATCAAGATCGTCTTCCAGCTTGTGTTTTCATTTCAGGTGACTAACTTGGATGACTTCGAAATGTGTTATAAGTGTTCTCCTGGACACTGTTTAGTAGTTCTGGGGTTCATTACAGAGTTGGCCAACCCCCGACGTGCAGAGAAACAGAGGAAAGTTGTGTTTGATGATGAGTATCTCCTTGTAAGTCAGAATTCCCTTGTGCGACCAAGAGATCGAGTGACTCAATGTCTTGATATATCAGATGGGTCCCACAATCAAAACCAGTGACGTCCATGCTGCAATTTCATTGTGTACGTTTCTTATACCAGAAAAGTAGCGGAAAGTAATAAACAACCCCTTGAACACACCTGATTAGCACTATCTATATATTTCATCCTGCCCACGTCGTTCCAATTCCCACCCATTTATATTCTTTGATGACTAATATTATTATTTTGGGTAGTTTACCATCCAATAAATAAACAAGATAGAAACCAATGATTTCAAACTTGGTGATATGACGAGAAACCGTTCTCAGTGGTGCAGATTCGTTCATTCTCTACACATTCTACTAATTTGCATTTAATTATCCTCTCTGTTACCCATGTTCGCCTATCGTGATATCACTACGTTTCTGTTTCGTTTATGTATGCTTTTGAAGTGTGAAAACTTGAACTGTTGGACTTCTATAAATAGTTCTTCGTTAATTTATGAATGACTCAATCATTTCTCAGCTTGATTCAACAAGTGTTGCATGAAGAATATTATATATATTCCACAATTTCATAATTAAAGGATGAATGGAAGAACTAAGTAATAGATAATAGACACATATTACACATCAGTAATAGTCAACAGTTTGTTGGCATAACACATTTCAGTCACCCTGGTTAGCGAAGACCTACAGCTTTAATAGACAAGCAAAACTTAGACTTTACACTGCAATTTCATAAGACATCAGTGATGTTGGGAAGATAATGATAATGCTTTTTTAAATCGTATGCCTTAAATGGAAGTGTTTTGTGGTCTCATAGTTAAGCGCAACACATTGTAAATAAGTACTTTCTATTCTCAATAGACATTTTGGCGGCAAAACAACCAGCGTAGTTTGTGTCGATACTAAATGCTAAGGACTTGGTGATATCGGTATTTTCAATGACATATATAACACAACCAAGTTTATGCAGCTAATAATACAATGCGGTTTACAGCTAGAAATAGTCGGAATAGCTGATTATCAAAGTCTTTATTCGAAATGTTGAACTGTGTCACACAAAGTCTCAAAACGACCTCAAGAACAGTGGTCAAACACCAGACGCTCCTCAGTGATCTTCTTTCAATAGCTGAACGGTGAGTATACTTTAAACAAATGAATGGAAATAAGGTTACACATAACTGTTCTTTTTAAAAATTCAATTCTTACCAGGATCAACTACCAACGGAGCATTTGGCCCAAGTAGAAGTGCAACAGCCCCAGCACCGCCGGTGGGACGTGCTGCTTTATTACCATAAACTGCTATATCAGCGGCAACTACCAACGCTAGGCGACCTTCATTAGGTTTATTTTCAAAAAATATCAACAAAGCACAGTAAGTGTGGTAATCGTTAAGAGTGAATCGCAAGCGACGATAGAAGTAGTGCAAATAAATATCTCACTCATAAAATATATGCGAAAAATCGGAAGTCGCAACAACAGGGTTACAGGAAATTTTCTCAAGAACACCATTTACATCTGTGATTAAACATGCATTATCCGACAGTATACTTATAACCATAATATTGTCTACTGCATTTTTCACAGACAACTGACTATCCATCCCACTATTATCTTTTTTTAAATATTCATCTCAACAGCTTTCTTTACAGTATCTTGTCAACAGATTACCATCTTTTGATGTGGTTGTGTTCACTGATCCGGACAATAAAACCGCGAAGCTTTCATTGTCTTTCTAGACAAAATCTGAAGTGCTTACTTCAATATGAAGCCTATGATAAAACAGTGACTTATTTAAGATAAATAAGTTAATAAAATGTGCATGTGGCAAATACAGCATCAGAAATATTAAAATTTGATGGTATGAGAGAGGAATAGTGAGTTTTCATCGTAGAATAACTTTATTTTATAAAAAGCACACAGTGGTACACTATTATTTACTTATTATGCCGTCACTACAACTTACTACTCATCAATCAATAATGCTGTATCACTGGGTATTTTTGTCTAAAAAACAAACCATTCTACGATAGAATTATACCTTACTACAGTGCCCAAATTGTATTCTTATATTAATAATAAGTCTTATCATATAGAATCAATTTAATACTACAAAACACCAAGTAATGAGGAATATAAGTACACTGATGTTGGTTAGGAATCCGGTCTTACGTGATTTCCAATCTTTCTCAATTCGCGACAATATAATCACCGACATTAGTGACGAGCTATGAGACGGTTCCGATAAAGCATGACGGACGCATTCCAGTAATAATGCAGTATTTATCAACAAGTTATTCTACATCTTAACAAAAAGCAACGCAACTTTATAAAAGAAATCATAACACAATAAATTTTGGAACTGAAAGATGACTATAACCTTTAATTATATATCTTATTTGTTCAGCTCACCATTGCAACTACTGGATTCAAGCCAGTTGAGTGCACTGAACAAGGCGGAGGTACCACCAAAACATGCGTTTTTAACGTCTACTCCTTCAACATCAAAATTTCCAGCTGTTTCAAATAATTCCATTAGCAAAGTCTTTGTAGATTTAGATTTATCTATTACTGTTTCTGTTCCAACCTGTAAACCGATTAAAACAGGTATCATTGTCGGTCAAATAGTAATGAAAAACGAGTAAACCTGTTCGTGAAACAATTATTAAGACAAAACTGTCAGAATGTAATAATCTTGCAAAGGCCCGAAGAAAAATTAATAACAACAAATTAGCATTTACTCCATATGTGAGCTTCAAAGCTTACAGTGATACACTATTGATAACTAGTGGGCGTTTCGAGTACAATTTACCGTTTATAATCATACCAATGTGTTCACACGACTTTCTACCCTGTTTTATGTAATGCTACTCCCTACTGTTTTAAATACGGTATCCCATATACATGTGGTTGACGTTGTATCAGTCTTCTGGTGTGTTGGTTGTTGATTTGACGAACAAAGAAATAGTAATTAACCTTAAAGCGGATTTCGTCATAAAAAAGAGCTTAAGAACCACTCAAAATCATAAGATAGTAAACAGATGCACTTTTAAAGTATAATTATATTTTAATAATTTACACACAATGATAAGTTTTGTTATTGGTAATATTGTGAGCAAAATTACTGCCCGTGTTCACACCACTTTATTTGATCTAATCCACAATGCTCAAACTTTTTACTGATATTAAGATGCACTTTTATTTTGGGACGTAAGCACGACTATTTTTTTGAACTCCCGACCGAAAGCTACTAACATGGTGCGGTGGTCAGGCTTGTATATCGCAATGACCCAACAAGCTACACTGGCTGGAACTATTATTCTTGAAGGTCTTACCATGCCAGGAAGATTGTTAGGATAGCGATTAGACTAAAAGCAGTTAGCGGCATAGTGTAGGATTTTCTACACTATGCTGAGGTCTGTGGGGAACAAGGATGCAACAGCAGTAAGGTGTTTCCGTCAGATGACCGGCATGCCACCTATACTGTCTCTCCGCTCTGGAGAGAGGAGGTTAGAAAAGGTCAACCCCAAAAATTCTACATCGTGACTCACCCTACGGTGGTCTGTAGCCGGCGGTAAGTTAGCAATACTTCCAGGTTTCCAATGGTTTTCTAATCGATGTCAGCTTATGATGAAATCGTGTAATCAATCAAATAAAATCACTGCAAACAACACTTGAACCTTATGCTCAAGTTAAATAGCCCAAAAATAGTGATACTTTTTTAGACCTATAACTACTGTATAAAAGCAGGATTACTAGTTGGTAGAATGTGACCTCATTAAGGTGTATTTTCTTACTCTAAATTTCATAATTTAGTAGTTCAAGTAAAATCACTCTATATTGTGTTACGTGTCAGGATGCCGTTGACATACATCTGCCAAATGCTCACGTTTATCAGTGAAATACATTTCAAAACTTCATGAAACTTATGTCCCAAATGATACTGAAATATGCGTTACTTAGTGTTGAAACTCTGGACTCTCGCGTCAGGTTTATTCATCTAAGACTAACCGCTAAAAAGAGATTAATAACACTTCTGAAAACAAAACGTACATGTACACATATAATCTGACTACAACTTACCTCAAGAAAACCAACTTTTCTCAAGTCAATATTAACACGTTTGATAAGGTTACTAACCACAGTTAGACATATCGAATTTATATCTTCCTGTATCGAACAAAATCCGAGAGATGTCTGACTTAATCCTTGAGTGTACTTCCCAATACATTCATCCGCCACTTCCAAATCATGTTGAGAAACAAAGTATCTTGGGAAAAAGACTTCCATCGCGATAATACCAAAGTCTGTAGTCTCCATTCTGAAATGTGTTAAATGATTTTGATTTCCTGTGTTGAAATAGTAATAAAATTAGATGTCATAATTAAACAAAATTTGAAAAATTTGAACAACGAAACTCTACCTTTTCTCTAAAATTCCTTTTGATGCGCAATAAATAATATCCAAATCAGGCGAATCGAGTCACGTAGATAAGATAACTTGAAATCTATGCAAAAACCGAAGTGTACAATATTCAGCTGCATTCTATGCTACGAAACACTACAACGTTACAATACCTTAGTGATTACGCAAGTGTCTTTTTCCAGTCAAACCTTAGGGATATGAGTAGCAGTAAAACTAGGTATGAAGAAAAGACTGTCCCGACATATCACTATTCATGAATCAACTGACTGACTATAAAACATGTGTAAGCCGCAAAAATTTTGAATCTCTTTTTTGAGGGTAAATTTATGAATTTGTCTTATTCAGCCCACGATGTGGAGGCAATGCAAATTATTGCAAGCCGCAGTTGGCCAGATATAAAAACCTGACGGTATACCATTGCTAGTCCAATTTGTAGGCCATTTGTATATGGAAGCAGTTAATTATTATTCTTATATTATTCAACTCTCAGAAACACTTTCGATGTCTGCGGTAGGTTAATGTGGATCGTGTCAGTAGATACAGCCTATTGGCTATCATACCATCAAACAAAATTCGAAAACTCAATGAACTTTTCTACAAGTTTAGAGGCTTGGTCTTTTTGCATTCTAAACGAATACCGCGTTTACAAAACTTTTATAAAGGCACCTCACTTCGACTACTCACGAATACTACGTACTATAACACCTTACACACTGTGGCACACTATATCAAAATATCGCTGCTGTCAAGGTCAATCTTTATCTCTCACAGGCTACAGTCAGTTTCAAGGTCATGATGGGTTCCTGTGTCGGCTGGTTATATGTTTTCGTGAATTCGATTTCCATTGAATTTTAAAGGTTTTTTTGCATGTTTTTCCCATTTTGCAGTGTGTAGATCAGTTTATGTCACTGAATACTACTATTAAGGTGAGTTTTAGCTTGAAGTTCCCAGTTTTTATGTTGATAGTCAAGGGTTATGGTGAACCTGCAATGATTCAGCCAAATAAGGTATACTTTTCTAATATGGTAACCTTATTAAATAAGTAAACTGCCTAACCTTTCCGCCATTGTTTGAGATTAAAACTAAGAGCTGGTTTCTTATCATGATTGAAAGTAAATCGAACCGACTGGGTTTGCTTATCCGCTCTGTTCCATCCCTCACACGACACATTAAGCTTGGACTAGTGCAAATAAACACTAGTATATATTTCAGTGCTAATATACCACTGGCCATGACCTTGTCAATTTACTTCATTTATGCTGACGTAGTACGCACAATTCCCACAAATCATTGAAGTAACAACTTAAAAAAGTAGATTAGTTACTACATACATATTTCTACATGTAATAATTCAGGACACATTAAATTTATAGAAATGGTAGTTGAATTATATTCGCCTAGTAACCAAAATTGCATACATCCTATTTTGGACTTAAAATAAATGCATCAAAATTATTGTTGATTTATATTCACTTTCTGGACATTCTCATACATCTCAATATACTTTAAACATCAACAATGCATCCAAATAGTGTGTGACTGTCACACTACACTCACACCAAAAAAATTATACGCCATTGTATTATGGTAAGGTAAACCCGAAATTTTACTGACTGTAAATTTCCGTGTCAAAATAAAGAGATTGGCACTTTAATTTATATTTTAGACCAATAGGAAGCCAGCTAGCCAACAGCCAATAAAAACTGCCTGTATCTATTTTCGTACTCAACAGCTATATGATTTCTTCTTGGCTTTTGAACCCTCCTGCTATGTCCTCTAATGTGTAAGCTTGTACATCTATATTATGTTGTAGATTTCTTCCTTCGTAAGTACCCATTACGGCAATCACACAAATTTGTACGTTCTTAATCATTAGAAACCTATCTATATGATTCATTTTGTCTCCATGAAACTGCATATTCCGTCTCAGAACAGCTGTCACCAAGCTAACAAGAGACTTATGCCACTTGCCATACTTTGCATGCTTTGATGAATGATCAGTGGTTAGAACGCTTGCCGATCATGCACATGGTCTGAGGTTCGATCCCCTGCCGACGCACTCCTGATATCTATGGTCGGCCTGCAAAATTTGGGCTACCGATATCATGCTGAAAATTCCATACTTGTATCAAAAAAACTGTGTGGAATCAAGCTGTAATCAAAAATGTAAAAATATATCTCATTAAGAAACATCATCTGTGATGGCAGGTAGGTTTGCCTTAAATCCTTCTTCAAAGGCTTCATTCAGCCTTTCGTTGTGAATCTCTTGACATGTGGCCTCATCGCATGACTTCTAGATGATGTTTGTGTGTAATTGTGGTATTCTACAGTGCTGAGTCATTAGCCGAATTGCTCATTGGTCGACTGTAGTGAAACCGTGTTTGACAGCTGAAACACTGTTCGCTGTCGATATGTCATATTTCGATTTGCTCCGTGCATGACCTGTTTAACTCACAATCTGTCTGTTCTGGGCGATTTCTTTAAGTTAAGGTCTCATTCAATCGCTCCGGAATGGTGCGACTTTACGTTTATTGAGACAGGGAGCTGCATAATTCCGGGATAGTTCTCATATGAGCTTAAGTCTCCCACTTCGAAAGTGTAAACCAGTACATCAAGTAAATTACACACCAACTTGATCGTGTGATTGGCAGTTGATTACTATGGTTGAGCCGAAAATTCCACAAACTACGTCAGTAAAGAATACATTATTACTTCTGATCGTGCTGTTGCTTTCTTCTGTCAACGAGAAGACGTAAAAGCCACATCTTGGATTGTTGCCCCTAACGAACAGGATACTAGTTCGAGTAAACTATTCCAGTGAACGTCCAGTCAATGTTCACTATCACTGACAGTAACTGATGACATTAGTGATCTCATGATTTGGTTGGTAATAGGGTCTCTTTTATTATCTTCCACTGGTTTCATATGCGTTGACATTTCCACTGATACCCACGTGGTTATTTGACATTCTGTCGTGTGGACTGTTCTAATTGCTCATTATTATAGATGCTTTGTATTTCCTAACGAGTGAAAAAGAGAAAAAAGTTGTTTATGCTGATGCCTCGCCTTACAACATCTTTATCGGAGTATTATAAAACTAGAATTTTCAAAATCAGCGTATGTGCAGTAACTTAACGGTCGTCCTTCAAGATGAGATAATTTTGACGTAGCCGGGTCAATCAACTTATTGTTGGATTGTTGAACTCCGTAAATGCATGAAATTATAGAAACAGCATGTATTTACATAATTCAAATCGCTTACGACGTTTGTACTGATTTTATCACTTCATTAACGGGGATTTATTGTAGCCAGACACACTTCTGTCTTATAAAATTATTCCTATTCGGTCAGTTTGGATTCCATTTAATGTGAAGTGCTTCTATTATGTTATTTTTTGTGATACCAAAGGTTTTTCTGAACAATTTCGCTGTTGTCGAAATCAAGTTTGCTGCCAGATTCTATAGCATGTAGACCTGGAATTGCCGATTTCTCAGGTTTTTATAGTCCAAATGGATTTCTTTTTAGTCGAATGTAGTCTCGACTGACTTAATAACCCGAAAATGAACTTCATTTAAAACAGGATTTTGCTAATTCTGCTTCAATTATTCTTCGATAAACTTGTCAGTCCTGGTGGTCGTTGAACGAGCGACTTATAGTTTGTTTATTAGAACGGATCTCCACGTTCTCGGCAGTCAACGATGGCACGGAGAAACGATTCAGAACTGTCAAGCTCTCGGATTAGAAGAGCACCAGAGTCAGGATCTGTTGGTTTGGAATCTCTGAGGCTACCACATTTACGCTTTCTGATCTTGACATTTCAAAAACGTCAATAAAACAATATCTCTGGATTTTTCGCTGATTGGGAAGTGCCAAATCTGTTGTATGTGACTGCAGTAAGGGTGTACTCTTTTGTTTCATCCTATGTGTTTTAAGTGTTGAACTTGAGCTGTCGACCATTTTTAGGCTTCTTGAGGGTTTTCGAACTCATCTTAGAGAGTATCTGCGTTAGATGAGTATCCCGACATTTACTTTGATTCTCACTCATTAATCCGGCAGATTGAGCTTGGTCACGCTTGCGAATGAGCTAAAACTACCTGACTTTCGATGCGTCCTTCTGGTGAAGTCCACTTTGCCAGGTTTATGTTCAACCACCAGTACACTCTGCCTACAATGTACAAATCACTGCGACGGTATAAGTCTGCGAAACATTCCTCGTTCTCATCAACTTTCAACTCATCATCATCTCTCGTCCTGTCACCTGCTCACAGCTCGACACCCGAAAAGCCCATTATAATTTTGATCTCGTCGTATGACTTGGGTCTCGGGGTCATCTCCAGCAACTCTCGTACTCTCTGTTTGGATTGTTTGTGGGTGATCAGCTTTGGGTAATTATGACTGATAATTTCACTCACTTCAGTTTGAATTGTGCTACCGTGATCACGGGGTGATGCTTTCCCATTTTCATGTGGGCCTCCAGCGCTGTTAGTAATGTTACGATACCACGCCCTCGTTGCCCTCCTCCTTATCATCTAAGCCGTGAGAGCAGGTTTCCGACTATTAATTTGACCACCGAAGTATCGACTCCTATTCTATCTGCTCATGCTCAGTGTTAAACCTCCTCATTTCTCCCGCAATCTAGGCATTCTTTCCAACCTTCAAAATGGGGGTGGACACCCCCTAATCTCATGCTTACTGCCGCCTATATCGAAAGAATTCGTGTCCGGATGTCTCTGACCAGTTGCAGTCATCCGCCTGTGAAATGAAAAATCTTTCTGATCAAAGTGGCGAATAAGCGTGTTTTTCTATACTTTGAAGTTTCGTCAGTTATGTTACTGTTCTCCATGGAAGGTGGTCTCCAAGCTCATTCTTAGACTTTCTTCTCCTCCGGCTCATAGACGGACATTAAGAAAGTCTGGTTATTCACTTACTGAGACTGAATCGACTAAATATTTAACTGTTCAGTTAACGATTTTGCGGCAGACAGCTTTTCTGGTTATTATTTCTAGACTCGCATTTTCAGTGTGCAGCATCAAATAGGGAGAATAAGTAATCTGAATGAAAGGTGACACTGAATCCGTCTTCAGCAGAGGTTAAAAGGCTTGCCGTTCCATCTACGAATTCTAGGATAATTCCTCTGATTTGTGACCTAGTTATATCCCTGTTACAAATTTCATATTAAAAATTTTAGTTGACGTAAAAGGCAAATGGGTAGGTAGCGGTGTTCTTCTTTATTTCTCACACTCCACTTTTTTCCCACAGCCTATCATTCCATTAACGGCCAATTTTCGGAAAATTATTAACATTAGCTGGCTGCCTCTGCACCTCTCTTACTGTTTTCTCTTTTCACATATACTACATTAGAGTCCTGCATATAAACAGCTGTGCTGCTTTCTACATTTGTATCAACTGAACGGAGTCTTGGAATCACAAGAACCTGCATTTGGCAGTTATTCAGAATAATGTTGGTAGATGTGATGAACAACGGAACAACCTCCATCGTGAAATATCCTTGTCATCAGAAAGTCGGTCCAAAAAATCAGCTATATGAAAATATACTGTAGAACTTAATACATTTTCAAACACTTTATAAGTAATTAACTGATAATGATTGTGAGTTCTGCACTCTGTCTTACTCTAGCACCTGTACATCGTATCTGTGCGTCAGTGGTACAGCAGTTAGAACGCTTGCCAACCATGCACATGGCCTGGGATTCAATCCCCGGCCGACGCACACCTTATACCAATGGTCGTCCTGCTAAATTTGAGCTACCGATATCGCATGCCGAAAATTCAACGGTTGTACCAAAATACGGTGTGGAATCAAGCTATAATAAAAATAAAATTAGAATAGCAACCATTTGTAGCTCCCGCGTGAAAATGACAGACTATAGATGCATTAGCGACCGAAAATTAGACTTAAAACAATGTCTTTTAACTTATTCGATTAAAAGTAAAAATTACAAACTACTTATATAGTTTCCCGTGTCTTTCCTCTTTTCAATATCCATGTCGTAAAACAGTGTCCAATCCAAGTTTGTAATTGCCTGTACAAACAGCAAGTCAATCATCCAAATGAATAATCAATGTGAACAAATTAATTGCTAAATGCTTGACTTTTTCGTGAGCAGTGCACCTTTATAATAAACTTAGACTGGACAGAGCGGAAAGTTTTTGTCTGTGATTGTTTCAGGCTTTGCACCAAGCATATTGCATGCAAACGTTTTTACTGGCATATGAGGTTTCGCAAATAGCTAATTCATCGGGTTTTATCAGATCGCAGGCACCTCTGTTTTCAACGACACCTCCCCACATCTCATCTTGAGATAACGGAGAGGTAGCAAGTGTCACTTTGTAATTTCGTCTAACATTAAGCTCAGTGCCCTTCTTAGTTATGTAACGTGATGACGCCGTAAGAGAAAACTCTTCAGGGCTGTTTAGCATATACATATTGAGACGTGTCGAGAATCTTTGTCCGAATATTATAAACAACTATACTTCCATCATAATAAAGGCTTTTGTATTTCCCAATGAATGAAAAACAAAACAGAGATGTTTTTACTGACGTTTCGCTGTTTAATGCTAATTGCTTTACCAAAGTATTCTATTTTTCACTCATTGGGAAATACAAAAACCTTTATTATGATGAATATCGTATAACCAGTAGCCAAATTTTTTCAAAATGCCAAAACTATACTTCCAGCCTAGATGTCAGAAATATGGCGATGTAAGCGTGTGTTTACCCACTCAAAAATGTCTATTGCTTTGTTACAGCATAATCTAAGTCGAATTAATTATCTTTCTTACACTTTGACCAAAACTACGCGCATCACAGCAGTGGGGATTCAAACTCCTACGACATTGTTGGCAGTGTCTTGGTGAATTAGGTGATCTCGAGCGTCACCCAAACAAAGGTGTTCTGCCATTGAGTAGGTATAGGCTCCCGCGTGGAAATCCCAGAAGGATAGCTCACCAGAGGGCAAGGACCCGGGTGAGCTCCCACTTCTTTTCACTGCGGGTTTGCCGTCCTTGGAATTCCTTGCGGGCAGATGTAGCTATGGTACCGTCTTTGGACGCATTTAAGCAAAGGCTGGACAACCATGCAGCGATACAAGGACTGCATCCAAATGGCCTATCTCCTTAAAATCGCATATACCAATCAGGGGTAGATAATTAAACTCGTCGTTTTACTTCTTTACATTCTCTCCCGTCTTACTCTCCTGACAACTTATTAATATTATAATTACTATTATTATTATTACTATTACCGATATATATATATATATTATTCTTCAAACTTAATGAGCTGACTGTTGTTACGTTTCCTATTTTCGTTTCTGTCTCTTAGTCTGAATAGTTTCACTAATTATATCTATTATTATTATTACTATCTCTTTTCTCTTGTCGACGATACCGAAGGACTAACCGGCGAAAGGATCAACCCCAATCATAGTAGTAACAGTCTTAACATACCTCATACTACAAACCACATTTAATTAATCCCAGCACTACTCCCTTTGGAGTCAACCAAAGCTACGACAGTCGAGTGGCGGGACAAGCTACGCAGAAGTTTACCGAAGATCAGGAACCTATACCTCACAATCAAGAAGCGAGCATAAAGAAATCAAATTGGTTTAAACAAGCTCGTTAAAACGATATTGGATATTGGAAGCATTACTAAGGCAGCACTTTTACGAACTATTCGCTACAGTTGGTTTGTTTTCAGACGTGTCTGGGGATGGTTCTCTTTTTTAAATGTGAACTTGTTCATCCTCCTTACATTATATATATGGGCGAAGATAAGCATGAAAACGACGAGCTCATACGTTGGGGATGGCCTGAAGACATCTGGTTTCACGTGGATGCCTTGTCATCTGCCCATGTTTATTTACGACTCAAAGAAGGGGAATCACTCGACGATGTTCCTGACGCAGTTATACAAGACTGCGCTCAATTAGTCAAGGAAAACAGTATTCAGGTGAGTCTTTTTTTTAACTTAGTGATATCCTTATGTACAGAATGGTCAACACATTTTGTGCAATTAAGTTAAAAGCAAACTGAGTAACCGCTGTTGGCCATTTTAGGGAATATGTTTACTGAAATTTCATCTATTTAATGCTTTTCAAGAAAATGAGGACGCCATGTGCTTGAGTGGCGAGTGGGGATATGGCTTTTCGATTTAAACACGGCTTTTAGCTAATGAGTCAAGGTTTCACTCTCCCACTTACTGTAGAGTGGGCAGCTTGGTAGTCCCATCATTCCCCACTTAGTAGGTATGGGTCATGTACTGGCACATGCTAATTTTGTCTCAGATGACTGGGGTTAGTAAGGATTCGACTACCACGTAGATGGAGCAGGCACGAGTAGAGGTCAGATTCTTGCATCGGGTGGTCAACGACTGGACTGCACTTAGTAGCGTTAGATACTTGTTTGGACGCTTTCAGTATGGAGGCGGATTCCTAAAATTTGTGTCCTACAGGGATTAAAACAGGCTCCCTCTGGTCGAATATTCATTAATGCCTCAGTCAGTAAAGGATAAGTGAAAAACAACCAAACCTGGTAACTGTAAGACCACTACTGTGGGTACAAAATTCTGCCTCTCCTGAGTAAATATGTAGTTGGCAAACCAGATCGAACTTCTAACAAGATGAATTTCAAATCAAATATCTGAATGCTTATGCTTAGTGCATTGACGTTGGTCACGAAATTAAAGGCATGGAGCCGGTACATTGAGCTGTTACACCTCGTTCAATACCAGATTAACAGATGTTCTTGTGTGACATATTGGAAGTTTTTTGTTGATGGTTTGCTTTTGTCATGCTTTGATAAAATTTTCCTCTCATCAACTTTGTTAACTAGCATGCTTCCGAAAAATGATCAGTGCAGTAAATAGCGTTCAAACAATCAGGACTTACTGGTATGTCTGTCAAACCTATCCTGTGAGAATCTTTTTGAGTGAGTGCATTTATTCGTACTTACTAGCTAAGGATGTGGAACTTCACATGAAGTATCTCACTCGATTCCCTACTCGTAGAAAAAGCTCATATTGAAATAAATAAAAATGATTGTAAGTTAGTGATCAAGGGGAGTAATCAATTGTAGCTTAATGAACACTCAAAGATAAACATTCTTTTTGTAACGACTTATCAGATTCTACAGTTAAATGTTTTTGAAAAGTCGTGGGAAATGTTAATAGAGTTCGACTATAGGAAGTCGGAAAAAAACATGAAATTATATATCAGAAAAAAGTTGATAAATTGCGAAATTAGATTGGGTTGTCTTGCGTAATCTAAAAATATAACCTGATGAATAGCATGAAAAAATAGTTACCATTGAAACTGTAAGTCCTAAAAATCAGGGTTATATATATATATACGAAGTATATCTTTGAGTTAGAATCTGGCTGAAGCCACGGAGTAGGCCGTTGTGGCCATTGAGAACTATTTCGAACTGCCTAACTGGCAATCTGTATTTATTGGTTCTGTGCATCCTTGTGATCTTTGTTGATTATTCTACACCCCTCTACGTGGTCCTGCATAGCAGTCAGAGACCACTAATTGGCACTATGTTTTCGTTTTACTACCCTTTACTGTAATTCCCTATTTATCGTTTTTCGTTGTGAAAGACGATGGCTTGTGATGGGTATTTCAGGTTCTATCCATCTCATTCGATGCAGCTTCCAAGTATCACCTAGTGACTTTCTCTCCCCACCTCATTATTACTGTTTGCCTGACACTAAAGTTTAAAGACAAGCACCTTTGATTTTACAGGGATAATCTTTACATATTCTAAAGCCAATTTTCAGGCGAGAACTTGGTGGAAGGGTAATGCTGCACCGGACACACCTCCTATGTTTGATAGCGGGATATCGCGCCTGTTCCAAAGATGATTTGTCGAACGCTAAACGAGCCTTTTGTATCGATGCTGAGACTGACAGTAATCAGTCTGCTCAGGCTGGTGCAACTTCCAAAGTAAAACGATCGACATATTCGAAGATTTCACTCCATATTTTGTGTAGAAAAAAATTTATTAGTGTTGGACCGCAGTGTTCAGGCGACAACCGCTTGAAGCTGGTCATATACGGTCTGTTAGGAGGCATCATATTGAGTTTTGTAGATACACTTAATCTTATTACGGGGTATGAACTGTAGTCAGCTTAATAGCTTTATGAGAGAGATATGAAGGGCAGTGTCTCACTAACTAAAGTGAGGTCATAATTATACATGCTTTTTAGAAAAGCCTTCCAAATAAATACTAGATTCGTTGAGTTACTAGTCTGTTACCAGTTGCATCAAAAACACTGGGTACTGTTCTGCTTCACAGAACTTGGTATTTCTAATGAGAAATCGACATGTGATATAGTTTCGGTTATGTGAAGTGCGTATTTACTCCCCCCCCCCCACTCCCTCGATTTACTGAAAAACGGTTGCACGTACTGCAAGCCAATGGTAACTGTGTTTATTGATTTTGAACTGCCTAACTGGACTACTCATTTGAATTATCCGTCACAGAAGGTTGGCCCTAAAACAGTTTATGGACATTTTGAAGGCCTTATAGGTAGACAGCTCAGATAGAGGAAAAGCATATTATCATATGTCATTGTTGTCTTCAATTGACGATGATGTCAATAATGGCTGATCAATTTCGCCATTTCATTTCCACTTTGTCATTAACGAGATTGTAGAGGCAGCCATGAAAAGCGTGGGTAGTGGTGGTTTAGATACGCTGCCTAAAGAATGTCTGTCTGTCTGGATTCAACATAGAACCATGGCACCGAAGTGCAGCAGTCTGAGTTGCCACGTTCCAAATAGCACACAAAGGTAGACAAAAAGATAAGTGAAGAGAATCAATAGAGTTTGACAAGTACGAGAGTGAAACAATGGGTAATGGTAGAAAGGAATATGAAAGATTACAGAGACTAAATACATCTGCGCTGTCATTGACAACGGTTTTGAGCCATGTCACCTATTGTCTCCAGCCATTGATTCCTAGAGTCCCGAGGGCCCCAACCCGGAAGTCTGCATCTTCCTACCTGACTCAATTTAACTGTCAAGGATTTCATGGATTGATGAGGCCATGTTTTTGTTTGGCTACCACTTACTCTTTTCCAACCTGCACCTATACCAGCTAGTAATGCCCGTCGGGCGAGGTGATGGTTAGGCATGCGCAGCACGTGACCTAGCCAACTCAATCTATGCAACTTTATAGCCTCGTCGATTGATTTTCCCTGTTTGTCCAATACTCTACGCCTAACGTCAGCATTACTTACCTTATTATACCAATTAACGTGAGAAAGAGATCGCAGACATCTATGATCAAAAACAGTCAACCTTTTCATGTCTTCAACTCGTATTGGCCATGTTTCAGAGCCATAGAGAAGGACGGAGCGAAGTGCTGAGCAGTACACACGTTCCTTGGTTGAAAGCCGGATGTCACGCCTACGTCAGAGGTGGTGTAAGTCAGCAAAAGCACCTCGAGCTTTTTGGATTCGTGGTGAGATTTCGTCGCCAATCAGTCCGTTGGTGCTGATGCAACTTCCCAAATAGGTGAAGTGGTCAACATGTTCTATCACTTCACTCCCTATCACTAAGCTAGGAGTTGACGTAGTCCAGTCCTCTAGCAGCATCTTACATTTTACAGGGGCGAATCGCATGCCAAACATACGAAGATTGCTGCTCAAGGTGTTCAGAAGACTCTGCTGGATTCTGTCAGCATCCTCCCCTAACAGGACTATGTTATCTGCATATTCTAAGTCCATAAGACTATTCCCTGGTAACAAGTCGATTCCTAAGTCATTACTTTCAGTTAAGGATACTTCCATCAGGATATCTATGATGAAGTTAAACAGAAATGGGGAAAGTGGACATCCCTATCGGACACCACTGGTTGTTATCAATTCAGATGACAATTCCCCATAAGCCCTTACACGACTACGTGAGTTTGAATGGAGTGCGTTGATTAGTGCAATGTAATTTCTTGGCGCTCCCTTCACAGTCAAACATTGCCATAGTACCTTTCGATCCACAGAGTCGAAGGCCGCCTTCAAGTCAAGAAATATGGCAATTGTTGAACACCGAAAAGTGTGTCTATGTTCTAGAATCTGTCGAAGAGTGGAGATATGATCTATGCACCATCTACCTGGTCTAAAGCCTGCTTGATTTTCCCTCATTTGTTCCTCCCGAGTTCTGCTTAGTCTATGCTACATGGGATGTTGCATATGCTGATATCACCTGTTTTGAGACAGCACAGATTACTCTAAGTGCACTTATTCAACTAGAGTTCAATATATATGTATGATGTTTGCACACTTTAAATGTAAAGTACTGGTGTGAAATCAATGGGAGGTGTACGCAGTTACTCTCACAAGTGAACTGTTGAAGGAACTATGGAAGATTGTACTACTCAGTATTTGTGCGAATTCCGGCATGGATATGACAAATGAAATTTGCAGTTCTGTGTAGAAAAACGATCACGCGCCCATCTGGTCCATTAACGGCACCACCATGTTAGACTAAATAAACGAAGCTGCACAACTGAGAATGGTTTCTCGTCATATCACCAAGTCTGAAATCATTAGCTTCTATCTTGTTTATTTATTGGATGGTAAACTGCCCCAAATAATAATATTATTCATCAAAGAATATAAATGGGTGGGAATTGGGACTGCGTGGGCATGATAAAATATATGTAGACAATACTAATCAGTTGTCGGTGGCACAGCGGTTAGGACGCTCGCCGACCAAACGCATGGTCCGGGGTTCTATCCCCTGCCAACGCACTCCTTTACCTCACTAAGCCAGTATTAAAAAGCTGGTAAAGAGGAAAGGTTGGGTATGAGGCTAGCGACCACATGCTGTGAAAATAAACAATGCTACAGAAACTTCAAGCCGGTTATCATTACCTTACCTTGGATACAGGCGCTTTCATAATGTATAGCATTTATTACTAGAATTTTTATCTAAATTGTCTGTTTCACATTTGTTTACAGGGAAGCAAACTTAATGATGTTACTGTAGTGTACACAAAATGGGAGAACTTGAAAAAAACTAACGATATGGATGTTGGCCAAGTTGGTTTCCACAACAATAAAGCAGTTCGAAAAATTGTAGTTGAAAAACGAATCGGAGATATTATCAAACGACTCAACAAGACAAAAGAGCAACGTCAACAGCTTGACTTACGTGGCGAGCGGGAAGAACGAGATAATCGTATGAGAAACAAAGAGAAAGCTGCCCTGGCTGCGCGTAAAAAAGCTGAAGAGGAAGCTCAAAAAGCACGCTTAGCTGAAGCACAAAAACGGTCTTACGACCGATTATTTGTTGAGAGCAAGATGAGAACGAACGAAGATGGCTACGACTCAGATGATTTCATGTGAATAATAAACTTGCAATTACTTCTCAATGCTGAAAAATCCTTCTGCTGATATTTTATTTAGTTTTATATACATTCAGCTAAATGCTCGTGACTGTTAGGCACCGTACACGTACACAAGAAAGTTTGTTTGTTTAAGGTCATTCGTCTATTAAAAGGTTTACAAACTGACATATGTTTTTCATATGAAACTTTCTTGAGTCTTTTATTTATCAACTAAAGTAACTTAATCTTTCGGATGTGTACAGAGAGTTTTCGAATGGTTAATTACTTGAAAATGTCTACGTTTGTGTAAACGGGATTTTCTGTATAGATGTCGGTATCGACTGTTATTTCTTCCACCAACACATGCCTACATATTCCTGAACTTATGTAAAATTATATGAGCAGTTGTACAGAATGTTCATAAAGTCTTTTGAATTTAATATAAATCACGGGAAGGTGGATTACTTATGTGAGTTATTGCAAAAATTGATATATTTGATATCAGTTACATTCTTCTGTGGTTTCATAGCAGCTAAGTGTTACCGATATGTGTTTACGTTAATGCCACTGAAGTACGGAAGACATTTTTCAGAGGATACGATGTGACCAGTGAGTGAAGCTTAGATACTCGAAACGTATTTTCATGTACCAGCCTCAAGGTCACATTTCTTATGTGAGGACTTGTGATACTAGATATGATGGAGAAGATTTGTAGCTCAGGTGGATGGCTTTGATGTAGTTGTGTTCTCTGAGCTGGATGGTTCATTTACGAAGCTTTCATTGTACTATTAGGTAAAATCTTCAGCGCATACTTTAATTTAAAGTGAGCGTTTAGATTTCTCCATGAGTTTATTAGTCATATCTCCTGTGGACCTTGAACGTGGTTGGTTGTTTTTGTGTGTGTTTCACATCCTCTAGGCTACTAGTATTGATACTGATTGTTTCCTTGACCTGAAGTTTGACCCTTTATGTGTGCGATTTCCTTCTTATCAATTGGTATGTTTTGCTATGTTGATGTGCCTATTGATTGACGATTCACTGGAATACCAGGTTTCTTAGAATTTAATATTTGAACGTTGTCCCAGTTGAATTGATGTCCTTGGTTGTCTGTATGCAGCGATATGAGGGAGTGGATGTCATGTCATTTGATGGCTAGTTTATGTTCATAGATACGAAGACGAAAGGGACATCCACTTTGGCCAACGTAGTGTGGCCCTCTTGCATAACGTTTGTATACAACTTTTGTGTGTTATTGGATTGTTGCTGTTAGAACCGACTATTTGATCTGTGTGGGTTGAGTTACTAATTTTCTTGTGGTTGTTCGCTTGACTAAGACGTCCAAAAAACCATCCAGCACAGAGAACACAACTACATCATAAGACTTATGATACAATCCAGTAGCCCAGGTTGAAGTAGGTAGATAGTAGTTCGAACTGGGAACCCATTGGCTGAAAGTTGGGCACTTAATAAAAAGAGTACAATAGTTGAAATATTATCGGCTTCTTACTCAATAGGCCTGAGATAAATATGAACTGACATAGTACAAGCTTAGAGATACTTTTACTGTATGGCATGAGATTCATTAGAATAACTTTACTTGGTAAAACCCCCTCAAAGTTCTCTGTAGATAATTTAGTTGGCTGTAAGAAATCCAGTAGCATCTTTGTATCTTAATTAATGAATGTCTGAGTTCATTTCGGTAAAGCATGTATACCCTCCCCTGGAAGGAATACGGAAAAATAATAGTCTTTGATACGTTTTGTAATCTAGCCTTATGCATTCAGTAAATACAATCTGATTTAAGCTGTTTAGTTCACTGCTGAAAGTAAAACATATGATTTTAATATTCAAATAGAAAAGTTTAGACAAAGACAAAAGCGTTTCGACGATATTTTCAGAATGGACAACGGTGATAGTTTCCTACAACACTATTCAGATAACATAGGGAGGGACATTATCTCTTCTGACAACCGCTGAATTCAAACAATGGATAAAAATATATCAACTTGTTTTAAGCTATCCATGGAGAGAACTGGTTGAAAATTGTCACTGAAATACGTGCGTGTATTTCAACTATAAAGTAATCCGTATATGGGCATGCCTAAGAGAAATTCAGAAATAAGGAGTTGCAGAGGTATTGTCCCGGCAAAAAGGATAGGGTCTTTAATGAGATAACTGAATACATCTAGATATTATAATGATGCTCATTTTGAGGAGTCCTGATGCCACAATGAATCTCATATAGAAGCAGTCTTTGAGGGTGTTGATAACCTCCAACCAAACTTTAGTGAATGCTAGTGCGCTTCCGTAGACTAATCCTTACTGATACAAGAAGACTAACATAACATACATAGTATAGCTGAAAGTCATCACAACGATTGCGAACAGTGGTGGGCATCAAAAGCAGAAGTGTATTGGTTGTGGGTGTTACCCGTCAACTATTTAGGTCCACTAGAACAACAGGTCTTAAAAGATGTACGACAGGTGAAGTTTTCTCTGAGAATGATAGAATTTCAATAGATTCTTAGGACATGCGGTTTGAACAGCCACACTGTTATTCTCTACCACCGAAACTCAAAAGAATGAGAACAGTACTGGTAGATTTGAGTGGTGTATGACTACCTGTCTTGACAAATCTCTAGTATATAGTTTTACACATTTTTGCTTGCCTTGCTGATTACTTATCGTGATCTGAATGATTTTGGTTTCCAAAGGAAACTTTGATGAAATTTCACCTCGAATTTTGCATATTGCTAATTAATTTGAAAATTGTGAATTTCACTAAACAAGATGGTCTTCAAAGACTAACGAAAAGGCATACTTACCAATGCATAAAAAGCCATTTAAACTGCGACAAAAAAGGCAAATTCAAGCCTAGCGTAAGTTAATACAACCGAATAAAACCTTATAAAGAATTTTCAAGTGAAGAGACCCCCCAACCAGTCATGTACCTTAGAAATGATGTGACAAGGTTTTTATTCCGGTGTCTGCGGAATCAGTTTGTTATTAGGCAAAACTATCGTAGATTTAGAGTACAAAGGTAATGAAAACAAAATCAGTGAAACAATTTCACAGGTAATTCAGCACTGTCGAATGGAATTTAACACAACACGACCAGTAAAAAGTTAATATTATTCGAGAGAAAGTGTCTCAGCTATTACAATCATCAAGTTGCACTACATATAACAAAAACACTGCTGTGCAAATTTCAACACAAAAATATGACTCCTCTACCTACTGAAAGATCTCATCGACGATATTTAAGTGATTACAGCATGAAACCTACGTAACCGAACAAAATTCCAAAAGAAATAAATAAGCAACCTAAAATAGGAAAACAAACTCAAAAAGATAACGCGCCGATAGGAAAACAAAACCGGGAAACTCGAAATACCTATAAATTTTTTAACAGGAAATTAAAGAATATAAAAGTCAGAAAAAAAGAATTGAAATCCCGAAATAACTTAATGAGCTAATTTACACAGCCGAATTTAGTCCGTCGGCCCACCTCAATTCGCACAGTAAGTCAACATGAAGTAGACAGTCGATTATATGTAGGGAAGAAGACCGAGTGAATCAACTGTAGATTGTCATCTCTGAAATCGAAGAGTACAGGATGAATGCACGCCTGTCACACAAGGTGTTCCCTCGTTGTATATTTCAATCAGTGTGCCAATATCCAAATCAATTCAATAACTCACAGTTTATAACCGTCAACAATATAACTCGACAAAGAAATAACGTAGACGGGATATCACAATTCCAAAGTCACTCACTTCCATTAGACACCAATTTAGGTTGTCTGACCTGGGAAATCCATTCACGACTGTATCACGAAGGCAGTTAGCTTTCGACATATTCTAACATTCATACTGTATAAAACTGAAGATAAATTCAGCCACTGTTGATTCTCCTCACACGATAGGTTTCATAGACACATCAACGAGTTAGTTGAGACTCTTTCGACACTCTCCATTGCATCGGTTGTCTTTCCGAAGCGGATCAATTACCAGAAATAAATCGATGAGGTGAAGAGTTTATCAAAGTACGACAAAAGCAAACAGTCAACAACAGCCCCTTAAATCTATGTTCAACAGTGTCTAGCATTCAATTAGATATGTGCGTCGGTGGCACAGTGGTTAGGACTCTTGCCGACCATTCACATGGTCCGAGGTTCGATTCCCTGCCAATGCACACCTGATATCTATGGTCGACCTGCAAAATTTGGGCTACCGATATCAAATGCTGAAAATTCCATACTTGTACCAAAAATACAGTGTGGAATCAAGCTTAAATCAAAAATAAAAAAGCATTCAATTAGATACGACACACCTCGACGTACTATCTCGATGCCTTAAATTTTGCCATCCACCTCACTGTACTAATCATATACATCCAGATATTCAATTCACAGCCTGTATCGTCAAGCGACCAACCTATTCGCGTCATCCACTCTCGAAGTAGAACGCTTCAAATCCAACCTAGTGAGCGCACCCTTATCCTCAAATCAGAGCGCCAGATGTAACTCTACACGTACTTCACTGAGGATTACAGAAACGTTGTTCAGAATCAATGATTGCAGACTTTTGCCGACACAGGTCAAAAGCCTTGTCAACGCCGCTGATGCAATATTCACTCATCATCTTCATCCACCAATCTACACTTATTTATTTAGTTATTCATTCGTTCAGTTGTCTATTCTTTTTCGCCATTGTAGTTTCATTCAATCACATCACATTGCTTTTCTCTTCCGTCTAGGCGTGCATTCGTGACATGTGTCAACTTAAAATAATTCATTCTCGTGTAAACTTCTAACCCCTCACTCAAGACAGTTAGTCAGTCAATCTGCCGGTGAGTCAGCCCCCATTATCTGATCTCTGGCCATCCTGTCCAGATTGACTAGCCACACGACTATTGTACTAGCCTAGACACTCGACTTGTGCATTCACTTCCATCCAACTACTACTACGACTACGAGATATTTATCGAAAGGCACTTGATTGAGGTCAGTCATTTCATGATAGAACGCATGCACAGTTGCATCCAGACTGAAATTTGTCAGTGCAAACGCATAAATGACTAAGAGCCGATGTTTCTCTCGCCAATTACCCATTACCCTAATCGAGCTTTCTCGTCAAGCAGCACGCAAACATCTGCGCAGTGGAATAATGCACCTTCAGCTCTAATGTTTGGTGCGACACTGACACCGACACCAGCACCGTTAGACGGTGATACCTCCAAAGCCTCAGGATGGTCGGGGGTGGGTGCCTTGCGCTGCGGGTTGGCCACCCCTCCGCACACCTCTTGAAATGCTCCCATATGACCGGGCGTCTTACATAGCCTCTCCTGAGGAAGTCCTACTCACTGCCTTCACGTGGCGGAGGTGTTTCTCACCAAAGTGAGAGGGCAAAAGCGGATGCCCGGCGCTCTCCACCGGGTTGACTGCCCATTGGATGACGGTCTAGGGGAGATGGCTAAACCCTGATTCCAAACCTCCAACGACTGGCGTATGAAGCTCACTGGAGTTCACCGGCAGACGTATGGACAAAGGGCTTGTTGGATGTCCTGGATGTCTGGCCCCATTCAAAAAGGCGTATGAACCGAACTCCGGTCACCGGCTGCCAATGGATAGTGGACTCCTTACTCCACTCCTACTGCCTTGTAGGTCACACTTGGCTGTGTAAAGGCTAGAGCTGCACTCTCAAACAAAAGGCCGAGCGATTCTGGGGACATCACTCGTACCAAATTCCCAAGAAACTTAATGAACTCTCTTACAAATTGCCGCGCCTGAGCAGCGATGATTCGAGACGTTCATGAAGCCGGCTGATCCTCCCGTAGGAGATAGCCGAAGTAAAGTAAAGTAAGTAAGTAAACCAGATAGGGCCAACATCAATGCCATAAGATCCCCGGATAAGCCCACATGAAATATACATACCTTCTCTTTCCACATCATCATATCTCACTTCGTCCATCAACTTTCACTATGATTAGCGAGAATTATTCTCAGTTTCAGTATCGACGCATAAACCAACACGAAATTTGAAATACTCATTTTTTTCAGACAACAAATAGTACATGTGTACTGCTACAAGACTCCTACACCAAGAAAACAGAAACACTAGAATTAGACTAACAGCAGTGGATATCCTATGAAGGATAAGGTCGAGTAAATGTGTGCCACTTATTCCCACCTTACTCTTGTTATTCAAGACAAAAATACACTAACCAGCTAATTTAACTAGT
This sequence comes from Trichobilharzia regenti, assembly GCA_944472135.2. Classification (NCBI taxonomy): domain Eukaryota; kingdom Metazoa; phylum Platyhelminthes; class Trematoda; order Strigeidida; family Schistosomatidae; genus Trichobilharzia; species Trichobilharzia regenti. The sequence continues at coordinate 38,443,089 of OX235270.1, forward strand.
TGAATTTAGTTCATCGGCTGAACTCAATTCGCACACTGAATTTCGGATTTATGTGTAGGATATGTGTTTCGTAATATTCTAGGCATCCTACTTTAGTGGGTGTAGCCGTCAGCAATTTGTTTTCGCGTTTTTAATATCTTCGGCATTTGAGATTTCACTTTTTTGGTAGGAGAGTTTGTGTTGTTATTTAGTTAGTCTTCCGAGTTTCTGTTAGAAGAATATTTCTCGATTCGCGTTAACTTAATCGCATCTTAGGGTTTCTAAGGGTGCGTGTATTAGGGAAATAATAGTTGCGTCAGGATCCTCTCGTTGTAGTTAAGAATACTCCTCCCAGTAACTGCTTATGCTTTTCAATCAATCTTTCCTGTGACTTCATGCATTGGAATAACTGACTATTTTAAAGTGAGTAGAGTTCCTGGCTGCCAACACTTATTTAGACTGCCAATTTTTGAAACACCAACTCCTGTTGATTGATTCCAGTTTATAATCACACCAATGTATTTGATAGTCGAGTACACTGCATTCGACGGAATTTCTAGCCTGTACACTACAAATATGAATACCACTCTGAATCCCACACAATTAAGAATCTTATGGATATTTCTTTATCCTGTGATAACACTGCGGCCTTAATTGTAGCACACTTAAGCGGTACTCACACTCGATAATATTATCCGCGATGTTTTGTGCTCAATATACTTTAAAAAAAGAATAAATACTCGAGAAATATTTTAACACGCTTCAGTTACAAAACTACGCAAGACTAATCTCTTCAAGATCACCATTTTAAACAAATCAATAAGTTCAGCATAATGAGCAGACTTTGTATTATTATACATCTGTGTACAGCTTACGGCGTTTATTTACTGAAGAATCATTAGGGGTAGTGGTTTTCTTGTCCTTCTTGATACCAGATTTTACTCGTTCAAACCCTCGTTTTCGATGTCCAGTCAAGGCTGTTCGGATGGTTGGTCCTGGTCTTAGATTTTCCAATTCTGAAGATTTGCCTACGTGAACACGGCCGATTCGGCTGCCGAAAACATCAACATGTTTATTCTTGGTCACCTTGTTGCCTTTCATAATTTCAGCTGGTATGCGATGGGCTCGTTTCCATTTGTCCTGAAATGAGAATTGTTGACTAGCATTATAATTACTAAATTAACCATACGTAGTATAATAAGAACTAAAAAATTAGCGAGACTGACACAGCTTATGCACGTACAGTACTTCCAAATAGGTCCTTTAAATAAAAACACTGCATTTGCACTTTTATCATTTCTTGAAACCGCAATTACAAAAAAATTACATTTTTCAACAACGTGTTGTGTTTGAACACAGTTCCCTCAAAGGGTGCTTTCTCACGTTTCAGAAAATGAGCCACACTTAAGGTGTAAGCGCTGATAATACTACCCAGTTGACCAGACTGAGGTAGGTGAATTGGGATTAGAACTAGGGACCCAATAGTTGAAAGCCACACGCCTCAACATTTCAACACTGTAAGATGTTTCATTGTCAAGATACATTTTAAGATGCACGATGTAAACATACGAAATAAATTGTCATTTCACTTGAAATATAATAGTGAACCCGATAAAAATCCACTAATATTAAAATGTTTTCAAAAAGCAGCCTACACTGAACTCTGAGCTTCATTGGTGATGATTATCAATTAGGTTAGTTTGTGAAAATACGAAGACAAATTTATGTGTTTCCTGCCCATATGAAATTCATCTGTCTCAAGGAACTATTTATAATTCACACCAACAACCTTACATAACAATCATATCCTAACCCATCTTACTAACGATCGGGGGTACTCACTTTTAAAATACCATTAAGATCTGTCACTTTCCTAGCTAGTTAAATATTCTGCAGACGACATGAAATAGACTTAATATCAACACCGTGATTATGTTGGGATTACCTCGGCGGTAATTTAACTTCAAAGAGATCTCATTTCAGTCTTGAGTATATAAAACTGCTTAACTCAGTCATTTTTCTGAATGATAACCCAACAACCAAACATTTGATTTATCTCTTAGCTAAAATTATCAAAATATTTACGATCTCAGAAACCTCTATATTTTGAGTTGAACATCTCGCTTTTTCGATGGTTTTTGTCAGTGCATGGTTAGTAAAACTGTACCTAACTTTAAAAAAACCAGTCATTTATCAGCACCGCTAATACAACTTATCTGCAATTGCTTTCCATGTTGGAGGTTGAGTGGAATTATGATAAACTTACACCAGAGTCGACTTTTTTGGATTCATAAAGCATTTTTGCAACTGTCGCTATGTGTAAACCACAGCCACTACATTATAACATGATAGTAAACATAATCAATAGGCGTTACCATTGATTCTACTGAAGACAGAGTAGGACAAGATAAAAGACAGTGGTGTATTACAATTTTCAACTTGAAGGTGAGTTTACGGAAGTTCCTAATATAATGTTTGTGAATTATTTTTAAGATGTAGACCGACGTAGGCAGAATCAGGGTAGCACACTGTCTCCTGTGGAAATGAGGTTTATAGTGATGACAGTCGTCTGTTGATCAGTGCCAACGTCTTGCTTTTTATTCGTCTACATAAACGGACCTGTACGTGACTGTCGTAAGATTATGTAACACTACTCTTAAACCAATTGGCAAGTCACTGGTAGTTTCAGTAGTCTAATAACTTCTGTACTGCACTTGCACATCCAAACCAGCAAACACAATACAAATCAAGGTATCAAACGAGAATATCAGAATACACGTATTTCCTGTATGATTATTACAAGATAATCCTTACCGTCTCAAATAAACTACATGTTTTTCGTTACACACGTTTTCAGTGCTTGTTGTATGTCTGTTTCCGAAACTGTAACGGCTTAGTTCGGGACACTTGCTGTTTGATTTGAGAATAAAGATGGAACTTCAATGCCTATTAAGCAGTACAACAGAGTCCTTGATTACTGAGACTTTCCACTGTAGTTAAGAAGAACAGTGTAATTTTTGTCCCAGACATTAACTTTAAAACCGAATCTATAGGGCTACTACAAACGTTTATTCAGTCTTCATATATTCTTAGCGTAGCGTATCCCTTCACCAACCTAGTCAGTTAAATACCTTTGATTTCGCCTAAATATTTCCAAAGCTATTCATATCTATGGCATGGGAAACAGGATAGCTATAAAACTGTTGGTCTATCTGATATAATTTGAAAATAGTGGAAGTTTTAAATGTAATTCAGACTGTAGCTGTCATTAAACGGCTTCTCTGTACAACGAACCAAATAGTAAGCTATGGTAATAGATCTAGAAGACGATGACGAAGAATGTTCTGAAAAAACCAAGGAAAGTGCCCAATATTCAACTGACAATAAAATGAAAATATGTGTCCGGGTAGTCGACACTCCGCAGCTTTACATACCGTGGAAGTTAATTGCCTTTTGTTGTAACTAAAAGAGGTAACTATTTGCTTTCAAATTACTGTGGAGTTTGTGGGACTTGTCATGCAACTTGCAACATGTTCGTTGAGAGAATCTATGATTTAGTTAGTACGGATAACATTTGTGCTCTACTTCAGTCCTTAAGGCCTTGTTGTCCTTCAGTTTTGCTTTTGGCAATGTAGGCTTGCTGGTGGATCAAAACAACTGTTGTGGCGATGACTGTCATCAGACTTATCGTAACAGCTTATATCTATGGGAAAGTACGCACGGAAACAATGGTCCTCACCAGTAAAACTTGCTGTCATTGCAATATCTAAGAGACCAGTGTTGACACTATGAGCCCTAAGTGATGACATTTGTTCCTAGAAGGCTGAATCTGCAAATGATTTTGAACATAAATCAGGCCTTAAGACTAGAGCTAACTCACGAAGTTTAAAAGATAAGAATATATTCAAGTTCTGGTCACTTACTTCAGACGGTAGGCTGATACGCCGCAACTCGAAATTAATCATTGGAGTGGCATCTTCCAGGTACACGTGGAGCATTTTCCCATCCGGAGTTTTCAGAGGAGCAACACTGGGATCATACGGTAACGGATCTTGTGAATTCAGTATGTTTTGTGCCATACTGATCTTCCGCACTCGAAGACAAAGGCTGTTTTCTGAAGTTAATATAAAGTGAAATTGGTGCTCAACACCTAATGTCCTTATTTTTTCAACTGTTGGGCCTTTAAAAAGATCTAAAAGTGAAATCATTTATCGAAAGAATACACAAACCTATTAACAATGACTTCAAAGTCATATGTTTCTTCTCGACGTTGAACAACTCACCAGAAAATAATAGCATAGGCTTAGCACCGAAGATCAGAGTTTTATCCTACCAGATATCGAAGCAGTTAGTTGCAACCCACCTTACAGTCAGACAAAGGCTGGTACATTTTTATTCCGAGTTCAAACATATCCAGCAGTTCGCCATCATGCAACCTTCCAAAAACAATGTTGTGTGGCCTTTTCTTAGAATGCATACCAATAACAAACATAGAACAGTCGAACTTGTTACACATCTTTTCCTACACGAAGGATTATGTTAATGCAACCACTTACGACAAATGACATATCTTCGAACGGAAGAACTTTGTTTTTCCACTTTAAGCGGTAGACAAGTGGCTGTTTTATGGCACACTACATATGTAAGAATTATAATACATGACTTACCAGATCATTGAGAAACGTGGTAACCACCTCACTAGTGTGGCTGCCTTTTATAACTAATGTGCACTTGTCATTTTCTACTAACTTAGGAGCCCTACGCTCCAAAATCCTTTTCCCTTTTTGAGTTTTTGGTTTCCTAGCGCGATAATAAAATAAATTACCGTTACCTAATGTCTGACATCACAACCATGTTCACGTTAAAAAATATGACCTTCTACGACAGACAAAAACAACTGTTGACACTAGCAACTGTACAGTTTTCTGAAGTCAAAAATATCATTATTAATGGAAACATACATCCAATAACAAGTGCGAATAAGTGCAAGTGCAGGATAATGTATAGTCCACACACGAGTTAGACAAGCAACGCAACTTTTGTATTGAGAGCCAATTTTCACCCTGAAACATCGAACTCCGTTTAGAGAAAACATTAAATGTGCATTTTTATTCTGAAAGGATGAAGATAAAGACTGTCACGGTGTATTTTCGAGCATAGTATGGGTTTTGGCGTTCGAGTCTACAGAGGTATTATAAGCTTATGTTCTAATGAAAATGAGAGATATTTTATTAGGTTGAGGAAATTAATATATTCCCGTATTATGTTAGCATTATTGAGTTAAAGCTTTTTGATATCTAAGATGAATGGTTACAAAAAAGGTGTGTACTTGGAGAAGTTATACGTCGCAACGTGTTCAATTCTTGTTTCGGAGCCCTAAGTGTTTGACATTTGTGATTGGCTTTTAATTTTCAGTTTCTTAATTGAACATGGGAAGCGGTCAGTGTTGCGGTGATTATTCCGCGAAATTCAGGCTTCTGATGGAGAATAAAACTACTGATTAAAGTTAAGTACCTCTTCTAAGGAGTTAAATGAAATGTGTAGACTTTTTATTTTCCTCGGGGATGAATGTAATCGTTCGTGAAAAATCGAAGAAATAATATAATAGATGAGACAAGTGACCGAATTTTCCAGTAATGCCGTCCATTCTGACGAAGTTAATAGTAAGAATCTCTCAGCTGAAGATTGACAGGAGGTGAATTCACACTCACATGAAATGTTGGAACACCATAACTGCTTACAGAATCAAGGACATCAGCTTATTATTATATCAGGACAAGGAGAATACTATGGATGGTCCCCCTAAAATGTAACGCCGCTTACAATTAGTATTGCCTTCCTGTCGAAAAGTGGCTTGCAGCTGCATCCTACCACCAGTATACCTGTTGCGTGAGTCATATCATTCCTATTAATCATTCGTTTTCGGATGGCCAAGGTATCTTGTGCTCGTTCAGGAATCGTCTCTAGCTAAGAAGGATAAGAGTTGAACTCATGACCTTTATTCCGACTATTTATTATTAGACCCCCTATCTAGAGAAAGACACCGTTATGTTAAGGCTAAAATGTTTAAGTATATGCTGTTAATGTATGCCATCATCCGTGATGCGACAGTCGGGGGAAATAAACACGACATCAAGCTTCCTTTCAAACCATAGTAATGCTATGAGTTGTTCATAAGAAACTTCACCAAAGAAAATACTTCAAAAAGATAAAAGGGGGTGTTACTTCAGTTTCTACAAATACATTTTTCAGATGCGTGAACCGTCTATCTCGTCATTTTCTTAGTGTTATGGTTGTCAGAAGGAACAACGTAGATGACAGTGAAAGTCACAGAAGTATACTGTGGTGACGACAGAATAAGAAGAGAGAATGCCAGAAAAGATAGGTAGTACTTAACTTTTTCATTACTTTTTAACTGCAATGGCTTCAAAATACTCCTTATTCGCTTATTTGCGGAGGTCCGGCGACATCTGTCAGCCTTGTCAAAACAACTCAGCCTCGCCAAAATGATTATGACGAATAGTTTTGTATAGACCTTTTCTTTGTTGTTATTTTTCATTAAATATACACATCCTGATTACTTTACTTTTCCTATTGCACTTGAGCAAGAATAAATTTGTCATCGTGACGACATGGAGGCTTGCTTTAACAACAAGACCCGAGAAAGCAACTGGTGGCATAATTCAATGTGGGTGAAATATTCCTACGATTGCTACGACTCCATCTACTTAGTTTTTCGTCTTATACAGTCTCCATTTTCCATTAGACATAAACGCCTGTAATCATACCTACTAACATCACGCTTCAACTGCATTTAAATAGGCCTAATCTGTGAAAAAATCACACTCTACTACTATGTCCAAGACCTATTCCTACATTCTGAATACGTGCGTAAGATGATTTTGTTGCTGATCCTCACAGATTCACCTATGGCTGGGAGACGTAATGGCGTAAATTCAGGCTTGGCTGAAGTCCCTGAATGTTATCACCTAGAGTGATCGGTCGTGTTCGTAGGAAATTACGCTTTATTATAGTAACAATTCATGTTCTTGAGAGTGCTCCCACAGTAAGCGTATCACATGGAACAAAAGAATATTAAAGCAAAAGTTTCATTTCAATGCAACAGAAATAAGTTTATTTACATTTATAAACTTAGTGCGGTCAAAAATGAAAGTTTTCTTTCTGGAATTATCCTTCATTGTTCCACGGAGACTGTCCAGTATCCGACTTGCGTTGACTTTTAATTATATTTCGATAAAAGGTAACCAACTGGACGCCTATGTCCAAAGTTATCCGGTATCACAAACAAGAACAAAGAGTACCGACAAGCCTATGAGTGAACGAGTTACATTCCATTTTCGTTTTCATAAGTAGAATCAACCCCTCCAACTGATTATACAAGTGTCAGCAAGCTCTCATGAACTATCACTGACCAGCTCTTACTACACTGGACCTCATGCTTTCCCTCGAAGATTTTCAGAAACACTTTGTATTAACCAACGCGAAAACCAGAACACTGATTGGTGACTCAAGAATCCTTTATTCTTACGCCAACATGCAAAAGAAACAGACACACTAGATAAAAGTTCCGTGAAATCACCCAACGGCAATGCGATATCTCTAATCCTCCGACATTTGCTGTGAATATAAACGTAGTGTATGATCGAGGACTACGATTTGTAGGGTTCTCACTTTCTAAAAGTCTTCTAATTTAGTCATAACCTTTTCATGGCAGTGGAAACGTCTTGTCACAATTGCATCCAATCACACTGATTACTTGTGATGAAATTCTAAAAAAGGATTCGTTAGCGAAGCCGATTACTGACACAGCTTTTCACAGTTATTTTGTAAGAAATACAGAATATTAGACTGTACGACGGCGAAACAACAACAAGTGAGATATAAAGGCATAACCACAACTGCAAAAGTCATTGAACCCACCGGAAGGCAGTCATTGACAAAAAAAACACTGCCAACCAGTCTCCATTGGTTCTACTACGGAACAAATTGTATAGTAAACGGAAAAACACCGTTAGAATAGGTAAATAACAAATTTGTATTGATCAAGGCTTGTTGCATACCACGCATAAAAATCATCCACGAGGACAGCCACCTACGGGAACAGAAATCCAGCTGACTGACACTGATCTTACAAATGAAAGGTGAGCAAAAAGGGGTGAGGAAGATTTAAGATACGATAGCGTTTATCCTCAGCCTATTCCGGAGTCTTTACTTGCTATGGCCCATATGTTATCCCAAGATTAAATTTATACGCATGAAAATTTTCACATCACACATAGACTGTGACAATGCAGTTGAAGATTGAACGATCAATTCATGGTTGTTTGCTCAAACCAACTTCCCCAATTTTCGCGGAGGCATCAATACGACAGTCATCGTCTCATCGGTCGCTGTTCAGAAAGAAGTCAGCAGTAAACCATCAGAAGTAATTTTGTGATTTATTATTGTAATATTTGTTCACAGACCCTAGTAAAAACATTATTTTTATATGTTGGTGTAACAATAAAGAAACCTCGAGTAGCCAATCGGTCTTTTGGTTTTTCGTCCGTTATTACTAAGCGTTTCTGAAAACCTGCAAGGAACAGCGTGGGCCCGAGCGTAGCAAGAGCTGGGCATTAACGGTTTATGAGACGTGACTGACAGTTTCTGATGGTAGAAACAGACTTTGGCGGATTCAGACAGTTGGTGAAAGTTTGGATAGTCACCGTTCATCTTTCCTGGTGCCGGTCAAGTCCTCTTTGAACAAGCAATATCTGGAACGTTTTTGGAATTGGGTCAAGTTCAACAATGCCTGGGTCAAAGAAGGGACAGAGTGTCTTGGATGCAAACAGGAAAGTAAGTCATGGTGACTTGTCTGTTAATTGTAACGATGTGTCTGATGTTAAGCATGACATGGTTGATGTTACTGTTTCGCCGTTCAGGGATAATAGGAACATCAAACTCCCTAAATTTGAACCACGGTGTTTTGATGGAAACCCAGCTGATTATTTACAATTTGTAAAGGAGTTTGAGATCATGTTGAGTGGTTTTTATTAAATGATGAATTGAAGTTAATGTATTTGATGAGATATTGCACTGGAGATGCTGCAAGAGCTATACAGTGCTGTAAGTTTATGAAGCCAAAAGAGGGCTACTACGAGGCTATGAGCATATTACGTCAAAGGTTTGGAAGACCTTCGATGATTGCAGGGAAATTATTCGAGGCTGTTAAGGGTAATGGTGGTCAATTACAGGATGACTCCCAGGCACTCACTGAGTTTTTAGATAATTTGCTAATTTACAAGAATGCAATGATTTCGATGAATCGCATGAGTGACCTCAACTCGAGTTTTATACTAGAAGTAATAGCAAGACGCCTACCTACTCGACTGCAAAGGAAGTGGGTGAAGATAAGCTCCCGTATGGAGGATGAGGGTATCGAGCCAAAGTTTGATGATATCCTGAAACTGGTAAATACTAGTGTCAATCAATCTATGAGCAAGTTCGCCAGTCTATTACATCTCACCCCTAGAATAGAGCAGTCTGAGAGCAAAATGCAATCATTGATGACGAGTAGGCCTCAGAGAGGTGGATATCGAGAAGGCTCCATGATGTCTAGTAATGCATATAGACCTAGTGAGTGTAACAGGTTTCGTAGTACATCCTCAACAGATAAGTTACAAGATGCAAGACAAACACGGTTGTGTTTTACACGTTTGCAAGAGGTGCATACAGAAGTGAACTGTGAACCAGTGAGCAAGTTCAGTGATAAGCTAAATGTAAACTCCAGGCCTGACTCCGAATTGTGTGACGATAACGGTGCGGTGAAGAAGTCTGTAGTTGCAACTGGTAAGCCATTGTTGAATAGAGTGTCACAGAATAGAGTTACTGCTTCAGAGTGCAGTTCTGACTCCACAAGTTTACAAAGTATAACTAGTCAGAGTGAAGATATAAAACCTTTAATGATTTGTGAGGAGGAACCAAAATTGTCTACTTCTGTTATTAAAGAGTTTGAAAATGATGAACTTGACGGTAAAGTGAATATTCGTGATAATGATCATGATACTTCACAGTTGTCTTTGGTTGATCATGATGAAATGAGGGGAATGCCTACTACTGCTAAGTTAAATAAAGGTTCTGTACAACTACAACGTGAAGTAGAATTGAACGCAGATGCAGTTCCAGAAGGTGTGCATACTTGTGAGACAGTCAGTGTAATTGATCAGCGTGTAGCCCACCTATCATCAGATGATAGTGCTAAACCCGAACTAGTAGTGAAAGACAGCAGTGGTGGTAATCTTGCAGTTAGACAACTATCTGAAAGCCGAAAAAGAACAGCTTCTGATCCACCGCTAAGTTCATCACCTTGTGTCACTCAGTCATCGTTGGTGTTTTCATCCACAATGAAATGGACGTCCATGAACTCACGTGCCTTATGCAATGACTATGATAGTATTGGTGCGTTTGAAAAGACGAAAGATATTGCTCAGTTTAGTGAGAATAAGCCAAGTGTAAACGAGAGAGTAATTGTTAAATTGACTTGCATGAATAAAGGCATTTCTAGTTTCAAGTTACTAATTGAATGTTATTATCTTTGGTGTAAATTACTCTGTTTCTACACTTGGTTGATGAGATATGTCGTGTGTTTGTTCGTCATCTATATTCTACGATACAATGACATGGGCGTGTTGCCGTTCAGATTTGAGGATATAGCTGATAGAAGGAAGTCAGCAAATGAACTCTGCGACGATTTTCCAACCTAGAGCGTCAACCTGAGAAGGGTTGTAGGCGTACTGCTGTAAGTCCTACAGTTCTTCAAGGGTAGTTTGTCGTGCCGGAATCCACAACATTTGATGTGTTGATTGTACATATGTTTGTGTTAAATAATTGTGTGAGTTCCAATTGATGTAATTGTTGGTTAATCTTGTTTGTGTCCGGACATTCCACAACTTACAATCGTCAACCTGTGAAGGGTTGCAGGCGTACTGGTGTAAGTCCTGCGATTCTTCAAAGGAATTCCACGGAGACACGATCTGCGAGTTTGTTTGTACTGTTTGTATATACGTGTGGTGTGTCATATCAATTGGTGGTTTTGGATTCATTGTGTTTACTCGTTGTTTTCGTACCTTGTTGTTATTGCGTAATTTTGTTAAAATTTTCGTCGTGATTACTTCTGAAGTTGTGTCCACTCTTCTACATCCATGAATGAATTGATTGATGTTAGAGACAGCAGATGGGTCGTATACGCCGGGGAGGCTAGGCTATTGCTGAGAATGAAATGCACACGGAGATAATTGTTAGCTGCGGTCCGACACGCCGGGGAGAAAGAGTGTAAACGACTGAGGCTCGCATACGTCACCGCTACTAGAACTGAGGCAGAATGAGTGACAAGCGATTGCAGTGGTAATTGGTAGTGAGTAGATAAGAGGATGTGCGTAGAGTATCATGAGGTGGTGCTATGGTCACGTTGCATTCTGCAAGAGTCATTCTAGCAAGTGGCGATTGTGTTGCAAGATGTCAAGAGGGGGTCTCTATCTGGAGGCGCAGGTCACCATTGATGTGTGAGATTGTGCTGTGGGTATGCTTGTGGTGTGTTGGCTTTTCTGTTTGTTTTCCATTTCAGCTCTGTCCGTGTGACCCAGGTTCTCGCAATGGCATCCAAGTCAACGTGTATTGGTCGTGAAGGAAAAAAGGGTTGGATCCCTTTTTTGTCGGGGAGTGTCAATGCAGTTGAAGATTGAACGATCAATTCATGGTTGTTTGCTCAAACCAACTTCCCCAATTTTCGCGGAGGCATCAATACGACAGTCATCGTCTCATCGGTCGCTGTTCAGAAAGAAGTCAGCAGTAAACCATCAGAAGTAATTTTGTGATTTATTATTGTAATATTTGTTCACAGACCCTAGTAAAAACATTATTTTTATATGTTGGTGTAACAATAAAGAAACCTCGAGTAGCCAATCGGTCTTTTGGTTTTTCGTCCGTTATTACTAAGCGTTTCTGAAAACCTGCAAGGAACAGCGTGGGCCCGAGCGTAGCAAGAGCTGGGCATTAACGGTTTATGAGACGTGACTGACAGACTGCATATAGAATTCATTCAGATGTTTCTCCCAAAGAAGTTTCTAATAAATCCCAGTTAGGCCCTTAGATATTTTAGACGCAACAAATCTTCCCTAGGTCCCTTTCGACAATTATGGAAAGCATTACAATTATGCACTTCACAAAATTTATTGAACTCCCAGACACCATATGAAGTCAATACAGCGTGGTGCACACCAAGCGTTCACCGCAGAGCACAGTAAGCGAATAAACAGCACTATCACAGGGATACGAGACTTGGGCTACGACCAAATCACCATAGCTCGGGATTTCATTGCCCCATCACTGAATCTAGGCTCGGGGTATGCTAAGGGAAAATCCTGCCGAAACCCAACGCAAACTATTCGATACACGGGACTGACTGAGAATGTTGGAGACGACACTAGGTGCGGCCCTAGTGGAAAGTCATCAAAACTAAACTATATTCTAACTAGTGACCAACCACTCGTCGAAAAGGTCCAAATCACGACTCCTCTATGAAGTAGTGATCATGCAGTCATAGGTTTCGATCTCATTCTCCGTGAGGATTTGCAGTGGGATGTTACGAGACCATATCTGTATTACAGCAAGGCTGACTATGCTGAAATGCGGAGGCTCTTGTCTGGCACAGACTGGCCCTTAGCACGGGATGACCTATCTCTGGATGAACACTGGGAGGTGGTAAAAAAGATTATTCATATAGCAATCTCGGATGCCGTCCCTTTAGTTACAACGCAGCCCAAAAGAAAGTCATCATGGTTGAAGAGAGGTACGCAACGTATTCTGCAAGCCGAGCGGAAGGCTTGGATTACGTGGCGCGTATCTAAGAGTCAGATCGACAAATACGCAAATAAAATGATAAAAATAATAAAAGACATCAAAAAATACCTGGAATTAGGGAAGCGGTAAAGCGCGGGAATCAGGGGGGACAGATGGTCATTCCAGGCTAACCTTGCTAAAAAACTTCTAGCAAACCTCAAAAACTTGTATCGATTCATGTCGAAAAGAAAACCAACGAATCAGGGGGCATGCGCCTTAGTAGGCCTAAACCGTCAATGTCTCACTAGTCTGGAGATGGCTGAAACATTCAGCTTAACCTTCGCCAAACAGCTAAACAGCGACGTGGGTATTGCAGTTACGGACCAAAATGGTGTCTCTACCATTTCACAGGAAGAAGGCCTAGTGGCTACTCCCCAAATAAACCCCACAATAATACTAAGGAAGCTACAGCGACTCACACCTGGGAATTCACCAGGTTGTGACGACATCAGACCATCTCTCCTAAAACAATGCGACGAAGCTCTCGGTAGGCCCCTATGGACTTGTTCCAACACTCAATGGATTCGGATAAACTGTCAAGGGAGTGGAAAAGAACCATCCTTTCTCCAATCCTCAAGGGTGGGGATAAGCAAAATGCCACTGGTCACAGACCAGTAGCTCTACTCTTAGTGGTATTAAAAGCAATTGAAAGTATTATTGAGGATCACATCAGAGAATACCTCAATAGGTTTAATATACTCCATGAAGCCCAACAAGGTTCCAGGAAAGGCAGATCCTGCGTTACTAACCTACTATCAGCCTGGGACGATTGGACATCATGCTGGGATATCAATGTTCCAGTCCATGGGGTCTTCCTAGACTTTGAGAAGGCATTTGACGCCGTTCACCATGACCTTCTCTTGCACGAAATAAGCCAGGCAGGTATAAGTGAGCCACTTGTGTCATGGTTAAATGACTACCTAGCTGAAAGGAAATTTTACACTAAGGTCAATCGAGTTCGACCATCTTGGCACAGCTTGTCATCAGGAGTGTCGCAGGGTTCTATCCTAGGACTATTGATGTTTTTGATTTTTATCAATGATCTACCATGCTGTCTAAGCTGCCATACTCTTCTATGCGCTGACAACTTAGAGATATGGAGGGTGATAAAGTGTCTGGAGGACTGAGATAGGCCGCAGGAAGACCTAAACCTTCTGGAAGACTGGACGGTGGCCAGTTGCATGACTTTCAACTTGAAAAGGTGCAAAGTAGTGAAGTTGCGCACCTGTAGACTGCAGAATGCAAGTTATACCCTGTGCAATGAAAGCTTGTCCTGCACAACGTCGGAACGTGACTTAGGTCTAGTTCTAACGGAAAAAATGGACACAAGCGTAAATTACACGGAGGATATAGCGAGGGCATATGTGGTCATACACTTTACACATAGACTGTCAATGTAGTTGAAGATTGAAACATCAATTCATGGTTGTTTGCTCAAACCCAACTTCCCTATATTTTTCGAGGAGGCATTAATACACCAGTCATCGTCTCATCGGTCGCTGTTCAGAAAGAGGATCAAAAACCGTCAGAAACCTTAGTTATTATGCTGCTCACAAGTTGGTGCTAGAATAAAGAATTCTCGAGTCACCAATCGGTTTTTGGGTTTTTGCGTCCGTTAGTACTAAGCGTTTCTGAAAGGCTTTGAGGGACAGTGAGAGGCTCGGCGTAGCAAGAGCTGGGAATTAAGGGTTTTTGAGACGTGATTGACATAGACAATTAGGTGCACTCACTCCTGGGCTCTTTCTTAGGTTGTACAAAACATACATCAGACCAACCTTGAGGTGCATAATATTATTTCGCCCCCAATGCTTAGATGAGACGCCAACCTATTGGAAAGAATCCAAAGACGGGCAACAAAAGGAGTGGTTGGTCTCCGAAACAAAACATACGGTGAAAGGCTGAAGAAATTAGACCTGTTCACACTTAGCTACCGTCGGCTCAGGGAGGATTTGATTACAGTCTACAAAATAACAAATGACCAGAATCACCCAAAGGTGTTTCGCCATTGAGTGGGTATAGGCTCCCACGTGGAAATCCAGAAGGATAGTTCACCAGAGGGCAAGGACCCGGGTTCGCTCCCACTTCTTTTCACTGTGGGTTTGTCGTCCCTGGAATTTCTTACCGGCAGATGTAGCTATGGCACCGTCTTTGGACGCCTTTAAGCGAAGGCTGGACAACCATGCAGCGACACAAGGACTGCATCCAAATAGCCTATTCCCTTAAGATTGCATACACCATTCAGGAGTAGACAATTAAACTTGTCGTTTTACTTCTTTAAATTCTATCCCGTCTTACTCTCCTGACAACTTTAACTACATCTAGTATTATTATTATCATTATTACCGATATATATATATATATATATATATATATTGTTCACATTATTCTTCAAATTTAATCAGCTGGGTGATGTTACGTTTTCTTATTTCTTTTTCTGTCTGTTAGTCTGAATAACTTCACTAATTATATCTATTATCATCTCTTTTCTCTTGTCGACGATGCCGGAGGACTAACTGGTGAAAGGACCAACTCCATTCATAGTAGTAACAGTTTCACCACACCTCATACCACTACCTCTTTTGGAGTCAACCAAAGCTACGAGAGTCGAGTGGAGGAACGAGCCACGCAGAAGTTTACCAAAGATCAGGAACCTATACCTTACAATCAAGAAGCGAGCACAAAGGAATCAAATCGGTTTACACTGACTCTGATAATCGATAAAACAGTTTTTATTAAAATAAAGCGAGACTTTCCTATTAACTGAAATCGTTAGATGGTCAATGTCTGTTAGTGTAACACTCCTCCTACTTGAATTAGGAAAGGCATCGGAAATACAGAGTTTGGAAATTTGTAAAAGGCCATCTAAGCCAAATATGATCCCCCGAAATAGTTAGTATGTATCATTCTTCCCTCGGCATCTAATGCTGGACTTCTCTGTATAAATCAGCTTGTTACGCCCGACTCAGGTGGTCAAGCATTCACGCTTTTCGGCACACTGTCGTATTACATTTGTGCAGGACGCCTGGTTAAATAGGCAGTCGTCATAATTCTGGAACCGAGATCCTGAAATACATCTTGTAATTTCAACAATCAATTTATTGTCCTGTATTATTTCTGGTTTCAGAAGAACAACTACTTTTGAGAGTTACATCAAAAACGCTGTCGTTTGCACACAGAATATCATGAGTAATTCCGGACTCCATTCCTCCCATTTGTCCCCAACTTTTTGCCTAAGTCACTGCTGTTTCTACTTGTAGACTTCTGTGCCTCAATCATACGATATGTTGTCTTTGTTGTGGTGCTCATAATAGCTGTAGGAGCGTTGGTGTCGCGACGTACCAGTAAAGTTTCTGAGCTTTGAGCATGTTTCAGTTTTTTTTAATGCTTCGATTGCTGAAGTATCCATGTGCAGCGATTTTGCGTGACATTTTAGTAAATCTGTCAGTGGTTGGGCCAGCTGTGCACAGTGAGGAATGAAACGGCGATAAAAGCTGACGAGACCAAGGAATCGGCATAACTTTTTGAAAGAATCCGGGATGGGGTATTCTTTTATGACTTGAAGTTGTTCTGCTATCGGTCGAATGCCTTGAGTGTCTACCTGATGCCCAAAAAATTGTATAGTTTTCTTACCGAATTCACACTTAATAATAATAATGTATATTCTCATATAAACATGTAAATTTACATGAAAATGCATGCCATTTTTACAGGCACGATCAAGTACTTGGTTTAATGACAATTCCATATTCGGCCAAGGGTTTAAAGAGTGTTTCTAAGTGATGTTGCTGCTCTTCAGTTGATTTACTTGCAACCAGTGTATCATCGATATAGGCGTAGGCGAATATGAGGACATGGTCGATGAGTCGCTGAAATGTTTGTGCTGCGTTAGTTAAACCAAATGGCAGACGAACGAACTCAAATAAGCCAGAAGGAGTAGTTACCGCAGTTTTGAGGATGTCTTTAGGTTCGACCGGTATATGGTAATATGCACGAACGAGGTCAATTTTGGAAAATATTTGAGCGCCTGCCATGCCATGAAAAAAATCGTGAATATGAGGAATTGGGTATCTATCGGCTATCGCCTGCTTATTTAAAGCTCGGTAATCTCCACATGGTCGCATTTCTGATGAGTTTTTCTCTGGAACCATATGAAGTGGTGATGGCCATGGGGTGTTTGACGGTCGTATTATTCCTAGATCCAACAATCTGTTGATCTCCGTGATATGTATCCACATATATATTTATGTGTGTGTGTATGTTGGTCTCTCTTTCTGTTTGCTCGGTTAGTCTGTGACCACTTCACTTGTATGAACTTGTCTCCTTTAATAATGTGTATTCTCCTTATATTATATTATATATAATATGAGTGTTTGTTGACAGTCCGTTGCTTGGTGACATATATCCATATATGTTGTTGGCATGTCTGCTATATTCGCTATGTATAATTGGATCGACACTCCATTATATTTAGCCATTCATGTTAAGACTGTCTAATGATTTTTCCCACGCTTGTCTGGCATATTCATATATATTCGCATTTACAATCTATGTGACTCTACTTTACAACTACTTTACTTACTTACCACTTTGGTGTGAGACCATTTATTTTCGTCTCCTTGTGTTTGGACAATAGAAGTATCATCGCAAACCTAGTGGTCTTCTGATTTCCGCCTTCTCGCGTCAGGACTATTAATTTCTCGACCAGTCCATAACAATAATTTAGCGACTAGTACATAACACTCCGCTTTTGATATCTGCATTTTTGCTGGATCTAAACGACATGGTTTTGCTGCGACAGGTGGATCATAAGTTACAATATGGTGCGTCATGTTGTGTTTGAGAGAGGCTGTTGAGTAATCTCTGTGTGTGAGTTCAGGAAATTTCTTTAGCAATATCTCGTACGGGAATAATTGATCTGATGCAGCTGCCATCAGGCGGATACTCTCGACATCTGTGCAGATGCCTGAAATCGATAGTTTTCGATTGCTATTTATCAATCTATGGCGAATAGAGTCGACTAGCAATTCGTAGTGCTGAAGAAAATCCATCCCTATAATATGAAAGGTTATATCGGCAATGACGAACTACCACTCAAATGGTGTACTGCAACCAAAATTAAGTTTTGTCTTCGAGTTCCAAAAGTTTGCATTGTAGGATTGTTCGCGGCCTTAAGTACTAATGCGGGATTCGTCTGTAAACGTTCGCTGGGTGTTGGGGGAACTACGCTAACTTCTGCACCGGTATCTACCAGGAATTGTGCCCCCGTTATTTTATCTGTCACCCTGAAGAGACGACTGTGGGACGGTTTTCGAGCAGCAACCGCAGTCGTCACCAACCGCTGGCCTTTCGGTTTCCCGACGCCACTGGCCGTAGGAAAGCACATGGTTGTGTGCATCGTTTAGTGTTTACACCAAATTTTCGATTACACCAGCATACAGTCTGTTGTGAGCTATATTCAGGTACGTTGGGTGAGCGACTACGTTGTCTTCTGTATGATGTACTAAGTTGTCTATTAACCCTCATCGTCATTAAGTGCTCGGTCAGAACATCTATTTTACGTTCTAAGGCTTCAATGCGTTCGTCTGACGATTTGTCGATTAAAGATGTTACTTGTGCAGACATCAGTTCATACATTCCGTTGGCAATTTCTGATAACTCGTCAATATCTATGTCTTCATCTCCAAATGCTAATACTTGCTGAATATTGTGGGGTAACTGCCTTATCCACAATTGGTAGAAAAACCTGGTGTCTATCTTCCGATCTCCTAAAATGTTACACATATGGCTTTTGAGTTGTGAAGATGTTCTGCCACCCAGACTAACATTGCTCAGCAACTGATCAATAGCTTCATGATCTGATAATAAAGAAACCTTAATAACTTTCTGCTTTAAAACATCGTACGGAGTTTCTGGATCTGGATTTATGAGCGTCTCCCGTACTTGCTCTGCTTATTCGTCCGGTAAGATGGAGCTTGCATAGCCAAATTTTGTAGGTTGAGAAATGACGTGATTAGCTAGGAAGTAGTGTTCTAGGCAAGTGAACCAAAAATCGGGATCATTAGGTTCAAAAGGTGGTATGGATATGGTAACGGCAGCTACAGACCTTCTACTTGCGGTGTCGTTTTCAGTATTAAATGACATTACAAAAATACAGAAAATAATACATATGGGTGATAGCAAAAAAGTAAGCGCTAGAAGAACAGAATACAGGTAAGTTCAAAAATGTTCATAATGTCCAAAAGTATTTTCAAAAAATGTCAGTGAATGTATATATAAATCCAAATGTGATGCAGTTATCAAAGTAAATACGATAGCAATGATGAATAAATCAATTATGTGTGTACTTTGAAATGATGGCATCGAACAGCTATGTCGGGCTCACCAATTTTTTGTAGTGCTCTTTTTGATCAAACTAGCGTACACGTATATCCTAGCACTTCCTCGCATTTATTATTGTGCCCTCACGTCGTGATTCCTCAATATCCACAACGTAAATCAAAGGGTACTTGAGAAGGAGTACGAACGTGTGTTAACGCAGTAATCAAAATCCAAAAGTCGAGCGAGCACAAAAGTATCAACTGTAACACGCAATATTTAGAGTGATAAACAAATCAAAGTCTAATTACATAGTGAAAGTACACTACAAAGATGAGTAATAAAATGGGTCACTACAATAGCCCCTCCGTAGAATGCAAGTAAATGAAGTTAAGCTGCATTCGGAATGTTATTGTAATTTAAAAGGGCAGAAAAAATATATGAGTTTCTGGCATGAAAACCGAATTGAGGATTTCAAGTTTTCTGAGGTTTGCCAACATAACTGCATATATTCGAAAGTGCTAACAATTTTGAAACTAACCAAAATGTTTGGAAAGTTGTGCAAAATGTATCAATAAATCCAGAAAAATTATTAGAATAATGAGGTTGTTATTGTAAAGAGTTACAGAATAGATTTATATCTTACATACAGTTAATAGCACAGTAATAAGGAAGTATGGAGATGATTTAGAAAGAAATTGTCTGTACAAATCTTTGTGGCCAATGTACTCGCCTGCCTGACCTTGTGATTCTTTCTGATTTGTTGGCCGGAATATCACTAGGCTTTTGGATCTTGACAGCAGGAATCATTTTGTGGTGTAACTTAGGATGATGTTAATGGCTTGGGTAAATATTCAGCCACACCGTCGTGTTGTATGAAGACATGAGTGCAATCGTCTAGCTTTTGAGGCATGCATACTTGGTTGAGCTGATGTCGTGGGGGATGATATCTTAAAAGGCTAATATGTTGTCTCAGTTGTTACGCAATAGTAGTTTCGTCAGTTGGAACTTAAGTGGCTTGGTTGAAATATTTTCTAGGCAGTTGTAAAGTGGTTCCACAAACTAATTCTGCTGGACAACATTAGATATCTTGTTTTATTGTTGAGCGTATTCCAAGAAGCACAAGTGGTAATTTGTCACTCCACTTATTATCATCCTTTACTGCCATCAATGCTGCTTTCAGTTGATGATGAAATCTCTCTACTAAACCGTTTGAACTGGAATGATAAGCAGTAGTACTTACACGTTTGAATGCCAGTAGTTCTGTGAGTTGTTGGAATAAATGGCTTTCGAATTGAGCACCCCTGTCAGTAGTAATAATGCTGGGTACTCTGAAGTTGGAAATCCAATTTTGTATGATGCTTTTTGCAACAGTTTCAGCCGAAATATCAGGTAAGGGACTAGCTACTGGCCATCTCGTAAATCTGTCATTACACGTTAAGATATAAATAAGGCCATTAGATGGCGGTAACGGCCCAACGATGTCGATGTGTATGTGATGGAACCTACCATCAGGCTCTGGAAACTGGCCATCGGGTGAAACCGCATTTCATGGCACTTTTGACTTTTGGCAAGCTAGGCATGCTTTGGTCGACTGTTTAATCTCGCGATTCATGTTAGGCATATATATCGGTCGCTTACCAGTTTAACTGTCGCTCGGATACCAGGGCGAGAAATAGCGTGTATTTTGGAGAAAACTAATCTTCGCATTTCTAATGAGACAAAAGAAAGCGGTTCACCTTTGGACACATCACACGTAATATTTAGGCTTTCATGAAGGATAACATCCTGCAAACGTAAAGAAGTACTCATGATATTTTTTACTCTTTTCAAATCCTCGTCCACAGTTTTCAGTTTAGCCATCTTTTTAAGGTCAAACTGATCTTTTTCTAAGGTATTTACATGGATGAGGGATAGTACATCTGCTACCTCGTTTTTGTGTCCCTTGATGAATCTAATATCTGAAGTGAACTCGAGGTGTCGGAGCTCTCTCAGTGAGCACTTATCGTGCTTTGCATTCACGGCCTTGGTTAAAGGTTTGTGGTCTGTGTAGATAGTAAACGGTATTCCTTCGACTATATGAGGAAAATGTTTAACAGAAAGATAGACTGCTAGTAATTCTCTACTGAATGCACTATATCTTGATTGAGTAGCATCTAGACGTTCAGAGAAAAAGGGGAGAGGTTGCCATTTCTCAGCAGAAAATTGTTGAAGAACTGAATCTACAGCGACATCTAGTGCATCTGTCATAATAGCTGTAGGAGCGTTGGTGTCGCGACGTACCAGTAAAGTTTCTGAGCTTTGAGCATGTTTCAGTTTTTTTTAATGCTTCGATTGCTGAAGTATCCATGTGCAGCGATTTTGCGTGACATTTTAGTAAATCTGTCAGTGGTTGGGCCAGCTGTGCACAGTGAGGAATGAAACGGCGATAAAAGCTGACGAGACCAAGGAATCGGCATAACTTTTTGAAAGAATCCGGGATGGGGTATTCTTTTATGACTTGAAGTTGTTCTGCTATCGGTCGAATGCCTTGAGTGTCTACCTGATGCCCAAAAAATTGTATAGTTTTCTTACCGAATTCACACTTAATAATAATAATGTATATTCTCATATAAACATGTAAATTTACATGAAAATGCATGCCATTTTTACAGGCACGATCAAGTACTTGGTTTAATGACAATTCCATATTCGGCCAAGGGTTTAAAGAGTGTTTCTAAGTGATGTTGCTGCTCTTCAGTTGATTTACTTGCAACCAGTGTATCATCGATATAGGCGTAGGCGAATATGAGGACATGGTCGATGAGTCGCTGAAATGTTTGTGCTGCGTTAGTTAAACCAAATGGCAGACGAACGAACTCAAATAAGCCAGAAGGAGTAGTTACCGCAGTTTTGAGGATGTCTTTAGGTTCGACCGGTATATGGTAATATGCACGAACGAGGTCAATTTTGGAAAATATTTGAGCGCCTGCCATGCCATGAAAAAAATCGTGAATATGAGGAATTGGGTATCTATCGGCTATCGCCTGCTTATTTAAAGCTCGGTAATCTCCACATGGTCGCATTTCTGATGAGTTTTTCTCTGGAACCATATGAAGTGGTGATGGCCATGGGGTGTTTGACGGTCGTATTATTCCTAGATCCAACAATCTGTTGATCTCCGTGATATGTATCCACATATATATTTATGTGTGTGTGTATGTTGGTCTCTCTTTCTGTTTGCTCGGTTAGTCTGTGACCACTTCACTTGTATGAACTTGTCTCCTTTAATAATGTGTATTCTCCTTATATTATATTATATATAATATGAGTGTTTGTTGACAGTCCGTTGCTTGGTGACATATATCCATATATGTTGTTGGCATGTCTGCTATATTCGCTATGTATAATTGGATCGACACTCCATTATATTTAGCCATTCATGTTAAGACTGTCTAATGATTTATTCCCACGCTTTGTCTGGCATATTCATATATATTTCGCATTTACAATCTTGTGACTCTACTTTACAACTACTTTACTTACTTACCACTTTGGTGTGAGACCATTTATTTTCGTCTCCTTGTGTTTGGACAATAGAAGTATCATCGCAAACCTAGTGGTCTTCTGATTTCCGCCTTCTCGCGTCAGGACTATTAATTTCTCGACCAGTCCATAACAATAATTTAGCGACTAGTACATAACACTCCGCTTTTGATATCTGCATTTTTGCTGGATCTAAACGACATGGTTTTGCTGCGACAGGTGGATCATAAGTTACAATATGGTGCGTCATGTTGTGTTTGAGAGAGGCTGTTGAGTAATCTCTGTGTGTGAGTTCAGGAAATTTCTTTAGCAATATCTCGTACGGGAATAATTGATCTGATGCAGCTGCCATCAGGCGGATACTCTCGACATCTGTGCAGATGCCTGAAATCGATAGTTTTCGATTGCTATTTATCAATCTATGGCGAATAGAGTCGACTAGCAATTCGTAGTGCTGAAGAAAATCCATCCCTATAATATGAAAGGTTATATCGGCAATGACGAACTACCACTCAAATGGTGTACTGCAACCAAAATTAAGTTTTGTCTTCGAGTTCCAAAAGTTTGCATTGTAGGATTGTTCGCGGCCTTAAGTACTAATGCGGGATTCGTCTGTAAACGTTCGCTGGGTGTTGGGGGAACTACGCTAACTTCTGCACCGGTATCTACCAGGAATTGTGCCCCCGTTATTTTATCTGTCACCCTGAAGAGACGACTGTGGGACGGTTTTCGAGCAGCAACCGCAGTCGTCACCAACCGCTGGCCTTTCGGTTTCCCGACGCCACTGGCCGTAGGAAAGCACATGGTTGTGTGCATCGTTTAGTGTTTACACCAAATTTTCGATTACACCAGCATACAGTCTGTTGTGAGCTATATTCAGGTACGTTGGGTGAGCGACTACGTTGTCTTCTGTATGATGTACTAAGTTGTCTATTAACCCTCATCGTCATTAAGTGCTCGGTCAGAACATCTATTTTACGTTCTAAGGCTTCAATGCGTTCGTCTGACGATTTGTCGATTAAAGATGTTACTTGTGCAGACATCAGTTCATACATTCCGTTGGCAATTTCTGATAACTCGTCAATATCTATGTCTTCATCTCCAAATGCTAATACTTGCTGAATATTGTGGGGTAACTGCCTTATCCACAATTGGTAGAAAAACCTGGTGTCTATCTTCCGATCTCCTAAAATGTTACACATATGGCTTTTGAGTTGTGAAGATGTTCTGCCACCCAGACTAACATTGCTCAGCAACTGATCAATAGCTTCATGATCTGATAATAAAGAAACCTTAATAACTTTCTGCTTTAAAACATCGTACGGAGTTTCTGGATCTGGATTTATGAGCGTCTCCCGTACTTGCTCTGCTTATTCGTCCGGTAAGATGGAGCTTGCATAGCCAAATTTTGTAGGTTGAGAAATGACGTGATTAGCTAGGAAGTAGTGTTCTAGGCAAGTGAACCAAAAATCGGGATCATTAGGTTCAAAAGGTGGTATGGATATGGTAACGGCAGCTACAGACCTTCTACTTGCGGTGTCGTTTTCAGTATTAAATGACATTACAAAAATACAGAAAATAATACATATGGGTGATAGCAAAAAAGTAAGCGCTAGAAGAACAGAATACAGGTAAGTTCAAAAATGTTCATAATGTCCAAAAGTATTTTCAAAAAATGTCAGTGAATGTATATATAAATCCAAATGTGATGCAGTTATCAAAGTAAATACGATAGCAATGATGAATAAATCAATTATGTGTGTACTTTGAAATGATGGCATCGAACAGCTATGTCGGGCTCACCAATTTTTTGTAGTGCTCTTTTTGATCAAACTAGCGTACACGTATATCCTAGCACTTCCTCGCATTTATTATTGTGCCCTCACGTCGTGATTCCTCAATATCCACAACGTAAATCAAAGGGTACTTGAGAAGGAGTACGAACGTGTGTTAACGCAGTAATCAAAATCCAAAAGTCGAGCGAGCACAAAAGTATCAACTGTAACACGCAATATTTAGAGTGATAAACAAATCAAAGTCTAATTACATAGTGAAAGTACACTACAAAGATGAGTAATAAAATGGGTCACTACAATAGCCCCTCCGTAGAATGCAAGTAAATGAAGTTAAGCTGCATTCGGAATGTTATTGTAATTTAAAAGGGCAGAAAAAATATATGAGTTTCTGGCATGAAAACCGAATTGAGGATTTCAAGTTTTCTGAGGTTTGCCAACATAACTGCATATATTCGAAAGTGCTAACAATTTTGAAACTAACCAAAATGTTTGGAAAGTTGTGCAAAATGTATCAATAAATCCAGAAAAATTATTAGAATAATGAGGTTGTTATTGTAAAGAGTTACAGAATAGATTTATATCTTACATACAGTTAATAGCACAGTAATAAGGAAGTATGGAGATGATTTAGAAAGAAATTGTCTGTACAAATCTTTGTGGCCAATGTACTCGCCTGCCTGACCTTGTGATTCTTTCTGATTTGTTGGCCGGAATATCACTAGGCTTTTGGATCTTGACAGCAGGAATCATTTTGTGGTGTAACTTAGGATGATGTTAATGGCTTGGGTAAATATTCAGCCACACCGTCGTGTTGTATGAAGACATGAGTGCAATCGTCTAGCTTTTGAGGCATGCATACTTGGTTGAGCTGATGTCGTGGGGGATGATATCTTAAAAGGCTAATATGTTGTCTCAGTTGTTACGCAATAGTAGTTTCGTCAGTTGGAACTTAAGTGGCTTGGTTGAAATATTTTCTAGGCAGTTGTAAAGTGGTTCCACAAACTAATTCTGCTGGACAACATTAGATATCTTGTTTTATTGTTGAGCGTATTCCAAGAAGCACAAGTGGTAATTTGTCACTCCACTTATTATCATCCTTCACTGCCATCAATGCTGCTTTCAGTTGATGATGAAATCTCTCTACTAAACCGTTTGAACTGGAATGATAAGCAGTAGTACTTACACGTTTGAATGCCAGTAGTTCTGTGAGTTGTTGGAATAAATGGCTTTCGAATTGAGCACCCCTGTCAGTAGTAATAATGCTGGGTACTCTGAAGTTGGAAATCCAATTTTGTATGATGCTTTTTGCAACAGTTTCAGCCGAAATATCAGGTAAGGGACTAGCTACTGGCCATCTCGTAAATCTGTCATTACACGTTAAGATATAAATAAGGCCATTAGATGGCGGTAACGGCCCAACGATGTCGATGTGTATGTGATGGAACCTACCATCAGGCTCTGGAAACTGGCCATCGGGTGAAACCGCATTTCATGGCACTTTTGACTTTTGGCAAGCTAGGCATGCTTTGGTCGACTGTTTAATCTCGCGATTCATGTTAGGCATATATATCGGTCGCTTACCAGTTTAACTGTCGCTCGGATACCAGGGCGAGAAATAGCGTGTATTTTGGAGAAAACTAATCTTCGCATTTCTAATGAGACAAAAGAAAGCGGTTCACCTTTGGACACATCACACGTAATATTTAGGCTTTCATGAAGGATAACATCCTGCAAACGTAAAGAAGTACTCATGATATTTTTTACTCTTTTCAAATCCTCGTCCACAGTTTTCAGTTTAGCCATCTTTTTAAGGTCAAACTGATCTTTTTCTAAGGTATTTACATGGATGAGGGATAGTACATCTGCTACCTCGTTTTTGTGTCCCTTGATGAATCTAATATCTGAAGTGAACTCGAGGTGTCGGAGCTCTCTCAGTGAGCACTTATCGTGCTTTGCATTCACGGCCTTGGTTAAAGGTTTGTGGTCTGTGTAGATAGTAAACGGTATTCCTTCGACTATATGAGGAAAATGTTTAACAGAAAGATAGACTGCTAGTAATTCTCTACTGAATGCACTATATCTTGATTGAGTAGCATCTAGACGTTCAGAGAAAAAGGGGAGAGGTTGCCATTTCTCAGCAGAAAATTGTTGAAGAACTGAATCTACAGCGACATCTAGTGCATCTGTCATAATAGCTGTAGGAGCGTTGGTGTCGCGACGTACCAGTAAAGTTTCTGAGCTTTGAGCATGTTTCAGTTTTTTTTAATGCTTCGATTGCTGAAGTATCCATGTGCAGCGATTTTGCGTGACATTTTAGTAAATCTGTCAGTGGTTGGGCCAGCTGTGCACAGTGAGGAATGAAACGGCGATAAAAGCTGACGAGACCAAGGAATCGGCATAACTTTTTGAAAGAATCCGGGATGGGGTATTCTTTTATGACTTGAAGTTGTTCTGCTATCGGTCGAATGCCTTGAGTGTCTACCTGATGCCCAAAAAATTGTATAGTTTTCTTACCGAATTCACACTTAATAATAATAATGTATATTCTCATATAAACATGTAAATTTACATGAAAATGCATGCCATTTTTACAGGCACGATCAAGTACTTGGTTTAATGACAATTCCATATTCGGCCAAGGGTTTAAAGAGTGTTTCTAAGTGATGTTGCTGCTCTTCAGTTGATTTACTTGCAACCAGTGTATCATCGATATAGGCGTAGGCGAATATGAGGACATGGTCGATGAGTCGCTGAAATGTTTGTGCTGCGTTAGTTAAACCAAATGGCAGACGAACGAACTCAAATAAGCCAGAAGGAGTAGTTACCGCAGTTTTGAGGATGTCTTTAGGTTCGACCGGTATATGGTAATATGCACGAACGAGGTCAATTTTGGAAAATATTTGAGCGCCTGCCATGCCATGAAAAAAATCGTGAATATGAGGAATTGGGTATCTATCGGCTATCGCCTGCTTATTTAAAGCTCGGTAATCTCCACATGGTCGCATTTCTGATGAGTTTTTCTCTGGAACCATATGAAGTGGTGATGGCCATGGGGTGTTTGACGGTCGTATTATTCCTAGATCCAACAATCTGTTGATCTCCGTGATATGTATCCACATATATATTTATGTGTGTGTGTATGTTGGTCTCTCTTTCTGTTTGCTCGGTTAGTCTGTGACCACTTCACTTGTATGAACTTGTCTCCTTTAATAATGTGTATTCTCCTTATATTATATTATATATAATATGAGTGTTTGTTGACAGTCCGTTGCTTGGTGACATATATCCATATATGTTGTTGGCATGTCTGCTATATTCGCTATGTATAATTGGATCGACACTCCATTATATTTAGCCATTCATGTTAAGACTGTCTAATGATTTATTCCCACGCTTTGTCTGGCATATTCATATATATTTCGCATTTACAATCTTGTGACTCTACTTTACAACTACTTTACTTACTTACCACTTTGGTGTGAGACCATTTATTTTCGTCTCCTTGTGTTTGGACAATAGAAGTATCATCGCAAACCTAGTGGTCTTCTGATTTCCGCCTTCTCGCGTCAGGACTATTAATTTCTCGACCAGTCCATAACAATAATTTAGCGACTAGTACATAACACTCCGCTTTTGATATCTGCATTTTTGCTGGATCTAAACGACATGGTTTTGCTGCGACAGGTGGATCATAAGTTACAATATGGTGCGTCATGTTGTGTTTGAGAGAGGCTGTTGAGTAATCTCTGTGTGTGAGTTCAGGAAATTTCTTTAGCAATATCTCGTACGGGAATAATTGATCTGATGCAGCTGCCATCAGGCGGATACTCTCGACATCTGTGCAGATGCCTGAAATCGATAGTTTTCGATTGCTATTTATCAATCTATGGCGAATAGAGTCGACTAGCAATTCGTAGTGCTGAAGAAAATCCATCCCTATAATATGAAAGGTTATATCGGCAATGACGAACTACCACTCAAATGGTGTACTGCAACCAAAATTAAGTTTTGT
Source organism: Trichobilharzia regenti (assembly GCA_944472135.2). NCBI lineage: Eukaryota > Metazoa > Platyhelminthes > Trematoda > Strigeidida > Schistosomatidae > Trichobilharzia > Trichobilharzia regenti. Next base: position 38,471,613 of record OX235270.1, read on the forward strand.
CTTCGAGTTCCAAAAGTTTGCATTGTAGGATTGTTCGCGGCCTTAAGTACTAATGCGGGATTCGTCTGTAAACGTTCGCTGGGTGTTGGGGGAACTACGCTAACTTCTGCACCGGTATCTACCAGGAATTGTGCCCCCGTTATTTTATCTGTCACCCTGAAGAGACGACTGTGGGACGGTTTTCGAGCAGCAACCGCAGTCGTCACCAACCGCTGGCCTTTCGGTTTCCCGACGCCACTGGCCGTAGGAAAGCACATGGTTGTGTGCATCGTTTAGTGTTTACACCAAATTTTCGATTACACCAGCATACAGTCTGTTGTGAGCTATATTCAGGTACGTTGGGTGAGCGACTACGTTGTCTTCTGTATGATGTACTAAGTTGTCTATTAACCCTCATCGTCATTAAGTGCTCGGTCAGAACATCTATTTTACGTTCTAAGGCTTCAATGCGTTCGTCTGACGATTTGTCGATTAAAGATGTTACTTGTGCAGACATCAGTTCATACATTCCGTTGGCAATTTCTGATAACTCGTCAATATCTATGTCTTCATCTCCAAATGCTAATACTTGCTGAATATTGTGGGGTAACTGCCTTATCCACAATTGGTAGAAAAACCTGGTGTCTATCTTCCGATCTCCTAAAATGTTACACATATGGCTTTTGAGTTGTGAAGATGTTCTGCCACCCAGACTAACATTGCTCAGCAACTGATCAATAGCTTCATGATCTGATAATAAAGAAACCTTAATAACTTTCTGCTTTAAAACATCGTACGGAGTTTCTGGATCTGGATTTATGAGCGTCTCCCGTACTTGCTCTGCTTATTCGTCCGGTAAGATGGAGCTTGCATAGCCAAATTTTGTAGGTTGAGAAATGACGTGATTAGCTAGGAAGTAGTGTTCTAGGCAAGTGAACCAAAAATCGGGATCATTAGGTTCAAAAGGTGGTATGGATATGGTAACGGCAGCTACAGACCTTCTACTTGCGGTGTCGTTTTCAGTATTAAATGACATTACAAAAATACAGAAAATAATACATATGGGTGATAGCAAAAAAGTAAGCGCTAGAAGAACAGAATACAGGTAAGTTCAAAAATGTTCATAATGTCCAAAAGTATTTTCAAAAAATGTCAGTGAATGTATATATAAATCCAAATGTGATGCAGTTATCAAAGTAAATACGATAGCAATGATGAATAAATCAATTATGTGTGTACTTTGAAATGATGGCATCGAACAGCTATGTCGGGCTCACCAATTTTTTGTAGTGCTCTTTTTGATCAAACTAGCGTACACGTATATCCTAGCACTTCCTCGCATTTATTATTGTGCCCTCACGTCGTGATTCCTCAATATCCACAACGTAAATCAAAGGGTACTTGAGAAGGAGTACGAACGTGTGTTAACGCAGTAATCAAAATCCAAAAGTCGAGCGAGCACAAAAGTATCAACTGTAACACGCAATATTTAGAGTGATAAACAAATCAAAGTCTAATTACATAGTGAAAGTACACTACAAAGATGAGTAATAAAATGAGTTACTAGATCTTGATCCGTTGTGTTAAACTCTTCTTGGATTTTAACACCCACAATATTTCAGTCGTAATTTGGGTTCCTTAATGGATGATAATGAGAATTCTAGTCGTGGTTTGTGTATTACCCTATGTGCTTCCAATAAACCTCTTCTCTGTGCACTGTTACATGTGAAATAAATAAATAACACACCAGTATCTTATGATATCCACCTGGAGTTTCATGTGTTTCCCGTATTTACTGTAAATGGTCATATGTTGTTTGTGAATATAGGGTATAAGATATGTGTGAGTATAATTGGTGATTTCTTGTGTTGTACCTATCTTCCTATCAGGATGGGTTTCATAAGATTATGGTCTCTAGGGGTTCCATGAAGTGAACCACATGATACTTTGGCACGCTGAAATCACTTCTAATTTTATAACTACTCGGAAAATAATATTTGGCAATGAAAACGTAACTCTGCCGTCACACTCGTGGTTGGATGATCGAGATGAGGGCAGCACTGGTCAGGGGAATGGTTGAAACCCAATCAAGCACAGGAGGAAATTCACAATTCACTAACGTCAGGCAGATAAAGAGAGCCTAATTCATAAAGATTATATAGATTCTGTTTGACTGGTCGTCTCATCCTTCTTAATAAATTGATCACTAACCAGGACTGAGTGGTCATAGCTTCCTGTATTGCATAGAGCTTACTTCAGTCATCATATAGTAGTGACCTTTCCAACAATGTCAGTTCGATTAACACGGCATGAGGTGCGTTCGAATTTGGTGACACTTTTGCATGTGTTTTCGCTGATATTCATTTATTGTATTCTGCTATATTATCACTAGTAATAATGGATCAGAACTCTTAGAGACGTGTTCTCAGGAATATCAGTAACTCAGAAAATACCATGAGCTCTTCTGGTAACACGTTACCACCCCTTGAGGGATTCGATCGAATAAAAGTTTATTAGTAGTTCACCTAATAAAAACGGCTCCAACATGATGCTAAGCCCTGTTATACAGGTGGGAGATATTCTGTCAGAAAAGGCAGAGATTTATGACTTAATCTGCATCACAAACGACATGCAACTGCAAATAAATTTATTTGCAGCTCTGGAGGAAATTAGGTCAACCTGATTTCATAGCAGAAACTATCCCTCATATTAAAAAAGAACTGGCGAATCTGAATTTTTTAAATTTTTTTAATTCGAAGACTGAACCAACTCATACTGACTCGTAAAGTATTAAATAATTCTTCCATTTAAATAAATGGTGGAAAAACACCAATTTCATGGAAATTGTGATGGTTCTGACAGCCAGGTAGCGCATGCATTTAATATTCCTTTTCCTTCAGCACTTCTAGTCCACAAATGCCAGTGGCGACGTCTTCACCAATGCCACATCCAGTTCAGCAGACTGCGTATGTTATTTTTAATCAATGGTTACTTTGCGGTAAGGAAAACACTGATTCCAATGATAAAGTGGTTAGTGAGTTACAATCACCTAGAGGAGAAGTGGATTCCTTTAAAAGAGAAATGCAGTCCTTTAGTAAACTGGTGGCGCATTTGGTCTCAGTAAATAAGTTGACCGACGTGACCATCTTGGGAGCTGGGAAGTCGTCCATTGACAATAGTCAACTGGAATTCTCCTTGCCGACTGAAGAAGAGTTCAGTCAACTGAAAGCGTCACTGAAAAGCCTAAAATTCAGAGATTCATTCGTAAGTTTACAATTAACCTTCCATCACGTTCAGATGACGAAACTGGCTGGGAATTTATCGTTTAATCCGCAGTCTTCGTTGAGACGAATGCTCAATTATGTTTGGGAGCCTTAGCTATCAAGTCGTTTCACAGCATTTAGAACACCAAAGAAGTTAGCCCTCGCAAACTGCCACTTCTATAATGTTATAACGTGTAAGCTTGCTTTATTTAAATATTTCTTTCAGCCGTCATTGTCATCAAGTTCACTTCTGCTACAATGCCTGAGGAAGAAGTTATAAAAATCTTTGACAGAGACTTCAAAGGCCTACTTCCATGACGTACGTGATCGTATAGAAAAAAAGGGGGGCCGGCGAAGAGTAAGTAAACAGTTTTTGTTAAATTAATGTTACTATACTACAAACCGTTTCATGGTATGTCAATCAACTAAATTCTGTTTTTATCTTTTACAGGTTGCTGTTGACAATAAGAAGAGTGACCAGAGGATCTCTGCTGTAAATGACAATTTAACTAGGTTAATGCTGCATAAATCTATAATATGACTGCCAGTAGCGTGTAATAGTCAACGTTATCATAACTACTGCTGTTAATTATATGAACTACGTGTTAAGGTAGACAGTTGGTTCAACAGTACGTGATTTGTCTATAATGACTCAATCAATATTGTATGTTCATCGGAAAATCCAACGTTAAATAATACTCACACTTAAGGTCTGTGCGTCGGTGGCACAGTGGTTAGGACTCTCGCCGACCATGCACATGGTCCGGGGTTCGAGCCCACGCCGGCGCACACCTGATATCTATGGTCGGCCTGCGAAATTTGGGCTACCGATATCCATGCTGAAAATGCCATACTTGTACCAAAAATTACAGTGTGGAATCAAGCTGTAAATCTAAAAAAAAAATCGTGGTTTGTTTGACGTAAACAAAATAAGGGAAAAATATGCGAGCGAAAGGGGAAATTCGGCTGGTTAAGGTGAAATCGTGACGTTAAAAAAGGGGGAAAATGTGCGGTATCTGGGGGAAGGGGGAAAATCTTACTATCGCCCAATTTTGTCCCCTTTTTAAACACAATTTTCTGCGTTTTTGTCGGATTGGGATGGAGAACGCTGTCGAGCGAAGTTGTTGAGAGACTCGCATCTAAATAGAACGCTGTAGGCAACAGCATTCCTTGTTAAGAGCTGCAAACCTCTTATGTACACTTTCACAGTGAATTAGACTAAATTAAATCGGCCCAATCCGCACGTCTTCCATGCTTTTCAGATTTGACAGTTATATAATAGCCTAATAATTTAAGAAATCTGAGGATATTTTGGCCTCTTCTGCAAAATTCAACAATGTTAAAATAGTCTCGGATAAAACACCAAACCAACGACAAGTAGCTAAGAACACCTTAGATACAAACACGATCATATCACAAAACATGAATTTCAGTGCCGAATTATTGAAGGGCACTGAAGCACAAAGCGATACTTACATAGTAATAGGTGAACAAACGACATATAAAGTGAAGTGAAACCTAAAAGGTGCAATAACACTGGGAAAGAGAGCACTCCGAAGAAATCTAACGAACCCACACATGAAGTGCACATCGATGTTCCCACTGCCAATAGCCTGCAAATATCGATAGTTCACACTCCATCCAGGGCCAAGTAAGATATTCACACAGTGTAAACCTGGAAAAAGTCCCCGAAAACCAAGGTCTCTCCACAGGCGTCCATATGCCTTAGTTACTACTCTAAGCCCACCAAACAGCATATAAGCCTGGAAAAGAACTATGCACGCATTGCAGCACGTCCCATAGAGGAGAAACACATGAGTAAAAGTGCTCTTCTCCGCACTAAGAGCAATAAACAAAGTAAGGGCGACAGTCAGTGTGAGGTGAGAGCTAACAGCATATATAGCTTTATGCACACAAAACCACACGCTGGAAAACACGCATGGGGCACCAAACTGACTAAAGAGTGGAATGAGACCCATGACTGCCGTAATAGCGAAGATTGTAATATGCCTATAGGTACACATAACTTGAGAACTGGACCCAAAATGAATAATAAGAACACAGGAGCGACTAGACGGGGCACCACTAAGTCACATATAAACGGAAATTTATTTCCGAACCCTCGTAGTAGTTTGTAAGGCCCCCATCAGCATAACGAGTACAGATTGGCTCACACTCTTTCTGCTTACATGCACGAAATGAGTCAACGAATGTGTGACTATGAAAGACTCAGCACACATTACTTTCAAGACAATCTAAAAACAAGGTACTTAGACCCTGTAAATTACAACCTGAACAGAGAAACAGACCATCTAATACCGAGAAATGGTCCCAGATATCCACGTGGTGACGCTAGAAACCAATATATGCAATAAGATTATGTTCGGATGCAGCAAAAAGTAGCCCCTCTTGCAGCGCAATTGTTTTAGCGAATAGTAGACATGCTGACAGTGTCTTACCTCAGAATCCCTCCGAAAATAATATAGGAAACCAGGAGTTAGGGAGAGTAACAAGAAAACTTACTAAATATTCTCCGAACAACCCTGGCTTTCTGAAAATTATGCTTTTAAATCCTAGATCTCTCCTTAACAAAATGACTTCGCTTCGCAGCCTGGTATACATGGAACGGCAAACACTAATCCTGGTAACTGAAACCTGGCTAACCAATGATATACCTGACATAAATCTGATAACTGATAACTGCGACATCCACAGGAATGATAAAACCGACAAAAAAGGAGGCGGGTGTCTAATATATGCGTCTAAATCCACTGGCTTTTACAAACTCAAATATGGATAAACTACCTAGCTTATCTTTCGTTTGTGTCCCAATCATTCGTCGGCTAGAGAATGAAAAACATAGGTATGCTGCGTAAAACGTTCTCCGTATACTCCTGGAAAGTTTCTGGAATAAAATCTCACTTGAAAAAGACGAATGATTGGGACACAAACGAAGGATAAGCTAGATAGTTTTGCCACATCTGTGTGCATTTATCAATTCAACTACACCTACAGTGTAAGTTATGTTGGGCATACTACTAGACAGCTTAGCCGACGTGTTGGTGGACATCTCCCATCGTGGTTTTGCAAATGACAGACAAAAACAATCCATAGCTCAATTTTGTCACATTTAATTGATAGTGGTCATGTAGTGGAGGAAACGAGAGTTTTCGAAGTAGTTCATCGCATTCCATCGAATCTTTACGGTAAACTTCGTATTCGTCTATTGCACACAGCTGAGGCGATAGGCATTCGAACTATTAAACCTAAACTATGCATTCAAAAGAAGTTCGTACAACCATTATCCCTCCATTGGCCTATTAAGACATAACCGACTAATGACTTCTTCACCACCCCTTGTTCATATTTTCAACCCCTTTCTTATCACCCCTTAATCTTACCACATCTTCATTAAAAACGCTTCATTTACTTCCCTTACAACCTAGCATTACTTAATCGGTATATTTGTTTTTACTAGCCTTTATCGACTACTTCCATCTGAACATTTGTTTGTTTAATCATTCCGTTTTTAAATATTCGTGTTATCACGGAATGCCTCACTTTTTCATCCTTATTATTGATAAGACCATTATTATTATTACCACTATTATGACCGATTGCACAATTTATATTCACCATCTTATTATCCTAGAGACAAAACACCATGATTGGTTTGTATCTGAATTTTTATTTGTAAACTTATGTATATTAGAGTTAAGCCTTATGAGATCTAACTGAAAACAGTATTGTTCGCTTAAATGTGTTGTTCTAAATTTTACTATGGGAATATTTAATATATCGATATAAAGACAATAGAAATGCCGACTGTGAATTTCTTACTGCGCTATTGAGAAGCTCTGGCTCGGATGAATACTTTACCAATAATAACTTAGAAGTAATACTTAATATCTTCTACAAGACAACCGGTTCGGTTATAGATACAATCACGCCCCTGAAATCTGCCCTAAAGACGCCAATTCTATTCACAGACCACAAAACGCGATAAAAGCTGAGGAAACTGAAAGGGGAATTTTATTTATTTAAATAATTTAGTGCATTACACCAGATACATGAAACATTTAAAGATCTGAGGAGAGACATAAAATAAAGGCACAACCCGAGGAAAACAAAGCCCTAGAGAGCACCTCTAAAACTCTGCGATATCTTGCAAAAACGACTAAGAAAGGGTAAACACAATGTTAGCCGCTTGGAACATTAAGATGTAATTTATGGTGATCCCCAGACAATCAGTGAACTCCTCAACCGGTGGTTCTCCAAAGACACCAAAGCGCACACGTTTTCACTTCTCGATATAACCTGCGAAAATAGCTACAAGTTAGCTGACACCAACTTTAATACACAAAATATTAACTCAGTGGTAAAGATGGTAGTTGTGGGATAGACGATAAACCATATATCATATACAAAAACAGTAGCACGGAATTAGTAGTATTATTACTAAGAATATCTACCCTCTCACTAGTTATTGGGACCAACCCTGAAATTTGGAAACATACACATATATTACCCAAGCATAAAGCAGGAGCTAAAACTAGTGTTGCAATTATAGGCCTATCAGTATAAGGCATATCATATCAATGATCATGGAGAAAGTAATCAAAAAGCAAATTTCAGACCGCTTTCTAAAACATAAACTCAACAGCCAGTCACAACACGGATTCCTCAAGAAAAGACCATGCGCCGATTGCCATATAGACTTTTTCAACGAAGTCGCCTGTAGAAGAGATAGAAGAGAACTAGTGCTATCCTTTATTTTGATATAAGTAAAGCCCTCGACAGAGTTCCACAGAGTCTGTTAGTGAGCAGGTTATGCTCACTAAGGATAAGCAACCTTCTTCAGAACTGGATAAAGTAATTTCTCTGAGATAAAAATCAGGCAACAGAAGTCAGCTCAGTGCTGTCATACAGGGGAGTGTACTGGGCACTCCTCTATTCCTAATATACACAAACAGTATATGTAAGTGCTTTAGCACAGGTACACCAATACATGATAACTGGTCGAAAGTAAAACAGTAATATGATTAAAACTACCGCATGCAAAAAATAAGAAATTGCTATTGATTCCAGTAGTGATGCCATCCGTCAGCGCTTATGGTGGCCGTTGCATCATCGCGATGTCACAGAGTTCTGCTAAAATTGTGATGGCTTTGATTTTCGAGTAACACCTACAATAACACGATTTGACTTTGACGCAGGAGTAGAGGCTACAGAATCTCGATATTGATTTCTATGTGAGCCGTCGTCTGACAAACTTCCACCTTCATTAGCTTGTTTACTGCATTTCTCATTTTGATTAGAGGTTCCGAAACGAGGGGAAAAATTTCTCTTGACAGATACCTGATTCGTTGCTTCAGCAACACGTGAAGCAGCTGTACTGTGGTCTGAATCGTGTTTGCCAGCCTTCAAATTCAAAGATATTTTAGCCGAATATCTGCAATGCACTCTGTGTTCTCGAGTTGGTGATGATGCTTCCTCTAGTAAACGTGGAAAATTAACAGAAGGAGATTCAGTGGAAGGACGATATCTACTTGTCACACTTCCAAAGGCCTTAACAGTGTTGATCAAACCAGGAGTACAGTACCACGTTGAATCAGAAATGTGACAAAAATCTTGTATTTCTCTCAAGAATCCGAAGAGGTTTGTAGTACTTTGTTGATTATTTTCAGCGGTTACGTCTTCTAAATCTTACTTATCCCAGCATTTCCCCTCTACCATTCTATGCCTTGTTCTGTGATGAAGATGCCTACAGTCGCAATATTATCAGCACATGATTTGCCTTTCCTGAAACCAGCTTGTTCCGGGAGGGATTCCGTATCCAGTGCATCCTTTATACTCTCTAGGATGATGCGACTAAGTATTTCACTTGGTGTGGACAAGATCGTGATTCCACACCAGTTGTTGCATTGGCCTAAGTCGCCTTTCTTTGGCAGCCTGATGAGGTAAATTTTCTCTAAATTGATAGGTGCCTTTACTTCCTTCCAAACCTTTTGCAGAAATTGTGTGAGCTCATTTGCGACATCTTCCCGTTTACAGTGCTACGGGGGAATTCCGTCTGGTCCTGCTGCCTTCCCGACTGGACTTCAGTAGCTTGATTGCATTTAGGATTTCTCCTTTCGTTGGAGGATTGGTGTTCACTGGCAGGCAGTTCTGAGCATGCTGTTGGTGGTATTTCTGGCCGAGTTGCAGGGGATGGTCGTCCTTTAAATTGATCAGCCGATTGTTTTATGAGTTTTTCCTCCTTGGTGATCAGGTTCCCTTGAACATCTTTTATTGGTTTCATCATCTGGGTTGATCTCTCCCCGGATAGAGACCTGGTTTTCTGATATAATGTCTTGTGATATATTTCGCCTGCAGCTTATCTGTTCTGCTTCAGTTTCCGCTAGCCAGTGTGTCGTAGAATTGAATTTTGTCTTTCCTAGCACGCCTCCACTTCTTTATTCAGTGCGTGTACACTGAACTTGGCATCTCCTTCTGTTATCCATCATTGCATTGAGTCATCTTCTCGTTCACCATGCTCCTCTCCTCGATTAGCTTCCAGGTAGGTATCCGCTGAGATCCATTCCTTGTCTTGTCTCTGCTTTCTTCCTAAACAGTTGTACACGTTTCCTTGTACACGATCCCCTGCCGGCGGACACCTGATATCCATGGTCGGCCTGCGAAATTTGGGCTACCGATATCACATGCTGAAAATTCCATACCTGTACCAAAAATACGGTGTGGAATCAAGCTGCAATCAAAAATGATAAAAAAATGTCGCGTTTATATAGTTCCAATGTTCTTCCACTCAGGTTTCCTCAGTGATAGCACGTAGTGTATCCTATTCCGCTTTGATCTGATCTGTAGTCGGGGCATATCATGAAGTTTCGTTCCGCAGTTTCTGAATATTGAAATTGGATTGTAGCCTGTCTCCAGCTGTTTTCAGGGATTTCAGCTTCACGTTGAAGGTTTTTTGAACTAGATGATGGTCTGAGCCCATATCTCCTTCCCTCCTCGACTTTGTGTCCAGCAGGCTAGCTGCGTCTCCACTTGCTCGAGTAGCATTGAGATGAAATCCATCTGGTTTGTCCGCCAGGCAAAATCCATGTTGCTTTGTGTATATCCCTTTGCTTGTACACGCTGACTCTGACTACTAAATCATTGAAAGCGAAGAAGTCTACGAATAATTCTCTGTCCTCATTAATTTCTCCGAAAGCATCTCGACCCATGATGAGTTCTCTTCCTGTGTTGGTGCCTGCTTACATTTTGGCTTGCAATTATAACGCCCATGAGGATTTCGATGTCACCATTCGAGATGTTGTCCATTACTGTTTGTAGTTGTCTGTAAAAGTCTTCCTTCTTTTCGTGTTCCACATTGTTTGTAGCACTTTACATATCACTGCATGATAACTGTGACCTTCCTTCCTTTTGAGTTGAAGCTTGCGATCATAATCCTGGATAAAATTAGTTCCCACTGCATTAGAGCTTTGGCTGACACTGGTGACATCATGACAGCCTTTTCACTGCCTCAGTATGCTCGTGGATGTCGTCTGGGTGACGAGAATGGAGTAGATTACTGACTCTTCAGATGACAATTTTGATAGTCCACACCCATTCCATCTTCTTTCTCAGTTTCCCAGCATTTCTGAGCCATATCTTTCCATTTCTTTCGCTATCTAGGTATCCTTCTTAGTCTCATACATTATACGGACATTTCACATATCCATTCTTATTCTTATTTTCATCGAGAGAGAGAGAAGACACACCGGCTGACTGACAGACTTCCCGAAGGCTTTCACCAGCCTGCTGTTTCATTTCGCCTCTCCGATCCCAGCGAAGAATAAGATTTTTATTTGAATTTTTTGTATTTTTAATATATTTTCTGTGCGTTTAAGTTTCTCTGGCAGTTTATTAGCTTTGGTTGTGTGGAGTTTCTAGACCCACACCCAACCCTCCCTCTTTACCTGCGCTAGGGATTAGCTAGAAAACCAGTAAGCTAGTTAACCAGAGAAGGTTTGGCATCAGAATAGGACACCAGAATAGTGGTACAATGGAAAATTTCCGACAGCTATTGGAATTGGCAGAAGGTAATTAGATAGAAGAGAAACATTTTCACAACCACGCATCGAGCAACAAGGATAGGTAGACAAGAATAAGGATTCATTGGCCATTGAAAAATACAAACATCAGAAAGAGATGTGGTCACCCCTCAGTTTCTTTCTGGAGAAATCCTATGCATGTGGAATCCGATATATCACCACTGATAGCGATCTACCCGCCACCTACACTAACATCAGTCACTTTGATGAAAATCACCAGTTCACTGTCTTCACGGGCCATGAATCTTTAAATTATGCCATAAATACCTCTATGGATAAACATTCTTCACATAAATTGCATCACATGGACCACATTTTGCAATGCACGTCTGATATCCGACATGTCTCTGGTGTAAGTCACCCTGCTGTAAACGAGTTGTTTCGAATTTGCACCACTACATTTCCTCCAACTAGAGGAAAGTGACGGACCTTCATACATCGAATGAGTGTGAATAAACTTAGACACTGCACTTCACCAAAGAAAGGTCACGCACCTTCCACTAATAGCGAGGTTACCATATATCACAGCATTTCCCCCGACACTACAAAGGCCTACAGTTCGAGCAGTTGTTGAATCACCATATGACTTCCAACACTCTGGTTTCTTACACCTGTCATGCCTCAAAAACAACCAGCACTAAGTAGTGGCCACAGGTGAAAAGTATTTTTTGAACGATAGACTTCAAATTTGTGTGGTTTGATCGTGATAAAGGAACTCCTACAAGTCTTAAACTAAATCCTTATAAATGCCAAACTGTTAATTTTAGCTTAAGATGTAAAAGACAAAAAAAAGTCGTCGATTCTCATGGCAGTTGTAAGGTTGACGACAATGATACAGGAATTAGATCAGAAATTAAGGATCTTGGGCTTATTCTCTCTTCTGATCTCTCCTGGTCTTCCCATGTCTTAGCGATCTCCAGTAAAATATTCCGCCTGACATTTTATATTAAGAAATTAAGGCACTCGGGTATAACTCAACCCCTCCCCTTACAGTTCATAAACTCTTGCATCTTAACTATTCTTCTTTATTGTTCACCTTTATTCTTTCCTGGTTTGCTTAAAAAGGACTATGTCACAATTCGTAGAATGCTGAAGATGGTCAGTAGGGTGAGTGGTGTCCCAGTGGACCTCATAGTTAATGTCGTTGTCAATAGGCACTTGGCTTCGTGCAATAAATTTGCTAAAGGGATTTTGTCTGACTTGGAGCATCCGCTTTACTCTCAGCTTTCACCTTGTATCTCCTCAGGTAGAACAAGAAGTAACTTCAGAAAACTGTATGCTCGTACGTCTAAGTATAGAAATTCTATGATACCATACTTGGCACGTATTTTATGTGATGAAAATAGTGTCAGGCAAGAATTAACTAACCTTTTTTCATCTAGTAAATAAACAATTTCCTCCATCCATCCTTATATACCTTCAAGTCTTACTTTTATTATTTCTATTATATTTATGGTCCTGTTGCTTCTTTGTTTTACTCTCATAATTGCAAACACCAACTTATCTCTATGACTGCTGTAATCTTTGTTTTTCCCCTCACAATATCATAAAAAGAGAACATTATATACAGTATTTTTACACATGCTAGGATTTCTGTACCGCATCGACAATACTGTGTGAAACAAGCCCACGGCAGTTTTCACTTGTATAATTATTATTACCTTAGCTGTTATCATTATCACTGCTATTTCCATTTTATATGCTGCATGATTTTAACATTCCCTCTTTTGTAAATGTGAAAAATTTTCTGTGCGAATAATTTTATTTGCAATTTGAGGAAATTAGATGCAATATTGAAATTAATGCTGAATATTCCATTCTGTAACACAAGTACTGTTTTGAGAATAAAGTAAATTATTATTATTAATATTAAGAATTCAAAGTCATCAGAAGGAAGGCAAAGGTTTTGGTCATCGACTGTACAACAGGTCAAATTAGAGTAGGCATTGGCCGCTTCTTATCGGCTTATATAGATGAGGAATAACTACTCTCCACACCCCGCAGGAAACTTAGGTAGTCGCAAGATCCTCATAATACACCGGACAATAGCACTAATGAGATATCTTCTGAACGCACTGACTAGTGTGTGCACTGGCGTAAACGGTACTCAGATCTTCGAAAATGAAATTCACTGAAGTATACCACTCTTCTGCTTCACAAAATACTATTTCGCTTTATTTAGTTTTTATCCACACATATCGTTGTGTACTTTAGAAAAACACAAAACAGAGGAGGCCTAGAACGCTTATGTTGTCTATTCATATTGTGCTTATATTTACCCTACTTCTGGTACGTTTTCGGGTTTGGCGTTTCCCCGTAATAATGTTATTTCTTATTCTTATAACTGCAGAATATCAAGAAGACACCAAAAGTCGGATACAACCCGCTTCTGATAATGCCAGTAGGATCGTTCTGCATTTTCTGATGCACCGATTCGCTCCCTGTGCACATCCTCAATAGAATTCGGCTATATGCAGAAAATTGAACAGACGATTCGTCACCTTACATCCTCTCTAGAAGGGTTTCGTCTTGATGGAGAGTTTCATTCTCACATTGGTGTGGGTAGTTGCACTGGCTTCGGACTCGTACATCACATCAGCCGTCTTCGTGATGGGAAGGTATTTTCTACCTGAGGATGCCTTGGGTGTTTTGAGTTTTTTTTACAGTGTACACATCTAACGAGGATTGGACGCCGCTTTGTGCCGGTAACATTCACATCCTCACAGTACTTAAATCAGCCACATTAGACGGATGAAGTCTTCTCCTCAGACAATTTCAACATTTGATCTATTTAAATATATTGCTCTCCAGAGCATATTTTGAAATAACCTAGCCTTTTTTATTCATGTTTTGTTATGAGTTCTTGCATATTGGTCAAGACACTGATTACGTGTGCACTTGAGTACATTGTGTTTAGAAAGTCTAGTATAGCTCGACGTATCGATGACACACTCCGTTTCTTGCAGATTTCCCACATAAAAAGTGAATGTTCAAAGGTTTATTGACTCGGTCATAGCGAATGCGTACATCAATCAACCGATTTTGTACTCAATTAGCTAGTCAAATATAACATTAAGAAGAAAGAGCAGGTTGACTTTCGGTTCGATGGGATTATTTCATAAGTTCGATAGAAATGTATTAGTTATCCTGGCTAGTGCTAAAGTGTTCACAGCGCACAAGAGAAATTAATGATCGGTTAGTTGAGAGCAAGCGATAAGTAATCCTGAAACCAATAAATAGTTTGACAAGCGTTTTCTGACTACTATTACTTAATCGACCTACGGATAATGGATTTATCGCCACCTTCTATAAGATGCTACTCGTTGTTTGAGAACCATAAATCATCATGTGCTACATTACGACCATGCTAAATCACACTGTCTTTTACTTGGTTGTTTCTAGAAATCACTGAGATCCTGAATTTCGTCATAAAGTCCGCTTATTACACACAAGTGGTGCGTTTGCTGACTGTTATGGTCGTTTCACACCTCCAGTTAATCAGTCAGTCACCTCATATATATTTTATTGGATTAAGTGGAAGAAGCTTAAGATTTTCATTGTAGTTTCAAACAAATACATTCAAAATATATACCGCACCAGTATAGACACCTTGTAAATCGAGAACACTAATTCCTTTATCACCCACTCAAAGTATCCCTGCAAAAGACCGTGATTACGAAAAATATTTATAAAAGAACTAACGTACAACGAAGGAGAAGACAACGGAAGAAATCATCTCAATCAAGATTAATATACGACAACGTTAAAAGAATTTCCTCAAATTATGAAGGACATCGATAGATGAAATACAAAAACCCTTATATATTAATGGCTTTCGTTGATGTATCTGTGGTGGAAATAATGTTCAACATAGACATTAACACAGGAAAAACACGTCAAATGTAATTATAGCTGTTGAGTGTAAATAATCATCTCTCAGCTTCAATTTATGCACCGTATTTAGCTCAGACAAATGCCTAAGCCGGTAAAGGTGCAATCGCTACACGAAATCACACACCACAATAAGCAAACTACATACTGATATTTCACAGGCCCAAAACTAGCACTTCTTCAGTGCACCTGTCAACTTGAAATAAACTGCTTAACAATTACTTATCTTACATTGAATAACCAATCCAACTATACATAAGGGGCAACCAAATCGGGTGGGAACAAGACTTGCTACTACAGGCCATAGGAAAGATGTCTCTCAAAATACTTCCCGAAGTGTCCCCATTCCCCTGGCGTCCAGTTGAAATTCAGCTCATCGGCTTAAACACCCAACTTTCGGTCAACAGGCCTCCGATTCACATCCCACTCCACCCTCCTTAGTCTGTGTGAGTGCAGAATATCGTCAGTCCTACTCTCACACAATGTGTGTGACTCAGTTCCAACAAGAACAAAAACTCACATTAAGTCGGTGGTACATAGAAGCAAAGGAATTAACTCTATTCAACATTTGGAAGTATATGTCGCTGACTATACTGTATATTAGTAACAGTCAGCTCGAATGTATGCACCAGTATTAGCTGGAACACAATTCCAGTCGGTAATGGTGCAGTAGTAAAAAATTACTCTCAAAAGAAACGGTTACAGTTTAGGACTTCAAGTAAGACAGCAAGTTTCAGGGAGTCGTTCGTGTTATAATCAAAATGAATTACTAAGCTATCACACTGCTCAATTCACACTCCCACTGAACTTCACAATCAATTCAACAAAACTAGGAATTTGTTGAATCCACTGAAATGCAAACAACACACACGTTTCACCTAACGCAGTTCAAACCTCATTCTAACTCGTGTACTTTAAAGCTCATCAACAGTCTTCCCATCACTCCACTACATGTATCTCCGACCAACCAATCAATTCAACCAAACTGGTGACTTCAACTACTAAAGACGATAACCTTCATAACCCCTAATTTAACAATTGACATAGCTCTATAAAAATCACTGATTCTCAAAGGAAGAAATATGAAACACGACTGTTATGTTCACTGATCACGATTAACCACTGTCAGACTGGCATTCAGTTCAACCTACAGGATATTTGCAAGACAAAGATCAACGGACTAGACACAATCGACTGGACACTCATGACCAACACAGGGGAAAATTATTTCAGCTAAAAATTGAATTAGATTCTACAATGCATTTTATTGGTAACGCACACGACGGAATTGCAACTAAACTATTCAGGACCATCGTGGTCATCGCTCGAATACGTACAAAAGCATTTACATATATACATATATATATATATATATATACATATATATAAATGAGCAGCTCTGGACCTACTCAGTCATCCTTTTCATGTTTTATCATGATTATTCAGCAATGCATCAATATACTCATCAAGCTAACAAAACGACAACAGAAAGCGGATTCAACGCATATAGGTCGGATGTCGGTCAGTCCAACACACAAGGGCCACTTACTTATACTACTTACTACTTATCAACTGCCGCTTAATTATCAATCCTCTGCATTCAGTATGACTCACCCACTCGCTCAGAATAAGTGGACAGCGAACACACCGTCAAATATCTGCTTCGATACACTCACGTCTCCCACATCGCGACCCTTAAGGCCTCAACACCACCGGTGACCTAACCAAACACTAGTCTGATATGATCCCACATATTTTGGTATTGACTGTTTAAACTTGCATATATGGTATGTCATCATTCTCACACATTTTGGTACTGACTGCTAATTTTGTATATTATCATTCTCACGCATTTTGGTAGTGACTGCTAATTTTGTATATATGGTATATTATCATTCCCACACATTTTGTTACTGACTGTCAACCTCGCACATATGGTATATTATCATCTCTCACGCACTTTGTTATTGGCTATTAAGATAAATTATTTCAAATGCTGTTAGCTGTCCATATTGTTGTAAAATGTATAAATACCATGGCTTTCTTTATCGTTGTTGCACTTCAATACACAGTCACAGTCCAGCCTTTGTCTTTTGATATTTGCGTGCTTTACTAAGTCGGAAGGTACGACGAGCAGATAGACAGATTAGTTCAGGCGCAGACAGAATAAGGTGAAAACGTCTTCATTCAATTCCCTACCGTTATAACAAATTGGCGACGGGGTTTTACCTTAATTCATTGCAGTTATAGCACGCAACGACGACAGTTTTTATTCTGTTCAGCGCAACTATATAACATTTTTGACTGTGTTAATTACAACCCAATTACAATGTCTATCTCTCTGGACGATCTCAAATCTATCTTGCAGCAGCAGCAAGTTCAGAATGAAGCAGCTCAACTAAAATTAATCGAAGCTCTCACTCAGAAGCTGTCCATTCAAGTTCCATCAACATCTCATTCTGACAAATATGAAAGCATCTCAAATTCTATCAGTGAGTTCAACTACGACCCAATATCTGGTCTCGTATTTGATGCATGGTTCAATCGTTACGAAGACGTTTTCCGTATTGAATGCTACATGTTTGATGATGCTGCCAAAGTCCGATTGTTACTAAGAAAACTTGGTACTGTTGAGCACAACAGATATGTTAACTTCATTCTGCCTAAGAACCCACGTGAGTTATCATTCGATGAGACAGTCACCGTTTTATCACAAATCTTTGGTGAACAGTCGTCTGAATTTGGTTCGATTAACACAGTGAAAAGTCCTCCGATCACCGTTAAGCACACAGAACGTCAGTCTCAAAATTCAGCTAAACCTCCTTCAGTGTGCTGGCACTGTGGTTCGTGGCATTTTGTCAAGTTCTGTCCTTTCAAGAAACATAAATGCCGTAATTGTCACCGTTTTGGACATAAGGAGGGTTACTGTACACCGCAGAAAAATTCTTCGGTGAGGAACAGAAGTAGTCGTTTCAAGCCGAAACAATCTCCTCGAGTACAGACCGTTTTCACAACTTCCAAAGTCGAGTTCGCCAGCAAACGTAAGTACATAACACTAGATATTAACGGCAAACGTATTCGTCTTCAGTTGGATACGGCATCAGATATCACCGTAATTTCCCGAACTACGTGGCGCAAACTTGGTTGCCCACAGATTCTGCCGACCGAGCATGTCGCCAAGAATGTCTCTGGAGATATACTGAAACTCGTGGGTGAGATAAATTGCCAGGTTCAGTTTGGTGAGCATCACTTCAATGGTGTATGTTACGTTACAAACTACCATGATTTGGATTTGCTTGGTCTTGACTGGTTAGACAAGCTCCATATCTTTAATGTACCATTAAATTCAGTATGCTCTAATGTTTCGTCTTCACCACACAACGTTGTTCCCGGAGATGTATCTGATCAATCTCTCTTGCAACGCCGTCGTCAAAAGCACGCTTCTGTCTTCCAGGACAAACTTGGTTGCTGCAAACTGTTTGGCATCCAGCATATTCGTAGCCCCCCGTATCATCCCCAATCGAATGGACAGACTGAACGTTTCGTCGACACCTTTAAGCGTGCTTATGCAAAAGCGAAGGGGGAGGGAACAACAGAAGAAATTTTGGATAGATTCTTGCTGCATTATCGTACGACGCCAAATCCTTCCGCCCCAAATCAGTTATCCCCAGCGGAAATTATATTTGGCCGAAAGATCAGAACTGCCCTCGACTCAATTAAGCCTAGGCAAGTAAAGCAGGGCTGCAGAAATACAAAAATGGAAAACCAATTCAATCGCCATCACGGAGCTAAACGTCGAGTTTTCAAATTGTATCAGCAAGTTTATGTACGAGATTTTCGCTATTCACCTCCGAGATGGATTCGAGGACAAATAGTGGGGCAGAAAGGAAGGGTTTTATACAAAGTGAATGTAGAAGGACAGTTATGTGTCAGACACACGAATCATATACGAGATGCGTCAGATAGACCTGACAATGGGAGACGAGACCTCACGTTAGAAGTATTAGTAGATACATTTAATCTTCCGCAGCCGGAAGCCCGGGACACAGATCACACTCTATCCAGTACCATGCGAAGGTCAACTCGACAAAGAAGAGCTCCGAAACCTTTTCAAATAGATCCAAAAAGCAAGTCCTACACTCTTTACGGGGAGAGGTGATAGGATCCCACATATTTTGGTATTGACTGTTTAATCTTGCATATATGGTATGTTATCATTCTCACACATTTTGGTATTGACTGCTAATTTTGTATATTATCATTCCCACACATTTTGTTACTGACTGTCAACCTCGCACATATGGTATATTATCATCTCTCACGCACTTTGTTATTGGCTATTAAGATAAATTATTTCAAATGCTGTTAGCTGTCCATATTGTTGTAAAATGTATAAATACCATGGCTTTCTTTATCGTTGTTGCACTTCAATACACAGTCACAGTCCAGCCTTTGTCTTTTGATATTTGCGTGCTTTACTAAGTCGGAAGGTACGACGAGCAGATAGACAGATTAGTTCAGGCGCAGACAGAATAAGGTGAAAAAGTTTTCATCTAATTCCCTACGGTTATAACAAATTGGAAATGCGGTTTTACTTTAATACATTGCAGTTATAAAATAGTCATTACAATTAAACGCAAAAACTCTCCCCAGGTCAGTGGATATCGTGATTTCGTTTACTTAATACACCATCACAACTTAAGAAAGATCACGATCGGTAATGATATCAAGTCGATACCCTGTCATCCTCATGTACATATATACATATATATGCATGCATGTAACGAACAGTAAGGGACCAAATCTCTTCTAAACCATGTCACCTAATCTAATACGCGTCCATCGAAATGAGAAAATAAGTGGGAGCCCCACCCACATGACAGGAAGTACTGTCTCCTACAGAAGTAGAACAATCGTAAATAACCCTTCAAATTTATTGAAAAATTAAAAGACTGTTGTAGGCCTTCTCGTAGTAAATCTCGGGTGGTGGAGAGGACGTGCCACGCGATGAGGTAGAGGGAATTTCAATTTACTATCGTGGAACTGCGTGACATACGGGCGACAACACTTGGAGGCTGGCAACGACTCCACTTTAATCACCTGAATAGCCTCAGCTCGGGCACGATGACGAGCACCCATCTCACGATACAATTGGGTTACTGCACCCTCCTCAGTTAGATCACGGTATTCCTTGTACATGTTGTGCGTGCCTGATCGACTATCGTATCTCAGCCAAATACCGAAATTCTTAACCATCAATGGCTTTCGTGGATGTATCTGTGGTGGAAATAATGTTCAACATAGACATTAACACAGGAAAAACACGTCAAATGTAATTATAGCTGTTGAGTGTAAATAATCATCTCTCAGCTTCAATTTATGCACCGTATTTAGCTCAGACAAATGCCTAAGCCGGTAAAGGTGCAATCGCTACACGAAATCACACACCACAATAAGCAAACTACATACTGATATTTCACAGGCCCAAAACTAGCACTTCTTCAGTGCACCTGTCAACTTGAAATAAACTGCTTAACAATTACTTATCTTACATTGAATAACCAATCCAACTATACATAAGGGGCAACCAAATCGGGTGGGAACAAGACTTGCTACTACAGGCCATAGGAAAGATGTCTCTCAAAATACTTCCCGAAGTGTCCCCATTCCCCTGGCGTCCAGTTGAAATTCAGCTCATCGGCTTAAACACCCAACTTTCGGTCAACAGGCCTCCGATTCACATCCCGCTCCACCCTCCTTAGTCTGTGTGAGTGCAGAATATCGTCAGTCCTACTCTCACACAATGTGTGTGACTCAGTTCCAACAAGAACAAAAACTCACATTAAGTCGGTGGTACATAGAAGCAAAGGAATTAACTCTATTCAACATTTGGAAGTATATGTCGCTGACTATACTGTATATTAGTAACAGTCAGCTCGAATGTATGCACCAGTATTAGCTGGAACACAATTCCAGTCGGTAATGGTGCAGTAGTAAAAAATTACTCTCAAAAGAAACGGTTACAGTTTAGGACTTCAAGTAAGACAGCAAGTTTCAGGGAGTCGTTCGTGTTATAATCAAAATGAATTACTAAGCTATCACACTGCTCAATTCACACTCCCACTGAACTTCACAATCAATTCAACAAAACTAGGAATTTGTTGAATCCACTGAAATGCAAACAACACACACGTTTCACCTAACGCAGTTCAAACCTCATTCTAACTCGTGTACTTTAAAGCTCATCAACAGTCTTCCCATCACTCCACTACATGTATCTCCGACCAACCAATCAATTCAACCAAACTGGTGACTTCAACTACTAAAGACGATAACCTTCATAACCCCTAATTTAACAATTGACATAGCTCTATAAAAATCACTGATTCTCAAAGGAAGAAATATGAAACACGACTGTTATGTTCACTGATCACGATTAACCACTGTCAGACTGGCATTCAGTTCAACCTACAGGATATTTGCAAGACAAAGATCAACGGACTAGACACAATCGACTGGACACTCATGACCAACACAGGGGAAAATTATTTCAGCTAAAAATTGAATTAGATTCTACAATGCATTTTATTGGTAACGCACACGACGGAATTGCAACTAAACTATTCAGGACCATCGTGGTCATCGCTCGAATACGTACAAAAGCATTTACATATATACATATATATATATATATATATATATATACATATATATAAATGAGCAGCTCTGGACCTACTCAGTCATCCTTTTCATGTTTTATCATGATTATTCAGCAATGCATCAATATACTCATCAAGCTAACAAAACGACAACAGAAAGCGGATTCAACGCATATAGGTCGGATGTCGGTCAGTCCAACACACAAGGGCCACTTACTTATACTACTTACTACTTATCAACTGCCGCTTAATTATCAATCCTCTGCATTCAGTATGACTCACCCACTCGCTCAGAATAAGTGGACAGCGAACACACCGTCAAATATCTGCTTCGATACACTCACGTCTCCCACATCGCGACCCTTAAGGCCTCAACACCACCGGTGACCTAACCAATCACTAGTCATTACAATTAAACGCAAAAACTCTCCCCAGGTCAGTGGATATCGTGATTTCGTTTACTTAATACACCATCACAACTTAAGAAAGATCACGATCGGTAATGATATCAAGTCGATACCCTGTCATCCTCATGTACATATATACATATATATGCATGCATGTAACGAACAGTAAGGGACCAAATCTCTTCTAAACCATGTCACCTAATCTAATACGCGTCCATCGAAATGAGAAAATAAGTGGGAGCCCCACCCACATGACAGGAAGTACTGTCTCCTACAGAAGTAGAACAATCGTAAATAACCCTTCAAATTTATTGAAAAATTAAAAGACTGTTGTAGGCCTTCTCGTAGTAAATCTCGGGTGGTGGAGAGGACGTGCCACGCGATGAGGTAGAGGGAATTTCAATTTACTATCGTGGAACTGCGTGACATACGGGCGACAACACTTGGAGGCTGGCAACGACTCCACTTTAATCACCTGAATAGCCTCAGCTCGGGCACGATGACGAGCACCCATCTCACGATACAATTGGGTTACTGCACCCTCCTCAGTTAGATCACGGTATTCCTTGTACATGTTGTGCGTGCCTGATCGACTATCGTATCTCAGCCAAATACCGAAATTCTTAACCATCAATGGCTTTCGTGGATGTATCTGTGGTGGAAATAATGTTCAACATAGACATTAACACAGGAAAAACACGTCAAATGTAATTATAGCTGTTGAGTGTAAATAATCATCTCTCAGCTTCAATTTATGCACCGTATTTAGCTCAGACAAATGCCTAAGCCGGTAAAGGTGCAATCGCTACACGAAATCACACACCACAATAAGCAAACTACATACTGATATTTCACAGGCCCAAAACTAGCACTTCTTCAGTGCACCTGTCAACTTGAAATAAACTGCTTAACAATTACTTATCTTACATTGAATAACCAATCCAACTATACATAAGGGGCAACCAAATCGGGTGGGAACAAGACTTGCTACTACAGGCCATAGGAAAGATGTCTCTCAAAATACTTCCCGAAGTGTCCCCATTCCCCTGGCGTCCAGTTGAAATTCAGCTCATCGGCTTAAACACCCAACTTTCGGTCAACAGGCCTCCGATTCACATCCCACTCCACCCTCCTTAGTCTGTGTGAGTGCAGAATATCGTCAGTCCTACTCTCACACAATGTGTGTGACTCAGTTCCAACAAGAACAAAAACTCACATTAAGTCGGTGGTACATAGAAGCAAAGGAATTAACTCTATTCAACATTTGGAAGTATATGTCGCTGACTATACTGTATATTAGTAACAGTCAGCTCGAATGTATGCACCAGTATTAGCTGGAACACAATTCCAGTCGGTAATGGTGCAGTAGTAAAAAATTACTCTCAAAAGAAACGGTTACAGTTTAGGACTTCAAGTAAGACAGCAAGTTTCAGGGAGTCGTTCGTGTTATAATCAAAATGAATTACTAAGCTATCACACTGCTCAATTCACACTCCCACTGAACTTCACAATCAATTCAACAAAACTAGGAATTTGTTGAATCCACTGAAATGCAAACAACACACACGTTTCACCTAACGCAGTTCAAACCTCATTCTAACTCGTGTACTTTAAAGCTCATCAACAGTCTTCCCATCACTCCACTACATGTATCTCCGACCAACCAATCAATTCAACCAAACTGGTGACTTCAACTACTAAAGACGATAACCTTCATAACCCCTAATTTAACAATTGACATAGCTCTATAAAAATCACTGATTCTCAAAGGAAGAAATATGAAACACGACTGTTATGTTCACTGATCACGATTAACCACTGTCAGACTGGCATTCAGTTCAACCTACAGGATATTTGCAAGACAAAGATCAACGGACTAGACACAATCGACTGGACACTCATGACCAACACAGGGGAAAATTATTTCAGCTAAAAATTGAATTAGATTCTACAATGCATTTTATTGGTAACGCACACGACGGAATTGCAACTAAACTATTCAGGACCATCGTGGTCATCGCTCGAATACGTACAAAAGCATTTACATATATACATATATATATATATATATATATATACATATATATAAATGAGCAGCTCTGGACCTACTCAGTCATCCTTTTCATGTTTTATCATGATTATTCAGCAATGCATCAATATACTCATCAAGCTAACAAAACGACAACAGAAAGCGGATTCAACGCATATAGGTCGGATGTCGGTCAGTCCAACACACAAGGGCCACTTACTTATACTACTTACTACTTATCAACTGCCGCTTAATTATCAATCCTCTGCATTCAGTATGACTCACCCACTCGCTCAGAATAAGTGGACAGCGAACACACCGTCAAATATCTGCTTCGATACACTCACGTCTCCCACATCGCGACCCTTAAGGCCTCAACACCACCGGTGACCTAACCAATCACTAGTCATTACAATTAAACGCAAAAACTCTCCCCAGGTCAGTGGATATCGTGATTTCGTTTACTTAATACACCATCACAACTTAAGAAAGATCACGATCGGTAATGATATCAAGTCGATACCCTGTCATCCTCATGTACATATATACATATATATGCATGCATGTAACGAACAGTAAGGGACCAAATCTCTTCTAAACCATGTCACCTAATCTAATACGCGTCCATCGAAATGAGAAAATAAGTGGGAGCCCCACCCACATGACAGGAAGTACTGTCTCCTACAGAAGTAGAACAATCGTAAATAACCCTTCAAATTTATTGAAAAATTAAAAGACTGTTGTAGGCCTTCTCGTAGTAAATCTCGGGTGGTGGAGAGGACGTGCCACGCGATGAGGTAGAGGGAATTTCAATTTACTATCGTGGAACTGCGTGACATACGGGCGACGACACTTGGAGGCTGGCAACGACTCCACTTTAATCACCTGAATAGCCTCAGCTCGGGCACGATGACGAGCACCCATCTCACGATACAATTGGGTTACTGCACCCTCCTCAGTTAGATCACGGTATTCCTTGTACATGTTGTGCGTGCCTGATCGACTATCGTATCTCAGCCAAATACCGAAATTCTTAACCATCAATGGCTTTCGTGGATGTATCTGTGGTGGAAATAATGTTCAACATAGACATTAACACAGGAAAAACACGTCAAATGTAATTATAGCTGTTGAGTGTAAATAATCATCTCTCAGCTTCAATTTATGCACCGTATTTAGCTCAGACAAATGCCTAAGCCGGTAAAGGTGCAATCGCTACACGAAATCACACACCACAATAAGCAAACTACATACTGATATTTCACAGGCCCAAAACTAGCACTTCTTCAGTGCACCTGTCAACTTGAAATAAACTGCTTAACAATTACTTATCTTACATTGAATAACCAATCCAACTATACATAAGGGGCAACCAAATCGGGTGGGAACAAGACTTGCTACTACAGGCCATAGGAAAGATGTCTCTCAAAATACTTCCCGAAGTGTCCCCATTCCCCTGGCGTCCAGTTGAAATTCAGCTCATCGGCTTAAACACCCAACTTTCGGTCAACAGGCCTCCGATTCACATCCCACTCCACCCTCCTTAGTCTGTGTGAGTGCAGAATATCGTCAGTCCTACTCTCACACAATGTGTGTGACTCAGTTCCAACAAGAACAAAAACTCACATTAAGTCGGTGGTACATAGAAGCAAAGGAATTAACTCTATTCAACATTTGGAAGTATATGTCGCTGACTATACTGTATATTAGTAACAGTCAGCTCGAATGTATGCACCAGTATTAGCTGGAACACAATTCCAGTCGGTAATGGTGCAGTAGTAAAAAATTACTCTCAAAAGAAACGGTTACAGTTTAGGACTTCAAGTAAGACAGCAAGTTTCAGGGAGTCGTTCGTGTTATAATCAAAATGAATTACTAAGCTATCACACTGCTCAATTCACACTCCCACTGAACTTCACAATCAATTCAACAAAACTAGGAATTTGTTGAATCCACTGAAATGCAAACAACACACACGTTTCACCTAACGCAGTTCAAACCTCATTCTAACTCGTGTACTTTAAAGCTCATCAACAGTCTTCCCATCACTCCACTACATGTATCTCCGACCAACCAATCAATTCAACCAAACTGGTGACTTCAACTACTAAAGACGATAACCTTCATAACCCCTAATTTAACAATTGACATAGCTCTATAAAAATCACTGATTCTCAAAGGAAGAAATATGAAACACGACTGTTATGTTCACTGATCACGATTAACCACTGTCAGACTGGCATTCAGTTCAACCTACAGGATATTTGCAAGACAAAGATCAACGGACTAGACACAATCGACTGGACACTCATGACCAACACAGGGGAAAATTATTTCAGCTAAAAATTGAATTAGATTCTACAATGCATTTTATTGGTAACGCACACGACGGAATTGCAACTAAACTATTCAGGACCATCGTGGTCATCGCTCGAATACGTACAAAAGCATTTACATATATACATATATATATATATATATATATATATACATATATATAAATGAGCAGCTCTGGACCTACTCAGTCATCCTTTTCATGTTTTATCATGATTATTCAGCAATGCATCAATATACTCATCAAGCTAACAAAACGACAACAGAAAGCGGATTCAACGCATATAGGTCGGATGTCGGTCAGTCCAACACACAAGGGCCACTTACTTATACTACTTACTACTTATCAACTGCCGCTTAATTATCAATCCTCTGCATTCAGTATGACTCACCCACTCGCTCAGAATAAGTGGACAGCGAACACACCGTCAAATATCTGCTTCGATACACTCACGTCTCCCACATCGCGACCCTTAAGGCCTCAACACCACCGGTGACCTAACCAATCACTAGTCATTACAATTAAACGCAAAAACTCTCCCCAGGTCAGTGGATATCGTGATTTCGTTTACTTAATACACCATCACAACTTAAGAAAGATCACGATCGGTAATGATATCAAGTCGATACCCTGTCATCCTCATGTACATATATACATATATATGCATGCATGTAACGAACAGTAAGGGACCAAATCTCTTCTAAACCATGTCACCTAATCTAATACGCGTCCATCGAAATGAGAAAATAAGTGGGAGCCCCACCCACATGACAGGAAGTACTGTCTCCTACAGAAGTAGAACAATCGTAAATAACCCTTCAAATTTATTGAAAAATTAAAAGACTGTTGTAGGCCTTCTCGTAGTAAATCTCGGGTGGTGGAGAGGACGTGCCACGCGATGAGGTAGAGGGAATTTCAATTTACTATCGTGGAACTGCGTGACATACGGGCGACGACACTTGGAGGCTGGCAACGACTCCACTTTAATCACCTGAATAGCCTCAGCTCGGGCACGATGACGAGCACCCATCTCACGATACAATTGGGTTACTGCACCCTCCTCAGTTAGATCACGGTATTCCTTGTACATGTTGTGCGTGCCTGATCGACTATCGTATCTCAGCCAAATACCGAAATTCTTAACCATCAATGGCTTTCGTGGATGTATCTGTGGTGGAAATAATGTTCAACATAGACATTAACACAGGAAAAACACGTCAAATGTAATTATAGCTGTTGAGTGTAAATAATCATCTCTCAGCTTCAATTTATGCACCGTATTTAGCTCAGACAAATGCCTAAGCCGGTAAAGGTGCAATCGCTACACGAAATCACACACCACAATAAGCAAACTACATACTGATATTTCACAGGCCCAAAACTAGCACTTCTTCAGTGCACCTGTCAACTTGAAATAAACTGCTTAACAATTACTTATCTTACATTGAATAACCAATCCAACTATACATAAGGGGCAACCAAATCGGGTGGGAACAAGACTTGCTACTACAGGCCATAGGAAAGATGTCTCTCAAAATACTTCCCGAAGTGTCCCCATTCCCCTGGCGTCCAGTTGAAATTCAGCTCATCGGCTTAAACACCCAACTTTCGGTCAACAGGCCTCCGATTCACATCCCACTCCACCCTCCTTAGTCTGTGTGAGTGCAGAATATCGTCAGTCCTACTCTCACACAATGTGTGTGACTCAGTTCCAACAAGAACAAAAACTCACATTAAGTCGGTGGTACATAGAAGCAAAGGAATTAACTCTATTCAACATTTGGAAGTATATGTCGCTGACTATACTGTATATTAGTAACAGTCAGCTCGAATGTATGCACCAGTATTAGCTGGAACACAATTCCAGTCGGTAATGGTGCAGTAGTAAAAAATTACTCTCAAAAGAAACGGTTACAGTTTAGGACTTCAAGTAAGACAGCAAGTTTCAGGGAGTCGTTCGTGTTATAATCAAAATGAATTACTAAGCTATCACACTGCTCAATTCACACTCCCACTGAACTTCACAATCAATTCAACAAAACTAGGAATTTGTTGAATCCACTGAAATGCAAACAACACACACGTTTCACCTAACGCAGTTCAAACCTCATTCTAACTCGTGTACTTTAAAGCTCATCAACAGTCTTCCCATCACTCCACTACATGTATCTCCGACCAACCAATCAATTCAACCAAACTGGTGACTTCAACTACTAAAGACGATAACCTTCATAACCCCTAATTTAACAATTGACATAGCTCTATAAAAATCACTGATTCTCAAAGGAAGAAATATGAAACACGACTGTTATGTTCACTGATCACGATTAACCACTGTCAGACTGGCATTCAGTTCAACCTACAGGATATTTGCAAGACAAAGATCAACGGACTAGACACAATCGACTGGACACTCATGACCAACACAGGGGAAAATTATTTCAGCTAAAAATTGAATTAGATTCTACAATGCATTTTATTGGTAACGCACACGACGGAATTGCAACTAAACTATTCAGGACCATCGTGGTCATCGCTCGAATACGTACAAAAGCATTTACATATATACATATATATATATATATATATATACATATATATAAATGAGCAGCTCTGGACCTACTCAGTCATCCTTTTCATGTTTTATCATGATTATTCAGCAATGCATCAATATACTCATCAAGCTAACAAAACGACAACAGAAAGCGGATTCAACGCATATAGGTCGGATGTCGGTCAGTCCAACACACAAGGGCCACTTACTTATACTACTTACTACTTATCAACTGCCGCTTAATTATCAATCCTCTGCATTCAGTATGACTCACCCACTCGCTCAGAATAAGTGGACAGCGAACACACCGTCAAATATCTGCTTCGATACACTCACGTCTCCCACATCGCGACCCTTAAGGCCTCAACACCACCGGTGACCTAACCAATCACTAGTCATTACAATTAAACGCAAAAACTCTCCCCAGGTCAGTGGATATCGTGATTTCGTTTACTTAATACACCATCACAACTTAAGAAAGATCACGATCGGTAATGATATCAAGTCGATACCCTGTCATCCTCATGTACATATATACATATATATGCATGCATGTAACGAACAGTAAGGGACCAAATCTCTTCTAAACCATGTCACCTAATCTAATACGCGTCCATCGAAATGAGAAAATAAGTGGGAGCCCCACCCACATGACAGGAAGTACTGTCTCCTACAGAAGTAGAACAATCGTAAATAACCCTTCAAATTTATTGAAAAATTAAAAGACTGTTGTAGGCCTTCTCGTAGTAAATCTCGGGTGGTGGAGAGGACGTGCCACGCGATGAGGTAGAGGGAATTTCAATTTACTATCGTGGAACTGCGTGACATACGGGCGACGACACTTGGAGGCTGGCAACGACTCCACTTTAATCACCTGAATAGCCTCAGCTCGGGCACGATGACGAGCACCCATCTCACGATACAATTGGGTTACTGCACCCTCCTCAGTTAGATCACGGTATTCCTTGTACATGTTGTGCGTGCCTGATCGACTATCGTATCTCAGCCAAATACCGAAATTCTTAACCATCAATGGCTTTCGTGGATGTATCTGTGGTGGAAATAATGTTCAACATAGACATTAACACAGGAAAAACACGTCAAATGTAATTATAGCTGTTGAGTGTAAATAATCATCTCTCAGCTTCAATTTATGCACCGTATTTAGCTCAGACAAATGCCTAAGCCGGTAAAGGTGCAATCGCTACACGAAATCACACACCACAATAAGCAAACTACATACTGATATTTCACAGGCCCAAAACTAGCACTTCTTCAGTGCACCTGTCAACTTGAAATAAACTGCTTAACAATTACTTATCTTACATTGAATAACCAATCCAACTATACATAAGGGGCAACCAAATCGGGTGGGAACAAGACTTGCTACTACAGGCCATAGGAAAGATGTCTCTCAAAATACTTCCCGAAGTGTCCCCATTCCCCTGGCGTCCAGTTGAAATTCAGCTCATCGGCTTAAACACCCAACTTTCGGTCAACAGGCCTCCGATTCACATCCCACTCCACCCTCCTTAGTCTGTGTGAGTGCAGAATATCGTCAGTCCTACTCTCACACAATGTGTGTGACTCAGTTCCAACAAGAACAAAAACTCACATTAAGTCGGTGGTACATAGAAGCAAAGGAATTAACTCTATTCAACATTTGGAAGTATATGTCGCTGACTATACTGTATATTAGTAACAGTCAGCTCGAATGTATGCACCAGTATTAGCTGGAACACAATTCCAGTCGGTAATGGTGCAGTAGTAAAAAATTACTCTCAAAAGAAACGGTTACAGTTTAGGACTTCAAGTAAGACAGCAAGTTTCAGGGAGTCGTTCGTGTTATAATCAAAATGAATTACTAAGCTATCACACTGCTCAATTCACACTCCCACTGAACTTCACAATCAATTCAACAAAACTAGGAATTTGTTGAATCCACTGAAATGCAAACAACACACACGTTTCACCTAACGCAGTTCAAACCTCATTCTAACTCGTGTACTTTAAAGCTCATCAACAGTCTTCCCATCACTCCACTACATGTATCTCCGACCAACCAATCAATTCAACCAAACTGGTGACTTCAACTACTAAAGACGATAACCTTCATAACCCCTAATTTAACAATTGACATAGCTCTATAAAAATCACTGATTCTCAAAGGAAGAAATATGAAACACGACTGTTATGTTCACTGATCACGATTAACCACTGTCAGACTGGCATTCAGTTCAACCTACAGGATATTTGCAAGACAAAGATCAACGGACTAGACACAATCGACTGGACACTCATGACCAACACAGGGGAAAATTATTTCAGCTAAAAATTGAATTAGATTCTACAATGCATTTTATTGGTAACGCACACGACGGAATTGCAACTAAACTATTCAGGACCATCGTGGTCATCGCTCGAATACGTACAAAAGCATTTACATATATACATATATATATATATATATATATATACATATATATAAATGAGCAGCTCTGGACCTACTCAGTCATCCTTTTCATGTTTTATCATGATTATTCAGCAATGCATCAATATACTCATCAAGCTAACAAAACGACAACAGAAAGCGGATTCAACGCATATAGGTCGGATGTCGGTCAGTCCAACACACAAGGGCCACTTACTTATACTACTTACTACTTATCAACTGCCGCTTAATTATCAATCCTCTGCATTCAGTATGACTCACCCACTCGCTCAGAATAAGTGGACAGCGAACACACCGTCAAATATCTGCTTCGATACACTCACGTCTCCCACATCGCGACCCTTAAGGCCTCAACACCACCGGTGACCTAACCAATCACTAGTCATTACAATTAAACGCAAAAACTCTCCCCAGGTCAGTGGATATCGTGATTTCGTTTACTTAATACACCATCACAACTTAAGAAAGATCACGATCGGTAATGATATCAAGTCGATACCCTGTCATCCTCATGTACATATATACATATATATGCATGCATGTAACGAACAGTAAGGGACCAAATCTCTTCTAAACCATGTCACCTAATCTAATACGCGTCCATCGAAATGAGAAAATAAGTGGGAGCCCCACCCACATGACAGGAAGTACTGTCTCCTACAGAAGTAGAACAATCGTAAATAACCCTTCAAATTTATTGAAAAATTAAAAGACTGTTGTAGGCCTTCTCGTAGTAAATCTCGGGTGGTGGAGAGGACGTGCCACGCGATGAGGTAGAGGGAATTTCAATTTACTATCGTGGAACTGCGTGACATACGGGCGACGACACTTGGAGGCTGGCAACGACTCCACTTTAATCACCTGAATAGCCTCAGCTCGGGCACGATGACGAGCACCCATCTCACGATACAATTGGGTTACTGCACCCTCCTCAGTTAGATCACGGTATTCCTTGTACATGTTGTGCGTGCCTGATCGACTATCGTATCTCAGCCAAATACCGAAATTCTTAACCATCAATGGCTTTCGTGGATGTATCTGTGGTGGAAATAATGTTCAACATAGACATTAACACAGGAAAAACACGTCAAATGTAATTATAGCTGTTGAGTGTAAATAATCATCTCTCAGCTTCAATTTATGCACCGTATTTAGCTCAGACAAATGCCTAAGCCGGTAAAGGTGCAATCGCTACACGAAATCACACACCACAATAAGCAAACTACATACTGATATTTCACAGGCCCAAAACTAGCACTTCTTCAGTGCACCTGTCAACTTGAAATAAACTGCTTAACAATTACTTATCTTACATTGAATAACCAATCCAACTATACATAAGGGGCAACCAAATCGGGTGGGAACAAGACTTGCTACTACAGGCCATAGGAAAGATGTCTCTCAAAATACTTCCCGAAGTGTCCCCATTCCCCTGGCGTCCAGTTGAAATTCAGCTCATCGGCTTAAACACCCAACTTTCGGTCAACAGGCCTCCGATTCACATCCCACTCCACCCTCCTTAGTCTGTGTGAGTGCAGAATATCGTCAGTCCTACTCTCACACAATGTGTGTGACTCAGTTCCAACAAGAACAAAAACTCACATTAAGTCGGTGGTACATAGAAGCAAAGGAATTAACTCTATTCAACATTTGGAAGTATATGTCGCTGACTATACTGTATATTAGTAACAGTCAGCTCGAATGTATGCACCAGTATTAGCTGGAACACAATTCCAGTCGGTAATGGTGCAGTAGTAAAAAATTACTCTCAAAAGAAACGGTTACAGTTTAGGACTTCAAGTAAGACAGCAAGTTTCAGGGAGTCGTTCGTGTTATAATCAAAATGAATTACTAAGCTATCACACTGCTCAATTCACACTCCCACTGAACTTCACAATCAATTCAACAAAACTAGGAATTTGTTGAATCCACTGAAATGCAAACAACACACACGTTTCACCTAACGCAGTTCAAACCTCATTCTAACTCGTGTACTTTAAAGCTCATCAATAGTCTTCCCATCACTCCACTACATGTATCTCCGACCAACCAATCAATTCAACCAAACTGGTGACTTCAACTACTAAAGACGATAACCTTCATAACCCCTAATTTAACAATTGACATAGCTCTATAAAAATCACTGATTCTCAAAGGAAGAAATATGAAACACGACTGTTATGTTCACTGATCACGATTAACCACTGTCAGACTGGCATTCAGTTCAACCTACAGGATATTTGCAAGACAAAGATCAACGGACTAGACACAATCGACTGGACACTCATGACCAACACAGGGGAAAATTATTTCAGCTAAAAATTGAATTAGATTCTACAATGCATTTTATTGGTAACGCACACGACGGAATTGCAACTAAACTATTCAGGACCATCGTGGTCATCGCTCGAATACGTACAAAAGCATTTACATATATACATATATATATATATATATATATATATACATATATATAAATGAGCAGCTCTGGACCTACTCAGTCATCCTTTTCATGTTTTATCATGATTATTCAGCAATGCATCAATATACTCATCAAGCTAACAAAACGACAACAGAAAGCGGATTCAACGCATATAGGTCGGATGTCGGTCAGTCCAACACACAAGGGCCACTTACTTATACTACTTACTACTTATCAACTGCCGCTTAATTATCAATCCTCTGCATTCAGTATGACTCACCCACTCGCTCAGAATAAGTGGACAGCGAACACACCGTCAAATATCTGCTTCGATACACTCACGTCTCCCACATCGCGACCCTTAAGGCCTCAACACCACCGGTGACCTAACCAATCACTAGTCATTACAATTAAACGCAAAAACTCTCCCCAGGTCAGTGGATATCGTGATTTCGTTTACTTAATACACCATCACAACTTAAGAAAGATCACGATCGGTAATGATATCAAGTCGATACCCTGTCATCCTCATGTACATATATACATATATATGCATGCATGTAACGAACAGTAAGGGACCAAATCTCTTCTAAACCATGTCACCTAATCTAATACGCGTCCATCGAAATGAGAAAATAAGTGGGAGCCCCACCCACATGACAGGAAGTACTGTCTCCTACAGAAGTAGAACAATCGTAAATAACCCTTCAAATTTATTGAAAAATTAAAAGACTGTTGTAGGCCTTCTCGTAGTAAATCTCGGGTGGTGGAGAGGACGTGCCACGCGATGAGGTAGAGGGAATTTCAATTTACTATCGTGGAACTGCGTGACATACGGGCGACGACACTTGGAGGCTGGCAACGACTCCACTTTAATCACCTGAATAGCCTCAGCTCGGGCACGATGACGAGCACCCATCTCACGATACAATTGGGTTACTGCACCCTCCTCAGTTAGATCACGGTATTCCTTGTACATGTTGTGCGTGCCTGATCGACTATCGTATCTCAGCCAAATACCGAAATTCTTAACCATCAATGGCTTTCGTGGATGTATCTGTGGTGGAAATAATGTTCAACATAGACATTAACACAGGAAAAACACGTCAAATGTAATTATAGCTGTTGAGTGTAAATAATCATCTCTCAGCTTCAATTTATGCACCGTATTTAGCTCAGACAAATGCCTAAGCCGGTAAAGGTGCAATCGCTACACGAAATCACACACCACAATAAGCAAACTACATACTGATATTTCACAGGCCCAAAACTAGCACTTCTTCAGTGCACCTGTCAACTTGAAATAAACTGCTTAACAATTACTTATCTTACATTGAATAACCAATCCAACTATACATAAGGGGCAACCAAATCGGGTGGGAACAAGACTTGCTACTACAGGCCATAGGAAAGATGTCTCTCAAAATACTTCCCGAAGTGTCCCCATTCCCCTGGCGTCCAGTTGAAATTCAGCTCATCGGCTTAAACACCCAACTTTCGGTCAACAGGCCTCCGATTCACATCCCACTCCACCCTCCTTAGTCTGTGTGAGTGCAGAATATCGTCAGTCCTACTCTCACACAATGTGTGTGACTCAGTTCCAACAAGAACAAAAACTCACATTAAGTCGGTGGTACATAGAAGCAAAGGAATTAACTCTATTCAACATTTGGAAGTATATGTCGCTGACTATACTGTATATTAGTAACAGTCAGCTCGAATGTATGCACCAGTATTAGCTGGAACACAATTCCAGTCGGTAATGGTGCAGTAGTAAAAAATTACTCTCAAAAGAAACGGTTACAGTTTAGGACTTCAAGTAAGACAGCAAGTTTCAGGGAGTCGTTCGTGTTATAATCAAAATGAATTACTAAGCTATCACACTGCTCAATTCACACTCCCACTGAACTTCACAATCAATTCAACAAAACTAGGAATTTGTTGAATCCACTGAAATGCAAACAACACACACGTTTCACCTAACGCAGTTCAAACCTCATTCTAACTCGTGTACTTTAAAGCTCATCAATAGTCTTCCCATCACTCCACTACATGTATCTCCGACCAACCAATCAATTCAACCAAACTGGTGACTTCAACTACTAAAGACGATAACCTTCATAACCCCTAATTTAACAATTGACATAGCTCTATAAAAATCACTGATTCTCAAAGGAAGAAATATGAAACACGACTGTTATGTTCACTGATCACGATTAACCACTGTCAGACTGGCATTCAGTTCAACCTACAGGATATTTGCAAGACAAAGATCAACGGACTAGACACAATCGACTGGACACTCATGACCAACACAGGGGAAAATTATTTCAGCTAAAAATTGAATTAGATTCTACAATGCATTTTATTGGTAACGCACACGACGGAATTGCAACTAAACTATTCAGGACCATCGTGGTCATCGCTCGAATACGTACAAAAGCATTTACATATATACATATATATATATATATATATATATATACATATATATAAATGAGCAGCTCTGGACCTACTCAGTCATCCTTTTCATGTTTTATCATGATTATTCAGCAATGCATCAATATACTCATCAAGCTAACAAAACGACAACAGAAAGCGGATTCAACGCATATAGGTCGGATGTCGGTCAGTCCAACACACAAGGGCCACTTACTTATACTACTTACTACTTATCAACTGCCGCTTAATTATCAATCCTCTGCATTCAGTATGACTCACCCACTCGCTCAGAATAAGTGGACAGCGAACACACCGTCAAATATCTGCTTCGATACACTCACGTCTCCCACATCGCGACCCTTAAGGCCTCAACACCACCGGTGACCTAACCAATCACTAGTCATTACAATTAAACGCAAAAACTCTCCCCAGGTCAGTGGATATCGTGATTTCGTTTACTTAATACACCATCACAACTTAAGAAAGATCACGATCGGTAATGATATCAAGTCGATACCCTGTCATCCTCATGTACATATATACATATATATGCATGCATGTAACGAACAGTAAGGGACCAAATCTCTTCTAAACCATGTCACCTAATCTAATACGCGTCCATCGAAATGAGAAAATAAGTGGGAGCCCCACCCACATGACAGGAAGTACTGTCTCCTACAGAAGTAGAACAATCGTAAATAACCCTTCAAATTTATTGAAAAATTAAAAGACTGTTGTAGGCCTTCTCGTAGTAAATCTCGGGTGGTGGAGAGGACGTGCCACGCGATGAGGTAGAGGGAATTTCAATTTACTATCGTGGAACTGCGTGACATACGGGCGACGACACTTGGAGGCTGGCAACGACTCCACTTTAATCACCTGAATAGCCTCAGCTCGGGCACGATGACGAGCACCCATCTCACGATACAATTGGGTTACTGCACCCTCCTCAGTTAGATCACGGTATTCCTTGTACATGTTGTGCGTGCCTGATCGACTATCGTATCTCAGCCAAATACCGAAATTCTTAACCATCAATGGCTTTCGTGGATGTATCTGTGGTGGAAATAATGTTCAACATAGACATTAACACAGGAAAAACACGTCAAATGTAATTATAGCTGTTGAGTGTAAATAATCATCTCTCAGCTTCAATTTATGCACCGTATTTAGCTCAGACAAATGCCTAAGCCGGTAAAGGTGCAATCGCTACACGAAATCACACACCACAATAAGCAAACTACATACTGATATTTCACAGGCCCAAAACTAGCACTTCTTCAGTGCACCTGTCAACTTGAAATAAACTGCTTAACAATTACTTATCTTACATTGAATAACCAATCCAACTATACATAAGGGGCAACCAAATCGGGTGGGAACAAGACTTGCTACTACAGGCCATAGGAAAGATGTCTCTCAAAATACTTCCCGAAGTGTCCCCATTCCCCTGGCGTCCAGTTGAAATTCAGCTCATCGGCTTAAACACCCAACTTTCGGTCAACAGGCCTCCGATTCACATCCCACTCCACCCTCCTTAGTCTGTGTGAGTGCAGAATATCGTCAGTCCTACTCTCACACAATGTGTGTGACTCAGTTCCAACAAGAACAAAAACTCACATTAAGTCGGTGGTACATAGAAGCAAAGGAATTAACTCTATTCAACATTTGGAAGTATATGTCGCTGACTATACTGTATATTAGTAACAGTCAGCTCGAATGTATGCACCAGTATTAGCTGGAACACAATTCCAGCTGGTTTTGGTGCAATTGATGAAATGGAGTATGAAGGTTAGGGGGAGCAGAAGCTAATCAGGTCACCGATTTGTCGGTGCTGGTTCTGGTCGGATTCCTGATTTCTCTCGTTCGAACTATACTATCGTGATTTCGGCTACGTCCTCGTATGATGTCGGTTTTTTAGAATAAAATCTGATGTTGGTTACCACTTCTAAATTTCTACGCCTGTTCGTTCTTGTGCATTTGGAATAATATCCCTGTTGGTCTTGCAGTTGGATACATGCTCTGCAAAAGATTCTCGAAACTCCTAGCAGTTAGAGACCTAATAGGACATTAGGCTGACACTTGCTAAATGTTGCGTGATTATTCAAGCAGCTATCAACCAATTCAAAAATTCCGTAATCACAAGGCAAAACTGATATGCTATTTTAATGTTTGTTAACTTACCCTTTGGCAAGAAACAATTTCTCCGCTACCCTTCTTCATTTTTTTCAGCTTCCTTATGAAATACCAGAATCGTGACTTGGCGACGACGGAGTTGGGCGCGAATATGCGCATTCTGTAGGGAACAGGTTTAGGTTCTCTATCAGTTGGAAGCTTGCGTCCAACAACCGCGAAAAGTTTCAACTGTATAAGTGAAATATAAAAGATATGTCTGCGACTTACATCACCGCAGGCACGCATGTTGACTAAAATTGAAACTGAACTAAAACGAGGATTGCAAAGTCAAACAAGCTGGTCATAAAACGTTCAATGG
Organism: Trichobilharzia regenti; assembly: GCA_944472135.2. Classification (NCBI taxonomy): domain Eukaryota; kingdom Metazoa; phylum Platyhelminthes; class Trematoda; order Strigeidida; family Schistosomatidae; genus Trichobilharzia; species Trichobilharzia regenti. Next base: position 38,510,636 of record OX235270.1, read on the forward strand.
ATGACTCAATGCTCAATGAGGAAATGTAGCATTTGGTTTTATCGTTTATTGCTTCTTTCAAGGCTAAAAATTTTCAACAGTATCTCGAATTATCAACATCTAACTCCCAGAGTTTTGTTAAAGAGGTTTATCTTGGTAGTAATCACTGCATATATCCAGAATTTTGCTGGGTTTTTTTCGGAATTCTTGAAGACGATAAATCATCCTCTGCTAATCATTTGTCGCCTATGTCTCACCTATATATAGTCTTTGATCTCAGTTCATCTACCATGTATTATTATCTTTTTTGTATAATAAGTGGTCCTCATCTTTTAAATCCTTTCTTTTCATTTGAACAATTCAAACGTGTCTTTTAAGTTGTTTCCAACTTGTGAGAAGGTAGGTAGAGTCATTTATCGTGATAATAAACTTTTTAATTGTATGTCTATGCACAGGAATCCTCCTCTCTAACTGGTTTTTGCGTGATATATCTGTTCTATCCTGAATTATGTGAATCACTTATGTCGCAACAGACGATCACCTGGATGCTTTTTCGATCTTGGGCCCTGGAGAGTCACTCGTATGCAGGTGTTCGTCTCAGATACTGCCTAAATACTTTAACTACACCAACCGTATCTGAAAAAAACGTTACTTGTTTTTTAGTAGCAGCCTCCTGTGAAAACCAGGTCATTATCTCTCTGAGCGAAGAGGCGACGTCTGTTTGCATTGTGAACATATGATCATTGTCCACAAGCTCTCCGAAAGCTTTTGGGCTGTGGAGGTAGACAACGACAGCAAATTCGCTGGCTCTGGTCAATACGTTAGTAAACAGAAGACATGATATGAGCCTTACGGTGAGATACTCTAAGGCACACCTCACTGTGTCTTGGTCCGTGATGGCGATTTGCAACTGATCCGTAATTTCCACGTCTTACCATCTAGGGATCCTTTGATTTAAGACTCTCTGTTCCTTCAAAAATTTCCATTTTCTTGTGCAGCCTGACATGAGTTACTTCATAAAATGCCTTGCTAGAATTAACAGAAACGTCAGTAAGTTTCTTTTTGCCTCTGAACTATTCCTACATTATTGGGATTCTGTTGGAAGAGGTTTCCTCTGAAAACATTGGGGTTTGGTGGGTGATGGTTTGCTTTTTCAGGCGATCCTTGACAGTTAACTGTTATCACCTGTGGTGCACCAAGGATGATCAGGTAGGCATTTTACTCAGAACATTACATACTTCATTGAGTTGGACGGAAGTGACTATCACAGCAACATCTAATTATACGCGTTCTGGAGATACGTATTCCTTCTAAGTTGATTAAGATGTATATATGTATCGCTCATATGGTTGGGAAGTCCATGTTAAGCCATTTTTTCAGAGTAATATGGAAATGTACTTCAGGTTGCCTCGTTGTATCTCAAGTCAGATGTGTTCATTGTTGACTGGCGAAATGCCATACATTCAGATGCAATGTGAAGAATACCGACAATGACGAATTCATTCTGACACTCATGCTCCCTCTTAGCAGTTTATTCTTTAAAGGCGAAGTTTATTTGCCTTAGGAAACGTTCACAGCGCAGAAAACTAAGTTATCCAATTGTACACTTGCTTGAAAAGGCTTGGTCAGCTTCCTCGAATGGTTACGGATCTATGATTCAGTCTTGTTGATGAGGCTGCATATAGGTGGTTCATGCGTTACTTTGCTTCCCATTGAGTTCGAACAGTTGTCTGGCCTGTATGCTGAGAAAGCACTGGAATGAAAACCTGACTTAGTGAAACTACTCACAAGAGTATGGAAGGTCCTTCGAAAAATTATTTCTCCATCCGTGTGCTGAAATCAGGTTCGAGGGGATCGGTTATTGCTGGGAATCACAGCATGCTGAAATCGGCCATATACAGCGCAAGATGCTGCGGGCTTATGGTCAAATATACAGTATGGTGATTCCTCAGTAGTTTACCCAATTCAACTATTATTGTTTTGAAACCAGTCACCCGCTTAGGTTTTCTATAAGAAACCCACCTTTCTTGCAGCCAAGACCTATATTTTTATGACCGAACGGATATTTTGACCATTACAGCTCCGCGTGAAGGACGTGAGTTCTGGCAACCAACTAATGTGTGTGGCCTTCTCACATCGTGCTGATACGGTATCCTTCAATTAGCCTGAAAGCCTGCCGCCTCTGTGGATCATACTGTTTGCCATAAACAAGTCGCGTTATATTTCATCCGCGATGTTGTACTAACGAATGATATGTAAATCAATTATTTGTATGAAAAACAGACCATTCATAGGTCTCACAGATGGGTAGATAACCAGTGGAATTGTTCGTTTAAACGCCCAGGTCATCAACCTGTGTAGTCATTCTACGTTTCCGGTATATACGTATCTACCTATACATGCGTATACTTTTGTTTCCCTGTGTAAGTATACTTTTCCATCTCCCCATCGTTTTGTTCTTACTCACGTACTAAGCTGAGAAATCAAGCTACCGTTTAATAAAGTTGATGAATGACAAGCAATACTGGCGATGACTGCATCTGGTGTCATAGTATAGTATATCCTCAGTTCTCATGCATATTGTTACTTGTGTGCTCAACCCCTTCTCAAGCCTGTGGGCTTACTTGGGTGTGATAAAAACGTTTAAATGCCATGTGTAGTTTCCTTACTAAATGTACAGCATCCCACAGTCTCAGGCCTGCCTCCGCCTTTTGATATTTGCTCGGCTCAGTCAAGGAGAAGGTACAACAGACGAGCAGGCATATTATAGAACCAGTCGAGTTCCTTCTATTATATCGATTAGCAACTCATATATAACAGTTGTCTTTATCAATGCATTCAAGAAATTGCTGAATATAGAACGATAACACCCGAATATTCTGTGCCTTCAAGATCATTCTGGTCAGTACTCTTAGGAAACAGACTGTGAGCATTTTTAATACATATTTGGATCTTGTTGTTGTGCTTTCAGCAACAAGGATTCGAGATCATAAAGATTCGAGGTGTACATTTCGGTAAACCCTCAATGAACTATTCTTCCTGCCAATGTGACCGAGTTTACACACCGGATATTAAAATCTTCACCTAATTGTATTTTAATATTCAGAAGTCACATGGAAGTTTTATTTTTAGGGCCAGTTTTCTTGTCTGTCATTTAGTAACTGTTCTGAATTGGTTGTGGACATACCACAAACTCACATGTGAAAAACTTTTCACGACATAACCCGGGGATAGTAAGACCTGAACTGCGTTGCTGATGATATGGTACAATGCGTAGAAGTTTTAATAGGTACTCTTCGAAAAATACACTTGCTAGCCCCAGTTGTGATATGGAGCAGCTCTCGTGGAAATCGACATTTGAAATCATTGTCAGCAGACTTATGACATTTTGTGTCCAAAACTTGGATTTGTATTATTATGTGCATATAATAATTTTGCTGACCTTTTACGACCTCACTAATAGTAATTTGTGTTCTCAATATTTTGCCGTAACTTCATGTGTATGAACACGCTTTGTTTTCCTATACAGTCGTCCTTGTAACCACAGGCCAGTCATGACCTGTGATCTTTTCGTCGGCTTGGTGAAACAGAAGATACTCAACCCTTCCACTCGCTTTGATACTATATACAGGTGGTTGAAACGGTATCTGCGATAAATGACTAGCTTCCTGAATCAGATGTGCAGATCCTAATTGCATATATGGCCTCCAATCCACACGCATTGTGGCATAATGAAGAAGATCTGAAGGCTGATAATCTTCTGCATCATGATTGGCACAAGAAGACAAGGCTCGTTGATAGCATAACGAGTGGAAAAAAGAGACCCAAATTAAGCACTTAACCAGGAAATGAGGAAAGTTAAATATACCACCCATGTTAAGGTGAATGGAAGTGCTGGTGCAATAATAAGAATGTGAAAGTCAAAGTAAGACCTTCAAAAGACACCTGAAAAATTAAAGGAGTGGGAATTTAGTCTTTTATGCAAATGTACCTACTAAATGATAATAATAATAATAATGTATATTCTCATATAAACATATAAATTTACATGAAAATGCATGCCATTTTTACAGGCACGATCAAGTATGATATAATATCAAATCGTAGATTGTCTACAAGTTATTAATGTTTCAACAGTTAAATATTTGATATATATATAAATACACATTGTCTGAACCAGGCCGTACAGTTATTGAATTGTACAATTAATAATAATTATAATAATAATTTATTTTCATATAAACATAAATTTACATGAAAATGCATGCCATTTTTACAGGCACGATCAAGGATGATATAATGTCAAATCTTAAATTGTCTACAAGTTAATAATGTTTCAACAGTTAAATATTTGATATATATATAAATACACATTGTCTGAACTAGGCTGTATAGTTATTGAATTGTACAGTTGTCCTCCAGGTTGAGCGGGAAAATCGACTTCGTTTCGTTTTCATCCCGTGGTTGTAGGCATACGATAACCAACCAATATTGAGGTAAGTACAACGTTTACAAGGGATTGGAAGCTGTTTTAGAAAAATTAAAGTGCTGTGGTGAAACATTAAAGTGTAATAGATTAAGTGAGTGAAATATATCATTAATAAACACATTTATATAGAAAACAGAATGGGGAAGTAATTAATCCTTAGGCCGACAACGTTCATTTGCAATGTATAATGAAACCAATATATTTTATACTATCATGATGTCGACTTTTGGCTTTAATACAATTATTTTCAAGCCAGTTGTTTTTATTTCATGTCTTTTTTTCTATTTGGTGCACAACCGTACCCTCCAGAGAATAGGAATAGAATAAGTCGAATCAAATTCATAAAGAGCTATAAAATGTTAGGTTTAATGGAATATAATGAGAATCAAGTAAAGACGTTATTAGAAAATAAGTGAGACAAGATATTGTGAAGTGGTATTTAAAGATCTGACAATGGATAGCAAGTTAATTTATAAGATGCCCCATAAATCTGTGCAGATCCCACGTGGTCGCATCTCAACAATAGGCTGAGCGAATGGTATATATTTAAAGGTAGAAGCATTATCTGTCAAGGCGTTCACTATTATCTTTTTCAAGATAAAGATCTAAGCCCTCATAAAAATCAGAAATATCTCGAGCCTTTAATTTGTATATTGCTGTTCCTGCAGAATGGGGCGATTCACCTTAGTGACCACCACCATATCTACTGATCAGCTAGCGCCACCCTCCCTCCTTTTTTGATGTTAGGCTCTGAGACTATGATTATTATGGCTACCGCAAATATATTGCTTGGTACCAGACATGTTCGTACCCCATATTCCATCTCCCTAGCTTTCTTAATGAGTGCTTCCAATAGGTCTCCACGTACATCTTTACGAACATATTATATATGTGTGCATGCATCCTGATGAACAGATTACTTTATAAGAAGTTAAAACCTTAAAGAGTGAAACGAATAGGTGTTGTGAATAGTGGAGCAAGATTTAGCAGAATACTATAGTTAAGGTTCAATTTAGGTAGTATGGACTGAAGGTAAGGTCGGTTGGCAGGACTTAGTGTACTAAATTTTCATGACAGTCTTATATATAGTAAACATCTGACATTGCAAAGTAACGTGTCTAGACATATTATAAAAAGATATTAACACAGAACCAACGAAATTTTGGCGTTTTTTAACAATACTGCAGTGTGTGTATACTGAAGAATGGTGGTTAGTCTACAGGGAGCCGTAGAGTAAATCAAACCATATATGATAAGAGTATAATCAATAATATAGTTCGTATATCAAATATTACACTAGGTTCAATAATTGAGTGTTATAAGGGAAACAAGCGTGGTAAAGCAAGAGAACATTTGATGCATAAATATTTTAAGTATTTTAATATCCATCTAATTTAAGAGTTGAACATGCATGATTAATAAGTATTATTATATTAGTATATACATATGTAAAACGTTAAAAGGTGTGGATGCTATTACAATTATTTCCAGTGTTACTTTCACCAACACAACTTAGTGAAAATTATAGAGAATAGAAATCAGTAAATTAGTTAACGTTCGCTGCGTGAGTATTAGAGTCGAGATATACGTATGTGACTATACTGAAGACTGGACTGGCCTTCAATTTCCGTTCTACCAACAGTTGTGGTCTTTTAGACGAGCTAGGGTGGACATGTTAAAGTGTCTTTCTAGGCTCCGTTTGAACCCATCAGGGTTTTCACAACATCTTATTTCAGGTGGTAGTTGGTTCCAAAGAGTGCAATATTTTATGGTGAAAAAGTTTGCCCTAATGGATTTTCTGTGGGTAGCCACCTTGACAAGGTAGTCGTGGTTTCGCAGCTGATATGATTTAATATTTTCCCAAGTTATGGATGAGTTACTGTAGCAGTGTTTCCTAATGACTTTGAAGAGTAGAAATAGGTTGCACTTCACTCTCCTTAACCACAGAGGCTCTAATTTCAGACGTACACACCTGTCAACATATTCCACTTGTTGGTCGAACCCTATTATGCGTTTCGTGAGGAATCTCTGGACACTTTCGATTTTTTTTCTGTCTACAGTCCTGAGGTTACTAAATAGGAGAGCACAATATTCAAGTTTGGGACGGATACATGTCCTATATATAGCTAATCTTGCTTCTTGGGTGTAGAAGTTACGCAGTACAAAGCCAGTAAGTCGTTTACAGTCAGATACAACCTTATTTGCGTGATCGGAAAAGGATAAATCTGAGTATGTTATCCCGAGGTCTGTGACTGTGTTCAGTTTTGAGAGGAGCTTACCGTACATATATAGGCACATTATCGGTTTCCAGCGTCCAAGGTGGGTTATACCGCACTTGTCTGGGTTGAAAGTCAGTTGCCACTTTTCGCTCCAATCGCCTAGATCATTTAAGTCTTGTTGGATCTTGCTTTCGACGCTCATATCACCGTACCCATAATCATATACTATCTTGAGATCATCTGCAAAAAGGTATGGCTTGCCATACTTGATTACAGAGACTATGTCATTTATAAATAAGAGGAATAGAATAGGGCCAAGAACACTACCTTGTATTACACCACTGGTTATCGGCTTTGAGGAAGACAACTGGTGGTTGATTTTGACTAATTGCTCTCTTTCTGTGAGAAAAGAACTTATCCATTTGTGAAGATTTCCGGTTATTCCGTAGGATTGGAGTTTTGTTAGGAGTCTGATATGTGGGACTTTATCGAAGGCCTTGCTAACGTCAAGAAACAATGTTGTTACCGAACGCCCATTATCAATGCTTTGTGTGATGTAGTCAAAATAATCTAAGTGGCAAGTAATGCACGACCTTCTACTTAAGAAACCGTATTGGGATGGGGATAGTAGGTCATTTGACAGCAAGTACTGAATGATTTGAGTCTTAACTATCTTTTCCATTACACGTGAAACTACAGACGTGATGTTGATGGGGCGGTAGTTGTTGATATCAGCTATAGGCCCGTATTTATGGATAGGTACAATATAAGACTTCTTCCAGCAGTTAGGGTATGTCCCATCGCTTAATGAAATTGAGTATAACTTGAGTAAGAGTAAACTCATGTCATTACCATCATGATGGTGAAGCGATTCAGAATGAAGGACTCTGACATTCGATTTTAGATTTTGTAATTCATTCTAAACGTTGATGCGAGTTACCTTCCAGATGGCAGATGTATTTTTATATAATGTAGATCAGAGAAACACAATGAACGGAAATAATTGTCGGATTTATTCAAGGTTAAATTCCACGTTTTTTCATAACATAAAGCCGCGTTCAAGACCTCCAAACTACGCATTATTTAGAACTCGCATAATCTATCACATGGATGTTTCAATATTCACATAGGATACAGATGACTTTGAAACATATGCCATATCGCATATTAATTACAGCAAAGACGAAAGAGGAAGGAGAGCTTGATTTTTAACTCGATCGGCCTCAGCGCCAATGGAAAGCAGAATGTAAGAATGAAGCTCAGAGAGAAACAGATGTATCGTATTCAGTATTTTAGGTGGCCTAATATGGGTTAAGGCTCTTCTTGTTAGGGTAAACGGACGCGGACTTAAGGGATCAATGGTTATATATCCTACACTATTACGAGTGCGTTCTTCGGCGATTTTTTCAAGAAGCACCTTGCTCCTTAAGACGGAATGTTTATGAATGCTTTGTGAACCAGTATTGCATTAATTTTAGTCTTTATAAGCAGAACAGAGTTCTTCAACCGATAAAAATCTCCAGACGGGGGAATTATTATTATTATATTATTATTGTATCCTTTAGTTCCTAGAGGAACATAGGGCTTCAGCTGCGCACCTCCATTGACTTCGGTTTTCTGACAACTTTTTCACCCTGCTCCAGGTCTGTCCACATGCTTTCATCTCCTCCTCGCATGACCTCCTCCAAGTCACCCTTGGACGACCAACTCGCCGCCTCCCTTTCGGGTTCCACTCGAGGGCTTGTCTAGTGATGTCACTTGATAGTTTCCTCAGCGTATGGCCAATCCATCTCCATTTCTTTCTGCCTATTTGTTTCACAATCGGTTCCTGATTGGTTCGCTCCCAGAGATCCCTGTTGCTGATCTTTTCTGGCCATCTGATCTTGAGTATTGAGCGGAGACAGTTGTTAATGAAGGTTTGAAGTTTGTTTGAGATGCTCTTTATGACTCGCCAAGTCTCTGATCCGTATAGTAGCACTGACTTCACATTGGAGTTGAAAATCCGGATCTTATTTTTGATGCTGATTGCTGTTGACCTCCACACAGATTTGAGAGTAATGAAAGCTTGTCTTGCTTTTCCGATTCTGACTTTGACGCTCTCGTCAGTTCCGCCTGTAGTTGAGACGATGCTTCCCAGGCAGGTGAAGGAGGTTGTTTCTTTCAGGTTCTTCCCATTTATGCTGATTGTGGTCTGTTGGTGTTGTTGTTGCTGTTGATGTTGGCTAGGAATCTTCATTATCTCTGTTTTATCTATGTTCACGTGAAGTCCTATCTTTGATGCTTCTTCTGCCAACTTGTTACTTTTCACTTGCATATCTTCCAGTTTATGGGAAATCAGACATATATCATCGGCGAAATCCAGATCCTCCAAGTCTTTTGTGTCAGTCCATTTTATGCCTGTTCCCTCGTTGGTTGCCGTTGTCAAAAAAAAAAAAAAAAAAAAAAAAAAAAAAAAAAAAAAAAAAAAAAAAAAAAAAAAAAAAAAAAAAAAAAAAAAAAAAAAAAAAAAAAAAAAAAAAAAAAAAAAAAAAAAAAAAAAAAAAAAAAAAAAAAAAAAAAAAAAAAAAAAAAAAAAAAAAAATGTCGATGGGACCCCGTAGTAGTGAAGTAGTTTCCAAATGACCTCTCGATCGACGCTGTCGAAGGCCTTTTCAAAGTCGATGAAGTTGAGATAGAGAGGTGACTGCCATTCCAAGCTTTGTTCAATGATGATCCGTAGAGTGGCGATTTGATCAATACATGATTTGTTTCTCCTGAATCCGGCCTGTTCCGGACGAAGTTTTTCATCTAGGGCTTGTTTGATTCTCTCCAGGATGATGCGACTTAGTATCTTGCTTGGAATGGACAGAAGCATAATTCCACGCCAGTTTTTACATTGACTTAAGTCTCCTTTCTTTGGAAGTTTGAATAAGTAACTGTTCTTCCAATCCTCGGGTACTTTGCCCTCTTTCCACACCTTCTCCAGTAGTGGTGTCATCAAGTCCGCTGTTGTCTCTGGGTCCATTTTCAATGCTTTGGCTGGGATTCCATCTGGTCCTGCTGCTTTTTCAGCTTTAAGCATCTTGATTGCCTTCAGGACTTCTGATTTCGTCGGGGGGTCAATGTTCACTGGTAGTTCTGCTTCCGCTGTTGATATTGTTGGACGTGTTGTAGGTGGCGGACTATTTAGAAGTCTTTTGAAGTGCTCAGCCCAGTGCTTTCTCTGTTTCACCTCTTTGGTGATTGACTTTCCATTGTCGTCCTTTATTGGCCTAATCTGTGTCGAACTTTTGCCCGATAGGTGCCTAGTTGTTTGGTAGAATGTGGCGAGGTCTCCTTTGCCTGCAGCTTGTTCTGCTTCGTTTGCCATGGTTTCATAATATTTTCTTTTGTCTTCCCTGGCACTCTTCTTCACTCTTTTGTTCAGTGTATTGTAGCTTGCATTCAGCTCCTGTTTTTGTTGCTCATCAGTGCACTGGATAATCTTTTGTTTCACTGTCCTTCTCTGTTCTATTAGTTTCCAAGTGTCCGTAGTGAGCCACTGTTTGTCCTGTCTCTTTTTTCTGCCTAGAACTTCCATACAGGTTTGACTCCACACCGTTTTCAAGTTGTTCCAGTGCTTTTCGACGCTGACCTTTTCTCTGGTGTTGACTTGTGTCTCGGCTTTGTCCTTTATGCTTGCAATGAAGATGTCCTTTGTAGCCTGGTCCTTCAGTTTTTGAGTGTTGAACTTGGCTTGTGGTCTATCTGCAGCTCCTGTTTCCCTGAAAGCTTTTAATTTGATTTGGATTGTCCCTTGTAAGAGATAGTGAAAAAAAAAAAAGTCTGCTCCTCTTCTTGCTTTTGTGTCCAGTAGGCTGCGCCTCCACTTCCTTGAGATTGAGATGAAGTCGATTTGGTTTTTGGTTTGCCCGTCTGGTGACACCCATGTAGCCTTGTGGATATCTTTGTGCTTGTATACACTGCCACCAATCACTAGTTCGTTGAAGGCGCAGAAGTCGGCGAAGAGTTCTCCATTTTCATTCATTTCTCCGAGAGCTTCTCTACCCATGATGAGTTCCCTTCCTGTGTTGTCTGGTCCCAGTTTGGCGTTCATGTCTCCCATTAGTATTTTCATGTCGCCAGCTGGAGTATTGTCCATTGTTGCCTGTAGTTGCCTGTAGAATTCTTCTTTCTTTTCGAGGTCTGCGTTGTCTGTGGGTGCATAACATTGTATGATTGACACTTTCCTTCCTTTGGAGTTGAATTTGGCGGTCATTATCCTGGACGAAATCGCCTCCCATTGCATCAGGGCTTTCGTTGCCGTTGGTGACATCATGACAGCCACGCCCTCGGTGTGCGTGTGGTTATCTTCTGGGTGACCGGAGTAGATCACTGACTCACCTGTTGACAATTTGGTGAGTCCACTCCCATTCCATCTGCTCTCACATATTCCCAGCACTTGTATTCCGTATCTTTTCATCTCGTTGGAGATATGGGCAGCTTTCCCAGTCTCGTACATAGTTCGGACGTTCCATGTTCCTACACAGACTTTTTCTTTTGGTGCAAGGAGGTTCATCATACTGAAGTTTCTTTAGCAATTTTTGTTTACAGGGTGGGGTTGCTAGCCTCACGCCTGAGAAAAGAATGATTACATTAAGTAAAAGTTTAGAGAGAAGCAACCTTTTGGGTTGCTCCCCTCAAAATCAGAAAATAACGGACAAACAATGAGAAAAACATCAACAAAGGAAACAGTTCACAGAAAAAAGGGCAAAAAGCGACGACAACTATACAATAAGACAACATGCAATATAGTTCAATACAGTTAACTAAAATGATATCTTAACCATAAACTCACTGACTTGGAGCAACTTGAACATATAAATCCAACAATATATACAATTTTAGATGTGTTTATATTTAAAAATTCCACAAATCCAAACAGTGGGTTATGTGTATTATCTGTCAATAAGATTGTATTTTTTGGATTCAGTGTTCGAAAGGTTAATAATTGTGATAATTTCCGCAAACTCTTTGCACAAAATTTTAGAGTAATAAGAGTTTTTATTAATGAGCAAAATGTAGCGTAATAGTCGAAAAGCGCGCGTCCATAATCCCCAGACGGGGGAAACATATTTAAAAATCGTTGGAGTTTGGTGAGAGGCCTGCAACCAGTATGCTTAATACTTACGTTCCCAGAAGTGTTTTGAGATAAGTGACCCCCGAAGTAATTTTGACAACTAAAAGATCAACATCATAGTCATGCAACTGAATGGTAACTCAGTCTGCACCTCACAAGTGGTTGCCAGGACTGCAAATGTGAATTTCAGGATCGGTAACAAAAGTTATGTGCCCGATGGCTCGTAGTATTTCTGGTCGACTGGTTGAATGCAAGAGGACAGAAAAATACAGAGGTGCCATGTAGAATGTAGATGACAAAGTCAACTTAAGCTATCAGCAGCTTTTTATGGGCATCATAGTCTTGTGTTTCATGCTACTGTTCCCACAATACACTCATTCATTGCTGAGTGCTAAGAGTCGAAAAAGACTGTGTTGAACGCATTCATTTCGAATCCAACCTTATGAGTTCACAAAATGGACGAACTATACCGCACTGCAGTACTGCGCGTTGGTGGCACAACGGTTAGGACTCAGGCCGACCAAGCACATGGTCCAGGGTCTGATCCCTTGCCGACTCACACGTGATATTTATGGTCCGCCTGCAAAATTCGGGCTACTGATATCACATGCTGAAAATTTCATACTTGTACCAAAAATACGGTGTGGAGTCAAGTTATAATAAAAATATGAGTTCTCACAAAAAAATCACACTCGGGGGTGCTCAGTTTTCTTTCTGGTGGGCTGGTGAGATATCCACATTTAAAGGAAGTACAGTGTAGTATACTACACATAGGTATTTCACGGTGAAGAAAACAGCCGTAGGATAATTCCCAGGCAATAACTGAAAAAAGGGTACCAGTTATTAAAGTATAAGAATGGCTATCAGCCACGTCTCGTAAACCGTCGATGCCCAGCTCTTGCTACGCTGGGACTCACGCTGTTCCTCAAAGCTTCTCAGAAACGCTTAGTATGAACGGACGCAAAACCAAAACACCGATTGGCTACTCGAGAATTCTTTATTGTAACACCAATATATAGCCAACTTTAAAATTAAGCTTTAACTAAGGTCTATGAACAAATATCACAATGATAAATCACAATATTACTTCTGACAGTTTAGGCCTGACTTCTTTCTGAACAGCGACCGATGAGACGATGACTGGCGTATCGATGTCTCCGCGAAAATGTAGGGAAGTTGGGTTTGAGCAAACAACCATGAATTGATCGTTCAATCTCCAACTACATTGACACTCCCCGGCAAAATACCGATCCATCCCTTTTTTCCTTCACGACCAATACACGTTGACTTGGATACCATTGCGAGAACCTGGGTCACACGGACAGAGCTGAAATGGAAAACAAACAGAAAAGCCAACACACCACAAGCATACCCACACCACAATCTCACACCGCAATGATGACCTGCACCTCCAGATAAAGGCCTCCTCTTGATACATCCTCTTGCAACGCAATCGCCACTTGCTAGGACGACTCTTGCAGAATGCGACGTGACCATAGCACCACCTCATGATACTCCACGCACGTCCTCTTATCTGCTCACTACCAATTACCACTGAAATCGCTTGTCACTCATTCTGCCTCAGTTCTAGCAACGGTGACGTACGCAAGCCTCAGCCGTCTACACTCCAGCTCCCCGGCGTGTGGGATCACAGCTAATCCTTGTCTCCGCATGCATGTCATTCTCACCAATAGCCTCCCCGGCGTATACGACCAATCTGCTGTCTCTAACATCAGTCAATTCATTCACGGATGTAGAAGACAAGAAACAACTTCAGAAGTAATCACGAAGAAAATTTTAACAAAATTATGCAATAACAACAAGATACGAAAACAACGAGTAAACACAATGAATCCAAAAACACCAATTGATATGACACACCACACATAAATACAAACAGTACACACAAACTCGCAGATCGTGTCTCGATGGAACTCCTTTGAAGAATCGCAGGACTTACACCAGTACACCTGCAACCCTTCTCACGTTGACGACTGTAAATTGTGGAATGTCCGGACACAATCAAGACTAACCAAAAATTACAATAATTGGAGCTCACACAACTATTTAACACGAACATATGTACAATCAATACATCAAATGTTGTGGGTTCTGGCATGACGAACTACCCTTGAAGAACTGTAGGACTTACAGCAGTACGCCTACGACCCTTCTCAGATTGACGACCTAGGTTGGAAAATCGTCAAGTGGTTCATCCTCCGACTCTCGACTCTCAGCACCTTCCAGCAGACACAGTTTTCTAATATCTCGCGCCAACATGCCACAACTTGTTCTTACCTCAACCGTCCTCACCAATCCATCACCACTACAGAGTAGCCTTACTACCACTCCCAAAGGCCACCTACCTGTGGCACATTTATCTGCTACTAATACTATGTCACCAACCTTTAAGTTTCGGCACAACTTTTTCCACTTGTCCCTGGTTTGCAGTGTTAGAACATACTCCTTTAACCATCTTTTCCAAAATATATCTTTCATGTGCCTGGCTTGTTTCCATCTTTTAATCGTAGGTATTCCTTCCCCGCTTGCGTCCTCTATGCCAGGGTTGCCTCTCAATAACAATAATTTATTTGGGGTTAACACATCAAAATCCTTGACGTCGTCCCTCACAGGTGATAACGGCCGGTCATTTAATATTCGTTCAGCTTCACAAAAAAATGTCTCCAGCGTTTCGTCATTCAAACTCTGGTTTTTAATTATGGAGCTTAAAATACGCTTGATAATTCCTATAAGTCTTTCCCACCTCTATGGCTGGCATGTGGTGGGTTGAAGTGCCACTCGATGTTCCTTTTCAGTAACTCTTCCTGAACTCTCGTTTGGGACCTTCGAAGTACTCTTTAAGCTCGGCGTGACAGCCAACAAAATTAGTCCCTCTGTCGCTGAACATCATCTTCGGTACACCCCGGCGATTTATAAATCTATGTAATGCTAGCACGAATGAATCAGTAGTTAGCGTATGAACCATCTCAATATGCACAGCTCTCATTTTCAAACAGGTGAATAAACAGCCATATCTTTTACATAGGGTTCTGCCTCTCTTCACTACAAAAGGTCCGAACAAATCCACCCCAACGTACTCAAATGGATAATTCCCTTCAGAAGCTTGCCACGCTGGAGTGGTGCCATCATCTGCTGTACTGGACGAGCATTTCGGAGTTTACATTCCATGCACTTATCAATTATTTTACGGACAGCAGTACCTCCCTTCACTATCCAGAACTTACATCGAATACTTGATAGTACTTGCGAAGTACCCAAATGACCTTCAAGAACATGGTAGTGTCTTATAATGAGATCAGTGACTGGATGGTAGCAAGGTAATAAAGCCGGATGACGGGTCTCATATGACGATTCTAACATTTGTAGACGTCCACCAACTCTAGCGATCCCTTCGGAAACTATCGGAGATAATCTATCTAACCGCACCTTGAAATCTGCGAAATCGGGACTATCCTCCTTGGCAATCTCACCCCACGCTTCCCACTGAGCAGCCCTCAAAATCGCTAACTCTGCATTTCTAATATCTTCGACTCTCAAAGGCCCCACATTCATATTTTCGTATCCCGCAAGATGCATGACCTTTAAATACGTAACATATCGTGTCAACCACGCAACAGCTTTCAGTAGTTTGTACCAAGAAGAATAATATTTAAAAAGTGGATGTAAACCTGAATGTCTTTCTTGAGTAGATGTTAAACTGACACTTGTCTTCAACTCCAAGGCACACTCGTTTATCGGTGGTTCATCTCTACGAGGCCACATACTATCAGCCCTTAGCAAGAACTCTGGACCTTTCCACCACTTATTTTTAACCACATTCATATCAATAACTCCTCGCGAGGCTAGATCAGCTGGATTTTTTCCAGACGGTACGTACCTCCACTGCTCAACAGTTGTTAGTTCACGAATTTGAGATACTCTGTTAGCTACAAAACATGCATATCTTGCTGACTCGTTGCGTATATAATATATCACAGACATCGAATCAGTCCAAAACGTTACGGGATGCTTGGGGTAATCCAACTCTTTACACACCGTTGTGAATAACTGCGCAGCTAGTAAGGCTGCATTAAGTTCTAATCTCGGAATCGAAACCGTCTTTAGAGGTGCAACTCTAGATTTACCCATCACCAGGCTAACATCTATATCATTCCTTAAGGTGGTTCTGATGTATACGGCTGCACCAAATCCAACCTCAGAGGCATCAGAAAAAACATGGAAGTCAATTATATCATGATTTCTCGACGGCTTAAGTGGACGTGAGACGGAATGTAGATTCAGCATTCTTAAACTGTTAACCCACCCCTTCCACTCTTCTCTCTGCCTCTCACTTAATGGTTCATCCCACTGTAACCCTTTCCTGCATGTCTCTTGAAATAACCTCCTAGCCGGAAGTAGATAAGGTGCTACTAATCCAAGTGGGTCAAACACGGACGACAACACAGAGAGCACACCTCTCCGAGTAACTGGCTTATCAATATCACCAACACTAAATCCAAAGGTATCAGAGTTCACATCCCATCGCATACCTAATGTGCGTTCAACTGGTAGAGTATCAACAGGCAAATCTCGTACGGTAGGTGCTCTGTCTTCTGGATCTATATGCTTCAAAACGTCTAGGCTGTTCGAGACCCACTTAGTTAGACGAAAGCCGGCCTTAGCTAACACTTCAGTGATGCTTGTTGCAAATCTAACTGCAGACTTATCATCATCGAAGGAGGCTAAACAATCATCCACGTAGAAGCAACAATCTATGACGTCCAGCAAATCATTAGAACCAAATGTGGACACTGCCTTTCGTAGAGCAAAATTAGCACAAAACGGGGAGGACGTGGCACCAAATGGATGCACTGTCATCCTATATTCTGACACCTTACCACAAGGACCGTCATCAAACCACAAAAACCTCAAGTGATCTCTGTCACTCTCTGGCACCTTCACCTGTAGGAACATTTCCTCAATATCCGCCGCGACAGCAACTGTAAACTTTCTGAATCTCAATAGCAGTCCCACTAATGAGCTCACGCAATCTGGGCCACTATACAGATTATCATTTAAAGAGACTCCTTCATGTTTCGCAGAACAATCAAACACCACACGGAGTTTACCTGGCTTCCTCGGGTTAAAGACGGGATGATGGGGCAAATACCACTTCCCTGGCTCACTCTGATCAACTAGTCTTTCAACGTAACCCTTCATTATATGTTTATCGACGACTTCCTTATATTTGGACCAGAGTTCTGCATCTGACAGAAATTTCTTCTGTAAACCCATTAGTCTCTTAAGAGCAACTTTCCTATTACAAACCAACTGTCTATCTTTGAATCTCCATGGTAGGCCAACGCTGAAACGCCCGTTTTCGTATTTACAAGAGTCCTCGGCTATTTTAACTGCTTTTAAGTCTTCTACAGAACGACCCTTCCCTGGGACACCGCAGTCACAAAACTCCTTGTCATACATATTTTTAATCATAGTTTCTAGTTTGTCCCCATCGTTTGTAACTAATGATGATATGTGGACTATGGGTATAGGTCCTCTCACTGTCCATCCCAGTGGTGTTTTCGTCGCAAACAGATCATCTCTACCTCCAAATCTCTCTTCTAATACCTTGTGAGCTTCTGGCACACTACATCCAATGAGTACTCTCACTCTTCCATCTTGCAGTGTTGGAAGAGGTATGTCACACAGGTATGGCTTACCGACAACCGTTTCACGACTAGGTACTATAGCTTCGCCAAGTTTCATACTGGAGGTAGTGTAAGCAGTATCCACTTCCACGGTTTCCCCAGTAGCCAAGGATTCTAACTGAAATGACACTCGCTCACATACTACTGTTTTCGCAGAATTGAAAGTATTTACAACCAAGGGTTGCTTTGGGCCTTTAATACCCAAGCAACCAGCCAGTTCAGCATCTATCAATGTAACGTCTGAACCATTATCCAACAATGCATAAGTCTCTACTGAAGATTTCGGTCCTTTCACCTTAACTGGTAATACCCCTAAGAAAACTTGTGGGATGTCAAGGGGTCTAGAGATACTATTACAATTAACCGAACTCCCAGGTTCGTTCACTGTTCTCAGAAGTGGGTGCATATCCGTTAAACCACTACTTCCTTTATTTGTCGCCTTACAATTCCACTTTGTATGCCCAATCTTTAAACAACTGAAACACAGCCGCTTCTGCTTTGCCATTTTTAACCTTTCTACGGGTGACATAGCGATAAAGCGATTACAATCACTCAATTGATGCATGTTATGGCAGACAATACACTCATCCTTTCTCGTTGTGTCTTGAGACTTCACCACAAATGCCTTCCTTATATTCACTGGTTCCTTAGGTTCTACCTTAGAATGCAAAATGCTGGCGAATTTGCCCATCGCCTGGTTGACACTGTCCTTCACCAGTCTAAGAATATCATCAAACCTTGGCTCGATACCCTCCTCCTCTATACGAGAGCTTATTTTTACCCACTTCCTTTGCAGCCGAGTAGGTAGGCGTCTCGCAATTACCTCTAGGACTGAGCTCGAGTTGAGGTCACTCATGCAATTCATAGAAATCAAGGTATTCTTATAAGTCATAAGATTATCTAAAAACTCAGTAAGTGCCTTGGAGTCATCTTGAAGTTGACTGCCGTTACCTTTGACAGCTTCGTATACGTTCCTTACAATCATTGAAGGTCTTCCAAACCTTTGACGTAATATGCTCATAGCCTCGTAGTATCCCTCATTTGACTTCATGAGCTTACAGCACTGTATAGCTCTTGAAGCATCTCCAGTGCAATACCTCATCAAATACATCAATTTCAATTCATCACTTAATAGAAAACTACTCAACATGATCTCAAACTCCTTTACAAATTGTAAATAATCAGCCGGGTTTCCATCGAAACACCGTGGTTCAAATTTAGGGAGTTTGATGTTCCTATTATCCCTGAACGGCGAAACAGTAACATCAACCATGTCATGCTTAACATCAGACACATCGTTACAATTAACAGACAAGTCACCATGACTTACTTTCCTGTTTGCATCCAAGACACTCTGTCCCTTCTTTGACCCAGGCATTGTTGAACTTGACCCAATTCCAAAGTTCCAGATATTGCTTGTTCAAAGAGGACTTGACCGGCACCAGGAAAGATGAACGGTGACTATTCAAAGTAATGCCAACTGTCCAAAACCGTTTAAATACTGACGTTGTTCTGTCAGAAACTGTCAGCCACGTCTCGTAAACCGTCAATGCCCAGCTCTTGCTACGCTGGGACTCACGCTGTTCCTCAAAGCTTCTCAGAAACGCTTAGTATGAACGGACGCAAAACCAAAACACCGATTGGCTACTCGAGAATTCTTTATTGTAACACCAATATATAGCCAACTTTAAAATTAAGCTTTAACTAAGGTCTATGAACAAATATCACAATGATAAATCACAATATTACTTCTGACAGTTTAGGCCTGACTTCTTTCTGAACAGCGACCGATGAGACGATGACTGGCGTATCGATGTCTCCGCGAAAATGTAGGGAAGTTGGGTTTGAGCAAACAACCATGAATTGATCGTTCAATCTCCAACTTCATTGACAATGGCATTCCACATGAGTTCACAGTGATTTTGAGTACTGATACTACAGTCACACAAATTCTCAAGGCGCTTTGAACTCCAGCAATTGTTTTGCCTATTGCTGCACAGGGTAAGGTGTAAGCATCACTGAGGTCATCATTGAAAACTATGTCCAGCTAAACATAAGCAACTTGCCCATATCACTTTTATTTAGCATGAGGTGCAATAGCTCTGCGACATTTTTTGAAAGATATGACTTGATGGTCCCTAGGGTAAGAGTATCTGTTGAGGAACCTTACAAGTATTAGGTGAGTCACAGTGGCGGAAATTACTAAATAAACGGCCTGAACTGTGCTTTTACAGATGGTTGCTACATAGATAACAATAAATATATTATTATTGTTATCAAAGAAACGGTTGTTGGTATTAACGAAGTACTGAAGTAAGCCAGTAGACCACTTCTGGACTTCTATGTAGCTGTAGTGCGAATGAAAATTTCATGTGATCAGTTACGTGTTTTTCGACGACCCTTGTGATAATTCTAAATACGTTATTGCCAAAGACCAATAGTTTTAGAAGTAGAACCAAGGTCACTATCATGCCCGGGATATATGGACGACAGTTTCCAGCACTGAGTCACTACTTGTAATCGGAGATATAATCAAAAGCTCGAGAAGACCGGTGGTAAGTTCGCATTAGTTTAATGGGAGGATAGATGGCATGCAAGCAGGACTCGCTTTATATGTTGTTGAAGGTGATGCTTTAACGAAGCCGGCCTCTTGCAAAGTAACAGCAACCTCACTTGGAAATTGTATACATGGTGGTAGGACATCAGTAGACATGAAATGTCTTTATTAAGAATGGGGTGATATGGAGTCGACTAAAGAGCTCGCAGGCCTCACAGTGCTAGATTCAGGGCTTGCAACAACTTAAATATAGGCTGAAAATACTCATTCTGTTGAAATATTTCTGGTATTCCTAGTACCTCCATGCAACTGTATTTTGTGAAAAGAAGTGTCACAAGGATAATTTCCTAGGGAATGAAGTCAGATCTGAGGCCTAGTCAGTATACTTGAGTGTGGTAAGTAATCACGAACCACAAAATCTTCGGAAACATAATCGTCATTCCACCAGCGAGTCGGTGTTTTCATAAGGATAACATAAATTTTCAAGGCTTTTGGACTTTACTTGTTCTGCTTTGGCAATTATTTCATGAACAGAAAAAAATATTTATGCGGAATACCACTGAATTCTGTATTCTATCTGTCAAAAAGGTCGAGTATGCAGTCTTCATGGTGTTAATACTCTTCGGTTGTTTCATTGAAGACATGCATGTCCTCCACGCCCGGCTTAATGTGTACTTTGTGTTAGAACCATGCTAGTACATGAACCTGCTCTACTAAAAAAATTTTCGCAGTCATTGCCACGAAGTCATCCACCTATTGGAAGAGGTGTGGAAGTAACAGCTAGTGAACACTTTACCCTAATTCAGTGGCACCTTGTGGTCCTTCCTATTTAATTTTACACACTTTTGTGAGACGCATTAGCTGCTAAAGTATGTTGGGCACAATATAGTGATCGAAATTAATTCTAACCCTGTAGGCCTGTGAAACAGCATGAGAGATCATAAATTTTCATCCCATATGGTAATTTCTTATAGAATATAGGGTCAGCAGATGCATCTAATGAGACAGAAAATCAAATGTTGGCCTTGTAATGATTCGTTCAGAGTCAGCAACAATAATTCGTTCCAGAGAAGATCATTGTATGTGCTCAGGGCCGGACGTGCAAATATGTTTTCCATTAATTCGTAATTAATTTTTGCCAGGGGAAATGTGCTTTCTTCAAGAATTTATAGTGCGTTAAGATCTGTTAACCATTACAAGATATGGGTGCTTTGAACTCGTACACTTTATTGGTTAAAAAGAGAGATTCAGTCAGACAAAACAAGTAAGAAATGGATATAAACAATTGTTTGCACTAGTAGATTTACTGATCTCCCGTTAATGTTCATTTGTATGTTGACATAACCTATCGGTGGTCCACCACCCATCCAAAAGATCTCATCTGTTGTTAAGATGGTTAAAGGGCTGCTCAGTCTACACTCAAGTCAAACAGTTCACTTTTGATTTGAGGGTCAAAAACAATAGAGTGTGAAGAAATAACTACGGCTGATTCATCAGACTCCAAACTACTGAGTTTCTTTTGTCCCACTCAATCAGGAAACTGGCTTAACAGTTATCTGGGGATTGTGTCCATGTTCTAAGATTTATTTTCGCGCCTCGATGACCGATCTCAATGTAGTTGGAGATTGAACGATCAATTCATGGTTGTTTGCTCAAACCCAACTTCCCTACATTTTCGCGGAGACATCGATACGCCAGTCATCGTCTCATCGGTCGCTGTTCAGAAAGAAGTCAGGCCTAAACTGTCAGAAGTAATATTGTGATTTATCATTGTGATATTTGTTCATAGACCTTAGTTAAAGCTTAATTTTAAAGTTGGCTATATATTGGTGTTACAATAAAGAATTCTCGAGTAGCCAATCGGTGTTTTGGTTTTGCGTCCGTTCATACTAAGCGTTTCTGAGAAGCTTTGAGGAACAGCGTGAGTCCCAGCGTAACAAGAGCTGGGCATTGACGGTTTACGAGACGTGGCTGACAACCGATTTTACCGGGATAGTTACCTTAATTTAGCAGGGTTAGGACAGACAACATAAAGTCATGATTGATGAAACCAATCATATATTGATTATTTACATATGGTTTAGATTTGTTTTGATGTAGAGATGATACAGACTTCTGTATGCCTGCTCAGAATGAAGAATGTCCCCACGTGGTCAGATGGCTTCACAGTGTTGTGAATGCCGGTGCACTGTAGTCAGGATATACAGCAACCAGCAAACACAGTAAACAGTCAGCTACAACAAACTGTAATTGACTTTGAAAAATACATCTAGTACTTGTAACAAAAAATAATTTCAAGATATCTTATTCATCACACGCCGAGGTGTTACACTGCAATATCGAACGCACACAATATTAGCCCTTTTTATGAAAAGTATTATCAGGCTCCGCATCAATATGTAGCTTAAGTCGAAATCCCAACAGCTAACTTCTCCCATTTTATACCGTTTTTACTTCATCTAGCACAATGCTTCTAGAATCATAATTGTCCTGAGTTATAAAAATCCCTATGACCTGGGGTGTCAACTGAATTGAACCTAAGTTCCTATTGCTACGAAGACGCTCCAAACCGATAAATACCATGTACTTTCGTCGACTTTAACTTCAAAAACACCGGTATTGTAAGAAGGGAGTTATATTGTTTGGCAATCAAAGTGGAGAACAGTACAAATTTTTATTCGTTATCGTCCGTCTTCGCCGAGCTTGTACACGATTGAACCATTCGCGCATCCGAGTTGTCCACCAATGGCTACCAGTTCCAAAAACAAACGTTCACTGTTAACCTCTATTGACACTCCCAGGGAAAAAAGGGGCCATCGTTTTTTTCATAGCGATGATAACCTCGAACTGAACTGCCAATGCGGGAACCTCGGCCAACCAGGAATGAGCTAAAATGGAGAAGCAAGACAAAAAGCCCAACACACAACAAGCATACAACATCACACCGACACTCTACCCCCGGCGAGTGGAATCTACGCTCCTTGTAGACAGTACTACCACTAATCTGGTTCACGAAGTGTTGGTCGCTTCATGTCACTCTGTCACGGTCCCCTCCTCGGTGCATCTAATCGCATACACTGACCCTAACACTACTCGAATCGTTCACAAGTTTAGAAGAAGAGAAAGGACTTCAGAAGTACTTACAATAACATTATATGAAGATTTACACAATGCGACAACTATAAAACAAACCAACAATAAAATGAATCAGAATCCACTCAATTACTTAACACAAACATATTGACAGTCAATACATCAAATGTTGTGGATTCTGGCGTGACGAACTACACTTGAAGAACTGTAGGAATGGCAGAAGTACGTCCAGGCACAAACAAAATTACTAACAGATAGATGTTTGATGATACCAATTCAGTACATACAACATGAACATATGTACAAAACAACACACCAAGTACGATAGACTGCGCTTCGACGCACTACCCTTGAAGAATTGTAGGACTCACAGCAGTACGCCTACAACCCTACTCAGGTTGACGCCTTATGCTGGAAAATTGTCGCAGAGTTCACTTGCTGACCCCGTTCTATCATCTATATCCTCAACTCTGAACTGCGACACGCCCATACTACAGTATCGTGCAATGTAGACGTCAATGTAGTTCAAGATTGATTGATCAATTCATGGTTGTTTGCTCAAACCAACTCCATATTTTTCGCGGGAGTCATCAATCCAGCAGTCATCGTTTCATCGTTCACTGTTCGCTGGAAGACAGGAAACTATCATAAGTATTATCGTGATTTATTGTTATAACATTTGTTCTTAGACCTTGTGTAGTAACATTATTGCTGGTTATATGTTGGCGTAAGAATAAAGGATTCTCAAGTCGCCAATCTATCATAGTCATAGCATAAGACACCTGAGTTCATGGACGTTCTTTTCATCGTGGATGACAACACCAACGACGACTGAGTGACACAAGTCGATGAACTTAGCTGTACATCAGGAGCTGTTGTTGTTCGACCTTTCGAAAGTTGTCTAACCGTAGGATTAACGCCACTGCTATCTTTTACGATTAGCTCCAGTTCAGCCTTAAAATCTGTCGATAGGTGAGCTACACGCTGGTCATTTGCACTGACGGTCTCACGAGTATCCATGCCTTCTGCCACCGCATCTGCTCTTAATTCTACTCCACGTTCACAATGTACAGAACCCTTGTTCAACTCAGTAGAAGTAGGCACTCCGCTCATCTCGTCATGATCAGCCAAAGACAAGTGTGCACAATCATGATCATTATCACAAATATCCACTTTACCACCGTTTGTATGATTGGCTCCATCATTTTCAAACCCTTTAATAACAGCAGTAGATGATTTGAGTTCTTCCTCACAAATCCCTGAAAGTTTTGTACCTTCACCCTGACTAGTAATAACTTGTAAACTTGTGCATTCAGAACGGGACTCTGAAACTGTAACTGTCGTCTTCTGAACAAACTCCGATTTTGTCTGTGACACTCTATTCAACAATGGCTTACCAGTTGCAACCACCGCACCATTATCGTCACACAATTCGGAGTCAGACCCTGATTTCACATTTAGCTTACCTCTAACCTTGGTCACTTCTACACAGTTCGCCTCCGTGTGCACTTCTATCAAACGTGTAAATCACAACTGTGTTTGTCCCGCAGCTTGTAACCTATCAGTTGGGGACATCCCACGAAAGCTGTTAAACTCACTAAGTTTATATGGATTACTAGACACCACAGAGTTTTCTCGATATCCGCTTCTCTGATACCCTTTCGTGATTAATGATTGCGTTTTGCTCTCAGACTGCCCTATTTAGGGGATGGGATGCAATATACTGGCAAATTTTTCAAAACTTGGTCAACACTCTCTTTCAACAGGCTCCCATTATCATATAATCCGGGTTCTAAAATCCCAATTTTAGACCGGAGGTGATCTCTTAGAACTTTTATTCAGACGAACTGGTAACTTCTCGGCGACAGTCTCAAGCGCGGAACCTGAATTCAATTCCTCTGCGCAATTAAGAGACACCAGTTATCAATCACGTCTCATAAACCGTTAATGCCCAGCTCTCGCTACGCTCGGGCCCACGCTGTTCTTCGAAGATTTCAGAAACGCTTAGTTATAACGGACGCAAAAACCAAAACACCGATCTGCCGCTTGATATTTGTTTATTGTTACACCAACATATAAAAAGAATAAGCGAACTAAGGTTTCTGACGATGTTTCACTCTTCTTTCTGAACAGCGACCGATGAGACGATGACTGTCGTATTGATGCCTCCGCGAAAATTGGGGAAGTTGATTTTAAGCAAACAACCAAGAATTGATCGTTCAATCTTCAACTCCATTGACACTCCCCGGCAAAAAAGGGATCCAACCCTTTTTTCCTTCACGACCAATGCACGTTGACTTGGATGCCATTGCGAGAACCTGGGTCACACGGACAGAGCTGAAATGGAAAACAAACAGAAAAGCCAACACACCACAAGCATACCCACAGCACAATCTCACACATCAATGACGACCTGCGCCTCCAGACAGAGACCTCCTCTTGACATCTTG
Organism: Trichobilharzia regenti; assembly: GCA_944472135.2. Classification (NCBI taxonomy): domain Eukaryota; kingdom Metazoa; phylum Platyhelminthes; class Trematoda; order Strigeidida; family Schistosomatidae; genus Trichobilharzia; species Trichobilharzia regenti. Next base: position 38,536,229 of record OX235270.1, read on the forward strand.
CAACACAATCGCCACTTGCTAGAATGACTCTTGCAGAATGCAACGTGACCATAGCACCAACTCATGATACTCTACGCACATCCTCTTATCTACTCACTACCAATTACCACTGAAATCGCTTGTCACTCATTCTGCCTCAGTTCTAGTAGCGGTGACGCATGCGAGCCTCAGTCGTTTACACTCTTTCTCCCCGGCGTGTCGGACCGCAGCTAACAATTATCTCCGTGTGCATTTCATTCTCAGCAATAGCCTCCCCGGCGTATACGACCCATCTGCTGTCCTTAACATCAATCAATTCATTCATGGATGTAGAAGACTCGAAACAACTTCAGAAATAATCACGACGAAAATTTTAACAAAATTACGCAATAACAACAAGATACGAAAACAACGAGTAAACACAATGAATCCAAAAACACCAATTGATATGACACACCACACGTATATACAAATAGTACAAACAACCTCGCCGATCATGTCTTGATGGAATTCCTTTGAAGAATTGCAGGACTTACACCAGTACGCCTACAACCCTTCACAGGTTGACGATTGTAAGTTGTGGAATGTCCAGACACAAACAAGATTAACCAACAATTACATCAATTGGAACTCACACAATTATTTAACACAAACATATGTACAATCAACACATCAAATGTTGTGGATTCCGGCATGACAAACTACCCTTGAAGAACTGTAGGACTTACAGCAGTACGCCTACATTCCTTCTCAGGTTGATGATCCAAGTGGAAGTCGTCCGGACACAAACAGAATTACCAACAGCTAGATGACAGATGATATCAATTCAGTATATACAATATGAACATATGTACAAGATCATACACCAAGCACATTGGACTGCTCATTGATGCGCTACCCTTTGAAGAACTGTAGGACTTACAGCAGTACGCCTACAACCCTTCTCAGGTTGACGCCCTAGGTTGGAAAATCGTCGCAGAGTTCATTTGCTAACTTCCTTCTATCAGCTATATCCTCAAATCTGAACGGCAACACGCCCATGTCATTGTATCGTAGAATATAGATGACCAACAAACACACGACATATCTCATCAACCAAGTATAGAAACAGAGTAATTTACACCAAAGATAATAACATTCAAATAGTAACTTGAAACTAGAAATGCCTTTATTCGTGCAAGTCAATTTAACAATAACTCTCTCCTTTACACTTGGCTTATCCACACTAAACTGACCATTGATATTCGTCCTTTCAAACGAACTGATACTACCATAGTCATTGCACAAGATACTTGAGTTGATGGGTGTCTGTTTCATTGTGGATGACAGCACCAACGATGACTGAGTGACACAAGGTGATGAACTTAGCGGTGGATCAGAAGCTGTTCTTGTTCGGCTCTCAGATAGTTGTCCAACTGCAAGATTACCACCACTGCTGTCTTTCACTACTAGTTCGGGTTTAGCACTATCATCTGATGATAGGTGGGCTACACGCTGATCAATTACACTGACTGTCTCACAAGTATGCATGCCTTCTGGAACTGCATCTGCGTTTAATTCTACTTCACGTTGTAGTTGTACAGAACCTTTATTTAACTTAGCAGTAGTAGGCATATCCCTCATCTCATCATGATCAACCAAAGACAACTGTGAAGTATCATGATCATTATCACGAATATTCACTTTACCGTCAACTTCATCATTTTCAAACTCTTTAATAACAGAAGTAGACAATTTTGGTTCCTCCTCGCAAATCATAAAGGTTTTATTACTTCACTCTGACTAGTAATACCTTGTAAACTTGTAGGGTCAGAACTGCACTCTGAAGCAGCAACTCTATTCTGTGACACTCTATTCAACAATGGCTTACCAGTTGCAACTACAGACTTCTTCGCCGCACCGTTATCGTCACACAATTCGGAGTCAGACCTGGAGTTTACATTTAGCTTATCACTGAACTTGCTCACCGGTTCACAGTTCACTTCTGTATGCACCTCTTGCACACGTGTAAAACACAACCGTGTTTGTCTTGCATCTTGTAACTTATCTGTTGAGGATGTACTACGAAACCTGTTACACTCACTAGGTCTATATGCATTACTAGACATCATGGAGCTTTCTCGATATCCACCTCTCTGAGGCCTACTCGTCATCAATGATTGCATTTTGATCTCAGACTGCTCTATTCTAGGGGTGAGATGTAATAGACTGGCGAACTTGCTCATAGATTGATTGACACTAGTATTTACCAGTTTCAGGATATCATCAAACTCATCAAGCTCATCTTCACCCACTTCCTTTGCAGTCGAGTAGGTAGACGTCTTGCTATTACTTCTAGTATAAAACTCGAGTTGAGGTCACTCATGCGATTCATCGAAATCATTCCATTCTTGTAAATTAGCAAATTATCTAAAAACTCAGTGAGTGCCTGGGAGTCATCCTGTAATTGACCACCATTACCCTTAACAGCCTCGAATAATTTCCCTGCAATCATCGAAGGTCTTCCAAACCTTTGACGTAATATGCTCATAGCCTCGTAGTAGCCCTCTTTTGGCTTCATAAACTTACAGCACTGTATAGCTCTTGCAGCATCTCCAGTGCAATATCTCATCAAATACATTAACTTCAATTCATCACTTAATAGAAAACCACTCAACATGATCTCAAACTCCTTTACAAATTGTAAATAATCAGCCGGGTTTCCATCAAAACACCGTGGTTCAAATTTAGGGAGTTTGATGTTCCTATTATCCCTGAACGGCGAAACAGTAACATCAACCATGTCATGCTTAACATCAGACACATCGTTACAAGTAACAGACAAGTCACCATGACTTACTTTCCTGTTTGCATCCAAGACACTCTGTCCCTTCTTTGACCCAGGCATTGTTGAACTTGACCCAATTCCAAAAAAGTTCCAGAAATTGCTTGTTCAAAGAGGACTTGACCGGCACCAGGAAAGATGAACGGTGACTATCCAAACTGTTACCAACTGTCTGAATCCGCCAAAGTCTGTTTCTACCATCAGAAACTGTCAGTCACGTCTCATAAACCGTTAATGCCCAGCTCTTGCTACGCTCGGGCCCACGCTGTTCTTCGAAGATTTCAGAAACGCTTAGTTATAACGGACGCAAAAACCAAAGCACCGATCTGCCGCTTGATATTTGTTTATTGTTACACCAACATATAAAAAGAATAAGCGAACTAAGGTTTCTGACGATGTTTCACTCTTCTTTCTGAACAGCGACCGATGAGACGATGACTGTCGTATTGATGCCTCCGCGAAAATTGGGGAAGTTGATTTTAAGCAAACAACCAAGAATTGATCGTTCAATCTTCAACTCCATTGACACCAGTGTATTTCTATATACTATTGAACTCTCCAGGAAATCTGCGAGTTCCTCCGAATTATTGTTTAACTGTGATCCATTACCTTTTACGGTCTCGAAAATTCTACGGGATATCATAAATGGTTTTCCAAACCTCTGACGTAGTATCCTCATAGCCTCTGTGTATCCTTGGTTCGAGGATATAAACTTGTAGTACTGTATGGCTCTTGCAGTAACACTAGTGCAATTACTCAACAAATACATAACTTCATTTCGTCATTTGAAACAAAACCTCAAACTCATTGGTAAACTCTGGGAAGTCCGCTGGGTTTCCATCAAAGTACCGAGGTTCAAACTTGGGGAGACTTAAAACACTGCTATCTCTAAACGATGAAGTGTGAACCTTAGACTCATCATGCTGAGCATCATGCATATCATTACAATTAACGGTCAACTCATCGTTACTTATTTTTTGTCTGCTTCCATGGTTCCATGTCCCTTCCTTGAACCAGGCATTACCGAACATCAGCAAAGAATCCAAATCGCGTTGATAATCCGTGTCCAAAGAGAAGCTGGCTACAGATCCAGTAGGTATACTCGGATGAGTTCCAAAATGCGCTCGAGAAAATGAACGGTAGAACAAAAACTGCCCCAAAAGGCGCTCCAGAAAACGAATAAAAACTGTCAGGGCACTTTATCCTAAGTTCCTATTGCTACGAAGACGCTCCGAACCGATAAATACCATGTACTTTCGTCGACTTTAACTTCAAAAACACCGGTATTGTAAGAAGGGAGTTATATTGTTTGGCAATCAAAGTGGAGAACAGTACAAATTTTTATTCGTTATCGTCCGTCTTCGCCGAGCTTGTACACGATTGAACCATTCGCGCATCCGAGTTGTCCACCGATGGCTACCAGTTCCAAAAACAAACGTTCAATGTTGACGTCCGTTGACGTGGGGTATCTGATAGTGTATCCACAAGTCCCTGTTTTAACAGTTAGAAACTTTATGAATATTCTATTTTTTATGATTAATGCAAGCACGAAGCAAGGTAGTGCATTGACACCTTTACTATTACCAATAATATTGCTGCTTATACAGGTATCACTACTGTAGTTTTTATATTAATCACCTAATACGTTGGCAGCTTGAAATGAGAACGGAATTATCCATCTTCGTTGGCCATAAATTTGGGCGTAATTCTGAATTTCCTTGAAAAACTGTAGATTAAACGACAGTAGCTGCTTCTGAATTGATGAGAGTAGTGTAAAGCATGAATATGTAACAACCGTCAAGACCCGACTAAAACGTCTGCTTTTCTTAGTCACTTCGGAAATCTTATTTAATTTCTCGCCATTGTAGACGCCATTCCGCCAGATTTTCTTTTTTGTCAGCATGCTTTCGGACCTATTAAACATACCATTCGTGAACACTGAGGACCAGGCTTCGAGATAATTTACAGAACATGTTACATAGTTACGAATATATTGTCAGTGGTTAAATTTCTAGAAGACTGGACACGGATCAGCATAATGTTTTTTAACCTCTGGGAATGTAATGTAGCAAAGATCATAGTTACTCAGTTACTCACTGTGTGAAGATAACTTCTCCTGTGTAGCGTCGAAAAGTAACTTCTACCTGCTTCCAGCCGACAAACAAGGGAATGGGATGAATCATCCGTGTGACGTGTTCACGGCATATACGATTGTATTTCTCATGCATAGGCAGCTCAGCACTCCTTATCTCTTTTTAAGACAAGACACATGTACAACCAAAACTACAGGTGCATAATAGCTTTGCCCCTGAGTTGCGGAAAAGTGAGCCGATCTTTTGAAAGAGTTTCAAAAACAGTGAAAAAGAAGTAAAGAACTTTCAGAAAACAGGTTTTGCACACTTCGTAACTACAGGCTTAATCACCCAGTAGCATTGTAGTCGACAACAATCCCCGGACAATTATGCCCTGCCATTAGGTCGGTATGGACATCTTCGTGGTGACCTACGAAGCAGGTTGGTGTGTGCTGACATTTCTTTTCTCTTTGGGCTTACCGCTCCAGACAGCCTTTGTCAGCAGCCGTGGTAAGCTGTACTGGCAGTGACGCCAGGTATCTGTCTCAATGAAATGTCCTCAAGATCAAACTGAGTTTCAACCCACAAATAATTCACCCGATCAATGGGTTCCAGTTAAACTCGTCCCTGACATCCCGCAGTTTCTCCTGTCCATTTGCTTTCTCACTTTACCTATTCACTCCTTTGATTTTTAATTGCTATTTGTATACCTATAAATTTGTTTTTTCGTTAATTATATCATTGTTATCAAGATTATCAATCTTTTTGAACACGGTGAATGGCACAGCAGTTTAAACACACTGCCTGCTGCAAATCACATACAGACGACCTTCCATAACATTTTCCTCTGGGTCCATCAGAACCGTGCAAAGGGATTTTCGAGGCAGAACACAAGCAGTAGCTACCCAGAGATCGATAGTTGTGAGTAGGATGTTCGGTATTGGATATATATACTAGGCGTCGACCTTGGGTTTCGGCGAAATTTTAAGCCAGTCATCCGTTGGCCATTTTTTATACTGGCTGTTTGTGTGCTACACATGCAAAAGTAACATTTTCCTAAAGTCTGTTTCAGCGGTTAAACATTCAGCATTGTAAGCCTGTGCTCCACAGCTATGTAGTTTGTGTCTGACATCCTAACTGTGTTGTGGTTTCCTGTTAATATTTACAGCAATACGTCTATAACCTGGAATCACTCTCTCGTCTGTCTCCTCGTTTAATATAAAACCAAAATGAGAGGTGTACGTTTTAGGCTGATTTCTTATAATATTAATTAGTTATTGCAGAAAATATCATATCTTATTCCCTTATTTCTTTGTGACTAGTTTAATAAGTTCAAAGCCTGCACTTTTATTGCAAGTCGTTTTTCATATGTTCTAGGATGTTCATTTTCCGGCCGATTTTAACGACAATAGTAGCTGAAAATTATTACTGAACTTGTAAAGCCGTAATAAGTGTTTTTAAGATGTTATATGTTTTGAAACCAGACTAGTTAGACAAGCTAGTTTGGTTGCCACTGTGAGACGGTAGCAAGACCGATAAAGACGGAAGTTTGGGTGTGAGGCTAACAAACCCCAACCCATAAAAATAAACCCACTGCTACCGAAAGCAAGCGCTATGTTCCACCCGGAACGTGGAGTTTAAAAAACAAATAAAATGTATCATTTATCCATGTATTCTGTTTGATGGTGTGACACGCACAAAGGTTTTGGTTAGCTGGCTAATGTCTTGTGGTTGCGGATGATTGCTTGTTCGGTACATGATGTTGTGCTCTGATATCACTCATGATCAAACGAATATACTCACTCCTTACGCTTAGAATTTCACACCCTTTTATCAATCAGCACTTTAACTATGCTCTTTTCCGATATCAATACGGCGTAATGTCATTTTGATTGAGCTGCTTTTGTTTTTTTTGGCGTCTTGGTTTGTTTCGACTTGGGCTAATGCATTTGTACATGAGGTCCTAGGTTCATGTCAGCATCAAACAGTTCACTGTTCCAGCGTTAACCAGGATTTGAGTTTTTTTGGGTATAAATTCTAACCCTCAAAATAGTATTGCAAGTATGAAGTTCTTGTATAAATATAGTTGATCGCACAGTTTAAGTTTCGACTTTTCATTCAGAAGTAAACAAAAGTTCACATCACTGGACGTAGGTATAACGTGTATAACAAACTACATTAATGTAGAAAGTGAAACATTTGGCAAACTATCTCTAAGAATTTCTGGGAGAAAACTAAGTGTTACATATGCAATAGATAAGGTTGGGTTGCTGTCCAATTAATTGAGGTAATTATCAGATAATTCTCTGATGTTCTTGTCGTAGTAGTTCGGTGAGAGTAGTCCTCAGCTGCCATCACACTGATTAAAAAGTTTGCAACTTTACTGTGAAATATATAACATCATTTCGGAAGTTAGAAGACTTGAAGATTCCTGTTAACTGTCGAGGTTGTCAGCAATCATAAGTTTAAAAAAATACGAAGACAATGAAAGCCACAAAAGTCTTGGCGAGTTAGGATAGCTAAAACTAAGATTGAAGAATCTGTGATTTCCTGGATACTTCCACGCTTTCATATCAGCATTTATTTCTTTAAAAATATTTTTGATTCCAGCTTGATTCCACACCATATTTTTTGGTACAGGTATGGAATTTTCAGCATGTGATATCAGTAGCCCAAATTTAAAGGCCGACCATAAATATCAGGTGTGCGTCGGCAGGGGATCGAACCCCGGACCAGCGAGAGTGCTAACCACTGTGCATACAGTTTGAACAAGTCGATTACCCGTACCGTGAAATTTTTTGAGAGGCCTGAAAGTTAACATTTATTTTTCACATAGTCGGAAGAACATTCACTGAGTGCATGCACAGAAATTAATATTAGGACGAATCACCATCTTGGCCTTTGCAGTGTCATTAGTCAAACAACACACTCAACGGTTATTTACTGGAGTTTCGCTCTTCTTGCTACAGGTGATAATCTAATGCTTGAAAGGTTAACAACAAAATAAGCTCCCTGACTAAATGGTGAATTCACCAAGCATATAGAAGACAAAACTAACAATCCTATCCACGATTATGACTTAGACTTGTGAAGTTTTATCTTAAGCAGTTTCTGTTGGTGATTAGAACTTATACGGCGAGATGGAAGGTACGACGTTTTGTATCTGAGTTTTCTGAATTCTTCAGAATAATAAACTAGTGGGGCTAGTTTTCATAGGTAAATACCTCATTTCTGTCACACTTATGTTTTCACAATTTCTTCTTCCGTTTTAAATTTCCTCTTTGTTTTAATTAAAAGGATTGTGAAAGTAAATGTGCAGTTAACACATATGCTGTACTGGCTTCTTATCAAATGAACTTATCGTTCACTTTGATCATTGTGTCAGGTGATTGTGGTTACCAGGTTAAGGTTGAAATATTTAGTCGAGCTTGTACTAAATCGGCTGTAGACTTCTAAATCTTATTCATCCACTTATAAAGAGATTGTACTGTTCAGCATTAATGCTGTTTAAAAAATGTTCCTGCAATAACTTTTCATTCTTGGATGGAAACCTATTTGTTAATAAAATTAAAATATAATTTGAAATATATTTTGTTTTACTCTTTGTATGCTGAATCCAGTGATTATCTTATTCTTTACATTAGCTTAAAGGTTTTGTTTCTGCTGTTTCACAGGTTAATATGAAAGACCCAAACAAATTAAAAACTGAAGCTAACGAACTTTTCAAGAAAGGTCTTTACCAAGAAGCAGTTGAGTTGTATGATAAGAGCTTGCTTTCATGTGATTCGGATGATAATATGAAGCTGATACTGCAAAACAATAAAGCTCAATGTTTTTTAAATCTCAGTAACTATAAGGATGCACTGACAGCTTCTTTAGAAGGTTTGTTGATTCATTTAACCGCCTAAATACCCAGCACTTAAAATATCTCCTAGCGACTCAAAAGCTCTCTACCGCTGCACACAGGCATATGAAGGCATAGGAATGTTAAAGGAGGCTTTAGAAACTGTGAGGAGGTTGATTCATGTTGACCCAAAAAATAAGGCAGCTCAGAATTTGGCTCGAAAACTGGAATCTGCAGTCACAGCATACGTTGCGGAATCTGAAAGTTTATCAGGAAAAGTTAACAAAATGTTTGATGTGATAAATGATAACTCTAGCTCAGTTGAGAAGTTGGAACAAGTAACTTAATATTAGTCAGTTGTAAAATAAACTTTTTAAGGCTATTACCAATCTTACAGCCTTGACTAAAGAAAATCCACGGATTGCAAGTTCACTAATCTGGGCAAATCGTATTTTTCCAAAGATTTATGTTTTATGCCAGACAACCGAACACAAAGTGACCACTGCTTGTCATCGTCTGTTGGCTCAACTAATGGAAGATGACCGGGATCGGGTATGTTGTTTTGTACTGATTTATTATTGTGGTGTCGTATAATCCCTGGTATACTTTTTGCACCGGGACGTTGAAACTGTAATTTTAGATTTTCTGAGGATAAAATTAATGCTCATTTTCTACGTACATGTTCGTTTAAAAGTCAATTTGAAATGGTGGTAAACAATGATTTTTATGTTTCTTTCGTAATCACAATACATCAAATTGATCTCTTGTTATTTTGCTCATCAATCACCTGATGGGCAGTCACCTATTCGTATTACTAATTGCAAAGATTTTTCTGGTTTTCAAACGAAACTTTCAATTAGTCATTGCACTCGGATAGACCGTAGGTTTGTTATTGGCTTTTAGGTTGGTGGAAGACGATTTACTTCATCTGTGCATGCGTATGTTTGCATCTCCGTGAACGTGTAAAATGACATAAAGCTCTCGGGGTTCAAATCGATAATAGGATACTGTCAATGAAACATCGTAGCTCAGAATCGTTCACAATACCTTAAACGTATAGTGTATCCACTATAAGGTGAAAATAATACAAGGTTAGTCTGTATTTACTTCCAGTTTAATGGAGAAGTGAAATCATGTAAATGCTGATGAACTTATTTAGAAGATTGTTTTACTTGTTGCTGATGCAGGCAATTGCCGAATCGCATCACCTTTGACACAGATGTGACATCGTGGTACTTATCTAAGGGCTTATGTACTCAAGACAGTGGTACTGAGTAGAGGGGAGAAGTCAGCCGATAAGTTTTTGGGATTTCATAATTTGACCTGGCTAGACTGGTCGAGTCATCGCCTTCTGGACATTCAGTGTTAGAATTAGTGGGATTAAGTTGGAGAGGAGTTGGTGTTAATGAGCCCAGAATGTGGCACCGATCCATGAAGTCACTGACTGTTGGTCTGCGGAACGCAGGCTTATGCAAACTGCTTGATTGGGGGTACTTCAGAAACTTTGTGAAAAGGATCAAAATAGTTTACAACTGGAAATGTATTCACTCTTTGTTACCATCCAGGCTCTAAAGGTGCTCACTAATGTTCATTTGATAATTTAATCTCTGGCACATACATTACATTACTTTTCTTTAATTTGGGCTTTCCGGAAGTGTCACAACTTAAAGTGATGCACAGTTGTACATCTAGTTGTGGTTTTATCAGCGAAATTTTCATCTCTTGTCATATATTGGGACTTGTGCATTTCTATCGGTAGTTGACATTAATTGCATTCCTCAGTACTTTAAACCACTGTGGCTAATAGGTCTTATTGCAATGAATCTTATTGGAAGTGATGTCAGAAAAATCCATTTTCTCATCTAAAGTTTGTTTCCTCGAACACCGGTGCTTCTATTCTATTAACATATCTAACCAGTAACTCCTGTTGAGACTGACTATTAAAAACGTCCTCACGGAGTTGTTTATTTCCACATCCACTGATAAATGTAGGTTAAATAGGGTTGTGTTGTATGTTTAACGACGTTTTGATTTTGATTGTGTTGTACTTAATTATTTCTTCGTTGTTCGTCAGGTAGTTTTAGAATAAAAACTATAAATGGATCGTTTCTTGCATTTATGGGAAAAATAACGAAAGGTTAATCCACTGAGTCGGAAATAAAGTTTGGAAAATAGGCATATGTGCAAATGTCTTGGCTTTACTCTGGTGGTTAGTGCATTACTGTTTGTTTTCACAAAAACATTGACTCCCAACTGTGTAAATAGGATGTTCAATCCACATGTTTCTGAAGACATAGCAGCAAATTAGTGGGAACGACAGCTTTTCAGGTAAAAATATCATCCTTCTTAGTTGTTTATTAGACTGTCATTTGAATAGTGTCGCCATATTTACGTATATCATGTGTCTCTTACTTTTTCTTCACATTCTAGGGTCTTACTGTTCTCAACCAACTTACACCACTGTATTTTGTGAAAGGAATTTATTCACGCAAACCTGAAGAGTCTATTGAACGATGCCGTTTTCTAAATTCACTATTAGAATCACTCACTCAGTTAAAAGCTTATAAGAGGGCTAAAGAAGCTGCTAGTACTATTAAAGATGAAGAAACTAAAAAGGTTGCACCATGCGCTTATCCTAGATACAAGATTGGTAAGTTAATGTCCCATAGTTTGTGGATTTTTCTGTGTAAGCAGTGTGTGTCTTACACTAATGTGTGGAAATAGTTCAAAAAGCAATTTTATTAAAGAAATGTATAAGGTGATGGCTTAGTTTGAATATCGAAGTGAATCAGGCAATTAAAGAAGCAGTGCATAACACTGGTCATCATTTTATATAAAGTATATCAGCCTTAAGGTGGAGGTAAATTACTTCAATGGTGATTTAAATACTTAATAATTCTATTCTTATCGTATATTTAATTGTTGTCGCAAAGACTTATTCACACATCATTTATGCAGTGGATTGCTTATTATCATGTTAGTTTGTTTATGCAACGTTATACACAACGGTACAGTTTTTACTGGATGGTGTTGAATACAACCTGTTGCTCATTTGTGCTTAATTTTTGGTTAGCAGTTGAATATTTGTAGCTAAATTTCACTGGTATGGGTGGATTCAGTTAGTATTCTTCGTTTGTTTTACGGAAGAGTGAATTATGCATGCCTACTTCTACAGAAATATGAAGTGGTATTTACAGACTACTAATGATTTCTTAGATTTTGTGAATTTTTACATTTGCTTGTTATCGTTGGATTTTTCGTAAGTAGCGAAATTCGACATTGTTTACTAATATTTGTGATTTCTCATCCGAATAAAGGACATCCTAAATTCCAACGCTATCTACCAACAGAGAAGCAAATTAAAATTGTAAATCGTAGTAATGCGTCGAGGCGTGCGTTCACGGAGCCCATGTGACAAAATAAGATTGATCAACTCGGCATAAACAGGAAGTCATAGGTGTGATAAATTCCCATGTCATACAATTAAGAAGATATAAGTGAGAAAAGGAATCTTTTTTAATAGCTTCATTTCATAGCTGTACAGTTATTTAGGGGGTTTATATGTACAACGTTAATTAACAAAAGGAGTAGGGGTAATTGTCATTGATTAACAAATTAAGTTAAAATGCATGACTAACGACAATGTGTAAAAAAAAATTGTGGACAATTTCACGTAAAATCTGGAGGGTTGACAGCTAAGCAGTCAAGTGATGAATAATCCTTTGGAACTAACTGATAAAAAAAAACATGAGGATACAGGACTGAAAATGGGTTTCAAAAATTAAATTGAAAAAAACAACAACTACATGGAGTTTATTAAACAACTATTCAGTGAAAGAAAAATTCTCACCAACGCCGCTGTACAGGAAGCTCAAATTTTTCCTTATGGATTGCTAAGGCTTCGGTTGCATGAAGATATAGGCGAATTCCTTTTGAACGGCTTGGTTGTACCCTATATATGAATGAAGTCTATACTGATACCACGTGATCAGAAGTAGTAATATGCTTCAGAATTGAGCTGTTGAATGTTTCGTGTTCTTTTGACAACCATGCTGGTAAGTTTTGATGAGCAGGTCTAAACAATGTCTCACTGGTGCGACCAATGTATCAATAAATGTCAAATCATACTCATTAGATGAAAGGTGGCTCTCGTGACCCATTACCTTACTGGATAACGCCTTGTTATTTGGAACGACGACTGCTGGGTTTGAGTTTCATTTAGGATACCACTGCCCTAAGTAGAACGAAACGTATGTCATGAATTCCACTGCTGCCTTTCACCAAGCAGGTAACTTAAACAAAATTTACTCTTGATCATTCTTCGATTCTGTCGACTGATATTTTCATTCAGCAGTCTTTTACAGTGAATTCGCACGTACTATCTTGATTAAGTGTCATATCTGTACAGACCGCTCAGTCATGATATGTTAAACTATATTGTTGGAAAGTATGGTAACTTGACTCAGCTCATATCAGAGAAGTTAATTTGTGTGTCTTTTAGTCGTTGAATTTTGTTCAAATCTAATTTCGTAGTTTACTATTAGATACAATGGAGACTGCATGGATCTCTTTTTACAATAATTGTGACATTTAGATTTTCAAAATTTATTGACACAGCTTGTTTGTAGTATGAATATTTGTTTGTCTTTATAATATATATAATAAGATTATCATTTTCACAAGAAAAGATTCTATGTGTCAATCGCTCTGACTGTTTTTTATATTATAGATGCTACAGTTGAAAAGCCGGTGGAGGAAATTTTAATACATCTTCTTCGATCTGTAAATAGTTATCGTTTAAGTGCTCAGTCTCGAGACTACATATTAGAAATATTGATTAAATTTATTCCCTCTGATAAAGGTATTGGATGGTCACAGAAAATTGTGAAAACCGAAGGTATGCGTATTACAGCTTTTGTATGTTTATGCACACATTTTGTTGACCTGCTGTTTTTGTGTAGCCTTTTCCCCTACTTTCAACAGATTGATTTTTCTAATATATAATAATATTGGTAATCTTTGTTTACTTCCCAAAACAAAACGGAAATGAATCTAACCTATTAGAAATGTTCTAGTGTATCCAACGTATTTTTCCCTAAAGAGAAAATTTTGACTAAGCAGCTGACTAATTGTCTAAATAAGAATCCACCGCCAAAATGACGTTGACAGGCATATTATTTTATGTTATAATGCAATTTGCTTTGCCATTGAAATTTTAGTCTTATTTTATATCCGCTTTTATTATTGAGGCCACAGAAATTAAGTTTAATAGTCTTCCACTGATAGTCGAATCACCGGTGGGTCGGCAAGTAGCTGTCGTATTCCATGTTGTTGGGTTAGCCAACAAGACACTGGTGATTATGCAGGTTGAAGAGAAAGGCACTATAGTCACCGTGACTTGTACTGTCAACAACAATTGCGGTCTATTGGGATTACTATTTGAATATCCCATTGATTAGTTTTTTGGACCTAAATGCTGAGTCTCTGTTTACATATTGGCGTTTGTTACGAACTCTTAGGAGATGCTTTGAGTTTAATTTGATGTCACTTGGTCAGTGGTGGCTGTAGTAGAATCCAGAACGCTTGTTTCGGATATAGGACGATGGACAAGTCTTGGATTCCGATGCCAGTCGCTGCCAAACAATGGTGACTTTAATTACTGTGCCAGTTGTAGTACAATTTTTATTGAATAAGCTTAAAAAAGTGAATTGAACAGTATGTTATTTGACATAGCTAGCTGATATAATAGCTGCGCTTCACAGCGGATACGATAGTTGTGCATCTTTCAGTCGTATGTAGAATTAATTGCAGTCTCTATAATCAGATGTAGCATCCATATCTGAATACTTATATCGATGAACCCTCATCTGGAGATCATATTACAGTTATTGGGTATCAACGAATAGAAAATTCAGTGCACTACCATTTTATGTGATCTAATTCAAAGGTGACTCTTTAGGGATCTTTTTTTGTTGTTGAAAAATTGAACTAGAAGCTTTTCATGCGTGTTTTTCTTGAATTTCGGTTATTAACTGTGTACATTGTCGTGTTTATTTAAATGCTACTTTTATTTGAAGCAAAAACCAATAATAATTACTTGAGCTAATGTGCATGTCTTTTTAAATTTTATTTTTCAAGGTGTTATAGACTGCTTATTAGAGGTAGGGTGTGCGTGCGGAACTACATCTTTGAAGAACTGGCGATCCCGTCGTGCTAAATACTCTAATTCTGACGCAAATGAATCAGATCATCAAAAATTACCTGATGGGGTTCGTTTGGCAACTACAAGTGATACTCGTATGACTGTAGCTTGTTTATTGGCCAAATTTTGGGAGGATTTAAGTTCGGATAAGCTTAGAGATGATTACACTAAAACATGCAAGGATTTTATCATGTAAGCGAAAGCAGTCAGCACTTACTTTTTTATACGCCCTTATTATCCACTGCACAGCGTTTCGCTTAAAACTCACCTAATTTATAATTTTAGACAGTGGAAATAAAATTATGATAAAATCACTTTATTTTTTGGCTTATTTCTATCAATAAATAAGAAGGAATTCTGGAAATTGTTGAAGAGAGGATGCTTCCACTTGTATCTTACTTTGGAAGTGTAGTGAGCAGTTGGAAGATATTAACAAAATATTTCTTTGAAAGAAACAATACAGAGAAATAGATCCTTAGTCAGAATGATTGTTTGTTCCTTTGACGCCAAAAGGGAGTTAAACAACATCAGCTTTCTTTACGTTTACCCATATTGGTTAACCTGCATACAGCGTTTTAATAATAAAATAGACGTCAGAACTCAGTTAACCCGAACAAAAATTTTCGTGCACCAGAATATAAAATACTCTTATAATGTGAGGGCTAAAGTATATGGAACGGTGCTTGACTTCAGGACCTACTCGCTATATAAACTATAAACAAACGAACCACATCTCCACGGATAGGAACAGTCTGTAATTTTGTATTGGACATGATGTTGGATTGGGTAGCTGCTTTTTGTTTAACCGCTATCCAAACAACCTGCCTGGCATGGTAGAACCTCAAGAGACATAAGTCTCAGCCAGTATAGCTTGATTAGGTCATTGCGGTGTTCAAGCCCGACCACCACGTCAAGGTAGCAGCTTTCGGTCGGGGGATAGGAACAGAGGTAAACATTTGCGAATTCGAAGTGGAATTTCTGTTTTCTGTTGCCATTAGTGAATATGCGACATAATAGTTGTTCTAGTGTCTAGATACAGAAGGTGAGAATGTTGAGGACTCTGAGAATTGGTGCATATGAGACATTATGGAATTTTCAGGCTACTTCGCATTGGCATTCCAATCTCTGACGTTTACCACTTTCAGGACTTTATTCATGCTCTTTACGTGGCTCCAACGAACAATCAGTGTGTCTGTCTAAACAGTCTTGAACTTTTAAATCGAATCCTGGTTTTCATAACATTGCTATTTTAAAAGTCTGGCATGTTTCACACTGGTCTAAGGATCACAGGGCCATATGTTGTATTCTTTTTGATAAGTACAGGTACATGCATTAGTTGCAGATGAGTAGCGTAAATATCAGATGGTATTTATGATCACCAATATCTCAAGACTGAATTATTTTCTAATAGTCTTATTGGGCAATACAGTTTTTATGATGCGTTTTTGTGAGTTTTTCAATATGTGAGATTATGATAAAAGCAGAGACTGTATTTCGTTTTATCCATGCTTTTATTTTTGTCATCACTTATAGTAATCAGCAATTTAGTTCCAAATGACACTACAACTAAAATGTATTATTTATTATTATTTAAACGCAGAAAAAACTTGGTACAGTATGGCATCAAGAAAAATGCGCCACACAATAATAATAAAACAATATAGGTTAAAAGTAAAAAATATAAGTATAGAACGGATAAAGAACTTCATTTGGAAGGAAAACAGTCATACTTAACAAGTTCAAACAGTATTCGTCAACCATCGTCGGGAAGGGAAGAAAGAAGGAAATTGCAGCACGTTCGCCATTGACCACGATTCTTGGCCATATCCGATAACGTTTTGAGCCATTGATTCGAGCTATCTCGCGGACCCCAACAAGGGAGTGGTGATGCACCAACCGATGTTAATCTAGCACAAACATCCTTCATCCCACGACTCCACGTCATGGACTGACCACCCCTTCGCCTTTTCCATCCCTTCCCAGGGCTAGCGAACAGAGACCTGTACGGAAGCCTCTGGGATGACGTTCGCAGCACATGTCCAAGCCACCGGAGCCGGTGTTTCCAGATGACGACATTCAATGAATGGTGATCTCCACTGTGTTCAGACACACGCCACCGAACCTCAGAATTACTCACGCGATGATGCCATCGAACGCAAGCAATCCTGTGGAGACAGCGGTGATTGAACACGCAGAGTCGCCGCACATTCTCAGCTCGGAGAGGCCAGGTTTCACAGGCGTAGAGCGAGACAGCCCACACCGAAGCATTGTATACTTGACCTTTGACAGCCAGGCTAACGTCACGACGGCTCCAGAGGTGGCTGAAGTTGATGTATGCCACCCTAGCCTTCATTATACGGTTGTAAATCTCATCCGTCACTTCTACACTAGCACTCACACAACTACCCAGGTACACAAACTTGTCAATAACTTCAAGCGGTTCATCCGCAAGAGTGAGTGCAGGTACAGGCTCCTGCCAATCTTGTAACAGTACTTTGCACTTAAACAGCGCAAAGTACATACCATACTTATAGACACTGACAACTAAAATGTGTTCATCATAGTCACGTAAAATGACTGTAACTTAATCAGTGGAATTGTAGTGTATAGTTGTAGACCCCCTTCTTTTAAATGGCGTGTGGCGAGTACAAATCCAACCTGGTCTAAGTTACTGATGGTTTAACACTCGGCTTCTGACAAAGCATATGTGAACTAACACAGTTCCTAACCAATCTTACTTTATGACGTTTATGACTTGCGAATTTTTTTTCTGTAGTGATCTTTTTGCTGACCATTATCTGGAAACTAAAGTTGAGGCTGCATCACTTATTGGCACATTATTTCTCGGACCTTATGAAGTTGGGTCAGCAGTCATTTCTCAAGAAGGCGTTTTCGATGGTCTGCTTCTCCTCACACAGTGTGAAAATAAACTTTACCAGGTAAGTGATTTTGTCTACTTATTTGTGATTCCTTCTTGAGTATTTATGGTGATAGTAGATTTCTCTAAGCATTTGAGGTAGTACTACGTTCTAACTGTAGAAGACTCAGTCAGATCAGTTGCTTCTGTGGTTCTGTAGTTGTGTTGATTCGCTGTGGACCCATGGTTGTATTACTCACTTTTATGGGGTTTTTTCATCTCTGAAAACAGATACCACTGAGTCAAAAAATATGCATTACATGTACGATATATTTGTATTTCAGTATTGCATTCACATTAACGCTCAGGTTTGTCTTTTTTTGTTGTTGTAATTATGCATAAAAATTTGACAGATTTAAATAAGTGGCTGTTTAAGTGTTTGCTGTCATCTGTATTTGTCTCATTTGAATACCTTCTA
Organism: Trichobilharzia regenti; assembly: GCA_944472135.2. Lineage (NCBI taxonomy): Eukaryota > Metazoa > Platyhelminthes > Trematoda > Strigeidida > Schistosomatidae > Trichobilharzia > Trichobilharzia regenti. Next base: position 38,554,485 of record OX235270.1, read on the forward strand.
AACCTCATCGGTTTTCTTGATTCGACTTCAGCTGTAAAGTGTAGTTTCTTATGATTCAGCATGAATTATTTCATGAGATCAGGATCTTTTTCAATCTAAACATAAACATGAAGTATAGAGCTGTAAGTTTCATCGACATGGCATATAGTCCTTTGGGATAATGGCCGACAGGTATAGGGAAATGTAAAACATTAAACTTATGAACCCACAAAAAGTTACACCAAAATGAGGTTTCACCTTAGTATTCTGATAATTTGCATGTTTACCCATGCAGCATGTGGAAACTGCAATGCCGTCACCATCAAACACTTTGGCTGAGAGGTGGTTTGCACATTTGGACGGTGCGAGCTCAGCCAGTGATTGAATTATTCCAAGTCAGTCCCTCCGAGACGTCTCTTACGAATCAGAAAAATCCTTTCCGTCCTCCCGTTAGTCACTAAACAGGGATATATAACCAGGGACTCTTGCGCACTGGAGACAGCCTATCCTCCCTCGTGGAAACCCGGTTCTGACCTTCAACCACTAACCCGCCACATGCACACCATTTTTGATGTGACTTTCTTACCTGATGCCCTTCCGACAATCCATGATAGGATTACCACATCATTTAAGGCCGCTCGCTAGTCGTGAGTCAAAGTTAACTGGGTCCTACCCCTCTCGCCCAAACTTATAGTAGATCAGGTTTTCCCGAAGCACCGTACTCTGCACTAAGCCTGAGGGGATTTCCCTGCACCGTCCATTCGAGCTGAGTAGCCAGAAGCGAAAGTCGTCCAGGTTTTGTGGAAGCACTTAGCTTTAGCCTAGTAGACCGAACCGTCATCAGCGGGCGCCACGGGGAGGTGGTTGCTGTGTGTAACTCATCTCTTTCAATCTGCCTTTTCTCGTGCCTAAGTGAGTTTCTTTACGTGAATACTCAGAGCACCGAACGGATTAGTGTAAGAGAGATTAGGTCACCAAAAGGAGGCGTATAAATTTATACAAAAACATCAGTATTAGGAAAGTATACGGTGATCACATAGTTTCGCGTCTCACAATACATACACGTCATTTCCACAAGAATTAGATGCTGAGGCATTTGGCTGCCTTAATTGAGTCATAATTAGTTGGTAAACTTTAGTTAACATGTGTTATATCGGTTAACGTCCCATAATACCTCGGTCACATTCATAGAAGTGTACAGTCATCTGTCAAACGAGCTTTCGATTTAAGAAACGTGAAAACTTCTAGTTAGAAATTAACAGTAACTTCATATATCATAGTCAGATGTTACCGCTGTCACTTATACCATGGGACGACGATAGACAAGGAGACAGAAAATACTTTGGACTTTATTGATTCACTAATACTCACCAAATTATTTATGACTTTCAGTTTCATTTCTTTATATTTATTCTTAGACAGTTGCACTGGATACAATAGTCATTGCTACGCATAAAAAACAACAGTGTTTAAGTGTCATTTCAAAAGCTGTACCCTTGTTGCAATCGTTATATAAGAGTGAAAATGATGGCACCAGAATTCGAGCACTTGTGGTAAGTTCATCAACAGATTTCTTAATTATTTAACTACTGTTTCATAAGAATGCCAACAAACAACTAAACCAAAATTTCTGTGTTTGTTTGTGTAAAAGGCTAACCTTAATAGCCTCATACTAAGTAATAAGTACACTAGTTGGAGACACTGGAGATGTATACAAAATGTTTATTCTATTCATGGTCCAACTTGGCATTCATCGATTAAGAGACAGTTTTGAATAAGAACAAGAACAATATTGTAGGAAGAATATTATAGAGAATTAGGAACTAGGTATACAAAAATAGATATCCACCTTTTGCTTTTGTTTAATATTAATAACTCACAACTGTCTTTTATTTTGTTTTCGTGCCTGACCTTAGTGAAGTATTATTTTCAATGTAAAATAGTGCTGCTTTAGGTAATGAGATATCTGAAAGTGATGTCCTCGTCAAACTCTTACCTAATATCTTTTTGAATGTTTGTTGCATGATAAAAACTGGCACCTTACACAGTCATTGTTTGCTAGTAATTACCTTCATCAGAATAATCTTTTGAAAGAATTGGTAAAGGAATGTTTATTTGGAAATTGGTATCTCTATATAGCTAAATTATGTACACCTCATCTTCAACGCACCATTTGCACAGATCTTCGTGTTGTGATACTTCTGGCCTTTATATTGTGTGTCTTTGTGTTCCTTTCATGTCGCCCATGTATCTCCACAAAGCTGTATCATTCGCCTTTTCTCTGACATCGAATGTATCTTCCTGCTACTTGATGTTTTTTTATACCGATGAACGTCTCTTCATACACTACTGATGAATATTATCAGTAGCGCTTGCCACGCTACTACCGTTGCTACCAAAGACAGTTTTTTTGAGCATTCATACATGTTTACTCATTTTTTTTGGTTTTTATTTTAGGCTTTATGTAAACTTGGTGCCGCTGGAGGCACTGATGCCAGTGTTAAAAGTCTCACAGATGGTTCAAATCTACTTCTACTTAAAGCATGTCGTCGCCTGTTATTGGGTGTGGAACAACCAGATCCAGATATTGACGATGTAGCTGCTAACAAGTCAGCTGATGTTCACTTTGATTCTGAAGGACAAGTTGTCTTAGATGAAGATGATAATGATGATGAAAATGAAGTCGAAGAGAAGCCTCTGACTAAATCCACGAGAACTAAAAGGAATAATGTGTCTAATAATGGTTCTACTATTCATTTCAAAGATTTAGAGTCGGCCCACTGGGGCGTTGAAGGCATGGCTTACTTAACTATGAATGCAGAAGTAAAAGAAGAGATCATTGAAGACCGTGAACTCGTGATGGCTTTATTGATGTTCGCTCAAGTAGGTTATTCTGAATGTTATAATTAATCCTTATTTCGAATACACATTAGATTTTAAATATGGTAATTTCTTATATGGTGTAGTCCACTGTAAGGATTCTTACCATTTGTATCGGTGATTTTAGTTATAACGTCGTAGATAAATCCTAGCCTTCTGGTTGGTCAGAATTTTAAATTTCATGAGGTCAAAATACATTTTATGAATACGGTTTTTCTGAAATTTATCAACAAAAATGATTAAGGACTTTTATTGCATTATTATTATTATTATTATTATTATTATTGTATCCTTTAGTTCCTAGAGGAACATAGAGCTTCAGCTGCGCACCTCCATTGCCTTCTGTTTCCTGCCAACTTTTTCATCCGGCTCCAAGTCTGTCCACATGCTTTCATCACCTCCTCACATGATCTCCTCCAAGTCACCCTTGCACTGACGACCAACTCGCCACTTCCCTTTCGGATTCCACTCGAGCAATGGGTTGTCTAGTGATGTCACTTGATGGTTTTCTCAGAGTATGGCCAAGCCATCTCCATTTCTTCCTGCCTATTTGTTTCACAATCGGTTCCTGGTTGGTTCGCTCCCAGAGATCCCTGTTGCTGATCTACTCTGGCCGGCCATCTGATCTTGAGTATTGAGCGAAGAAAACTGTTAATGAAGGTCTGAAGTTTGTTGGAGATGCTCTTTATGACGCGCCCAGTCTCTGATCCGTATAGTAGCACTGACTTCATATTGGAGTTGAAAATCCGGTTCTTATTTTTCATTCTGAGTGATGTTGACCTCCACACAGACTTAAGAGTAGTGAAAGCTTGTCTTGCTTTTCCGATCCTTGCTTTGATATCCTTGTCAGTTCCGCCTGTAGTTGAAACGATGCTTCCCAGGTAGGTAGGTGAAGGATGTTGTTTCTTTCAGGTTCCTCCCATTTATGCTGGCTGATTGTTGTCTGTTGTTGTCGCTGTTGGCCAGGAATCTTCACCACCTTTGTTTTCTCTATGTTCACCTTATGTCCTATCTTTGATGCTTCTTCTGCCAACTTGTTGCTTTTCGCTTGCATATCTTCCATGGTATGGGAAATCAGATATGTATTTTCGGCGAAGTCCAGATCCTCCAGGTTTTTTGTGTGAGTCCATTTTATGCCTGTCTCCTCGTTGACCGGCCTGCTGTCTGTCGCATTATCCAATCTACTGCAATCAGGAAGATCATTGGTGATAGTAGACAGCCTTGCCTCACTCCCGTCCTCACTTCGAAGGCTTCCGTAAGTTTCCCGTTGTGGATTACTTGGCATGCAGCATTGTCGTATAACTGTTGGATGAGATGTATAATTGTCGATGGGACCCCGTAGTAGCGAAGTAGTTTCCAAATGACCTCTCGATCGACGCTGTCGAAGGCCTTTTCAAAGTCGATGAAGTTGAGATAGAGAGGTGACTGCCATTCCAAGCTTTGTTCAATGATGATCCGTAGAGTGGCGATTTGATCAATACATGATTTGTTTCTCCTGAATCCAGCCTGTTCCGGACGAAGTTTTTCATCTAGGGCTTGTTTGATTCTCTCCAGGATGATGCGACTTAGTATCTTGCTTGGAATGGACAGAAGCATAATTCCACGCCAGTTTTTACATTGACTTAAGTCTCCTTTCTTTGGAAGTTTGAATAAGTATCCTTTCTTCCAATCCTCGGGTACTTTGCCCTCTTTCCACACCTTCTCCAGCAGTGGTGTCATCAAGTCCGCTGTTGTCTCTGGGTCTATTTTCAAAGCTTTTGCTGGGATTCCATCTGGTCCCGGTGTTTTCCCAGCTTTTAGCATCTTGATTGCATTCAGGACTTCTGATTTCGTCGGGGGGTCAGTGTTCACTGGTAGTTCTGCTTCCGTTGTTGGTATTGCTGGACGTGTTGTAGGTGGCGGACGATTTAGAAGTCTTTTGAAGTGTTCAACCCAGTGCTTTCTCTGTTCCACCTCTTTGGTGATTGACTTTCCATTGTCGTCCTTTATTGGCTTAATCTGTGTCGAACGTTTGCCCGAAAGGTGCCTAGTTGTTTGGTAGAGTGTGGCGAGGTCTCCTTTGCCTGCAGCTTGTTCTGCTTCGTTTGCCATGGTTTCATAATATTTTCTTTTGTCTTCCCTGGCACTCTTCTTCACTCTTTTGTTCAGTGTATTGTAGCTTGCATTCAGCTCCTGTTTTTGTTGCTCGTCAGTGCACTGGATAATCTTTTGCTTCACTGTCCTTCTCTCTTCTATTAGTTTCCAAGTGTCCGTAGTGAGCCACTGTTTGTCCTGTCTCTTTTTTCTGCCTAGAATTTCTATGCAGGTTTGGCTCCACACCGTTTTCAAGTTGTTCCAGTGCTTTTCGACGCTGACCTTTTCGCTGGTGTTGATTTGTGTCTCGGCTTTGTCCTTTATGCTTGCAATGAAGATGTCCTTTGTAGCCTGGTCCTTCAGCTTTTGAGTGTTGAACTTGGCTTGTGGTCTATCTGCAGCTCCTGATTCCCTGAAAGCTTTTAATTTGATTTGGATTGTCCCTTGTACGAGATAGTGGTCTGAGCCAACGTCTGCTCCTCTTCTTGCTTTTGTGTCCAGTAGGCTGCGCCTCCACTTCCTTGAGATTGAGATGAAGTCGATTTGGTTTTTGGTTTGCCCGTCTGGTGACACCCATGTAGCCTTGTGGATATCTTTGTGCTTGTATACACTGCCACCAATCACCAGTTCGTTGAAGGCGCAGAAGTCGGCGAAGAGTTCTCCGTTTTCATTCATTTCTCCTAGAGCTTCTCTACCCATGATGAGTTCCCTTCCTGTATTGTCTGGTCCCAGTTTGGCGTTCATGTCTCCCATTAGTATTTTCATGTCGCCAGCTGGAGTATTGTCCATTGTTGCCTGTAGTTGCCTGTAGAATTCTTCTTTCTTTTCGAGGTCTGCGTTGTTTGTGGGTGCATAACATTGTATGATTGACACTTTCCTTCCTTTGGAGTTGAACCTGGCGGTCATTATCCTGGACGAAATCGCCTCCCATTGTATCAGGGCTTTCGTTGCCGTTGGTGACATCATGATAGCCACGCCCTCGGTGTGCGTGTGGTTATCTTCTGGGTGACCGGAGTAGATCACTGACTCACCTGTTGACAATTTGGTGAGTCCACTCCCATTCCATCTGCTTTCACATATTCCCAGCACTTGTATTCCGTATCTTTTCATCTCGTTGGCGATCTGGGCAGCTTTCCCAGTCTCGTACATAGTTCGGACGTTCCATGTTCCCACACAGACTTTTTCTTTTGGTGCAAAGAGGTTCATTCTGCTGAAGGTTCTGTATCAATTTTTGTTTACAGGATGGGGTTGCTAGCCTCACGCCTTTTATTGCATAGTTAAGATAATTGGGACACTTTTGTGTTTTACCTCCCTTTTTGAAGTGATCCAATCCAAGTCGTGTTGGTTACTATTTTGGTGACTAATAGGTATTAACAAAAACCAAATAGTCGTTTATCATTTGAAATGTGATGAACGCATTAGTGTATTAGCAAATAAAGTCGTCTAGCACAGGTCTATGTAATAGATTCGATCGATACATTATACGTTTCGATTAATAAACATGAACAGGTTGACATTGGCGAATTGGTTGCATCCGTCACCGCAGTTTAGTATCGAACTGACCCAGACTCAAGGTTAGCTGTTGACCTGCTAGAGAGGATAGACAAGCGCTGACTATTCTTCCAAGACGTCATAAAGAGCGTCCTGCTAATAAACAGTAAGTTTCTCCGGGATCCAAACAACTTTTTGACAACCGCCATTTCATTCCTGTGGATGATGCCTACTGCAATATACACAAAACATCTACACTCAAAATCCAAGTCCTAACATGCGAACCGCAAAGTTTAATAACCAAGAGATACGTTTGAAGTGGGAGCATATGCTACGTCTGCCGAAAAAGTCTGAAGCTGTCTCAATTCATATAAACCACAGGTATCAAAATCATGTTTTCAGTGAAACAATCTCTGGTGGAGCACTTTCCAAAACACTAACTAGCCAACAGCGTCATTGCTCACAGTAGTCTATAGTGCGTTATCACAAAGCGTGGTTCAAATGAAACTCCAAATACGGAAGCGCCACAAAGCACGAGTTCACGGCAACATAAAACTAGCTGTTTTAGAAAATAGTGGTGAGACTCTAATCAGTTCTCTAACTGTGCAAAACACTTTAAAAATTAATTTGGAAAGAGAATGGTGAGCCTCATTCTAATCTGTCGATTACATATTTACTTTTAGAAAAAAGTCAAGAGCACTGCAAACTAAGAGTAAATCGTCTTACCTTCTCTTTATCGCTGAAGGGAGTTGTTAATTGTAATCGTCTCTTGGAGAGTAGCAGTTGTGAAATGTTTGTCGACAATTTAGATTCTCTGTATACACAAAAATGTTTTGCGATTCGGTATACAAACGATGTTGTTTTACTGCACTGTGAAAAAAAGCTACACAAATCACGCTTATTTACTTTGCCATCTTTGTGTCCGTAATTGTGATGTGTATTTACAATGTTCTTGTGTAAACTGTGCGTCGGTGGCACAGCGGTTAGGACGCTCGCCGACCGTGCACATGGTCTGGGGTTCGATCCCCGGCCGACCCACTCCTTTACCTCGCTAAGCCAGAAATAAAGCTGGTAAAGAGAAAAGGTTGGGCATGAGGCTATCAACCCCATCCTGTAAAACAAACACTTCTACAGAAACTTCAAGCCACTAGCTCGAAGCCCTATGTTCCACTGGGAATGTGAAAGAAAATTAAAAACTGTGTAAAGTACTCCTGCGACGATGGGCAAGACCATGTAACGCACTTCCTGTAGAAGACAGACCACAAAGAAGTTAGAACTGAGTTTCGGAAGACGAGATTTTGATCAAACATTGTACGGGTCACTTATTGTGTGAAGGTTGATGACACAACCTAACTGTCCTGGTTGAAGTGGAAATTTTATGTATCCAACTGAGTTGTATGAGTGCTGGCGGAGATATGATGGATGCAATTTCCAATCGCATAGTAAAGGCCAAACTGTATACTCTTGCTCTTTTATGATGTTGGTCTGGCCAATAAGTCGGGTCCGCAGCACTTCAACGAGTGTTGTTAGCCTATGCTTATGAAACCTGGCTTATTAAAGCTGACAGCTCTGAATATTCTATCACAGTTATCTTTTTACAAGTGCTTGTTTGGGATGTCAATGAATAAACAGTACTGAGGTTCGATTAAACGTATGGTCATGACAAAGACTGTCTGTCAATGCGTAGGTTCGTTTTGGAACACCTACTACAGTTTCCTTCTCTTTCTGAAGATATTACTATGTAATGGATGTTGTTTCGAATGCTTACGATAAGCACCTGTCTGATTCTATTCCGTCGTTTTTCAAGTATACTGGTTTTCTTTTCCTCGTATTGTCTTTGAGATATTCTTAGTGGAGAGTCTCTCGGTGTCTCTATTAAGTACAAAAATAATTTTACGTGTTGGGCTCAATAAAACATAGATTATTGTTAGACTGGGATAGGCTTTTTTAAGCGCACTGTGTTTTTCCATCCCTTGCGTTCCGAGTGGAACATACGGCTGGTGATGTTTCCAGCTTTTTACCCAACTTTAACCATCTTCCAAGTGTACTATCGATTAGGTAAGGTTTAGGATTTCGTCAGTCTGGAATCTAAACCAGACCTCCGGCGTGGTCGCTGAGGGTTCTACCACTGGACCACAGATGCAAAGCATATTGTGGATCTAGTATTCTGTCAGCGTGGAAATGTACAACAGAGGTGTTAGGTCAATTTAAAGTTGACTTCAGTCAAAGAGACTTTCATTTTACATCTGAATGTTGACCATATTCAACAGTGTATTTAGTCATTTTTGTGAAGCTCGACCTACCTAATAACCTGAATGATGCTATGAGATATTTTGTGTCTTATTACTAGAATTATTATCATATAATGAAAAGGATATATTCCTTTGTTATCCTCCAATAACCTTGACTAAATTCTTGTTAGTTGTCAGTTTCTCAATATGGAATTCTATCAGTGTTTCTTTTGAGAATTTATGAACAGTTGGTTGTTCAAGGTTCGATATCTGTTCCAGTTACTCGTCTTGGGTATTCGAGCAGTTTAATAAGCTATCACACGAGTACGAGAAAAAATGTGTAGACGATAGATAGTTGAGCTTGTTTATTATTTTAGTTTATTACTAATCGTTTGTTAACTTACTACCAACTCACTGCTTATCGATCCAATTAATTTCAGCACTGTCAAAAGGATACATCCTTTGCTCTATGCAGTGTTTTAGCCCATTTGACAAATTCTTTTGAACGTCAACAAATTGAACCTGAAATGATTGAATTAGCGAAATTCTCCAAACAGCATATTCCAGAAGACCATCCATATGATTCAGATGAATATGTTAAAAAACGCCGACTTATGCTGATAAATATGGGTGTGTCATCGGCGTTATTTCACTTGACTATGCGTACAGCTACTGCTTTGGTGGGGTCAAACACAGGTTTATCGGAATTGCTTTCACGGTAAGTTCAGAGAGTTTTTTTTATTTATTTAGTGATCCTTCAGCTGTGAATTTAGTCACTTATATTTCCCAATGTAATTGAAAAAGAAATATTCACTGTTTTGCGATCCCCTTCACAATTGAAACCTGTAGGTCAAAAAGTTAGCAGTTAAACTTAGTTAGATGTTTGGGTTGTTGTACAATATCAAGTTATTAATTGATCTATTAATGTAGTGCGACCAAATAGCTGATAATAACGAAAGTTTGCCATTGTTGCTGGAATAGCATTGACAAATACCAGCAGGTAAAACAAGTAGCCACTAGGCCTAAATTTGACTAAATAAAGACGTGAAATCCCGAGAAACTCACTTCACTATTGTATTTTCTTCAGAATTGCGATGAGGCTCTGGTCAGTGAACTGGCTAGATTATTTGCATGACTACAGCATATCAGAATGCAAATATGCAGGAAGAAATGGAGGTAGATTGGCCATACTCTGAGAAAACTAGCAAGTGACATCACACGATAGGCTCTCGAGTGTAACCCGAACGGGAATTGGCGAGTTGATCATCAGTGCGAGGGCGACATGGAGGAGGTCATGTGAAGAGGAGATGAAAACATATGGGCAGACGTGGATCCAGGTGAAAACATTAGCGGAGAACCGAACGCAATGAAGAGGTGTGGCTGAAGCCCTATGTTCCTCTAGGAATTAAAGAAATCAATAATAATAGTACAGCATATCAAAAGTGTTTCATCATTTTGGAATAGGATTATTATTTTGTCTCCATTATGGATGAGATTTCATTTGGATAAATCGCACAGTGTTATACAGTAATATTAACTGTATATCAGTGTGTGATTTATCAAAATAAAATCTTATCCATAGTGGAGTTATACTCTTTTTTTTATTATAGCTTGATTCCACATCATATTTTTGGTACAAGTATGGAATTTTCAGCATGCGGTATCGGTAGCCCAAATTTTGCAGGCCGACCATAGATATCAGGTGTGCGTCGGTGGGGACTCGAACCCCAGACCATATGAGTGATCGGCGAGAGTCCTAACCACTATGCTCTACCACAGTGCCCAAGTTTTTTACTTATATTATTGTGTCTGTCTGTAAACACATCTGGTGTAGTATATATGATGGTCATTGAGATACTAATCAGGTACCAGTTTGCCAAAAATATTTTTGCTCTGCTCACTTCACCAAACTGGAAAAAATACGCGAATAGAAGGCTGTATTGCGTTAGGGCCAATGACGAATTCCTCTTTCAAGAGTTCATTAAAATCTTTTACATGTATAACACTTTAACAATGGTTGTATTTTTCGACATGAAGATTGTCTTCTATTCTTTCACTAGCATTATTGAGTTGTGCTCATAAAAAGTTTATCACTACCTTGAAAGTTCTATATTTAAGATCCTATAAGGGTATACTATGCGCCATTACTGGTGTTAACTAATTATGGATGTAAGTGTTTGGTGAAATCTCTTTCTTGAACACTGTTTGTCTCCGCTCCTGATAAGCTTAGTCAATTGAAGCTCCCTCTTTCACTCCCCTCTACTGTGTTATATTTCGTTGTACATGTCATGTCTTGGTACCTATGGTGATCTGTTATTGAGGAGAAGACGTCAGCATGAAACATAATATCACTACATACGAGGTAAATAACAAGGAGGGAGAAAAAACAAGCATGATGTGATGGAAGACTAAAGAATGTGATCATACTAAAAACAGAGAAAGATGAGTATGATATTGCGATTTATTATGTGATGTAAATGCATCTGTGTCACTAAAATTGATCTTTGTCGGCATTACAAAATATTTATAGCCGTACGATTGCAGTGTTCTAGTGGACACAAGGCACGTAGACTACATTCTTGCCTATTTGGCTTAAGTCAGTAGTCACTGACATCATGGACTAATACTTCGTCTTAGTCTAGTCACCCGTTGCACTCTACTTATGTCTGAATAGTACACTAAAATTAAAGGAAGTAGTTATGTGTAATGTCCCGGCAATGGTAGTCGATTGTGGTTAACAACTTTCTTTACTTTGAAAGGCTTAGTATCACCGGAATGTTTCTTATCTGTACACATATCCACTGGCGTTAATGTCGAGCTATACTAGTTTATTGTGTACTGTAATGTATTCTGGATACTCCTTCCTCGACGGGCAATATTAGCTGACATAGGATGGATCAGGTTAGAAAAGAGCTACCGGCGGTCAAACCAAAACATGGCACCAGTCAATGGAATCCACAACAGTTAGTTTAAGCCAGTGACGTAGGAATGTATAGACTTCCTGGTTTGGGTCCTCGGGACGATTAAAACCAATAGCTGGAGACATTCGGTGATATGGCTCAAAATCGTTCTCAATGGCGCCGATGCATCCACTCCTTGTGACTTATAATACCCAATGAAACTATATTGTTCTTCGTTATTACTATTCCATTTATCTCATATCCCTGTCTACTGTCTGTATTTTGGATTTCTTCTACTTGCTTCTTTTGCTTTGTGTGCTACATGGAGTGTGACGACTTGAACTGCTGCACATCGGTGCAAAGTTCTATGTCTCAAACAGACAGACAGACATTCTAGATACTAGGTATCATTAAAAGTTGACTTATTGTCTAACGGTCATATTTGTATTTCGTAATTCTCTTTAATTCTTTTGACTTTTCAAAGGTTGTTGTTGCTGTTGTTTTTTCAGTATTTATTTAGCTTGTTCTGAATCAGTTGAGTCTCGTGGAAAACTTGTTCAAGGTGGTGCTGGGAAAGCGATTCTGAAGTTGGCTCTTGATAACAATACAGACACTGGTAAAAATATAGCTGCACAGGCCCTCGCTCGTTTAACTATCACCACTGATCCACGTGTTACGTTTGCTGGTCAAAGAGTATGTTTACAGTAGCTGTTTCTTTTGGATAATTTGCCTGAAAAATTTACAAGTGTATTCATTTTCAAAAATAAACAACGTAAAAGTAAATTGCTGTAATACATGTATGTGAAATATTCCTATTTCTGTAGGAAAATACTATTACTTCTACTGAAGTTGTTCGGTAGTTAACGTTTGATAACTGTTATGCAAAGACTCGTTGTAACTTGAAGAGATGGAAGCTCAATGGAAAATATGCTCAACTTCGAGTCTGCCTGGTGTGCAATCTCACATAATTTTGTAACTGTTAGGTATGGGTGATTGCTGTAGAAAGAGTCAGGTTATGGTAACGTTTCATCATATTTATTATTATTCATTCTTGCTGTTCCATGTGGAATGTAGGTCTTCAGCAGCACATCTTCATTGTACTCCTTTCCCTAGTACTACTTTTAGCTGGCTTCATGCCTTCTTCACTTGATTTCCCCTGCGTATCACCTTCAGACGCTTAACTCGTTTCCCATTTGAGTGCCGTTTGAGAGCCTGGCATATGGTGCCACCCAAAAGTCCGACCGACGCATATCCCATGCATCTCTATTTCCTCCTGCATATTTATATTGAGTAATAGGTTATTTTGCTCGCGCTCACCACCACAGTTCCTTGGTGCTTGTTGTTTTTGGCCGGCCATCATGCCTTCACTCAATAGTGAAGGCAAGTGTTGATAGAAGTCTACAATACTACTTTGAAATATATAGAAATACTAACTTGACATTTTTGAAACCTTAGATCTCATTCTTTGCGCTACACACCGATTTCAAAATTCTAATTATATCTTTGATTTCTTGATCTGTACCGTCAATAGTTGGACTGATACTGTTCGTGTAAGTGAAAGAGACATATAACTTAGATTAGATTTCAATGGTTTATAGTAATTACTGCTTTTTGTTGTTGTTGTTTGAGTATTTCCATTACCCTTATCTTTCCTATTTTCACTCAAAGTCTTGCTTTCGATGTTTCGTTTGTCAACATGTTGGTTTTCGTTTGTTAATGTAAAAGTTTGTGAGGAAAAAGACATAAATCATCTAGGAAATCCAGATCTTTCAGAGTCTTTTATGTCCATCCGACGGTGACGTAGAAAGTTAACTGATTTAAATGCTTTTTCTTCTCTTGATCTGCGTCGTTTGTTAGTGACTAACATTGGATAATTGTAACTTCTCTACGTTTTGGGTTGAGTCTTGCTATCATGGTCGTGGGCGAGATTGTTTTCCACTGCATAAGAATCTGCGTTGCTATTGGTGATTTCTTGATAGCCATACTCTCAGTGTGCTTGTGGTTGTCGTCAGCATGACTGGAGTAGATTATTTGACAGTCCAATTTCCTTCCACTTTATACTCACGGATCCCTAACACTTCTGTAGCGTATTTTGTCTATTTTTATCCACACTTTGAACAGTATTGCTAGCCTCAAACATCGTGCGGACAGTCCATGTTCTTGTGCTAACTTTTTCTCTCATTGAAAGAAGATTTATTAACCTGATTGTTTTCTGAAGGCTTTCACTCATGAGGGTCATTCGTTGGTATCTTGAAGGGTCTTTCCGATTCCAGTGTAGGGTAATCCTATTTTTACTTTGTCTTAAAGTTTCATTAGTGCTGACGTTATGTTTTACAGAGTGGGATCGCTGGTCTCACACTCAACCTTCCCTCTTTTCTAGGCTTGCGACCAGCTGGTAAACTAAGCGAAGTTCTACGTCTTAAAACTCGGTATTATTCAACTCCCCAAATACTAACTAATACACCCGTCACTTAATATCTTAAACTGCATTAGATTTTTGTTACTTGTTTGTTTAAAAAACCAGATGATTTTACACATTTACGTATTATCTTATTTTTAGTCTTTAGAACTTGTTCGACCTTTACTTCGTCTGCTTCATTTGGATTGCAGTGCATTGCAGAATTTTGAAGCTCTAATGGCTTTGACCAATTTAGCTTCACTCGGTGAAACACATCGGTGAGTGACAGAAAAATACTACTTATTTGAGAGTTTGAACAATGCTGATCATATTTTACCCTAGCTATATATATATATATATATATATATATATATATATATATATATCCCAATTATTCGAGGTGTTCAGATAGATATTCCTTTTGGATACCAGCTAAATTTCGGAAATATGTGCTGAAACTCGCATGTCTATAAAGTGAAGTCGTTTTAGTGAGGTGTCTATGATAACCCGTTGATCACGAAATCGGAGTGTACCCTACGCGTTTGGTGCTAATCGCAAAACATAATCTCTCTTTCACTTTTGTGAAAACACCTTTCGCAACTTGAAGCCAATGAATACGACTCATATTTCAGAGTTTATCAACGCGTATCTTAATGATAGCGCTTCGAGGAAAAGACTGTCCACTTCTGGTCGCTTATTAAGAGTGTATGAGGACTACCAGTACACTGTTTGAATTTGATAACAATGAAGTTAAGGTTTTAGTGAGTTTTTTTGATGTATTCAGATAACCAGGGTGACAAGATTTCATCGTTGGTGGTTCATCGGCAAAAGTAGTTATTCATATTTATTATTATTATTTCCTTTAATTCCTAGAGGAACCATAGGGCTTCAGCCACACGTCTCCATTGCCTTCTGTTTTCTGCCAACTTTTTCATCCGGCTCCAAGTCTGTCCACATGCTTTTATCTCCTCCTCACATGACCTCCTCCAAGTCACCCCACCCTATCACTGACGACCAACTCGCCACTTCCCTTTCGGATTCCACTCGAGGGCTTGTCTAGTGATGTCACTTGCTAGTTTTCTCAGAGTATGGCCAAGCCATCTCCATTTCTTCCTGCCTATTTGTTTCACAATCGGTTCCTGGTTGGTTCGCTCATTGCCAGAGATCCCTGTTGCTGATCTACTCTGGCCGGCCATCTGATCTTGAGTGGTATTGAGCGAAGAAAACTGTTAATGAAGGTCTGAAGTTTGTTGGAGATGCTCTTTATGACGCGCCCAGTCTCTGATCCGTATAGTAGCACTGACTTCATATTGGAGTTGAAAATCCGGTTCTTATTTTCATTTTCATTCTGAGTGATGTTGACCTCCACACAGACTTAAGAGTAGTGAAAGCTTGTCTTGCTTTTCCGATCCTCACTGCTTAGATATCCTTGTCAGTTCCGTCGGCCTGTAGTTGAAACGATGCTTCCCAGGTAGGTAGGTGAAGGATGTTGTTTCTTTCAGGTTCCTCCCATTTATGCTGGCTGATTGTTGTCTGTTGTTGTCGCTGTTGGCCAGGAATCTTCACCACCTTTGTTTTCTCTATGTTCACCTTTCCTATGTCCTATCTTTGATGCTTCTTCTGCCAACTTGTTGCTTTTCGCTTGCATATCTTCCAGAAATCAGATATGTATTTTCGGCGAAGTCCAGATCCGCCAGGTTTTTTGTGTGAGTCCATTTTATGCCTGTCTCCTCGTTGACCGGCCTGCTGTCTGTCGCATTATCCAATCTACTGCAATCAGGAAGACCATTGCCGACAGTAGACAGCCTTGCCTCACTCCCGTCCTCACTTCGAAGGCTTCCGTAAGTTTCCCGTTGTGGATTACTTGGTATGCACCATTGTCGTTCAACTGTTGGATGAGATGTATAATTGTCGATGGGAGCCCATAGTAGCGAAGTAGTTGCCAAATGACCTCTCGATCGACTCTGTCGAATGCCTTTTCAAAGTCGATGAAGTTGAGTGAGGTAGAGAGGTGACTGCCATTCCAAGCTTTGTTCAATGATGATCCATAGTGTGGCGATTTGATCAATACACGACTTAATTCTCTTAAATCCAGCTTTTTCGGGTCGAAGTTTTTCATCCAGGGCTTTTTTGATTATCTCCAGGATGATGTGGCTTAGTATTTTGTTTGGGATGAACAGTGGCACAACTCCGCGCCAGTTCTTTCATTGACTTAAGTCTCCTTTCTTTGGTAGTTTGAATAAGTATCCTTTCTTGCAATCCTCGGGTACTTTGCTCCCTTTCCGCACCTTCTCCAGCAATTGCATCATCAAGTCCGCTGTTGTCTCTGGGTCCATTTTCAATACTTTGGCTGGGATTCCATCTGGTCCTGCTGCTTTTTCAGCTTTTAGCATCTTGATTGCCTTCAGGACTTCTGATTTCGAGTTATGTGTTTCGAGAGTTATTCATATTTTCGAGGTGTTAATATTACATTACTACTACTGCACAATATCTCTATGATTTCGTGAAAATTGAATTTCCCAGACACATATTTCATTCAGAACATTTAATTATTTCACCCGTAAATTATTATTTGGCATATGTGTGGTGAATTCTCTGTTTTCTGTAAAACATTTGGATATTATCACCTTTGTTACACTTTCCAAAGTATTCTTATCTTGAGACAGAACGTGTTTTTGTCCACAGTGTGTGTAGAATGCACTAATTACACTACTCTGTGAAACTTACAAAAGTACCTTTTTGTCTTATCCTATGTAAAATGACATCTCTTGGATAGTGAATGTTTTCTTCTGGAATTGTTGTGTCAAGGGAACAGGAATATTGGTGACGAAATGATGATACACTCAACTTGCCTTCTTTCTCTGTACTGTACTGTACTGTGATTCAGTGCTTTGACAAACTGTAGTATGCAGATATGCCATTGAAGCAGTCGAAGTGTTTTTTTCCTCCATAAAATATATATCGTTACTCTCAGGAATGTTTAGTCCTTCTGTAGTTGTGTTCTAGTTCCAATTTCACTCGCAGCAGACAAGGAAATAGTATTTGTCTTACTAATAGGTTATCTTACTCCCAGAATCAACTAGATGTCTAAAAATTATAATTTCGAGTGACAGTTGATCGGCAGCTGGTTAGTTTTAACTTAAAAGACTGACTGATTACAGAATTCAGTTATTTTGTAGCATGCAATGAGGTTAACACATCTTTTAAACCTATCTATAAAACGAGTTTGGGGCGTATCCTAAAGTCTTTGGAAGCCCTAACAATTGGAAAGTTTAAACCCACTTTATGCGTTCAAAAACAATTCGTCATCACACTAAACCTCCCTTGGTAAACTTCGTTTTGATACCATAACAGATATAGTATTACCTCTGTTATTTGGTTTAGTGGTCTTCATTGTTATTTTGGCCTTCAATATGTTCTTTTAACTTCACCTAATTCTGTGAAAACGTACTTGTATGGTTAGGCGAGGATGTTGAAAAATCATCATATTACACAAAAGAGAGTGAAATATTGTGATGTTAAGAGTAGGCAAAGTTAAGGTCATCTATAGTTATTTATATGCTCCCATTTCCAATAGTAAAAAGATGATAAGTCATGCTTATCGAATATGTACTTCTCTGTCCGTTAATGCCCTTCATTTTTTTCATCCCAGTCATCGCATACTGGCAGAACGTGGCTTGCCTCTGATCGATCATTGTCTTTTTGAAGAACATCCTATGATTAGACGAGCTGCGGCAGAGTGTATGGCCAATTTAGCACAATCGCATGGTTTCGTTGTGTCTTCCGGTGGAAGTATACCTTTGGATGATACAGATTTAGCCAAAAAATTGCCACGTCTTATATGTCCAACTGAACGAGTGAAACTTTTAGTATTATACTGTGGTGAATATGATGACTTATTACTTGTACGTGCAGCTGCTGGTGCTTTGGCTAGCATGTCGTACGATCCAGGTATTATACAGAAAATCACCAGTGTAAGTTAATCTTTTATTCTCTTGTCAGTCATTATCACTTTCATTTGAAACAAAATTATTCACTTATGACTTTTGGAAAGCTGATCTGCATTTGCAGATATTGAATCAGTTATCAACGACCAGTAATGCAACACAGAACACTGATTTCGTTGATAACATGAATTACCCTAAGATATACATCTTAGTGGATCTGGTCAGTTGATGGCATTGCAACCGGTGTTTAGTCATTATCAGTAGCTGTTAGAAGTGCGTGCCGTTTCACCTTAGCTATACATTGTGTCTTGGATCTGTTGACATATGTATCTGATGATCGAAGCTATTTATAGTCAACTGTAATCAGTGTTGTTTTGTCAGTATATTCATTAATAATACTAGGTCAAATAAAATTGACCTAAAATTGAATTATCATAGGTTTTAGCGAACTGTTAACTCTCAATCTTGACACATTTGAAGTTGTTATTTTTAAAAACCAAATTAGTAGTCTAGAAGTAAGTTTATTGACTGAAGAGTTTAATGACGGAATTCATTTTAGATTAGTTGTTGACTGTAAAGCTTTCGATGTAACGGTGAAACCGAAATTGACACTGATAGTCCTATACATAAGTTCGAATTTCAGAGAAGATTCAAAATATTAGAACAGAATATTACCGGTAGTTTCAAACAGAGAAACAAACGAGTGAAGCGTACCAATTATATTTTGTGTGAATTAAGTGATTTCTGTTCGTGTTACTTTTTCATATTTACGAAATAAAACAACATTCATTTCTAACATTGTGCCGTTGAATGTACTCATCGTTTGTCAATAAAACATCAACTTCCACGGTATATACAAGTAAGGTTTCTATTCTCTACTTTTTATATGTACGTTTAAAGACCATTACAACCTGGACTTATTTTCAAAGTTCTGCTTTGATTCATCAGTCAGTCAGTCAGTCTGTTTTCAACATAAAACTTTGCACTGATGTGCAGCAGTTCAAGTCGTCACACTCCATGTAGCACACAAAGCAATAGAAGCAAGTAGAAGAAATCCAAAATACAGACAGTAGACAGGGATATGAGATAAATGGAATAGTAATAACGAAGAACAATATAGTTTCATTGGGTATTATAAGTCACAAGGAGTGGATGCATCGGCGCCATTGAGAAAGATTTTGAGTCATATCACCGAATGTCTCCAGCTATTGGTTTTAATCGTCCCGAGGACTCCAGCCAGGAAGTCTATACATTCCTACGTGACTGACTTAAACTAACTGTTGTGGATTCCATTGACTGGTGCCATGTTTTGGTTTAACCGCCTGTAGCTCTTTTCTAACCTGATCCATCCTATGTCAGCTAACATTGCCCGTCGAGGAAGGCGATGACTAGGCTTGCGTAACACATGTCCTAAGCATCTCAGTCGATGTAGCTTCACAGCCTCGTCGACTGATTTCCCCTCCCACCTACCTAGCACTCGACTGAGGCCTTACCTCAATATTGCTAACCCTACTATACTTCACAAGGGAGATAGAACGCAGGTGCCTATGATCAAAGACAGCTAACCAGCCTTTTCATGTCCTCCACTCTCAATGGCCAGGTCTCACAGCCATAAAGGAGGATGGAGCGGACTGGTGAGCAGTACACATGTCCTTTAGTCAATAGCCGGATACCAAGTCTACGCCAGGGATGGCGTATGTTGGCATATGCGAAACGAGCCTTCTGTATCCGTGCTGAGATTTCGTCAGAGATCAACCCGTTAGGGCTGATGCAGCTTCCCAAATAAGTGAAGCGGTCAACGTGCCCTACCACTTCACTCCCTATTTCTAAGCTAGGAGTCAGTGTAGTCCAGTCGTGTAACATTATCTTACATTTGGCGGGAGCGAAGCGTATGCCAAACATTTGTAGATTGCAGCTCAAGGTGTTTAGAGGACTGTGCATTTTGTCAGCGTCTTCACCCAGAAGGACTGTATCATCTGCATATTCTAAGTCAACGAGATTATTCCCTGGTAACAAGTCAATCTCTTAGTCACTGAAGTTACTTAGGGTTAAGTCCAATAGTGCATCTATGATAAAATTGGATAGAAATGGGGATAGTGGGCATCCCTAACGGACACCACTAGTTGTCGCCTCTTCAGATGACAACCCGCCATAAGCCCTCACCTGACTGCTTGAGTACGACTAGAGTGCTTTAATCAGTGTAATGTATTTTCTCGGCATTCTCTTTACAGTCAAGCATCACAATAGTACCTCTCGGTCGACAGAATCGAGTGCCACCTTTAGGTCAAGAAATATAATGATTGTTGGACGCCGGTAGGAATGCCTATTTTCTAGAATCTGTCGAAGGGTGAAGATATGATAAATTCACCCTCTTCCTGGTCTAAAGCCTGTTTAGTTCTCTCGTGTTTATTCCTCTCGAGCACCACTTAGTCCACGCAATATTATTGAGCCTAGGACTTTAGATACCATAGTAGTCAAGCTATTCCCTCTGTGATTATCACAGGAGACTTGTATCCCTTCTTGTATATGGGGGTAATCAGTGACTTACACCAACCCGACGGGACTCCCTCTGATATTAGTCAGTAATAATCCTGAGTGCTATTGTGTTCGTAGTTCAGAGTTAGACTACAGATATCTGATAACTATAAGTAACACTGTGAAGAAATGTATATCCGTAATGTACAGTTAATTTTTCTGACGTATTTGTTTTAATGTTAAGTATCTGTATGTTGGTAATTTATAGATAACAATGTCAAAACTAGTCAATGTTCTGTATCTCAACAAATAAATATGTATATTAATACTCTTCCCTTTCATTTTTGAATAACAGGTTTCCTCATGGTTCGAAATATTTCAAACACTGGCTGGACATACAGTTTGCGCTTTACAACATCGAGCAGCCCACATACTTCAAAATTTCATTCTGCATGGAGAAAGATCCCTCGCTGAATATATTTGTAAATCAAACATGCTTGAAGTTATCATGTCTTTGAGTCAACTACCAGATGTTAACTCAACAGAGCCAGTATTACCAGATGCGAAAGTTTTGTATCCAGGATGCAGTGATGATCAGATTAGGGAATATGAAAAGAAAGACTGTGAACGTACACGAGAATGTGCAAACAAGGCCTTAGAACGTCTGAAAGAATACGGTTTAGTTCAGAAGGTTTCAAATAGTTCCAGATAGTATTCAAAAAGTTACTTCAGACAAGCCATTTATTTGCATTTCCCCTACTTCTTGCATGCTGTGTTTTTTATTTTTATTTATAAAAATGTTATTTATCAGTGCCTTCATTGACTTTATTTACCCCTCTACATTACTGCCTTAGTTATTTGTTAGTGATTCACCTCACTTCAAATGTTTTCAACCTTTTTTAAAAGTATCTGTGACTTTGTAATTTTGAAAAGTCTTCCACTTATCTCATATCATAATATATAGAAATATTAATATTCTTACCCGCAAAGTTTCCCTGATTTTCTGATTTGATATAAAGCTTACATTTTCTATAGTTTGGTTTGTAAGGGTTAGTTTTGTTTTTACGAGTTGATCATGGATTGACATCAGTTAGAGAACCATTGAAAACCAGGGAGTACTGGAAACCTGTTCCATCCTAGTTTTGGAATCATCGGCAGTACCACCCACTGGGGTTCGAACCCAGGACCTTCCGGTTACAAAGCAAATTCGTGTACCATTCAGCCACTGGGACCCGATTCAATTTTTTTTCCTTCACGTCCTCCAGTGGAACATAGGGCTTCAAGTTAGAAGGCTTGAAGTTTCTGCAGCAGTGTTTATTTTTACAGGATGGGGTTGATAGCCTCATGGCCAACCTTTCCTCTTTACCAGCTTTATTACTGCCTTAGCGAGGTAAAGGAGTGGGTCAGCCGGGGATCGAACCCCAGACCATATGCATGGTCGGTGAGCGTCCTAACCGCTTTGCCACGACGTACCCGATTCAATGGCCCACGAATTCTAACTTCTACCAATTTGTGATTTAGCTTATAGTTCATACGGATTTTACTAGATGGGGATTGTTGAGATTCTATATAGTATGTTAAGTGAAGCAGGTTGTTCTTTCATTGAAGTCTTAGT
Organism: Trichobilharzia regenti; assembly: GCA_944472135.2. Lineage (NCBI taxonomy): Eukaryota > Metazoa > Platyhelminthes > Trematoda > Strigeidida > Schistosomatidae > Trichobilharzia > Trichobilharzia regenti. The sequence continues at coordinate 38,576,474 of OX235270.1, forward strand.
CGTATGCTGAATGAATTAGCTAAGGTTTTGAATTACATAATCGTTAGTGGTGATGATTTTCATTGGTTTGTGATAAACTGCTGTTAGTGAATGGTTAGTCAGTGTTTGAAATGACCGCATTCTTTTTCCGAATGACCCACATTATTGATTCACTAAAACCTATTTCCAGAATCATAGAAAACATCTGGTACATTTTCTGTGTAGAATATTCCATTTACGTTTATAAAAGCACTATATATATCACTTATTCGAACATAAGGCTGTGTATTTTTCCATATATATTTGACTTGGAGCGTGTGAATGATGTGGTTTAATGCAACAGTGTACTATAAATGTTTAGCTTCGGTGGTTTTGATTCAAGCTCCTTCAATCTTCCTCCACTGTCCTCCTTTTACACTAATGTTATTGTTCCTGCTGAACACAGAGATGAATTTCTTTGGAATTATGTTACCGGGACTTTGGAACACGGGGCACCTGGTTGCAGCTAAAGAATCGTGTACATTAAATTCAAATTCAACGAACAAATGGTGTATTAAAATCCTAAACTTAAGGCACAAAATTTCACACTTCTCAGTGAAAGTGCAACAAAATATGAATGAGTTTTGTATTCCACTAGCCAAAGTAGCATCTTGTGTCGATACTCGAAGAAGAACCACTCTAGCCCATTGAAGACAGCAAGATAAAATACGATTGTTTTCATAGATAGCGTCATGAAAGTAGTCATGTTTAAACTTGATGGTGTAATAAATTTACTTTTAGTTTAAACTTATTATTGCTTCAACGTCAATAATTGTACGATAATATGTAACAACAAGGTACAGGGCAAAGGTAGCGTGTATAAAAACAGAATACTCAAGCGTTGGTTTGTAGGGATTTGATTAGTTACAGGATTTCATCATGAGGCGACATTGGTTAGAGAACCATTGGGAAACCTGAAAGTACTGGTAAGCTGTTTCGTCCTAGTTTGGAACTCTTTGGCAGTACGTATCCACCGGGGTTCGAACCCAGGGCCTTCTGGTTACGGGCCCAGCTCGTAGACCATTAAGCCACTGGGACCTGGTCCAATGGCCCATGAGCTCTAACTTCCGCCAATTCACGACATAACGCCTGCACATAAGACACAGTCAAATAATCACACATTATTCTTATCAGTTGGCCATCAAATAGGAAAGGTGCAGCATATTTGTAACTGATTCCCATTCTCAATTATACTTGGCAAAGTTTTCAGTCACAGAGTTGTGAATGCGCTCAACAAAAGCAGATTTTATTTGACGGCATAACATTGCGAGGTGATTGCTACTGTTTCGAATGCCCATGGTCAGGTGTGTGAAAGTCGCTCAATCTCGCTTATAAAAATGACATAATGTATCGAACAATAACTTCCAACATGCGATTGTATGAAATAACTTATAATCACTCTTCTAATTTTTCCTACTTTCAGCTTCTCGGTCAGGAATTATGCCAAATTTCGTACGCTAATTATTAAAGCATTAAGCAACACACACAATTTCAGCCTAAAGCCGTTTTTGGATTTTTCAAGCCTCACTTAGTTTTCGCGAAAATACGGAACCCAGATTCCTAGGTACTGTGTTGAACAAAGTGACCTCTCCTTGATTTGTTTCTTTTTTTTATGAACAGAAATGATCAGCGATCACCAGTCTTTTGGGTTTCTATACACTAACTGGTTCCTAGTCAGCGATATATCACCAGCAACTTTGTTTGCAAACTACTGTCTCCTCACATTCATTTCTACAATAGACTAGTGTAATGCCAGGATCAGCCACAATGCAATAATTTACAAACGTATCTTTTATTAAAAAAAACTAATATTTTACCCACAAGCTGTGCATGAAAGTCATTTTTGTCCACTAAGGTGTTTCAGAAACAGTAGGAGTCTTCTACATACTTGTAGTACAATCCATCTATATGCTAAACGGTGATTTAGACAGACGCTGAGACGTTAAAGTATATACTACTGAGTGATTATGATGAGTAGTTGTATACTACTCATATCGACTAGTAGTGCTGACTATTGGCAGATTGAAGTGATCTAAACACAGAACGATGGTTTCGCTCGTTTAAAGCTGAGCTTATCGGCAGTGTGTCCGATTCGAGCCAGCTCATTGCCGGATTGATTTCTGACCAGCTACGTGGGGAACTGACGATATCATGAATGGCATTCACAATTGTAAAGTTAATTCCCAACATACACGGTATGAAAAGACGATAATAGGCCACAGTTCCTTTAGATAGACAAAATTATTCAGATCATAATATATGGACGCTCAGATAAATAGCAGGCTAAATACTATCCGATAATAAATTATTTGAAATAATATGGCAAGATACTACTGTCATTGCCAGTTCAATATATCTTGGAGACGGTGCTGAAGACGTCTGCGCTTTCTCCCTTTTCAGCCAACCTGAAAATTTCAAATAAGGCCTACTCAATTTAGGCAGGAAGCATTGCTAATTACAAAAATCTAGTACTTTACGCAATTCCCACGTCAGCAAGTTTTAGTGAAATACAAATAGGAATTCGGAGGACATGACACTTATTGGTTATGCGAACGTAAGAAACATTTGCATAATATTTCCCTTGTCACAAGATATACTAAGTGGCAAATCACATCTCACTTTTTTGAATTTCACTATTAAAATTCCGGCATCCAAGTAAATTACTTAAAAATTTCCGCCCAGCTAAGTAGTGTTGTTCGCGTAATCGCAGGGAACCAACGGAGTACCATGACGACTAACATACAACGATGATTATTTTTCACTGTTCTGTTAAGGTAATCATTTGTTCCTCGTCAGCATTATCTTCAAATATAGGGAAAGACATTATCTGACCTCTGTCATCAAGTCGATGGTGAACACAAATAGATCGCGTGGCTACTGTGCGTCGGTGGCACAGTGGTTAGGACTCTCGCCGACCATGCACATGGTCCGGGGTTCGAGCCCGCACCGACGCACATCTGATATCAATGGTCGGCCTGCAAAATTTGGGCTACCGATATCCATGCTGAAAATTCCATACTTGTACCGAAAATACAGTGTGGAATCAAGCTGTAAATCAAAAAATAAAAAATTAAAATTATAGACGACGAAGTCCATTAGAAGACTGAGTCTGCCTCTCGAACACCTGGATTGGCGCTAATCATGCACTGGGTCGTGCACGTATATACTTACAACTAAAGAACCATAGAAGGCAGGAAGCCAATACGCTCCCAAATTGACCAGTACAAAACGCCTTTACTCAGGGAAGAAATAACTAAACGTAGGACAGAGATTGACAGCAAGACGCCTACTGACGACTCCCAGCATGAAATTCAATCAACTGTAAAGACAACAGTAAAGCGAATTTGGCGACGAGTACATATAAAATTTGGCGACGGGGAAAACTATGGATCCTTCTAAATTGGAATTACTATTTGAACAACAAATGAAATTAATGGAAATGTTCATTAACAAACAGACTGGTCCAACTTCAACTTCAAGCAATCCCAATCATACCATGCTACCATCTGTCGACGGCATTGTGAATAGTATTTCACAGTTCAATTATGATCCGGATGCGAATGTCACTTTTGACACATGGTATCAACGATATGAGGATTTATTCACAGTTGATCTCGCCTCACAAGACGATGCTTGGAAGGTGCGAGTGTTATTACGTAAATTGGGTCCCGCAGAATATGAGAGGTACTGCAACCTAATTTTACCCCAAAAACCACGTGACAAGTGTTTCGATGATACAATAAAGCTGCTGCGTGAACATTTTGGAGACCACTCCTCATTATTCAGTATACGTTATCGTTGCCTCAAGCTGACAATGAATGAAAATGATGATTTTCTTACTCACGTTGGCACAGTCAACCGAGAATGTGAGAGATTTCGACTCAGGTCCTTAACAGATGATCAATTCAAAGCCTTGATCCTCATATGCAGTCTTCAATCTCCTCGTTTCACAGATATCCGAACTCGACTGCTCAATCAGCTAGAACAAAATCCTAAGTTAACATTACATGACATAGCTGATGAATATCAACGGCTGATTAATTTGCAGAAATACACACACCTGGTCGAATCAACACCTTCGAGAAGCTCTGATATTCGTGCATTACGAAAGAGCGAAAATCTCTCATCATGCAGTCCTGACCCACCTTCTCCTAATGTTCCGCGTAAATCTACACATACTCGTCCAACTTCACAAAATACTACAAAGAAGACCCCACCATCACCATGCTGGCATTGTGGCGCGTGGCACTTTGTAAAGTCTTGCCCATACAAAAATCATCGTTGCAGCAAGTGCAAAATCATCGGTCATAAAAATGGTTTTTGTCAGCCACGCAAACCCAGATGTCAAAATCCAGCAAAAGCTCGACAAACTGTTGGTCCTAAATCTCCAAGGAGATCATTGAGTCTACTCGCAACCTGTCAAGTCACAACACCAGGTATGCGGAAATATATTGACCTTCAGATGAATGGTCATGATGCACGTCTGCAGCTAGATACCGCCTCTGATATTACTGTTATATCAGAGAAACTTTGGAATAATATTGGCAGACCACCGGTCGGATATACTTCCCAAACTTTTCTCAGCGCCTGTGGTGGGCGGCTCAAACTAATTGGTGAACTCAAATGTTCTGTTTCATTCCGCTATATCAAATTCACAGGAATTTGTTACATCACCAAGAGTGATTTAAATCTTTTGGGACTTGATTGGTTCGATCGTTTGCATCTGGCTGATGTCCCACTAAATTCTCTATGCAATGCAGGCAAAAACATAAAAAGTCAAACAATTACGGACGAAGCCGAAGCCGCAAACCCAACAGGCAGACGAAGCGACAGACGGCGATAACAAGCTCAGCGGTTCCAGATAAACCCCCAAGAAAACACCCTACTAATCATCAATCTTCTCAAAAGGGGAGGTGATATATATATCCATATAATATGTGTGTGTGTTTGACAGTCTGTATAATTGCTATGTATATATGGATCGATATTCCATTATAATTAGTCAATCATGTTAAGACTGCCTATTAATTTGTTCATTTTGAATATCCGCTCACACACTTGTTCGGACATTCATATATATATTGCTCTCAAATCTTCTGTGACATTGATTCTCCTGGTGTTTTGGAAAATAGAAGTATCATCGCAAAATTAGTGGTCTTCTGATTTCCGTATTTCTTGCGTCAGCAAAATTAAATTCTCAACCAGCAAATAAAGAAGCATAGGCGAGTAAATACCAGTGGATCTCTGTTGACTCATCCGAAGCTGTCGACGCAAAATGTTGCTTTTGATATGCTTCGAACATGACGCAGGACGGAAATTACTCGAATGAAAAGTGACAAAAAGTCTTCGCGACGACTATGAACGGCAGCGGGAGACAAATTCTAAAGAGATGGAAAAGTCATAGGAAATTATTTAGACTCATTCAGGAAATGGGTTGGAAAAAGTCAATAGTGAGCGAAACTATTTTCGAGGAGAACGGTCCTTTGATTAACTCTCACGAAGAACAACTCGAACTTTGGAGGGAACAATCTGAGAAGCCATTTAACTGGCCTACATCCATGTTAAGATTTCGCAATTACTAAAACACACCTGAATGGGATGCAGAAACCGGTGATTAAAGTGTGAGTGAGGCTAAAGGAACAACGTTGTCATTAGTTTTCAGCTAAAATCGCATAGAGATCAGCGAGCCTCTGCGACTATGACGTCCACCAGTAAGAAGTCTTGTTGATTAAGAGACAGCAGGTGAAGTAGTCATTTTAGGTAAATACGCTGATAAAATTGAGTGTTCTGAATGATCTGAACAAAATGTGAGCATATTTGGTATACAGTTCGTCGCCATGAAATGTGACATGGTGTTAAGTGACTGGTGTCCATCGGCTCCTAGTTCAGTGACAGGAAGTGAGATAATTGTGTTGTACAACACTTCAGTGATTTGACAATTTGCACCAGTCCTAATGGACTAGTGGCTAACAACGCTGCAGCATAGATACAAAAGCTCCTTTGGTGTTTGCCAGCTTGTGTCATTTCTAGCACTCTTGGGATGTCTGACAACCTATCAAAGGTAATGTGCACCTGACAGTGTTTCCCTCCCTTCTGCTTTACAACTGTGAGATGTGAACGCTGCAAGCACACGTACAATTACAGGTTTGAGAACACATCAGTCTTCGTCCAACAGCTCACTTCGGATGTAACAATGTGTTAAGAAATAGTAAGTAAGATTAGGGGTACATCGTTAGATAAGGAGAGATAATCGATCGTCGGAGTTGTGAATCTCCAACGATTTGGGTGACTAGAAACTGTGATACACATGTCGTGTCTTCACATTACACAGTGATAATAGTTGTCCGCTGGATTAGGATTAGGTTGGAAGAGAGTTGCAGGTGATCAAAGAGAAACCTGGAATCAATCCATGAAGTTGTTGGCCGCTGCTTTGAGCTAAGTAGATGGCTTCAGTCTGTCATACTTTGGTCTTTGACATCCAAGGAACAAATAGGTGGAAATTGTATTCGACGTGTTTCAAAGTTGTCGTCACTGGTGCAGATGCTTTCACTCTCAAGTTTTCATCCACTACAGTGCCGTTGTACATTTTTGCCCTAACTCCGTGTATCATATGGAGTGTGAAAACTTGACTTGAACTGACAGGTTTTGTGCAGAGTTCTACACCGGAGACTCAGTCAGTGGGATGAAACTATTTGGGATTCCCGAGGTTAGAACCCTTGTTAATGTTATCAACAATAATAATCACTACTGGAGTCAGAAAATCAAATCCCGCTGCTTTGACTGGATGGAATCAGATGAGAAACGGGATTTTAAAAAGTCGAGTAGATTCCGCGGACCGATGTCCACATCATTTTTAGGCTCTGGTTTATTATTATATATTATTATTGTTCCCTTAGGTTCCCAGTGGAACATAGGGCTTCAACTGCTTAGTCTGCGGTTGATTGTAAGCAATTATAGTGCAGCTATGGACCAGGCGAACTGCTCCACAAAGTGTCCTGCACAACGTTCCATACGTCACTCCAGATAATTTCCCTCTTTCTTGGAAATCACTTCACTTCCTTACTTCTCGTAGGAGTGTCAATACTGCACATCATACGATGGTAACGCTCCTTCAAAAACTTAATACAAAGTGGTCTATTGGCGTACAATGTTGGCTTGACGTTAGCACATGAGACAATTTCTCTCGGTTTGATTGGATTCAGTGCTTGACAGGGACAGATGGCTGTCTGGACAAAAATATAGGACCGTCGTTGTCTGTTCGTCGACATCGGATCACGTATGTACTCATAACATCAGTCCGAAAATCACAGGTTTCCGTAGAGATAGAAGATGAAATTCAATGCGTCTGGTGACGATGTTTGTCTTCTGGTTGTGTTGTGCTCTACATTGGAACCAGATTTAAGCAGCATATATATTTATATGATGAAGAATTCCATGGGACTGTCATACGCGTATGTAATGTCTGGAAATCATTCGGTTCATGCATGCTTTCATTACATAAAGGAGAAATAATTCCGTACATTCTCCCCCACCCAATGTGAAGAACTGCTGTTCACACTTTAGAAAACACTGACTTCTATAGAGGGAAATATGGAAAAATATGGATATAAACTCTCTGATTGACTGGTTGTGTTTCAATATAGAACTTTGCACAGAAGTGCAGCCTTTCAAGCTGCCACACTCCATGTAGGAAACAAAGGTGGACAAAATAGAGAAGATAGAGATTCCGAAGAACTCTAATGAGCAGAAATTAGAGAGAAAGAACATCAACCTGGAAAGACGTAATGGTTTAGTAGATATAGAGAGTCATAAAGAGTGAATGCATCTGCACCATCGAGAACAACTTTAGGCTGTATCGCAAATAGTTTCCATCAGATGGTGTATATCACCCCGAAGCACTTATCCAGACAGCCTACATCCATCTTCCTACATGGCTCAAACCAGCTGCCAAAGACTTCATGAACTGATGACAGGTTTTGATTTGGTCCCCCCTAAGTGGTCTATTCTCGTTGTTGGTGTTCATCGCCTCAGTTATCTCTGCGTACACTTGAAGTCCTATGTGCACTGCATATCCTGCCAACTGGTTGGGTTTCGTTTGGACGTCTCAAAGTTTGTGAGGCAAGAAATATCATTCATATGTGTAGTCCAAGGTGTTTTTGTCAGAAAAAATATGCCAACCTTCTCACTAACCATGGTCTGCCACATGATCAAGTTCACCACAACTTATTATTATTTATTAAATTTATACCACCCATTATTTCTGTTTTGTCAGGGGGTCGGCGTTCACTCGTAGTTCTGTCTGCCGGTTTACCAGCAGAAATACTACAGTGTTTCTGCAGGAGTCGCAGGTATCAGTAGTTCCAGGAGTCGTCCGAGATATTCAACCCGGATACCCCTCTGTTCCAACACTTTGAGAACTCGCTTTTTGTCAGTTTCTTTCGCTGGCTTCATCTGTGTTTATCTCTTTCCGGATAGCGACATTCTTATTTCATTTGGTGGTATGAGGCCCCTCTTATCTGAATTCTTTTACGCCCCAGATTTCATTCTGTGGTAAACGCCTTTCTTGTCCCACTTAGCACCATTCCTTATTTACTCGTCCAGTGAGTTCTAGACGGAACTCAGCTTCCCGTTTCATTGAATATCACTGCGGTGGTTCAACATCTCCTTCAACATCCTTTTCATTCCTATCAGCCTTATTTCATTCAGAACAAAAACGTAAAGGAACTACAATGAACGGATATGTATGAGTAAAAGACTAAGCAAACTGGGAACAAATAAAACGTAATGCGTCTGAGGGCTGCTAAAGAAAGAACCCAACTGAGTTCGAGCCTAAATAAGTCAGTGTGGTGATATTTTACACCCGTTCACTAACATTTAACTAGGATGCGAGGATACATGTAGATGGGCAGAAGACTGCTAACACTCAATCAGTTTCTTGAAGTGTTGTGTTTTGTTCACAATCATAAAACACCTGTGGGACTCGTTAGTTGCTTAGTAATTCTCATGCATCATCTGGTTTCTCAAATCCTAGTATCAGTTTTCATACTGTGGAGTGTAGGGCTTCATACGACATTCTCTCAGTAGAAGTCATGCATGCACAGTGAATGGCTGATTTATCAAGCTGAGATTCGCACATCAGTACAAGTCGCCACACTTCAGCAAAGCGCGAATAAAAGCAGGAGAAAGAAACGTCGTATTGGGACTACAATGGATGGAGATGTAGGATATCGAAAATGATTACATAGGGAGCAGTGGAGATTTCGGAATACAGAAGATGAAAAGGAGTGAATGTATACAAGCGATTAATAACAGATTTCAGCTACATCACTAACAGTCTCAGACCGTGGGTCCTCAGCTTCTCGAGGACACCAGTCGAACACTCTAAACATATATTCACCGGTCAAACTAACAGTCAAAGACTTGATGGATTCATCCCAGGTTTTGTTTGATTTGACCATCTGAAGCTCTTTTCCAACCTAATTCTACTCTAGGTAACAATAACCATTGAGTCGCGAAATAAAATTATGATTACTGTTAACCTAGAGAAACCGAATGATTTCCAGACATTACATACGCGTATGACAGTCCCATGGAATTCTTCATCATATAAATATATATGCTGCTTAAATCTGGTTCCAATGTAGAGCACAACACAACCAGAAGACAAACATCGTCACCAGACGCATTGAATTTCATCTTCTATCTCTACGGAAACCTGTGATTTTCGGACTGATGTTATGAGTACATACGTGATCCGATGTCGACGAACAGACAACGACGGTCCTATATTTTTGTCCAGACAGCCATCTGTCCCTGTCAAGCACTGAATCCAATCAAACCGAGAGAAATTGTCTCATGTGCTAACGTCAAGCCAACATTGTACGCCAATAGACCACTTTGTATTAAGTTTTTGAAGGAGCGTTACCATCGTATGATGTGCAGTATTGACACTCCTACGAGAAGTAAGGAAGTGAAGTGATTTCCAAGAAAGAGGGAAATTATCTGGAGTGACGTATGGAACGTTGTGCAGGACACTTTGTGGAGCAGTTCGCCTGGTCCATAGCTGCACTATAATTGCTTACAATCAACCGCAGACTAAGCAGTTGAAGCCCTATGTTCCACTGGGAACCTAAGGGAACAATAATAATATATAATAATAAACCAGAGCCTAAAAATGATGTGGACATCGGTCCGCGGAATCTACTCGACTTTTTAAAATCCCGTTTCTCATCTGATTCCATCCAGTCAAAGCAGCGGGATTTGATTTTCTGACTCCAGTAGTGATTATTATTGTTGATAACATTAACAAGGGTTCTAACCTCGGGAATCCCAAATAGTTTCATCCCACTGACTGTCTCCGGTGTAGAACTCTGCACAAAACCTGTCAGTTCAAGTCAAGTTTTCACACTCCATATGATACACGGAGTTAGGGCAAAAATGTACAACGGCACTGTAGTGGATGAAAACTTGAGAGTGAAAGCATCTGCACCAGTGACGACAACTTTGAAACACGTCGAATACAATTTCCACCTATTTGTTCCTTGGATGTCAAAGACCAAAGTATGACAGACTGAAGCCATCTACTTAGCTCAAAGCAGCGGCCAACAACTTCATGGATTGATTCCAGGTTTCTCTTTGATCACCTGCAACTCTCTTCCAACCTAATCCTAATCCAGCGGACAACTATTATCACTGTGTAATGTGAAGACACGACATGTGTATCACAGTTTCTAGTCACCCAAATCGTTGGAGATTCACAACTCCGACGATCGATTATCTCTCCTTATCTAACGATGTACCCCTAATCTTACTTACTATTTCTTAACACATTGTTACATCCGAAGTGAGCTGTTGGACGAAGACTGATGTGTTCTCAAACCTGTAATTGTACGTGTGCTTGCAGCGTTCACATCTCACAGTTGTAAAGCAGAAGGGAGGGAAACACTGTCAGGTGCACATTACCTTTGATAGGTTGTCAGACATCCCAAGAGTGCTAGAAATGACACAAGCTGGCAAACACCAAAGGAGCTTTTGTATCTATGCTGCAGCGTTGTTAGCCACTAGTCCATTAGGACTGGTGCAAATTGTCAAATCACTGAAGTGTTGTACAACACAATTATCTCACTTCCTGTCACTGAACTAGGAGCCGATGGACACCAGTCACTTAACACCATGTCACATTTCATGGCGACGAACTGTATACCAAATATGCTCACATTTTGTTCAGATCATTCAGAACACTCAATTTTATCAGCGTATTTACCTAAAATGACTACTTCACCTGCTGTCTCTTAATCAACAAGACTTCTTACTGGTGGACGTCATAGTCGCAGAGGCTCGCCGATGTCTATGCGATTTTAGCTGAAAACTAATGACAACGTTGTTCCTTTAGCCTCACTCACACTTTAATCACCGGTTTCTGCATCCCATTCAGGTGTGTTTTAGTAATTGCGAAATCTTAACATGGATGTAGGCCAGTTAAATGGCTTCTCAGATTGTTCCCTCCAAAGTTCGAGTTGTTCTTCGTGAGAGTTAATCAAAGGACCGTTCTCCTCGAAAATAGTTTCGCTCACTATTGACTTTTTCCAACCCATTTCCTGAATGAGTCTAAATAATTTCCTATGACTTTTCCATCTCTTTAGAATTTGTCTCCCGCTGCCGTTCATAGTCGTCGCGAAGACTTTTTGTCACTTTTCATTCGAGTAATTTCCGTCCTGCGTCATGTTCGAAGCACATCAAAAGCAACATTTTGCGTCGACAGCTTCGGATGAGTCAACAGAGATCCACTGGTATTTACTTACCTAAGGTTCCAGGTTATCAACACACTTTACTTTTGTCTTTACAGTTGATTGAATTTCATGCTGGGAGTCGTCAGTAGGCGTCTTGCTGTCAATCTCTGTCCTACGTTTATTTATTTCTTCCCTGAGTAAAGGCGTTTTGTACTGGTCAATTTGGGAGCGTATTGGCTTCCTGCCTTCTATGGTTCTTTAGTTGTAAGTATATACGTGCACGACCCAGTGCATGATTAGCGCCAATCCAGGTGTTCGAGAGGCAGACTCAGTCTTCTAGCGAACTTCATCGAGTACAATTTGTAGCCACGCGATCTATTTTTGTTCACCATCGACTTGATGACAGAGGTTAGATAATGTCTTTCCTTGTATTTGAAGATAACGCTGACGAGGAACAAATGATTACCTGAACAGAGCAGTGAAAAATAATCATCGTTGTATGTTACTAGGCATGGGACTCCATAGGTGTTCTGAATACACCTTCGAGACTTAGCAGCCTCTTTCCTAAATCAGTGAAATCAACTGGTAATCACTCAATCCAATCATTTTTTTCTCAGTCGCAAACTAAACAGCTTGTGATTGAGGTCATCTTTTACTTACATCCAAATAGCAGTCGGTTGGGGAGTAAGCAGAGTTTATGTAAATAGATAGACGGTTATGACAATCTTTTCTTCTTCTCACAGATCCATTCAGCTGAACAGCACAAATACGACTAATTGTCCACTGGAGTTAAATCAAATCAGGAGTTTTCTGTCGGAACACTCCAAACCGCCCTGCACCAACGAGCCTATACGAACAAGCTGAAGAATCTTCTGACAGCCACAAGGTGATCTTTGCAGATTCATCCTGTTGGCCAGACAGGGTTAAGTGAGTAACAAAACCTGGGTCTTGTAGCGTGCCTCCGAAACACACCATACATCCAGGTCTCGAGATATCGTAGTTCTGGCTAGTGAAGCCTGCTGTTCGACCTGGAGTAACGTCCAGCTCTTGAATGCTTCAAGTTGAAGTTGGCAGCGCAGTTTTAAGAAACTATTAGTTACAGAACAAGTTGCTACTTATGGTCTCAGAGTTAAGAAAAGGTGGAGAACCTAATTTTTATTTATTTATTTTGATTTACAGCTTGATTCCACACTGTATTTTTGGTACAAGTATGGAATTTTCAACATGGATATCGGTAGCCCAAACTTTGCAGGCCGACCATAGATATCAGGTGTGCGCCGGCGCGGGCTCGAACCCCGGACCATGTGCATGGTCGGCGAGAGTCCTAACCACTGTGCCACCGACGGAATAGTATCAACACCGATAGGAACACAGTAAGATGAAAGCTTTTCGTGCTTAAAAAATTGTGTGGTCGACTGTCCCATAGTAGGAGTTCTGTATTCCTGTTCGAAGTTGGATATACTGCAACCCGAATTCAGCCATAAGATTGACCTTCATTCAACAAGAATAAAGTATCTTGGAATGCAAAGAAGAAATCTTTATTATTAGCTGAGACGACCCTTGATTTACACCACAGTCAATTCCATAGGTTCTTCAGAATGGCTAATGCTAAAAGTTTTGGACTGGGCTAGTGGAGATTTAAAAGCAGATGACCAAGCCGCCGACAAAATTATTTCCCTTGGTGAAAAATAGTCGCCAACTAATCAGACCATATATTGTAGGATATCAGTATCACTTTTATATGGTGCACGTATCTGAGACAGCAGTGATCAAATACTTGTATTTTCTGGATATCAGCAACTCAAAGGGCACACTTTTAAATCAATGAACAAAACTAATGCTCCAAGAGTTGCTAACTCAAGCCATGACAGCTAAAAACATTGCGTCAAGCAACATATCATTTAGTATACAACTGGAAATTTCAGCAATAGTGTGACCACTTAAATACGCTAACTTCTAATGGCTGGCTTGTGTGAATGTGTACACATACAGGCTTCTGCAGATGTTGCGAAGAATCCCACAAATTAAATTGTGAAGTCATTGAAATTACTGAGTAGTCAGTCTGGACCGCAGCAATATGACAATTTCATAACAGTAAAGCTGAGGACCTTCTTAAGAATATTGAGCTTGGTTTTATCTGGAGATGAATCTATTTGCATTAAAGGATTTTCAGACTCCGGAAAAATCTGGTGCTGATGCATGAGACGGTTCTTCTAAGCTGTAGAGAATGACAGTTGACATCCTTCATACAGTGTCTATTCTTCGTGAAGGATCTATTGCGGATCAATGCAACTATTTTTTGTTAATTCAGTTTGCTTCAGATAAATTATCAAGACAGGTGTCAGACTTCAGAGACACAGAAGCGGGCATAAGGAATTTTAGGAAAAGGTAACATTCTTGTATGCATCTACATCAATAATACTTTTCCTCAAGGCGACACGTTTCAATCCAGAACACAGTGAAGGACGGAGGACTCCATATAGCAAAACCAAGACAGCTTTTCCAGATATTACAGTGGATAGGAAGGAATTGGTTGTGATCTGAATAAAGATGCAGAAGACTACCTCCATTATCTGACCTCCAGAAAACTAACAATTACTATTTGGCCTTAGGCGCACCACCCATGTGTTCTAGTGCCCACCTGGTATCTACAACATCCACTTAGCACAGTCGGTGGAGAATATCAATTATCTGAAGCTACAGCTTATGTTTAGACGAATCTGTGTTGCAGGAGTAAAACACAAATAACAAAAGTACATTGCAATCACTTCGTAACTGAACCAACTCCAACAGTCTGTTAGCAATAAATTAGTTTAATACAGTTTCGGTTCTGGTGCCTACTGAATCAATCACAACAGTTAGGCCTACTGTAATACCACGATATCCTTAGATAAGCGTTTATTCGGTGTTTAATTCGCTGAAACGTGAATTTACTTAAAGTTCACTGTAATCGTGCACGCCAGACTCTTTCTCTCTCTCTCTCTCTCTCTTAAGGACAATGGCAAAAGATGAAAAAACTCCACATATGAAAGTGTACGACAAAGTATGATGGCAGTACAGCCAGTAGTAGTTAAGCATAATATTTTCAATGTAAGATGAATGATTAGCTTAAAAACACAGAATTCGGATCTTTTCTACAGTTGGCTGAACTCCACCTGTTTGTGATCAATCATATCAGGTTATTTGATGAATTGTTTCATATTAGCGATTCAGTCACCGTTTCTCCTTAACTTTTACAGTCGATGAAGTTATTGGAGGCAGCTTCGCTATTCAGTGATTTTTGTAAACGTGAATAAATAATATTTTATTAGTGAGACAATTTTGAACTGTTCAGCAATAAGCACGCCAGTGTGCCTACGTGCATACTGAACAAGCTATTAACGCCACAGTAAACACATCTAGCAGAAAGTGTAATAGTATCGAAATAGTACAAAAACTAATAGGTACTACATTTAGCAAAAAACTTTACTGTAGAGAACAAATTTATTTACAGAAGAGGAAAGAAACGAAAAAAAACGACAATCATATTGTGTAACACTGTTACGCTTATAATACAAAGTAATATACAGAAATTGGCAGCAATGTGGTAAACGCATATGTGCACATTTCAATTCACTCAATCCATAATCTCCAGTCGTGGTAAATCCGGTGAAGTTTGACAGCGGGCTTGTTTCTCAAAATCAATATACTGGACCACTAAATCTTGAAGTGAGTTAACACTCGACTCAAACATACTGGCATCAAAACCGTCTACACTAGTGTAATGATGTAAATGAGCCTAAAAAAAGCAGAGTTAACATGAAAATTGTTTCGGCTTATTATAATCACACGCGTCAGAATCATAAAAGTAAAAAGAATAAAATAACAAACCTCTAACACCAGGAGTTGTGCACACCATGAGTAAGAGCGAAAGTGCAGATAAATAACTGATTACTGTAGACAATGATGACAAAGTGACATTTGATATACCAGTGAGAAATAAAAAATGAATTTCACTAACTGATACGCGTATATAACTCCAATTTTTAAGTGGGCGAACTGACAAATTAAATGCAGTGAAATCATAAGCACATAATTTCCACCATGAATGTATCGGTCAAACACTCATTCGTCTTCAGACCTAAGGAAATAAGTATACTGGAGTACGGTGGTAGTTCTTCTCTTTGACAATTGACTGCAACGATCAACATTTGTAACAGTAACATGCATGAAGAGAAGTATCTGTGAAGTACGATGTCCTTCTCAAAGATTATAAGAGTCCTTGTTTCGACTACTTACTTACTTTACAAGAAATGACTTCCTATCACCTGTCTGACAGAAAGAACTGTGTTAGAGGAAGTAAGGAGACATCGAAAGGAAGCTACAAGTGGTCGGATCAAAATCCTTACTCCCAAACAAACTGATGAGATTCAAATCTGCATAAGCAAGAGACGTTACCACTGTTCTACTCAGCCTTATCGACTGGCTCTAAGAAGCTAACATCAATTCGCAATTCACTGCCTTAACGAGATACCTAGCTTTGTGATAAAACAACACTGGGACCTAGACATATGACGTTGGTTATTCCGTAAACATGAAGTGCTACGGAGTAATGTCAGTCCCTATATTAGTAAAATATACTTATAAAAATACCTTTTTCTCTTCACTGTGTTGATAATTCCTACTTTCGCATAAAGTCAATCAAGAGCTGAAAGAAAATTCAAGGTGGAGCTTAAAATAATTACATGTAAGCATCTGCGAAGTTGATGGTGCTCGAGAAGTTAAGTACAAAGAGATTACAAATTGTTCGAAGACACTCCTTTTATCCAGGGTCAGTGAAGAACAGTTTGACCGACTGCTCGATCTGTTGCCAAAATAAAAAGTTGGAAGCCATTAACACAGTACCAGTAAAATGAATTTCACTATACATCTGAAACTGATAGTCAGTGATTATATGGGTTACACTAGCTTTCTTGATAATGCAACCACGGATACATGGTATTATGGCTGGAAAATCAATGTTTTACCTTATCTGGAGGTGCACTATCACAAGTAGCCACGATTCGAATGAGAACAGAAACAGAATAGTACTACAACAGGCGGTAACTTCGCCTGGTTAACTAACTCGCTACTTAGCGAGTCAGTCCCAAACCTGAGTAAAGAGAGAAGGTTGGGCGTGGGGCTAGTGTCCCTGCACCATAAAAGCTAACAAACTACTAGAAAAACTACAACGCACAAAAAATATATTGAAAATACAAGAATTCAAATAACAATCTTATTCTTTCCTTAAATCGGAAAGGCGAAATGAAACAGCCGGCTGGTGAAAGCCAAGATTCGTGAAGCTAATTAGGCAAAGCAAGAATGAGAATGGATATGTGGAATATCCGTTCGCTGCCCAGGTAGCGAAAGAAATGCGAGATATGGCTTAGAAGTGATAGGTATCTATCTGCGAGAGCAGATGGAATGGATGTGGGCTATCAAAATCGTCAACTGCAGAGTCAGTAATCTAATTCGGCCTGGTCACCCAGACGACAACTACGAGCATACTGAGGCAGTGAGTGGCTGTACGATATCACCAGTGCCAGCTAAAGCTATAACGCTGTGGGGACTAATTTTATCCAGGATGATGACCGCAAGCTTCAACTCAAAAGGAACGTAGGTCACAATTATCAAGCAATAATATTCACAGTGCTACAAACAACACGGAACATGAAAAGAAGGAAGATTTTTACAAACAACTACAAACAGTAATGGACAACATCTCGAATGGTGACATCAAAATCCTCATGGGCGGAATGAATGCAAGTCAAACTGGGAGCAGACAACTCAGGAAGAGAATTCATCATGGGTCGGGAGGCCCTCGGAGAAATGAATGAAGACGGAGAATTATTCGTAGACTTCATTGCTTTCAATAATTTATTAATCAGAGGCAGAGTGTACAAGCACAAGGATATACACAAAGCAACATGGATTTCGCCAGGCAAACACACCACAAACCAGATGGATTTCATCTTAATACCGCTCAAGGAAGTGGAGACGCAGCTAGCCTGGTGAACGCAAATCGAGGAGGGGAGTAGATATGGGCTCAGACCACCATCTGGTTCAAAGAACCTTCAACGTGAAGCTGAAATTCCTGAAAAAAACAACTGGAGACAGGCTACACTTCAATTTCAACAAGACGCGACTACAGAAGGTACGTGTACTGCAGCTATCAGAGTAAAGTCGGGGACACCACGTGCCATAACTGAGGAAGCCTGTGTGGAACTCTCTAAACGCGATAATCAAGGGAACGTGTACAACTGTTTAGGAAGAAAGTAGAGACACGACAAAGAATGGCTCTCAACGGATACCTACCTGGAAGCTAATCGAAGAGAAAAGGATGGTGGAAGAGAATATGACTCAATGCAATGATGGATAACAGAAGGAGATGCCAAGTTCAGTGTTTGGAGGAAGGAAAGGAAGGTACCTACTGACTGGCAGGAAGGCTATCGCGTCAAGCTGCCAAATAAGAGCAGCTTAGACCTCACTGTGCAAGAAATGGTGTGGACTAATACTCTTGTCCACGCCAAGTAAAATACTAGGTCTCATCATCCTGGAAAGGATGAAAGATGCACTGTATGCAGAACTCCGCCCACCCAAACAAGCTAGATTCAGGAAAGGCAAATCATGTGCTGATTAAATTGCGACTGCACGCATCGTCATCACAGAACAAAGCATAGAATGATAGTCAAGCCTACCTCCACCTCAGCTCCATCGACTTCGAGAAGGCCTTCACTAGACAGTGTTGACCAAGAAGTAATTTGGAAACAACTCCGACAGTACGACGTACAGTGCCCAAATCTTTATCAACCTCATTCAACAGATGGCTGGCTAAATGACAATACCACGTGTCAGTCAAGTGATCCACAATGGGAAACTCAGAGAGGTGTTTGAAGGGCATACAGGAGTAAGACAAGCTGGCTGCCTTATTTGTGGTGTACTGGACTATATATCAAACTGTGCTTTGGGAGCGAGGAGACAGGGGTACGCTGGACCACCGATAACAGGACTCTAGAAGATCTGGATTTCGCAGATGATATATGTCTAATGTTACACAAACTCGAAGACTAGTAAGCATAAAGTAACAAACTGGCTGGAGAAGCAGGCGATGAAGATAGGACTGCAGGTGACCTACAGAAGATGGAGGTGATGAAGATAACCAAAGAACAGCAACAACAACAACAACCAGCACGAATCACCATCAACGGGAGGGATTTCACAGAGGTTACTTACTTCACTTATCTGGGAAGCATCGTTTCAACTACAGGCGGAACGGATGACGATGTTAATTTCAGAACCATCTATACTGATAAGAACGAATTTTCCTGAAGGTTCTACTATTCTGGGAGCGTCATTCGGGTAAAAGTAACGCTGAAAGCATTTATTTATTTATTTATTTTATTATAGCTTAACTCCATATAGTATTTTTGATACAAGTATGAAATTTCAGCTTGTGATATTGGTAGCCCAAATTTTCCAGGCCGACCATTGATATCGGGTGTGCGTCGGCCGTGGATCGAACCCCAGACTATGTGCATGGTCGGTGAGCGTCCTAACCGCTGTGCCACCGACGCACCGACGCAGAATAGTGTAAGCTGTTCCCAATCACCGTGAGGCTTGACATCGCACCACTGGTATACAAGAGTGTAAAGGCAATAAAGTGTTTACTTCGAACAACCAACAAGCTAGTTATGCTGGAAAATCGCTTCGGAGGAAAGGTTTGAACAGATTGGACGCGAAAATTAAATATCACAACTTATCTCGCAGGGATCCATCGTCAGTAGTGTAGTCTTCCACCAGCATGAAAATTCATCTCCAAACAAATCGTATGTGACTGATATCAAGTAGTTGTTACGTGGGCCACGGTATAAAACAACACTAGTGTCTTCTTGCTATCAGGTTCACTGAAAACAAATCAAAAGTACTAGGAGTTGAGAGATAGCAATCACCCGCATCCGACAGAAAATTATTCTGATTATCCTGTTCGTCTTTCCCCGTTATCAAAGTAACACGATTTCCTAGGTAATTTCCTCATTTTTAAACTCGCTGACCGTAGGTAGTATCCCAGGAAAAGGAAATAGAGTTCCTAGACTCTTAAAACTATATAGCTAACTCTATATTGGAGCATTCAACATTTGGATATAAAGTAAGATTACGAGTAGATTGAAAGATAAGGAGAGAAAATTGAACGTCGCAGTTGTGAATCTCCAATGATTTGGGTGACTAGAAACTGTGATACGCATGTCGTGTCTTCACATTACACAGTGATAATAGTTGTCCGCTGGATTAGGATTAGGTTGGAAGAGAGTTACAGGTGATCAAAGAGAAACCTGGAATCAATCCATGAAGTTGTTGGCCGCTGCTTTGAGCTAAGTAGATGGCTTCAGTCTGTCATACTTTGGTCTTTGACATCCAAGGAACGAATAGGTGGAAATTGTATTCGACGTGTTTCAAAGTTGTCGTCACTGGTGCAGATGCTTTCACTCTCAAGTTTTCATCCACTACAGTGCCGTTGTACATTTTTGCCCTAACTCCGTGTATCATATGGAGTGTGAAAACTTGACTTGAACTGACAGGTTTTGTGCAGAGTTCTACACCGGAGACTCAGTCAGTGGGATGAAACTATTTGGGATTCCCGAGGTTAGAACCCTTGTTAATGTTATCAACAATAATAATCACTACTGGAGTCAGAAAATCAAATCCCGCTGCTTTGACTGGATGGAATCAGATGAGAAACGGGATTTTAAAAAGTCGAGTAGATTCCGCGGACCGATGTCCACATCATTTTTAGGCTCTGGTTTATTATTATATATTATTATTGTTCCCTTAGGTTCCCAGTGGAACATAGGGCTTCAACTGCTTAGTCTGCGGTTGATTGTAAGCAATTATAGTGCAGCTATGGACCAGGCGAACTGCTCCACAAAGTGTTCTGCACAACGTTCCATACGTCACTCCAGATAATTTCCCTCTTTCTTGGAAATCACTTCACTTCCTTACTTCTCGTAGGAGTGTCAATACTGCACATCATACGATGGTAACGCTCCTTCAAAAACTTAATACAAAGTGGTCTATTGGCGTACAATGTTGGCTTGACGTTAGCACATGAGACAATTTCTCTCGGTTTGATTGGATTCAGTGCTTGACAGGGACAGATGGCTGTCTGAACAAAAATATAGGACCGTCGTTGTCTGTTCGTTGACATCGGATCACGTATGTACTCATAACATCAGTCCGACAATCACAGGTTTCCGTAGAGATAGAAGATGAAATTCAATGCGTCTGGTGACGATGTTTGTCTTCTGGTTGTGTTGTGCTCTACATTGGAACCAGATTTAAGCAGCATATATATTTATATGATGAAGAATTCCATGGGACTGTCATACGCGTATGTAATGTCTGGAAATCATTCGGTTCATGCATGCTTTCGTTACATAAAAGAGAAATAATTCCGTACATTCTCCCTCACCCAATGTGAAGAACTGCTGTTCACACTTTAGAAAACACTGACTTCTATAGAGGGAAATATGGAAAAATATGGATATAAACTCTCTGATTGACTGGTTGTGTTTCAATATAGAACTTTGCACAGAAGTGCAGCCTTTCAAGCTGCCACACTCCATGTAGGAAACAAAGGTGGACAAAATAGAGAAGATAGAGATTCCGAAGAACTCTAATGAGCAGAAATTAGAGAGAAAGAACATCAACCTGGAAAGACGTAATGGTTTAGTAGATATAGAGAGTCATAAAGAGTGAATGCATCTGCACCATCGAGAACAACTTTAGGCTGTATCGCAAATAGTTTCCATCAGATGGTGTATATCACCCCGAAGCACTTAACCAGACAGCCTAAATCCATTTTCCTACTTTGCTTAAGCCAACTTTAATAGACCGCATGAACTGATGACAGGTTTTTGTTTGATCACCCCCTAACTCTTTTCCAACCTAACGATATGTCAGCTAACATTGCCAATCGAGGAAGGCGATGGCTTAGCATGTGCGACGTGTCCTAGTCATGCCAGTCGGTTCACCCTCACAACCTGACCGATTGAGCTACCTCCTTTATCCGAAATTTAACGCCTAACCTGAATATTACTCACTCTATTATACCACTTGTACACGGAGTACTACTGTCTTAGGCAAATAGTTTCCTTCTAAACAACCTGAGCATAGATAGAAGACAATTCAGACAACAAATGTAAGACTACATGGTTGAAATAGGAAGAATTCCAGAATTTTGCTTGAATTTGGAAAATATGGATTTAATTTGGACCTAAAAATTGAGTGATGACGCACTTATCGCAATACCAAGATATCGCTGTCCCCATTTAGTAAAGATAAGCTATCTACCTCCCTCGAAATTTCAGCTGTTCTCCAGCGGTTATTAGGTGATGAAAAGAATATTTGTGCGTCGGTGGCACAGTGGTTAGGACTCTCGACGACCATGCACATGGTCCGGGGTTCGAGCCCACGCCGGCGCACACCTGATATCTATGGTCGGCCTGCAAAATTTGGGCTACCGATATCCATGCTGAAAATTCCATACTTGTACCAAAAATACAGTGTGGAATCAAGCTGTAAATCAAAAATCAAAAAAAAAAGAAAACACACCATCACGCATGTTCCCCTCTAAAGACAAAGTGAAACTTCAACTTTCTCTTTAAGAGAATACTTTGGATAGAGTTTTCCCTAAAGGACATTTATGCAACAAATCATCTTACAGTCGGAAATTAATTGCAATAACTGTTTAAGATACGGACGAAAAAAAGAATAACTATAAAAGATAAACAGTTCTAACATACCTTTCTTCGATAAAGTTTATAAAACCTCTCTAAAATAAGGCTAAATGATTCATGAATAGAAGTGTTATTAGAAAGAGCCAGCAGAGAATATACATGGTTAACCGGTGGAACTAAACAATGTCCAACTTTCCATCCTTCTCGATTCCACGGGACAAAGCGTAAACGAGAGCGTAATCTAACAGAATAACAGAAAGGAGAAACGATGAATCAAGAGCAAAATTCTGTCTTAATCTTTATTCCAGCCGTAATGATAATTAACCAGAAGAAAATGGAAATTTAAAATGTGTATGAAAAGGCTGTCAATACGTTGTGAGTGGCATAAGCAAATACTGAATAAAAACTGAATGTTTTAAAATATTGGAAAAGACCTGATCATATGTTACAGCTTCAAAAAACGGGACTCACAAGGGTTTAAGCTAAATAGTTAACAGCGTCGGTGGCACAGTGGTTAGGACTCTCGACGACCATGCACATGGTCCGGGGTTCGAGCCCACGCCGGCGCACACCTGATATCTATGGTCGGCCTGCAAAATTTGGGCTACCGATATCCATGCTGAAAATTCCATACTTGTACCAAAAATACAGTGTGGAATCAAGCTGTAAATCAAAAATAAAAAAAAATAAAAATAAATCTAGATAACTACTTATTTTATACATTTTAAACAGACTTTATGGTGCATCGGTAGCTTATTGACAGAATACTCCACAACCACACACCTGGTCTGGTCTAGATTCCCAGACAACGCAATCCTAGACCTTGGTTAGCCAGTACTAATATCAGTAAAGAGGGAATATTACATTCGTGGACAGCATAGCCATCCCGTTAAAATCCACCGCTACTGAAAAGCCGAAGCTCAGGCTTAAACCCTTAGGTTCCACTCGGAACACAAAGATACTAGTAGCTTATATTAGCAGAAACAGAGTTCACATAATACCGGGAACATTATGTAAACCAAACGTAATGAAGATAATAGAACTAGAAGAAACTGAATACATATATATAACTTCTCAACACTTTGCAATGAGCACTTCCCATTTTCAGTCATATATGATCACGTTTCAATCCACTGGGTTATATGACCACGCAGACTGATACCACAGTTGTCATTAGAAACGGATATTAAACTAAAGCAACAATACCCGGCCTTTAGTGCAGAGTTACAAGATAATTATCCTTCAACTACTTGTAATACAGCTAAGAAATAATTGATAGTATGAAGCTGCTGGAATAGTATTTGCAAAATGATTTATGACATCAAAGACAGTGTTTCACCGTAACATTCCTTAAGGAATGATATACCAACGAAGAACTTAGTGCAAAAGTACATCAGTCAGTTCAAATTATCACATTTCAAAACAAAGTAGAAAAAAGAAATGCAACAAAGCTACAATGGACGAAAATGTACGAATGAGAAAACGTAATTAAATGAAATGCGTCGGTGGCACAGCGTTGAGGACGCTCGCCGACCATGCATACGGTCCGGGGTTCGATCCCCGGCCGACGCACTCGTTTACCTCGCTAAGCCAGAAATAAAGCTGGTAAATAGGAAAGGTTGGGCATGAGGCTAACAACCCCATCCTATAAAAATAAACAGTGCTACAGAAACTTCAAGCCTCTAGCTCGAAGCCTTACTTTCCACTGGGAACATGAAGGAACTAATAATAATATTTAATAATTAAATAAAGACTAGGAATGATTTCCAGAGAGTAGATGATAACAAGGAATGAGTAATCTGCACCATTGCTGCAATCTTGACTGGCCCAACGGCACTATAAATTAGTCAAGTTGGTACATTTCACTTTGGTGTTGTTTTTGAAGTTACTGAAAATATTTTTGTCAAACCTACATCAGTATTCAGAATAAACCACACATACGACCCATGCATGATTTATCTTCAAGACTAAGTCCACCCACATGTAAGTGAATGTATTACTTGAAGAGAAAGACATCCCCTAAACAACACTTAGTACCATTAAATAGCAATCAAAGTTACTATATCTCATACCATCACGTCACGTAAAGGGGGCAGAGATGAAAAATATGAAAATAATGCAGTTTTGGAATGAATTAAAAGAAAGGAAAACATAAAGGAGTAAGCGTGAAAATTGAATATACTTGCATCTATGAGATTAATTTTTAGCCATTTATGTTGGTTATTGCATATTAAGATAATAATCACTGATCCAGGAACTCCGTGTTCAGTAATTGATCTTTGTGTACGAAGGTAAACCTTACTGTTAAGCTTTAGACTTCTGAGCAGTATATTCAGCCTTCAGATGGCCAACCCGAGCGATAGCTGCTACCTTGACGTGGTGGTCGGGCTTCCACATCGCAATAACCCAACAAGCCAGACTGGCTGAAACTATTGTTCCTGCAGGTCCTGCCATGCCACGAAGTTTGCTAAAATAGCGATTAGACTAAAAGCAGTTACCGGAGCAGTGTAAGAATTTTTACACTATGCTGGGCGAAGTCCTACTGCTGGAGAACAGGGGTGTGACAGCAGAGGTGCTTCCCTCAGGTTACCAGCATGCCAACTATGCTGTCTCTACATTCTGGAGAGAGGGGGTTAGAAAAGGTCGACCCCAGAAATTTTACACCCGACTCACCCTACGGTGGTTCGTAACCAGCGGTAAGTTTAGTAATATGGAACCAAACCAAGAAACTAGTTTTTACAGGCCTTGTATGACCGGCATCAAGCAGTTGTCCCCTGGGCTCTGACGTTGCGCAACACTAACCCTCTTTCTGTTTCAGGCACCTGAAGAATCAACCAACTCACACGGTGTGGGCAGCTCAGATGGGAAGCAACAACTACCCACACACTTCCAACAGCACACGAAGCCTCCCCGAGCATCATTCTCCTTTACCCACATCACCTTCATCATCTCACTCCTCTACTATAGTTATACTATTCTTTACTTCACTTTGTGACTACAGACAACGATGAGAGCCACAAAAACACCCCCCAACAGTCTCTTAAAGCCACACCGCCAGCTTCATATAGGAGCTTTCAACGTCAGGACCCTCTGACAAATCGGATAACAGGCATCACTAGCAAGGACTCTGGCATCTCGAGCCAGGAATGTATGTTGTGTTTCGGAGATACGCATACAAGACCCGAGTGTGGTTATTCACTTAACCTCACCCAGTCAACAAAGTGAGTCTGAAAATTCAGCTTAAGAATGTCAGGAGACACCTCAGCTAGCTCACAGGTGTAAAGATAACATTGAGTGTTAGGGCAGAAGAATCACTTCTTGACTGGATCCCAGTAGATAGTAGTATGTGTGCAGTCCGTCTGAACGGGTCCGTTAGAAGAAGGAAGGACGGCGTTACCCGTCGTCGTCTTTTCGTAGTCTCCATTTACGCCCCAACAGACTACAGTTCTGATGAACTAGAGGATGATCTCTACCTGAAACTATCTAATTTGCTGCAAAAAGCAAAACGTTCAAATATAGTTGTTTTAGCAGGCGACTTCAATGCTCAAGTAGGGAAGTTGTGCCAGACTGAGAAGTATGTAGGTGGTACGTATGGAGTTCCCTGCCGACAAACCGACAACAGTAATCGTCTTCTACAGTTCTGCTCAGATAATCATCTGTTCCTAGTCAGCACTACCTTCGGACATTGCGTAACCTGGTGACCTCCATCACCAAATCAACGCTGGACTCAGATAGACCACATAGCGATAGGGTATCGTTGTCCGCGCATGTCTATGCTAACGACTAAACTTCATAAGAAATTGCTGGCAGAGAAGCACTTAAGTCTCCAACTAGATCGACACACTGAATCCATATTTAAGGAGGAAATAGCGAAACGAGTGCTTGAGGTCGACAGCAGAACTTCCCCTGAGGTAGCCTGACACAACATACAGTTAGCTGTAGACACAGCCGTAAAAGCTGTTAATAACCTAAAACCAAAAGTTAGTTAGAGCAATGAGATCTCTACCACCTCATCCGAACTGATTGACGCAAGAAGACTGATTCCGGCGAGCTCTGATTATGATGAGGAGCGAAAGCTACTCAGACGCAAATTAACACGAAGCCTTCGTAAAAACCATGAACAGTGATGAGTGACAAAAGCGAAAGAGATGGAAAAGGCATTGGCGATTGGCAACACCAGACAACTATTTAAACTTATCCGGGAAACAGGTGGTAAAAGGCAAACGACAAGTGAAACAATCACTGAAAAAATGGCACAATAATTAGGTCTCAAGATAGACGACTAGGACGTTGGAAAGAACACTGAGGAGCAATTCAATTGGCCTACAGCCACGCTCAACTTGCCAACACCTCCCAGAATGGGATATAAACACAGGTCCTCTCTCCCTAACTGAGGTTACTAAAGCCATCACTAGTCTGAAACAAGGCGACGCAGCAGGATCTGATGGAATGACTCCAAAGGTATTTAAGTATGGTGGAGACAGTCTACTATCTGCGTCAACTGAGGTACTAGGCAGCATCTGGGAATCAAAGGAAGTCCCGTCGGGTTGGTGTAAGTCACTGATTATCCCCATATGCAAGAAGGGAAACAAGTCTTCCTTTGATAAGCACAGAGGGATTAGCTTGACTAATATAGTATCTAAAGTTCTAGGCCCAATAATATTGCGTAGACTAAGTGGGGCTCAGGAGGAGCAAACACGAGAGAACCAAGAAGGATTTAGACCATGAAGGGTGTGTATTGATCATATCTTCACCCTTCGACAGATTCTGGAACATAGGCGTACTTTGCAGCGTCCAACGATCATCATACTTCTTGACCTGAAAGCGACATTCGATTCTGTCGACCAAGAGGTACTATGGCGGTGTTTGGTCGTGAATGGAGTGCCGAGGAAATACATTGCACTTGTCAAGCCACTTAACTCTACTCGCACTCATGCAGCCAGCCAGGTTAGAGCATACGGAGAGTTGTCATCTGAAGTGGCGACAACTAGTGGTGTCCGTTAGGGATGCCCACTATCCCCATTTCTATCCAATTTTATCATAGATGCACTATTGGACTTAACCCTAAGTAACTTCAGTGACTAAGAGATTGAATTTTTACCAGGGAATAATCTCGTTGACTTAGAATATGCAGATGATACAGTCCTTCTGGGTGAAGACGCTGACAAAATGCACAGTCTTCTAAACACCTTGAACTGCAATCTACAAATGTTTGGCATACGCTTCGCTCCCGCCAAATGTAAGATAATGTTACACGACCGGACTGCACTGACTCCTAGCTTAGAAATAGGGAGTGAAGTGGTAGGGCACGTTGACCGCTTCACTTATTTGGGAAGTTGCATCAGCCCTAACGGGTTGATCTCTGACGAAATCTCAGCACGGATACAGAAGGCTCGTTTAGCATATGCCAACATACGCCATCCCTGGCGTAGACTTGATATCCGGCTATCGACTAAAGGACATGTGTACTGCTCATCAGCTGTGAGACCTGACCATTGAGAGTGGAGGACATGAAAAGGCTGGTTAGCTGTCTTTGATCATAGGCACCTGCGTTCTATCTCCCTTGTGAAGTATAATAGTAGGGTCAGCAATATTGTGGTAAGGCCTCGGTCGAGTGCTAGGTAGGTGGGAGGGGAAATCAGTCGACGAGGCTGCGAAGCTACATCGATTGAGAGAGATGGTTAGGACATGTGTTACGCATGCCTAATCATCGCCTTCCTCGACGGGCAATGTTAGCTGACATAGGATGGATCAGGTCAGAAAAGAGCTACCGGCGGTCAAACCAAAACATGGCATCAATCAATGAAATCCACGACAGTTAGTTTAAGTCAGTCACGTAGGAATGTATAGACTTCCTGGTTTGGGTCCTCAGAACGATTAAAACCAATAGCTGGAGACATTCAATGATATGACTCAAAATCGTTCTCAATGGCGCCGATGCATCCACTCCTTGTGACTTATAATACCCAATGAAACTATATTGTTCTTCGTTATTACTATTCCATTTATCTCATATCCCTGTCTACTGTCTGTATTTTGGATTTCTTCTAGTTGCTTCTCTTGCTTTGTGGGCTACATGGAGTGTGACGACTTGAACTGCCGCACATCAGTGCAAAGTTTTATGTCAAAAACAGACAGAGAGACAGTCAGATGGCCAAACCTGTTATCAGAAATAAATCGAGGGTGGAAAGCGAAACAGGGTAATTTCATTTAACACCATCTGTGAATTTGGACAATTAAAAATGAATATCGTCATTCCACTTCAGGTATTTTTTTATGAATATTAAAAACTTAGAAGCATTCCTCCTTAGAGTAATAGTCTATAATGTACTCTTGTCTAATGAAATGAATGCAACCCTAATGTCACTAAATACAACAGCTGAGAGCTTATGATAATATGCAACATGATTTTGGTGGCTGATGGAAAATAAGCATTAGATCAGTGCACTCAGGATCTGAGAAGCTGCATTTTTTCTTTCGAATTATTTGCTACATGTCTTGCAAAGTTTGCTACTCAACTAGTGATAGGGTAATACCATGCTAATTATCACACAAATTACTAGACACACTGCATGCAGATATACTGACGGCCCTATTCCACAGTGATGAAATACTCGCAGTCTTTGACACCAGAAGTAACAGAAACGTCTGTCACCTGTACTTAGCGACGGCCAAATGTCACGGTTCTTGTGTTAAACAATTGTCTTATGTGAATACAGTGACTGCTGGACATCTGTACGAACAGCCGTTTGTGGAATTAATAACCTGTTCAAAAAGTCTGTGAGTAATAAGTAACACTAATGACTGACTACTGAATAACATGAAAGACGTCTCCGTATGCTTATTGTTAGTCAATATGAGATACTTTTAGTAGTGGAAAACTAGTACATCATTTAAATAGAGTCAAATTTCTACTATTTTTATGTAGAAGCCTGAGAAACTAAAGCGGTATTCAACTCCATCAACTGTGAGGGATTAAGTCAATGTCTGATTGTGGAGGATATGCCAAGAAAGTATGTTATGCTGTCGTCTGAAATGACGACAACTAGTGGTGTTTTTGAAAGGTGCTCACAGACACCATTCTTATTCCATTTTATTATAGACATACTGATGTCGATAAATCTCTTTGACTATAACGTCTACCAGTACGAAGTCTTGTTGACTTAGAGACGGTAGGTGATCTAATCATCTTAGGTGGAGACGCTGCTAAAATTGAGTCTTCTGAATGATCTGGGTGAAAGCGTTAGTGTATTTGGCATGCAGTTCATCACTGTAAAATGTGACTTAGTCTGCACAGAATTCCAGTACTTCACTAGCTTACGAAGTTGCATCATCCCTAATGAACTGATTGCTGACAACACTATAGCGCATATATAAAGGCTTTATAAAGCATTTGCCAGCTTGTGTTGTCTATGGCTCTGTCAAGATGTTCAGGAACCCACTACGGATCGTATGAGCCAAAAAGCATTTCTCTCTCCTTTGCTTGACGACTATAGAAAAGTATGGAGTTATGAACGTAAGTGTCTCCGATCCATTGCTCATTTTAGATTTTTTCATGTACCGAACTAGGAACTAAACATACCGTATGGGCTGACGACAGTATTCGGCTGTCCGAACTGAGGTAGGTAGGTAGGTAGGGATTTGAACCTGTGTTTCTCTGACCGAGAGTCAAGTGTTAATGCCTTTTAACCACATTTCCACCCAACAAATCATAGTCTTCAAGTAAAGGTTTTGTTGGGATTTTGTTTGATTGGATGGAGGATTTCATTATGAGCTTAGTTTTGTGAATACAAAATCAAATAACAAAACGATCTGAAGAGCTACAACTGAAATGACAGTGAAAACTAAAAGGTTCAGTTCCAATTGTGGTTGGTTACAGGATTTCATCATGAGCTGACACTGGTTTTTGGCGAAAAATGACATGATAATAATATGTCTTAACTAATTTTTAGTGTCCAGTTGAGCTAACTATTTTGTTGTGGCTTACTTTTCAATATTCCGGTGGATATCTGTTGCATTAATTGCACCACGCACAAGTAAAGCAGCTGCCATATAAACATGTCGACAAGGATCAGTGGACATTAACTGATAGTCTTTCGTGAACGCATCCGCAAATATTTGGTCAAGCCTGAAAATCAATATCAAACAAGACATGAATTTAATCACAAAGTAACTTTTCTGACGAATATATGGATAAAATTTAAAAAATATTGTGTCATGGAGGTTTATAGAATACATGTCTGCTACTATATGTTTCATTAAGTGGCAGATCAAGAGAACTGCGAACGAACACTGATAGTTCAGTAACGTGTTAGTGCAGATGACAGTGTATCTTCCACACCTGACTCGACTCACATTTCAAAGCCTCAATATATAAAACCAGTTCTTAATAAGACTATTAGTGCATTATTTTTTATATGCAGATGTGGACTGAATAGTGTGACATAAACAGATTGAAACTGGTTGCTTTTCAAATGTTTTGAGTGTTGGTCTATATTTTCACATCAAATTTCTGGGGTATCCACTTTCAATAAGGTTCTTTTCGATAACCACGAGTTCCTCTTCAGTCTTATCTGCTAAACCTAGCGCCTAAGCTCTGCTAAAGCGCATTTTTACTGCGCTGAGTTTGTAGCCGATTGGATCAATGCTGTAGCAATTCAATTACTGATCAATCCAAGTTTCTTTCCTACAGGAGCATTTCCCAATCGTCCCATCATCCATTCTTTTTATTTTGAGATCTAGGGAGTGGAAGTGATTGTCATGATCATGACCCATTTTAAATGTGATGTGGGAATGAGCCGTACTGTGTTTTTAAAAGTGTCGATTCGTGATCCATATTATTGCACACCACAGACGTATCAACAACATACCTGCAGTAACAGGTGGTTGTCTATATTTCCGGCTTCACTCGAGTCTGCTCAAGATGAGTCATGAATGTGTCCGCAAGAACAGGACCCAAAGGTGAACCCATAGCCACCCCGCTAATTTTACCGCTACAGCTGGCTGTTGAATCGGAACTGAACGCTCTTTGTACAAAAGAATAATAATTTTCATAGCTCCTTTTCAGGAAGAGGAGGTAGTTCATATTGCTGGCATATGATTTTCACTGTTTCTTCAATGGGTATGGTAGTAAACAGTGAACAAACATCGTATGACACGAGAAGTTTGTATGAAATATTCCGTTTATTTAATTCTCGAGAGAATTAGAAGGAATCCTTGATACTATGGATTGCCAACCTTTTTCGAAATGGCTCCAAATTTTGTGACAACTATCTAACCAGTTTATGGCATGGTGACTTCACTTTTGACACTATTAGTCTTAATGGCACTTTGTGTTGACCATGCATGAACAGTATGGGTGGACCCCTTGGTTTAAGACTATTATAGCTGCTGTTGCCCATTAGTCTTTCTTTAAGTAGTTCCTTGAGGTTTTTGTTTACTCGGTTCTTCAAGGCTGTTTTTGGATTATATCACTGTGAAGCGTTGTCATTTTGAAGATATAGTCCTGTTGGTTCAATATAACAACGCCAGAACTCTTGTCTGACCTAAGTATAACAATCTTTTCATTGTTCTGCAGGTTGTTTAACACTTGCCTATGCCATTTAGTAAATACTTTTGACTGCGTGTGATGAGAAATATTACACAATTCTGCAATATCAAGTATTTCTCACTTGAAATAAATATTTTTATCCTCATCTATGGGTTTCAAATCAGATAGTTGACCGTATAGATATTCTAACTGCGTTTCTGCGTCAATTCTGCTGATAAATGAGTGTGGTAAGTCATCCACTTTCATCGCCCCCCATTTCCCCAAGATCCTGGTCTGTAGTGTCTATCTGTATAGTTTTGAGACGCCAGACAGTTTATTTCACATTCTTTTGGATCTGTTCCAGTCGATACAAAATCCCCCGACAATCTCAAACTTAAAAAGTATATAACGACAGAGATGTTTGCGTTGGACTGCGCAAAACTCCATGGTTCAGGAATAATGTATTCTATACTTGATGTAACATTCTTGAAATTATCCTCGATGATTTCCCAGAAGTCAGCTGAAAAAGTACATCTCATTCGGATTGATAAGGAAATGTATCACATCAATGTTCTATCTTGTTTGTGTTGGTGTTACACCTAGTGGACTGTTGCTTTCAGTATGAAAACATCAAATACGACAGTTAGTTTCTTGATAAAAGAGCACAAAGAAGAACCAAAGGAACTGACAAATGACTAAAGACTGATAGTCACAAAACCCAATAAAGGATCAGGAGTAGTCCTCCTCGATAGAAGTGACTACACTCAAAAGATGAATGATATTTAGAAAGACACAGAAGTTTCAAAAACTTGAGGAGGAAGATTTCAATAACAAAATAGAGAACAAATTAACCAGACGCTTGAAGAAACTAAGGTAGGAGCAGATATTCCCCGACAGTTTATATGAAGAGATCAGGCCAACGGGTACCTACACGCCAAGACGGCATGGATTACATAAAATACATGGACCAGGGGTACCATTAAGACCAATACTTGATATGCTAGATTTGTCCTATCACGCTCTAGCTAGATGGTTAGTAAATATTCTCAAACCTTTGCGTGTGGAGATAGTGAAACAGTGTCAAAGATGTATTTGAATTCGTAGACTTAATCAAAGATATTAATATCAAGGATAAAACTATGATATCTTTGGACATAACACCTTTATTCACAAATGTATATCTCTCTCTCTAGTAAAGATGGTTAACTACATACGTGTATAAAAAGTGTATAACCATTAGTCCTTTCATTATGATGAAATTAGGAGTTACAAAATGCCAAAACACAAGGGAAAAGATTAAATAAGGCACAATGATGTTGTAATGAAGATGCGAATAAAGTGTAGATGTATCTACCATCAACTTTGTAATATATCGTACAGACAAATAACAAACTTTATTTATATGGTCCACTGCTTGCGATCAGTCGTTACTTCTCTCAATGACTCATACCAATAGTCAGTCACTCCACT
This sequence comes from Trichobilharzia regenti, assembly GCA_944472135.2. Classification (NCBI taxonomy): domain Eukaryota; kingdom Metazoa; phylum Platyhelminthes; class Trematoda; order Strigeidida; family Schistosomatidae; genus Trichobilharzia; species Trichobilharzia regenti. The sequence goes on from OX235270.1 coordinate 38,609,971, forward strand.
AATTCGTATTGTGTCTCGATCACACGATCTCTGAGTACATCAATCAATTGTATGCATTACTGCTGTCTCTAAGTCGTCCCAAAAACACCTCATATGGACATATACTAAGTAAAACGATGACGCAGACAAAGCTTATGACCTGTTAATACAGTACACAACACCAGCAACAGGCCATAATACATAGTAGTGGTTCAAAAATACACGGTATTCTTATGTTTTGTGATAACAAAAATGGCGTTGAGATATAAAGTTATCTAAATAATAGTGTTTCTTATCTCCCTTCTTGTACATACATGACAAAAACGTTACGCGATTTATAGGCAAAAGTTTTAGTCAGCTTATTATTGCTACTAGCTGTTAACGATCATCACATTCCATTGAAATAACAGTCAAACACTAAGAGATATTTGGTAACGAATTCAAACACATTTAAAAATAACAATGCTTACTTTCTAGGAGCTGACACTCGATCAGTCATATTTAGAGGACTTTGTGCAGCAATAAGATAATGCAACCGAGGAAATGGGACTAAATTCATGCTAATCTCATTCAAATCAACGTTCATAGTGCCCTCGAAACGAGAAGAGCTGAAAGGCGTAATACATTATAAAAAACTTTAAATACAAATCCATTGACAGTTAAAGACAATGGGACCTTTCACTCTTCAGGAACGGTCCGTTAACTCTCTGTAAATGAAAGTGTTAAATGTGTTGAGACTGCATTAACAGAATATATTGCACTTCTGTGATGTAGAAGCATTGGTTGAACACTGCTCTTGGAATAGTTCCAAATCGTTCACAACAAAGATGCATTCACTTTTTTACATCGTTCACCTTAGTTTAAACATGTAGGTTGTTCTAAAGCACAGTTCATTTAAAAAATTAAAAACTAAAGAAATCCTACAATCACTATCTTATTGATATGAAGGCACATCACAATAGCATATCTATTCGAAATACAGTTGGTCTATGATAAGCTTTAATTCTCTACTACGTATTATAACGGATGAAAGAAAATCCGATTGATTATTGTTAGTACACCATTTAAAAGGGAAAAGATACACTATACCTTGTTAGATTTAAAAGCATATTTGCAACGATGTTATTCATTTCATCGAAGGGTTTTCTTGATTTCGTCGGCTTCACACTGGATTCTCGCTGTTTTATGGCATTTTCAAAACTCTTGGAGTGTTCAGGAGGAGCTCTGGCCCTCCTTATTATATTTGTGAGAGCCATATTATCAATGGGCATTACGCAGTTTGCAAACTCAGACAGCTGATTGAGAGCCAAAACCGTGTTATATGGAGATGTAATAACATCGTCATCCATTGAAGGAAATACGGCAGTGTCCATTCTGATAAGTATCAATAAAACATTAAAAACTACCTATAGACATCAGGGTATTCATCCGCAAGAATTTTCAAAATATGAGTGCCTACTCCGGAACCCGTACCTTCAGATATGCATCAAATGAATGAATTACTAACCTCCACCCATTGAATGAAGTATAAAGAAGCACTGTAAATAATCGCAGAGCTCCGCGGACTTTCTTATAGCGTCAGCAAGTTCATCATGATGTATATGACCATAATGCAAGTTACCAACTGCCCTGAATTTCAATTCGAATACGCCAATAACAAACATTACCAATTATTTCCAGAGCCTGAAACGTCTGTGATGAAATAACGAGCATCATATAGATTCTTTAAAGGTCCTTTTAACATCTCACAGACGACACCTTCTTCCATATCTACAAGCAAAGCCTTAGGACTATGACTATAAAGTAATTCCAGGTACACGAGCTTTGAGGCCAGAAATTTTAGGTAAAAAGCCACCGTCATCGCCGGCACCATTCAAAAAGAATGAAGACATAGCACCATCATAAAGGTTTTTCTAAATTAGTTATTTTGACATCTAAACATTACCAACTTCGTTTACACTTGAATGTTCTCTTAAAGCCAAATCCCAAAAACGATGTCCAATTTGGTTACCACATTGACCAACTACATACAAACTGAAAAAATAATATATAAGACTACCTTGTATAAAAATAGACTGAGTCATTTGTCACAGAATAATATAAACCGAAAATGATCCAAGATCCATTTTTGAGTAGCCTCACTTTTTGGAGGCACAGATACCTAATAAACAATCAATGATTCTAACAAATTACCATTGAACGAAAATCTATTCAGTATCTATGTTGTCATTCTGCAACGATATGTGATGCAAGGCTGAGAAAATAGTGTTGTTATTTGAGGGTATCCTTATGCTAATCCTGATCCTGTCACCCCTGATTCAGTGGTAGCTGATTGCTACTGTTGCATTAAAATTCATTGTCGTTTTTAAGGCGTGAACAATGAGAAACCCCAATAACTATTATATCAAACAGTGCTGCTTGATCCATAAACTTAGGTGAGTAATGTGCGAATTTAGTTGTAATACTGTGCTTTCACTAGCCTTGATTTTAAGATACAGGGTCTAAACCACTACGTTAATTCTTTGGAACCGGTTTATGGAGCTAATCTGTCTGCATGAATATTGTTCTACAAGCAGTAGAGATGATGAGCTGGCAATCGCCAATGTGTGACATGAACGGGAAAGAACCTAGAGTAGGGACACACAAGTAAAAGGTTGTAAACTGAGAATTACCGCACTTACTTTCCAATACGTTTCACTAGCGGGTAAACTTTAGGCCTCATCCTTTAGTGACAGAATTTGATGAAGCATTTTATATTCTATCATGCTAATTCTAGTAAACCACACATAAACTTGCATGGTTTTACATGTTTTCTTTGAACAATGGCAAATAAGTAATGACCTTAACAAAGGGCCATAGAACTCTCCCCTGGGCAAGTCTCCTTCCAACAGCCACTGGTATTTTTTTATTTTCGGAAATTCCCTTCATTGTCCAAGCTACAAATCATGTCAGTCTTTATGGGATACACTTGTACACTATTTGTTCGTTGTCTGTCGGCACACCATCACATCATTTTCATTCCCATTCTGAAACCATCAAAGGCTGCTCCCGTTGTATAGATCAAAATATAAAGGATGTGACACATTTTGATAAGTCCATAAAAGTCATCTAAGCCCATCCCAAATTTTGCTTGGTGCTGACCAGCCAGTAGGCTGAGTCTGATATTCATTAGGCGCGGCAATTATTTCATGATTTATCCCGGAAATATACTACAGTTGGCTTCTCAACTTCGAGCGAGATGTAGATAAAAGAATCGAAATGAATAAACTCGTCCTTAAGCTACTTTTGGAGACAAGAAAATTTTTGAGGGATCTGAAATTTGACAGTGTATGATTAGTCAATCAAAGTGATTAGACAGGTCTCATTATTGTTTCGGCATATGTCATTTCACTTGAAATCACTGGAATCTTTATTCTGTGGTGAAATTCGTTTATAGGTCATTCCGTGTCCAGGAATTTCCTTAGAGATTCAACAGAACTCTCCAACGCCTTTGTTAAACGTATGTTTGCGGATCTGAAAGAAGCTACTTTCCACTGTAGGCAAAAAGGATCAGATTCAGCTTCATGAACCAGCCGGATATCCATCCAAAGGATAAAGTATTTTCTTGTACCGGTGGAGGAAATTACTAGGCTTGTACACCCCTCAAATTTTGTAAACTATTTTGTCAAGTATAAGAGGTCTAAGTTAGATGACTTTTTCCTTCCAGACGCCGATTGTGCTGCGCCTGTTTGATTTAAGATATGAGGTAAATAAGAGGTAGTCGTTGCATCGGTGGCACAACGTTAGATTGTTCGGGGTTAGATCCCCGGCCTATACACTTCTTCACCTCGCCAGACCAGTAGTAAAACTGGTTAGGAGGGAAGGTTAGGTATGAGGCTAGCAGCCCTACCCTGTAAAAGTATACACCACTGCTGCCGAGACCTCTAAAGCCCCATCTTGAAGCCCTATGTTCCACTGGGACGTAAAGGAATAAAAGCTGTAGTTGAATACCATGGTGTAGAAGCTCTTTTTCACGTGACTTGTGGTAATTATGTGTTAGCGTGTCGTCATGAAATACCTGCAGTTTTGAATTAGCTGAAAGCATCACAAATGAGGTGCGACATTTTCGTTTGTCTTAGAGTATTATAATAATGTTTTACGCGACGACTTCAGGCCCTTTGTCTTGTTCGCACTAACTAGAAACACCGTTCGCGGATGTTTTATGGCGCTGTCGGGATTTTTATTCAAGACATGCTTCCTTCTCAGCCTGATCCACCCAAACTGGTTGAAGCATGAGCTTTATTATACATGGTTTCCGTGAGGCAAGGTACTGACCTCAACTACAAATGTCCTTCGTGCCTGTTCTAACTAAAACTATTTTTACGTAAATGGCTTGGGACAGCCTAACATAGCGGGCAGAACGCACGCTGTGCCGACCGTACTAGGGAAGTAAGAATAAGAAGTGTGGATGTTTAATTATTTAATAGACGATAATATTTATAAACTATGAAGACAAAAACAAAGAGTTAGCCAAAGACAAAACAAGGCGCTAGCCAAGAAGATTTCTTCCCAAACCATGTATTACAATGTGATTTTCTAACCCATAGTGGACATACGTTTGTCAAAGTACTCTGGCTCCATGACTATACTGCGTCAAAGATTCGGAAGACCCTCGATGATTGTAAGGAACGTATTCGAGGCTGTTAAGGGTAATGGTGGTCAATTACGAGATGACTCCAAGGCACTCAATGAGCATCTGGATGATCTGGTGACTTACAAGAATACGTTGATTTCGATGAATTGCATGAGTGATCTGAACTCAAGTTCAGTCCTAGAGATAATAGCGAGACGCCTACCTACTCGACTGCAAAGGAAGTGGGTGAAGATGAGCTCTCGTATGGAAGATGAAGGTATCGAGCCAAAGTTTGATGATATCCTGAAACTGATAAAAGAATGTGTCAATCAAGCTATGAGCAAGTTTGCCAGTATATCGCATCCCACCCCTAGAATAGAGAAGTCTGGGAGCAAGACGCAATTATTAATCACGAAAGGGTATCAGAGAAGCGGATATCGAGAAAACTCTATGGTGTCTAGTAATCCATATAAACTTAGTGAGTGTAACAGCTTCCGTGGGACGTCCCCAATAGATATGTTACAAGTTGCGAGACAAAGACGGTTGTGTTTTACACGTTTGCAAGAAGTGCATACAAAAGCGAACCATGAATCAGTGAGCAAGTTTAATAGTAAGCTAAATGCGAAGTCAGAGCCACCAAGTTCTGACTCCGAATTGTCTGAAGATAGTAGTGCGGTGAAGAAGCCTGTAGTTGCAACTGGTAAGCCATTGTTGAATAGAGTGTCACAGACAACACCCCAGTTTGTGCAGGAGAAGAGAGTTACAGTTTCCGAGTGCACTTCTGACTCCACAAGTTTACCAGGTATTACTAGTCAGAGTGAAGGTATAAAACCTTTAAGGATTTGTGAGGAGGAATCCAAATTGTCTTCTGATGTTATTAAAGAGTTTGAAAATGATGAAGTTGATCATACAAATGGAGGTAAAGTGGATATTTGTGATAATGATCATGATAGTGCACTTTTGTCTATGGTTGATCATGACGAGATGAGCGGAATGCCTACTTCTACTGAGATGAACTAAGGTGCTGTATAACTTTAAAGGCGGATACGATGGCAGAAGGTATGGATACTCGTGAGACTGTCAGTGTAAATGATCAGCGTGTAGCCCACCTATCATCAGACGCTAAAGCTAAACTGGAGCTAGTCGTAAGAGATAGCAGTGGCGGTAATCTTGTAGTTAGACAACCTTCTAAAGGTCGAACAACATTAGCTTTTGATGCACCGCTAAGTTCATCAACTGGTATCAATCAGTCGTCGTCGGTGTTGTCATCCACAATGGAAGGGACGTCCATGAACTCAGGTGCCTTATGCTATGACTATGCTAGTATAGGTTCGTTTGAAAGGACGAATGTCAATGTTCAGTTTAGTGAGGATAAGCCAACTGCGTATGAGAGTGTAACCGTTAAACTGACTTGCACGAATGCAGGCCTTTCAAGTTTCAAGTTACTCTCTGAATGTTACTGACTTTGGTGTAAATTACTCTGTTGCTACGATTGGTTGGTCAGATACGTCGTATGTTTGTTAGTCATCTATATTCTACGATATGTATATATTTCATATAAACATATAAAAATATACATGAAAATGCATGCCATTTTTACAGGCACATTGTGAGGTGGTATTTAAAGATCCGACAATGGATAGCAGGTTAATTTATAAGATGCCCCATAAATCTGTGCAGAGCCAATGTGGTCGCATCTCAACAATAGGCTGAGTGAACGGTATATGTTTTAAGGCAGGAGCATGATCTGTCTAGGTGTTCATTATTATCTTTTTCAAGATAAAGATCTAAGCCCTCATAAAAATCAGAAATATCTCGAGCCTTTAATTTGTATATTGCTGTTCCTGCAGAATGGGGCGATTCACCTTAGTAACCACCGCCATATCTACTGATCAGCTAGCACCTCCCTCCCTCCTTTTTTGATGTTAGGCTCTGAGACTATGATTATTATGGCTACCGCAAAGATATTGCTTGGTGCCAGACATGTTCGTACCTCATATTCCATCTCCCTAGCTTTCTTACTGAGTGCTTCCAATAGGTCTCCACGTACATCTTTATGAACACATATGTATGCATGCGTCCTAATGAACAGATTACTTTATAAGAAGTTTAAAACCTTAAATAGTAAAAAGAATAGGTTTCGTGAATAGTGGAGCAAGATTCAGCAGAACACTATAGTTAGGATTCAATGTAGGTAGTAAGAACTGAAGGTAATGTCGGTTAGCAGGACTTAGTGTACTAAATTATCATGACAGTCTTAAATATAGTAAACATTTGACAATGCAAAGTAACATGTCTAAACATATAGTAAAAGATATTAACACAGAACCAACAAAATTTTAGCATTTGGTAAACAATACAGCAGTGTGTGTATACTGTATGGCAGGGTTATTTTACTTCGTTTTGTATGCTCACTAGTCTGAGTGCTACTCGGGGAGGTTATATTTAATGCTACATGCTCGAGCTTAGCCTTTTGCGTAACATCGGTAGTGGTATTAGCGGCTGATGGTGATGTGTCTAGCGAGCATAACTCTAAAGATGCATCTAAGTCTATGACCGTAGTTGCTTCACTGTTGAGTTTACTAGGTAAAGCTTTATTATTTAAGACTATTTCATTTCCATGCGTGTCTGTAGCATTGGGTTTACTTAAATGTAAGGCGAGAGAGTCTTTTGTAGGACATTCTGCTGTTACGTATGTTTTTGCGACACCTGATACACTTGCGCGGCCACATCTTTGACATGGCGTTAGGTCATGAGCAAGTTTAACGTTGCCATAAGGTGTAGATGAACTAATTAAATTATTTGAAGAATAAAATTTCTTAGCATCATTGGGACTACTGAATTTAAACAGCGCAGGACAAGTATAACTTCCTGATTTTTTCTTGAGTCTGATTAGGTGGCAATTCGCTGATGGCATGCCACACGCTTGGAGACATGTCACTTTGATTTTGTCCAGAGGCGTCCGATCAAGCAGATTGTTGGCGAGAACGTTGTACGAGGACATGATTCGTTTAGTCACTTCATTGGCTATAAAGTCTAACATAGGCTCACACTTCAGCAGACTTTCAGGATTAATATCATGAGTTGGGTTACAAAGAAGCAGTAACGGCTTATGGTGTTTATATTCTCATTCAATCCCTTCACAGAGTTTCCTAGAGATGTAAGGTCCAACTTATACTGTTTAGCAGTTGCGTATACCTCTGATAACAAATCGGACACAATGACTTCGATGACATTGTTGAGGCTACGTGGAACGCACAGTGATGTAAGTATCTCCTTAGCTGAGTGACCTAAACTACTCTTGCGTATAGGAAGTACTCGTTTATTACGTTGTGCCATTGCTGAACACTGATCAGTAAGGTTTAAAGTTAAAGCTGAGCTAAATCGAAAACAGGTATATGGACAAATAGTGTATCTAGTGGATATACAGATTAAGTAATACTATGGGTATGGTATGGAATTTTATTGCTTATAAATAAACAATGAATTTACAAAGTATTAAACCGTAAAATACAGAGTATATAGAAAAAATTATCCTGAAAATTGATCCTGATATGTAAATCAAAAAATAGTAAATTTCTTTATAGTTTTCTTTTGAGTGACGTTGTTTTGAAGTTAACAAAAGGAGGATGAGCCCTGCGGAAGAGTGGATACAATGGCATGGGTGTGTCACCGTTCATAGTTAAAGATATAGAAGATAGAAGGAGGTCAACAAATAAACTCTGCGGCGATTTTTCAACCTAGGGCGCCAACCCTGAGAAGGGTTGTAGGCGTACTGCTGTGAGTCCTACAATTCTTCAAGGGTAGTACGTCGAAGCTCAGTCCATCGTACTTGGGGTGTTGTTTTGTACATATGTTCATGTTGCATGTACTGAACTGGTATCATCTCTCATCTATCTGTTGATAATTTTGTTTGTGTCCGGACGTCCTCCACTTGTATCATCAACCTGAGAAGGAATGTAGGCGCACTGCTGTAAGTCCTACAGTTCTTCAAGTGTAGCTCATCAAGGCAGAATCCACAACATTTGATGTATTGATTGTACATATGTTTGTGTTAAATAATTGTGTGGGTTCCAATTAATGTAATTGTTGGTTAATCTTGTTCGTGTCCGGACATTCTTCAACCTACAATCGTCAACCTGAGAAAGGTCGCAGGCGTACTGGTGTAAGTCCTGCAATTCTTCAGAGGAATTACATCGAGACATGATCTGCGAGGTTATGTGCACTGTTTGTATATATGTGTGGTGTGTCACATCAATTGATATTTTTGGATTAATTGTGTTTACTTGTTGTTTTTGAACTATGTTGCATTGCATAATTTTGTTAAATTTTTCGTCATGCTTACTTGTGAAGTTGTTTCGAGTCTTCCACATCGGTGAATGAATTGATTGATGTTAAAGACAGCAGATGGGTCGTATACGCCGGGGAGGCTAGTGCTGAGAATGACATGCACACGGGGATAATGATTAGCTGTGATTCCACACGCCGGGAAGCGAGAGTGTAGACGACTGAGGCTCGCATACGTCACCGTCACTAGAACTGAGGCAGAATGAGTGACAAGCGATTGCAGTGATAATTGGTGGTGAGTAGATAAGAGGATGCGCGTAGAGTATCATGAGGTGCTGATATGGTCACGTTGCATTCTGCAAGAGTCATTCTAGCAAGTGGCGATTGTGTTGCAAGATGTCAAGAGGATACCTTTAACTGGAAGGCGCAGGTCGCCATTGATGTGTGAGATTGTGCTGTGGGTATTCCTGTGGCGTGTTGGCTTTTCTGTTTGTTTTCCATTTCAGCTTTGTCCGTGTGACCCAGGTTCTCGCAATGGCATCCAAGTCAACATGTATTGGTAGTGATGGAAAAAGAGGGCTGAATCCTTTTTTTGCCGGGGAGAGTTAAAAACTAATCTTAATATGTGGAATGAAGATGAATAATTGTTGAATGGCTATTCCAATATTTGGTTTCAGAATAAGACCGTTCTACTAATTTTTTATATCTTTAATGATGTCAGCCACGTCTCATAAACCGTTAATGGCCAGCTCTTGCTACGCTGGGACTCATGCTGTTCCTCGAAGCTTCTCAGAAATGCTTAGTACGAACGGACGCAAAAGCCAGAACCCAGTTTGGCGAGTCGAGAATTTTTTATTCTAACACCAACATATAGCCATTAAACAACTAAGCTTTACAACTAAGGTCTATGAATAAATATTACAATAATAAATCACAATATTACTTTTGACGGTTTTCTCCTGACTTCTTTCTGAACAGCGACCGATGAGACGATGACTGTCGTATTGATGCCTCCGCGAAAATTGGGGAAGTTGCTTTTGAGCAAACAACCATGAATTGATCGTTCAATCTTCAACTACATTGACAAATATATTTTTGCGTGTTGAACTTTTTCTGGCAGTATAATAGGATTAGTAGTGTATGTTTGCTAGCCCTACACCTAAACCTTCCTCTATACAGAAACAAATAAAACAATGGGCTAATCAATTTAAAGGACTTTGAATCTGCCATCCCCTGCATCTCGGCCAGAAATATCACCAGCAGCATGCACAGAACTGCCTGCCAGTGAAAATCAATCCTCCAACGAAAGAAAAAATCCTAAATGCAATCAAGCTACTGAAGTCCAGTAGGGAAGGCAACAGGATTAGACGGAGTTCCCACCCGAAGCACTGAAACCAGCCCAAGCCACCGCGGCAGATTCCTTCACGCCATCATTGCAAAAGGTTTGGAAGGAATGGAAGGTGCCTACTGACTGGCAGGAAGGCTATCGCATCAAGCTGCCAAATAAGAGCAGCTTAGACCTCACTGTAAAAGAAATGGTGTGGACTAATACTCTTGTCCACGCCAAGTAAAATACTAGGTCTCGTCATCCTGGAAAGGATGAAAGATGCACTGCATACAGAACTCCGCCCACCCAAACAAGCTAGATTCAGGAAAGGCAAATCATGTGCTGATTAAATTGCGACTGCACGCATCGTCATCACAGAACAAAGCATAGAGTGATAGTCAAGCCCACCTCCACCTCAGCTCCATCGACTTCGAGAAGGCCTTCACTAGACAGTGTTGACCAAGAAGTAATTTGGAAACAACTCCGACAGTACGACGTACAGTGCCCAAATCTTTATCAACCTCATTCAACAGCTGGCTGGCTAAATGACAATACCACGTGTCAGTCAAGTGATCCACAATGGGAAACTCAGAGAGGTGTTTGAAGGGCATACAGGAGTAAGACAAGCTGGCTGCCTTATTTGTGGTGTACTGGACTATATATCAAACTGTGCTTTGGGAGCGAGGAGACAGGGGTACGCTGGACCACCGATAAGAGGACTCTAGAAGATCTGGATTTCGCAGATGATATATGTCTAATGTCACACAAACTCGAAGACTAGTAAGCATAAAGTAACAAACTGGCTGGAGAAGCAGGCGATGAAGATAGGACTGCAGGTGACCTACAGAAGATGGAGGTGATGAAGATAACAAAAGAACAGCAACAACAACAACAACCAGCACGAATCACCATCAACGAGAGGGATTTCACACAGGTTACTTACTTCACTTATCTGGGAAGCATCGATTCAACTACATTCGTAGCGGGTGAAGATGTTAGAGGCAGCCAGCCAGAGTCAGTGAGGCAACATACGCGTCAGCCAACTCTCATAAACTGTCAATGTCCAGCTCTTACTACACTGGACCTCACGCTGACCCTCGCTTTGTATTAACCAACGCGAAAACCAAAACACTGATAGATGACTCGAGGATCCCTTATTCTTACGCCACAATATAACCAACAATAAGGTTATAACACAAGGTCTAAGGATAAATGTTATAACCATAAATCACGATATTACTTCTGATAGTTTTAAATCTTCCTTCTGAACAGCGAACGATGAGACGATGACTGCTGGGTTGATGACACCCGCGAAAAATATAGAGTTGGGTTTGAGCAAACAACCATGAATTGATCGTTCAATCTTCAACTTCATTGACAATACGCTTTCATCAACCTTTAACCAATTAGGAAGCCTTCCGCACTCAGCATAAGGAACAAGATTCGGATTTTCACCACCAATGTCAAGTCGATCATTCCTTCCATGCGGTTTAGGAACTTGGCAAGCATGTCACGAAAAGGGTTTCTAACAGGTTGCAGACTTTCATCAATAGCCGTCTCCTCTGGCTCCATACTGTAGATCGAATGGCAGGCAAGAAACAATTAGTGACAAGAAACTCTGGGAAAAAACCAACCAAGAGTTGGTTGCTCAACAAATATGTAGGAGAAAATGGAGATGGATCAGATGTTCATTGATGAGACCATCACATGACATCGAGCGACAGCCCCTCGAGTGGAATCCAAATGGGAAGTGACGAATGGGTCGTCTTATAATGACATACATTAGACCGTGTAGAGAAAAGGTAAGCCATTTTGGGTAAACGTGAGGCTAGATGAAGAGGGCGGCAAAATAGGACAAAGTGGAGCTGTTTTGTTAATGCCCCATATTCTATTTGAAATCCAGTTGATTATTTAAAAATGTTTAGAACGGAGCTTGATATTTAATCGTGGGATCTTCATCTGCCTGGGTGTCTCAGCCTTTCTGACTTTTTCTCAGCATGGTGATCTTCCTGTTTGTGATGCTGTACTGACGCTCTCTTGATATCTGTTTTCCACCCGCTAAATTTAGTCTACTGATACCCCATTCTGATAATTCCAAAATACCCTGTAGAGTCTAGGTATAACTGAAATAAGGAAATAAAGAAAAAATTTAGATGTACTGAGACGGTCAACGAGTCACTTCCGAAGGTGGATCCGCGATTTATTAGCTGTCTGATACAACAGGTCCTAATGATTTTTGACGATAACTAAAATATGAAACACTTATGATCGGTGTTCTTCGGTGGAATGAAGAATCTGATCACACGCAACGAAAGACTTTAAAAAGTTAAGTATTTTCCGTATAGGTAAATACTTGCTGCGTCCCACTACCTGGGGAGAGCATTCTGTTGTCTCAGACATATGGAAGACAACATTCATTATGCCTAAACACAAATCTGGCTCGAACACCGAAGTCAGTAACTACCGGCCGATCAATATCAGACCTATAGCATCCAGAATTATGGAGAGACTAGCTAAAGATAACTTAATCGAACATATGCTTAGCTGCAATAATATAAGTCCGAACCAACATGGATTCCTGAAATCCAGATCATGTTTGACATGTCACCTAGACTTCTTCAATTTTGTAACCAGCAGTCATGGCAGACGGCAACTAGTTCTTGTCATCTACTTTGACATTTCGAAAGCATTTGACCGTGATGATCATTTGCTGCCAACAAATAAGCTGAACTCCTTAGGAATACGTGGCCCATTATTAGGATGGCTTAAATCATTCCTTAAAAATAGGTCCCAAATAGTTAAACTCGGGTCTGCAACCTACAAACCTAGCCCTATCACTTCTGGTGTAGTACAAGGTAGTGTCATTGGACCCCTCCTATTTACTCTATACATCAATGACATATGCGCTTGCTTCACGCACGGGAGGCCATTCATCCTTGCAGATGACCTAAAAGTGGCTTATGCATCCCAATGTGATGACTTAGGGTACTTCGAGGATGTAGTGCAGAAGGAATTAGATAAAATGACTGCTTGGTCGTCCTTATGGAACCTCCAATTTAATCTGAACAAATGTGGCTGGATCTGCTTCGGAGCACCCTCAATTGACCTGAAATTAACGCTTCAATCTGCTAACCCAACCAGACTCCGAAGTGTCGTTGACCTAGGCCTGAGGTACTCTAGTGACTTGACATTCTCTGAGCAAGTAGCATCACAGACTAGAAAATCGAGGATGCTCTTACGATGCATACTCAGGAACTTTCACGACAATGAAGCCAAGCTAATTCTGTACAAAACATGTGTCAGACCACTACTAGAATACTGTCCATTTATTATAAGCAGCACTCGCACACGTGATAAGCTATGGGTGGAAAGTATCCAACGATATTTTACCTCAAAACTACTTGGCTACGATTGTAAGAAAGACTACATCTCACGGTGCATGATCCTAAAACTTGACCCACTTTGGACAAGGCGACTTATTATAAACCTAATACTCTTCCTTAAGGTCCTTCACAAAATATCATTCTCAGGTAACAGGGACGAGCGACTTTATTGCATATTCCCCCAGTGACGCTTGTTGCTATGTTGCTATTGGTTTCAAGTGGCCTTGGTTTTGGGGAAGGTTTAACTGATGTAATATTGCGATTTCGAAATCGCAATTAATTAATCGCATTAATTAAGCACCCAACTCTCTTTTTAAGCACGACCAGCGTTATTTCATAACATAGTGGGTAGAAAAAATATTCATTTACCAAAAAAAGGCATTATCAACGCATAGGTTAGAATATTCTAACCTATGCGTTGATAATGCCTTATATAAGTTTAGAATTTTTGTAAGCTTGGGTCGTAGACATAACTCAGGCTCATAGGTGAAAAATTATAATCCTGGAATAAGGACAAGTTATTCAGAAGGTAAGGAGGACATTATTTTTCAGTTTATTTGTATATATACTATTGTGTAGTGAGTTGTGTTGAGTTCTTAGTGCAACTGTATGTAACTGCATTTACATAAAGTAAAACATTACGAATGCTCCTGTTTTTAAAATAAAAAACATGATTCTTTTCATTAAGTGTAGTAATGAAGAACGGAATTTCTTCCACGTCAGTGGTATGTAATTGAAGAATTAATCTCTGTAGGCCGGCCTACAGTTCACCTGTCATCCCTTTTCATATTAAAAGTACAGATGTTTGCATAGAGGTATATAAGCAGTACGCCGTACATACAGAGATCATTCTTACAGGATTTATAAATCATGCAGGTGAGTTAGATTTTGGGTGTATATTTGTCCAATTCTCTTATAAGGAAAACAACTTCGATAATGTGTTAAATACGGGTATTCAACATTCTACAACAAGTCGTAAGAGAAGAATATCTTCTGGCAGACTGCATGAATGCCTTGGATACAGCTAGTCAACATTTTATAGCCATCAAAAACGGTTACGTCATGCAACATTTAGTGACTGGGACTTGTGGAAACGTTACTGCTCATCTAGAGAAGAGGTGGCAAGGGATAATACAGTAACTTTGCCTTCAAGTTCAACTGTCCAGGGAACAGTGGGTTTACCTAGTACTAGTGAGACCGTCGCTGTTGTTTCACAAATTGAAGAGAATCGTAACATTTATTAATATGTAACAGTTGGGTTGACTACGGTACTTTTCAACATATTGGCTTGCAAATCAACTATGACGGTTTATCTATATCAAACAGTTCTTCGCAGCAATTATGGCCATTCCTAGGTATTTCAATTCCGTCAACTGCAGGAATTTGGTAAGTTGGCATATTTCATTATCACCCTTCTAGATACGTATGAGAACTGTAAAAAGGGTGTAGAGCTTTTGAGAAGCAATGATCAAGGCACCAGGAATGTAGACATGGACGATGATACGTTGCCAATGCCTAGTAAGAGACCGAAAAGGTAGGTACCGTTGTCTGTCTAACACATTTTTCAGGGATGCCAAGAAAAATGATAAAAATTTCCTTTACAACTCAATGGATATTGATGTAGCCGCCAGTGAGGTTGGTTGCATCAAACCACAATATCCAGATTATAACATATTTGATGACTTCGTGGCCCCAATTCCAAAGTATTAACCTAATTGAAAGCCCTTCATTTTCAGTACTTCGGGTGCCCCCATATTCCAATCTTCATCTCCTATTGGCAAAAAGACGTGTGTGTGTGTGACCGGTAGGAATAATTGTCACAATTTTTATTCATGCTTTAGATTGCCGTCTAACGAATACGCTACTGAATCCTCAGTTAAGAAATTACTCGGTAATTACTTGAAAATAATTATTTATTTAGAGATACAAATATGGAAATCATTAACCTGTGCACGGAAATGTTGAACATTATGACTACTGGTAGAAAATCTCGACAGCAAACCTACCCTCCGGCAAACGGGGACTTAACACTGCAGTTTTTGATCGAGAATAAAGACCAGTTAGAGATGCTGGAAGCATCTTTAAGAGACGAAAAGTACAAACAGCAATATGTGAGTTGACGTATTTAATTCTTATTTCTTGTAGACTGCTAAGATGGCTAGCTGCCTTCAGAGTGATCCAAAGTCATCACTTAAGGTCATGATGGACCATGTTATAAAACCTGAAGTGGGTTTGAAGTTTACATTCCAGGGGGCTTTGACAAAGTCAAGCATTGTGCCTTCTGCCTTTTATAAAATAATGAGAAGTAAGTTTCATTAATGAAGTAATTAGTTCTCTAGCTTTAATTATGTCGCACTTCTCCGGCCAATTAATGACGACAAGAGAGATCGGTGAAATGATGGATAGGGCCACGAAATCGTACTTTCATAATTTGAAAGATCGTGTCCAATGGCGTAAGCGGAAGCAAGGAATTCAGGTAATATTGCGAAACGCCTGCTTACTTCTATAAGTGAACGTTTGTTCAACATGTAGTAATCACGATATTGTTTTCTTTTTTAGGCAAATGAAAAAGATACCGGGGGATATAACAGTGGCACTTATGTAAGTAAACTTCTATAAATGTAAATGCTCAGAATGTGCTGAGCACAATTTTTCACCCACTAATATTTTATTCTGCTTATTTGCAGGATGCTGCCAGTGGATCGCACTTGACGGAATTGCAGTGACGTTGTACTACAGTTTATAAATACAAAAGTCTCAATTATAAAAACTGATTTCTTCTGCAAACTAAATGAATTTCGCCGGCGTAGGACACAGGTGATGATAATAAGTAGAAGTCTTTTCGTTCTAAAGTAATGCGAGTCAGTGCTGAAAATGATCTGCAAAGGCTTGAATTAGGCTGAAAAAATTGCCACTATGTGCTGGATTTAGTCTTTGCTATGCTTAAAAGAAGAACACGGTTCTGAATTAGCGCTAGTTATGCTGAAAGCTAGCACTGAGTTCTAATCTGTGCCACTAAACAAACGATTTCAGAACAAATTCAGAATTTACTCACTATAGGATGCTAGAATTATTTCAGAATTAATGAGATTTAATTCAGAATTATAACAAGCTTGGGCCCTTGAAGGAATAAATCCGGCACGGAGAACTCCTGTGGAAACCGAAAGCACTTTTAGTTTACTAAATCTTACTGACTTCCTGTATAAATTCGATCTGTCAAGTGTTTATGTAAAGTCTGCTGGTGCAGCATGTATTCAGCAAAGCAAAAGTTGTAGTGCATAACTCCTAGACTTGTTGTAGTCATTGGTATTCCCAGGGTACCACTTACTCGTTTTATGCAGCCGAAATATCCGATTTTCACTTTATTGAGGAAACACTATGTTGCCTGCAAAAGTAGTGCGTCAGTTTACGAGTTTCATTAAGCCTACAGAATGTTTTCTATTCACTGAATACTGTTTGCGAATTATCCGAGAAAACACATTTCCGAGTGGGATGTAATACAAGGCTGAATTCTTAAACTGTCATCCTTATATCAGTTCAATTCAATCACACATATATTAATAGGATAGTCTGTAATTGACTTTAGAGACTTATCAGGGAATATTCTCATCAACTTACGGTTTGCTGATGATATTGTCCACCTAGACTATGAGAAGTAACCCCTGATGCTGTAAAATACGAAAATAATACCGGTGTTTGATTATAGGTGTCTGCGTTCTATCTCATGAGTAAAGCAGTATAATATGGCGAGTGCTGTTGAGGTTACGCATAAATGTTTAGGTGGGGAGGGTAAGTTAGTCTTCAAGGTAGGGAAGCTGAATAGGTTGAGATGGCTAGAACACGTGCTGGCATACAAAGCCATCGCCTTTCTCCAGGGACAATGCTAGCCAGCACATGTTAAGGTTTAAAATGTGTTTGGGTCGGTCAAATGAAAAACTGGTATTGGTTCATAAAATCGTTGACGGTCAGCTGGAAGAACTACTAGAGATATGACTGCAAATCTTTGTTACTGGCACAGATGCATTCACTCTGTGTAATCTCACGTATCTATTCAACTCATGTTTTTCGTTGTCACTATTTATTCTCCCTCACATTTTCGCTCGTTAAACTTCCATTTAGTTTTATGTCTCTACCTACGTGTGCTACATGGAATGTGGTAAATTAAACAGGTGGACTTCTCTGCAAACTCATACTGAAAGCTAGTCAGAATGACACAGTCTAGGCATAACTAAATGCGAAACATTGATAAATGATCTCCAAAATTTCAACAAATGATAAGTGTAGTTCTTAATCTTGTTCTTTGCCAAATGAAAAATAGATACCTTTCAGTAATCTCTTCTTCCACCCGGGACTCGTCTCCTACTTTGCAAGTTTTTGTGCTTTGTCACTTTTGTGCTAAGCTTTCAGTCAGCATATGCCGTTGCTGTTGACTCAGGGCCTAGATGACTTTAGTTGAATAAGGTTTCGGTCGTGAAAACACGGGTCCTGGGCAGTTGATTGGTTGCATTATCATTTCTCAAATGGAATGCAGCATACTGTATATTAGGGTAAATCTTCCGCCTCGCTTGCTGAAGCTGGTGTTCCTCAGGGTATTTTTATATCTCCTCTTCTTTTTTCTCTCTCGTCTTACATGACTTTTCTCTTTCTAATGAGAGCAACTTCGTCAAATACGCTGGTGATCTGACCGTCTCACTTCCTGTCATGTTACAATGTGACTGCAGCAAACTTAACTGCTTCCTGTCTGTAGTCTAAGGTATATGGTCTTACGTTAAATCCCTCTAAATGTCAGGCAGTTAACTTTCCCTTCACTCATAAGCGTGAATTACAAGAACTGTGTCGTTCACAAGATGCTTGTATCAAAGAGGGCACTGAAACAGAAACTAAGTCTAACATAAAATACCTTGGAGTAGTTCTATCCTCTGGTCTTTCTTGGTCATTCTATATCTTGTCGATTTCTAAGAAAACCTTCAGTCTAGCTTACCATGTTATGTAGTCAAGACAGTCAGGAATCATTCAACCTCCTTTTACAACTTGTTAACTCTTGCATTGGTCTTTACTGCTCCCCCTTATTCTTTCCTGAATTACTCAAAAACGACTATGTCGTATTGTGCAGGGTATTAAGGTTGTCATTAGGGCAAGTGGTGTACCATTTAGTCAACTCGTTAATGCATTAGTTAAAAGACATCTAAACTCATGCGAGAAATGGTCTAAATCTATACTGTCTAACCCTCAACATCTCCTATATTCTCAGCTCTTCCCTTTAATTTCATCTGATGGAACCAGAAGTCAGTATCAAAGATTATATGATCGTTTTTGGAATTACGTAATACCAAAAATTGTTGTCGTTTTCATTGGCAGCAGTTCACAGCCTATTGAGTTTACGCAAGTGCAATGCTCATTTCCCACTTTCCTGAGGAGACATCAACTAGGATTCTAGGAAAGTAGCGCGTCAGTATGTGAATTTCATGAATCTGTAGACTGCATTCCATTCACTTATTACTGAAACTAAACTATGAAGGAACTGATATTTCAAAGAAGGGTATAATACAAGGCTCATTTCTACAACTGTCGTCCTTATTTTAGTTCAATTTCATCATAAATGTATTAACCGAATTGTCTGTTACTCACTTTAGGCCCTTACCAGGGAACAGTCTTGTCAACTTAGTGTATGCTGATGGTATTGTCCACTTAGGCTGCGAGAAGTGACCATTGAAACTGGAAGATATGAAAAGACTACTGGTTTTTGATCGTAGTGTCTGTACCCTTTCTTCTGTGTTAAGTAGTCTAATATGGTGAGTAATATTGGGGTTAAGCTTAGTGTTAAGTAGAAATGTGATTCCAAACGTTGTTAATGACACAGATGCATTCACTCTGTGTAATCTCACATATCTGAGCAACCCTTA
The DNA here is from genome assembly GCA_944472135.2 of Trichobilharzia regenti. Taxonomy (NCBI): domain Eukaryota; kingdom Metazoa; phylum Platyhelminthes; class Trematoda; order Strigeidida; family Schistosomatidae; genus Trichobilharzia; species Trichobilharzia regenti. Next base: position 38,629,462 of record OX235270.1, read on the forward strand.
TATTTTTTCCATATGACAAAATGTTTTTCATCACATTTATGCTCATTATAGTGACATTTAATTTCTTTTTTCTTCTACCTTTGTGTGCTACATGGAATGTGCTAACTTAAGCGGGTGCACTTGTGTGCAAGCTTCTATGTTGAAAGTCAGTCTGTCAGAATGATCTATAGTCCAGGTATAATGAAATGCTAAAACGTGGATAAAAATAGGCAAAATGTCAACAAATGGTAATCGTATTTTTTCATTTAGTTCTTGTCTAACTGAAAAAAGTGATCTTACAATAATTTCTCCTCTTACCCGAGATAACTCTCACACTCTGTCTCGTTATATCTCATTAGTTAGTTAATTTTATCGCGTAGCCCAAATGCGAAGTTGAAACACATCTGATGAAATATGTTTTGCTTATTACCAACTAAATATAATATTTTTCAAGTGTGGAACGTCACAAATCGAACTGCTACACTTCTGTGCTCATTTCCATGTTAAAACTCAGTCAGTCAGCTTTGTCACTGCAGATGCGTAGTGTCACAACTACCTAGTGTTAATTAGCTTAAACAATTATTCATGCCGTTTCCTAAGTACTCTATGCATTTCCCGATTCCTTAAACTGTCCAGATAAAGTGCACCGAAGAGGAAAACATAAACCAAAAGTCAGTAACACGGACGTAAGAAATGGTGTGAATAGAAGTGAATGAGATGAGTGACCTTCTATCCCTGTAGTACGCTTAACTAAAATACTCATGTATATGAATGAGGCAAAAAGTTGTGTGACTGACTTGATATGATCATGAGCAATAGTTTGTGCTCAAAACGCCACCAAGTAATATTGCTGTACAACACTGTGTGATTTATCAAAATAAAATCGTATCCATAATGGAGTTATACTCTACCACAGTGCCCAAATTTTATACTTATGTCAAAAATACTTATCTTATGTGTCTCCTAATTGTTTCATTTTTGTCTTCCTCATTGCAGGTTGTCAGTCTCCGTAGACATTCTACTAGATGTCGTCATACATAGTGTCTGCAAGCAGTCTTTCAATACATCTACCTCCCGCAAAGTTATTGTTACGATGCCTTTAAATCATTTACACTTGGCCGTAATACAATTAGTGTGCTAATATTACTGATGCAATGACATGCAAGACTTGTACATGTTACTGTGAAGTTAGCTTGTAATAACATTCCCTCCATAGTAAATAGAATGCTTGTGATAACAATTCGTCATTATCTTTTCATTGTGTTGATAGTTGCGTATATATTAGAAAAAAGCTAACCTTGTCGTATCAGTTCTCTAAATTACAATCACTAAGTGCCCATACCTCTGCTGAATACCAAGTGCTACTCGTGGCCCATGAAATACTTATTACTGCATTCGTAAATAATAATCAAACTATTATTACATGGAGTAGTGAGACAGAAGGCGTATGAAATTTAGATATTAGTGTGTATCTGAAGTTAACGACACAATATATATGTGCATTTTTCATTTCCAAACTAGAGAATTTTATAGGGTAATGTAGGAGTGAGCGCAATGAGTTAATAATGTATTCTTTACTGCATACATCTTGTATGAGTGAAATGCTTCTATTCAATTTTCGGCGAAGCTTCAATATCACCCTGCAGGGTTTCTTCAATGCACTCTCATAGGGAATAATACTTGGTACTGAGGAATCCAGCCAAAAGCATCTGTGACACAGTCGAATGACTTTTTCAACTAAAAGCCGCAATACTGATATTAAGTGTGATTTACCTGTAAACTGAGGGACTCTAGTGTAACACAGCACCATATCCCAGCAGGGTATTCTTTGTGTTTTACAGGTACAAGTAGAATTCATGGACTGAGCATTTGTTAAATATGGAGGCGACCCATTGAGTCACTTAGACGAAAGGCTGACGAAATGCGATACCTTACACACGCACTTTCAGATGTAGGCATGTGTCACTTCACATGAACTCTGGACCATATCGAGTAGGCATTCCTTTAAATTAATTATTGTTCGTATATGTGATGACTTGGTGCGTTTCCTAGTTTGCCTATAATTACGGAATGTACATTATATTAGGGAACACAAATGGATTTTGTGAAAACCAGTGGTGTTCCTTCTCTAGTCTTAATTGATGTCACATTGATTGACACGATTAAAGGAATAGATTGTAACGTGGTGTTTTCTGTAGCTGCGAAACGTAATTACCTAGTTTCGAATTGACATCATGCGTCTAATCCTATTAACCTATGTATATAGTTCTACCTTCACGAAACCTAGAAGTCAGGAGCAGACTCTCTTTGACAGATCTAGTTTTACTTTGTGACTAATTGGTGAGTCACCTGGTGTTGTGGTAGTAAAAAACAACTCCAAACCTTAGTATTTTCTAGAAATGAACATATTTACTTACTTTGGCGACAATTTAATCTTAGGGATATTAACCTTTACTTAGTAATTTGGATCCGAAAGTAAACGCCATGTTACTAAGTTATTCAAAAGACAGAATGATGAGTGAAACAGTACTCGGATACTTATTCTAACGAAACCGAATAATGATAATCGTTTAGCCTACCAATATGCCGCTTACTTTCAGTCTTAATTCAAAGACAAATTTAATTGCTCACTAAATTAATAGTTCCAGAAGACTGCTCTACTCCTGTCTTCGAAATACTTTACCCGATCGTGTTTTACTTCAAAATATGTGTATACTGGCCAGCTGATGTTGCTTATCCAGTTACACTGTTTTTCAGTTACAATGTCCCATCTATTTCCTATCAAACAGAACATCCCTTAAACCATCAACGAGTTACCATCATTTCTAAATAAATAACCTTAACTATTCGCATGTAAACAATGCTATAAACTTTATCACTTACGTGATGTTTCAACTTTCGATTAATCAGTTTTCCCTTACATGAGCACCTGTTTCAATTTTAACGGATAGTTCTAACCTTTGACTACTGAATTAGTACGTTTCGTTATATACCATCCATACGAAATATAGGTACTGATAATAATTACTGCTAACAGATTTATCACGAGAATGTACTCCATATTGACGACAATATTCCTCAGGGGCGGACGTATCTTCTAAACGCGCTACTCAATACAACACATGACCCTAACCCCATAACTCTGTAGCTCACAACATTCTATAAAGTTAGTAGTGACTATTAACAAGTAGAATGTCTATTTGAGGTATAGGCAATACATTTATTAGTGATTCGACACAAAATACAAAATCAACGGTACTGGAAACCACTTTCTTCAGCAACGAATCCCACGAGGTCACTGGGACTACAGATTATCTGAAAAAAGAAAACAAGGGTTCACAGGATGTATACATGAATATAACTACCAATATAATCATTAACGAGATAGCACAGTAAGAATTAATGAAAGTTTATATCGATGTGCGATTACATCAGTCACTATTTTTGACACAAGTGGATATTTAGACGAAGTAATAAGAAGACGTAATTTGTCTGAGTCGTGTAGTGTTGTATTTGTGCAACACATTTTGGACAATCTGGTCACGCATGGACTTGTTATAGGAATACATATGAGATTAATACAGTTAAAAGTCTAGAAAATAAATTTAGGTGGAATTAAAACCACATATTGGAGGTCAAAATAACAATGAAGATCACTAAACCAAATATCAGAGGTACTAGTACATCTACCCTGACTAGTATCAAAACGAAGTTTAACAAAGAAGGTTTCGTGTGATGACGAATAGTCTTGGAATTCACAAAAGTGGTTTAAACTTCCTAATCACACTTCGGCTTCCACAAACTTTAGGATGCAATCCAAACACGTTTTACAGATAGGTTTAAAAAATGTGCAAACGTCAGTTTTATGTCCTGTCCCTATAATATGTTTCGAAATAGAGGAGCTGGGACCCCATTAATAACTTCTGAAGATTCTGTTGCTTCTGGAGGCATTTAGGAATATGATGCGTAGCCCTTACTTGCAGAAATCGATGAGCCTTCCCTAAATGGATACAGCAACCACTTCTAAACCTTACGTCCATAGCTTTAAGAGATGTCGGACACTACTTCTACGTGGTTTTAAAATAATTTTGTGAATTAACTTCGAACAAGCGCGAATAATGTGGCGTCAGGACAATAACAAAAATCGGAAGTTTATGAAACCAAACTCACTAATAGGACAAAGTGACGCACACGTCAGATGTCTTTACGTACCTGATCACGAGGATGGTATTGAAATCCACCAAGTTACTAAAATGTTGCAGTGTGCATTTAACTCATTTAAAAATTTTGGCAGAAAACACTGAATGTTGTAAGTGATCGTAAAACATATTGCAGTTTCTGCCCATTTGTGAACATTAATTTTCGCTTGTATTTATGCATTCCATTGACTTTCAGCTATCAAAACACCACACAAAAGTGCGGGAGGATGCAAAATTTGATATCAACCATATTCCTCGGTTCCTGCAGCAGTAATAGGTACTGCACAAATGCTGATAGAGAAATTTGAGACCGAGTACAAGTTTCCGCCAATCTGCAAAGAAATTTATTGAATGACTCGTTAAAATGTACGCGAAGCTTACTCGGCATGCCAAAACCCAGCTAGCATTTTTTTCGGGCGCATTGCAGAATTTTTGGGGCAGACTTAGGGCGCATTGCAGAATTTTTGGGGCAGACTTAGAGCGCATTGCAGACTTTTTGGGGCAGACTTCGGGACAGTGTCCCACGTAAGTAGATTTACCCGAAGTTTTTTGCCCCAAAAAATTCTGCAATGCGCCCGAAGAAAATGCTAGCTGGGAAATCACTGCATGAACCATGTATTTAAGCGTCCTGTCATACAAGCAATAAGTGAATGCTCAGGAACAATATCGAACAATAATTTTCATATAAATTCATCCAACAAGAGCAAGATAAGCACCGAAATCGCGTCCACTGCGTTTGCTGGACGACCAGGAAAATAGATATAGGCAGTTTTTTATTGGCTGTTGGCTAGCTGGCTTTTTATTGGTCTAAAATATAAATTAAAGCGCCAATCTCTTTATTTTTACACGGAAATTTACAGTCAGTAAAATTTCGGGCTTACCTTACCATAATATAATGGCGTGTTAATTTTTTTGGTGTGAGTGTAGTGTGACAGTCACACGCTATTTGGATGCATTGTTGATGTTTAAAGTATATTGAGATGTATGAGAATGTCCAGAAAGTGAATATAAATCAACAATAATTTTGATGCATTTATTTTAAGTCCAAAATAGGATGTATGCCATTTTGGTTACTAGGCGAATATAATTCAACCACCATTTCTATAAATTTAATGTGTCCTGAATTATTACATGTAGAAATATGTATGTAGTAACTAATCTACTTTTTTAAGTTGTCACCTCAATGATTTGTGGGAATTGTGCGTACTACGTCAGCATAAATGAAGTAAATTGACAAGGTCATGGCCAGTGGTATATAAGCACTGAAATGTATACTAGTGTTTATTTACTTGAAGTCATAGTGTTGTGCACGTTAGGAATTGTTAAAACGATTAAATGATGTTGCAAAGTACTCCTACTGCGTCTACTTCAAGAAATATATCATCTTTATTGTGTGATGTAACAGCTATATTCCAAAGGATAATGTTGTGTTGTATATTTTATACATGGACACAATTTAAGGAAGCTTTAGACACATTTATGAAGGTACTAACTAAGTTGTTCTTTATTTCTTTGAAAGGAATCCAATACATCCTATCGTGTTGATTCAAGTAAAAAAGATCGACCCGGTGCTGATGACTACAAGTTTGTTAAGTTTAAATGCACTTTTGGAAGTCATCGTGCTCCCCGAGGTGCTGGCTTTAGGAACAGAGGGTAAGTTGGCTGCGTGTGCAAATTTTAAAAATTTTAAGGTTCAAAAGTACATCATGTCAGTCAATAATTCTAGTCCAGCGGAAATCCAACGTATACATGATAACCAAGTACAAAACTGTGCATAACCATCCCTGCACAGCAAGTTTTATGTCCACCGATGTATCTAGACGTCGGTTATCATCACAAGAAATGGCAATTATCCAACCGTTCATTGAAAGGAATACTGATGTCCATGAAATCATGGATCTAGCACATGAGAAGTTCGGAAAAGCGCTCCTGTATAACGATATTAAAAACATGCGGGCTAAGATAAATAAACGTAAGTCCTATCAAAATAAATGGTGCAGTAGAATAGAAATTGGTTGTTTGGAAGAGCTGCTTCATCGACTGAGGCAGACAGGTCCAGTTAAAGTTTTGCAGGACAACGCAGGCTTTGTATCTAAAATCATTTTTGCTCGTAATGATATGATAGACGTGTATCATAAGTTTCCAGAAGTAGTTGGAATCGATTGTACTTACAAAACGAATAAGATGGGGTAAGTTTCAGTACAACAAGGTATAATTCCTTTTCCAAATTTGTTACAGATGGCCTTTATATCAGTTTGTTGTGACTGATGGATTCGGAAGAGGAAGGACTGTTTTGTTTGCTCTTACTAGGAGAGAAACGTTTGCAGATATCAAGGAGATATTGCAAACGTTTAAGAGATTTATGGTGGATACATCGAAAACATTAACATTCACTGTCGACTGTGCAACTGCACAGATGAAAGCCCTAAAGGAGGAATTCCCTAGTTGCAATATTGTTTTGTGTCTTTTCCATGTATGCCAGGCATTCAGAAGGAAGGTAAGTTACATTCCCATTAACTGACATAGGGAAAACAGTTCCCAAACCAGCTTGTTAAAAAGTGGTTGTATCGAATGGCGCACACGCGCAGTTATGACAGGTAGGTTAGCAAATCAGAGTATATTGCCAAAGGTTTTGGCGTTACCTAAACCTCATAAGTATTGTAGACGCTGAGGCTGGTGCTTACATTAGAAGGTACTGGCTAAGAACACGCAAATATTGGGCTGCATCGTGCAACAGGTTCACCATCAGCATGGGGAACAATACTAACAACAGAGTTGAGAATGCTCATAGGCAGTTGAAAAGATATCTACGTAAAGGTGATCCTATGGAACTGACGCTATGGAAAATATGGAGGTGGATCGACCACACAACCATGCGTAAAATACGTCAGGGCCAGTGGATGCTTGCTAAATACTACAATTACGATGTAAGTTCGAAGATAATTTACGATTTATCCTAGGTACCTAATTCCCTGAAGTCTCATTTACGGAGTCTCACACCGTTTGCTGCCCAGAAAGTTGTGTTAGATTTACAAAGGCGTTCCTTCTTCTTCCATTCAATATCTTCTACCTCAGTTGTTTACGCAGAAGGTGGTCACATATTCTTCGTAAACAGGAACGAGGCGAAATGCACATGTTGGACATACTGCGCATACAATTTGCCTTGTGCACATGTCGTTGAGGCGTTCTTGAACTCATATCTAAATTGTGGTATGTTCCATTTCTTTAAATGTTACTCTTAGATATTCTGAGGAATAGTGAGAGGTGGACACGTGTATATAACACAACGGACAACATTCCGAGGGCCATCCGGTTAATACCGGAACCAAACAACGCGTTTCGAAATGCTTATGAACGCTTAAGATATCGTCTCAACAGTCTGAACCGAAGAAATCCGGATGCTGCACTGCGGGAAATAGCGGAGTTTACCAGAAGGTTGGACAGTTTGCTAGCAAATGAACCGCAAAAAACTTTAAGATTACGACGTGCCCCTGTTAATCGATTATTTTTGTGAAAATATTTGTATTACCTTTTTATTTCCATTTGTATTCAGAATATAAACATGTATGTATAAACTGCAGTTACACTTCCTTTCCTTTCAAAAGGCTAAGACCGACAGTTTAAAGAATACTTTGGTTGATTGTTTCGTTAAGAGAGCGCTTTGAAAGTCACTTAGAAATTAAAACGATCTGTGCCTTATTTACTACGTTTTTCAGCCGAGCATTTGCGGTTCATAGCATATCCTGAATAACGGTGATTAATACGATTTATCACTTAGACCGCAACACCACCAAGCCTACTATATTCATAAACTTATTCTAACCTATTCATCGATAAGGCCTTTTTATGGTAACTGAAGCTCTTATTTACCCACCATTTTCTCAAATAACGCTGGTCATGATTACAATGATACCTAGGTGCTGAATTGAGTCTTTTAGTTCTGAAATAACGCTAGTCCGAGCCTAATTTGTCCTGTGAGGGATGGAACAGAGCGGATAAGCAAACCCAGTCGGTTCCATTTACTTTCAATCATGATAAGAAACCAGCTCTTAGTTTTAATCTCAAACAATGGCAGAACGGTTAGGCAGTTTTCTTATTGAATAAGGTTACTATATTATAAAAGTATACCTTATTTGGCTGAATCATTGCAGGTTCACCATAACCCTTGACTACCAACATAAAAACTGCGAACTTTAGGCTAAAAATCACCTTAATAGTAGTATCCAGTGACATAAACTGATATGCACACTGCAAAATGGGAAAAACATGCAAAAAAACCTTTAAAATTCAATGGAAATCGAATTCACGAAAACATATAACCAGCCGACGCAGGAACTCATCATGACCTTGAAACTGACTGTAGCCTCTTTCCTTCGACTCGAATCAACGAAACCGCGCAAATGCCGTCAAGGTTAAGCCAGAGGCGTCACTTCAAATAAGGGATATGCCTTATCAACGCCCCTTTTAAGTCAACACTCCGTGAAAACTTCTTCTTAGTCATGTGTTCTAAAATATGGAATAGCCTACTCATAGATGTCAGAACTTGCTCTTCGGTTACAAGCTTCAAACGCCCTCTATACAGACTGTTTCACTCTACTGATTATATTAATAAACTATTTACTCCTAGAACGAGTAAACTACTAATCTACTACAGCCCCTGAAAGACGCACTTCAACACCCTTAGCAATCTAAAAACTATAAATAAACTAGTAGTATGGATGCATAAAGACTTAGAACGGAACATACAGGAATGGTTTATCCTTAGAAATAGGACGTGTCACTCTATTGTAACCTTCAAACGCGTGCTATATAAACTATTTTGTCCCAATGATTATCCCTACCAGAACCCATCACTGATTTCTAAAACTCATCAGTCATTGGAACACCAAAACGCTCAGACTCATTAATACACATTATGACACTAAATAAACTCTAAGACTTCACATAAATACGTGAAAACACAACTACAATATAGGTAAATGTTTACTAAAGTATAATATACAATTGACATAAACATTTATATATGCATGAAACACTAATGTCCTTTTCATGTCCACATACCTTCTCTTTCTGGTATTCTGCTGCTCCTATTTATCTTCTGGTCGATAACACATCAATAAACATTAAGCCAAGGGTGCTGTTCACAACAAAGCTATATAGGAGAATTGACTCCAAGCTTTATTTTTCCAGATATCTGTATTACACTCATATGATGTTTGGATTTTTGTTAATGCGAAGACAATATTTCTATATCTCTTTATGTGCTACACAAACAGACTTTATAGCAGACTGTTCAGACTGACTCTCATGTCAGAAAGAACAACCAAACTGTAAATTCACCATGCATAAAATTATGTGTAATTTATATATAAAAACTTATCCATGCCTGTACAACTGGTATGTTCCTGTATGAACAGGAAGAAATATATATTATTTCAACAGCGAACGATGAGATGATGACTGCTGGATTGATGACTCCCATGAAAAATATAGAGTTGGGTTTGAGAAAAACAACCATGAATTGATCGTTAAATCTTCAAATACATCAACATTCCCGGGAAAATGGATCCAGCCCTCTTTTTCCATCACGACCAATACACGTTGACTTGGATGCCATTGCGAGAACCTGGGTCACACGGACAAAGCTGAAATGGAAAACAAACAGAAAAGCCAACACGCCACAGGAATACCCACAGCACAATCTCACACATCAATGGCGACCTGCGCCTTCCAGTCAAAGGTATCCTCTTGACATCTTGCAACACAATCGCCACTTGCTAGAATGACTCTTGCAGAATGCAACGTGACCATATCAGCACCTCATGATACTCTACGCGCATCCTCTTATCTACTCACCACCAATTATCACTGCAATCGCTTGTCACTCATTCTGCCTCAGTTCTAGTGACGGTGACGTATGCGAGCCTCAGTCGTCTACACTCTCGCTTCCCGGCGTGTGGAATCACAGCTAATCATTATCCCCGTGTGCATGTCATTCTCAGCACTAGCCTCCCCGGCGTATACGACCCATCTGCTGTCTTTAACATCAATCAATTCATTCACCGATGTGGAAGACTCGAAACAACTTCACAAGTAAGCATGACGAAAAATTTAACAAAATTATGCAATGCAACATAGTTCAAAAACAACAAGTAAACACAATTAATCCAAAAATATCAATTGATGTGACACACCACACATATATACAAACAGTGCACATAACCTCGCAGATCATGTCTCGATGTAATTCCTCTGAAGAATTGCAGGACTTACACCAGTACGCCTGCGACCTTTCTCAGGTTGACGATTGTAGGTTGAAGAATGTCCGGACACGAACAAGATTAACCAACAATTACATTAATTGGAACCCACACAATTATTTAACACAAACATATGTACAATCAATACATCAAATGTTGTGGATTCTGCCTTGATGAGCTACACTTGAAGAACTGTAGGACTTACAGCAGTGCGCCTACATTCCTTCTCAGGTTGATGATACAAGTGGAGGACGTCCGGACACAAACAAAATTATCAACAGATAGATGAGAGATGATACCAGTTCAGTACATGCAACATGAACATATGTACAAAACAACACCCCAAGTACGATGGACTGAGCTTCGACGTACTACCCTTGAAGAATTGTAGGACTCACAGCAGTACGCCTACAACCCTTCTCAGGGTTGGCGCCCTAGGTTGAAAAATCGCCGCAGAGTTTATTTGTTGACCTCCTTCTATCTTCTATATCTTTAACTATGAACGGTGACACACCCATGCCATTGTATCCACTCTTCCGCAGGGCTCATCCTCCTTTTGTTAACTTTAAAACAACGTCACTCAAAAGAAAACTATAAAGAAATTTACTATTTTTTGATTTACATATCAGGATCAATTTTCAGGATAATTTTTTCTATATACTCTGTATTTTACGGTTTAATACTTTGTAAATTCATTGTTTATTTATAAGCAATAAAATTCCATACCATACCCATAGTATTACTTAATCTGTATATCCACTAGATACACTATTTGTCCATATACCTGTTTTCGATTTAGCTCAGCTTTAACTTTAAACCTTACTGATCAGTGTTCAGCAATGGCACAACGTAATAAACGAGTACTTCCTATACGCAAGAGTAGTTTAGGTCACTCAGCTAAGGAGATACTTACATCACTGTGCGTTCCACGTAGCCTCAACAATGTCATCGAAGTCATTGTGTCCGATTTGTTATCAGAGGTATACGCAACTGCTAAACAGTATAAGTTGGACCTTACATCTCTAGGAAACTCTGTGAAGGGATTGAATGAGAATATAAACACCATAAGCCGTTACTGCTTCTTTGTAACCCAACTCATGATATTAATCCTGAAAGTCTGCTGAAGTGTGAGCCTATGTTAGACTTTATAGCCAATGAAGTGACTAAACGAATCATGTCCTCGTACAACGCTCTCGCTAACAATCTGCTTGATCGGACGCCTCTGGACAAAATCAAAGTGACATGTCTCCAAGCGTGTGGCATGCCATCAGCGAATTGCCACCTAATCAGACTCAAGAAAAAATCAGGAAGTTATACTTGTCCTGCGCTGTTTAAATTCAGTAGTCCCAATGATGCTAGGAAATTTTAATTTTGATTTTTTTTGATTTACAGCTTGATTCCACACTGTATTTTTGGTACAAGCATGGAATTTTCAGCATGGATATCGGTAGCCCAAATTTCGCAGGCCGACCATAGATATCAGGTGTGCGTCGGCAGGTGCTCGAAACCCGGACCATATGCGTGGTCGGCGAGAGTCCTAACCACTGTGCCAACGACGCACAAATAAGTTAATTAGTTCATCTACACCTTATGGCAACGTTAAATTTGCTCATGACCTAACGCCATGTCAAAGATGTGGCCGCGCAAGTGTATCAGGTGTCGCAAAAACATACGTAACAGCAGAATGTCCTACAAAAGACTCTCTCGCCTTACATTTAAGTAAACCCAATGCTACAGACACGCATGGAAATGAAATAGTCTTAAATAATAAAGCTTTACCTAGTAAACTCAACAGTGAAGCAACTATGGTCATAGACTTAGATGCATCTTTAGAGTTATGCTCGCTAGACACATCACCATCAGCCGCTAATACCACTACCGATGTTACGCAAAAGGCTAAGCTCGAGCATGTAGCATTAAATATAACCTCCCCGAGTAGCACTCAGACTAGTGAGCATACAAAACGAAGTAAAATAACCCTGGCATCCAGAATACCTGTACTCAAACACATCACTGATAGGTTTCTCAGGAGCGAACCAAATAACATTAACTTAAGCAACTCCAATCATATCACTAACCCATGGAATCAGAATAAATCTCCATACCGCCACAAATATAATGTCAATGAAAAAGTGGTGATCCACCGATTCATCCAACCTCGAAGAAATAGACGTTGTTTGTCTGGGCCCCCTAAAAATAAGTCGAAGCCCGATGGGCAGGCATACACCTACCCCGACACAACTCTCCAATCTACGGCTAATATAGAGAAAAGTTTGATCCAGGGACCTCCACAACAAGGAACAAGTGGGTTAGGCTTGTTTTCTAAAAGTGGCCTTCTGACTCACCACATCCCCGAAAACCACCGCATACAGACCACCCAAGATCATCGATGGACTAATATTTGCGAAAATAACTTAAACGCACAAAATATTAGCCATAACTGCGATACACATAACTCTACTCCAGCATATTATCCACAAGGAATACTTTCTTCCCCTCATCCAATCTAAATTTTCTCAGCCAACACGAAATTTCAGCCTCAATATTGACGCAAATAGCACTTATGCTGTCAAGCCACTTATCACCGGATGGGAGGGCGATGCATTGGAACCACGGTATTATGAACACCTCACACCCGCTGGGGTAACAAACGATAGCACATCTCTCTGTGCTAATACTGGTGTAGGGCACGTTTCCAGCACTGCTAGTAAGTTGTCACCATCTGAGTTAGCACCCATCAAACAATCTGCTCTAGACGCTATAAACCTTGGAGAGAACTTTTGTAAAGATATGTGTGATTTCACCGTCACCCCTAACTCTCTCTCATTCTGTCTTATCAATGCTCGCTCCTTACTCAACTAAATGTTCGACTTCACGACACTATCCCTAATTTGCAACCCGTCTCTCATAATGATTACTGAGACATAGTGCACCCCTCAGATTTACGATAAAGATATTTCTATTGACAACTATTATGTATTCAGAGGCGAAAGAAACTATGGTAGAGGAGGAGGATGTGCCATGTATATCAGGTCTGATATTAAGGCAACACAGTGCTTCTACCCAGAGCTCATCACAGGTAACGATTCAGTGTGGGCTATTCTAAGACTGTCTCACTCCAATTCCTATCTTATAGGTTGCATCTATCATCCCCCGTGCTCAACTGTTGAAGGTTAGCACGTTCGATCACGCCACTTCACTACCTCACACGACTAAAATTATATGTGGGGACTTTAATATACCCGATTTAGTCTGACAAACACTTTCCTCACCAAAACGGTACAATGAATTTATCAACATAATAGAAACAAAAGAATGGCAACAACACGTACAGTATCCTACCAGGCTATCTAAGATTTTAGATCTAGTTTTCACTAATGGTATCGTCCCCACCACCCTTCGAGTAGGTAAAGGGTTTCCTGGCAGCGACCACAGAGTAGTATTTGGTACATCCAATATTTGCACTAGCATGATTTTGACAATAAGCGCCAACAAAGTATTACTCAGGGGTTACAGACATGCTCAGTGGGATGACCTGAAACCATACATACGCACCCTAGACTGGGAGCCATACTTTACATGCAACTCTGCTATAGAGACAAACAAATTACTCTATGAGAATCTAGGATTTGCAAATGACTTCATCGCTCCAGTAAGACCTGTAAAAACAAGGCCCAAACAGCCCGACTTCATCCCCGTAAAGATTCGATACCGACTGCGTAAGCATGCTAGGCAATTCTACAGATGTAATGACTTTTCATCACTCATTACACTCAAGCAAACTTATGATTCATACAAATCTAATCAGTTATCTGAGTCCATCAAACTAGAACGCATCCTCCGCTCACGACCTGATAATACAAAGGGATTAGTTAAACTAATTAAGTCACGAATCAACAACAGAATAAGTATCCCTAACTTATTACTAGATGGAGAAAACTACACGAAGACCCGCAGGAGATATGTGAGTTGTTCAGCTCCCACTTTTCTAGCTAATATACTAACGAAGAAACAGTAGATAGCCTTGAAGTTCCGACAATACCAGATCACTTTTTGGGTAATATAACATTCACCCAACAAAGATTCCCTCCGCTACAGCATCCCTTTGGACATCATATAACGCTGCGCCTGATGGGATTCCATCTATCTTGTTGAAAAGAGGTGGTGAGGACATACCCGTTATCCTACTAAAGTTTTTCAATCTGTCCTTAAATAATGGCAGTTACCCAGAGTGCTGGAAGCTGTCGTTTATAATCCCTAGGCACAAACTAGGACCAACATCTAATACCGAAAACTGCCGACCGATCAATATCACGTCAGTAGTCTCCAGGGTTATGGAAAAGGTTATGGGGCAAGATATTGCTCCATACCTCCACCTTCACAAAGTGTTTACTTTAGCACAACACGGCTTCCTAAAACATCGATCATGCTGCACCTGTCTACTTGACTACTTCGATGATGTTACCGCTAAGCGTAATCACGGTTTGCATGTCGCATCTCTCTTCTTTGACTTCAAGAAAGCCTTTGATAAAGTCCCACACAAGAGATTAATCCTTAAGCTAAAGTCGTACGGCTTCCAAGGCCCCTTGTTATCCTGGCTCATTTCTATCTTGGAAGATCGTTCCCAAGTTATGAAATTTGCAAATAATTACTCGTCACCCATACCTATACGAAGTGGAGTGATTCAGGGTAGTGTATTAGGTCCACTGCTTTTCGTAATCTACATTAACGACATCTGCAGTGTAATCAAGCATACCTCCTTGCTGACGACTTAAAGATTGTATACAGCTTCCTCCATTCTACACTGAACGGGGGATTCACGCATATTCAAGATGACCTGGATAGGTTACATAACTGGAGCAATGACTGGCAAATGTCATTCAATTCTGATAAATGTGGTGTCCTATATTTCAGTAACTCCCATCCGAATTTCAGGTTACACCTGGGTAACTCTTTTCTCCAAAACCTCTGCCAATGCAGTCGAAGATTGAACGATCAATTCACGGTTGTTTGCTCAAAATCAACTTCCCCAATTTTTGCGGAGGCATCAATACGACAGTCATCGTCTTATCGGTCGCTGTTCAGAAAGAAGAGTGAAACATCGTCAGAAGTAATATTATGATTTATTTTTGTAATATTTTTTCACAGACCTTAGTTCGCTTATTCTTTTTATATGTTGGTGTAACAATAAAGAAATATCAAGCGGCCAATCGGTGTTTTGGTTTTTGCGTCCGTTATAACTAAGCGTCTCTGAAATCTTCAAGGAACAGAGTGGGCCCGAGCGTAGCGAGAGCTGGGCATTAACGGTTTATGAGACGTGATTGACAGTTTCTGACGATAGAAACAGATCTGGCGGATTGAAACAGTTGGTGAAAGCTTGGATAGTCGCCGTTCATCTCTCCTGGTGCCGGTCAAGTCCTCTTTGAACAAGCAATATCTGGAACTTTCTTGGAATTGGGTCAAGTTCAACAATGCCTGGGTCAAAGAAGGGACAGAGTGTCTTGGATGCAAACAAGAAAGTAAGTCATGGTGACTTGTCTGTTAATTGTAACGATGTGTCTGATGTTAAGCATGACATGGTTGATGTTATTGTTTCGCCGTTCAGGGATAATAGGAACATCAAACTCCCTAAATTTGAACCACGGTGTTTTGATGGAAACCCAGCTGATTATTTACAATTTGTAAAGGAGTTTGAGATCATGTTGAGTGGTTTTTTATTCAATGATGAATTGAAGTTAATGTATTTGATGAGATATTGCACTGGAGATGCTGCAAGAGCTATACAGTGTTGTAAGTTTATGAAGCCAAAAGAGGGCTACCACGAGGCTATGAGCATATTACGTCAAAGGTTTGGAAGACCTTCAATGATTGTAAGGAACGTATACGAATTCACGATCAATTCACGGTTGTTTGCTCAAAATCAACTTCCCCAATTTTCGCGGAGGCATCAATACGACAGTCATCGTCTCATCGGTCGCTGTTCAGAAAGAAGAGTGAAACATCGTCAGAAGTAATATTATGATTTATTATTGTAATATTTGTTCACAGACCTTAGTTCGCTTATTCTTTTTATATGTTGGTGTAACAATAAAGAAATATCAAGCGGCCAATCGGTGTTTTGGTTTTTGCGTCCGTTATAACTAAGCGTGTAGTGCACATTGTACCTTTGAACTTTTGTTTAAACTGACTCATCCACGGTGATCCACGTTTTTACCTTTTGAGTTGTGAGTCTTCCGTACGTTCATTGGTTCGCTCTCTTGTTGTGCTCTCTTTCTGCACACTCTCCGAGCCTACCTCCAGCAACGTCTGCAGATAAGTTGTACAGTCACTTTATTTATTAAATCTGTTATTCATTTACGTTAAATACAACTCATACTAAGAATTCTTTCCATTGTTAGCTTTTAAACTTTGATTGAGTTAATCAGTACTTACACGTTAGGTAGAGTACTGGTAAAGTCATAAGACGGTGAAGTTTTTAGTAAGTGTGGTGATATCGAAGACTATCTTAAGTCTAACCTCAACACTTACAAGTGGTGAGCCCGTTTTCACCGTTTTCCGCCAGAGTAGCTTAACGTGTTAACAATTCTTTTTACGTACCGTTTATTTTGTTATTTTTTTTCTTTTTCACGCACGGTTATAAAGATTTGATTTGTTTTCTTTGTACTTATATTGTTTTTTTTATCACCTTGTTAATATTGTGTCCTGTGTGCAAGATGGCTGATGGGGGGTCATCAAGCTTTGACGTGGTGGCCCATATTGCCAAGCTATACGAGGAGATCTGTAGTATCCGACAGGAGATGAACTCCAGGAGTCGTGGACGCAGTCCCTCAAGTTCGCGCAGTAGTAGACCCTTGCCACGTGCTAGCAGCAAGCGCCGACAGTCCCGAAGTAACCAGCCTGGAGTGTGCTGGTATCATCGACGTTACGGAGCAAAAGCCCAAAAGTGCACTCGCCCGTGCACCTTCGATGTTCAACAATCGGGAAACTAGCAAGCCAGCACGTACTGGCGACTAACGTCGCTGGCGAACCACTCTCATGTCGCCTCTTCTATGTTACCGACCGTAACACTGGGATACGCTTCCTAATTGATACCGGAGCAGAGGTCAGTGTAATCCCACCCACAGTAGAGGAGCGCAGGCGGCCAATGTCTCTTCAACTACGAGCCGCAAACGGTTCGCCAATTGCTACGTTCGGCAGGCGCTTTATAGATCTTAACATCGGTTTGCGTCGTTCACTTCGTTGGGTCTTCCTGGTGGCAGACGTTACCACAGGTATAATTGGCATGGATCTATTGCAGCACTACCAATTACTGGTAGATACAGGTAATCATAAGTTAAGAGATCCTGTCACAAACCTCTCCGTCAGCGGTATCGTCACACAAGGCCCAGCCCTCAGCCCTGTATATGCCACACCCACTAGCACTGGTCCTTATTCGCATATACTGCAGTCTTTTTCAGATTTGTTCAAACCTAGCAGCGGCCTGCCATGTGCGACTTCCAACGTCAAACACCATATTGTCACTACTGGCCCGCCAGTTTTCGCAAAGCCGAGGCGACTATCCCCAGAAAAACTAAAGGTTGTCAAAGCGGAGTTTGAGCATATGCTAGAAATGGGGATTATTAGGCCATCCAGCAGCCCGTGGTCCTCACCGTTGCACCTGGTACCTAAGAATAACGGTTTAGATTGGCGTCCTTGTGGCGACTACCGCAGACTAAACGCACAAACTGTTCCCGATCGCTACCCTGTCCCTCACATACACGATTTAACCGCCTCACTCAAGGGAGCTCGAGTATTCAGCAAACTGGACCTTACACGGGCTTACTACCAGATTCCCGTCGACCCCGAGGATATACCTAAGACTGCTGTGATTACACCGTTTGGCCTGTTCGAGTTTCTTCGAATGCCTTTTGGCTTACGGAACGCTGCCCAAACCTTCCAGCGTTTTATACATGACGTTTTGCGCGGGCTTGATTTCGCCTTCGCCTATCTGG
Organism: Trichobilharzia regenti; assembly: GCA_944472135.2. NCBI lineage: Eukaryota > Metazoa > Platyhelminthes > Trematoda > Strigeidida > Schistosomatidae > Trichobilharzia > Trichobilharzia regenti. Next base: position 38,647,891 of record OX235270.1, read on the forward strand.
ACGATATCTTGGTAGCTAGTCCAGATGAAGCCACTCATCAACTTCATTTGCAGACAGTTTTCCAAAGACTTGTGACACACTCCCTCACACTCAACTTGCCGAAGTGTCAGATTGGAGTCACTTCCCTGAAATTTTTGGGACATAGGATAGACAAAGATGGAATTTATCCGTTACCTGACCGGGTAGAAGCTATTCAAAACTTCCCTCTACCCACTTCTCCCAAGGCACTACGCACTTTTCTCGGGATGGTTAGTTACTACCGTCGCTTTATCCCACAGTGTGCTCATATCGTGACCCCCTTGACTGACATGCTTAAAGGGAAATGCAAGTCTTTGGTGTTCACTAAGGAAGCCTCGACAGCTTTTGCAGCTATCAAGAAAGCTATTGCTGACGCCACAATGTTGGTCCATCTAGATGTTCAACTTCCAATCAGCATCTCCGTAGATGCCTCTAATACTGCGATCGGAGCCGTCCTTCAACAGCGTATGGCTAATGTATGGCTACCGATTGCTTTCTTTTCACGTAAACTTACCGCATGCGAATCTCGATACAGCACATTCGGTAGGGAACTTCTCGCTGTCTACGCTGCTGTCAAGCATTTTCGTCACTTCGTGGAAGGCCGGCAATTTACGGTATTTACCGACCATAAGCCATTGACGTACGCCCTCCACACTACTTCAGACCGGTATTCACCGCGAGAATCACGCCATTTAGACTATATTTCCCAGTTCACTTCTGATATCCAGCACGTTTCTGGATCGGATAACGCGGTAGCAGACGCTTTGTCTCGCGTATGTGCTACGTCCGTACCACCAACCATCGATCTTCATAAAATGGCCGAACTCCAACTGAACGATTTGAACTTAGAACACCTGTCAAATAAAACCTCACTGAAGATAGAACGCGTCCCCTTGCTAAACAGTGAGGCAACTATACTTTGCGATATGTCAACTGGTACTCCTCGACCGATTGTTCCCACGTCTTTACGCCGAACTGTGTTTGAGTCACTCCACAACCTCTCCCATCCTGGCATACGAGCAACGGACAAGTTGATTTCTGCGAGATTTGCGTGGCCCGGTATGAACCGTGATGTGCGTCAATGGACACGTGCTTGTGTGCAATGCCAACGTGCTAAAGTCACCAAGCATAACATCACGCCGTTGGGGACGTTTGCGACCCCAGACGCTCGGTTCCATCATATCCACCTGGATATAGTAGGGCCTCTGCCCCCGTCTAACGGCTGCTCGTATTTACTCACATGTGTGGATCGTTTCACACGTTGGCCGGAAGCCATTCCGATACCAGATGTAACGGCTCAAACCGTCTGTCGTGCCTTCATGGATGGCTGGGTTGCCCATTTTGGATGTCCCGCAACTGTCACTACCGACCGCGGACAACAATTCGAATCCACAAGCTTCAAAGAATTGTTAGAGATGCTGGGATGCAAACGCATTCGCACAACCGCGTATCATCCCGCGGCAAATGGCCTAGTAGAACGTTTCCACCGTCAACTCAAAGCTGCGTTGATGGCAGTGGACAACAGTAAGTGGACAGATTCGCTACCACTGGTCCTGCTTAGCATCCGGGCTACGCTTAAGGGGGATCTGCAGTGCTCGCCAGCTGAATTGGTGTACGGTACCACCATGCGTTTACCAGGCGAGCTAATCGCTCCCGAAACTTTCGAGCCAAATTTCCCGGATACCACCCGTTACGCTCAGCAACTTAAAAGTTTTATGCAGCGACTCCGACCAGTTTCCACACGCACTCAGAACCGAAAGGTTCAGGTTGATCGGCGACTTGATGACTGTACACACGTTTTCGTGCGTCACGACGCCATACGAAAGCCATTACAACCACCGTATGACGGGCCTTTTAAGGTCCTTAGTCGTAAAGATAAATTTTTCGTTATTGACCGATGCGGCCGCCCAGACACTGTCAGCATAGACAGACTTAAAGCGGCATACACTGAAGAACCTTCACCCTCCCCATCGGCTCAATCAAATAGCCCCACTGAACCTAGTCCTTGTCCAGACTCAACTACCTCACCTCCAGTGGTGAATGATGATTCTCCTACCGTCACCAGTAAGACCCTTGTCAATCACGTCTCATAAACCGTTAATGCCCAGCTCTCGCTACGCTCGGGCCCACGCTGTTCTTCGAAGATTTCAGAAACGCTTAGTTATAACGGACGCAAAAACCAAAACACCGATTGGCCGCTTGATATTTCTTTATTGTTACACCAACATATAAAAGGAATAAGCGAACTAAGGTCTGAAAACAAATATTACAATAATAAATCATAATATTACTTCTGACGATGTTTCACTCTTCTTTCTGAACAGCGACCGATGAGACGATGACTGTCGTATTGATGCCTCCGCGAAAATTGGGGAAGTTGATTTTGAGCAAACAACCGTGAATTGATCGTTCAATCTTCAACTACATTGACACTCCCCGGCAAAAAAGGGATCCAACCCTTTTTTCCTTCACGACCAATACACGTCGACTTGGATGCCATTGCGAGAACCTGGGTCACACGGACAGAGCTGAAATGGAAAACAAACAGAAAAGCCAACACACCACAAGCATACCCACAGCACAATCTCACACATCGCTGACGACCTGCGCCTCCAGACAGAGACCTCCTCTTGACATCTTGCAACAAAATCGCCACTTGCTAGAAGGACTCTTGCAGAATGCAAAGTGACCATAGCACCAACTCACGATACTCTACGCACATCCTCTTATCTACTCATTACCAATTACCACTGAAATCGCTTGTCACTCATTCTGCCTCAGTTCTAGTAACGGTGACGCATGCGAGCCTCAGACGTTTACACTCTTTCTCCCCGGCGTGTCGGACCTCAGCTAACAATTATCTCCGTGTGCATTTCATTCTCAGCAATAGCCTAGCCTCGCCGGCGTATACGACCCCTCTGCTGTCCTTAACATCAATCAATTTATTCATGGATGTAGAAGACAAGAAACAACTTCAGAAGTAATCACGACGAAAATTTTAACAAAATTATGCAATAACAACAAGGTACGAAAACAACAAGTAAACACAATGAATCCAAAATACACCAATTGCTATGACACACCACACGTATATACAAATAGTACAAACAACCTCGCCGATCATGTCTTGGTGGAATTCCTTTGAAGAATCGCAGGACTTACACCAGTACGCCTACAACCCTTCTCAGGTTGACGATTGTAAGTTGTGGAATGTCCGGACACAAACAAGATTAACCAACAATTACATCAATTGGAACTCACACAATTATTTAACACAAACATATGTACAATCAACACATCAAATGTTGTGTATTCTGGCACGGCAAACTACCCTTGAAGAACTGTAGGACTTACAGCAGTACGCCTACATTCCTTCTCAGGTTGATGATCCTAGTGGAAGTCGTCCGGACACAGACAGAATTACCAACAGCTAGATGACAGATGATATCAATTCAGTATATGCAATACGAACATATGTACAAAATCACACACCAAGCACATTGGACTGCTCATTGATGCGCTACCCTTTGAAGAATTGTAGGACTTACGGCAGTACGCCTACAACCCTTCTCAGGTTGACGCTCTAGGTTGGAAGATCGTCGCAGAGTTCATTTGCTAACTTCCTTCTATCAGCTATATCCTCAAATCTGAACGGCAACACGCCCATGTCATTGTATCGTAGAATATAGATGATGAACAAACACACGACATATCTCATCAACCAAGTATAGAAACAGAGTAATTTACACCAAAGATAATAACATTCAAATAGTAACTTGAAACTAGAAATGCCTTTATTCGTGCAAGTCAATTTAACAATAACTCTCTCCTTTACACTTGGCTTATCCACACTAAACTGACCATTGATATTCGTCCTTTCAAACGAACTGATACTACCATAGTCATTGCACAAGATACTTGAGTTGATGGGTGTCTGTTTCATTGTGGATGACAGCACCAACGATGACTGAGTGACACAAGGTGATGAACTTAGTGGTGGATCAGAAGCTGTTCTTTTTCGGCTTTCAGAAGTTTGTCTACCTGTAAGACCACCACCACTGCTGTCTTTTACTATCAGCTCAGGTTTAGCACTAGCATCTGATGATAGGTGGGCTACATGCTGATCAATTACACTGACGGTCTCACAAGTACGCATGCCTTCTGCAACTGCATCTGCGTTCAATTCTACTTCACGTTGTAGTTGTACAGAACCTTTATTTAACTTAGCAGTAGTAGGCATATCCCTCATCTCATCATGATCAACCAAAGACAACTGTGAAGTATCATGATCATTATCACGAATATTCACTTTACCGTCAACTTCATCATTTTCAAACTCTTTAATAACAGAAGTAGACAATTTTGGTTCCTCCTCACAAATCATTAAAGGTTTTATATCTTCACTCTGACTAGTAATACTTTGTAAACTTTTGGAGTCAGAACTGCACTCTGAAGCAGTAACTCTATTCTGTGACACTCTATTCAACAATGGCTTACCAGTTGCAACTACAGACTTCTTGACCGGACCGTTATCGTCACACAATTCGGAGTCAGACCTGGAGTTTACATTTAGCTTATCACTGAACTTGCTCACCGGTTCACAGTTCACTTCTGTATGCACCTCTTGCACACGTGTAAAACAAAACCGTGTTTGTCTTGCATCTTGCAACTTATCTGTTGAGGATGTACTACGAAACCTGTTGCACTCACTAAGTTTATATGCATTACTAGACATCATGGAGCTTTCTCGATAACCACCTCTCTGAGGCCTACTCGTCATCAATGATTGCGTTTTACCCTCAGACTGCTCTATTCTAGGGGTGAGATCTAATAGACTGGCAAACTTGCTCATAGATTGATTGACACTAGTATTTACCAGTTTCAGGATATCATCAAACTTTGGCTCGATACCCTCATCCTCCATACGGGAGCTTATCTTCACCCACTTCCTTTGCAGTCGAGTAGGTAGACGTCTTGCTATTACTTCTAGTATAAAACTCGAGTTGAGGTCACTCATTCGATTCATCGAAATCATTGCATTCTTGTAAATTAGCAAATTATCTAAAAACTCAGTGAGTGCCTGGGAGTCATCCTGTAATTGACCACCATTACCCTTAACAGCCTCGAATAATTTCCCTGCAATCATCGAAGGTCTTCCAAACCTTTGACGTAATATGCTCATAGCCTCGTGGTAGCCCTCTTTTGGCTTCATAAACTTACAGCACTGTATAGCTCTTGCAGCATCTCCAGTGCAATATCTCATCAAATACATTAACTTCAATTCATCATTGAATAAAAAACCACTCAACATGATCTCAAACTCCTTTACAAATTGTAAATAATCAGCTGGGTTTCCATCAAAACACCGTGGTTCAAATTTAGGGAGTTTGATGTTCCTATTATCCCTGAACGGCGAAACAATAACATCAACCATGTCATGCTTAACATCAGACACATCGTTACAATTAACAGACAAGTCACCATGACTTACTTTCCTGTTTGCATCCAAGACACTCTGTCCCTTCTTTGACCCAGGCATTGTTGAACTTGACCCAATTCCAAAAAGTTCCAGATATTGCTTGTTCAAAGAGGACTTGACCGGCACCAGGAGAGATGAACGGCGACTATCCAAGCTTTCACCAACTGTTTCAATCCGCCAGATCTGTTTCTATCGTCAGAAACTGTCAATCACGTCTCATAAACCGTTAATGCCCAGCTCTCGCTACGCTCGGGCCCACTCTGTTCCTTGAAGATTTCAGAGACGCTTAGTTATAACGGACGCAAAAACCAAAACACCGATTGGCCGCTTGATATTTCTTTATTGTTACACCAACATATAAAAAGAATAAGCGAACTAAGGTCTGTGAAAAAATATTACAAAAATAAATCATAATATTACTTCTGACGATGTTTCACTCTTCTTTCTGAACAGCGACCGATAAGACGATGACTGTCGTATTGATGCCTCCGCGAAAATTGGGGAAGTTGATTTTGAGCAAACAACCGTGAATTGATCGTTCAATCTTCAACTACATTGACAACTTGTTTCTAAATGCCGAAGACTCACAGGCTTGTTACATCAAAAAGTGTACACAAATGAGGCCAAAGTCCTTTTATACAAAGTCATGGTTCGTCCAGTACTTGAATACTGCACAGTTGTCTTCGGTTTCATGCATGGGTATGACAGGGTTCGTATTGACAATTTTCAGCGAAGTTTTACTCGACGCCTATTGTGCAAACATGAAGGACTGACTTACGCTGATAGGTGCAAAATATATGGACTTCAATCACTTTGGTTAAGGCGCCTGAAACTCAACCTTACATTCCTCTTTCACCTTTTACACGGCTAAATCAAAAGCAGTAATCCAATAGCTTTCAAAAATTTACCCATGTGTACTCTTAGGAATCATGAAAATACTCTATCCATAAACCAGTACCGGACAAAACTGTGATAACGTTTCTTTAAGATACAGTACAGTGGATTATGGAACGAACTTCCACTTACTGTACGTAGTTGCCGATCTCCTACTGAATTCCAGCGTCTCCTTAACGAGTTCCTGTCAACAAAAGAGCTTCGGTCTACTTATTCATACTTTATTCATAGGGGCTGCTCAACTAGCTTTAGTACTACAGACCCCAGTGCAATACCCCCAATTTGAGGAAACTCATTTGCCCCGGCAACCGTACCGCATATATAACGTGATAAAACCAACCCAATCTTTCCCACATGCCTTTACCTAAGGTTCGGTTATTCAGCTTATTAGAGATCCTATCGATATTTCTTCAATCGGGCTTATAAACTCATAAGACCATCTATAATTTTCCTGGACGTATAATCCCAAATTAGTTGTGACAGCTCTTCCATAATGTAAGCAAACTGGTACTTTGTAATGTCTAAAACATGCCATATGAAAATTGGCCAGGAAAACCTAGCAATAACAAACTCAACCAACCAACCATTTTCCCCAAGTTCATTCAACCTACCCTTATCCCTAATCTCACCACTATTCACTACACTCTACTCGGTAGAATATGAATTAATTTGCTCCAGTACTCAAAACTCTTCTACCTTTTATTTTTTAAAAAGACGTTTTAACTACTAACTGCACAGTAGCCGTTTAACTAACCCACTGGTTTTCTCTTCACTGTAATCTTCAATAAGTTTGTCAGTATAATTATTATCGAAAACCATTACATTAGCAACCTTATTTTTTAATATTTTACAAATATACTTATATTATTTGCATAGTACACTGCACTATTTTTGAGTTAAACTGACTATCTTCAGTCAACAGTTACCTATTCTCGTATAATTTTCTAAAATTCATAATGTTAATGAGCTATGTAGTATTTTTTCCAATGTATAGTTGATGAGTCACTTTGCAATGTTTAACGCACAGCATATAAAATCGGTCGCCAAAATTTAGCATAACAAGTTCTGATGACCAGTTGGTTTTCTCAGGACCACTTTACATTACTTTGTCACTAATTGTTCCACTACTTAAAATGATTAAAATATTTATGCAGCAAATGTTCTCCTGCTTTACCACGCTTGTTTCCCTTATAGCACTCAAATATTGAGGCTAGTGTATTCTTCGATAATACGAATTAATAAGTAATGAATTAATAATATCGATTATACTCTTATCATATATAGATCGATTTACTTTACGGCTCCCTATAGACTAACTACCTTTCTTCAGTATACACACACTGCTGTATTGTTTACCAAATGCTAAAATTTTGTTGGTTCTGTGTTAATATCTTTTACTATATGTTTAGACATGTTACTTTGCATTGTCAAATGTTTACTATATTTAAGACTGTCATGATAATTTAGTACACTAAGTCCTGCTAACCGACATTACCTTCAGTTCTTACTACCTACATTGAATCCTAACTATAGTGTTCTGCTGAATCTTGCTCCACTATTCACGAAACCTATTCTTTTTACTATTTAAGGTTTTAAACTTCTTATAAAGTAATCTGTTCATTAGGACGCATGCATACATATGTGTTCATAAAGATGTACGTGGAGACCTATTGGAAGCACTCAGTAAGAAAGCTAGGGAGATGGAATATGAGGTACGAACATGTCTGGCACCAAGCAATATCTTTGCGGTAACCATAATAATCATAGTCTCAGAGCCTAACATCAAAAATGGAGGGAGGGAGGTGCTAGCTGATCAGTAGATATGGCACCTGAGTTCATGGACGTCCCTTCCATTGTGGATGACAACACCGACGACGATTGATTGATACCAGTTGACGAACTTAGCGGTGCATCAGAAGCTAATGTTGTTCGACCTTTAGAAGGTTGTCTAACTACTAGATTACCGCCACTGCTATCTCTTACGACTAGCCCCAGTTTAGCTTTAGCGTCTGATGATAGGTGGGCTACACGCTGATCATTTACACTGACAGTCTCACGAGTATCCATACCTTCTGCCATCGTATCCGCCTTTAAAGTTATACAGCACCTTAGTTCATCTCAGTAGAAGTAGGCATTCCGCTCATCTCGTCATGATCAACCATAGACAAAAGTGCACTATCATGATCATTATCACAAATATCCACTTTACCTCCATTTGTATGATCAACTTCATCATTTTCAAACTCTTTAATAACATCAGAAGACAATTTGGATTCCTCCTCACAAATCCTTAAAGGTTTTATACCTTCACTCTGACTAGTAATACCTGGTAAACTTGTGGAGTCAGAAGTGCACTCGGAAACTGTAACTCTCTTCTCCTGCACAAACTGGGGTGTTGTCTGTGACACTCTATTCAACAATGGCTTACCAGTTGCAACTACAGGCTTCTTCACCGCACTACTATCTTCAGACAATTCGGAGTCAGAACTTGGTGGCTCTGACTTCGCATTTAGCTTACTATTAAACTTGCTCACTGATTCATGGTTCGCTTTTGTATGCACTTCTTGCAAACGTGTAAAACACAACCGTCTTTGTCTCGCAACTTGTAACATATCTATTGGGGACGTCCCACGGAAGCTGTTACACTCACTAAGTTTATATGGATTACTAGACACCATAGAGTTTTCTCGATATCCGCTTCTCTGATACCCTTTCGTGATTAATAATTGCGTCTTGCTCCCAGACTTCTCTATTCTAGGGGTGGGATGCGATATACTGGCAAACTTGCTCATAGCTTGATTGACACATTCTTTTATCAGTTTCAGGATATCATCAAACTTTGGCTCGATACCTTCATCTTCCATACGAGAGCTCATCTTCACCCACTTCCTTTGCAGTCGAGTAGGTAGGCGTCTCGCTATTATCTCTAGGACTGAACTTGAGTTCAGATCACTCATGCAATTCATCGAAATCAACGTATTCTTGTAAGTCACCAGATCATCCAGATGCTCATTGAGTGCCTTGGAGTCATCTCGTAATTGACCACCATTACCCTTAACAGCCTCGAATACGTTCCTTACAATCATCGAGGGTCTTCCGAATCTTTGACGCAGTATAGTCATGGAGCCAGAGTACTTTGACAAACGTATGTCCACTATGGGTTAGAAAATCACATTGTAATACATGGTTTGGGAAGAAATCTTCTTGGCTAGCGCCTTGTTTTGTCTTTGGCTAACTCTTTGTTTTTGTCTTCATAGTTTATAAATATTATCGTCTATTAAATAATTAAACATCCACACTTCTTATTCTTACTTCCCTAGTACGGTCGGCACAGCGTGCGTTCTGCCCGCTATGTTAGGCTGTCCCAAGCCATTTACGTAAAAATAGTTTTAGTTAGAACAGGCACGAAGGACATTTGTAGTTGAGGTCAGTACCTTGCCTCACGGAAACCATGTATAATAAAACTCATGCTTCAACCAGTTTGGGTGGATCAGGCTGAGAAGGAAGCATGTCTTGAATAAAAATCCCGACAGCGCCATAAAACATCCGCGAACGGTGTTTCTAGTTAGTGCGAACAAGACAAAGGGCCTGAAGTCGTCGCGTAAAACATTATTATAATACTCTAAGACAAACGAAAATGTCGCACCTCATTTGTGATGCTTTCAGCTAATTCAAAACTGCAGGTATTTCATGACGACACGCTAACACATAATTACCACAAGTCACGTGAAAAAGAGCTTCTACACCATGGTATTCAACTACAGCTTTTATTCCTTTACGTCCCAGTGGAACATAGGGCTTCAAGATGGGGCTTTAGAGGTCTCGGCAGCAGTGGTGTATACTTTTACAGGGTAGGGCTGCTAGCCTCATACCTAACCTTCCCTCCTAACCAGTTTTACTACTGGTCTGGCGAGGTGAAGAAGTGTATAGGCCGGGGATCTAACCCCGAACAATCTAACGTTGTGCCACCGATGCAACGACTACCTCTTATTTACCTCATATCTTAAATCAAACAGGCGCAGCACAATCGGCGTCTGGAAGGAAAAAGTCATCTAACTTAGACCTCTTATACTTGACAAAATAGTTTACAAAATTTGAGGGGTGTACAAGCCTAGTAATTTCCTCCACCGGTACAAGAAAATACTTTATCCTTTGGATGGATATCCGGCTGGTTCATGAAGCTGAATCTGATCCTTTTTGCCTACAGTGGAAAGTAGCTTCTTTCAGATCCGCAAACATACGTTTAACAAAGGCGTTGGAGAGTTCTGTTGAATCTCTAAGGAAATTCCTGGACACGGAATGACCTATAAACGAATTTCACCACAGAATAAAGATTCCAGTGATTTCAAGTGAAATGACATATGCCGAAACAATAATGAGACCTGTCTAATCACTTTGATTGACTAATCATACACTGTCAAATTTCAGATCCCTCAAAAATTTTCTTGTCTCCAAAAGTAGCTTAAGGACGAGTTTATTCATTTCGATTCTTTTATCTACATCTCGCTCGAAGTTGAGAAGCCAACTGTAGTATATTTCCGGGATAAATCATGAAATAATTGCCGCGCCTAATGAATATCAGACTCAGCCTACTGGCTGGTCAGCACCAAGCAAAATTTAGGATGGGCTTAGATGACTTTTATGGACTTATCAAAATGTGTCACATCCTTTATATTTTGATCTATACAACGGGAGCAGCCTTTGATGGTTTCAGAATGGGAATGAAAATGATGTGATGGTGTGCCGACAGACAACGAACAAATAGTGTACAAGTGTATCCCATAAAGACTGACATGATTTGTAGCTTGGACAATGAAGGGAATTTCCGAAAATAAAAAAATACCAGTGGCTGTTGGAAGGAGACTTGCCCAGGGGAGAGTTCTATGGCCCTTTGTTAAGGTCATTACTTATTTGCCATTGTTCAAAGAAAACATGTAAAACCATGCAAGTTTATGTGTGGTTTACTAGAATTAGCATGATAGAATATAAAATGCTTCATCAAATTCTGTCACTAAAGGATGAGGCCTAAAGTTTACCCGCTAGTGAAACGTATTGGAAAGTAAGTGCGGTAATTCTCAGTTTACAACCTTTTACTTGTGTGTCCCTACTCTAGGTTCTTTCCCGTTCATGTCACACATTGGCGATTGCCAGCTCATCATCTCTACTGCTTGTAGAACAATATTCATGCAGACAGATTAGCTCCATAAACCGGTTCCAAAGAATTAACGTAGTGGTTTAGACCCTGTATCTTAAAATCAAGGCTAGTGAAAGCACAGTATTACAACTAAATTCGCACATTACTCACCTAAGTTTATGGATCAAGCAGCACTGTTTGATATAATAGTTATTGGGGTTTCTCATTGTTCACGCCTTAAAAACGACAATGAATTTTAATGCAACAGTAGCAATCAGCTACCACTGAATCAGGGGTGACAGGATCAGGATTAGCATAAGGATACCCTCAAATAACAACACTATTTTCTCAGCCTTGCATCACATATCGTTGCAGAATGACAACATAGATACTGAATAGATTTTCGTTCAATGGTAATTTGTTAGAATCATTGATTGTTTATTAGGTATCTGTGCCTCCAAAAAGTGAGGCTACTCAAAAATGGATCTTGGATCATTTTCGGTTTATATTATTCTGTGACAAATGACTCAGTCTATTTTTATACAAGGTAGTCTTATATATTATTTTTTCAATTTGTATGTAGTTGGTCAATGTGGTAACCAAATTGGACATCGTTTTTGGGATTTGGCTTTAAGAGAACATTCAAGTGTAAACGAAGTAGGTGATGTGTATATTCAACTCGGTGTAATATCTCTTGTCCTCTGGATAGTGCAAGCCAGTCAGTTTGTTTTCTCCCTCTGTGTGCTAGTGAAAATAACTCTCGGTGTTCAGTATATTATGTATTAAAACCAAAAGTGGACATCATGATAGTGCAAACTGTACAGGAAGCATTATACATTGCAAATGAACGTTGTCAGCCTAGGGAGTTTCCTTTATTAATGCATTCATTAGTGATACTTGCACTTACCCATTTCATTACACTTTATTGATTCACCTTAGCACTTTTACTTTTCTAAAAACAGCTTTCAATCCGTTGTAAACGTTGTACTTACCTCAATATTGGTTGGTTGTCGTATGCCTACAACCACGGGATGAAAACGAAACGAAGTCGATTTTCCCGCTCAACCTCGAGGACAATTGTACAATTCAATAACTATACAGCCTAGTTCAGACAATATGTATTTATATATATATCAAATATTTAACTGTTGAATCATTATTAACTTGTAGACAATCTACGATTTGATATTATATCATACTTGATCGTGCCTGTAAAAATGGCATGCATTTTCATGTAAATTTATATGTTTATATGAGAATATACATTATTATTATATTATCCGTGCCCAGTTTCGTTGTTTGCTTGCCTTGGACCATATGTATAGTGGGAGATTCCAATTCTCAACATTTGTTTTTCATTTATCGGAATGTTCTAGGCATTTGTTTGACTTTTGTGCAGTAGACAATCAGGGCCATCAGGTTTCCCTATGGTAAGAGATTATCGTCTTACAACTAAGGTTTTGGCCAGCCTTAGTAGTAGTAGAAACTTATTTATTGAGCTCAGGACAGCTTTCAGCGGTGGCGGTTTCCACCGAGTTAATATATCTTCGTAAAGCTTACACGGCATGGTCGGCAAATAACCGACTATGCATCTCATTCTGAAGGCATCCAGTTAGCGCCCATCTACGAAATCTTTATTTCTTCGTTGGGTATCATATCAAACTAGTGAGTTAAATGTGATTGGTTAGTGCCTTTATGGTGTAATCACCAGGATTCCGAATACGATATTATGATACATTAAACTTTTTACGACCCAATACGCGTTAACACTGTAAACGGCTAGGGACAAACAGTGTATAATGAAGCTCAAGTGAAAACTTGGAAAGATGTATTGTTAACAAAAACGAAATGCAAAAAACTCGATGCGAAAGCGAAATGTGCACAGACATGCAAAACATGCGTAACAAACGAAAAGCGATGTTCAATAATACAATGGCAAGTATTTCACAAACATATGTAAACTTAGTTTCTTTAGGCGTATAACACACGTATATGAATCAGTTATAAAAGCTTAATATAGGGGCACTGCACTTTCATACATCCATCGCTCCACTTTTGGATCACATTTGTTAGTCAGCTGATATTTGCGTGCCCTACTTGTCCAATTTATCTTTCACTGGCATGACAGGAGTGAAATTAACACAAGGAACTCTGACTGACAAGTAAAGGTGCATATTAATTTACCGTTGTCAGATGAACTCTGACAGATTGTATCCATTTACCAGGCAGTGATACTTTCTTCAGTTCACCTTCTATTATTCTGTGGTGAACTATGGCAACTTTTGGTGGCACAGTTATCAGTAAACCTTTAAGGTTTATTGCGCATACCCGCCTAGTCGTAGTCGTAGTACGAACCCGTTCGCTTCTGTCATGGTAGCAGTTTCTGTGCTGTTGTCAGAAAGTACTATCGCTTACTGAGAATACGTGTTTGCAGGCACTCAATTCATTCTTCAGAGTTTTACTCTACCCCTATTCTTGCTTTGCTACCAATGGCTAGAAACTTGCCACAACATTCTCGGTGAAAGATGGAGTGTTGTTTCTCGTGAAGCATACTGAGGGAGTCAATGAGTAGCCAAAATGGTGAGGCATGATTTAGAGACACATGCCACTACACACAGGCCGGCTATCAGGCCTGTTTCATAAATACACCTCTAGTCAACTTAAGACCGGCATTCTTTCCACAAGATATGTGCCTTCTGTCAATTGCTTTAAATCTGGACTCAACTGAGAATTCATTTCAACAGGGCATATCCGCTAACGAATAACAATGAAGACCAAAATAAGCCCTGGATTGTGACAGCCATGAAAAAGAAGCCAAATATGTGTGAGAAAGTTGACTATGTATTCGACGATTCTCTAAGGCGACTTTATCCACATTATTTCAATACTATTATCTTTTAAATATCTCTGTGCTTCGAAAACAACTCCACAAATATGCTCTGTCAATGCAGTTGAAGATTGAACGATCAATTCTTGGTTGTTTGCTCAAAATCAACTTCCTCGATTTTCGCGGAGGCATCAATACGACAGTCATCGTCTCATCGGTCGCTGTTCAGAAAGAAGAGTTAAATATCGTCAGAAGTAACATAACGATTTATTATTGTAATATTTGTTTACAGACCTTAGTTTTCTTAGTTTGCTTAGTGATACTTGATCTATATGCTGGTGTAACAATACATAATACTCAAGTCAACAATTGGTGTTTTGGTTTTTTCGTCCGTTATAACTAAGCGTTTCTGAAAACTCAAAGGAACAGCGTGGGCCCGAGCGTAGCGAGAGCTGGGCATTACCGGTTTATGAGACGGTAGCTGACAGTTTCTGACGATAGAAACAGATCTGGCGGATTGAAACAGTTGGTGAAAGTTTGTATAGTCGCCGTTCATTTTTCCTGGTGCCGGTCAAGTCCTCTTTGAACAAGCAATATCTGGAACTTTTTTGGAATTGGGTCAAGTTCAACAATGCCTGGGTCAAAGAAGGGACAGAGTGTCTTGGATGCAAACAGGAAAGTAAGTCATGGTGACTTGTCTGTTAATTGTAACGATGTGTCTGATGTTAAACATGATATGGTTGATGGTACTGTTTCGCCGTCCAGGGATAATAGGAACATCAAACTCCCCAGGTTTGAACCACGATGTTTTGATGGAAACCCGGCTGATTATTTACAATTTGTAAAGGAGTTTGAGATCATGTTGAGTGGTTTTTTATTAAATGATGAATTGAAATTGATGTATTTGATGAGATATTGCACTGGAGATGCTGCAAGAGCTATACAGTGTTGTAAGTTTATGAAGCCAAAAGAGGGCTACGATGAGGCTATGAGCATATTACGCCAAAGGTTTGGAAGACCCTCGATGATTGCAGGGAAATTATTCGAGGCTGTTAAGGGTAATGGTGGTCAATTACAGGATGACTCCCAGGCACTCACTGAGTTTTTAGATAATTTGCTAATTTACAAGAATGGTATGATTTCGATGAATCGAATGAGTGATCTCAACTCGAGTTTTATACTAGAAGTAATTGCGAGACGCCTACCTACTCGACTGCAAAGGAAGTGGGTGAAGATAAGCTCCCGTATGGAGGATGAGGGTATCGAGCCAAAGTTTGATGATATCCTGAAACTGGTAAATACTAGTGTCAATCAATCTATGAGCAAGTTCGCCAGTCTGTTAGATCTCACCCCTAGAATAGAGCAGTCTGAGGGTAAAACGCACTCATTGATGACGAGTAGGCCTCAGAGAGGTGGATATCGAGAAAGCTCCATGATGTCTAGTAATGCATATAGACCTAGTGAGTGTAACAGGTTTCGTAATACATCCTCAACAGATAAGTTACAAGATGCAAGACAAACACGGTTTTGTTTCACACGTGTGCAAGAGGTGCATACAGAAGTGAACTGTGAACCAGTGAGCAAGTTCAGTGATAAGCTAAGTGTAAACTCCAGGCCTTACTCCGAATTGTGTGACGATAACGTTGTTGTGAAGAAGTCTGTAGTTGCAACTGGTAAGCCGTTGCTGAATAGAGTGTCACAGAATAGAGTTACTGCTTCAGAGTGGAGTTCTGACTCCAAAAGTTTACAAAGTATAACTAGTCAGAGTGAAGATGTAAAACCTTTAATGATTTGTGAGGAGGAACCAAAATTGTCTACTTCTGTTATTAAAGAGTTTGAAAATGATGAACTTGACGGTAAATTGGATATATGTGATAATGATCATGATAGTGCAGATTTGTCTTTGGTTGATCATTATGAGATGCGGGATATGCCTACTACTGCTAAGTTAAATAAAGGTTCTGTACAACTACAACGTGAAGTAGAATTGAATGCAGATGCAGTTCCAGAAGGTGTGCATACTTGTGAGACAGTCAGTGTAATTGATCAGCGTGTAGCCCACCTATCATCAGATGATAGTGCTAAACCCGAACTAGTAGTGAAAGACAGCAGTGGTGGTAATCTTGCAGTTGGACAACTATCTGAAAGCCGAAAAAGAACAGCTTCTGATCCACCACTAAGTTCATCACCTTGTGTCAATCAGTCATCGTTGGTGCTGTCATCCGCAGTGAGACAGACACCCATCAACTCAAGTATCTTGTGCAATGACTATGGTAGTATCAGTTCGTTTGAAAGGACGAATATCAATGGTCAGTTTAGTGTGGATAAGCCAAGTGTAAAGGAGAGAGTTATTGTTAAATTGACCTGCACGAATAAAGGCATTTCTAGTTTCAAGTCACTATTTGAATGTTATTATCTTTGGTGTAAATTACTCTGTTTCTATACTTGGTTGATGAGATATGGCGTGTGTATGTTGGTCATGTATATTCTACGATACAATGACATGAGCGGGTTACCGTTCAGATTTGAGGATATAGCTGATAGAAGGAAGTTAGCAAATGAACTCTGCGACGATTTTCCAACCTAGGGCGTCAACCTGAGAAGGGTTGTAGGCGTACTGCTGTAAGTCCTACAGTTCTTCAAGGGTAGTTTGTCGTGTCGGAATCCACAACATTTGATGTAGTCATTGTACATATGTTTGTGTTAAATAGTTGCGAGTTCCAATTATTGTAATTGTTGGTTAATCTTGTTTGTGTCCGGACATTCCACAACTTACAATCGTCAACCTGTGAAGGGTTGCAGGCGTACTGGTGTAAGTCCTGCAATTCTTCAAAGGAATTCAATCAAGACATGATCGGCGAGGTTGTTTGTACTGTTTGTATATATGTGTGGTGTGTTCTATCAATTGGTGTTTTTTGGATTCATTGTGTTTACTTGTTGTTTTCGTATCTTGTTGTTATTGCGTAATTTTGTAAAATTTTCGTCGTGATTACTTCTGAAGTTGTTTCTAGTCTTCTACGTCCATGAATGAATTGATTGATGTTAGAGACAGCAGATTGGTCGTATACGCCGGGGAGGCTAGGCTATTGCTGAGAATGAAATGCACACGGAGATAATTGTTAGCTGCGATCCCACACGCCGGGGAGAAAGAGTGTAAACGACTGAGGCTCGCATGCGTCACCGCTACTAGAACTGAGGCAGAATGAGTGACAAGCGACTGCAGTAGTAATTGGTAGTGAGTAGATAAGACGATGTGCGTAGAGTATCATGAGGTGCTGCTATGGTCACGTTGCATTCTGCAAGAGTCATTCTAGCAAGTGGCGATTGTGTTGCAAGATGTCAAGAGGAGGTCTCTGTCTGGAGGCGCAGGTTGTTATTGATGTGTGAGATTGTGCTGTGGGTATGCTTGTGGTGTGTTGGCTTTTCTGTTTGTTTTCCATTTCAGCTCTGTCCGTGTGACCCAGGTTCTCGCAATGGCACCCAAGTCAACGTGCATTGGTCGTGAAGGAAAAAAGGGTTGGATCCCTTTTTTGCCGGGGAGTGTCAATGGAGTTGAAGATTGAACGATCAATTCTTGGTTGTTTGCTCAAAATCAACTTCCTCGATTTTCGCGGAGGCATCAATACGACAGTCATCGTCTCATCGGTCGCTGTTCAGAAAGAAGAGTTAAATATCGTCAGAAGTAACATAACGATTTATTATTGTAATATTTGTTTACAGACCTTAGTTTTCTTAGTTTGCTTAGTGATACTTGATCTATATGCTGGTGTAACAATACATAATACTCAAGTCAACAATTGGTGTTTTGGTTTTTTCGTCCGTTATAACTAAGCGTTTCTGAAAACTCAAAGGAACAGCGTGGGCCCGAGCGTAGCGAGAGCTGGGCATTACCGGTTTATGAGACGGTAGCTGACATGCTCATTGTATGGGTTACCACTGGTGACGCCTGTAAACTGGCGTCCCTCATATACAAGCAAATAAGAATACATTATTAACATCTTGTTCTTGATTAATAGCCAATCTGGATATAAATCAAGAACAAGGCAAGATGCTGCACACAATAAAGTAATATGGAGGAATTGACTTGAAGCTTTATTTTTTCCCAAGTATTTGTGGCCCATCTAGCACATACTTGGTTTTTTGTTAATGCGAAGACAATATTTCTACATTTCTTAATGTGCTCCATTGAATGTCTAGTTAGCAGATTGTACCCACAAACTAATTTAAAATGGGAGGGCAACCATACAATTACTCCATAAATCAAATTTATGTAATTTAAACAATACTTATCCTAGCCTGTAAAACCGGTGTGTCCCACGTAGATAGGAATAAATATATTATTATTATGTGTAAGGTTCACATAATCTATTAGAGCTAAACCGCTGCTACGCCAGATACTTTGTAGTCGTTTGTAACGTTTGGTGGTATTTATTCATATCTAAAGAGACTATATTTCCCTCGTGGTGGATGTGCCAGTATCTAGTGAAACATTATATTCTTATGAGTTTTCTGTTCAAATAAAGTTTTCCTTGATCGGACGATTTCAAATAAAACAGGTTTCAGATGACGCAATCCAGATTTGAATAATACCATCTGCACTTGCGTCATGTTTATTATTGAAAACCAATCCGAATGTGGGGAAATTACTTTTGAAGCTAACATAAGAATATTAGATATTCTGGACACCGACAACAAACGGACAAGAGGCCGACGGCTGATGACAGATAATTTACTTAACCATTTGGTAAAAGAGGAGTTGTGTGTAACAGTTTAGATGGATGTTTTGTCAGTGAGAGACATGCTGATAGAATAATAACAGAAATGCTAGGTATTACTGGCGTTGGCTTGTGAGTAAAAATAAGAAAATTGGAACCAGACTCCTGGCAATTGATTTCCTCTTAGTGATATAAGGAGACGATTTAAAAGGACGTCCGGGGATTTATGCAACATATGAAGTGGTCAACCAGCTGAATTGTTAAGAATGACTTTTGGGTCTACATTCGCAACTGTTATTTCTCGTAGTCGTTGATTACTCCTGAGATTTCAAGCGAGAGTTCTGAAAGAAATTCCGTCGTAGTATAGCGTGGTCTGATAAAACTTGCAGTGACACAGTATTATTTACTGATAGTGTTTTGAGCACAGTTTATTGCCTTTTATCTTGTCAAGGTACTCAAGTAAGTTTTAATTGAAATTTTATGTGGAGTGTGCATAAACTCCCTGATATAATGCCTCCTGATTCTCATTGATTTGAAACAGCGTCACTGGGGCTGGCAGTGACTGATTTGACCTGCTGGGTTACTTTGATTGGCATGACGTTGTATTGGTGCCCCGTCGTGAATAATTCGTATATTTTTAAAGCTGCTTACTCTCCTAAAAAGTGCTGGTCGTTAAGAAGGCGGCTTACGTCCACAATGCTATTAAATTCAAAAAGGGAGGGTGGCGTTAGCTGATCAGTAGATATGGTGGCGGTCACTAAGGTGAATCGCCCCATTCTGCAGGAACAGCAATATACAAATTAAAGGCTCGAGATATTTCTGATTTTTATGAGGGCTTAGATCTTTATCTTGAAAAAGATAATAATGAACGCCTTGACAGATCATGCTTCTACCTTTAAATATATACCATTCGCTCAGCCTATTGTTGAGATGCGACCATGTGGGATCTGCACAGATTTATGGGGCATCTTATAAACTAACTTGCTGTCCATTGTCGGATCTTTAAATACCACTTCACAATGTCTTTTCTCATTCATTTTCCAATAACGTCTTTACTTAATCCTCATTATATCCCATTAAACCTAACATTTTATAGCTTTTTATGAATTTGATTCGACTTATTCTATTCCTATTCTCTGTAGGGTACGGTTGTGCACCAAATGCACAAAAAGGCATAAAATAAAAAAACCGACATAAGGAAAAAATGTATTAAAACCAAAAGTGGACATCATGATAGTGCAAACTGTACAGGAAGCATTATACATTGCAAATGAACGTTGTCAGCCTAGGGAGTTTCCTTTATTAATGCATTCATTAGTGATACTTGCACTTACCCATTTCATTACACTTTATTGATTCACCTTAGCACTTTTACTTTTCTAAAAACAGCTTTCAATCCGTTGTAAACGTTGTACTTACCTCAATATTGGTTGGTTGTCGTATGCCTACAACCACGGGATGAAAACGAAACGAAGTCGATTTTCCCGCTCAACCTCGAGGACAATTGTACAATTCAATAACTATACAGCCTAGTTCAGACAATATGTATTTATATATATATCAAATATTTAACTGTTGAATCATTATTAACTTGTAGACAATCTACGATTTGATATTATATCATACTTGATCGTGCCTGTAAAAATGGCATGCATTTTCATGTAAATTTATATGTTTATATGAGAATATACATTATTATTATTGGACAGGATGTATTAGATTAAGATTTACGCAATCGTTTGCAGGCACAATAGGAATCTGGTATTTCAAATGCTTTCAAAAGTTTGTTTTTAATTTTTTAATATTGGTACTTTCAGGCCTACTGAAAACGATTGTGTTATACATGCATTGAACACGCCTTATCGTTTCTGTGAAAATATGATGGACAATTCTATCACAAGACTAATGTATCACAGTCAAGGTAATCAGTAAGCTTAATCAGATACCTAAGAGGTAAGAGATCATGGACTAATGGAAGAATGTTTGTACTTTCCAGGTTACTGGCTTGGGTGGATGTGTTTTGCATAAATAATGAGCTATTTGCTTTTTCAAATTCGCCGTTAGGTCGACGTCCACCTGTCGATGATGACCGATGGAAATTTTTACTATGGGAGACTTTCGCGGTAATAGTAGCGGTGGTGCTACAATCTACCTCCTGAACTGGCACGTGTGTACCCTGCCTAAAAGCATCCAATCGAGTAGAACTATATGATAGCGAATCTGCCTGTGTACTGCAAGGATTACCTAGGTCAACTTCTGTGGTTACAAAGCATTAAGGGGAATTATCATTTCTTATGACACGGCCTAAAGAATTGATATTAGTAAGTTCAGATGATAGTGAGGCAATATGCATGTTCGGACTTTCTGACTGACAGTTCTGAGCAGGGCGTTTCGGTGTTGTGGATTCAACCAAACCTAAGGAGCTGATCTCAGATCTTTTATTGAGATTCATAGTACCTTGGTAGGTATCCATAATACTTGTCTCACAACCTGTATGTATCCCTAATGAAATCACCTAGACTACTAACTCGCTAGTGCGTCGATGGCACAGTGGTTAGGACTCTCGCCGACCATGCATATGGTCCGAGGTTCGAGCCCACGCCGGCGCACACCTGATATCTATGGTTGGCCTGCAAAATTTGGGCTACCGATATCCATGCTGAAAATTCCATACTTGTACCAAAAATACAGTGTGGAATCAAGTTGTAATCAAAAATTAAAAAAAAATTAAAAATTAGTTTTCTAGTCGGTTCCAAGCCAGGATAAAGAAGGAGGGTTGGGGCGTGGTGCTAGCAACTCCACCCCCAAAACTTAATCGAACTACTACAGAAACTTCAACGCACAAATATATTGAAAATACTGAAAATATGAACAATAACCTTATTTCCTCTGGAATCGTGGAAGTGAAATGACGCGGGCTGGTGAAAGCCTTCGGAGAGCCAGTCAGCTGATGTGCCTTCTTTCGATGAAAGCAAGAATAAGGATGGGTACGTGGAATGTTCGTACAACGTACGAAACTGGAAAGGCTGCCCTGGTAGCCGCAGAAATCAGGAGATGCAGGATAGAATTTTCAGGATTTCATCATGAGCTGACATTAGTTAGAGAACCATTGGAAAACCTGAGAATACTGGACAGCTGTTTCATCCTAGTTTGGGACTCTTCATCAGTACGCACCCACCGGGATTCGAACCCAGTACCTTCCGGATTTCATCATCATCAACTAATGTCAGCTCATGATGAAATCCTGAAACCAATCAAATCCCTACAAACCAACACCTGAATAGAATAGAAGTGTTGGGAATCTGCGAAAGCAGATGGAACGGATGTGAAAGGTGCCAACTACCAACTGGAGAGACAATAATCTATTCCGAGCACACCAAGGGAGTGGCCATCATGATGTCACCAACAGTAGCCAAAGCTCTCATGCAGTGGGAACCAATATCCTCCAGGATAATGATAGCCAGGTTCAACTCAAAAGGAAGGAAGGTTACAATCATTCAATGCTATGCGCCTACAAACGTGTCAGAACGAGAGAAGAAGGAGGCGTTCTACAGATAACTACATGCAACAGTGGACAACGTCCCAAATAGCGATATCAGAATCCTGATGGGTGGTATGAATGCGAAGCTGGGAAGAGACAACACAGGAAGAGAACTCACCATGGGTCGCGAGACCCTCTGTGAAATAAACGACAATGGTGAACTCTCCTCAGACTTCTGCGCCTTCAATGATTTGGTGATTGATGGCAGTGTGTTCAAACACAAGGATATACACAAGACAGCATGGATTTCACCAGACGGACACACTAAAACCAGATAGACTTCATTTCAACTTCAAGGAAGTGGAGACGGAGCCTACTGGACACAATATCAAGAAGATGAGTAGATGTGGTTTCAGACCACTATCTAGTACAAGGGAATTTCAAGGTGAAGCTAAAAGCCTCGAGAATAGCCGACGATAGGCCACAATGCAAGTTCAACACTCAGAAACTGAAGGACAAAACCACAAAGGACACTATCACTGCAACTGTTAGAGCAGAGCAGGAAACACTTCGCGACATCACTGAAGAATCTTACGTGGAAGACCATTGGAACTCTCTGAAGGTGATTTTCAACGAAACGTGTTCAACGGTTCTAGGAAGAAAGAAGAGATAAAAAAGGAATGGCTCTCAATGGACAGTTGGAAGCTAGTAGAGGAGACGAGATTAGTGGAAAAGAAAATGATCCAATGCAAAGATGGACAAAAGAAGGAGACGCTGAGCTCAACTTACAAAGCATTGGACAAAGAAGTGAAGAAGAGTGCTAGGAGGGACAAAAGACAATTCTACAACAACCTGGCCACTGAAGCTGAGGGGGCAGCAGGCGAAAGGGACCTGAGGACACTATATCAGATAACCAATTCTCTATCCGGGAAGAGACCAACACAAGCGAAACCTATGAAAGACAGCCAAGGGAAGCCCATTACTAAGGAAGAAAAACAAATTAAACAATGAGCAGAACACTTAAAAGGACTCTTGAACCGACCATCACCTGAAACCCGTCCAGAGATACCAACAACAGCGCGCACACAACTGCAAGTTGACACCAACCCCCCAACGAGAGCTGAAGTCTTGAATGCAATCAAGCTTCTGAAAGCTGGAAAAGCAGCTGGACCAGATGGAATACCCCCTGAAGCACTGAAAGCGGACCCAGAGACTACAGCAGACATGCTGACTCCATTATTGCAAAAGGTCTGGAAGGAGGGAAATGTGCTTACTGACTGGAAGAAAGGTTACCTCGTGAAACTACCAAAGAAGGGCGACTTACGCCTCAGTCTGCAAGAACTGACGAGGAATCATGCTCCTGTCGACGCCAAGCAAAATACTGAGTCGCATCATCCTGGAGAGAATAAAGGACGCACTGGAGACAGAACTCGGACCAGAACAAGCTGGATTCAGGAAAGGCAAATCATGTACTGGCCGAATTGCAACTCTACGCATCATCATCACAGAACAAACCATGGAATGGCAATCAAACCTCTACCTCAACTTTATAGACTTTGAGAAGGCCTTCGACAGCGTTGATCGTGAAGTAATTTGGAAATTACTCGAGTACTACGGCGTACCCCAAATATTCATCAACCTTATTCGACAGCTGTATGACAACGGAACATGTCAAGTGATACACAACGGAAAACTCAGCAAGGCGTTTGGAGTGAACACAGGAGTCGGACAAGGGTGCTTGTTATCTATCACCAATGATATTCCTGATTGTGGTGGAGTGGATTATGCGTCAGACAGTGGGAAACGAGAAGACAGGGATATCCTGGAACGACGTAAAGAACCTAGAAGACCTGGATTTCGCGTGTGGATGATTTATGTTTGATGTCACACAAAATCAAAGACTTACAAGCGAAAATCGACAAACTGGTCGAAGAAGCAGACAGTGAAGACAGGACTCCAGGTGAACATAGACAAGATGGAGGTTATGAAAATAACCAGCCAACAACATCAGCATCAGCAACATCCAGCGCCAATCACCATCAACGGGAGGGATTTGAAAGAGGTTACTTCATTCACCATTTATCTAGGGAGCATTGTCTCAACTATAGGGGGAACATACGAGGATGTCAAATCGAGCGAGAATCGGGAAGGTGAGAAAAACATTCATCAACCTGAAACCAATCCGGAAATCTTCGTCACTCAGCCAGCATCAACAACGAAATTCGGTCGGATTTTCAATACAAACAACGTCAAGTCAGTCAGTTCTTCTATGCGGATCAGAAACTTGGCGGGCGGGTCACAAAGAATATTTCCAACAGCCTGTTGAAGACTTTTATTAACAACTGTCTTAGCTGGCTCTATATTGAAGTTCCGATGGCCGGACCGGAAAGAATCACCAACAAGAAACTATGGAAACAAACAAAGCAAGAACTAATCACCTAACAAATATGCAGGAGAAAGTGGAGATATATTGGACACTCATGACTGGGGAGGCCGCTGGGTGATATCGTGCGCGCGTCAGGCCATTGCTCGAGTAGAACCCAAAAGAGAAACGGCGAGTGGGACGTCAGTGCAAGGGTGACATGGAGAAGATCGTGTGAAGAGGAGTTGAAACAGTACGGACTAACATGATGCAGGTGAAAAGTACAGCAGAAGACAGAAGGAAGTGAAGACGTGCAGTTGAGGCCCTATGTTCCACTAGGAACCCAAGGAAACAATAATAATAATTCACAAAACTGCGAAGAAGTAATAATGTTAATATGTTAAACATTTGATAAAGTGTTTCGGGACTGCTTTTTTTATGAGTCCTGCGGTCAACATGCACAGAAATTATTAAAATACCTGTAGCGTAAATCTACGCAAAGGATGCACGCTATACCAAATGATTATTGCATGAAGTACATATTCAAGCACCCTGCTACGCTAACGCGCATTCACACTTAGGAACAACGTCGAAGAATAATTTTCAAAGAAATCAACCCAAAAAAGCCAAATTAACATAAAAATCACGTCAAATACAGCTATCATTAACGATATCAGAAGATTTGCTGCAGAGGATGATTCTCCGCAACTCAGAATATTATTAGGTGTATATAGTAACCGAATTGACCTCAGCGTAATCGGCAGTAAACCTCGGGTTACAAGTCGAAGATTTACTGATAGATCGAGTATGAGCCAATATATAAAGTAAATTACACATCAGCTTGACCGTGTGATTCACATTTAGTTACTATCAATACACTGAAAAGTCTACAAATAACGTCAGTATAATATGTACAGTAGTAGTGTATAGGTTTACCGAACACCAGGGACCTTAACCTTACTCTAACTAAGCGGGTGCAAAGAGACAGACTTAGTTTTTGCTAGGCGCTATCAAGGGAGGAATAGACAGGTGCAGACTTTCAGTAGAATAATATCAACATGGGCATCTGCCCCCTATTCCTTTTGAAAATTAAAGAACCCAAAAGCATTCTGGAAAAATTTGGGACGGAACCGTATATTACCTAATTCACGCACGCCAAGAAAACACACCCAAAATCAAATTGATGTCATCCGATCCAGACCAGCTGAAGTGAAACAAAACTTCTCAATGAGCTTCCACGTTCTCTACAATGTGACTGTTGATTAACGTGAGCCATTCGAACACTACGCCGATACAGTTACAGAGAAGAGAAAGGATGATATCACCACGAGACTTAACCAGAGCCTAAAATCTGTCACCAAGGAAACAGCTTTCGCGTCTTATCCTGAGAAATATGTATTCAGTTTTTTGGATGTCTCACTGTTTCAAATGCAACTCCTGTCACTAGGACTAACATTTTGTGACGCATAATCAAAAGTAAACGAAATGAACACCAGAGTAGGATTCGAAAATTTGATGAGTCGGACCAATGATCTGGTCCCAATCTCATATGCCAGTACCGAACATTTCAAATCAACTGTTTTGAATTACTGTCTCGACTACATCAACAAACACCTAGGCTTCACAATATTATCTCAAAATAACATAGGAAGCAACTTGAAGAACTGAAATCAAATGAAAACTTCATAATATCTCGACTAGACAAAGGTTCTGGAATTGTTCAGACTATGTGAAGAAACTCTTCCCAATTTTATCTGATGACAACGAATTTCAAAACCAGACGATCCATAAAGATTCGACTAAACAGATCTAGCTCCAGCTAACGAAATTATTGAGATGAGGATATATTAATTATTAATACAGAACTATATGAACAACTCTCGTCTAGCTCTACATTGCCACGAATGTACGAATTACCCGAAATGCACAAAAATGACCTCCCACTCCTCCCAAAATTAGGTACAATTAATTCACCATGTCACCTAATCGCGAAGTGGCTGATAGAAATTCTTGGACCAGTGAAAGTGCTTTCGAGACTCAGCCTCCACGACACATTCGATTAAAAATGTCAACCTCTCAGATAAAAAGTAGTTTCCCCTGACGTCATCTCTCCCTTCGCCAATGTCCAACTGACATAAACTATACGTTTTCTGCATGAATTCATCCAATGCATCAGTAGAGATGTTGGCGTACACATCCATTGTCCAAAGGAACCGTTACCACTTTGTAGCTTCAACGCTTACTTGAGATTCAACGATGAAGTCTATAGAAGAACAGATTAGACCCCTTTTGACCGATTATTTTATGGCAAGCATCGAAAACAACTTCTTGTCATCGACTATCACTGACCTCCATCTTTACAAAAGATAAAGTGATGATATTTTCATCATTTGTGATGAGAACCTGGACCTTGAAAACTTACTTCAAACCTTCAACAATTCCCATCAAAACACCAACTTTACTTTTGAAACTATTTCCGATGGAGTGTTCCACCTTCTCGACGTCCATACGACAAGAGACTCCGACAACCGTCTGCAATGGTCCGGACGAAAAGGCCTAGATGGGGTGGACAACTCATCGACTTTCAGAGGTTTGTGCCCCTAAGCAGAAAGAGGGCGCTTATATACGCTCCTTCATAGAGGATTCGAGAGATATGCAGCGAGGAAGTGATTGACGGAGAACTGCATGATCTCCGAGAAACCCTGATGGAAAACGATTTTACTACTAGGTTTATAACAAAAATCTTGTCTCATTTCATAATTTGAATATATCCAACCCCTAACAGCACAATATTTCAGTCTTCTCAGTAATTATGATGCTACTTTGCTTGAGTTTTTATCCATCCCCTTGTTTGTTATGGCATTTTAATTCCCAACTGTAATTTTAGTAATTTAACCCCTGACCGGAAATTATCCTGGAACTTTCCCACTCATGTATTATAAATACACGAATGTACACGAATGAAACAAAGGATGATTGTTTCAAAGATTTAAATAAAGCATCTGTCCAGTTAACAATCCCATTGAAGGTTATATAAGGCATATGTGAGGCCACACCTTGAGGTGCATAATATCATTGCACCTCCGCTACTCAAAAGGGATTCTAACATTCTAGAAAGTGTCCAGAGACGAGCGACAAAATGGGTGATCAGCCTCCGCAACAAATCATATGAGGAACGACTAAAGAAATTAGGTCTTTTCACACTTAGTTACCGAAGGCACAGGGGAGACCTCATCACCGTCTACCAAATCATAAATGACCAGGCCCACCATAATAAAAGCATCCTGCCATTAAGTGACTATAGGCTTCCACGAGGTAACCCGCTAAGGATAGCACACCAGAGATCAAAGACTCGAGTGCGATCACATTTCTTTTCGCTTCGTGTTTGCCGTCTCTGGAACGCTTTACCGGCGGCCGTGACTACAGCGCCTTCTCTGGAGATTTTTAAGCGGAAGCTAGACAATCATGCAGAAATGCAAGGTTTGTGTCTCAATGGCTTATCCCCATAAAACTTGAAACCACACTGTCAATGGATAAGCGTACAAACTAAATCCCCACGACCTATTCTGCCTTCTCTCACTCTATCTTTTCCTTAGGTCACCTTTATTATTCCACTTATCTCAACCTATATTATCCACACTACAACCCATTATTTTTATTCTTATTATTATTACTACTATTCTGCTTTTTATGACTACACCGAATGACCAACGGGAGTTAGGTCAAACTCCATTCACGGCAGCAATACAGTCCTAACATACTGCATACTACAAACCACATCTCGACCAATCCCCGCACCACTCCTCCTGGAGTCTACCAGAGCTAGAGCAGTCGAGTGGCGGGACTTACTACGCAGAAGCTCACCGAAGATCTGGAACCTCTACCTCACAATCAAGAAGCGAGCTCAAAGAAATCACTGGTTTATACTAGCTCGTAATCAGGATATTGGATTGGATATTGAATTGAAGTTTTAACGAACTGGAAGTGCGGTAATCTTATGTGACCTTGGTGGTGCGTTCGGTCAGTTCGTTGAGCTCCGTCAACTATGTCTATCGATTCTCAGGGTAATGAAGTCGGGTAACTTACTATGAATAATGTTTTTATTCACCTTACCAGAAAACTTTTGTCGGAGGGCTTCACCAGTCAACAACTAATGGTATGACACTTGTTATTCTAATTGATGCCTGTAGACTCCCTCAAATTATACTTTTCGAAGTTTGGTGATATTGAAGAGTCGACTGTAATGATGGACAACAAGACAGGTCGATCACGAGGCTTTGGATATGTTAAGTTTAAGAATGATGAATCTGTAGATTGGGTCTTAAGACAAAAACCCCACTTGATTGACCTTAAGGAAGTTGATCCGAAAAGATGCAATGTTAATATGAAAGGCAAAGTAAATAATATTTCACTATTTATTCAGTGCTTAGAATCGTCGAAGTCTCAAGGTTTTCGTGGGAGGAATTGCCTTTGATCATGATGAAAACATAATTAGGAACTTTTTTTCCAGCTATGGAAGGGTTTGTTCTAACGTCCCTGATCTACTAATTAACAGGTTACTGACGTCAACTTACTTGCTGGTCAAACCAAGCAGCGACATAGAGGTACTCTTTCTAATAAATTTATGTATGGTCAATAGGTTTTGCATTTGTTGGATTCGAAGATGAAGAAGTGGTTAAAAATCTCATCAGACTGCACTACTTAAATTTGAATGGAAAACAAGTAAGTCACCGTGGTTTAATCCTAAAATTGTTTAGGTTGAAATAAAAGCGATGAAACCTCCAAACACTCAGAAACCTGAATACCAGACTTCCCCAAATGTGACTACTGCTGTGCAAGGCAATGGACGGCCTGTTCGCGGTCAGAAAAAGCAGTATGGTCCACCTCAGTCCAATGGTTCCTGTAAGTTTTTCACTTGACATTATATGAACTGCTGGAGCACTTGAGTGTAACCGTGGTTTCTATAGGTGAATTTGAATATTATGACCTATCGTTAATGAGATGTGAGCCATGTGGTTTCATAAGAAAAGACAGCTCGTATGCGCACCAGACGTCTTTACGCCTGTCTGTCTGACTCCGTGTAATCGAAAATGAAAACATTCCGTTAAGATTAATGTATTATAGTGGGGAAAACACCCTGTGTTGTAATATCTTAATCAGTTGCATTTCTGTTAAAGATGTATTTGTCTCCATCTGCTCTGCTTGTTTAACCACTTTTGAAATTCCAGAATGTTTTGTCGACAAGTTCCTCCTACTAGTGTGTCACGTATGGTCTTCATACTAAATAGGCTACTAATATGTTTCAGGTGCCTCAAGCAAAATATTCAGTCAGCTGTAGAAACAGTGTAAGAAGTGTTGAGAAAGCTAAAACTATATTTTAGAAAGTGCCAGTGGATTTCTGACAGTTCATCCGGAATAACTAATGCCAAAAGATCGATTCCGGCGGGCTCCAAACACCATGCGAAGCGAAAGTTGCTCAAACGCAAACTGGCCAAGAGTCCTCTCAAGTGATGAGAGCAGCGATAGGCAACAAAATCAAAATAAGTAAATAAATCGGAGCCGGCGATAGAGAAGGCTAAACAACTACTCGGGCCTATTAGAGAAAATGCTAGTGATAAGTGGAGCAATCTCCGAGGAAAGCGCCTCCCAGGAGAGGAGACTTGGACGTTGGTAGGGTCGTTTTGAGGAGCAGTTTCAAGTGACCTACAGTCACTCTCAACTTGTCAATATCTAGTGCCTACCTGAATGGGATGTGGATATCGGTCCTCTATCTGCATTTGCAATTGTAAGGGTTGTCCCTAATCTGAGACGAGGCATGTCTCGAATATATTTCCTGGTTGTATGGAAGAAAAGAATTCAGCTGTGGTACTTTTCAACTATTGTTGGTAGATAGGATAAGATAATTCCCTTGAGGCCAGTATAAGTCATTGATCAACAACAACAACACCTTCCTTTGGTAATCATTGGGGGGAATAGCTTGACTAATACGGTGTCTGAATTTTTAAGTATTATAATGTGCATGCCGAGTGGTGCTCGAGAGAAACAAACGTAAGAAAGCCAGGCAGGTTTTAGACCAGGAGGAGGGTGTCTTAATCATATCTTCACTCTTCGACAGCTTCTAAAACACAGACATTGTTGCCATATTTCTTGACCTGAAGGCAAAATGCGACTCCGTCGACCGAGAAATACTTTGGCCACGTTTTGCCGTGAAGGGAGTGCCGATAATGTTTTTCGTACTAATCAACGCACTCTACTCGGATCAGGTAGCCGTGTTGGAGCTTACCGAGATCTGTTATCTGAAGTGATGACAACCAATGGTGTCAGTGGTGAAATACCACGTCCTCATTTTTATTTAATCGTAGATGTACTAATGGAATTGACCACAAATAAATTCAACCACTTAACCTATTACCAGAGTACAGTCTTATCGACTTGGAGTATGCGGATGCTATTGTGCTCCTAGGTGAAAGGGCTGTTAAATCGCAGTCTTCTGAACACTTAGTATGTTTGGAATACAATTACCTCCTGTCGAATGTAAAATAATGTTGCTGGACTAAACTGCAACTACTTTTAGCTTAAAGATGGCGAATGAAGTGGTGGAGCTTGTTGATTGATTCATTTATTTGAGAAGTTGCATCAACCATAGTGGGCTGATTGCTGACGAAATCTCATCATGGATACAAAATACTCGTCCGTTATTTGCTGACTGATGTTACCGGTGCAGACGTGGTATCCGGCTATCTATCAAAGGAATCATATCGTTCTTAGCTGATCTCTCTGTCCTACTTCTTGCCTGTTAGGCATGGTCAGTGAAAATGGAATGTATGGAAAGACCAGCTGTCTGTGACCAAACATATTTGAGTTTTTTCTCCCATGTTATGTAGTTTAATGTGGTAAGTGATACTGAGCTTATGTGTAAAGTGTTAGGTGATGAAAGGAAGTAAATCTGTAAAGTTGTGAAGCTGCATCAGTTGGGATGGTTAGGATACATGTTGCGCACGCCGAACTACTGGTCTGCTCATCGAGCAGTTATAACTGGTATAAATTTAGATTGGAAAAGAGTCAAAGGAGCGGTCAAATGAAAACCTGGCATTAGTCTATAAAGTCTTCGACCTGTGATTTTGGCCAGCCACTTACGGGGGTGTAGATTAATTAATTAATTTAATTAATAATTAATAATAACAGCTTTATTCCAAACAGTATTTGTGGTACAGGTATGGAATTTTCAGCGTGCATTACAGTATATTGCATCTAATTACCTCATAAATTATATAAGATTTTTAAAAATCAAAAATAAATAAAAATAAAATAAATAAGTTATAAATAAATAAAATAAATAAATATTAAAAATTAAGAAAAAAAAAACAGCGTAGAGTATTTCATTTCAAACAATGCACCACAGGATTTGAAATATAAAGTTGATGTGTGGTAGTAGATGAGAACAACAGTGTAGTAGTAACGAGGAAAGGAAAACAAAAACTAATGAGACTATTTGTTAGAGTGCTGCAGTAAGTTTATCGTGTCATACCTAACGGATTTCTCATCACATAACAGCTGTGCCAGATATGGTATTGTGGAGTTTTTGTATTTGGTAGTCCTAGCATATAGCCTCCTATAGCTGCTTCTAGTTCTTCCAGATGAAATGCAAGGAGATAGATGCGTATAGAGAGGATGCTCGGGGTCCGACAATATTGTATTCGCTAGTTTCTTACATGACATTATATGTCTATCTACAATAGTGTTCACCAGTTGGTTTAACGATATCCCACTTGCCCTACTAACAGCTTTTAGTGCCCTTCTCAGCGAAGCAAAGTCTTTCTTAAGTAGTCCAGGAAAGACTAATGGGGAGCAGTAAAGGAGGATGGGTAGAATACAAGAATTTACAAACTGAGAAAGCAAAGACTGCTTTATGCCAGACTGCCTAAATTTCCTAATGTAGAACGTTAAGCGAAACATCTTTCTAGTAACTAGCAAGATGTGGGAAGACCAGGAAAGATCGGTGGAAAAACTCAGCCCAAGGTACTTGACATAAGATGTATTTTCAACCTCTGTGCCGTCAATGAGAGTGGGGCCATGTGAGCTA
Organism: Trichobilharzia regenti; assembly: GCA_944472135.2. NCBI lineage: Eukaryota > Metazoa > Platyhelminthes > Trematoda > Strigeidida > Schistosomatidae > Trichobilharzia > Trichobilharzia regenti. The sequence goes on from OX235270.1 coordinate 38,680,884, forward strand.
ACTAGTTGCTGTAGGTCACATTTACGTCTGAAAGTGAAATTGACTACCTGACATTTAGACGGATTAAGCTTAAGTCCGTTTGAAGAGGACCACTGACTAATTTCCGACAGAAAGCTATTTAATTTGGAACAATCTGACTGAGAGTTGACAGGCATAGAAACCGAGAGGTCATCGGCATACTTAACAAAAGTGGCTACATCAGAATGAGGCAAGTCATGTAAGAAAAACGAGAACAGAAAGGGAGAAAGAACAGCACCTTGAGGAACACCAGCTAAAGTAAGTGAGGTAGTGGAGGATTTTCCATTGTAGACGGTGTACTGCTTCCTTTCAGAAAAATAGGAATGCAACCACTTATTTGTCCAGCTTTCAGCCTGTGTTGCAGCAAGCTTACTTAGCAAGAGAGACCTGGGAACAGAGTCAAATGCAGATGTGTAATCAAGGAAGGCACAGCGAACGTATTTAGCTCCTTTATCTAAACTAGAGACTATGCTATGGTGGAGGACGACAGCGGCATCTAACGTACTCCTACTATGTTTATAAGCAAACTGGTTGGGGTCGTTGAAAGGTTTTAAAGAGGGATCAAGATTAAGTAAAATAAGTCTTTCCATAACTTTCAAGAAGGGTGAGGTAATTGAAATGGGTCTAAACTTAACATTAGGTCCACTTGTAGATTTAGGCACTGGAACGATCTTGATGTTTTTCCATGATTCAGGTATAATACTTTTGGAAAACGATTCGTTGAAAATGTCAGTTAGCGGGGAACACAAGATGTCGGCACACTTCTTAAGGATAACAGCAGGAACACCATCAGGACCGAGGGACTGAGTAGGCTTGAGAGATTGAAGACACTTGAGGACATCATTCGTGTTTAAGCATGAGAAGCAGTCATTGTTTACACTATTTGAGTTAGGAATCATAACATTTGCTGGGATACATATGAAGGATTCATTTAGCATGTTAACATCTACAGAAATATCATTCAACATTTGCTTACCACCTGTGATTTCCTTTAATAACTTCCACATATTTGATGGGGATTTACATGAAAGAAACTTCTGGTTATAGAGAGCATTCAATCTTTGTAATTCAAGCTTAATCAAAGTGTTCATTCTCTTAACACCAGATTTGTTTTTCATTTTGAACAACCTTTCTTTTTCACGGCGGAGCTTTTTGAGTTGAGAAGAGGAGAAGCGATCGAATTTTAAGAAGATTGTCTCTTTTGGACAACAAACATCAAGACAGAAATTAAGATAATGTGTTATGTTGGCAATTGTGTTATCAAGAGCTTGTTCAGTAAATAGATCCCAGTTTGTGTCTTTTAACATGGACCTTAGGTTCAGTATGTTGTCATGGGAATAACATCTGTGTTGTGTTTTCTTTCCAAGGTACAAGGTCATCTTGTCGGCATCTTTAGAATTCTAATAATCGGTATTTTAAGACTACTGGCGGAAAATCCACACATAATGGGTTCCACCATTTAAAAGATAGATTTACTATAGTCCGTAGAATGTTGGGCTTCACGTTATATAGGTTAGTTGGTTGGAAGATTTCATCATGAGCTGATATGAGAACCTGGGAGTACTGGACAGCTGTTCCGTCCTGGCTTGGGACTCTTTAGCAGTACGCACTCACCGGGGTATATGTAGCTATTAAAAAGCGATGGTAAGCTTTTAGTTTCATCTATATAAGTTAGTTACTTATCGGCTGGTTTTCTCACGTTGTGTAATGAATTTAATCGAATCAGTAATCCTTGTCCAATTCTTGGCCTCGCCGTGTTTGAGACCCCTCATATGTGCTGGGATCCTATGAATCAATATCCGCATCCTATTCAGATGGAGGCCAAACCCTAACCAGCTGAAGAGCTACTTCAAACTGCTTAAACTGTCCATTCCAGCGTCTCAACTGTCTTTTTCTTAAACTAATTAGTGATCTATCTCTTTACTTGTAATTGACTAAATAACCATTCCTTTTCGTGAGTGGTTTATTTCTTAAGTCATTGACTTCCTGTACTCATAAAACCTTTTCCATGCTTCTGTTGCCTCTTGCGGTTCGTGATCATTATACAGACTTATTTATTTTACTTAAGAGCTGCTTATGGTACTTGGAATCAGCATAAATTTATGTCGTATCATTGAGTGAACTGTCACTCTTTATCTCAGAAAACAAATCTTCACTACTTTCTGAAGTTTCGCAACTTAACAAAACTTACACACTAATTCTAACCGGGGAGTACTTTTCTTCTTTTTAGGTGCAACCTGGAGTCATTGGCCCGGTAATTGGGGTTCTCATGGACAACCTCAGGCTTGGCCTCCTCTAGCCTGGACCAATTCAAATGCTAATACTCCTCATAATGGCCAGACTGCTGTTGGTCCTGGACCTCCTATGCATAACATTGGTACTGCGCTTGGAAGTTGGCCGGACCAGTCTATCAATTCTACAAATGGTTGGATGCCTGCGGCTTGGGGCCATCAAATAGCTGCACCTACGACAGTAAATCGAAGTACGCTCTGAAATATTTTAGTCAAATCTTAATAGTCAGTCACTGACTAGTCTGATCACTTTTGTGTCGTCAGTTTTCAAAAGTAACTGGTAATTGTATCTTGTTGCTACACAAGTCCACAATTGGTGCGCAAATTTAGTTGCTAATTGCTTCGTTACGGGTTGAACCCACTCTACCTTTATCCCGATTGACGGACTGGTGCGATAGGCTTATATACGTCATGCATGGTGCAAAGGTGCATATGCGGATGTGTATCGGGATGCTGAGTTAGTTTATCGTCATTAGTTACACGATGTATTTTTCCGTCGATACTTGAATATTGTTAGTCATTCACCCACTTCGTTTTTATTTCACATCATTATTTATATAAGGAAATAATAGTTATTTTGAATATTCGTTGGTTTGTTGAGTGGTAGTTTTAGTCTTATTACCGTATACATGATAATACTAGAAGCCAGGAGTCAGTGTTTATATGTTTTGATGTCTTACTCTTAGTAGTGAATGTGTATATATAGCTATTAAAAAGTAATGTTGAGCCTTTAGTTTCATCTAACAGAACTTGCTTACAATACATCTTTTGACTACAGGTATGTGCAATTAATTTCTTTTGATTTCATATCAAGTGGATGCAGATGCTAATTTCATAAACCGTCGCTGAAGTTAAAACTCATGTTTATTCGTTAGTCGGTTAGTTTGAAAGTAACTTTTTATTTTCTTGTCGCTTAAGGTTCAGAATTGTTAAGTGTTTCAACTTTGGAAGGTATAGTTTTTATTTCTAGTGGAATGAATTATCAGTTATAATCAAGCAAACTGGTCAAATAAATAGGTCTTACTAATGAAGAATACCATTCTTAACAAAGGTAGTACGGTTTTTACTAAGCTGTCTTCAAATTGAATTGAGGTTACTGATTGTAAGTGTTTAATTTCCAGCTATTTAAACTCAAAGATAATCAATTCTGCTGACTACAAGGGATGTGAATAGCAAACTTTTGTTGTGATTAAATGTAGATTTCACAGGGATTATTTTGCCATATAATTGTTGACCAAACTTGTCATTTTTGTGAGTTCTTATGGAAAATCAGCATTTCATTTCGTAACAGTGATGACATTTACCATATATATATATATATGTATATATATCTTACGAAAACATCGTTCGATTACGTACATTGTTTCACTTAGTGAATGGTGGAAAATTGCATGTGGGATAGCTATTGAAGGACTAACAAGTATTCAGTATCTGGCTACAGTAAGCTCAGTTGAACTCGTATTTGCAAGGTATAAGTAGTCTCAATATTTATCAATTCAATTCTTTCATCTAATTGGTGGATGAGTAGCTAATAGTATGTCAGCATTATTGGAAAAGCCTGTTTGGCGTCTGGAAGTCTGTTTTCTGTGAGAAGTAAGACTGTCTATTGTTGAGCGGAATTGCGACATACCACTGACAGTTATCGCTTCTTTACTGTTAGAAATCGTCTGTCATAACAGCTGGTATTTGTTTATAAGTGTTTGAGCAGCGGTTTATATTAAACTGTGCACTAAGTTCCCCTGAGTTGCCAGTATTACGACTGTACGTTCGGATGTTAGAGAAGAAAACTGGCGTTGTCTATACGATCATGAATTGATATCAATCCTACGTTGCTCACTTGAGTTGCACTTTATCTATATGCATTTATGGATGAAGTAAATGTAAGATAGACAGCCTTTGTTTGTACATCAAACCAATAAAATCGTTTTATGTCTTCTGAATTTGTATGGAAAATTGTGGATACCTTGGTGTATTAGAAATAACTTGTGAAAGTAATTATTATTACAGGACATAATCAGTCGTGAAACCGGAAATTTTTTGTTTTTATCCTGTTTTAGACTTTCATTGTCTTGTCATTATATTTCATATGTACATACATATCTTCCCTATATGCACCATTGTAATGCTTTCGTTAGTTTCATTCTGTCGAATACTGTAAAATCTTGAGCTAATTCACTTTATACAGAATTTTATTTTTTCATTCATCTAAACAGTATGTTTGATGTTCAACAACTCAGAAGGCTTAGTAGTTTATTTAGTTTGTTCACTTTAATTCCTGATAGAAATCATTCTGGTATGGTGTTCCGCTACTCGACGTGTGCTCAAGGAGAGTAAGAACAAACAGGTCTTTGAATAATATAGACATAGCTGACGTTGGATTTGTTATGTAAGTTTTAAAGCATTAAGTAAAGGAAATGAGTTAACTAATAGGATTATGGAGCTACAGAAACTGAAGTTCTCAGTCTCATATGTGAGTACTACAAAAGTGTCCCAAAAACCAAATCAAGAAAATGTCTCAGTTGATGCGGTGTTTAACGGTGTTGTCCGAATAATGTAGAGAATCATAGGTTTCTTGATTGATCTTCTAACGAAAAATGAAATGATTTCTCGGCGACCAGGACTGTATTCCAGCTACGTTAATATAGATGCATATATATATATAAATATATATATATATATAATACTTTTTCAGTTTTAATTTTTCTACTGTCCCTATTCTTGCTATCATTTCTTATATCCTGATTGTTTCTTCCCTGCCGATGCGCTAGTGTAATTGTAAATTGCAATATCTGACACGTGCACAGAAGTGTCATGCACAATCATTCTATTGTGTGTCTGTCCACAGGGGAAATTGTTGTGAATCGTCGCTAGTTAGTCTACGTACCATTAGATTGTTTCATATTACAGTACATTCTTTTTACGTAGTAAACATTCATATTAAAATTTTACCATTAGACATTCATGTCAGCAGATTGCTAACCACATCGTGTGGTGTATAGGGATTTCTATCTAGAACAAATGGTTTTTAGTGTCATTATCAAGAATAAAGTTGTAGTTTTTTAAGAATCGTGATTATTTTTCTTACTATTTTGCTTCATAGTTCACTCCTTAAATGAAGATTCATTGTACAATCAGCAGTCTGCACATAAGCCCCAACCTGGTTGGGATTCGATTTGTTTAACTCCACTTGCAACTGTACCTGGTTCTGCACATAATTCTCTTGACCCACTAGTTAATTCAATAGATTCTTGGAACCACTCAGCAGCAGCAGGTCTTTGTCAATTGGCTCCGCCCTCTTTGAGTTCAAGTTTAGCCTTGGGTGCTCCATCAGTTGTTCCTACTGGTTGGAATCATGGTAATGCTGTCTCTCGATCTATAAATAATCAGTGGACTGGGCCCAATTCTTCAGTTATACCAGGTCCTAGGCCAACCAATCACTTGGCAGCCGGTTACATCAACGATGCGCTCCCCACCCACCAAAACGGAGCTTCTATGTCGGCAATGGCAACGGCGGCTGCTATTGGCCTTGGAAATTCTCCAGGGTGCGCGCAAATACCCCACTGGTCATCCACTGGTTCTGTAGATCCAGGTTAGTCCTCCAGGCATTAGTGTATTTCTCTCTGCTGACGTTTTTATGCCATGTGTTATTAACGACTTTTTTCAGCTTGTTCAGTCCGTTACACCTTGATTTCCTCAATAATCGCTATGCATTTTAGAGGGTCGGACTTGTTTTGATATTCATTGACATATTTCCTTTCGACTTTCCACCACTACCAGTTGTACACTAGTTTATAAATGATTTTAAAGTCTTTAATTTTCGTATGCGTGTAAACTAATTTACACCGGATATTTGATGACAGGATACTGTCTTTGTGTAGTCAAGGTATACATAAATGACTTTCACTTCTTAGTGTTACCTTAAATGATCTTCCCAGTGAATTCTTCACAAAACAAGATTCCGACTTGTTTTCCATGTGTGTTACTATCTTGCATACTGCTAATATGTGACTTCTACCGATAAAGAGGCAGAAATAATAATTTTCTACATGATTTACAATTTCCTTAGCCTTCTATTCGTCTGTTTCTTATGCTGTGCACGCTAATTCGGTTACGTTTGAATGTGCAAACTAGTAACGATGTACTCAAAACCTACATTTTGAGCTTATGATTAGGGATAGGTTCTTATTGATGGGTGCTTATGTCAATCAACTTTTCATTTAATGTAGAGCACTGGATGGAGTCTTGAAAACAGTTAAGTCTTTATGAACGTCTTGTCTACGTGGAATTAAATAAATGCGTGTGTACAGTCGTAGCATACCAGTGTCCTTTTCTGCGTTTTTGTATGGTTTATTATATTATTCGTTCTTCGTGTTCCAAGTAAAGTACAAGCCTCCACCAGGATACCTTCGGTATCTTCTGTTCTGTGAAAACACAGTCAACTATCCCAATACCTACAAGTTATCACTCCCCCTTCACATTATCTCCACTTCACCATTTGACGCCCAACCCAGCTCTTCTGGATCCCATGCGTGTTCTATTCCAAGAATAGACGGGTGTTTGGTGTCACTCAACCATGTCAAGTGTATGTCCGAGCAATCTCAATTTCATTTCACACATTTGTTAGGTAGTGGGTTCATGGAACGTTAGCCATCTACCTGACAAGTTACTTATTGTTTATCCTTCGTGATTGACCGTCTGAACTTCAGTATGATCCGGTGAAGGTGACAGGTATTGCAGACTGGTGGAGAAGTTTCTGGTAACATAAGTCCCGAGTCCTTGAGACATGCAGAAGCATTGACTTGACACTGGTGTTGAGAATTCGGATGTTGTTACTTGTATTGATTTCTGTAGATGACCACACTGATGTCAGTACAGTGGACGTGTGTCTGTCTTGCTTTCCCGATCCGACCTTGGATGTCTTTGACATCCTCCTGAGTGACATCTGCCCGTAGTTGGAGTGAAGCTGCCCCCCCTCCACGGGTAGGTGAAAGGGATGATTCCCTTCGAATTGCTCCGATTCATGGTGATTGTTGTTGTTTGTCAGATAGATATCCCCAATATCCTTGTTTTCTCTATGTTCACCTGGAGACCTATCTTCGCTATCTCTTCTGTCAACTTGTTCGTTTTCGCTTGTAAATCTCGGAGTGTAAGTGTGTGTGACGAGCCGTTTCAAAGTCTGTGAAGTTGAGACAAAGAGTTGATTTCCATTATTGGTTTTGCTCAATATTGTGGATGATGATGATGATGTGTATTTTAGGAGTTTGTTCCCCGTCTGACCTATTTTTCCCCGAATCCAATCTGTCTCGAGCGGTCTTTCTTCAGATGTGTGTTCTAGTCGTTTTAGGATGATTTGGCTTAATACTTCGCCTGTGGTGGATGGATGGAGGCACCGTGGATGATTCCGTGCTAGTTGTTGCACAGGCTTAGGTCGGGCTTCTTCGTCAGTCTTACAAGTGAGCCCTTCTTCCAATCGGTGTCAGGTAGTTTTCTTTCATTCCACACCTCCGGTAGTAGTCACGTGAATGTGTTTTCTGAGGTTTCTAATAAGTTTTTCAGTGTTTTTGTGGTAATTTCTTCATCTGGCCTTGCTGCTCTTCCGACGTTTATTAACTTGATAGGCATAAAGACTTCTGTTAGTGTCTGAGGATTGGTGTTTACTGCTAGTCATGTGTCAGGTAGTGATATTTCTGAACAGGTGGCAGTTTGTGGTCGGTTGAAGTGTCGTTCAAAGGGACCGATCCAGAGTGTTTCTTGTAGATGGTGTATCTAACCTACTTTGCGAAAGCAGATATGTTAGAAAGTCTTTTTTTCACTTTCACATTCAGTAGATTTATTAAATTATACACTGTCAAAATATTGGTTAGATTTAACCGGAGACAAGAAAACTGGCGTTTGTGTGGTACACTGGTTTCATTAGTATCTATTATCCTGTAGTCATGGTAGTTTATTTTGTTGTGGACACTTATCGAAACCAATGAATGTTGTATACACTCAGTCTTCCGTTAGTATTATTAAGTTGTTAATGTGTAGAAAATGCGATTACTTTGCAGTATTTAGTGATACATATTTTATTTATCCATTCTATACTTTAAGTGTCATCTTTTCATTTTGATTCACCAAGGCAATTTAAAACTAAACGAGTCGTTGTACAGAACATCAGCTGGTTGTAATCTATCTGCTCGTGGAGCGCCAAACCAGACTGCTTTAAATTTATCACATCCAGGTACACTGGCTGCTGCGAATGGCTTACTTTCCGGTGATTGGTGTGCTATGGCTACTAATAACGTCGGCTCATCGCCGCGTGTTGCTGCATCAAATGCCAATTTTCGTCTACCAATATCGCACATGTGCAAACGATAAGAAAAAAAGAAAGGGAGGAATAGAAATATGTCGTGGACAAACATCACTTTCTGTGTTTTGTGTTTTTGTTTCTATGCATTGTTTTAGCTTTTTTTTCCTGTACATTCTTACATCACATTATATTTATTTATCGTTGAAAGGAGTTAAATATGGCTTAGTGCATTCAGAATGTTCTCCCAGTGAATTTATTGGATGCATCACTTTTGTATTACCCTAGTAATTATAGTTACTATTGTTGTTACCAATACGATTACTAATACTACAACTGTGACTATTATGCAATTTCAGTAAATTACAGCCATTTTTCTTCGGCATCATCATTTCTATTGTGTCTTGACGCTTCCAAAATTTCTCTTGTTAATTTGGTTGCATGTGATTGTGAATGTGGGCGCATGTTCAACCGCATTCACCAACTCGATCTCATTTGGTTAGTTCGTTTTGTTGCAGGTTTATTACTATCACACTTATATTGTGTCTTAGTTCACTACTGCTATTGTTCATTATTACCATCTCTATTACTATAACGATAGTATATGTACAACTTTTAACACGCTACCTATTTTCTCAATTTCTATTCTTATATAATTAGTAAAACTCTTAAGCGTCTTCCGTACGGTCAGAATAAAGTCTTGCGTTATCCTTTTTGCATGGTGAAAATGAAGGAAATGTTGTTCTCGTTGTTAATGTTTTCGTGTCACTTATACTTCACTGTTCTTACGCAAAAATTCTTTTCCTCCTCCACCATACTCTTTTTATTTTTATCTTAACCCTTTGAACTTTCTCGTCCCTCACTCACCTCCACCACTCACTTTTACGTTGTATTTTAAGGTTTACATAGCAGTTCCGAGTATGTTTTTGTTTGTGTACAGCAGTATTTTTGGCATATTTCATGTGCTGTGATTATTTCATTTTTTTGGAGAGTTTGATTTTGTTGAACAGACAGAATATATCTGCACTTGTGAACTTACCTTCTGTGAGTGTTGGTCTTAGTACGGTTACTTTGCCTAAATTTTTCGTTGACATTTTTTGGACTGACATTATTAGTAGTACTAATAGTGTTTGTATTGACACATTAATGATATAACAACAGCTTTCAAGACGTATTACTGTTCCACATTTGTGTGTAATTGTGTGACACTCAACCATCATTCAAATTATTTATGTTATCTTCGAGTTGTTTTTTTTTATTGTAGTAGTTATTGTTTGCTTACTAGCCTATTTATTTGCTTGCTTATTAATTGCTTATTTATGCTCGACTATTTATTTGTTGAAAGTGACTTGTTTTTGTCATTACTTATTTGTATGCTAAAATGACTCAATGCTTTAATGACATCATGAACTTTCATAGTGCATTGTCCAATCGTCATTATTATTGATAATAATGTTATTATTATTGTTACTACTATTATTATTATTGTTACTTTATATATTACTGACACTTATCAACGTAGTATAATGTTCTGTTGGGTTTCGTTCTTCTTGTTCTCTTTTGATGCTATCAAGGGTATATCTGGTATGGGGGTGTATATATGTTTACCTAACGAGTCAGGTTAAATGAAAGTTGGTGATAATTATATATTCGTCACAATTTGAATCGAATTAATATCAGTCTAACTGTGTGATTAAAAGTTTGCGAAGCTAAAACCCAGCACAAATAACGGATTCATTGTACGACATGGAGACTACTGATTTCTTAATTTTAAGATAGCGATATTTTTTATTCAACGTTTTCATGCACTATGACTAGTTTTTCGTTTGCCTATGTATTTTCGTTTGAAAACTCTGCTACTTATTCGCATGCAGCTGCTGATTCCGAATCGCTCCTCCTGGAGTACACCGCTAGCTACTCCACCATACAATGCATTCGAAAGTTGTTTGTGTATCAGTCTGTTACTACTTTATGCTATCACGCTCGGTAAAATGTGCGAAAAATTGGTTGGCAAGGAGTGGGCTAGGTCTCATCCAGATCGTGTGTTCACTCTTTCAGTTTGTAGGACACTGTCACAGGTCAACAGTCGTATTTCTTGATATTAGGGCTGCCTTCGATTCGTTGGACAGAACTATGTGTAAGAGAGTAGTCTTCCTGAGATACGGAACCACTTTAGGTAGAGTTGAGGGTATGCAACCATCTGTTACCACTGTTATGAGTCGAGAGTACGGTTAGATAGGGCTGCCTAGTCTCACCGTTTCTCTTTAATTTTGCTACCAACTACATTTTGAAGACAAATCAGAGATGTGCGTGGTAATATATGAGCTACACGAATCATATACAGTCAGTCGGTAGTTGGTGTATGTATTTTCTTCTGTCCAAGTGTAAAGTATTGTTGCAGGAGTCTACGTCGTCGCTTACCCCTCCATGTGGACCATTAGATGTATTCGAGAATTCCATTTACCTACGTTTTTGTTTGAATACTGTTAGTCGTGTGATGGATGTGGTTTCAAATTGTATAGTGAAAGCCACGTCGGAATATTGCAATATAGTTCACTTCTGGTGTCTTCGTAAAATAAGTCTGGCTATCAAAATTGGAGTGTACAACGACTCATTGCGCATATCTTTTTTTTTACGCCTGTGAAACCTGGCCTCTCCGAGCTGAGGATGCCTGGCGACTGCGTGTTCGATCACCGAAATCACTGTTGAGCTACTTGCATCCTGTACATCACCGTGTAAGTAAGTCTGAGGTTGGATGTTATGCGTTCAGATATAGTGGAAATTGTCTTCCAATGAGTTATACTATCTTGGGATATCGGCTCTACTGGCTTTAACGCATCCCAGTGTCTCCCATACCATTCACTGACCCTGGGTCTGCATGGAGAAGGGGTGGAAATGATCTGTCCATGATTTGGGATGAAGGATAATTGTGTATAGTTAATATTCGTTATCATGTCACTCCTCTGTGAGTGGATTCTGAGTGACTGTCCAACTTATTGGCTTGTGATGTAATCAGATGTAGATGAGAATTGAAATCGACGGCGAATATCCTACTAATTACTCACTTTCACGAAATCCAAGAAAGTAATAAATCCTCGTGATAAGTATTCAGCTGTTTTCGTAATCCCCTACCCAGTCACTCTGTTTCTTTTTTTCCCCATAATGTTGTTATATTACTTTTCTTTAACCCATTTGATAGTGCGCTTACCGTACCTAGTCTGCTTTTTAAATAAATCGACAACATCGTTGCTAGTCTGTTTTGGTTGATATGTGATGTCCAATACTAAGTTAAGGGAATTGTGGACTTTCATCACATGTACAAATGAAACATTTTGCTTAATTAAAACTTTTTCGTACACAGTTTAAAAACTTGTAGCCTACGTTTCCATCTGTATTGATTAGAGAGTCTGAATTAAACAAAATGTTTGTAGTGAACCCACGTAAACCGTATATTCTATAAAACAATCTGGTGACTTATCGATTGGCTTCTGGCAAGTTAGCTTTAAGTCTTCAGGTTAATTGTTGTAAACGATACATAGAAAGCTGACGAGTCCCAAACAAGACGAAATATGCATCCTGGATTCCACTGCTAGTCACCATCCACCAGTTAGATACATAAAAAGGTTTGCTTTGTTAAGCGATGACAAACTCCTCATTCAATCCGACAGCCTGAATCAGGAAAAACCATGTCGACTAGCAAACAATTTAATTACGTTTGAATTGTCAACACTAACCCGTGATGGATGAGATAGAAGACAACTTGGAGACACATTACTTATACTGATTTGAATTTCGAAGTGTGTTCCAGTTTTTTTTCAGATTACTCAGCAATGGTTTCTATAAGGAACTTTTTTTCTGAAAAACTTATGGTTATTGTTACAATAGAACACCGTGTTCACAATACATATCTATGGGTTATGTCAGAAACCTATCAGCGCACAACATATCCTAATGTGACAGAGAAGACAGTCATGCATATTCTCTTTACTATTTTAGCGATATAGCAACATACCTAAGGAGACTTTCAGGGATTCCAACTGACCTTATTCTGATATTGCTGAATCAAGTTTACAGCACAATACGACCTAGAGTTACTCTACCATCATAACCAGAGAACCAGCTGCTCCTACATTTTATTACAACAAAAACTTGTTATATTATAGACACAAAGAGATGCACCACACAAAATCTGGTTGTTTGTACGAGGGCTGGGATACACTCCGGTCGCCCAGATCGAAGCAGCCGATTGTCTTGGGGATCCACCTCGCAAACCTCTGGCTTGAATTCTGATCCACAAGGTAGTGGGGCAGTGTCAGGAGTTGTTCCCATGGTTTCCGGTGACCAAAACAGGTTTGTACGCCACTTGATCCTTTTGGATTCTAGAGCCCATATACAACATAAGTTCGGTATCCTCTATTCTAATGATATTCCTCATGAAGTTTCTTCATATCTTAAACCTGTGATGAAAAATAACAGAACTTCATAAACGGTTATATGACTGCCATGTTATGACAATAAGAAATAAATTGTGCTTGAAATGTCATCAGTAAATACATAATACTGTATCATTCACTGTGTGGGGTCTCAAATAAGATCATTCTTTTATGAGATTTAATTCTTAGCCTACTCACACCACAGTGCCTACCATATAAGTTAAGTGGTGGTGATCCACTCAGCTCCACCTAATTCGTCTTAACATTAGTGAATCTATGGGGACCGGGAAAGTCTAGCTAGTTCTCTTAGAATTGTTGGTGTATGAATTGCATTAACCTGTGAACCAAAAACCTAACTGTTCTGGAAGAATGAGGAAACACCTCGTGATTACTGGCATAGGCACCTAGTGAGAGTTGCTCGAACACAGCAAGGTCTAAGTTTGCCAGAATCTGTGTACTTTGCTGCAAAAAGCAAGATGCTCAGGCATAATCGAATAGCGTTTGTTCTTAATACTCATTTAATAAAGCTCAGGCAGTATATTTACTGTACTTAAGGATTCTCATGTACATGCGATATTAACTATGATAATCTCTTAGCAACATTATTGAAGCACCGATTTTAAACATAAAGAGGGATACGGTCTCACCAGGCAACATCTGACACTGAATTAACTGCAGGGAGAGAGATAGGCCTAATATCTTTGAACATGATCAGTTGGAGATTACTTCTTCTTCAGCAACACTTGAGTGGGTTTTTACAGTGCGTTAATTCGTGCACATACATCTCTACACTTGAATAGATGTCGAAAAAAAGCAAGTGCTATGAAAGCCTTTACATTTTTATCTTCTTAATCAAAGAAAGAGTTAAGCAAACACTTATTTCAGTATATTAGCGATGATTATCCTTATGGAACTTGACACTATATCCAGTCTGCTGTTGAACCACCAGCAAGGACAACCAATAGTTACTAAAGGCCAGTAGCCTTCTGTATCCCCATCCACACTGATCTTTACGAGAAGAGTTACTGAATGCAAACTGACTAAAAGTCTTTATATTACCTGTATGCAACTAATTATAACTGTATATGAATGATTGCACATGACGATTATTATTATATTATTGTATCCTTTAGTTCCTAGAGGAACATAGGGCTTCAGCTGCGCACCTCCATTGACTTCGGTTTTCTGACAACTTTTTCACCCTGCTCCAGGTCTGTCCACATGCTTTCATCTCCTCCTCGCATGACCTCCTCCAAGTCACCCTTGGACGACCAACTCGCCGCCTCCCTTTCGGGTTCCACTCGAGGGCTTGTCTAGTGATGTCACTTGATGGTTTCCTCAGCGTATGGCCAATCCATCTCCATTTCTTTCTGCCTATTTGTTTCACAATCGGTTCCTGATTGGTTCGCTCCCAGAGATCCCTGTTGCTGATCTTTTCTGGCCATCTGATCTTGAGTATTGAGCGGAGACAGTTGTTAATGAAGGTTTGAAGTTTGTTTGAGATGCTCTTTATGACTCGCCAAGTCTCTGATCCGTATAGTAGCACTGACTTCACATTGGAGTTGAAAATCCGGATCTTATTTTTGATGCTGAGTGCTGTTGACCTCCACACAGATTTGAGAGTAATGAAAGCTTGTCTTGCTTTTCCGATTCTGGCTTTGATGTCCTCGTCAGTTCCGCCTGTAGTTGAGACGATGCTTCCCAGGTAGGTGAAGGAGGTTGTTTCTTTCAGGTTCTTCCCATTTATGCTTATTGTTGTCTGTTGTTGTTGTTGCTGTTGATGTTGGCTAGGAATCTTCATCTCTGTTTTATCTATGTTCACGTGAAGTCCTATCTTTGATGCTTCTTCTGCCAACTTGTTACTTTTCACTTGCATATCTTCCAGTTTATGGGAAATCAGACATATATCATCGGCGAAATCCAGATCCTCCAAGTCTTTTGTGTCAGTCCATTTTATGCCTGTTCCCTCGTTGGTTGCCGTTGTCTGTCGCATTATCCAATCAATTGCAATCAGGAAGATCATTGGTGATAGTAGACAGCCTTGCCTCACTCCCGTCCTCACTTCGAAGGCTTCCGTAAGTTTCCCGTTGTGGATTACTTGGCATGCAGCATTGTCGTATAACTGTTGGATGAGGTGTATAATTGTCGATGGGACCCCGTAGTAGCGAAGTAGTTTCCAAATGACCTCTCGATCGACGCTGTCGAAGGCCTTTTCAAAGTCGATGAAGTTGAGATAGAGAGGTGACTGCCATTCCAAGCTTTGTTCAATGATGATCCGTAGAGTGGCGATTTGATCAATACATGATTTGTTTCTCCTGAATCCAGCCTGTTCCGGACGAAGTTTTTCATCTAGGGCTTGTTTGATTCTCTCCAGGATGATGCGACTTAGTATCTTGCTTGGAATGGACAGAAGCATAATTCCACGCCAGTTTTTACATTGACTTAAGTCTCCTTTCTTTGGAAGTTTGAATAAGTAACTGTTCTTCCAATCCTCGGGTACTTTGCCCTCTTTCCACACCTTCTCCAGCAGTGGTGTCATCAAGTCCGCTGTTGTCTCTGGGTCTATTTTCAAAGCCTCTGCTGGGATTCCATCTGGTCCCGGTGTTTTCCCAGCTTTAAGCATCTTGATTGCATTCAGGACTTCTGATTTCGTCGGGGGGTCAGTGTTCACTGGTAGTTCTGCTTCCGTTGTTGGTATTGCTGGACGTGTTGTAGGTGGCGGACGATTTAGAAGTCTTTTGAAGTGTTCAACCCAGTGCTTTCTCTGTTCCACCTCTTTGGTGATTGACTTTCCATTGTCGTCCTTTATTGGCTTAATCTGTGTCGAACGTTTGCCCGAAAGGTTCCTAGTTGTTTGGTAGAGTGTGGCGAGGTCTCCTTTGCCTGCAGCTTGTTCTGCTTCGTTTGCCATGGTTTCATAATATTTTCTTTTGTCTTCCCTGGCACTTTTCTTCACTCTTTTGTTCAGTGTATTGTAGCTTGCATTCAGCTCCTGTTTTTGTTGCTCGTCAGTGCACTGGATAATCTTTTGCTTCACTGTCCTTCTCTCTTCTATTAGTTTCCAAGTGTCCGTAGTGAGCCACTGTTTGTCCTGTCTCTTTTTTCTGCCTAGAATTTCTATGCAGGTTTGGCTCCACACCGTTTTCAAGTTGTTCCAGTGCTTTTCGACGCCGACCTTTCGCTGGTGTTGATTTGTGTCTCGGCTTTGTCCTTTATGCTTGCAATGAAGATGTCCTTTGTAGCCTGGTCCTTCAGCTTTTGAGTGTTGAACTTGGCTTGTGGTCTATCTGCAGCTCCTGATTCCCTGAAAGCTTTTAATTTGATTTGGATTGTCCCTTGTACGAGATAGTGGTCTGAGCCAACGTCTGCTCCTCTTCTTGCTTTTGTGTCCAGTAGGCTGCGCCTCCACTTCCTTGAGATTGAGATGAAGTCGATTTGGTTTTTGGTTTGCCCGTCTGGTGACACCCATGTAGCCTTGTGGATATCTTTGTGCTTGTATACACTGCCACCAATCACCAGTTCGTTGAAGGCGCAGAAGTCGGCGAAGAGTTCTCCGTTTTCATTCATTTCTCCTAGAGCTTCTCTACCCATGATGAGTTCCCTTCCGTATTGTCTGGTCCCAGTTTGGCGTTCATGTCTCCCATTAGTATTTTCATGTCGCCAGCTGGAGTATTGTCCATTGTTGCCTGTAGTTGCCTGTAGAATTCTTCTTTCTTCTCGAGGTCTGCGTTGTTTGTGGGTGCATAACATTGTATGATTGACACTTTCCTTCCTTTGGAGTTGAACCTGGCGGTCATTATCCTGGACGAAATCGCCTCCCATTGTATCAGGGCTTTCGTTGCCGTTGGTGACATCATGATAGCCACGCCCTCGGTGTGCGTGTGGTTATCTTCTGGGTGACCGGAGTAGATCACTGACTCACCTGTTGACAATTTGGTGAGTCCACTCCCATTCCATCTGCTTTCACATATTCCCAGCACTTGTATTCCGTATCTTTTCATCTCGTTGGCGATCTGGGCAGCTTTCCCTGTCTCGTACATAGTTCGCACTTTTTTGCACGTGACGATAGAGTTTTCATTTTAGTATACAGTGGTTGATGACGAAATAGAAAGATATGCGAAGAATTTCAGAGCTAAGTAATACATATCATTTAGGCAGGCAGATTACCTAAAGTCTAGCCTACTAGCCAGTTCCAAATCTGGAAGAAAGGGAAGGTTGGTTCTAAGACTAGTAACCCCACTCCGTTAAAAACAACCTCTTACCTATTGAAAATCCAAAGCACAGAGAAAATAAACTTATTCTCAGATGAAATGGCGTAGGATCCCTAATTTGAAGATGGATGACATCAGCTGGTGAAAGCCTCCAGATAAGCAGTCAGGCGATATCTTTTCTTTCCGTGAAAACGGAAATAAGCATAGAGACATGAAATGACCAAACCATGTTTGAGATTGCAAAGTCTGTTCAGACTGCAAAAGAAATGGGGAGTTGATAGAATAGAAACGGAATCTCTAAACAATTAAGTGGACAGTCATTTGAGACGAAAGCCAAGAGCACACTAAGTGTGTGACGATCACGAAGTCACCACCGACATGATCGAAGGCTCTCATGCGGTTGAGACCAATTCTTACAGAACCATGAAAAAAGGCCTTCTTTAAAAGGAAGGAACTTACGTTTATACGATATCACCCACCTACAAACAATGCAGTAGAGGTAAGGGATGACTTCTACCAAAAGCTGCAGGCAGTAATAGATCAGACCCCAGCTAGATGGCGATATCGGAATCCTAATGGATGATATGAATGCCTGGCAAACTGGGACCAGACAGAGTAGGGAAAGAACTTATCAAGGTTGTCGGTTAGATGGCTTCTGAGTGATTAATGACTGAGTCATTGTAAAAAAAGCTATTAGTACAAAGATATTCATAAGGTGATGTGGATTTCAACACACAGGTATATCAAATTTCAGATAGACCTCATCTCAATCTTATCTGAAGGAAGTAGAAAGCAGCTACTTGATACAAGATCTATGACAGCATTACATCACTATCTACTGCAAAGAGCCGTCCGAATCAAAATGAAAGACTTCAAATGATCTGGAGACGGACTATAGTTCAAGTACAACAATCAGAAACCGAAGGACGAAGCCATAAAATGAAGGAAAACTACCTGATACTGATTGGAAGAAAGGCTCACTTTTAAGACTGACGAAGAAGCCCGACCTAAGCCTGTGCAACAACTAGCACGGAATCATCCACGGTGCCTCCATCCATCCACCACAGGCGAAGTATTAAGCCAAATCATCCTAAAACGACTAGAACACACATCTGAAGAAAGACTTCGCTCGAGACAGATTGGATTCGGGGAAAAATAGGTCAGACGGGGAACAAACTCCTAAAATACACATCATCATCATCATCCACAATATTGAGCAAAACCAATAATGGAAATCAACTCTTTGTCTCAACTTCACAGACTTTGAAACGGCTCGTCACACACACTTACACTCCGAGATTTACAAGCGAAAACGAACAAGTTGACAGAAGAGATAGCGAAGATAGGTCTCCAGGTGAACATAGAGAAAACAAGGATATTGGGGATATCTATCTGACAAACAACAACAATCACCATGAATCGGAGCAATTCGAAGGGAATCATCCCTTTCACCTACCCGTGGAGGGGGGGCAGCTTCACTCCAACTACGGGCAGATGTCACTCAGGAGGATGTCAAAGACATCCAAGGTCGGATCGGGAAAGCAAGACAGACACACGTCCACTGTACTGACATCAGTGTGGTCATCTACAGAAATCAATACAAGGAACAACATCCGGATTTTCAACACCAGTGTCAAGTCAATGCTTCTGCATGTCTCAAGGACTCGGGACTTATGTTACCAGAAACTTCTCCACCAGTCTGCAATACCTGTCACCTTCACCGGATCATACTGAAGTTCAGACGGTCAATCACGAAGGATAAACAATAAGTAACTTGTCAGGTAGACGGCTAACGTTTCATGAACCCACTACCTAACAAATGTGTGAAATGAAATTGAGATTGATTGGACATACACTTGACATGGTTGAGTGACACCAAACACCAGTCTCTTCTTGGAATAGAACACGCATGGGATCCAGAAGAGCTAGGTTGAGCGTCAAATGGTGACATGGAGATAATGTGAACGGGAAACGGAAGTCTGTATGTATTGGTGACAGCAATTTAGTGGGATTGCACAAAACCAAGTAGAATTCAGCTATGCTTCTTAGGATCGATGTACCCATGAAAACGCGAGGAATGAACAGTAATAATTCTGTTGAAATCTCACTGGTGTGACTGGATATGCTTCTGAAAATTCGAATGGAAAATCTTTGTTTGTAGCTTAATATGTCTGCGGTTGTTGGCAACCTTAACTCATTCTGGATGTGAACTTAGTATCACTGACTAAATCTTACTTGAGGCTGCTACAGTGGTGTGCAACCTAATTTGAGGCAAGGCATTATTACGGGGCAATGATTCATTGATTTTAACAGATTAGGCGCTGATAAGTGCATCTGAGATGACTTCCGCAGCTGATATCTATCGTTAATCATCTCAGTTCATGAAAGACAAGTTACAAGTTATTAATGGAATCTCGACACAGGCAGGTACGCCTTGCTAAACATTTGTCAAATGTTTCCACCTATATAGCTCATACAATGCTCAGTTACCTATCAAAAGACATGTTTAATGAGTAGATGTAATGTCCACAGAGCTGTGAGATATGGCTGCCGAAAGTATAAAGTACAAAGATTAATTAGGTGGAGTGAAATGGTGGACAATAATGAGGCCATGTGTGCATTGTCAGTCAATGAGACTGAGTTGATCACCTAGACTTTGGAACTTCATTCATTCAAGTGACACGTCCTCTACATGACTTCCACAACTGACATGTCGACAGTTAATTTTACTTTTATTGATATAGTTCAGTGTTGTTAACTACCGATCATACGTTTTCACTCCCTCATCATATTTTAGATGCTAGGAGGTTTCACCTGTTTTTATTTCATTATTATAAATACCTATTACAATACCATTCCGTTTATGTTCGCTTATTTTGTGGGCTTCTTTGAAATGTAGGAACCTGACCTGTTATAAATTTATGCAAAGTTCTAAGTTAGTTTGCCGGCTAGCGATTATTTGTTATTTATCGGTCATCACCTCGTAGACTGAAATCAATATTCATAGACTACTATTAAGATTAAGTAGTGTTCTATATTTTGTTGTGTTCGAGTAGGAATCTTTCAGTACCTAAAAATTATATCAGTAGTGATCATCCCCATGAAATGGTAACTAATTATTTGTTATTCAAATGCGACAAAGATATCCATGTAGGCTTCCAGCTAATAACACATCTGTAAAGAGGCTGTAAAGTGTAGCAAACACCAATCCAGATATCCGGAAGGTTGTTCACTGGTAGAAATGCGCATAACCAGCAATAACAAATACTGAGTTCTGAACCAGAAGTTGAGTTGCAGCATGAACTCTGTAGCAAATTAGTTTACCGAATGCAAAAATACATGGGTTAGTTGGTGTGCAGTGCTGAAAAAACACTAGGCTAAAAGAGAAATGTAGTTAATTGTTCAAAAGTTGGGTATGTACAAAATAGTTGGAGA
This sequence comes from Trichobilharzia regenti, assembly GCA_944472135.2. Taxonomy (NCBI): domain Eukaryota; kingdom Metazoa; phylum Platyhelminthes; class Trematoda; order Strigeidida; family Schistosomatidae; genus Trichobilharzia; species Trichobilharzia regenti. Next base: position 38,701,561 of record OX235270.1, read on the forward strand.
CTTTTCATCAATAAAGGGAAATGAAGTAATTAATACAAAAATAGCTGTATCATTCGTTTTTAAATTTTATTATTGGATACTCAAAAATATTTGTCTTTGACTTCGCCATGAAATAGATTTTTAACTTCATCATGTGTTTCCAGTCGCTCGTCAAAACTTTTGCTTTTATTTGGCAACCTATTAGTCGTTATATTACCTGTATTTTCATAAACCTAATAGTCTGAAGATGGATCGACTGATTATGATTTACTTGTGAGATGATTAAAATTAGAACAGACAATTTGAGTGAGACAGAATTCCACGGAGTAGCCAACCATGCTACGACAATCTTAGAATTTGTTAAAAATTTGCTTGAGAGAAAAAACAATATTATTTCACACTAATATGGCTATGCCTTAATTATTTATCAAAGGATTGCATCGCCTATGATTAACTCAGATGGATATGTGAAGTACTTTGGTAAATTTTCAATTTCTTCTTCCACTTATCTTCTTTTAATTGACTAAGCATAAAAACTGTGTGTTTGGTTAATAATCTGAAATGGATAAGTCCATAATTGTTAGTTTTCGTGAATTAATCAAGTAGTGGGTGAGTACTATCAAAAGTGAGGCTTTCCCATTTTGGTTATGTAAAATTACTGCAATCACTAAAGGCAAAATACTAACAACAAACTTTGTTAGTTGCGCATTAACTTTTCAGCCTTAGTAATGTATCACTTGTAAAATACACAAAACTGATATCCACCTATTCGTAAGTAAACCGAAAAATTAAAAATAGTGCAACATTTATTCTTCACCTTAAAGGAATCACTACCTGAAACCCGTCTTTAAAAACTAACAGTCGTCTATTAGTTTTAAGTATTTTATTTACTGAATTCTGAAAAGTAATAAGATAGATATTATGTAAAACTTCGGACTGGATTACTGTCTCAAAGTGTGTTGTCAAATGTATCAAGGGTATAATTTAGCAAACATTACTGTTAAAAGTATTCACCTATTGATTTGTTAAGGAATTACTTACAAAACTTCTAATGACATTTCCTTATTTTTCTGGATGGTTAATAAGCACTACTATGGTTAGATGATTCACTTTGTGAAAATTAAGAATGCCTACTTTGTAATTTCTGAAGTTGTGAATACTTGCAGGGAGACTTTGAACTTGATCATTGATGAGATTTGTAATTAACTGTTTAGAATACTGAATGGCACTTAGTTCCCTTATTCAATAGTCATTCACATATTGCTTTTAGTGTTAATATTTATTAATACATAACTGATTTTTGACATAAACTCTGTCTACTGTCAACGTCGTGTTGATTAGAATATGGAAATGTTGAACAAAGATCACAAACAGCTTTTTACATGTAGTGAATTACAAAATAGCTTCAGCCACATACTGATTGTTTCACTCAACCTTTAGTGTGAATGATACTGAGCACTAATAATTGATTTGAGGCAATGGACAATAAATATTGAAATTTTACAGAAGAAATAATGTCAGGCATGGCTGTTTATTCCTAAGTGAGTTAGTAGAAATTTGTTGATCGACTATACAGCGTAATCACTAGGTTAATTGACACAACACTATGCTTTACTATGATCCATTTTCAACCAGTAACAGGCCTATGAGTACAGCTTCTTTCTAAAACTTAGCGCTAAACATGTCCAACGAATAACAGATTGGTCGATTTAATATACGTGTAAAAATGTGGTAGTAAGTAATTCCATATTAGTTTGTCTTTTAGATGTATCACACAGTGAAACAGTATCATTTACTGGATGACGTTTCGAACAAAATTTATTGTTCATAATCATATCAATTTTAATCACAACGGAGCAGAAGCCTTCAGGAATGCTGCTGCCAGGCATCTCGTTGACAAGGATTATTAGTTGGACACTAAGAAATCATTTCAAGTTATCAAAAGTCATCATAATTTAAAACTCCTCAAGCTTGCCAAAGCAATGTCTTTTGCACCCTACCTAGGTATTTAGAAAGAAGTAGTGTGGATGACGATTTTGTACACCTTTTATTGGATGAAAATAATGACACACTTTGCATTTCTTTTGTTTTGATTGACATCCTTGTTTGAATCACACTGTTTTCGCTTCACTGAAATATACACTCGCTTTGTAGTTGCTCCTTATTCTTTCTATGCGCGACTACTCGTTCGCTAATAGTAATTCTTTCCTATTTACTTTGGAATTTGCAGAAACCGTCCTATACTTAAATAAAATGTATTCAACCACTACTTTGGCAACAACCAGAGTGGAGAAATATATCATCAAAGCACACACACATTTGTCATATCCCTGGACTACATAAGTTAAATTGTGGAAGTTGAACTCAAACCTAATTGACAGTAACTGTAGCTTTATCTAACGCATTTGTCTTAAAAAATGCAATATACTGTTTGAATATCTTAAATAATTCGGGTTTCTTATTTTGATATTTTATATGATACCTGAGTTTAGTATTTAGTCCACCAGAGCACTTATCAGTTTTTTCTTGACCTAGTACCTGGATATCTTTATTGTCTCTTTTATTTGCCTACACAACCTTTGACTTTAACCTCTTCTCATTTTGTTATAGTGTAATTTTGCCTGGCTAGATTTTACTGTTTTGGGTTGTGACTCATCATACTGTTATGAAGCTTATTAGTCATTTACTGAAGAAATAACACAAGTAGTTCGGGTTAGGCCAAGGATTGATAGCAGGTAGAGAACCATTGAAAACCAGGGAGTACTGGACAGCTGTTTCATCCTAGTTTCGGACTAATCGCCAGGACGCACCCACCACTAAGGGTTCGAAATCAGGAGTTTCCGCGTATAAAGCAAGCTAGTATACCATCCAGAGACTGGAAACGATTAAACGGCCCAAGAATTCCAACTCCTGTCAATAACTAAGGTCAGTACGACAACCAACCAGTGTAATCGGCGGGGACTCTATTCTCGCTACCGAATCGACGGACCACACTCGTCACGAATTCTCACTAGAACTTCAGGGAGCTTCGTCCTGTAGCCACTTGCTAGCCAGCGTCAGATTAATTTTGAAGAATTAGCTTGTAGTTCAGTGGAAAGGCTCTTTTCGGCCAATTCGTTTTCTTTAGCTATACAATCTAGCTTATAAACAGAGTTTTTCGCATAGTATTGTAATAAAAGTGATGAGTTGCCATAATTATAGTTGTTAATATTAATGCATACATGACAGGAGCTGGATGAAGTTGAAAGAAATACTCACTGAGATAAGCATTTTAGTAAATGAGTTGTATTCACGGTCGTATTCGCTGAAAACAGCCTTTTCTCTGAACTTCTTTGTAGTACTTCACTTTCCCAATCGAAAATAAGGCTTCAAGCTGGAACTTTGAGGTTTCGGTAGTAATGGTATTTTTTATTTTTACGAAATGGGGTTGCTGGCCTCAAGCCCGACCTTGCCTCTTTACTAGTCTTATTATTGGCTTAGCGAGGTTAAGGAGTGGAGCAGTCGGGGATCGAAACCCGGAACCACCTGAGTGGTTTAATACATAAAAGGAGCCGAATAATATTAATCAAATAAGGCATAATTATATTTCAATGGTTTACACACAGTTAATTAATATTAATACTAACAACTGTGATTATGACAAATCATCAGTTAGTCATCAGCTTTTTCTTGACCTAGTACCTGGATATCTTTATTGTCTCTTTTATTTGACTACACAACCTTTGACTCTGACCTCTTCTCATTTTGTTATAGTGTAATTTTGCTTGGCTAGATTTGACTGTTTTGGGTTGTGACTCATCATACTGTTATGCAACTTACCAGTCATTTATTGAAAAAATAGCACAAATATTTCAAATGACGAAATATACACATTTGATCATAGAGGATAATTAAAAGACACTTGTAACGAAGAAAATTTTCTTTACGACGAAGTCATCCACTAGGCTGTACATTCGTGTATTTATAATACATGAGTGGGAAAGTTCCAGGATAATTTCTGGTCAAGGGTCAGATTAATAAAATTACAATTAGGAATTCAAATGCCATAACAAATAAGGGGAGGAATAAAAACTCAAACAAAGTAGCATCATAATTACTGAGAAGATTGATATATTGTGCTGTTAGGGGCAGGATATATTCAAATTATAAAATGAGACAAGATTTTTGGTTAGAAAAAATCTAGTGGGATCATAACTGGCGTGACGAATAAATGTTTTTATCGGTCTCCCTGTTTGTTATGTCATTAGAATTCCTAACTGTAATTTTATTAATTTAACCCCTGACCAGAAATTATCCTGGAGCTTTCCCACTCATGTATTATAAATACACGAATGTACAGCCTAGTGGATGACTTCGTCGAAAAGAAAATTTTCTTCGATACAAGTGTCTTTTAATTATCCTCTATGATCAAATGTGTATATTCCCTGATTAGAACCTTAAGATCATTAATTAGAAAAAGTCACCGTGGTTCCCTATTTGAATGCCATTAAGAGAAAAATGCATGGAACAAAGGATGATTGTTTCAAAGATTTGAAATAAAGCATCTGTCCAGTTAACAATCCCATTGAAGTTTTAGAAAATTGAAAGAGCGGTAATCTTATGTGACCTTGGTGGCGCGTTCGGTCAGTTCGTTGAACTCCGTCAACTATGTCTATCGATTCTCAGGGTAATGAAGTCGGGTAACTTACTATGAATAATGTTTTTATTCACCTTACCAGAAAACTTTTTGTCGGAGGGCTTCACCAGTCAACAACTAATGGTATGACACTTGTTATTCTAATTGATGCCTGTAGACTCCCTCAAATTATACTTTTCGAAGTTTGGTGATATTGAAGAGTCGACTGTAATGATGGACAACAAGACAGGTCGATCACGAGGCTTTGGATATGTTAAGTTTAAGAATGATGAATCTGTAGATTGGGTCTTAAGACAAAAACCCCACTTGATTGACCTTAAGGAAGTTGATCCGAAAAGATGCAATGTTAATATGAAAGGCAAAGTAAATAATATTTCACTATTTATTCAGTGCTTAGAATCGTCGAAGTCTCAAGGTTTTCGTGGGAGGAATTGCCTTTGATCATGATGAAAACATAATTAGGAACTTTTTTTCCAGCTATGGAAGGGTTTGTTCTAACGTCCCTGATCTACTAATTAACAGGTTACTGACGTCAACTTACTTGCTGGTCAAACCAAGCAGCGACATAGAGGTACTCTTTCTAATAAATTTATGTATGGTCAATAGGTTTTGCATTTGTTGGATTCGAAGATGAAGAAGTGGTTAAAAATCTCATCAGACTGCACTACTTAAATTTGAATGGAAAACAAGTAAGTCACCGTGGTTTAATCCTAAAATTGTTTAGGTTGAAATAAAAGCGATGAAACCTCCAAACACTCAGAAACCTGAATACCAGACTTCCCCAAATGTGACTACTGCTGTGCAAGGCAATGGACGGCCTGTTCGCGGTCAGAAAAAGCAGTATGGTCCACCTCAGTCCAATGGTTCCTGTAAGTTTTTCACTTGACATTATATGAACTGCTGGAGCACTTGAGTGTAACCGTGGTTTCTAAAGGTGAATTTGAATATTATGACCTATCGTTAATGAGATGTGAGCCATGTGGTTTCATAAGAAAAGACAGCTCGTATGCGCACCAGACGTCTTTACGCCTGTCTGTCTGACTCCGTGTAATCGAAAATGAAAACATTCCGTTAGGATCAATGTATTATAGTGGGGAAAACACCCTGTGTTGTAATATCTTAATCAGTTGCATTTCTGTTAAAGATGTATTTGTCTCCATCTGCTCTGCTTGTTTAACCACTTTTGAAATTCCAGAATGTTTTGTCGACAAGTTCCTCCTACTAGTGTGTCACGTATGCTCTTCATACTAAATAGGCTACTAATATGTTTCAGGTGCCTCAAGCAAAATATTCAGTCAGCTGTAGAAACAGTGTAAGAAGTGTTGAGAAAGCTAAAACTATATTTTAGAAAGTGCCAGTGGATTTCTGACAGTTCATCCGGAATAACTAATGCTAAAAGATCGATTCCGGCGGGCTCCAAACACCATGCGAAGCGAAAGTTGCTCAAACGCAAACTGGCCAAGAGTCCTCTCAAGTGATGAGAGCAGCGATAGGCAACAAAATCAAAATAAGTAAATAAATCGGAGCCGGCGATAGAGAAGGCTAAACAACTACTCGGGCCTATTAGAGAAAATGCTAGTGATAAGTGGAGCAATCTCCGAGGAAAACGCCTCCCAGGAGAGGAGACTTGGACGTTGGTAGGGTCGTTTTGAGTAGCAGTTTCAAGTGACCTACAATCACTCTCAACTTGTCAATATCTAGTACCTACCTGAATGGGATGTGGACATCGGTCCTCTATCTGCATTTGCAATTGTAAGGGTTGTCCCTAATTTGAGACGAGGCATGTCTCGAATATATTTCCTGGTTGTATGGAAGAAAAGAATTCAGCTGTGGTACTTTTCAACTATTGTTGGTAGATAGGACTAAAAATGTTAATGAGATTGGTAACAACAAACAATTTTAGGTAGTTAAAAGTTTTCAATACTCATAACATTATAAATAGTAGTAATAATAACAGTAGTAATAACAATAATATTAATATTAATAGTCGTATGAATAGTAACAGTAGTTGTTTTTTTCTATCAAGAACGCTAATGATCATCAACTGTTCTATTTTTTGCAAAAAGTGATAATATATTTGCTAACCAATTGAATACTTTTCACTAAAATTGATTCCTTTTTTTAAAAAATATTTCGATGTAACAGCAGTATAATTGAAAATAGCAATGCAACAGCTAATTTGATGGTTATTCATTTTACATTATGCCAAATAAAATGATCTATGCAAAAAGGTATTAATGTGTATTTGTGTGCAAAAGAGAAAAAAAAACGGAGATGTTTGTGTGCATATTTATATGCATGTATGCATGTGTGTGTGTACACATAGAAAGTAAATTTGGAAGCTCTGGTGGAATAAAAAAGGGGAAACGTCGAGTGAATAGTACAGCAATCACTGATGTATATATATATATATATATATATATATATATCAATAGAACTGACTGATTAATTGACTGACTATCTGAAATTATAGAAGTACCGGATCAGTCCGAATTCAGTTTCTAAAGTTTGTGATTACATATATAAATTGAAAGAATAATAGAAATATGGGAATATTTTTGCAGCAAATCAATAAATAAGGAAATAAATAAGCACAACCGTTGTTTATTGTTTCCGATTTTCGCTTCAATTGTTTGTCTCTTTTAAAACTGTTTTCCGATTGGTTTTCTATTGCTCTACATCAGAGGGTTTTCGTTGTAGAAAGTTATCTCTGTTACGTGGTTTTGGTTGTTGGGTATCTAGAAGTAGAATAAAAGTGACTGTTGATTAGACTGGTTAGCTAGAAGGTATTTCCAAGTTAAAAATGAATGAAGTCGGGAGAAATTCTGCGTAGCACGACATTTTGTCATTAGTTTGTGGGCTTCTGATATACATCTTTTAACAATTAATATTTTCTTTCACTTTTCAATAGCATACAAATGAATAAGGTAGATTTTTTGACACATTGAATCATTTTAGAGTCTATGAGTCATGGACTGCTGATTCACCCTAAATTTACACCTTTCCACTCTTTTTCCAGGCTTAAACCCAACGCCTCATTATTTCCAACTTCTGTTGGTTAACGAAATAGCATCACCGCTATTCAGTAGCAGCAATTAGCAAATATCTTCACCCTCCCCCGCTCCTCACACACACACACACCTGGTCAGCAGTACCAGTTTCGACTCTGTTTCAAGACTTGACGAAAATAATCTCGCTTATTTACTAATGAACAGCAGTTCAACGCTTTATCAAATTCTAATAGAACCACCAGTTGAATATAAACAGATATAGATATTCATAAGAAGTTAACGTTAACTACTTGCACAGTTCACGCTCGGCAAACAAGCAAGGTATTTGTCAAAAGATACGATTTTCGAGTCCTTAAATTTGCTTTATTTTGGACAATTATGTATTTGGTTTGTATTTTGCAGTAGGAAGTAGTTGTTCCGTCAGTCTTGAAGTCAGTTTTGCCAAAAAATATCAAACTTTATTATTCACTTCGTCCTCACTTTTGTTTTTCTAACAGACTAAAAGTTTTATTTATTTGTTTGTGACGAAACCTACATTGGAATGATTGACATCTTCAAAAATACGTGAAAAACTGTTTCGTGGCATGTTTTTCTTCGATAATATCCCATTCGTCCCTTTTTTTAATTAAACTAAGGATAAATGTTTTGTTTAACTACCTCCTGCTTTTTGAATGTAATCACTAATCGCATGGTGGCATGTATATTATTAATTCCAATAGGTTGCCGACGTTCATCAACCGCTAGCTACATTACCACGATACTGAAGATAAGATGGATGGCCGGAAAGGACAAGCAGCAAGGAATTTTGGTAGCCAACTAAGAACATATTATCCAGTAAATATGCTGAAAGAAATGAAGATAGACTGGATATACGCCGAGGTGACTTCCACTCGAAAAGCAAAGAACGGATAATAACGATAATCCTATAGTGGGATCAGTGTGCTTTGAGCGCATATTATTGGTTTAATATATACTGTGTCGATGTACCGGACTTCACGCTGTATACAATCCCAGTGAAAATAAATATTTCGGCATTTAAGTAGTTTGTATATCTGTTTATATGTGATAAGCTTGTGCTCACACCGCTTGATAGTGATAAAAAACAAGACATTTTTGCACACATACATTTGTGCTACTCGTGAGTAGTATATACGTCTATCGAAAGCATATGAAATGACTAGAAAAATAATGAGCTACCAAAATCATCCTATTTCAAACTAATAAAATGAATCAAATCCAGTATATCTTTATGTCAGGTGAAAAGAAAATTTACCTGTAAGTATATCATCAACCATTGGATGTGAGACAGTTTGAAGCGGATTACCTGAAGACCTTTCTGAGAATGATCTTTGTGTACTCTGTCTGGCAGAAGAATAAGGCTGATTATGCTCGACAGGTGTTTCAGCTAATTGACCTACACTTCCTGAACAACTTCTGGGATCACTTTTATTGATACCACCGGATGAAGAACGCTTTAAGATCATTAAATAATAAAACAGAACAAGATAACACATGGCAGATAATAATTCAGCACTTATTTTCAGGTAGTTGAAATTCTTAAATCGTAATATAAACTTCCGTTATATTAGCTGTCAAAAATTTATATATACATATGTATAGACTTAATATTATGTGGGTGCGTCGGCACCACAGTGAAAGCAAAGAAGGATTAAAAAGAACATTTCATTGAAGTGATTAATCTGTACCGAGATGAGAGTGTTATACATAAAATCAAAGGGACTAGTAAGAATTATTCGCATATTGCGGAGCAGGATTTGTTGAGTCTTCATACACATAAGAGAAACACTGTTTCAATCGTAAATTGTTGCGAGAATACATTTGCGTCTAAGTTATCCTCTCACTGTCGAACATTACTCATCTAATGTAGAACTCTGTCCTCTAAAGGAAAATGTCTTACAACAAATCCATTCAGTAGAGATATGTAGTAATTACTTATAATTCATAATAATTAATTAGATATATCCATTTTCAATTTCAAAACACTAGTCAGTGAAGAAGGAATATTCTTTTTGATAACTTTTTCTTCATTTCATGCAGTTATGTAACCATCACATCTAAGGGAGAATTGCTGTTCACGAGACTAGTATTAGGTAAGTGGGAAGGGGAAGTCTTTTGATGACTGTATGAAGCCACATCGACTGAGTAGGTCTGGACATAGGATACCTATGCCAAATAATCGCCTTTCTCGTCGAGCAATATTGAGCAACATAGGATTAGGTTGGAAAAGAGTTAAGGATAGCCGAATAAAAGCATAGCACCAATCCGTGAAGTATTTCACCGTCGGTTTGAGTCGTGTAGGAACATGCAAATTTCCTGCTTGAATGAGGTTTTTGAGGTGATTAGAATCAATGGCTGAAGACTGCTGGTAACGTGGCTGAAAATCATTCTCTCAAAGGTTCAGATGCATCTACTCTTTTTCTAGAACGCCGTATTATATTATAATGACTTTCACTGATGAGATCCTAACAAAATATACAAGTTGGAGTGAAAATACCAGGGAGGCAGGAAGATTTAAGTGACAAGTTCCAAGTAGGACGAAACGCAAGTCCTCCGTTTCACTGCTAGCCACCATCAACAGAATAATATGACTTTGGTATCTATCTTAGGAGACAATATACCATCAGTAAGTGGTTAGTTAGGTCGATTGAAGCAAATAATAGGAAATCACAAGATTTTGAATTAGACACTCTAACAAATTCAAATACGTAGGATTTTAGTTTTCCTCATGCTTCAAAGTTGAGGAAACTCACTAACTGAATCTTAATGATGATTCATTTTGACTTCTGAAAAAATAAGAGTAATTAGGGAATAAGCGTGTGCACAGGTTGATTACGTAACAGGTCGTCAGAGAAAATAAAACGATTTGTACAATGATAACTTGTAACTAAGGTTGAATTGGTCATAAGAATAAAATAATTTTTACTAAGACACCATGTAATAAAGATGAAGTAGTCGGAGAAATAATAAAATAATTTGGACACTTATAATTTTATAAGTTTTAAAGGTTTAAAGGTCAGTTAATTATCACCCCATTGACGTGTTGACACAGACTAATGATTTTTTTTTGATTTACAGCTTGATTCCACACTGTATTTTTGGTACAAGTATGGAATTTTCAGCATGGATATCGGTAGCCCAAATTTTGCAGGCCGACCATAGATATCAGGTGTGCGCCGGCGTGAGCTCAAACCCCGGACCATGTGCATGGTCGGCGAGATTCCTAACCACTGTGCCACCGACGCACTTCTATGAGAAGTGAGTCGTCCGTAGAAGAAATTTCTTCCCTAAAACAGTTCGATGAATTTTTCCAGCAAACTAAACTTAACTTTTATATGAACAAGGAAGGACTGAGAAGATTACACAATCAAAATGGATTGAATCAAGAGTTTATTAATTGACACAAGTTTGGAAAATATTTACGACTCATTCAATCAGTATGTGCATAGACAACTTCTAAAAATATCTCGACACTCAAGCATGCTTTCATAGTCTGAAAATGTTAATGAGACCTAGTCGTTAAAGTAGTGCGTTTAGTTCCACGTACTCTTTCGGTCAACAAACTCATCCAGTTCGCTGACTGGTTACCTTAGGTGTTAGGCGAAGAAGAAAGCGGACGGATCTTCTGACTGTTAAGCTGTCCACAGAAAGCAAGCAGAAATTATCGGATGTTCTGAGTTACCATATCTCATATTGTTACGCCACACAGACAGCAACGAAAGGGGAAATGTAGAAAATGCACAGGTAAGCAACATGTTATGTTAGTAAGAAATAAAAAAGAGACAGAAGAGGTAACTACTGTTACTTCTAAACCACACGATTTAGTGTATATTCATTACTTTTGGTTGTCATGTGGATCTTGGTCAGACAACACACGCTATCCAACACGCCTCAATCTAGTAATGAATGGATTAATGGGTTTGTATCACGTTTTGGCTGTAGCCACAATTTCCTTTCTCATACCTGATTGTAATTGCACTGATATAAAACTTTGAAGGATGTTGTGGATAGACATAAATGGCGGGTGTTCCAGTCAACTTAATCGACGTAGATGTACAGGTTTACTGATTTTCTTACCTGACTTACTTAGGTTTCTACACCTAATCTTTACACTAGTTGTCCGTTATAATTCTATGGGAATTCGGAAATAGTGGTCAAATAATTGGGATCATCTCAGATTTGTCTTGGATGGACATATTTTAAGTTCGCCGAATAAGGAAGGTCTATCTATGGCGGGGGTACTTGACCCATGGGGTTACTAAGCAGAAGTGATTTTTTTAATACCTCTGAGACTTTTTGAGCAGTTATTAAGTAGGTGTTATCCGGTGGAAATACTATTTTATTTTGAAGAAAATGAGAGCGACTATAGGTTTTTTGTGAGCATCTCATCACATCACCATTCAACAATCACCTTAGTCTGACACTGGTGTGTAACTAAATTTAAGAGTTTGGAAAAGACTGACTTATTTACAATAGTCTTACCTGTCGCAAGCTTATTTGGTTTTCATTACCTGCCCTCCCAACCACATATTCGCCTATCGGATGTGTGTTGGACAGCGGAATAGCGTCAGACACAGAACTACCACTTACAAGAAACTGACGCAGGCGTTGCAGCTGTTGTTCCAGTTGCCGGTTGTGTTCTTCAAGCATTACCATCCTCGCTTCTAAACGACCTTTATGTTCCCACAATAATCGGGATTCCTGATGGGCTTCATTGGCTACGCCACCGACCATTACTGCTTCATTCATATGTCCTGAATATTTATGCGACGCACCACGCATTTCAGAACCATATTGGTCGACAGTGTAGCCAAGATCGTTAAAGGAACTATTTACTCGTCCAAAATTCGCACCAGGTACATTCTGGGTTGATGAAGGAACGATGCTGAAAGAAATATAACAAACAAAAAAAATACATGCATTAACAGCCATACAATTTTGTTAAAAAGTCATAACCTTTCGAGCTTTTAAAGTTAAGAATTAACAGCCCCGTTAGTTTCTAACATTAACCAATTAGTATTTAAAAAATAGTTTTTCAACCTGAGTTATTTAACCGTAAAATCACTACAAAATCTTCAGAAATACATTGATGTCACCCGTTTGCAGATAGAAACAGAGAAGCACAAAGTGTAGAGAGTTTTTGAAAAATACCTACTAGCCTCTAGCTCTCTGCTTTTCAACGGCATCCCTGATGATGACTACTTGCGTCCAATATGTAGGTTATTTTCTGAAAAAGGTGATATTAAACTACGTCTTTCAGTAATATACTCGTATGATAAAGTCTGTTAGAAATTCAATCATTCACTTCAGACAGAATTAAACTCAGCCTACTAAAAAATGAATTGTAGTGGAGAGGTTTCATCAGTAAATAGAGTATTTTCTCAATAGGTAGGGTGGAAATTAAGTGGGTTTAGAGATTTTAATAATTCGAAAATAGTTTTATTGGGCATCTTTGATCGTTTCACTAGGTACTTTGAAATTACGCAATACTCCAGACAATAATCCTATTTTCACTGGTTTAAACATGCCAAGTTAAAAAAAGATTTACCCCAGAATAAATAAACAAACTTTAAACGTACCCTGAATACAATTGACCAGATGAGAAGTGACCACTACTCATAGATAATGTTCTACATGGTGAATTAGTTGGGGTTATAGTTCTGTGTATACTGCTATTTACACGTCCTGTTTCTGTTGGTTGATAAGGTTGAGGATAGAGTAACAGATTTGGATTTGGTATTCTGGCACTGGCACTACCACGTTGCTGGGCATATTGTATACGATTCATTGTACCATACGAAGCTGATATATTAGTAGGCGTTATAGACTTCTGTCTGAGACGATCATATTCATACTGCAAAGCTCGATGTTCATCTTCCAGTGATCGAACAGTCTAAAAGCATTTTTTTTTCAGAAAAATTGAAAAACAGAACATAAATGTGGATGTATTGCAAATATTTACTCTGAAACGGAATAACTGTTTGATAGAAAGTGCCTAGTTTTCAAAATATCATCTTCTAGTTAACTAAAACCATGCTGTTAAAGTGTTTGGGTGAGAGATTTCATCATTCACGCCATACATGGTATCCAGATTTATTAGTAAATAAGTAATACGCAGTAATAACCACTTTACCAAAGAAATAGTAGTCACTGTTGAGCATGTTACAGCATTTATGGTTCCTTGAGAATTTTTCCTATGGTGGGTCTTTTAATATGACAAGTGGATTGCACACTTTATATAGCCGGTTAATATGCAGAGCTGAACAGTGTGAAACTGATTGTCTCAGATAAACCTATGAATGTATTTTCACGGTCTTCATACAAGCTCTAAGGAATAAAATACGAAGGATTATTTTTTTTATTACATCTATTAAGTTTTATAGGTGTCATTTTACTTATATTATCATTGAGACTTTAGCCCTTAACATTTTTAGCTGCTCATAACGCTCTTATGGTTAATGTTCTAGCATCTAATCGACTAAAACTGTGTAGTGAAGATAACTGATTACTCTACGCTATTTGTGAGCAAATATTAGAATGGGAAAGTGATTACTATAACAACTAGTAGGGTTGACCAGTGTGGGATAGAGCAATTATAACAGTAACAGCTGGTGACTGTAAGTAATGTACTCATATGGTTTCTATACTGAACAACAACAAAACAGAGAATAAATATTCACATGGCTTAACAGCTTATTTAAACGGTATAGTACAATGGGAAAATAGACAGTTAGTGGACACTTATTGTTATATGCATCCTATAACCCAGTGAATATTTTTTTGTTCAATGGCTGACAGTCCTACCTCAAAAAGAGAAACACAGTGAAATATACAACCTTTGGTACATGAATTTTACCTGTTGTATCTGTCCATAAGGTTGTTGCTGATGTTGAATCGCGTAGTTTGTATGGTAGGCTGGTGATCTACAAAGCATATTTGTGCTTCCTACAGGTCTCCACATAGCTTCTTGAATTTCAGGTGGAGGTTGTGATCTTGCTCTCAGAGAGAATGTACGCTGAATATGACGTGTATTATAAACATCTGTATTACCATCTGGATATAGAGAAGTTTGGTAAGGTCCTTGATGCAAATAACTAGTTGGACCGTACTGGTTATCCATACGTGAAGCATTATTTAAAGCTCGCGCTGTCCATCCAGAAAAGGAACCACGTAGTGCAGGATTGCCTATTCCTATTTGAGGGAGGCCTATTCCACGATCGGCCTGTCTTCGATCTAAACTTAGGTGTCCACTAATAAATGGTTGTATAGGCTCTGGTTCCATTCCAGGAACATTACTTGATACACCATCTGATATTGTAGATCTTTCCATCAGCATCGGCCCGGTAGAGCAAGACATTGATTGAAGCACGGATGCATGTTGTTCATGAGGCTATAAGAACATGTGAAATGGAATTAAGAAAGTCAAGTCAACAACGATGATGCAGTAAAAAAATTTGAGAGTTCCCTAATCATGCTACTGATTATTATTCAGTAACGAGGCTCATTAACAACCTATCTCTTGTCCCTATTGAATTCTCGATAGAAAGTCTGTACTTTCTTCCGAAAATAGCCCACAAGAGTCATTTTCACTTGAAAATATCAGAAATTGGTTCACTAGGCTTATCAACCACTAGCTCTTGATATATAACAGGTCAAACAGAAGTAACAGTAAAGTGAGAGAATAAATGAGTCTTCATTATATGTAGGGTCTTCAAACTCTGTTTTTTATTATCTTACGGTTCAAAGCTAGACATATTACACTTTTTACGTAATTCGTGCGTACTATTGTTCGATTCATTGGTTATTTTAACTCTTTTAACTCTCAGAATTCTACCAATTTAATCTCAAGCTGACTAACAGCTTACATATAGGTTGTCAAAGACTTTCAAACAGCACTGGTGGAGGTTCATCATTTCACTAACTGACGTTTCTCTTTTACATAAGACTTCGTATATGTACGCAGCAGTTTAATTTATATTATACTGGGAAATAACAAGTGTGAATAACATGCTTCAGCTACTAAAAGACACAATACAAAGTTTTAGGCTATGAACTTTAAATATGTAGTGAATACCACTAGCTTCTTAAGTGATAATCCAGTTTTTCTGATGGCAATAATATAGGTAGGTAATCTCGTATAGTGAGTGACCTAAGTGTGTCTTCCATTATTACTAATCCTTATCGGGAGTTTAAAATAAGATATCATTTATTACCTTTTGCGATTTAGAATTCTCTGTATCTTCATCACTGAACTCAAAACTTTCCAGCCTGAAATTACTGTGCAAACTTTCAATATTCAAAAGTGTCTACTTACATAAGACTCAAATAGACACTGTTTAATGAACACCACAGTCAAGATGGTTTTCATTCTAGTGAACAAATCAGTCAAACAGAAATAAGTGGTATCCTGAATCTTGAAGTGGATGGCTAAAATTAGTGTGCAATCATTTCATCTATGGATTACCTATACAAGGTAGACTTTTGTTATTACTATAATGAAATGAACGAGAAACCTGCCTAATTAGTGTGGTAATCACTGGAATAAAACGAATGCGAACCACCTCTGACTATGAAAGGAGTTCAGTATTGATAGAATAGTTAAAGTAGGCAGATGAAAATCAACGTACATCAACCATTTTGGCAAAAAACCCAATCAAAAAGCTGTGGTGACCGGACTATCAAGAAAAGCTTCACAACTAAACTTCTAAGTGTCCAGTAGTCATTCCTATATGAAAAAAGTGCTATTTTTTTAAAATCAAAAGTTTCCTTGCTTTGCCAACAAGCAGGCCAGTCGCTTTGGACAAATGCATTAGGATTATCTCGTGTCCTTCTGCGAACAAGTCATCTATGAATATCAAGTGAAAGTAAAGTCTATGTCGTTCAGCATCGATGACTCAGCAACAATAGTGAAAGAATGATCTTAAGGTTATAGCAAAAGTAACTAGTGTTTAGAAGTTTGTGGAGAATATTTAAGAATATTGAAAAAACTAATTTTAATAATAATTTGACTAGAATTACTCTACAGTCAAAGCAGCCATTGGTATTCCGATTTTTGCATATGATATACAAGAGTGAAGAAAACATTTAATTTAGTTAAAACACTAAATTACTTTCCGAAGAAAGAAAACGTGAAGAAATACGAATTCATCATGAGTAATTTGATAATTCCATCCACTTTCACCATATTCACCACCCCTGAAGGATAACATTATAGTGGATGCGGTGAAAATCACTGTTTTCAAGGTGTTCACTACCTGTAATGTGCAGACTACTAAAGATTACTAGGTCTTTCTTTTTTTTTTCACTAGCGTTATACAGTACATATCGACTATTCTATACACCATTTTCGAAACTCATAAATATAATTTTTTTAAAAGCATTTAAACGAGAATATCCTTACCAATTCAGGTTCACTGTGTTGCCTTAATTCTTGACTGTAACGTGCAATTAACTTATGTTCCTCCTCATTATCACCCTGATATTGATTTGTCCGTTCAGCAGTAGGACCATAGTGATAATTTGCTTCATTTTTTAATCTTGAGCCTAAATTTGGTGGTTGTGGTGAAGGGGTTGTAGTAAACAAATTTGCATTTATATTGTTCTGTCTAGCCATTGTAGACTGAGTATCGGAAGCTGCACGTGGTGGCATTGAATACTGAGTTGATGGCATAGCTAAGTTAGATAGTGGTCTACACGTCTGTGAAAAGTGTTGACCTTGACTGCTCTCATTATTACTATCGGCTGTCTCTTTGGTGTGATGATTTTCAAATGATTGTGTGTTTGATTCAGGACTATGATAGGCGTATTGCTTTTCGGCACTGGTTGGAGTGTCTAAATTTTGATATTCTGCAAAGTCAGAGAATGGGCCTTGACTGTACATTGGTGCTGGACGAGGTTTGCTGTTAATAAAAATGAAATAAAGAAATGACTTTGCATAGAGTTTACCGAAGCTGCTGTTGTATTCAGACTCTGGTAAACAAACCAGTGGTCAACGAATTCTTGCCTAGTAATACATGTTGGCTAATTACTCGGTGGAGTCATTACGTTTGGAAATAATTCGTAGTTAAAATACAGGTAACTGGGAAATAATAAATATTTGTAAGATATTGCCAAATGACTCTTAGGTGCATAATAATGGTATTATAGCTTACAGTCATTCGTTTTAAGCCTGTTTGGGCCTATCCACATTGAGCTGGGCTGCTTTGCTTGCTGCCTATATGTACTATAGTAGCTGTATCATAATCTGTGTTAAGAGTTTGACTTGAGTTATACCAGTCTCCTAGCTCATAACTAAAATTGTAGATGGCCTACAACATTCTTGATATGAGAACTAAGTCTGAAATTAAACGATATCGTGCTAAACTGTTCAAATACGTTAAATTAAACGTGTTCAAATGCTTGTTCACTCATAATCATATATCTTTTAAATGACTTATCAGTACACCAATTACTGTCAATCTTCATATGACAGCAAATTCATTTGATTTCGTAGATGCTAGCTTGCTCATTAGAGCCTTGATTTGCTTTCCAAATCTTGCTTATAGTGGTGTGATGGTTTAATCATGTAAGCGGGATGAGTTAAATTAGGCCTATCGATGCAGTGTATGACCAACCGATTGACATGATCACTGAACAGAGTAGCCATGCTTGCTGCTGGTGTGAATGGTCCAACGGCACCCAAGTGGTTGCTCCACAGGGTAATACTGTCTTTAGTTCGAATGTTACGAAGTGCTGAGTGTTTTCGGTTCTCCTGGAAACCAAAGAATCCAGTCAGTGGGTAAATCACTGTGTGAATATACTGGCTGATTCTGCCAATAGACAACGCTTCTCCCAGAGATTAAGTCAGGCATATCTAAGTACATAACTTGGAAAGCTGAAAGTGAGAATGGCTTATTAAATCAGCTGTGATATCTTTGATCAAATGGACAGTTGTAGTAATTCTACACTTAATAAATGAATTTGTACACAAATATATGTGGGAACACATTCACTTATTTGAACAGAACAAACCCTAGGGAGTTTCGGCTGTCTCTGCTACGCCCTGTGATAAATCTAGATAACTTTGCAGCCGGCGATCGGTTTTGTATCGGTGACGGATCTCCCTGTCCTATCAATTTATT
Organism: Trichobilharzia regenti; assembly: GCA_944472135.2. Lineage (NCBI taxonomy): Eukaryota > Metazoa > Platyhelminthes > Trematoda > Strigeidida > Schistosomatidae > Trichobilharzia > Trichobilharzia regenti. Next base: position 38,720,325 of record OX235270.1, read on the forward strand.
CTCTACCATGATAACAACTGCTAACGAGAAATCAAGGTCCGATTCCGGAGAAGGAGCCGGAGAAAAGGCTACCACATCCAACGACATCAGTAGACACGAAAATTACTCACTCCCGATATGAGTAGCCAGTGAAGAAAGATATGAATACGGAACTCATTTGAGGGTCCATCGTCTGAATGAGTGAAATTTAAATCCTTTGACGTGGACCAATGGGAGGCAAACTTTGGCGACTCTAGCTCCAAAAGTGGATGCTGAAGTTATTTCAGTTCAAAAGCTCGTGGCTGTATTTGGATTGTGTGATCAGATGCTATCTCTTGTTTATGGTTTTGGCTACCCCCGGGATTTGTGTTCGGCTGCATGTAGTGGCTATGCAACCTATAAGTCTTTAGGTTCCGAAGGAAGTAGGGTTACAAAGCTGAAACTTAAAGGACAGAGTGAAAGGTCTTCCTTGACTGAAATGACACTTGATTGGCAGGCATCCATTTACTATCTCTTTATTAAGAAAGTAATAGTAGTCAGTTATGAGTCAGAATTATTTTGAACTACACGGCAAATCGTTTCATTTCAAAATCTTAAGAAATCTTTTAGAACATTTTAACAAACCAAACACAGGCTTTTTTATCCTTTCAACGTAAATTTTGTGAATTAAAATGCAAATTTATTGTATAGCCATGCATAAGTCAATGTTAAATTCAGTGAACCTAATCTAAATTACAAGTACTCAGAGTATGTATCTGATGTTAAACGATGTGAAAACCTATTTAGATCCAAAAAAGAGTAAAATAACATTCTAAATGTCTCTTGATTGATACGAATTTTTACAGATAGCCCACCATCTGACAGCCATAGAAAACAAAATAAAGCTTCTATCATTAATGTCAGTAAAAAAATTTGAGCACTGTGGAATAGATCATTAATAAAAGATCAAATTAATTAATAATACTGTTGTTAAAATTATTACTGAAACATACTCTTCATCGAAACTACTCAGACTGTGACGTTTACATCGTGTCCGACTTGTGCTAGACCGACGAACTTTTTGACCATTTGAATTTAATTTGCGACCTTCTGCCTCTTCATTCAACCGATCTCTGGATCGAAAACGATTTCTCACAATCCTTGTAAAATCACGAAATGAGTCTGTTGAAGTAGACTATGACACATGAGCGATAATTTTTTTTTCCCAGCCGATAGCATCAACATCGAGTGCAAATAAATAAATACAAATCAAATACAACAAATGAACTATAAAACAGGACGTTTTTCAAGTAATACAAAAATAAAAATTATAAACACTGGGGAAGATAAATTTTTTATTTTATTTTAACAGACAATTGGTATAGTGAATTATTCAAATAATCTATAACAGCAAATCAGAATTACGGTATGCACTGTTATCTGCTTCCATTTACGCCTTCCATTTGCTGCAAAAAGGCGAGATGAGTGAAGGGAACCAGTTGTAAAGATGAACAGACATTACTAGACACTATATTGGATTAGATCTCAAGTTATCTAGTTTTGTATATATATGGATAACAACTGAAAGCAATCAGTCACGTTTGGATTTGTCCGCTGTCGATGTTTTTGGACAAATTAGACCTTGTTGGTTGACAACCACTTCGAACGTACGATCTAACGACAAGAAGTTGATAGTTTAAACGAATGGTATATAACTTAACATATGTGGTTCCAGTCTATCCAGAATTTTTAACATTTGGCTGCTCAAATTAACGAAATATAGTGTATGCTGAATATTTCATAACAGAGTTCGACAGCTTATTTCATAAGAAGTTATTCAAACGTATCACCAAACACTTACCAACATGGTTTTACAAAGGAGAAAAATGATGCCCCCACAGCTCCATCTTAGAACATCTTATAGAATCCGGACACCAAGCTACACCCCAAACAGACTTCAAAGTTGTCGACAGAATACGAAGTAGTCTTCCTAAAGGTGTACGAATAAGACTTCTTCAAACTGCAGAAGCAATGGCGATTCACTTGCTAAATCCTGAACTCTGCATACAGAAGAAGTTCGTTCAATCACCACACTTGAAATGGACGTAATCTATCTTACTACCCGACAAGTAAATTCTACCTAGTCCTTTTCTCTTCTGTTTCTTCATTAGTATCATTTTGTCTTCTCAATTGTAATATTTTACATTTTCAACCTTCTTGTTCTCTACCCCCACCCTATTTAATTTCTACACTTCACTAGCACTGTTACTGACTTGACCAACGCTCACAATTTCTAGTCATTTATGTTATGTCATCCAACTTATTTGCTCCATTTTAGTTCTAATTTAAATGGCATTAAGCATTCTCTACCCCACTTCTACTTCTACTTCTACTTACTCTCTACCTGTAATTACCTCTGTTGCTACCCTGACCTAAGTTGAAACATTTTAGTCAGTTATATTACTTTATCTAACTTACTAACTCAATCTTACTTTAGTTGCCGTCCAATTAACCTTGTTTCTATATTAGATCATTCTTTTATTACCTGATCAATTGTCTAAACTTGACAAACCTCATGTACACACATACACACACAAATAATTATATATAAATACGATTTTACAGCTATGTGAGTGAATTCGCCGAAAAGAGTCTCTTCGCTGAACATCTTCTCTTTTTCAAGCGATTTTTGTCCATAGTCAAACAGAAAGCATTGGGAAACCTTTTTTGTTTCAGTCCGAGACTCGTCCGCAGTCGACACCCATGAACTCTCAATATATAGGGAGAAAAAGTATTGTGTTTTGAGACAAGCCCTTTATCAGTGAGTTAGTGGCTTGAGATTCAACTGAACAAAACACGTGTCTGGTAGTGCCTAGTTTACAATCGTTTTCCAGCTACTGCTAATTTTCGACGAAGTTTTTTCAAGAATCAACCAATCCTCGTGAAACTTCACAAAGAAAATTTATCCATCTGTATTACGTCATCATTTCAAACGAAAACAACTTGTCAAATTTTGTAGAGAAAATGATGATGCGTTCTATTTATCTTCAAAACAGTGACCAATTATGACAAAGCTATTTGATTCACATAAGTCAGAAAGATAGACTAATGCGCTACAAGTTGCTTTTGTGAAGCTAATAAGACTTATGGTTGGCAGGAAGATGCTCTATACTAGTTGTCATAAGTAGTTTGCTTTGATTCGATTGATAACAGCTATGTTGTCTGTGTAGAAATTCCTAGTACCAATTTACCAATAGTAATGTCAAGGTTATGGCATGAATTTCGCCTGGAATTCAATGGAGAAGATATAGTGAATTCACATTATTCTTTGGCCTGGAACAATTTACGGAAAACGTGGGTGAATTCAATTCATTTTCATGAGTGGACTTTAACAGAAATATTTGTTTCTGTCTGTTTTTTCACTGGCTTCAAACCGCAGTGGATGCGTACTGCTGACGATTCCCAAAAGTAGGATGAAACAGCAGCTGTCCAGTACTCCCTGGTTTTCAATGCTTCTCTAACTGATACCAATTCTTGGGCAAACTCGTAAAAACAAATCTAATCCTTACAAACTAACTCTTGAAAACGATAATAGTAGTCACAAACATCATTTAGTAGTGTATTGTTTTTCAGTTGGCTGAGAAATCTTTATTTCGCCTCTCGTATTCGGCGTATAGCGGATGAGTCAATAAGGATAAAGTCTAAAGGATTGTAGTTGCATTCTCATGTTTGTCACTCACATCAGTTTCACACTACTTTTCTGTTTCACTTCAGTAGTTTGAAAAAAGTAAGCTAAATTTAACTTACATGACTACAGTATTCTTGCATTGGATGAGTGAGCTTATGGTTCCTAGATGTTCTTCCAGCGAAAAAGCATTGCTGACACATATCAAAATTCAGGCATCTAAGACAACGGTACCTACGGAAATGAAAAAAAAATACGCGGAACTCATGTATGAATGGAGTTACCCTCAATCACATTTTTGGCTTGTAGAAATTCAACTAATACCAAGGTAAATTTCAACATGAACCGACAGATTGCTGGAAACTAAAGAGAACTGGACACCTATCATTTATTTCTAAGTTTGACCTCTAGTGGGATCATGGTTGTCAACTGATGAAAAAATTCAAACTAGGAATAAATAGCTGTCTAATGCTCTTTATTTTTCGTTTCGTAATAAAATTCTACATTGCATTTAATATACTACAGCAGAATAAATTTATAACTCATGCAAAGCGTTATTTTAGAAAGGGAAATAATAGCCATAATAATCACTTTGTGGTTTGAAGTTTGTAGTGCAGTAAAGTTTTACTGTCTACTAGGCAAGAGGAAGCGGTAGCGCATCAGTTCGCCTACCATCTTATTCCAGTAAAATGATAACGAATCTTGTGACATTCTTGTCCTAGATAAACTAAGCGATATCTGAAAAGTGGATATATTTAATAAATATCTCTACGCTCTAGCTGAATAGATCCAATTTTAAATGATCGGCTGAATTTATCAAGACAGTTTTCGAGAACAAATTGATGTTTTACTTCTTGTATACTATCCCACTGGATTTTATCTATCAATTTGAATCAATTAAAAACCCTGCTTTCCCTTTGTGTACTGAAACATGGTATATAAAGTGGTGTGTAAAGAAGCAGGTCGGCCAAATGATGTAATTTCTTGTCTTTATAGACTGAAATTTCTGAGATATTGGTTACACACGCTGGGTTACAGCTTCCCTAGACAACATTCTTAGCAAAATAGCTAAATGCTGTCAGATCAGTTAATTATACCAGTTCATGAAGTGTCTGGTCGTTAAAGTGAATCATGTAACGATGTGAATATTGGAGTTTTAGCATCTTAGAAATGATACGAAACAGTAGTTAGAGATTCTTCATAGTGCCGAGCGAATCGCTTGCTATGGGACAGATAAATAAACTATATTTAATTTTCGAAAATTTTAAGGCTCTTGTGATTCTTAACTTTAATTATTTTACTCTTAGTAATGTTACTCGATTTATGCTGGCAGTTTAACGTTCTGTTGTTTCTAAGTGTAGTAACTTGAAATGATGCAACTGAATTCTATTTTCCGATTCTGTTTAATCTGTTTTTTGTCCTTCCAAAGCGTATAAATCATAAATCGATGCATCCATCTGAGGGCTATTCTTCTATGCGAGTTATTTGTTTAATATGTCGACTGATATTTGTCATAAGGCTTAAATGAGAGTTGCATCACGATACAGAAGATTTTCACATGAGATATCCGAAAGTCGATTTCAGTTTTTCCTTTACTGTGTTAGCAAATGACTGGACACTTTAACATTGATATGTGCTCGAAAAGATGACAGACAGTGTAAGCTAAACATTTTCACAGTTAAAATATATTTTCCTAATAAAATAAAAGTAGCAATCCGATGTAGATAAGAGAGTGAATGAGAAAAATTCGGTGGGTTTTAATGATACGCTAAATCTGAAAACGATGAAAAAACATACCTTAATCCAACCAAAGGCTGATTATGGCATACACTACATCGAATATGATGGATGACTTGTTCAGATAATGCAAGACGATGAAGCAACGGCAGCCATGTTAACGTCTGTGGATTTAAACGAAGCCAGGTCAAGAAATGCGCAATCCTTGCTGATGGTTTAGAATGATACGTTAGTGTTCCATCCATTTTGTCTGAGTGTTTAGAAATTTCAAGGACCTGAGTTATTGGGGAACAAAGTTAATTATTCCTTATGTTATACGTATTCGCATATTTTAAACAGTACTAAATGTTTTTAAAAAACTCCTATATCTACTGGCATTACTAGGGTATATCGCTGCATAAAATATTTTGATCAGAGATTTGGAAAGCGTTTAACAACTTTGACACAAAGACCAACAATAATAATGACAATCAAAAATTATCCGACCATTAGGTCAACCAAAAAACGAGCTCGTTTTATTCCGCGAATATATATTTATTTTTGTTTTATTCAAACTGATCGAGGAAACTGTGTGTACGAAATTTCGCATATCACTTTCAAATTTTGAAAATTTTACTATGCAGTTCCATGCTGCTTATTCTAGTATTAGTAAGTTTCTATTTTTTTATTTTATTCCTTTCCCTTCCTAATGGATCATGGAGCTTCAAGCTAAAGCTTTGAAGTTTCAGATGCAGTAGTTTTTTTTACGGGGTGGGATTGATAGCCTCACGACCAACTTTCCCTCCTTACCTGCCTTACTATCAGCCTAATGAAATTCAGGAGTGCGTTGGCCGGAGATCGAACTTCGTTCGAGGTTGGCGAGCGTTCTACCACCGAACCACAAATGTCAGTGTCAAATAACTGTTTCCTTCGGTGAAGGTTTAGCTCGTCTCTATTGACTGCCTTTCATTCCTGCTATTCATTTCTCATATAGGCATAATGTACCCAGCACACTTAACTGTCCTTTGGTTTCTACCTAAATCAAACTGACTGCATACGTATTATGACTAAATGGTGTCTGCTAGCTGAAAAAGCTGAGTATTCCCTATTTAATTATGGTGGCACTACAGTCACGTCATATCTCACATTACAATTTCAGTAATGTTTATAATACTTACTATTATACAACCGTATTCCTAACGAGTCTATGTACTCGATTTCTGTTGGAGGGGGAACTCCAACATTCGGATTGGCATTTCTTAGATGAAATCTAAGAATTGGTACAGAACTTGAGATTTATCCTTATATTCTACTGGCAATCATATTCCACAGAAGGATTAAATTACTCACATCAGCTAAGTATTGAACTTTGCATGGTTTAATGTTACTGTTTACTCACTATGAGTTAATGAATCCTTATCTTATTTTGGATGGTGGTTTGTTCATGATTCGAATAACGCAGTATATGTCTGACATTTAAAACATAGCTGTTCAGGATGAATCACTCATTCAACAGTGAAATAGACAACGCCGTCAAATGGGACAACCAGACATTAGTCAGAAAAGAACTCTACTTGAATGTCACTTGGAATTCCCTCTTACCTACCGTCTAAAATAATTAGATATTATCTGTTGGAACTGTTGTGGCGGAAATTGGACAAACAACCACTGGACAAACAGCAATTCATTAGATTATTTTAGACCTGCAACCTCTGTGTGATATAAATTCATTAAAGTAGTCTTGAAAAAATGCAGTAGTAATATAGTTTAGAATAATCGGAAAATACCGATTAGGTTATAGAAAAAAAAGACGGTTTCAGTGAAGAAAAAGTTTGCGTTTCGATGAAGTCAACAACGACATTGGTGAATGTGTAACAAAGGAATAAGAAATTTATAATGAAAGGGATGAGAAAGTCCCACAGATATTCCCAATAAGAGGTGAAAATATAACGAAAATAAAGTGGACTTATGTAATTTATATGTAAGGATTAAAACATAATAAAAGGAAGAATAAACGTGATGTTCGGGTAACACTGATATTCTTGAGAAAACCGACTGTTCATTATCACCATAATGAAGACAAAGGTTGAATGTACTTCTCCTAGATGCATAGCATTGGCTTGCATTTTTGAATCGCCAAAATGTTTTGACTTCACTCTCTTTGGCAGGTTTAAACAGATCTTGTATAAGTCTTTGAAGGATCTAACAATAGGAGTCGAATGTTCGGAGGGCTTGAGAATTTCTGTTGCTGAATTATAGGCACTCTTCCGTACTGTTTGTCTTCACTATGATCATTATGAACAGTCGATTTTCTCAAGAAAATCAATGTTACCCGATTATGCTTTTTTCCCAGTATCCCGTTTTTTTCTCACTATTACTATGTTTTAATCCTTATATATAAATTACGTAAGTCCATTTTGTCTTCGTTATATTTTTACCTCTTATTGGGAATATCTGATTTCCCAAAAACTGGAAGATATGCAAGTGAAAAGCAACAAGCTAGCAGAAGAAGCATCCAGAGAAGATAGAACTTCAGGTGAACACAGAGAAAACAAAGACGATGAAGATTCCTGGCCAACAACAACAGACAACAATCAGCCAGCATAAATGGGAGGAACCTGAAAGAAACAACCTCCTTTACCTAATTACCTGGGAAGGATCGTTTCAACTACAGGCCGACGGAACTGACGAGGATATCAAAGCCACAATCGGAAAAGCAAGACAGGCTTTCATTACCCTTAAGTCTGTGGGGAGGTCAACATCACTCAGCATTAAAAATAACATCCGGATTTTCAACTCCAATGTGAAGTCAGTCAGTGCTACTATACGGATCAGAGACTTGTCCATCGGGTCATGAAGAGCATCTCAAACAAACTTCAGACCTTCATCAACAGCAGTTGTCTTCGCTCAATACTCAAGATCAGATGGCCGGCCAGAAAACATCAGCAACACGGATCTCTGGCAATGAGCGAACCAACCCAGCAGGAACCGATTGTGAAACAAATAGGCAGGAAGAAATGCAGATGGATTGGCTGGCCTTACGCTGAGGAAACCATCAAGTGACATCACTAGACAAGCCATAGCTCGAGTGGAACCCGAAAAGGAAGCGGGCGGTGAGTTGGTCGTCAGTGTGAGGGTGACTTGGAGGAGGTCATGTGAAGAGGAGATGAAAGCACGTGGGCAGACTTGGAGCGGGGTGAAAAAGTTGTCAGAAAACCGAAGGCAATGGAGACGTGTGGCTGAAGCCCTATGTTCCTCTAGGAATTAAAGAATATACTATAATAATAATAATAATAATAGGGAATATCTGTGGAACTTTCTCATCCCTTTTATTAGAAATTTCTCTTTCCCTTGTAACATATTCACCATACCTGGCGGCTTGCTTAAATCTTGGGCTAACAAAATTTTCATCCTACATATTGCCTCGGATTTTTTTTAATCATTCATTATTATTATTATGTATAACCTTGTTGATGACTTTTTCTTCACTGAAACCATTCTTATTTTTTTTACAAACCGCAGACTAGTGATTCCGAGTTGTGATAAGAAGCAATGGTGAGTAAAATGTTATAACCTGATTTAACATTCACAACTAGGTGAAGTGCAGTTATCTTAGAAGTAATAAGTAATATATTAATGACAATAAATGAAAGCTTGGGATTCAACAACACTATGGATAAAAATACTTTTAGTTCGGATTAACAGAAAATTAATTTGAAATTACTTGTTGAAAACAGGCTTTTACGCATTGATTGAAATCTTCTTTGCCTAAATGTCCAGTTTCACCAAGATTACGTGGAATAAGTACACACTCGTAAAGTAAAGCACCCAATCGTTGTTCGTCTACACAACCATCACGATCAGATATCAAACTGAAAAGGTCTAAACAAAAGTTACATAGGAAAAAAATTAATATTTTATGCAATGAAAGACAATAAGTCAGTTAATTCATTCGGATATTAAAGGGGAAATTATGCTTCTATTGGTGGGTGAGTGCTGATGAAGAGTCCCAAACTAAGACGAAACAGCTGTCCAGTACTCCCAGGTTTTCCAATGGTTCTCTAACCAATGTCGTCTAATGACGAAATCCTGTAACCAACCAAGTCCCTACAAACCAACACATAAATATCGATGAGATGCTCACTAGCGACTTGCCCTATTCAGGTAGGTAGATACCTGGGGTTCTAGTGAGAAGTCGTGACCAGTAGGGTGCAGCCGGTCGGGTATGAGGACAAATACTCGCCGTAAACTGAATTAATTGATTATTTAAGACAATTTTAGTGAAGCTGTCTCTACAAACAACAGGTTTATGTGACCTGTGGTTTTACGATTTAAACGCTCTGACATCAGAGTTTCTTGATGAAATATTAAACAAAAGGCTTTTAAGGTATATATATGAACTCTAGCTTCACTTACAACGATATTTTTCATCTAAATTTGCCATTGACATCAAGGCCAGTGCCACCTTAAATGATAGAACACGGATTGTACCACGTCGCATACTGTGGAAACAAAAGAGACAAAGGGACGAGAAATATACAGAGATGCTAAAATTTGAAGTAAAAGTGAGGAACGATGATTATAAAAGTAATATGTTACTCATGTACATAAAGTGCGCTTGAAAAATGATTCATTGACACAGTGAAATGACAATAAAAATTCCGAATAATAAAAGCCTCAAACATTGACAATTCACAAAATAGGAGTAATACATGGAAATGCCTTTGTAATGCATGTATGTGCTGCATTCACTTAAAACAAACAAATATTCTTCTTGCACACTTGAATCATAGACAACTTTGAATAAGGTGGGTTGTTGCCAAACAGTTTAAAATCAAAAGTGGCTGCAAAATCTTTTTGAATTTCCACGTTTGTGAAGAACTTTCTACAGTGGTCAGATTATGTCATTGCTAATTAGTGAATTAATTAGTGTATTTAAATTCCTCAGATTCTCACTTCAAAATGTCACCGGCTCGACACAACAATCGAAATTCTTCATCACAAAAATAAATCGACATCAAACTTTCATTGAACAATGAGACTAAATCGCCCTAAGTGATACTGGTTGCAACGAAGAGAGCTGATTTTCCAGCCTCGCTACCGATTATTTGGAGGTAGACAAGGATGTGTTTACATTGCAAGAAACAAAATATAGTAGAATGAATTAAATTCCTTGAATTCCGCGCGCTTAAAATCCTCTAGGTACACACATTACAATCAAAGTACTTTTAGGCTGTGCTAGTTTAAGACGCCAGCACCAAATATTAACAACTAGACTCAGTTCATGTATATAAATATTGAAAATAATAACACTAAGAAAGTGTAATTAGAGATCAAGGTCGTAAGAAACCTAAACTATATGAGCATAACTCAGGATATAACAGGGTAATGTTAGAAGTAGATAACGTAACGGCACAAAGATAGGGAGATGCACCAAAATCTACTAAGAATATAATGAATCAATGTAGATCGCAAATATTGCGAGTACAAATAATGTTTGAAGGAGATATATGTGAAAATTAAGAGTGAAGGAACCACTACCAAGATGAACCATAAGATTTTTTTGCACACGAAGGTTAAGTTTCTGAATACGTGTTTCTGTTGCTTCTGCATAACGATGCTGTTCGCTGTTTATTCATCTATTGGTCGACGACATGTAAAACTGTGCTGAAGTCGACACTGTGACCTGCATAGAATATGTGTTTCTCATTGGCACTAATACATAGTCATGTATATTTCAAAGATAGGCTTTTCAATGCATGTTCCGAGACTGTTTTAGCAAACAGTTTTACCGTTTACTTCACTTATAAGCCACTGAAATTACAAAGGAGTAAATGAACACAACTGGAGATAATGTGAGGGGATCTCCTATCAAAGTTGATTTTTCTTATTTCATTCATCTTGTTATAGATGACAGTCAAACACTCGATTGACAATCATTGTTACCATCTCCTTTGAGTGGGAATTCGGTGGACGCTGCTTATGTCATATCTTTCTTCATTCGCTTTTTCGTCTCCAAATTTACTTAAACATATTTTAACTGAATACACTGCCACTGTATCACCATGTGTCATACGAAGTGAGCTTACTTAACATAGCCAGAATTATTTTCCAACATTAAATCTCAGTGGCATCAAGCTACTTACAAATAAATAGTAGTACAACTAGAACAAGTTAGAAAATATAGAATTTAGAAGTGATAAGTTTTATATGTCTGAACCAAGTTCACTTTTAACAGTTTGAAAAAATTTGGGCATTGGGTGAATGAAAAGCAAAACGATATTGGAGGTAATAGCTTTCAAAGTACACTACCGCTTTTGCTCAGAATTGGGTAGTTTTTAAAAATTCACTAAAATAGCATCAATTTACAACGTTTATTAAAACATGAAAAAGTAAAAAATTCGGGAAATTACCGATCATAAACATTCAATAACCAATTTAGTATAAGGTCGACGCAAACATTCACTGGACGTTTAATTGAACCAATAAGGTAATGTTTCCTACGTCTCATTGTGTTTTTTCGACTACGGTTAGTGATGTTCATTTCCTTTTCAACACCACCATTAATAATATTACTATTGCCTTTTGGATTGACTTGCATGATAGTACAAATTGGAAGACTAGAACTTCGATTATCTTCACTGAGTGCATTTTCATTTTCTATTGTATGACAACCTGGATCACGTACAGGTGTTTTAGTCATTTTTCTACTGTTCTCATGTTCATCTGACGAGGATAACTTACGCCCCCGTGTTGTTGAAGAGGAACGCAAAAAGCTGCCCATACAATTTTTCGATTGATTTTGAGATTGCATTGTGCTTGTCTTAAAGTCATCCTAAAGCAAAAAATGAATAGTATTTACATTGTTGTTATCATTATTATCATTATTCCTGTCATTGATGCCAAAAACGATAAATAATAATACTTATTAACAATAGGATTTCTAAAACAATGCTACTTTGTCCTCATATTTAAGTACTGGACAGAATCTGTCCTAATATTTTTGTCATCTAAGAAGAATTCAGACTGTATGATGTGGAATAGTTTACCGCGTGATAGCTTATATTCTTTCACTAGTTCAGCAAACTTTCTTAACAGTGAGGATAGTTATGTTTATAACAAGAGTAACTCAATTTACCTTGTAAATCCTTCAAACGTGACGTGAATAGCGTCGTGTTTCATTTTTTAAAAATGTTAGTAGATAGTGAAGTAAGTTAAGAATTCAGGGGGTAAAGAACTCTCCATATGTCTGAAAATACACTTCACGGGTGTAAATCAAAAGGAGGCCTGGGACAAACATGGAGTCACTAAAATTGGCTACTAACGCCAGACAGATTCATTTTCATCATTCTAGCTTTTCAATTATCGTTTTAGATTTTCTACCCAAATAGAGATAAAGTGAACAAAAGCTGAGCAAGACAGATTATTAATTCATCTCTTTGAATCAACGCTTCATTAAGAGGTTGACTACATCTACGAATATCGTAACCGAAGTAAAAACCTGAGTAACACTGTGATTTGGCTCTTGGGGTAAATGACAATGTGCAGATTGGACGACTATAGGATGCTGATTATCTCATTATGCTTGATATCCATCAGAACTATTACCACTGGTATTTAGCTAATCAGTGTCGTTTTGACGAATTATTCCTCGATGACAGATTTATCTGAACCACAGGTGAATGATGGATGGTCGTAACTTCATACACAAAGCGACTGCTTTTTTTAAAATAAAGGGAATCCAGCGTTAAAATAAAAGCAATTTGCAGAACACTGTTTATAATAAGGCACCAAACGTTTGAATGCAGCAATAATCGAAAATAAGCAACACACCTCATAGGATCCTGAAGCCGGTAATGTAGAATAACGGTCGGTTACACCAGTTTTCATATTCGAATTAGCTTCTTGACTATCGTTTACGACTGCCTCACCTTCACTGCGCCTTAAAGTTGTCTCCTTCCTATAATTCTGTCCATCTGCTCCATCATTTGAAGAATACTGGCCACTATTATTCAATCCATACAAAGCTCGCGTATGGTTAAATAATTGCAGTAAGTAATCAATAATCTGTGGTACACTTATCATTCGGTCAAAGGGATCACTTGTTTGTTGGCCAAGCATAGGATTACTTATCGACTGTGAATGACCAATATGCTTTAGATTCTCAGCAACGATTGATATACTAATTGAGTCAACTGAAAAGGGAGATAGTTCAAAGACAAATAAAATGAAAAAAAAGTGAAGTAATGTGGTTATAAACAAGAATTAATAGATTGGAAAAGTTCACTGTTTTACTTATCGATGACACAGATCAACATACATTACCAATACAAGATTTAGTATAACTGGTGAATTGGCCTAAGTTGTAACAGGTTATACCCACGTATCAAGTAGGTGGAGTTAAAGTTAAATTAAAGAAATGAACTTTATAAGATCGCCCAGCATTTCAGTGAAACATAGACATGTTATATATATATATATATTCTGTTTGCTGTCAGAGACAGAGTACTTTTCCCACAGTTCAGTAATGAGTTAGCAACAGAGTACTACATATCTGTTTTAACATTCTATTTCATGTTGTTTAATGTAAACCAAAATCACAAGCTCTATGATTGGTTAAAGAATATAAACTGTATAGATATAAATAGATGTTTGATCACTTGAAAATATATCTTTCCTTCCGTGTCTTGCCATCTGCTATTAAATCAACACCTTTATTAACATAAATAGCTGTTGCATATTAAATATGGCTTATTACTACTATTCCTTTGGGTTCCAAGTGGGACATAGGGCTTCAAAAGCATATCTTTACGTTGTCCCGCCCTCTACATTCCTCTTTATTTGACTCCACGAATCCCATATACATATAAAATGTAACTTACTGCCCACAATAAGAATTTGTATCTGGACTTTAAGGTGCATACACAATCAGACAAATGTTTTATCAGGATGGTCGGGGGTGGGTGCCTTGCGCTGCGGGTTGGCCACCCCTCCGTACACCTCTTGAAATGCTCCCATATGACCGGGCGTCTTACATAGCCTCTCCTGAGGAAGTCCTACTCACTGCCTTCACGTGGCGGAGGTGTTTTTCACCGAAGTGAGAGGGCAAAAGCGGATGCCCGGCGCTCTTCACCGGGTTGACTGTCCATTGGATGACAGTCTAGGGGAGATGGCTAAACCCTGATTCCAAACCTCCAACGACTGGCGTATGAAGCTCACCGGAGCTCACCGGCAGACGTATGGACAAAGGGCTTGTTGGATGTCCTGGATGTCTGGCCCCATTCAAAAAGGCGTATGAACCGAACTCCGGTCACCGGCTGCCAATGGATAGTGGACTCCCTACTCCACTCCTACTGCCTTGTAGGTCACACTTGGCTGTGTAAAGGCTAGAGCTGCACTCTCAAACAAAAGGCCGAGCGATGCTGGGGACATCACTCGTACCAAATTCCCATGAAACTTCATGAACTCTCTACAAACAACTCTCACCATGCTACGGCGTTCCCGGTAAGCGACGCGCCCTGTGCTCACCCGGTGGCCAGTGTGAAAAGTAAGCTAGCTGGGAAATTAACACTTAGAAACCAACTATTTGTTGGCTGCTGGAATGTTAGGACGCTGTTGGATCCTGGTAGCCAGTCTATCACCATGCGTTCTTTATACGACTACAAGGTGGACATAGCGTGTCTATCTGAAGTGAGGTTACCCGATCATGGCTCCCGCCGAATAGCCGTACCTGGAACAGATTCTTCATTCTGGTTGCTTCATAGTGGACCCCAGAATAATTCGGGACAACATGGGGTAGCATTTGCTCTCAGTAACAAAGCCAATAATGCCCTAATATCATTCGAACCGGTCAACTCCAGAGTTGCAGTCGCTAGGTTCAAGGGTTCCCCGCTCGACATTTCTGTTCTCGCTGTCTATGCCCCAACCCTCGACTCTGATGAAAGTATCAAAGACGAATTTTATGACAATCTTCAAGAGGCAATCAACAAAATCCCAAAGCGTGACGTTCTCATAGTAGCCGGCGATTGGAACGCCCGCACTGGCCCTTCAGACGACGCGACAAAACATATACTAGGCAAACACGGTCTCGATCAGCGCTGCCGTAATGGTGATAGACTTTTAGCTTTTTCTGATTACAATCGATTATATATCACCAACACTCGATTTCAACACCCAGAAAACATCTTCTCACCTGGTATTCGAACGACGGTCGCACTGCACATCAGATCGACTACATCCTAGTGCGCTCACGCTGGATCTCCTCGGTGGAAGACTGTCGATCCTATCGTGGAGCAGAGGCCGGAAATAAAGGGGGATCAGACCATACTCTAGTTCGGGCGAAATTCAAACTTCGTTTAACACACGCCAGAAGGCGCGACCTCCGAAGCGTATCAATGTTGCCCGCTTCAATGTTCGACAAAGCGACAAGCCTTGTCCAAACAAATCCAGGCCGAACTAAGCGCCGCAGATGAACCAACATCCACATCTTCTAATACACCTGAGACACGATGGAATCATTTCAAAGAAGTAGTCTCTAAAGCTTCAATGTCGCATTTGGGTACCACATCCAAGAAGCAGAAAGACTGGATTTCAGAGCACACCATGCATCTATCCTCGCAAGCCAGAGACGCTCGCCTAGCAAAGTCTCCAGTTTATCGCTCCCTCAGGCGCAAAGCTACACAGTCTGCTAGGAACGACAGAAATCGCTATTGGTCTAATGGCGACTAACATGGAAGCAGCATCAAATGTAGGCGATTTCGGAAAACTTTATCGCCTCATACGCCTATCATCTGGCAAACGCCTTAACAGTCATGCTGTGTTACGCACAGCATCAGGAGAAATTATTTCGGACACCAATGGTAAGATGGAACGATGGGCCGAACATTTCAAGCAGCTACTCAATCGCAACGCTGGTCAACCGTCTCATCGACCGATACGACACTTACCAACACCCTACGTAGTTGACTGCGATCCACCCACTCCAACCGAAATAGCTAAAACAATTAACAGACTCAGAAACAAAAAAGCTCCGGGCGAAGATGGTCTACCCCAGAAATATACAAGGCCTGCACTCCAGCGCTAATCGATTCGCTGCACTCGCTGTTCTGCTCAATTTGGGAGTCCGAAACCATTCCTTCCGATTGGAGCACCTCAGTTCTGCTACCGTTCCACAAAAAGGGAGACAGGTCAATATGCGAGAACTACCGAGGCATAAGTCTGATTGATATCGCTGCTAAGGTTTTTGTTTCCATTCTCCTGAACCGCTTCGCGGCCGAACGCCACGTGCGAACAAGGCCAAATCAAGCCGGATTTCGACCTGGAAGAGGCTGTGTTGATCAATTATTCACACTGCGAAGAATTTTGGAACACAGGGACAAATTCCAACAGCCGACGGTTGCTTGCTTCATCGACTTCCAAGCGGCATTCGACTCAGTTGATCGAGGAGCACTCTGGTATCTAATGGAGCTCGACGGAGTTCCGACCAAGCTAATCAACCTGCTCAGGTCATACTACTCCAACACCAAAGCTCGAGTCCGAGTGAACGGTGAAGAGTCCCGCACTTTTGAGGTAACCAGCGGTGTCCGGCAAGGTTGTCCAGCATCCCCCATCCTGTTCAATTTCACAGTTGATTGGATTTTGCGGCACGCCCTAACCGAGCACCACGGCGTCCAACTTTCGCCCGATATTCACATAACCGACCTCGAATTCGCCGACGACGTCGTGCTATTAGCTGAAAACTTCCCCGATATGCAACAGGCGCTCGACCAGATAAACCACCTCGCGCCTACTATCGGTTTGAAAATTAACACTTCCAAAACCAAAATGTTTTCGAACACATCCACCAGCAATGATGAAATCTTATCCCTAAATGGAGCACCTATTGAAATTGTGCCATCCTTCAGATATCTGGGATCCATAATGCTCCCCAACGGCCAAGCGAAAAACGAAGTGAATGCGCGAATCTCCAACGCCCGGAATGCGTTTCTACAGCTGAGGAGCGTTCTATGGAGCAAGAGAGAAATCAGTCTCAGGACTAAAATTCGGGTCTACCAAGCCTCCATACGACCCGTTCTCCTGTATGGCTGTGAAACCTGGCCTCTTCGCGCGGAAGATTTACGCAGACTCGAGGTAGTAGACCATTGGTGCCTCAGGTACATTCTGCATGTTCGTTGGCAGGACAAACTCTCCAACGAAGAAGTGCGTCGTCGTTGCTACAACATCAACCAAATTCCAGTACTGGTCCAACAACGCCGCCTTCGGTGGTTTGGCCATGTTCTGCGCCGACCAGATGACGATCTGGTCAAATCAGTTCTAAATCCCTCGCCATTACCATCTTGGCGATGTCGCAGGGGTGGACAGCTGAAGACATGGCTTGGTACAGTCAAGGCTGATATGGAGTGCCTGGGGCTACAAACCGTCTACGGACTCCGTATGTGGAACAAGAATTGGATAACCCTGTCGCAAAACCTTGCATCAGATCGCCGCGCCTGGGCAGCGATGATTCGAGACGTTCATGAAGCCGGCTCATCCTCCCGTAGGAGATAGCCGAAGTAAAGTAAAGTAAGTAAGTTAAAACGAACCAGGAAACTGGGAGATTAGTATTAGCATCAGTCGTATTGGTTGCCCATATGATAAATTATATATATATATACTAACCCGTGTCAACAAGTGCTGCAGTTGTAGAAATTACCACTGAACCATATGAGCTCACAAACGCTGGTGATACAAGGTGTTGCTCAGTCTGTTAGGATTAGGGATGAAAGTGAATTCAAACATAATAACGCTAATGTATTTGAATAATCTAGTAACATTTACTATACTGTTAGATTACTTACAGCACAACTCTTTTTGTAATCGACGTAGTTTCAGACTAGTCCGGTAGTCTGAAAATCGAACAGTATTAAATTGTTTTATTGATTTCATTAGATCACATAGTATTGGATGATCCCATTGAGTTTCCTGAGTTTCATGACTAAAATAAAGGAAAAATAATACAGCATAATAAGTAACAGTGTGAAGCAGTAAGTTAAAGCAAATTCATTCAGTTTTAAGGAGATACCTTAAGTGAGATGAAATTCTCTATAGTCCTACAGATATTCATATCACTTTGGAGTATCACTGTTTCACTGGAGGAGAATGTTCATAAAATGCTAAAGAAATACATGTTTCTTACAACACTGAACGTGTGAAGTAATATGATAGGTGGACTGAACTATTCAAGTTAAGGTTATAGGATAGATATGAAATTTTGACTACAATAACAATCAGGTTAGTTAAAATTACTAAGAATCTAATAAATTTTCGAAATGATTTTGGAAATAAGCGGAAAGTTTTAAAATTAGGAGAGTTTTAAGTCTGTTTCACTTTAAATTCCACAGGAAAACTATTGGCTTAACGTGACCACGAAGGCAGTCAATCAGATAAAAACGATTTTACTGTTAGTGTGTGTTAAAGCATTATGATATAGGCAAATTTTTCACTAAATTATAGTTTGCGTCATAACAACACAAATCGGATGTAGTTGTACCTTGGAGTTGTAAATCGAAACAGTGCTTTTATTTGATAGACGTTGGTATCTTTATGATGATCACCATCAATAACCAAGACCCTTTGGGGCTCTAGGTAACGTTACTACCAAACTGAGATCACCTTTTGTTGATTTTAAGATGAGCTCACCAGTCTTTTATTAGTGTTCCTAGAAGAATACAGAGTTTCAAACTTTGAAGTCCTAGTAGCCGTGGTGTTCTTGCTAGTCTCACCATAAACCTTCCTCTTTTTGTGCTTATTACTAACTGGTAAACTTAGAGATTTTGAGTGTATATGCTTGGGATCGAGGCTGGACAAGAGAAGTCGCTTTGATAAAGTGTGTTATGGGGAGCTAATGAACCTTGTTTTTCTAGATTAAAATACGGTTTAAGAAGTAGTTTTATGTCACAAAGAATACACTTGTGAATGAAAATAAATTTTTAATGAATCCTGAAGTCCACTTAGTCCTCCTCATTCTGCTTGATCCCAATATTTGGATCCAAAGCCTTTTAAAGATTACTCAGAATATCTACAAACTGACTAAACGCATATCTTTTTAAGTAGACAACTCTGAATTTACTCAGCTGAAGACAGTAGTGACAGAAGTTTAAAACAGATCTAGGTGATGCTATAAAGTGAAGAAGGAGTTTTCAGGCTATAGGCTTTGCATTCTTCACCTACTTACAGCCTGTAAACTGTTCACCTGTGAGGATATTTGGGTACACACAACCTGTTTTCACAACCAACTGTGGATCTTGAATACAAAGGTGGGAATTTTATATTTCAGCATATTGTAAAGGCCAAACAATCAATTTCACCTTTAGGCATAAATCTGACCTAAACAAACTGGTTAGCACTCATGAGGTGTGCAGCATAGATGGCACTGAAATAGAAACCAACTCGGAAATTAAATACCTTGGCGTCATTCTATCTGCTCATCTTTCCTGGTCGTCTCATATCTTAATGATTTCTAAGAAAATATTCCGTCTTACCTTCTACTTCAAGAAGTTAAGATATTCTGGAATAATCCAACCCTTACTCCTACGATTCATTAACTCTTGCATCCTGCATATTATTCTCTATTGTTTCCCCTTAGTTTTTCCAGGGCTACTGAAGAAAGACTAAACCTTATTACGCAGGATCTTAAAGGTTGTCAGCAGGGTAACCAACGTGCCACTTAACCAGCTTGTTAATATTCTGGTTGACAGGCACTTGGACTCATGCGAAAAATGGGCTAAATCCATTTCATCTAACTCACAACACCCTCTTCATTCACAACTCTCCCCTTGTATCTCATCAGGCAGAACCAGAAGCCTATATAGAAAACTATATGCTCGCATTAGCAAATACAAAAACTCAACTATACCTTACTTAGCTAGTGATTCTGTGCGATAAAGAAAGCATTAGGTGTGATACCTATAACTTATTAAATAGTCAGTAGAACAACTGGATCTCATCTTTCCAACTCATATCATTTATAGGTACAACGTTTTCTTTTGTTTCTTTCTTCCTTACAAACTCTACTTAAAACATTCCTATTCTTTCTTTCACACTCTGTATATCTCGACCTTTTTGTTACCGCTTACGCCAGTAAATATGCTAGCATCTACTTTTCTAACACCTTCAAACACTCTGTTCAATTTTGGCTTACTACCGATATGCCAATATGTTGTTGTCACAATGAACTGAGATTACCCTTAATCTATGTAGAATTTTATTTATTGTTAATATACTAACTGGATGCAGTACTGTAGTGAAATGCTGAGAATTCCATTCTGTATCACAAGTACTGTTTTGAAATAAAGCAAATTTTATTATTATTATGCAATAACCTTGCTAAAATTTCATTCAACTAAGTTATTAAGTGAATACTGTGTGTGATTCAGCTTACTTTTTGTAATATGGAACCTGTGTACCAGACGGGTGAACGCATCTTTCCCAGGGTAGACGAACAGAATCTGAAAAGTGAGATAAAAGTGTACTCACAGTTGCGTGATAGATAAATTCATTCAGAAGATATTGCTGTGTAAAAAAAGGGGGAACGAAGCCACGTCTATGAGCAGTACAACTTTAGCCAGCTCTATAATTCACAAATGAGATACAAAATATATTCTCGATACTAGTAGTTTTTAAGAAAAATCAACATATATGAATGGTGGGAATTAATTTCATCTTGAAAAAAATAACTAAAAGATAAATTCACTAATGCAGATTGTTGGGGAACAGAAACTTATTCTTCAATGCTTAGTAGTTGCGGCAATAGTAGTTCCAAGGAGTGCAAAAATAATCAAAAGTGAAAATGAAACCAGAAATTGTTTAAGATTTTCAGCAAACAATAGAGATGCTTTAAATGATAATTTTGATTCAAAGTATAAAGAAAAAAGCGTTGAATTCACTGAAAACAGTTGAAGACTATTATTCTAAAATGTACACCTCTGAATACTCATTGTCTGACGCTTGTTTTTATAACCAGAAAGAAAAGATCATAAGCATTTTCAGAAGCGGACTGTCTGAAGTTGGGATAGGCAAAGAAAGAAATTTCAATATCACTTTCGATGTCATTACCTGTGATGGGCAACTTTTCCTATTATTCCCAACCCACAGATTCCCTGAAAATAAGTATTGCCCATCGGCATTACCAGGTACTTGTATACAAGTCAAGACTGATGAGACTTACCATGTAAGGGAACACTCCTGGTATGCACTGAAGCTTCTGGCATAGACGTTTCAAGTGGTTCTACCGGGTCATAACGGGATGCTTGAGTACGTTGTGACGGAGTACGAGTAACAGTTTGGTATCTAGGTCTCTGAGGCATCATTTGAAGAGCGGATAAACTTTGATTCAGATGATGAATCCTAGTCTGTGTGACAACACGAATCCTTTCAAACCTTTTAAATAATTAAAAAGGGGATCAGTTAGAAATGAAAGGTAATAAATGGAAGGCTAAATATTTCATAATGAAATAATAATTTCTACTGTCTGAAGGAAATTTGATAAGAGCAATCAAATGTTTTCGATGATGTTGAAAGTTATGAATGTTGAAAGCTATGAATACGGAATTTAGACCTTTCAAAAGACAAACCCAGAATAAGACTTCATGTGTGTCTTGTTAACGAATGTAAACGTGTAACTAACTTTAACTTGAGGCTTTCGGCCAGTTGATTCTCAATATCTGGTAGAGTGAAGTTTATTTGCTTTCTTCAGTTATTGCAATGTGTACATCACTGACTAAATCAGCTGCTTCCTATTTCTGCTTACATTCTATGAGGTTATGTTTAGCAATTCTTTGCTGAATACTGAATGTTGAACTGTTTTCTGTAGCAATTTCGTTGCTGTCAAGTTTGTATGCTTAAGGGATTCTATAATGGTTAACCCAGACAGAGCTCAGCTTTCACATTTCAGATCAGTGTAATCCATATAGCTACAGGATGAGGCATATATAGAGGCTGAATGCTGTTTAAAATAAGCAAATGACAGTTTCTACTACACTTTTCAGCTACAAAACGAACTCACTCCAGATGGAGAACACCACCTACCAAGGAGTATCTGTAAAAATGAAGCATATTTCTCGAGACTTTCTGTAGATGAATGCATATAGCGTGTGATGTTATGAATAACGTTGCTTAGTTATCTGACGAATTACTTGAAGAAACATCAATATTACTACTTTTCTTAATTTGTTGTGTGCCTTTGAAAGCAATCACAAAGTTAATAATTCCCATGATTCCTCTACATTAGAAATTGTTCCAATTCTTATGCATGACCTATTTATATTTCATTTGTTCTACAAAGTCATATTAAAGGACACAATAACAACACGGAACACAATAAAATGTGACCACAACTCTAAACGCATTATTATTATTAATATTATAACTTAAATATAGTAAGAGTTAATATGCAAAATTAATTATGCATGAATGGAATGAATTCTAAGATATGCCTAGCGAGGTTAATATTTCCTTTGTATAGTCCACTTATATTATTAAATAATAAATCTTTTGAATACCATTATATAACTGTTGAAATAATTTTATCATTGTTTCAATCGGATTCGAAGCTCAAACTGTCCCAAGATTTTCGTAATATTCATGGCTTGAATATTTCCAAGTTTCTGACTAACATTAAAGCCTTCAGTTGATAATAACGAGATGTATTACTCCAGGATTATCTGTGTACACTATGTGAATATGTACCCTTAATAGCTGAATCAATTTACTTTGTTTACATCTTAAATGACCGCACTGTTGTTCTATTTTATCCTTGATTATTGAAAAGATATGACAAGTTAAATCAGCATGCTGTTTTACAAGCCTTAAATGGTGTACCTGTGAGTCAGCTTATTACCGAAACTGTTCGACTGTACTTCATTACTGAGTTCATCGTTCAAAACATACTACTGCATTTAGGTAAAGAGATTCCAGTCCTTTGAAAATCATTTGTGAATAAGAATCAAAAACTAGGCATTGTATAGAAATCAGCACCAGGAGTATGTACGTATGTTATCTTGACAGTATTCATTCTTGATATTAGTTACGCCCATATTCTTAAAGTAATCAGCACTATTCAAACGGTCACTATGATTAATCTGTCTATATCATTAAGTACTGTAACTTATAAAGAGTACATGCTTAGTTGATAAGCTTTTCGACAAATCAATTTTACTTACTCATTTCTGATGCAGTTGAGTTGTACACGTAATTTGGGCTCAATCTGGACTTGTATTTCTTGCAACTGAAGGACTTGTCGTTCAAGGCTATCCAATGAATGCGCTAGTGGCTCACAAGCTTCATAGAAAGACTGCGAAAGAAATAAAATATTATAGAGTGAAAAATTTTAAAAGAGTATAAATTGACTGTGAAAATGAAGATAAAGCAACTGACATAAAAGAGAAAGCCTGGAGTGCTACAAGGCTGAAAACAATTTCTAGTAGTTTTGTATCCCAATGTGACTGAGGTTTTGATTTTTAACTTCACACATCACCCCAGTATATTACGATTAGCAGACTGTTAGCAACAATTTTAACGCGTAAGCGGTATAGCTTACTGGCACCTAACCAGGCAAAACAGACATTCGAAAAAATCTTTAAAGAAAAGAGTTGCTTCTTGACCCCACCCCATCCTGTCCCAGTCAACAGGATTGAGGAGAGGTGGAAATCTGCTGTAAATTCTTTATATATATATATATATATATATATATATATATATATATATATATATGAAAAATATTTGAATTTTCAAATTACGGAATATACACATTTGATCATAGGCAGTAAAAAGAAAGTTGCAGCGAAGAAAATTTCTTTTTCGACGAAGTCATCCACTAGGCTGTAGATTCGTGTATTTATAATAAACGGGCAGGGAAGTTCCAGAATAATTTCTGGTCAAGGGTTAGATTAATAAAATTACAATTAGGAATTAAAATGCCTTAATAAACAGGGAGATGGATAAGCCTCAGACAAAGTAGCATCATAACTACTCAGAAGCTTGACATATTGTGCGATTAAGAATTAGAAATGTAGAAATAACAAAACAGCCTGGCTAGTATAAGGAGAACAAAAATGGGCATGTAGTTCAGTGAGAGAGCATCTGGTCAGTTCAGGACATTCAGCACAATTCGAAAAATCCTTCAAAATAATATACAAGATTCGATCAAACCTATTGAAGGGAGTAAAATTAAGACAAATGGGCATAGCCGAGGCAATAACCATCCAAAACCTAAAACCCACGCTATGTATCCAAAAGAAATACGTTCAACCCTTGTCCCTACCGTGGCCATCATAAACAGTCAATTCTTCCAATAGTGACTACCCCATTGCCTTTCTTATCCAAACTTCCTGTTTATTCATGTTATTTTTAAGTTTCTCTTAACCCCCTATTTACACTACTATATTTTCAAATCCGAACTTCCTGTTTATTTTGTCATTTCATTATTTTTACATATGTAATCCCTGATTGCATAAACAATTATTCGTCACACCAGTTTTGATCCTACTAGATTTGTTATTCAAACATGCTGTCTATTTTTGTTACTTCTACATTTTTAACCGCTAATTGCCCAATATGTCAAGCTTCTGAGTAGTTATGATGCTACTTTGTCTGAGCTTTATCCATCCCCCTGTTTATTAAGGCATTTTAATTCCTAATTTTAATTTTATTAATCTAACCCTTGACCAGAAATTATTCTGGAACTTCCCTGCCCGTTTATTATAAATACACGAATCTACAGCCTAGTGGATGACTTCGTCGAAAAAGAAATTTTCTTCGCTGCAAATGAATTTTGAGGTGATTTCATTCCTGCTGAGTCGAAATTATTTTTGTATGCGATTACTCGTTCAAATGCTTTTGCTTACATCTTTATTTTCAGGCAAGAGGGTTTTAATGGTCACTTCATAAATTTTAATAGGGACAGGGATCACTTATGAAGACAATTTAGATCTTTCTGTTTTTAATGCTTTATATCTCAGATTTTCGATTTAAGTAATGAGTTTTGTACCTAGCATCTAACTGAACCCAGCACATATGAAAAGAACTATGCCTTTTAAGGATGACCTAAATAATAATGGAACAGCTTTTTCATGCATCTTTGGTAGACTTCCGTACAGTTCGACAGTTTGATAATTGCGGTGGTAAGTAGTTAAGTGACGAAGTCTATCCTACACTCAATTGTGTTGAAGTAAACTTGTTTTACGTGCTTTTTTTATCATTAACCAATTTGTCTTTCAGCTTTTTCGTGAAGAAATAGTCAGCAGACAATAGTTTGATTTGAAGCAAAGCTGCCTACCTGATATAAACAAACAATTAGAAAAAAGTTAATCCTATTATTATTATTATTATTATTATTATTCATTCTTCGCGTTCCAATTGGAAGATAAAGCTTCAATGGCACATCTTCATTTTGTGCGGTTCTCTGTCATTGCTTCCAGCTGTCTCCATGACAGCCCACAAACTTTCATTTTTTCCCCACATTAAATCCTTCATGTTACCCCCAAAAGCCCAATTCGTCACTTCCCATACAGATTCCAGCCTGGCATCCGATGTCGCCCCCCTCAAAGTATAAACTTAAATTTATCTTCAGGTATTCAGGATGAGTTCTCGACTGTAAAATTTGTGAATACAAAGGTTTCCTTGATATCCATGTTTTCATATTTACTTTCGTAATAAAATTAATAAAGCCGATAGAATGATTATAAATTTATATATGCAATATTACAAATGTATTTTCCGATTCTTCAAACAATCGTAATAGCTATATTAAGAAGCAAAATTTTCTTTGCTTGCTTTCTTTCACATTCACAAACTCACACGTAAATAATATGTCTGCCAGTATCATGATATGACGTGTTCCTGTGTGTGCTGTGTGAAGTTTACTGGTGAAGCTATTAATCATGACCACTGAACTGGTCAGTTTATCTCAATGAAAAATGGAGTTATGCTCTAAATGTCTGTATGTTTGAATTTTCCATCAGACAACTACGTAATTTTCTTAACTACTTCAAGGGTCAGCTGATGGTAAAAACAAAAACGTTGGGAAGTCATTCAGGCAGACATATATAGGATTATTAATTAATTAAAATCTAGACACATTTATGATAATAAATCTCAGTAACCTAGCAACATGCCTTTTCCCATTAGTGCTTATATCATAACATACTATATTCGACTGTATTTACCTGACTGAAAGCAATGAAATATAAAATTCTGCTGAGTGAGAGACGGTGAATGCAGATTCCTAAGTAGCCTAAGCGTAACAGCACAGACACAAGTAGAATTAGACAGACGTCCTAGATTTCAATATAATTCTATTTATTTTAAAGAATTTATTTTATTGGGCTATCAGCATAAAAGTCAGCAGTCTCTATGATGTCTGTGACTAACTCGCCTACAGTCACCATTAGGTCATTTCTACAATTCATCCACTTACGACAGTATTATTTCATAGAATTCATTTATCAATTCTAAAAGTCCATTGTCTCAATTGATGCATCGAATACTTGAGTTATTTTTAAATTAAGTGGTTCAAAAATAAATTGTTCTAGAGAAAACTTTTTCCACAATTTAAACTTAACTCTTTAACTCTTCTTAATTATAAAATGCACTTTAACAAGATACTTGTGATTTTCATTCATCATATTAAGGTTGCTTTTGACTTGCCCTTAAAACATTCTTTTT
The DNA here is from genome assembly GCA_944472135.2 of Trichobilharzia regenti. Classification (NCBI taxonomy): domain Eukaryota; kingdom Metazoa; phylum Platyhelminthes; class Trematoda; order Strigeidida; family Schistosomatidae; genus Trichobilharzia; species Trichobilharzia regenti. Next base: position 38,747,383 of record OX235270.1, read on the forward strand.
TTATTCTGCCTTTTTTATCCTGCAATCAGTCAACACAATAATGACAGTACAAAATTGATAGAGTTAATTTTATTGCGTGCATTCACTAATAATGCTTCCAGTGAATTAGATTATTTGTTCACTTTTTCTATTTACCTCTTGGATCAATCAATGAAAAGTGGGGGTAATAAGTGTAATTAATTAGAGGAAAGATAATAATAATGATGGTGATGGGTGAGGGGGGACGGGTTGCGGGTGAGTGATATGACACTTTGTTTCGCACATAAAGTTTATTTAGCAGGTTGGTATTATAAGAATGTAGGCAACTAAAATCTTACAGATAATCATATTTCTTTAGAAACACAAAACTGTAGTGTTTATTATCAAATGCTTGGAAATTCCCCTTTTTGATTAAAGTTCAAAAGTTCTTAAATAAGTCTACACTTGGTTAATAATAGAGGAGAGAGAATTTAATTTTCAATAAACCAAGCTAACAGTATGAGCATCAATCACTTTATTAAAAAAAATTTCTCCAAAAAATGAGTGCAGTGTGATAGTCTTGGTGACTTAATTTATTACAGAATAAAACTCCATCTCGTATTTTACATACACACACACACACACATTTTTATGTATCTTGAAGATCACTACCTTCACTCGATACTGAAGATCAGATGGCCTATCCGGCAGGATAAACAACAAGGAACTCTGGCAGGTGGTTAACCAGCTATGAACCCATTGCCCAACAAATATGCATGCACTCTGAGAAGGTGACAACGCATGATATGCAGGCCCATTAGTGGAAGTCGAATGGGAAGCGTCAGTTTAGGCTCACGTGGAGGAGTTGATGTGAAGGGAAAATGGTAAATGAGCCAGCTGAAAGTGAATGCACTGAAGCGAGTGGAATGGAGGTGTGCCAGTGAAGCCTAGGAAAGCAAGGAATAATTAATGTACTATACAATTACATAAATGTATCCCCTTCTCCCGCTTAACCACTACCTTAAATAATACTAAACTCCGCAAGTACACTGAATAATGTAACGATATTCTTTTGGCAAACACCCATGTCTCTTGGTCTGTGATGAATAACGACAAATCTCAGGTAAATAAAAGTGTTATTTTAATTTTCAAACAACTAACCTTAGTTTGATCTAATTCCGTTTTTATATGTTCACTTGCCAAACGTTCAATAGGGATCCATTTAAGCGTTACTGATTCAGCACTTTTTACTTGAGCAATGGCATCATTTAATAATGAACCGAAATTGGACAGACGCTATTTTTATTAAGCATAAAACAAAAGTTTAAAGGAAAAAAAGCCAATGAAGACATCCAGAAGGTAAGAAAGGTCTACTGGAAAATAAACATTTCATCATTCTACGTCAAAATAGCTTCATAGAATACCATGTTTATTGCTACAACTAACTGTTTCCAGTATATATTAGCTATAACCAAGATTAATGCATACATGTGATTTCCCATTGGAATCGTTTTGAACCAAACTGATAGGTAGAACTTCTAACGTCAGGTTGTTTATATGTTGGCGGTTAGCAGTGGAATCTAAAACACGAATTTCATAGTAATCTTGAAGAATCTATCAACCAATGTCAGCCCACGATGAAATTCTGTAACCAGTAAACCAAATCCCTACAAACCAATACTTGAATATCAATGAGATGCTCACTAGCGACTGGCTCTATTAAGGTAGGTAGTTACCTGGGGTTCTAGTGGGAAGTCGTGACCAGTAGGGTGCAGCCGGTCGGGTGTGAGGACAAATACTCACCGAAGACATTGGCTAGGGGTTGAGTTATGTCGTAAATTGCCAGAAGTTAGAATTCATGGGCTGACCATTGGATCGGGTCCCAGTGAGTGGCTTAATGGTCTACGAGCTCTCCTTGTAACCAGAAGGTCCTGGGTTCGAACCCCGGTGAGTGAGTACTGCTGAAGATTCTCATACTAGGCTGATGAAACAGCTGTCTAGTACTCCCAGGTTTTCCAATGGTTCTCTAACCAATGATGAAAAAATTCGGATTATTTTGATCAAAAAAGATGTCAGCTGGTTGTTGCACATATATAAAAATAATTTCAAACTAAACCTATTGCACAAAAGGGTGGCCTTTATGGCTTATTAACCTACTGGATAACAGTCTAGTATTTTAATTGAACAGTTCTGAATTCAAGTCTCAATGGGAAGACGTTCAGTCACTGAAATGTAGATATGTACGTGCGGAATTCCACTGCTAACCACCAATGAACAATAAACCTCGAATAGTCAGCACTACAATAAAAAGATGCATTGTCTAAGTGCTTACGCATTCAAACATAGTTGTTACTAGGTATCTAATTGGGTTTGTTAGTCTGAAGTCACTTTAATTAACTTTCTCATATGTGTCTAAGGTACGTACGTAGAAATTTAAAACTAAAATAACTACACGTTATTTTACAGAAAGGAAGACTTATGAGTCAGCTACAAAAATTGAAAACGCTTTCTTGTTATCGTGTTTAGAAGAACTGAACTACACGTGAATAAAATTCCTTTCAAATATCTAATGAGTGTACTTTAGCCTTTTCTGAATAATTCTGCAATAACAGATAGCATTTCTGAGTTTTAAATAAAAAAAATCATATTACCTCTTAGAAATTCACTTATCAATGTTTAATCAACAAACATTGTTTGCCACCTATTGTCTAATGATTCCTAAATATATATATATATATATATATATATATATATATATATATAATATTGGTGATACTGAAACTTGCCTCCCAGATAGCATCAAGTTGACATTTAAAGTCTAGCATGCTATTATTCAAGTTCAACCATCGTTTCTTCAAGTGATACAAGTGTCGCCTTATCCGACGATTTGTACGCATAGCACGATCTTCTGCAGTGCATTGTTCACTTCCTCCACTGGTTGGTTTACTTTGACCTCCTGAATCAGATGCTTCAGACTCTCCATCATAATCACGTTCACTTGATTGCAAGTTAGCCAATTCGTCTCGCTCTGTACTACCGCCACCACCACCACCACCACTGCTGTACTGTGCATTTCCATGGCACAGGACTTCTTCAATTTGTAAACGATTCACATTCAATTCTTGAAATAATCCCTTTATTTAATTTTTTTTAAAATTTAAAATAAGAAAAGTAAAGAAAATAGCAGGAATAATAAGGATACCTCAAAAAGGTTGTTATTGAGAAACACTGTATTTCATCCGTAAGGCATTGTACGAAAAAAACAATAAAGCGAAGTGAAAAATTTAAAAGAAATTAGAGATTAAAATTCACTTATGAATAAATTTAATTCGGATCCTGATCATGTGACATTTAAGGGAATCAAAGAAATAAATACAAAGGTAGGGAAAACCACTTCGTTCATTTCACGATAATATTTGCTCTAAGTCGTGGGAATTTTGAAGAAGAATAATTCTTAGGCTAAAGCAGATATTCAGAAAACTGAATTGTTCTTGTTTTGAGAACTGCTACTTATTCATATCAAGCAAAACTTTTAGTTTTTTCTTTGCCACTTTGAGTGGAATAACTATGTTCTTATCAAGATTTGTATTTTATGTACATCTATACAACGCATCAAATTATTACAGAATGGATACTTTTAGGTTGTAATTTATTCAGTTTACAGGTTTACTTTGTCGGTTTATTCTAAGAGCAGTTTGATTCAAATGACAGTTATCAAAAATAGATTAATCAAGTTAATCTGATAATCTGGCTAGTACCCATATGATATAACTGAATCTCATTACTTGGAATCGATTGCACTAGCTCACATCTATGCATGCCTTATTTGTTTATCACTAACATTATCATATTCGTCCAGTTACAAAGTTAAAAAGTAGTTTTTGTCTATGCGTTGGATAGTGTCTGTTTGTTTGTGTGTATATGCTGACATCTAAACACCTGCTAGAAAACCCGTAACAACACGAGTATCGGAGCATTCATAATTCCCCATATCAGTGATTATCGCATTATTCTTCACTTTATTTATTTATGTTCTATATTTCACATAACTGTAGCTCTAACTTATGTCAAGAGAACATAAACAATGTTAGTCATGCTCTTTTTTAATGTAGCTGCATTCTGGAAACGACGCACTCGACATTCATCAATTCTCAATGTAATACAATGATGTATTTCGCGTTTAAAGTTGGAAAAACACCCAGTTAACATTCAGCTAATATTGGTAACTCAGTAAGTGTATTACAAAAAAGTGTTAATTGTTCAAATGCATCAACCATCAGGATTATTTTTCCTATCATCTGACTTCAGTCGACCTTCGGTCCTACGTATGGACACAATGTAAAGAAACACTAAACCTAGGGATTAGTATGAAATGTATCTGATTAGGTAATATATGGGTTTTGTTTCGAATGCGGTTTATTAGCTCAGGTCGTTAACATCTGCACGATTAGTGGCTTGAAGGATGTAGTTAGGATACTGAGAAAAAAGGTTCATATTAACAAATGTACTCCGACAGGTTCTCGATACCTTTCTGTAAACGTAGAACATCAAACAAAAAAATATTTGAAAGCGACACTAGGAAGACGATTATAAGTATGTTTTCCATTCAAGCGAACTGAAGCTTTGCATTCAATCCGAATGATTCTCGGAAAAACGTTCCCTCGAAGTTATGTTTTCGCATTCCTTTGTGTTCTATGGGGTCAAGCTTTAAAGTCTCAGGAGCGGTGGTGTTCTTTTTATAGCGTGAGGTTGTCAGCTTCAGAGGATCATTACCGAAATATTTTTTTGATACATAGCAAGAGGTTAATAAAACTCCAACTATCACCATTCTATTTCAAGAGCTGATGCAGCTCCCAGAATTTTATACAACTTAGTTTAACAAAAATACAATTTTACCAAAGTGTCGTCTAACTAATATTATTGAGGAAAATTTCTTTAGAAGTTCAATTTAATTGAATTTTAATGTATTTAATCGATTTAACAACAACAAGGGTGATTTAAAGATAAGGAAGATGACGATGTGTAGCCTGTTGAACAAAGTTATTCCGAAGGAAAATTAAAATAGCTGTGATTTTCTTTACTAGTGTGTTAAAATAATTTGTAGATGCTTTTCTGTGCTTAATAAGAAAGGAAAAAACAAATAACAAAAGAGGAATTTATGAAGTTACTTCTCTCCACTTATCCTTTTTTGAACACCAAAAGTTTAGTCTTCTTTTGTGAGTCATTCGTTTACCCTAGTCATGAACTCCTCATCTCAGAGAGAAATAACAAATCTATCTATCTATTAATCAGTTGACTGACCACTAACCCACATCATCTATTTACTTTTTACAACCATCCTTATTCTCATTAGGTGCTGATGTAATGCATACGTGTTGGAAAATAAATATAAGTATTTAGTTATAGGATACTATTCACATTATTCTCTTTTCATCTTTAAAAATATTTAAGGAACCTGATGCTTTCTCAGCATACACTTTAGTAAATATATGCAAACAAGATCCAGCGCTTATAAACACGCTTAATAGCTTAAGCCAGTAAATTCCAGGATCAAATACAGCCTCGCCTACTTGAGGTAGTAAGATAAGTCCTCAGACGACACGTGTGGCTCACAACCTGCAACATCAAAGACCTGTTCCGAGGGCTGTAGTCTAATTGGACTGTTTTAAATAATAAATAGTCTCGAAGATTGTGACTAAATAGCCATCCAGTGTATCTCGCATGATTATTTCTTTCTTAGACTGAAACACGAATAAACAATTCGATGGGGAATCGTAAACATCGGAAGAAGAAAGCTATACATCAAGGGTACTGAAAGACTCATCCATCCTATTTCAGACTTATTTTGCAGTGTCTACGCACCTAATAACTAAAGGGTATGATTGAGGACTTCAATTTCACACCAGACACGTTACCCTCCATTATTATCTTCATTGTTTTAATCTGCACATTACTAATAATGATTGGGTAAAACGAAACACAGAATGCCTAACATAGTAGTGGAGTCGCTGAAAGTCCACTATAAGCATTTCTGATCACACGCTTCTAAGAGTGGTAACTCCAATATTCTCTGGAAATGACATGTAATATATTTCAATTGAATTCTAGATTTTCCCATCGGTTGATTGGACCGAAGTGCTCGGTCTCAGATTGACATGTCGACTTCTCGTGCAGATGCTTCGACGATGTCTGGGTATTTAATTAGAATTTAATTTGTGGATGGTGACTAGCAGTGGAATCCAGGATGCGCATTTAGTCCAATTTGGGGCTCGTCAGTTGGATGTATCTGCATTCCGCAGTGAGTGGTGATGTTCCCATAGAGGCACTGAGTTCGAGCCTCGAGGCTAGAACTTATCATACTATCTAGCAGTATATTGCATGGAAAAAAATATTTTAATCACGTTAGAAAGGGTGAACTACTGATTGTGACTATTATAACTACTGTTATTTTGGATTCCCACTAGAACATAAGAATTCAGCAACATATCTCCACTTCACTCGTGGTTTCCCATTCGGGTAATTGTGCCTATAAGCTAAATAATTTCGCTAAATCAATATAGTTTTTCCTAGATAAGTTACCTTTAACTTTGATAAAATACATACACACACACCATCTTTATTACCTCACAATACTTTCTTTTTTGGTTGTTACAACCTCTTCTATTTTTCCCACTCAATGTAAATCAGTGATTCTGGGGCACAGATTTTCAGCAAAAATCTATGAAGGTGCCATTTTTTTAGGTTAAACTCTTCGGAAAATCACTTATTATCAACATGAGAAACATACTGTATGTAAGTGAACTAAGAGTGCACTAAACGGCTCAACCAGGTGGAATGATTGTATAAAACACACAATGAAAAGTAATCGAAGTGAAACAGTAAGTAGGATGTTTAATGTGTTTAAGATCAGATGTTATAAATGGTAAAATAAAGGTTGTAACAAAGTTAAATTTAAGATATTCCACACACACACACACTTGTTCGCGATGGGAAATGCAAAAGGATAATTAGTTACTAATCTCCATTATGTGTCTGAATGCATCTGTCGATTAAAACATTTTGAAAAATGAAAGTCCTGTAGGCTATTTGAGGCATGATAATACTGCTAACAAGAGGACTTAAATTGGCTATTGATCGTTCGAGTTAATCCCATAGAAACAAAGTCAGTTACTTACATATCTATGAATATCTTTATAAGATTGTGATGAAACAGATAGAAGTTTTCCTAACGAACATCACACCATAAGCTGGACGTATGCACAATCAGTCAAAACCAGATGGTCCATCAAAACTAAAACCTAAGTTGAAATGACTATTGCAGAAGCTAAGAATCTGGGGGAATACAGAACAGAAATTAAGCACCAAGAAACGAAAGACAATGTGCATCACACTTCTTTTGTTTAGATGCGTATGTGTATTGTTGTCTCTTATTTTGAGGTAAGCTGATTGGTTTCCAATTTAGTTTTGGTAGTGACTACGCGTTTTCAAGACAATATGAATGACACCATTTGGTTCAGCTTCACCTTAAACTGTACCTTGAAACTTTAGTTTTGATTGGCCAAAAGAGTTTTGAAGTTGACATTATTAGCTCTGTGCGACAGTGGTCAACGTTTAGGATAAAAGCAACCAAAGAAGTTGTATGATATAATTCATAACACCTAACTATTATCCTGTATAGACATACATTTATTTCTAGTTAAATCTTGTAATGTTCATCTGATTAGGAGGTGATCAATGTCAGTGGAGTGCTATCTTAAATCATTGTGCTAGTCAATGCCACCACATTTAATGGTCTCCTTTGTGTGTCGGATATTTATCATTGCTACACAGGATCTAAATATGCTCATTTTTCATTACTCATCCATGATCTAAACAAACAATTTGCTTTATACATTGTTACCTGACTACTTTGAAGGAAGGTCATTAAGCTAAACACAATATCAGCTCATAATACCGAATTAAAGTGATGTTACACCCAATAAATAACAAGGATACGTAATCGTTAAGTCAGTTTGAGCGTTTAGATCTGCCAGCTGTTCATCGCTTAATACTGCGGAACTTTTTCCTCTCACTCATTATGCTACTGATTGATATGAGTAATCGGAAACTTCTCGTGAGAGCCATTCATATTGATATGAAATGATCTCTGTTTCCACATGATTTATAGTATCAGGATCACAGCATATTGTGATCTGAATATTTTGTAATTCACAAACAAAACGGAGTTAGACATGCTTCCACATGCAACCTTTTACAAACACCTTGTTCAAGTTTCGTATTAGCTAGGCGAGTGTATACCATTTGGATCTGGATTCCTTCAAGGAATATACAATTAGACATCGTTTTGGGAGTTAGAAGACTTCACTGTTCCAAAACTCCAAGGCAAATGACTAGAAAAGCCCAAATTCGTTTTGTCTAGGTCATTACAAATGTGTTTAGATCACTTATCACTGTGTTGTTCAGTCATCTACCGTTTTAGATAGGTTTATCCAACGAAGTAAAGCCTACCAAATGTTGCTCAATATTTTATGCCCTACTTATTAATAGTTAGTGACGTTCATTTCATGACTCCAATGAGTAGAATTACGAGGTATTCGATGCAGGAACTGACAAAAGATGCTAGTATTTATTGAATTTCTAGTAGTTCCTCATACTAAAAATAGGCCCAAGCATTAAGTGAGAGATACTGTACAAAGCAATACTCAGTTTATGGAGCAGGGGGATTGCATCCGAGATTATCAGAGAAAATCTATCATGCAAACGTCATTTGAGAATGAATTTTCAACTTCTAATTAGTGTAAACTTCTTCAGTATCATGTAATACACAATGATATTGTTAAACAAAAGAAATCGCGTTTTTCAGTACAACTCCTTATTGTAACTAAATAACAATGACAGAGTTAAAATAAACTTGACTTACTAATAATTGTTCTCTCAAATTGATCACATTACCTAAATCACCCTGAATTGGTACAAGAATTTCACGAAATGCAGCATCTCTATGCGATAGCCAATCGTTTAGTTCCTTTAATCTGGCTAAATATAAACTTGCATTACTTGAACTCGAGTGCATTGTACGTCTGTTGACAAGAGAGTGTATATTTAAAAAAATAAAAACATAATAAAAACTGGATGAATTATTGTAAAGGAAATATCATTAGTGAAACATTATTTTCAGCACAGATTCTTAGTTGGTCTAGACTGACAGTACAACACAGTTGACTGAACTATTCAAGCACAGAATTACAAGTGAGGAAGGATTTGGACACAAATTTTATAAGTGCATTTGAATAATCTGGCAACATGTTTTATACCATCAGCCATTACTTCTTCTTCTTCTTCTAGGCTGATATAATGCTGAAGAGAATTCCATTTTCATTGCACTCTGTGAATACTTCTTTTAACTCGCATTTATGTTAGTAGTGATTGAGATGACAGTCATTCTGTTGGATTATAATGAGTAAACTAATTTTTGGATTATGAATAGTGTCACTTTTGTTAGCAATGATAAGCAGAGGAGGAAAATGTCAATTGTGATGAATCATGGTATTTTAGTACAAGGTTGTAAAATCTATATTAGAAACTTCAGAGTTGAGTCTTGTCTGTCAAGATAACTCAAACCACGCCTAACATTCAAGCCAAAGTTATCATCATGCTTATCTCGGTAGTCATCATTCATGTGTACAGCTCAAGTCAAAAAGCCTTCTCCTGTTCCCATTCACAAAAGAAAATATTAGTGTCAGTATTCCATCGGAACAACACTTCCTCTGACATTGAATAATTCCTTATGAAGACAAGCTGTAAAATTCATTTGCAAACTGATTAAATCAGTCAGTTATGACAAACAACAGTATTGAGCCCTTACTATTTGGTTGTATGGGTTAAAGAACAGTAATAAAATTAGCAGAGTTGTAAAATGTTGAACTAGAGGTTTGTAAACAAAGACATAACAGTCTGTTTCAAACACAAATTGACTTCTGCGCATATTGTTTAACAAGTTTTATGTGCAGCCTTATTTAAACTAATGCAAACGACTTGATCGGACATTACTGAATGTCGAACATAATATTCTGAAGATGGGAGTCAACTAAATGGGATATCCAACTGACTGAATTCTTCAGGAAAGAGAATTCCACAGCATATAAATCGAACTGTAAGTAGCATGCAACAATCTCTCTACAAACTTATAGATTTTTTAGCTTATGAACAGTGAGTAGGATGAGAAATTTTCCACAACACTTTCGTCGATAAATATTTTCGTTCTTTCAGATGGAGAGTGAACCGCTTCGTGTATGAGTACTGTTGTCGGCAAACAGTAACCACATGACTACAGTGCCAACAGTTATTTAAAATTAAACTACTACTGCTATCAGTCATGGAAACGTTGCCTACTTTACTGTCCAGTTCAAAGCTCAGGGAATCAATCCAGTCGCTACAGCAAATTCAAAGCACAATATAATATGAACTTATTCTTCAATGTAATCAGATAGACCAAATGACTAAGACCTTCAGGAAGCTGGTCAGGCGATGTATCTACTTTCGATGAAAGCAAGAATAAGCTTGGGGACATGGAATATCTGTAGGATGTTTGAAATTAAGTAGACTACTCAGATTGCGAAAGAAATGCGATATAGTGTAGAAGTGTTAGGAACCTATGATAGCAGAAGTCTTGAATGTCATAAACTTAGTGAAAGCCGAAAAAGCAGGAGGATCAGAAGAAATTCCTTCAGAAGCCCTGTAAATGGGTCGAAAGACCACAGCAAATGTGCTAATGCCACTAGTGCAGAAGGTTTTAGAAAGAGAGGAAGATAACTATCTATCAGAATAAGGAGAAAACTGTCGAACCGCTGAAGAAGGGTGTCTTGAGCCTATATAAGAAAAGGAGCGACTGCATTATTTTGTCCAGCGCAAGAGAAATATAAAGCCACATACCCCTGGAAAGAGCGAAAGGTGCTCTTGATAAAAACGCCAACCAGGAAAAATCTAAATTCAAAAAAGCAAATCACATGCGGATCGAATTGCAAGGTAGGCATTATAGTCGAAGAAAGCATAGAATGGCAGTCAAATACCTATCTCAACTTTATCGACTTAGAAAAGGCCTTGAATAGCACTGATCGTGAAGTAATTTGCAAACTGCTTCAAAACTGTAGAGTGCCCTGAAGCTTTAGCAACAAAATCCAAGAGACGTATAACAATACCACATGCCAAGTGATTCACTGAGGAAAGATCAGCGAAGCCCTTGAAGTAAAGATAGAAATAAGGCGGGGGTACTAACCAAATCAGACCTTCAATGCTCCAAAGTCACTGTAGAAATGTGCTGCACTCAGCTTAAGGAACAAGAATTGGATTCTCAACATTGATGTCGAGTCAGTTCTCCTAAATGGTTTAGAGACTTGGTGCATCAGCCAAAGCACTTCCAGTGGTCTTCAGATATTTATCAATAGCTGCCTTTCCTTCATACTGAAGATCAGACGGTCAGAAAGGATTGGCAACAGGGAACTCTGGCAACGAAATAAACAAGAAACTGCTGCCCATCAGATATGCCGAATAAAGTGGAGATGGATCTGAAGCATTCTGAGACTACTGAGTGGCATGGCGCCCCAGACCAATAAGCAGGACCCGAATGGGGAGTGACAAGGTGGACACAGGTCCGAGAGGCATATGAAGGAGATGAGAACATATGCCCAATTTCCGAGCCAGATAAAAATGACTTCAGAGGATAGAATGAACTGGACATGTGCTGTTGAAGCCCTATGCTCTACTAGGAACCCAAGGGAATAATAATAATAATAATCGATCAAGGATGTGCAGATGCGTCGGTGGCAAAGTGGTTAGGCACTCGCCGACCATGCACATGGTCCGGGGTTCGATACCTGACCGATGCACAGTAAATCGACCCTTTCATTGTTCATCTTTCTGTATTTTATGGTGTCACCCTTTCTGTCGTTTAATTATTACTATTTTATTTTAGTTGGTATTACTATTATTACTATAATTTTATACTTTATGCATATTTTTCTCCGTATTGCATACAGTAATATGGCTTTCACTAGCAGCCATTACTCGATCACAGCTTCTACCAGTTGGTAGTATAAATCATGCAGTGACAATCCAGCCGCATCACGATTATGTAACACTTGCCTTATAACATGTAATTTAGTAATACGCGTACCAATAGAGGACAATGAAGAAATCTTCCCGATCGCTGAATGACAGACCAACTATAATACATTGATCTACAGACTTCAAGGAAATCTATGGATTAAGTTATGACATTAAACATCTCCCTACACTGCATTCTTCAGGACCGGTAAGCATATCATCAGCAAGTGAAACTTTTAAAGATAATTCACCCAGGCATAAATCTGAATGTTAGTGGTTATGGACAAATCGACCTATCCTAAGTGAGAACCACTGGTAATTTGAAAAGATATATATTCTTACACTGCCTGTTAATTTCCAGTAAATCACTTTAATGCCATATTTAAATTAATAGTACTGTTTTGTCTGTCTGGATTCAACATAGAACTTGGCACCGAAGTGCAGTAGTTCGAGTTGCCAGTACAGTACTGTTCAATACAAAGTAATAGGGTAACTATTTTTTTCTAAGTGATTCAGGATAAATCCTCATGAATGAAGATGCGGTCTTATTGTGTAAGTTGAGCATCATATATGATGATTCTGTTACCTCAATGTGAGAAGCAATTTACATTGAGTTCTTCTCACAGGCTAATGCAATAATCCTGAGACGTACATTAACTTTTACTGCTCCTTTTGTGATCAGAATAACTAGTTCGATTTTCTTCAGCGTTCATCAACTAACTTAAACTTTGTGGAGCAGATATCAAATGAAAGTTTGAAAGTAAGACGAATTCCTTTCATTGAACAAGAGTGGTATTACAGCATCCGTTAGACTATCTTCACAATTTGGAGCTAGTTTTTGCCATCTCATCAAGTGTACAGTGAAAATAAAAACCATAATTTTAGTGGGTACTATGTGTGTAAGACAAGTCTCTTATTTGTTTAGAATAGCTGATAAACACGAAGAAGGTTTCACTGAAACAGCTTTGCTCAAGAATAAGGCAGAATCTTCTCATAGAAAAGCATCCTGAACACCTAAAATGCATAATGTTTTTTTACCATTTCGCTTCTATGCTGTTACAATACACTTTATTCCTGTCAAAATGGGACGGTGAAGTTTTCAATCCAGGAAACAAAACAAAGTTCATTAGTGTTCAAATACTTCTGACTTTAATGAGGTAGAAGTTTATATCATTAACAGCATGTTCCAGGAGACTTCATTAGAACTTGACAAATATCCTTTTAAAACTGTAATACATTAGAGGAATGTAAAGCAAAAAGAAAGAAAGAAAGACAGCAGAACAGCTGTCAAAGCATATTTCCTTTAATAAAAGTTTTACAGTGATTGAAAGTGTGTTCTAAACATTCTATGTAAGAATGTTGAAAAGCGAAAAACAAAGTTGATGGTAGAAGAAAAAGAAAGTATAGTCAACTGCAGAGTAACGAGTAATTTTTTTTGAGAATGATCTCATAGAAAAACTCTTTTTTCCAGCTATCTCATTGTTTTCTAGCATGTTGATTTTCAGGTTTTATGCTTAAAACTAGATAGATAGATCTCAGATAGCCAAATCTGAGATTCTCTGAATATTTGTAAATATGTGTACAAGTGCGTGCAACAGAGGAAGTCAGTGGGTGAGTGAATGTGTATACTTATGAATCAACAAGTTTGAATTGTTTGGATTATAAAGAATCTTTACGCTAATAAGAAAGAAAAGTATGGTAAGATTTAGTGAACTGACTAGATCACAAACTGAACGTAAATCATCCAATATTGAAATATTGAAAAAAAAAATGTCAGTTTTATGAATAATAAATAATACTTTGTTTATTTTTTTTTCAGAAACACGTAATATAAAAGAATAAAAGAAAAGTTCTAAAGGCAAATTGAGAAGTAAGTGAGTCCTAGAAAACTTAGTTGACAATTTAATAGCCATGAGTTTTACTCACAAGATTTGTATATTTTTGCGTATTAGCGTGTACGTGTGTCTGTGTGTGTGAGAGAGTGTGTGTGTGCCATGAACTGTTTGACTTTCTTTGATGACAAGGAAAAGAAAATATATATTTTTTTAAATATAAAAGGAAACAGTACTGGAAATAATCACGCAGGAGAAATTGACGGAGATTCACTGGTTTTAGACAAAACTAATGGAAAATTCAGGCGACGTGCACTGCATTAAAAATTAGGAAATGCTTTTTTCGCAATTGCATGAAGGTGACATTGAAATGACTCCGTAAGACCGATTTATCACAGTCAGTAGGGAATACTGTCAGGCTTGTCTAGGCTCATTGCAATTTCAAGTAATGGAATCTGAATGCCGTCAAGCGTTGAAGCTGTAAAACTGTGTAGTTGTTTCATCATGACTTACTCAGTGATACAATGGTATCATACTGATATCACTGCCATTCACAGGTGATATTATTTAGAACATAGGACGTATTCTATTTTATTCTCAAATGCTAGAGAAGCTAAGAAGCCTTGATCATGTTGCATTTATTTGGATTTATTATTGCCTTGTGTTCCGACCGAAACACAGGGGTTCAGCGACACATTTTCACTTCACTCTGTTCTCTGCAGTCCTGTTTAGCCAGTTCCATGACTGTCCATAAGGCATCATCTCTAAATACAACCTTCTCTACCTCACACTTGGACGCGGAACTCACGGTTTCCCATTTGGATTTCTCTCGTGCGCCCAGTGAGTGATGTTTCTTAAGGGTCTCCTCACGCGTGTCCAGTGCATCCCCATTTTCTTTGACATACTTAACAGGCAATAAGTCCTTGATTGGTTCCACACAGGAGCTCCTTGTTGATAATCCCTTCTCACTGGCCGTCTGATCTTGAGTATGAGGCAAGTGATGATGAAAATCTGCTGTCAGTTAGAAATGCTTTAGTATGGTCACCAATCAACTGGCACACTGACTACACTATTGTCTCACGAACACCTACAGTGTTACTTATTTGAAGTTATCCCGAAATGGCGCTACATCTGATGTCAGTATATTTCGCGGAAATTTTTACTGTTTCATTTCGCTTATTACATTCAAAGGCTCGTAGTTTTAAAAATAAATGTTTTTCTTGTATGTTTTTAAAGGCTTGATTTCACTCATAAACTGATAATCATGAATTAATAATTGATATATCCACTTTGAACTTTCCTCAAGTCTAAAGATGACAATTTCGCTAAGAACAACCATCTACATTCAACTGAATACTTTAAGAGGTTTTATTTAATTATTTTCTTTAGATACCTTTCAATTTGATGTGTAACAGTTAAAGGTTGTTAATAGAAAGTCACGAACCAAGATTTTCGATTCCGAATATTCACCAGTATAGTTTATACACACTCTGAAAGGAATTTATTTCCTCCCATATATTTTAGTTCACATTTTGCGAACCTCACACCATAGGAAATACCACTGAGACACTAAGATTACTACGAATTTCATGTAAAATGAATAACCATTCTAAAGAGAGATCAACAGAAATTTAATTCAGCTAATGAGATTCGATATGACAATCATGTTTATAGATTGACCATTGAATAGCTTAAGACCCTATTTCTGAACCCCCTAATAAATGTGTACACCAAATAAAAATCAGAAAACAAAATATCAGATAAAGACTAATCGGCTAACTTGTCTACCACTAAGTGATGAAAATCAGTTGGCGTGGAAGACTAGACCAAAGGACATTAACTACTGTTTAGTGACTGTTTAGAGTGCATAAATCCTTATTTAGCAAGTTGCACAATCAGTCCATGAGGTTGTGTGTTATTCATCACCGTGACTATATATGCAAAAGCGCTTTGTAACTAAGTGGTTTGAAGGTTGATTATAGTCAGTCAACACTTAAATGGTTCATTCTGTGTATTTGTAATTGAAAATAAACCTTCTCGCATATGTGTGTATGGTTGTTTCCTATATATATATATATATATATATAAAGGGATTTTCCTCTCACTATTCAGAAGATGGTGCGTCGGTGGCATAGCGGTTAGGATGTTCACCGACCATGCACATGATCCGCGGTTCGATCCCCGGCTACCGACGCACTCCTTTACCTCACTAAGCCAGAAATAATTCTGGTTAAGAGGAAAGGTTAGGCATGAGGCTACCAACAACCCCATCCTATAAAAATAAACACTGCTGTAGAAACTTCAAGCCACTAGCTTGAGGCCCTATGTTTCACTGGGGAACGTGAAGGAAAAAAATTCAAAAGAAGGCTTATTCAAATTAAATAACCACTTCTGTAACGAAGACAGATGAATACTAACACTTTTTCAGTCGAAATGTTTGTGATTCCATTCATTACTGTTTGACTGTGTACGGCTTGTTAAAATCGAAGCAGTAATAATGTTTCCAGGAAAATTGTGATCGTTAGACAGGACTCTTTGAAAACTTCTCTTGCGCTCGTCTGATGTAAACAGGGAAGTGGAAAAAGAAAATCACTGATAATCATCCAATTGATAATATTCATTTCCTTCTATATCAAACTACTTTGAAGTTTCAGATGTTGCCAAGAGAAAATTGTGAGTCAACTCAAGCACCCCGTTTACACCTTAAGAAGCACCAGCTTCCCCTTTCCATAAGAAGGCTTTCAAATAAATTTGCACATTCATCTGGCAGTGTTATCTAAAAGGGCTACAGTCGTAGTACATGAGGTATTTTTGGTAAAGAAGCCTGTGCTAAGACGGTTATGTTCATTTTTCTTTGAATAAATGAATCATATTTGATAGTCTCATATAGAACAGAACGCAGTACTTGATCTGAACCTTTCCAAGGTTTTGTGTGAAGTAAATCCTGAAACTGACTATCGTATGCCTGAAAAACCAGAAACACCCAATAAACATAATTTTTAGCATGACTTGATTTTTATTTCACTGAATGACTCAAGAATCAACTAACTTACCATTTGATGTTTCTTAGAGTTTTGTGTTCAATTCACAACTCTCTTGAATTCTTATTTCAAAAAGTTTGAACTGTGTTGAAAATTGTATCACTTTTTACTGAGATTCAACAACGAAGCATATTTCAAGTTAGATATTTTTACAATTGTACCCAGGGTCGTATTATGTTTAACAGCACGAATAAATGTTCAAGCTGTAGGAACTACCAAAATGACTAACACAATAAAAAAGCAAACAAATCGGACAAATATTTCGTTTCGACTTCATGTGGGTGAAGACACTTACCGCAGGTTGGCAATTTTATCTCTTAGTTGACGCAGACGTCGGAAGAACTCTTGATTGGGTAAAACATTCAAAGCTTGAGCTGATGATTTGGCGGTACTGGCAATCTGTGTTGCAATCATGTTTATTTCAGTCTGCAATGTCTACAAAAATACAAGTGAAAAACAACAAAAAGGAAACTATTGTAAAGTCTTGGCTGTTGGAAAACGTATTTTCGGCATTGTAACCAAGGTTACTATCTGTGTAAACACATACTATTTTAGAATGGTAATGACTTCTTTCGAAGGAGATTTTCCAGGCTTCTATTGATCAACTAAGTCATGTCTGGTGACAAACGCTGAAAATGCCAACAGATAGTAGTTGTGATATCACAAGAATTTATGGTGACATTATTCATTATTCAAATTGCTAACGTTTACCCAATGAATTTTGTTACGTGTAATGTAGAATGTCCTAATCACAATCTGCCATCTCAGGAAAAATCAAATTACCCAAGACAGTTTGATAGGAAACTTAGTTGGTTTGATTTATTGAAGAAAACAAGGTTCACTTTTTAACACAAAGATGAACATTCTACTGTATCTGTCAACTTACGCTTGTGTGTGTGTGGGTGGGTGGATGGGTGTGGTTGAAAATACTTGGATAGCAGTAGTCGCAACAAGTAGTTGAGGGCCACGTGCTTACGCAAATTCAGGCACAAATGCCCTTCAAAGATCGTATGAGTTTAAACAAATTGTTTAGAAGAAAAATAGTACAAAATGACATTATTGTGTGTTCGCTACACTTTTGCGTAACAAATACCTTGGTTGGCATTTCTTTTTAGTTGTTGCCATTACTAATTACCACTTCTCAATGCAGCAGGATTCAAATCTCGTTAGTTCATTATTTTTTCCTTCTCTGATTATCTTTCCCACTCTTTACCTTTCTTACTGGCCTTTTGAATTCTCATTATGAACAATTTGATAAATTCAGTTTAGGATCAAACTATTTGAAGTGTATACAGCACTTATGCATTAAGTGTTGTTGTATAGGTTTTGTCTTTTTTGTTATCTCCATCTCAAAGAAAAGTTAGTGATAATTAAATTGGAAGAACGGAAAGAAGGGTTTCTATCCGGTTTTCTGAACATAGTCCAAGAAACCTATGTCTGAAAGGAAGCAAATATTCTCAGACTGCAATTACCAGACATCTCGAAAAGATTTCTAAGTCCTTAAAAATATTTAATAGACAAGAGAGAGCAAATTTACTACGATTTACCAAAGCGATCGCAACCAAACGATTCAAACCAGACTTATGCATACAGAAAGAGAGTGTGATTAATCTCTCACTCCCTTGGTAACTGAATTTTGATTTCGCTTTTCATTACATTAATTAGTCATTTAATTCAGTGATCTCAACTCATTGAACAAATCTTAATCTTATAAATTGTAACCGCTTTTGTTTTTTTGAGTTGATATGTGAACCTACAAGCTAACGCTGTTTTGTTAATCAGTTTTTTCTGTTTTCTGTCTTACCC
Source organism: Trichobilharzia regenti (assembly GCA_944472135.2). Lineage (NCBI taxonomy): Eukaryota > Metazoa > Platyhelminthes > Trematoda > Strigeidida > Schistosomatidae > Trichobilharzia > Trichobilharzia regenti. The sequence goes on from OX235270.1 coordinate 38,766,122, forward strand.
TTACCCCCTCTTTTCAACTTTGAAAGCGTATTAACTGATGATGAAAACTTAAACTAAAATTTTAATGCTAACATTTTGGATGGATGAGTCAGTTTTATAGTGTCTCTTCTCTACTACCACTTAAACTTCAAAGGGTTATTCAAACTTGGATGGTAATGATAATGTCTGCACTAACTTCTTTTGGTGGCATAAGTTAGGCTTGTTAATATGGATCCCCATAGCCTCAGCAACATTTAGTAGTCGAAATCTTAAGGCGAAACTGAGATTCGTAGGTATGCGGTAAATGACCCTGAAAGCATGGTTTACGTCAATCTTGTATTCTGTCTCCACAAGATGAGACAGAATAGCGCTGCGAATGGATTTTGTTTGTCCTTTGCTTAACCAGGAAGGGTGATTGTTTGGAAATTCGACGAGAAACAAGCCTAATTGTATGGCCTATGTAACTGGCTCCACAGGAGCAGTTAAATTGGCAGATACACATGGAAGAGGCGAAATTAGGCAGTTTGTCTTTTATTCCCGAACGCAGAAGAGGAGTGGTTTTAAAGATACAGCGTAATTTAGCAGCAGGGAATGCTATTTTTACCGCATTTCTAAGGCGCTGTATTAGTATCTCACTGGTGTTGTTTCCATGGAACTGCATCTGCAAGAATAAGGCTTTTTTTGGAACTGTCGGTAACTTGGGCTGCTTTGGTTTCAGATTCAGATTCTTATCAATAAACTTTTCGGGATAACCATTTTCACTTAGTAACCGTTTATTATTGTTAAGTTCCTCGTCAAGACATTCGTCCGAGCAAATCTCTCTTGCTCTGTGGACCAAGCACTTTATTAGATTGAGTTTGTATTTCAAGGGCACAAAGTTGAGAAAATGTGTGTACTGGCCCGTTGATGTAGGTTTTCTATAAACACTTCTTCTTATTTTGCCGTCCTCTTTTCTGGTCATAAGGACGTCTAAAAATGAAATACTAGAGTCTTTTTCTTTCTCAATGATAAAATTTATTCCAGGATGTACCTCATTAAATTTATTGCTAACAAACATATCGCCACTTGATTGGTAAACTGCTGTGTATTGTAATAAAGATTCTATATATATTAGAGTAGAGCCAGAGATGAGGATCTAATTGAAAAGTAAATATTTCTTCGCTCAAACTTCCTGTTTTCTAAATGTCTAAATGGGGATTTTTTTTCTATATTGAAATTGAATGATATCATTTAATACTGCAAATTTCGTCTTCCTTTCTTTATCGAAAATTATCAAGGGAACCAAATGTATGAGACTAAATTTCCCTCCAAAGAATCATTATTCAAAAGTGTACTTCTCTTCTCTCACTGTTTTCAAGCTTAGAAATTTAAGTACCGGTGGCGTTGTTATCGTTCTGTTTACACATCCAACTATCCTTTCTTTCCCACTCTTACTACTGGTTAATTAACTAGGCAAAGTTTCAGAGTGTGTCGGCGGGGAATCAAACCACTTGGCTGACAAGAATTTCACCACTGAACTACAGATGTTATGTGCACAGTAACAGGAATTAAATGAGTCTGATAAATCAAAATAACGTCTGCCAGTACATTGTTTCCAGAATTGTAGCGAAACTGTGCAATATGTGGGGAGAGGCAGGCCAACAGTAAGAATAATGATTTCTGTCATTGAATAAATAAAAATATACAAATAAGATTCGTGAAAGAAAAAAAAATGAATGTATACAAGTAGTCAGTGAGGGAAAAAGTAATTAACGCAGATAATGATGACAATAATACCTACAGTGATTATAACAAGTTTATTGATGAAAATCACTCTAAAGCAGTGGATAGAAGGTAATAACTATGAATAAAGACTGAAAGTCGTGCTTGTGTACGCATCTAGACCGTTACATATAGCAGGATCACAGATATACCCTACTACCACTGCTATGTAATCACTGTGTACTAAGAGATCTCAGGACATTTTTTGATAAATTTACTCTGACCAATTAGTTACTTATATATTTGTATACTTGTTACACAACTATAACTCTGAATGGGTTACTCCTGGTACTGATTTGTCACGATGAAGTTTTACTCCCTGAATTGCATTTTGGTGATTCACACAATGAAATGATCTTTTAGTTTGCAGCAAGTGAACTGATCCAGCTTGGATCCAGGTTTCAAACAGCTCGGTTATTGTTTAACATCACTACAATACTGTACTATTTGTTGTTCGCAAAATGGCGAATCTTCAGTATTTTTAGCGTGAAAAAGGTGAAAATGGTTTGGTAAGCAAATGACAACTTTATTTTTCAGTCTCTGTAATCAACTTTCTCTTAAGTTTGGTTGCTTGGTCAAGCAGATAGGAGTGTGTATTTCTTTGTTTAAAACTAGTCACTGAATCGTTTTCACAGTGATGACACAGATACACTAGATCATTGCATAAATCTTAAGTATATGATGAGATATATGTTTTATTGTTTTCAGTGCAGTATCGGTTAGTTATCATTACGTTTCTAGCATTCCATAGCTTACCATTCTGACCACACTTATTGAATTTTTAACCATTCCATTCACTGTCAAAATCCTTGTAGGTATGATGCAAACCATTCCGGATTTTAGATTTTGCAGAAGTAAAGACAAAAGAGAGCTCTGGACAGATGCTTCATCTTAGCCTGAAACTCTTCAGCAGCGCAAATCCATGATTCTCTAAATGATATTGGCTAATGATGAAGTCTAAGTTGAAACTGATCCAAATCCCTACGAAACCGAAAATTGGAATATCGGTTTCCGGCTTATTTGGGGCTACTGAACAGATGTCCTGAACTTGCAATGACAAGTCACAGCCAGTGGAGTCCATCATGTCAGAGTGGAACGGATGCCCATCGATGGTGTTTGTCAGCGGTATCTCTATATCGCGAATTGCCAGAAGTTACAATTCACAGCTTACTAAATCCTTATCCAGTGGCTGAATGATTGAAAATCTGGCGTGGCAAGTCGAAAGTCCTGGGTCTGACCCGAGGTTGGGTTGTGGATGTACGATTCTGAAGAGTCTCGGATTAGAACGAAGTAGCTATCCAGTGTTTTTCAGTTTTGAGGGATTCTGCCATACCAGGAGATAACATATTATGAGTCACTTTTCCACCAACGTGACTTGTAAGCCAGAAAACTGAACCTAACGTAGACAGTGGATTTTAATTAGCACCTGCCAACCAATCAAAACATAGTTATCTTATCTATAAACTTTATTGTAGCCGTCTTCATAATCTGTATAGAATTTTTCTAATGATTTTCTCCTCTCTTTGTAACTTTCACTTGATGGGATTATTGGATTACGATCACTGCTAGAGCTGATTCAATTAACTTATTTGTGTATTGGTAGTCTTATACAGTTCGTTCATCTATTCTTCTTAGTCACTTTTTTACAAATTGTTGCTTATGCAATAACCTGGTGTTATCCTCTACAAATTAAGTGATCCTGAATTCTGTATTTATCTTCACTTCCAGCTGTGCATCAACATATATATTCTTTTGTGTGTCTTGACTAACAGTCTGTTACCATCTTCTATCTTGATTGTTGTAGACACCCCTCCTACACCTTAAAACTTATGATTCTTATTGTTACTAGAGAACAAATTACTGGGATAATTTTGGTGTAAAGCTATATAAATATAGAGTCATTGATGAAGAACTAATTGAAAAGGAACATATTTACTCCTTAATTAATTGTTTTTCTAATTATGTGGAAATAGGAATTTGTAAATTATTGATTACTGTAAAATAACTATATGGTTGTAATTTCAAGGATTATTGCTTTTTGCATGGAGAAATAAATCTTTTGCCTTCCCAGTCTGCCTTCTATTTCTTCTGCATATGGGAAAAGTAACAGAACGACCAGTTGTGTAGTGATAATGCATTGAATTCACAGCAATAACGAACACACAAATTCCAGTGCAATAGTCGCCGTTAAAATATGTCCTCTAAATGATACTGTTTCGCATTGAAATCCACAATGAAACTATTATTTAAGTGCTAATTCAATGTGAAGTTAAAATTACTTGATATACGTTCACTTCTATACTGAAAAGAATGTAATGTATCTGTTATTTAGTTTATTGACACGCCAATACTTTCATTTATCCGTCTGTGGCTTAGTGTTAAAACACTGGCTACCCATGTAAGTGCTCCGGGACTCGATCCTTGGCCAACACACTCCTTTTTTACCTGGCTAAGCTGCTATTAAGCCTGGCAAAGAAGGAAGGTTGAGCATAAGGCTAGCATTCCCACTGGTACTTAAACTTCTAAGCTCTCGCTTGAGGCAGTATGTTCCACTGGGAACGAAAAATGAATCAAATAAAAATAAGTACTTTCATTTATTCTGTCTTCCGTTACATAAGGCATTCGGATATCTGAACCCAAGATGAGTGTTTTCATTTTATATAGGGTTATACATCATTTGTTTTAGATCGTGCCCAATTCAACATTGATCACTGGATTGAAACTCTACATACCTGACAACATGGAGTTTGTTTGTCTGTTATCCGCCCGCAAACATGAGGACTAAGGGTCAACAAAAGGCTTACAGAATGTCGAATGAATTTCGTCTATGCGTCGGTTGGATAGCGGTTAGGACGCTCGCCGACCATGCACATGGTTCGGGCCACAGGACGTACTCCTTTACCTCGCTTCGCCAGAAATAATTCTGGTGAAGAGGAAAGGTTGGGCGTGAGGCTAGCAACCTCATCCTGTAAAATTAAACACTGCTACAAAAACTCCAAGCCACTAGCCTGAAGACCTATGTTCCACTGGGGAACGTGAAGGAATAAAAAAACTTTTTTCAAGAGAAATTCAACTTTCTGCAAAACTGTTTATCAAGTAAATGAAGAAAATAAACGCAATAAACATATACGTTTTGTATACATACTATATTCAAAAGTCAACTGGATTGCTGAATATCAGTAAACATTTCCGGTTTTTGTTTGCTTGTCAATATCTAAGTGAGACTTATGTTTAGTTTTTATTAATTGAGTATTACTAACTACTTAGTCATATGACTCCATTTTGATTTGATTTGCTTTCATCTTGTCTTTGAGAAAAATTAAAATTTTTCTGATAATAATAATATACATATATGAAAGCGTTTTTTCTCATGAAATTTCCTTATCCTCACTTTACTGTTGCCAAGGCAACTGGTCTGTAAGAAGTAACCAAATTTATTCAGTAAATGGTGTGTGCGTATGTGTGTGTGTGTAAGTGAAATTTAGATAAATAGGGAGGTGTACTACTCACTGTGTGTGTGACTGCTACTCAAATCAGGCTATGGTTGACAGACTTATCAGTCTCTATCATCATTACCAAATAGTTTACTTTATTAATTAATAATTGCAACAAGGAATTAGTTACTTCAATATCAACCTATAGCATAGATAAGTTGATTTTCAGCAGAGTACATGCTGACTACTTTAAACCACGTAGACATACATAGACATCGTCTATGACGCTACTTACCTATATTTGATGCACTGACTTAATTTCAGTTTAAATTAAATATTAAAGTATCATTTGTCTTTCTCCCCATATTACAATAATCCATCTGTTTACTTATTTTATTTAATTTTCAAGTATTGGTTTTGTAGGGATTTTGTTTGATTGCATGGGAGATTTCGTCATGAGCTGACATCAGTTAGAGAACCATTGGAAAACCTGCAGGGAGTACTGGACAGCTGTTCCGTCCTAGTTCGGGACTCTTCATCAGTACGCACCCACCCGAGGTTCGAGCCAAGTACCTTCTGGTTGCAAGGCGACCTCGTAGACCATTAAGCCACTGGGACTCTATCCAATGGCCAGCCCAAGAATTCTAACTTCTGTCAATTCACGACATACTGCGGCCATTTCGATGAGTTACTACCTTATCTTCAACCTGCTCTACCCTACTCGTCACGGCTTCCCACTAGAACACCATGTCGCTGCCTGAATAAGGCCAGTCGCTAGTGAGCTTGTGACCTGGGGTTCTAGTGGGAAATCGTGAGCAGTAGGGTAGAGCAGGTTGAAGATAAGGCAGTAACTCATCGAAGAAGACATTGCGAAATGGTCGCGATATGTCATGAAATGGCAGAAGTTAGAATTCATGGGCCATTGAATCAGGTCCCAGTGGCTCAATGGTCCACGAGGTCGCCTAGTAACCAGAAGGTCCTTGGTTCAAACCGCGGTGGGTGAGTACTGCTGAAGAGTCCCAAACTAGGACGGAACAGTTGTCAAGTACTCCCAGGTTTTCCAGTAGTTCTCTGACTGATGTCAGCTCATGTTCAAATCCTCCATATTTATTTTAAAACAAGTGTAGGAAAAACAAGACAGATATTCATTATTCTGAAATTAATGTGGAGATATACAGTACTCAACACAACGAACAAGATCCGAATTTTTAACAGTGTTATATGCCTCCAAAATTGGCGAGTTACCAAAATCAGTGCTTACCTTTACCGTGTTAACTGTCCTTTTAGTGTCGCTGAGTAACAGTTGTTCTCACTATGGACACAAATTTCATTTCATAAAGTCACCATACTGCAAATTCTAATTAATAGAACTTTAAGTCCAATGAGGAATAGTGCTAATTATCACCGAACAAATCAAGATGTTAATTAACTTATTTCTTCTAATTATCAGTCCTAGAGGATCCAGCTAAATGCCTCGGATCACTGTTTCATGACTCATTCTGTAAATGGCATCAATTTTCCTAAAGATTTTTGATACATGTTTGATATGAATATCAGTAAGCACGAAATCTAGATCCTGTCAGCTTCATGAATCCATCGAACCTTCTAATCTTGCCTACTAAAGTGGTTGTCAGTGTGATATTTACAAAAAACTAATACATATTTGTAGGTATAGTAACACATAACAAAAGAAATTATAAATGTAAAATTTTTTTCTGTCTCTTCATTAGTATCATTTTGTCTTCTCAATTGTAATATTTTGCATTTTCAACCTTCTTGTTCTCTACCCCCACCCTATTTAATTTCTACACTTCACTACCGCTGTTACCGACTTGACCAACGCTCACAATTTCTAGTCATTTATGTTATGTCGTCCAACTTATTTGCTACATTTTAGTTCTAATTTAAATGGCATTAAGCATTCTCTACCCCACTTCTACTTCTACTTCTACTTGGTCTCTACCTGCAATTACCTCTGTTGCTACCCTGACCTAAGTTGAAGCATTTTAGTCAGTTATATTACTTTATCTAACTTACTAACTCAATCTTACTTTAGTTGCCGTCCAATTAACCTTGTTTCTATATTAGATCATTCTTTTATTACCTGATCAATTGTCTAAACTTGACAAACCTCATGTATACACACACACACAAATAATGATATATAAATGTGATTGTACAGCAATGTGAATGAATTCGTTGAAAAGAGTCTCTTCGCTGAACGTCTCCTCTTTTTCATATAAAATTAAACTTATTTGTTATATAAGTCAATTCAAGAAAAAAAACCTACTTATCAAACTTTTTGAGAGAAATCCAGTAACTATCGTGGCACAATCTAAAGCTTGCTGACCAACTGTACGAATGATTAATGTATCAAGCGTCAGTTACAAAAGACTTTGAGCCCACATTTCGCTATTATTTGAATGGTCAAGAAGGTGATGTTACCTCGGAGATTTAAACCAACTATACACTATGTCAATATATACTGACGTGTAGCAATAAGCTTAAACACAAAGGTCAAAGTGAAACTCCACTACTAGTTAATAGTTACATATTGATCAAGTTGTGGACAATTTATTATTTGCTTACGTGTGATTCAGCAACAAGATGAGCTTTTTTCTCATTCAACAACTGAATATCCATTTGTGAACCATTACGATTTAGTTCAGCTTCAAGTTTAGAGATTTGATTGAACTTATTTTCAATAATCTCCAATTGTTCATTCAATGTAGGCTTTCTTATACCATCTGAACTCGACGTTCTACGATCCTTCAGTTTACTTTGTTGTTCTTTGAAATGATCATACACTGGAGTTGGTTTTTCTTCAAGATATTGAAGTTTTGTCTGTTTAATCCTAAGTTTAGAATGCATGAATAAGAATGAACATGTAGGTTGTAACACTAATTGATTCAACACTACAAAAGTAAATAAAGTGAAAAGAAAATTCTCTGAACATGTTAGTTTCATCAGTGAATTTTGATTAATTAATTGGAAGACTATGTTTCACACAGTGTACCCATTGATAATGCAACAGTTTCATTTGGTTTCTTTTAGATATTTCAATGTGATAAAGCAGACAGTTAAGGCAAATATTTATAATAATAAAATATAATAATTATGTACGAATTAAATAAAATTACAGTATCAACTGGTCTGATGTTGTTTCACAGCTTCTAATCGTCTACAAACTACTTAAAACCATCAGAGTTATCAAAAAACAGAAAAATAAGGTACATCAAAGTGATTTTACTTCATGTTGAGAATTCGATCTGTTTAGCTTTTTCTAAAATTTATCTAGGGTACCAGCACATCTATAAGTTAAATACCTTTATCTCAATTTGGTTATCAAAACGCAAAACATAATAGTTATACGAGAGGAAACCTATTTCCAAATGAATAATTGAAAAAAAATTAGATTCCAGGTTGATCACGAAGTGCTTTTACTTAGAGATAACGATCGGAAACCAGAAAGTAGCTGACAGCTGTTTTGTCCTCGTTTGGGTCTCTTTTACAGTATGCACCCATGATTATTATTATTATTATTGTACCCTTTAGTTCCTAGAGGAACATAGGGCTTCAGCCACCCTTCTCCATTGCCTTCGGTTTTCTGACAACTTTTTCACCCTGCTCCAGGTATGTCCACATGCTTTCATCTCCTCCTCGCATGACCTCCTCCAAGTCACCCTTGGACGACCAACTCGCCGCCTCCCTTTCGGGTTCCACTCGAGGGCTTGTCTAGTGATGTCACTTGATGGTTTCCTCAGAGTATGACCAGCCAATCCATCTCCATTCCTTCATACCTATTTGTTTCACAATCGGTTCCTGATTGGTTCGCTCCCAGAGATCCCTGTTGCTGATCTCTTCTGGCCGGCCATCTGATATTGAGTATTGAGCGGAGACAGCTGTTAATGAAGGTTTGAAGTTTGTTTGAGATGCTCTTTATGACTCGTCAAGTCTCTGATCCGTATAGTAGCACTGACCTCACATTGGAGTTGAAAATCCGGATGTTATTTTTGATGCTGAGTGCTGTTGACCTCCACAGAGACTTGAGAGTAATGAAAGCTTGTCTTGCTTTTCCGATTCTGGCTTCGATGTCCTCGTCAGTTCCGCCTGTAGTTGAGACGATGCTTCCCAGGTAGGTGAAGGAGGTTGTTTCTTTCAGGTTCTTCCCACTTATGCTGATTGTTGTCTGTTGTTGTTGTTGCTGTTGGTGTTGGCCAGGAATCTTCATCGCCTCTGTTTTATCTATGTTCGCGTGAAGTCCTATCTTTGATGCTTCTTCTGCCAACTTGTTACTTTTCACTTGCATATCTTCCAGTTTATGGGAAATCAGACATATATCATCGGCGAAATCCAGATCCTCCAAGTCTTTTGTGTCAGTCCATTTTATGCCTGTTCCCTCGTTGGTTGCCGTTGTCTGTCGCATTATCCAATCAATTGCAATCAGGAAGATCATTGGTGATAGTAGACAGCCTTTCCTCACTCCCGTCCTCACTTCGAAGGCCTCCGTAACTTTCCCGTTGTGGATTACTTGGCATGCAGCATTGTCGTATAACTGTTGGATGAGATGTATAATTGTTGATGGCACCCCGTAGTAGCGAAGTAGTTGCCAAATGACCTCTCGATCGACTCTGTCGAATGCCTTTTCAAAGTCGATGAAGTTGAGTGAGGTGGAGAGGTGACTGCCATTCCAAGCTTTGTTCAATGATGATCCGTAGAGTGGCGATTTTATCAATACATGATTTGTTTCTCCTGAATCTGGCCTGTTCCGGTCGAAGATTTTCATCCAGGGTGGCGTGTTTGATTCTCTCCAGGATGATGCGGCTTAGTATTTTGCTTGGGATGGACAGTAGCATAATTCCGCGCCAGTTTTTGCATTGACTTAAGTCTCCTTTCTTTGGTAGTTTGAATAAGTATCCTTTCTTCCAATCCTCGGGTACTTTGCCCTCTTTCCGCACCTTCTCCAGCAGTGGCGTCATCAAGTCCGCCGTTGTCTCTGAGTCTGTTTTCAGAGCTTCTGGTGGGATTCCATCTGGTCCTGCTACTTTTTCAGCTTTTAGCATCTTGATGGCATTCAGGACTTCTGATTTCGTCGGGGGGTCAGTATTCACTGGTGGTTGTGCTTCCGTTGTTGATATTGTTGGGCGCGTTGTAGGCGGCGGACGATTTAGAAGTCTTTTGAAGTGTTCAGCCCAGTGCTTTCTCTGTTCCACCTCTTTGGTGATTGACTTTCCATTGTCATCCTTTATTTATGCACCCATGATGCCACCAGGGATTGAACCCAGGCCCTTCAAGCTACAAGACCGGTGAGTATACCATTGTACCACTAAGACGCAATTCCGTTTGTCGTCAGCTTCTCATACGTGAGCTCGCCTTGTAACCTAGAGATCCGGGATTCTGCCCCTGATGGATTCATGGGTAGACACTGTGAAGAGTACCAAACAAGGACGAAATATCTGTCCAGTACTCCATTGTTTTTGATGGTTTTTTCATTGAAGTCGTTTCGTGATCATTCTTGAAATCAATCGAACTCCTGCAAACCAACACTTAAAAAGAACTAGAGTTATATAATAATAATAATAATGATTTACTTTATTCCAAAAACAGTACTTGTGATACAGATTGGAATTTTCAGCATTAATCACAATATTGCATCTAATTTCCTCAAATTATAAATAAAATTAATCACACAGAAAATTTTCCACATTTACAATAGAGGTAGTGTCAAAAACATGCAGCATATAAAATGGAAATAGCAATAATAATGATAACAGCTAGGGTAATAATAATAAGAATACAAGTGAAAATTGCCGTTGGCTTGTGTCACACAGTATTGGCAATGTGGTATAGAAATCCTAACATGTTTAAAAATATTGAATATAATGTTCTCTTTACATGATATGGTGAGGGGAAAAACAAAGATTACAGCCGTCATGGAGATAAGTTGGTGTTTGCAATTATGAGAGTAAAACAGAGAATTAACAGGACCATAAATATAATAGAAGTAATAAAAGTAAAACTTGAAGGTATGTAAGGATGGATGGAGGAAATTGTTTATTTACTAGATGAAAGAAGGTTAGTTAATTCTTGCCTGACACTATTTTCATCACATAAAATACGTGCCAAGTATGGTATCATAGAATTCTTATACTTAGACGTGCGAGCATACAGTTTTCTGAAGTTACTCCTTGTTCTACCTGAGGAGATGCAAGGTGAAAGCTGAGGGTAAAGCGGATGCTCCAAGTCAGACAAAATCCCTTTAGCAAATTTATTGCACGAAGTCAAATGCCTATCGACAACGACGTTAACTATGTGGTCCACTGGGACACCACTCACTCTACTGACAGTCTTCAGTATTCTACGAATTGTGACATAGTCTTTTTTAAGCAAACCAGGAAAGAATAAGGGTGAGCAATAAAGAAGAATAGGTAGGATGCAAGAGTTTACGAACTGTAGGATGAGGGGTTGAGTTATACCCGAGTGTCTTAACTTCTTAATGTAAAATGTCAAGCGGAATATTTTACTGGAGATTGCTAAGACATGGGAAGACCAGGAGAGATCAGAAGAGAGAATGAGTCCAAGATACTTAATTTCTGATTTGATTCCTATATCATTGTCGTCAATTTTACAAGTGTCATGAGAATCGATGACTTCTTTTAACTGTCGTTTACATCTTAAGCTGAAATCAACAGTTTGACACTTAGAAGGATTCAGTTTAAGACCGTTAGACTCAGACCATTTGCTGACTTCCGATAGAAAGCTATTTATTTTAGTACAATCTAGCTGGGAGTTAACAGCCATTGAAACCGTTAAATCATCAGCATACTTCACAAAGTTTATTTCATCAGAGTGAGGCAAGTCGTGCAAGAAGAAAGAAAAAAGAAAAGGAGAAAGAACAGCATATGAATCTTAAGGATTTTGTTTCAACTCCAAATAGCATTGAAAGAAGTCTGAAGGTTAATCGTGAGTATAATATTTACATATCATTATCTTTTAATAAGCCAGGATGAATAAATACTTTTAAACTGTACTTATCTGCCATCTTAGCAATCAGCCACTATTAAATTATGTTGACAGGTATGTCAAACCATATATCCACTGCATATTCCTGACTAGTCATTTAGTATATGCGCTGAGGTGGTAAATACAATGGTGAGAAAAAGAAAAGTTACTTTTGAGATTAGTTGATCAGAGGTGGTGACCTAATGAATACTAATTTAAATAATATCCTTGGTTGGGATTTCTTTCATCTTCAAATGACTTTTTTGTGTGCGGAGATCTATTCAATAACCGCAGCTGTTTTATTCAGTAAGCCTGATTCACTCTCTGCTTATAAACTTAATATTCAGTTTACCGGTGAACAGGATGTTAGGAATAAACTGATTCCCTAGAATACTCTTTTTTGCTTTCTTCAGATTGATTGTTATCTGATAGATTTACAGAGATAATTTAGCCTATAAGAAAGAAAATTGTAAAATTCCGATAAAGAAAGGAAGATGAAATATGCAGGATAAAATGATATCATTCTATTTCACAGGTTCTCATCAGCTAACTGCAAACTACCCGAAATTACAATGGTTATATAAATGATAATAACATGCTTTTAAAGTTTAAGTGGCAATAGAGAAGAAATACTGTAAAACTGATGCATCCAAAATATAAGCATTACAATTTTAGTTTAAGTTTTCATCACCAATCTATACGCTTTTTCAGTCCTTCAAAATATTAAATAGACAAAGGACAGTAAGTTTACTACGATTTGCCAAAGCGATCACAGTCAAACGATTCAAACCAGACTTATGCATACAGAAAGAGAGTGTGATTAATCTCTCACTCCCTTGGTAACTGAATTTTGATTTTGCTTTTCATTACATTAATTAGTCATTTAATTCAGTGATCTCAACTCATTGAACAAATCCTAATCTTATAAATTGTAACCGCTTTTGTTTTTTTGAGTTGATATGTGAACCTACAAGCTAACGCTGTTTTGTTAATCAGTTTTTTCTGTTTTCTGTCTTACCCTTACCCCCTCTTTTCAACTTTGAAAGCGTATTAACTGATGATGAAAACTTAAACTAAAAATTGTAATGCTAACATTTTGGATGGATGAGTCAGTTTTATAGTGTCTCTTCTCTACTACCAGTTAAACATATATATATAACCATTGTAATCTCAGGCAGTCTGCAGATGATGGGAACCTGTGAAATAGAATGATATCATTTTATCCTGCAAATTTCGTCCTCCTTTCTTTATCGAAATTTATCAAGGGAACCAATTGTATGAAAAATTGTAAAATGTAAGCCAAGTAAACTGATGTTTGCAATGACAAACTAACTGAGTGTCAGATAGTAAATAAATAGTTTGGGCCGACTAAAAAAGCAGCACTGATTAGCTGAAGTGAATTCCCATTGACAGTCAGGTAGATCATGCAGCAAATACCAGAACATTGACATGGAGTCTTATAACCTCATAACAAAAAGGATAAGGAGTTCCAAAATAGTGGAAGCATATAAGTAATAATATGTAGGTATTATAGTCTGGAAACTAATCAACTGAAAGTCTTAGACTTGAGTAGCTTGACTTCTGACAAACATCATTTAGACGTATCTTTATTATTCAAGTATCCTGAATATCTCAACCAATTTTCAAAGGCTTTACTACTTTGATATAAGCATAAAACTTAGGCACTGTAATAGAGTAAAACTCCATTATGGATAAGATTTTATTTTAATATTACTGTATAACACTGTGTGATTTATCAAAATAAAGTCTTATCCATAATGGAGCTTTACTACTCCGTTAATCAATTCTCAGATGAATCGGACTGGCGCTGAGGTATGTGTACGAATCGGACATTGAATACTAATTGATGCAGGCTTCAGTTTTAAAATCTTAATGAAAGTATAGCTAACAAGTTTTCAACATATTCCTGAATTTAAGTGGTAAGACACACAGGATTCTACACTCAAATATAGTCGAAAATGTTTGTATTTCAGCATAATGATTTTCAACAGCTCTTTTGCCATTCAAGTATTGGTTACAGGATTTTATCATGAGCTGACATTGGTTAGAGATCCATTGAAAAACCTGGGAGTACTTGACAGCTGTTTCGTCCTAGTTTGGGACTCTTGATCAGCACGCACCACCGAGGTTCGAACTCAGGACCTTCTGGTTACAAGGCGAGCTCGTATACCATTAAGCCACTGGACCCGATCCAATGGCCATCCCATGAATTCTAACTCCTGCCAATTCACGATCTTCTGTCGTCTACGCAATAATTACTAGCGCTAGACTAAAGTAAAATAGTACTTTACAAAACAAAAACCGATGTCTAGTTAAATGATACGTTATACTTAAAGAGTTTTAATGATAATTTTGATAATGTCATTGTATGAAAATAAAAACACCCAAATTCGTGGTGACGAAAATTTCGGTTTAGTGAAAGAATTCCTATGGACATCTTACACAGTATCGTTTAGATTCCTATCAACTTGCTAACAAGTTTTGAAAATAGACATGACTGAATCATGTTCATGACAATGAAGTTTCTAGTAAACGGTTACAGTTAAGTATGGAAAATGTGTGAATACTTTCGGCTTTTCCATTAATATTTGCTGACAGTTATTAAGAGAAATTACACGGAAGGCGAAATAAAATTTCAGCCATACACTACCTTACAAAAATCAAGCAAATAGTTGACTGATAAAACTCAGTCAGCACGAATACCACATGGCATTCATGACTATCCTGGTGACCAATCAATGCAGTGTATCAAGTGTATATTTCAGCTACATATTCTATACTATTGAATAGTAAGTATACAGCAATCATAAGAAAGAAACATTCTATATTCCTACCATACTTTATAATCTAACTGTGCAAAAGAAATTGATGCGTAAAATTGACAAGCCACTCACAATACGATAAATATTAGAGGCATAAAATTCAAACTTTAAAAGAAACGTGAATTAGATACATTCATTTTTATTTTGAACAACCAGACAGACACCTGCAAGAACACCCGTGTCCAAATTTTAGTTCACCTATAAAGTGATATATATATATATATATATATATATATATAGTATAAATTAAATCAAATTGCATCAACCGACAAACATTTGCCCAATATCGATAAACTTAATGATTGCGTTATTGCATTATAGTTTGTAGAAAGGTAATGCAAATACCATCACAGTTGCATATTGTTATATTTTATCAAAGTGTAGAGAATATCACTCGAAAGAGAAACAGAAATATGAATAATGAACTTAGAGAAGGAAAGGAGAATAGTAGGAGAAAGTGGAGTTATCAGGAAAACGTTCAAGCAAAGAAGAGAAAAATTAAAATTTGTGAGGTAAGTAGTGTGATCGTATGTGTTTTTGCTTGCTAAAAGCACTTTTCCGTCCAGCTGCCTTTGGTTAGAGGGAAAACTGCAATAATTCAGTTAGAAAATCAACACTCCCTTGTGAAGGGAAAACGCTTACTACTCAGTTATAAGTTAACGTTCAACATATTTTTTCATTCCCGTTTATTAAGATACCGATTTACGAGATTTTGTGAGTCAGATATCATGTAAAGACACCGCTACTCAGACCTTAGATAGGCAGATTGACACTGTCAGTTTAAAGCCTCAGTAACAACAGGTGCTTGTTATAAATAATAAAATAATTTTTCCTTCACGTACCCAGTGGAACATAGGGCTCCAAGCTAGTGGCTTGAGGTTTCTGTAGCAGTGTTTATTTTACAGGATGGGGTTGCTAGCCTCATGCCCAATCTTTCCTCTTTACCAGCATTATTTCTAGCTCAGTGAGGTAAAGGAGTGCGCCGGCCGGGGATCGAACCCCGAACCATATGCATGGTCGGCGAGCGTCCTAACCGCTATACCACCGACGCACGTGCTTGTTATATATATATATATATATATATATATATATATATATATGCATAATTTGACTGTAAAAAATCCATAAAATTAGGCTATTTATCAAAAAGTTGTCATCAGTGAATAATTAATCTCATAGAATTCTAGTCATTCACCCATTAGCTTTCACATTAACATATTTATTAGTGTAGTAGGCTTGCACGCATAAACTGTATATATATATATATATATATATATATATATATATATATAAGCGAGATAAGTAATAACACTGCGAAAGACAGAAGAGAGTGAGAAAGCAAGGCAACTGTGTGTAGATCAGTGTCTATCTTAGTTATCTTTCTTGAAGTATATACACAGATACATTCATGTCGATAACAAGAAGAAAAAGAAGAAGCACGTCTTAGCGGAATCGTACAACAAAAAATATATTTTGTACCAACAAAAGCGTCGTCAAGGGAAAGAATATACGTTTGACATATATATGTCAAAAGAGAAGAAAGTCAAACAGAAAAATATTTGTTATCTCTTTAACTTAAAAGCCATTGAACAAACATTAGCTATTTCGAATGAAGGCGTAACAAACTCTACTTCTAATAGTTTTGATGCAAACAGGCGAATTCGGCATCGAAGACGTTAAATGCTTCAAATATATATATATATATATATATATATATATATATATATATATAGAGAGAGAGAGAGAGAGAGAGAGGGCATGCAACATTAGAGTTTATTCACACAGACAGTATTCTGACGCATACAGGAAAACTTCACAAAGTTTTCATTTGGCATTCCTGTAGATGATGAAGACACATGAAGGCGAAGCTAAAGCATCATAAGCAAAACCAAAATCTTTCAAAAGTTGACCTTCAAGGACCAATCAGATGCAGGAAATGCTATGGAAGATCATTCTAAATCAAACCATGCCTGCCTTTTTGGACTTGAAGAAGGTAGCTGCAGCATTCGACTTTTAAGCAGGGTTATGCCTTTTAAGATTAAGGTGCAGGGTCTGGGGTTAACGTCAGGATCAGGGGTAAAGTTAGGACTAGGAGTAAGGATTATGGTTAGAGTTGGGAGTAGGTTAAAGGACAGTGTCAGAAATACCAATAGATCTCAAAATAGCATGACCTACAGTCACCTGCATGAATGCATCTATCACTCATGGTATCATATCCCTGTAGATCATCTTTATAGTGACTGGGAGACATTCTTGCAACGCATAAGCGACAACTATACAGTGTAATATCATGTTAGCAATATCCTTCGGTGTATTTTTCAATGATTATGTGACTTTTCCGCACCTGAATTCTGATTGGTTGTTCAGGGTCACTGTGATTTTGTCTATTATAGTTTAACTTTGCCGACGCGAATATAAATGCATGAAATTGAAAAAAATGTCTTCTTAAGGATTACCTCAAACATTTGTCTGGGTTAAAATGTATTTCAAATTAGTGTTCTTTTGGTGCTAACATTTCAGTAGGATTCTAGTCACTGTCTTTACTAAAACTTGGAGATGGTAAAGTACACCAGCTTACAGAACACTTCAACAATAGAACATGAATCTATTGTAACAAGCATTTTCTGTTCTTCCAAAACTCTAAGGTACATCCAATGTCTACTATCTATCATGGGCTGAAATTATTATTTCAATCTTTCACTCACTGATTTTACTGAAATGTTAAATTCTGAGTGTGAAACTCGGTGGGCGACCATCACTTACTGGGGATGCAGTCGCATTCAGCCGATGAGTTGCAGGTAGTACAAAACACATGTTATAAATTCCAGCACTAGCTAGCAACCATTATCACAGTGTGATCAAGTGCATTCCCTTCTAATGAATTTTCTAGATATGTGGTGGACGCATATTCAGAGTTATTTTAGCTTTAATTGAAGGAATACCATTTGTCTAACAAAATGATGAGTGATGGTATATACTACTGTTTGCTTGATATGAATGAGTAGGTGGATAACGCTCACGTCAACCAGTAGTGCCTTCTAGCCGAACCAAGGTCATTCAAAACAAATGACAGCCCTTTCGTTCGTCTGTGACTGAGACTATCAGCAGCGTACCTGCTTCTGAAGCAGCTCAGATATTCGAACCAGTTCTAGCCATCCAAATTCTGATTATCTACTTAGGCAAACTGATAGTAGGTTGGATCGAGTTCGCAATTTTCAAATTACACAGTTTAGATAACTTGGATGAGGCTAGCAAACACTGCTTGGCTAATGCGATTGGTATGCATTTATTCAAATCAATCAGTGATATGTGTAATCATGAATTTACGCTTGCCTTCTTGACTACCATTTATGGTAACGAGTAGACCATATATAGTCATCTGAATAATTTCGGTTGCCAAAGCAAACTATGGTGAAATTTCATGCAGAACGGTTCAATCTGAAAATTACCAATTTAACTGAATATTCCATTATGGGTAAATTTTGTTTTGATAAAGTCTCACAGTGTTATACAGTAATGTTCACTGATGACGTTTCGGGCACAATTTATTGCTCATAATCATATCAAGGTACTCACACGACTTCCTAACTTCATTTATATAGTTCCATTATTTTTCACTTGATTTGATTGATAGTAATATTTTCCATATTTCGGGTATGAGTAATGAATCATTCTTATTGCATGTCTTGAATGTAGATTCTATGAACACGAATTCAGTAATCAACCTCTCTCTCCACCTACCTAGATTACGTTTTAGAATTTTAACCCCCTCCCACCATGCTATTGTGTGGTTGTGTGTTAATGCATGCACTGCGATGTAGTGCTGAGCTTTTATTTTAAATTACTTATCTTTTCAGGGTCAACCATTCTTACCTTAGCTAAACTCTTATTTTCTGACAACCTGACTAGCCCTGACTTACTAGTTTGACCTATGTAGTTGACCTCACAGTGATTGCGTCATCAGTAAACATTACCGTATAACGCCGTGAGACTTTGTCAAAACAAAATTTACCCATAATGGAATTGCACTCTACCACAGTGCACAAGTTTTATTCTTATATCAACTGACTGAATATTTGCTGTTCAACGTTTAACATTATTATGGTCGTTGGAGCTCAACAATAAATAATACCAATCATTACATTTTTTTGAAATTTGAAATCCTATTATTATTTGAATAAAATCCCAGTCTCAGTCAACAATATAAAAGACCTGAGTACTTAGACCTTATGAGCGAATTCAGACCTTTCGAGAGACTGATATAAGACTCATTTGGTGGCTCGCGTTGAATATCAATGCACTCTACCAATTATTGGGTCAAATATGTTTGAGATATTGGAATGCCTTCAAAAACGGCAAGAGATCAGACAGACATTTTTGAAAACAAAGAGGAAACGTTTGATGCATCCGAATAATTATTTCTATATATATCAGTAGTTGTTTACACACGATAAGTTTTTCGTATTTTAGTAGTTTAGCTTAAAATAATAACAAAATTAAAAAAAAAACAACCTTATCATTGAATGTGAACAACTGTTGAGGTATAAATATATTTTAATTGGATCTCTTTCATAGTGCACAGACTTTTCACAGACACTGCATGCCATCTATTTGTACAGTTATAAGTTTGACATTTTTGACGTATTCAGACAAGAAATAGATCAGATTTTTTCCGATAAAAGAAATGCAGATGGATGATGATGACACAATGGGCAATCAGCATTCATTGAAACTATTCATAAATAGGAAAGAAAATGTAGAACAGGATACGAAATACATAACGTGCTATATACTACTGGTTGAAGTTTGAGTAGTTGAGAACCACTCTCACCGACAAGCAATCCTGCTAGGTGAGATCACGTTTGGGACTAGGTGTATTCGGACTGACTCAGCCTAAAGATTTGAATCACTGTAGTTCTTTCAATGCGTAAAATTCTCACATAATACACTTGTTTAAAAGTAGTTGAATATTGAGCGGACAGTTGAGGCAAGGGAAGGATTACAGAGAGCCTTATTCCTCAGAAATATATATAATAAGTTATCTTAGGATAACTAATTGAATAATCAATATTTATTGCATTCCAAAGATTTTAGATACAAAATGTTGAAATACAGTTATTTTCATATCACATTGTTTAAAACGTTAGTCGGTTAAACTGGCAAGTCATTTTCATAACTAGCTGTTGTCTTTCACACATGTAATATTAATATTCTTACCAATTAGGTAGATCATAGAAGCAAAAATGTTGACTTACATTTTTTCCAATTCATTCCAGCGTTTAATCGACTTTTCCATATCAGCACGTATTCGACTAGTGTCTTCAGAGCGAAATTGTTTCATCAAAGCTTCACATTCATTTTGGTAATTGCTAATTTTAGCACTTCTCTGGGGTAAACTATCGACTAACTCCTGATAGGGAAGAAGAAGGAATAGTCAATAGTTTAGATAACTGTCACCGGACAAATTTTTACATTTTCATAGTGGGGAATATTTCAGGTGCGTCTAATTGGTTCACGAGGTAGAACGCTTGCCTGCCACACAGGAGATGCGGTCCTCATTCTCAGTCGACGTTATTCTGAACCTCGCCTAGTTTACTAGCAGTTAGTAAACCCAGGAAAGAGAGAAGGCTACTTACTAGTGAGGCTAGCAACTCCACTCCACAGAAGTGATATTATCGCTCGGAACCAAAGGAACGAAAATACGTATATTTGAGGCTTATGAAGTAGCAGTAACCATTTGATATTGCTTTGAATTAACAATTTTATTTTAATGATTATCCGATCCATAATGTGTTACAAATACAGACATACAATTCTACTAAAAGCTTTCAGTGTAGTTTTGAGTTTCATATTGTAATGGTAAAAGAAGACAACATGGTGTCCATCACCATTATTTGTTGACTTTTTGCAAAGATTCACGTATAATTAACACTCATATTTCTACTTTTAAGAGAGGCCCTGCATGACAGGTGAAATCAACTAAAAATACTTATCTTGAAGAAGCTAACGAAAGAGATTATAATTTTCCAACAAGTTGAATATATTATACTTTTCTAAACAGTTTTATTGAAGTGCGGTGTTAGTAAATGATACTATGTCATGGAAAATCTTGCCTGTTCAGGTATTTTACCCACTTTATTTATCATCTATTATACAACTCTACAGTGTTCATGGATCAGTGGTTCAATGGTGGGATGTTACCTAGCAAGGTATGTGATCCGATTTCTATTCTCAGTCGACACACTCACCTAATTTACCAGCCGATACTAAACCTAAGGAAGAGAGAAGTGTGGGCGTAGGATTAGAAACATCATAATGTAAAAATATTTTCAAAGCTTAAAACCCTAGACATTTATAAAGTTATATTTGTAAAATCTCAGCGAAATTGAAATGATTAATTCCAACGTTTCGTTCGGCAATCTGGTCCGAACTTCTTCATTTTACGTTCTACTTCACGTTCCAATTCCTTCAACGCCTGTGTACCGGTCAATATTTGATCTAATTGTTCTGATCTTTTAACCCTATATTTCATTCACACTGCAAGGAATAGAAAACAGTTCATGCATCGTGGCGAAATATTTTTTCCCCGGAATCTGCATTTCTAGATAACGGTTTTACTGTCCTTCGCAAACAAAGGAGAGAAACTAAAGATTTTATCTTTTATTTTTGTTTATTTGTTTATTTTTGATTACATCTTGATTTCACGCTGTATTTTCGGTACAAGTATGGAATTTTCAGCATGGATATCGGTAGCCTAAATTTTGCAGGCCGACCATAGATATCAGGTGTGCGCCGGCAGGGGATCGAACCTCGGACCATGTGCATGGTCGGCGAGAGTCCTAACCACTGTGCTGCCGATGCATTTTTAGTCTATTAAAAAAAACAAAAGCACGCTAAACGCTTTGTCTATTATGTCAAGATTTAGAAAAAACAATCAGAAGACGTAAAAGAAATGGATGTCTAGCGTTATTCACCCAAAGAACATAGAAACGGGTCACAAAGTCGATTTCAGTAATGCCTTTAAACCCATATATTTAAATTCGTTGAAGACTTAGACATCAAAAGGTTTAAGCCTGTTTTATGTGTTCAAAAATTATTTGTCATTACTCTGCACCTGATATGGTTATCCAATTTTGGAACCGAGATTTATTTTACTTAATAGTATTTTCACCCCCTGCCTTTTTTTCTTACCCGGTTTTCTTACCTCCCTTTCCTATGTCTTATCTGAGATCATGACCTGTAAACATTCTGACCTATTATTTTGATAAAAATTGTAATCCTTTGTGCTATGTTGCCTTTTATATGAATATGCATGACAAGCAGAATGCATGAAATGTGTTGCACAAATGCATTACACGTTTCAGATAAATTAAGTCTTCTTATTGTTTCTTTGAAATTATTAAAGGGAACTAAGTTTTAGATTTCAGGATTATTTATAAGAAACTGTGATTATGCTGAAATTGTGGCGTTGTTTAGGAAATGTTTTATTAATACATCAACGTATGTAAAAGCACGTTTATTCTGTCTACATGTTAAACGAATTAATCTACACTGGATTTCAACCCCTGGAAATTTTGGCTTTTCACACTCACTAATATTTATCTGTGATAATAAAAACAACAACAACAACGACCTTGAAATGAATCGATGATCCATAAGCAAAGTGAACAGTCTGTTGTGAAAAACAAAATTTATACATAATCACATACTTGTAAGTGTTTACGACAGGTTTCTGGACTCATCACAAGAACTCTGGAGGCTGATAAACTTTGTTCATTTTCTTGATATTTTGAGGCATCAATACTCTGCAAATCTGCTTCTGCCTTGCTAATTTCACGTTCTACTTCACGTTCCAATTCCTTCAACGCCTGTGTACCGGTCAATATTTGATCTAATTGTTCTGATCTTTTAATCATTTGTTTTTCAATTGAATTCCATTGATTTTGTAACTGATCAACTGCAGAACAAAAAGTTGATTTTTAGATTTTTTTTAAAACATAGCAGATTTTGAGGTTCAGTAGTAAATCTGAAACCTAGGTAAGTACAAAGTACACCATATTCATGCATACGTTTGTAAAAATATATTCATTAAGATGAAACTGTGAATGAATTATTGAATTATTGAATGACACTTAACTATTCAACAACTCGTATATTTCTCTTTATAACGTCCGCTAGTAGTTTTGATTGGACATTAGTAACTAGTGTGACGTGTCTAGTCCTTTCTTTTTGGTGCAGACTGAACTCTATCAGCCAACTAGCACGAAACCCAAGGTCCAAGACTTCCTGCCGATTGCCTCCAACTATCTAATATCATCCGGTAGCAGTACCAAAAGTCTTAGATAATAGTTGATATGACTAAGTGATTATCTGGTCAATGTCAATAAATACTTATTTGATAATAAGTAGTAGAAAGAATCAATTGCAGGAAATTTTTATTTAAATGCACACTGTGAAGCAAAAACCCTTAAATGAGCTATTGCTTGAACTTTGATCATGATAATGATGTGTCTGGACATTTTTGAAGGGGATATCGTTTATCACCTACTTACTAAAGAATAGAAGTGAATACATCAGTTTTCTTTTTGGTGTAAAAACTCATTAAGGATGTCACAGTTCTCAACACTGACAAGTCTGGCAGAAATTCTGATAGGTGAGGGAAAAGTGAGATAAACTAAGTTTTAAACAACAAAATTTGTCAAAACGGAAGCTGGGTATCGTGAATGACATCAACTTATAGGAAAGAAAAAGGTGTAATATGAATATGAATTCTAACAGCTTTATTCAGATACGCTTGAAATTCTGTAGTAGTAGTAGTTGTAACGGCAGAGGTGATGTTGTTGAATGACAAAAGAAATGGATTCAGCAAAGTGATTCTTAATTTCTTCTATTCTAATCAGCTAGTTAAAAACTTCAAATCCACTCCTGCTTAATAATCGTCTTGCAAGTACTAACTTGCAAGCATAAAATGTATAATTCACAGTTGAATTTCAAAGCTATTTGACGGTGGTTCGACAACAGAATGCTCGCCAGCTACGTAAATGGTTCAGTTCTGAACTCTGGCCGATGCACTCCTAAATTTTGTCCAGTCTACTAACCGATAACAGACTCGGAAAAAGGGGAGTGTTACGAGTGAGTTTAGTGCCTTCACCCGGTAAAAACAGTACCACCTGCTACTGAAACTTCAAAGAAAGGAATCTTTTTTCCATTCGGAAGGCATGGAATCGAACAGGACTTATTTTACTACTGGTGGGCATAAAGCCTCAGTGTGTAGTGTGATGAATGCTTATCTTAAAAAGTAACGAAAAAGGTGTATTAGTATCAAACTAAAACCATCTGGCTTTTTGAAATATATCCTCTTTGCTTTGTTTCAATTTATTAGAACTTATCAGTGATCTTATAAAAACTTTAAGTCAACAAAGATATTCTTAAAAGTTACAGACAAATTCACTATCCCTGATCTGTTTTTCTCCATTCTTTTTAGGTGGGATAGACCATTAAAAGAAAAACATAATAATTTTGAAACAAATTTTGTTTATACTTATTGGTTTTCCTCACATAAGGAATCATAGTCAGAAATCGGTATTAGTCATGAACACACACTGGAGTGCAACGAGTCCTCATTCTATGGGCTAAAACAGTTTTTCCGTACACTGCCCAAACAAAAACAAAAATTTTCAGCCTGAACTGACTGTATAGTGAGACTTTTAAATAACCTCAAGCATAATAGAGAATGACTGTCACCACTCACACTTTTTGATAAAAAAAGAGCTATCCAAATGATTCATTTCGCCCAATTGGATAACAAAAATCCTGTGTTAATTCACAACTTTCTTGCTTCTTCGACCAACTTTCCAGAGGTTGAAGGACAAGACTTGACTTCTGTATGCATTATAATAACACTTAGTTAGGACTACATAATCAGACTATAAATTATCAAGCGTGAGTACGAATACAGCTTGTTGTAAGGTATGAGACTGATGAGTTTGGTTTAGAACTTTAAGAATAATAAAATGCCACAACATGAGTGCTCCCTAATAGCTGGTCATCTGTCTATACTGATCAAGGTGACATCAGTCCTTGGTGAAATGTATCTATGAGGTCTGATAGTTACGGTCGATATTTAAGTAGTTGGCATAATTAGTCTTTTAGGTGGAGTTGGAATTTATTTAAAACCTGAAAACTACTCAGATACAGTTGAAATTAGATAAAGAAGGTCAAACTACCACAATGGTTCAGTATTAGAATGCTCACCAACGGCATGGAAGTTTCGGGTTCGATTCCCGGCCGACACTCAGAAACCTCACCGGTATTCAGCCTGGAGAAGATGAGAAGTTACTGTTGAGTCTAGCAACTCCATCCCATAAAAACAACATCACTGGTGAAACTGCAAGGGGATCCGAAAATCACTTTCACTAAGAATGAAGGTATTATTTATAAATAAAGGTGTAGTAAAAATCATCAACACTTCGACCACCTGGTCCAAACAGGCTGCAAAACCAGCATTGAAGAATCCTTCTCTACCATCTACCAGGTACCAAATAAATTACTAAAAGCGTCCAAGTACCGCCCTAACACAACCGATGGTCTGTGTTCAGAAGAAACAGGTCCAACCACTATTACTACCCTGGCCTGCGGTGGAGTTTGGAAGTTCATAAATACCTTACGATATCGGTCTTTTTTGAAGTGGTCCTCCATCCTGCACATAAAATTCCCCTACCCCCTGTCATTATATTTGCATTAACTAACCTTTTATTTCTTAGTTGTTGGCTTACACACTGACACGCATACATACGCAAATAAAATGCTACCCCAACATTTTTTTCTCTACCCCTGTCCATCTGAAGTTTCAAATCAATATTAACAGGATTTAATATGAACACGACTCATAAGAATTTATTACTATACATTCGTTGTCATTCCTAAGCATTTGCTTTGTAATATCGGTGTTCAGTTTAGTATTACAATTACCATAATCTATTAACAAACTATTAGCATATAACTTTTGTAATTTTGATCTAAATGATTCGATGTTACTCTGTAACAACCACTAGTGTTCACGATAGCAATCATTCTTTCATAATTATGAATATACAACTGTAGAACCTAATGATGAAATTATGGAAAAGAATATTCTTTGTTCAGTGATCAAAAAGGATTTATTGAAAATATGACCCCATTTTTATAACTTTTCATCACGTACGCGTGTGTATGTGTGTACTTTAGTGTATGCACACAGTAAATAGGTGTTCGAATGAAAATACATCAGAAAGTAGGGGAGATAGTCAGTCACGGAGCTAAGAATTTAAGGGAATAATAAAACTTCTATACTAGATAATTCAACAAAATCACGCCCATCTGCGTACTTACACACACTGAAACACGGAGAGATAAACACAGGCATGCAGATGTGACCTCAGTGCATACCATAAATATGAACAAAAATAGTCATTAATGTTGACACGCTTGATTTGTCCGAATCTCAGGAAAAATAATAATGAATGATAAACAGCTACTGGGAAAATAAGGAGATTCATTTCATTTCCATATGTTTTTGAGTTTTCTAAAGGGTGGGGGATAAATAAAAGCTAACCGGATTTATCATCAATTCATATCAACAATGTGACCACGATAGCGGATCGATTTCAGACAGGTAATTGAATTAGAAAGGAATAATAAACAGTGACCTTAATGAAGTATATTTCATGTCTGTTCTACAAAGACTCATTCAACCATATATCCCTACACCTGAATATTCTGTTCGGTTATAAAGCAGATGGATACTGTAAAAATGTTGACTGATTGATTGTAAAGTCTTGTCACCCAAGAAATATAATTCTGATTTTATAGATTATTTTGCAGTTCACAAATCATTACCAACAGAATGAGATCTTTAGCAAATATCTGTATACATTCAGCCGAAAAATGAAATTTATTAGGCAAAAGTTAAAAACAAGCATGTTTTCCAATGGGTAACAGATTTTGCTAATATTGGCTACAAACTGGCCTGAACACTGAGTATTAAGGATTGTCTCTTGTGTGTTTCGTACTTCTTATTAATCAGGATGGTTGAAGGCAATCGGATCTAGGCTTCGTTCTAGCTGGCACTCGTCAGCAAGGCGTATCTGCAACCTTGAAGGAACTTATGTCCCATGGCGAGCTACCTAGAATGGTGGCAACATCGCAAACCTAACTGATAGGATTCAGTCTGCATCAAAGAAAGGACTAGACACATCACAATAGTTATTCGTGTCCAGTGAAAGTATGCTCACAGTCTTCCATACACCTATGATCATCAGTGTTAACAACAGTGCACACCTAACGGTTAAGCCATCCATTTATCTTCCATTAACTAGTTTCAACACACTGTTTTGTCATTACTTAAAGTTTGTTTCGTTCTACATAAAATACTGGACAAAGACATTATTTTACTGTAGATTAGGTAGGACAATGTCGTGGTCACTATAATTTTCCATAACACGAGAGGATAAGTGAATCCCAGGAAGGAAAAGATAACAGCATCTATATAAACGAAAGTTACATTTCTTATCAGTATTTTGATGCATCAGATTCGAAAACTACTTTGGTTATAGGTCCTACACTAATATAACAATCATCTTTTTCTGTTTTTACATACACAAAACCTGACTATACATCAATTATTATGGGAAATGAAGACCATACTATATATGCTAACATGTTTCCTGTCTATAAATTAGGCCTCATTATATTTTTCTGTATAGTGGATGGAGACAGTAATCTAAAAGACACTGGATGTCAGTTAACTGTTCCAGTTTTTTATTGCAAAATTACTACGAGATTACTGTAAGGTTCTTCATATGTGGTAAATCTTATGAGAGAAATTCATGTTCTTTCGTTTACGCGTATACAAGCGATGTATCCAGTGGGCATCGTAATTATACAGTTTATAGGCAGTATGACTAGACAGTTGTCATTTTGTAGTATTACTTTAACAGCACTCTTATTCGCTTTCATGTTAAATAAGATAATGCCAAGATTATGTCTACTGCACACTGAATTCACAAAAACAATCATTTTGAAACTATATTTTCTCCATACTGGAATTCAACAAAAGCAAAAATCTGTAATCAGAAGAATATTCAGTTTAACTAATTATGGAGTGGCGAGGGTAGAAGTGGATCTGATAATAGTCAGTGGTCGAAGTGACAAGCATTACCAGTGACTGTTACAAGAGTGAATGGCTTCTTGAAGAGAGTGTGTTGTGTAGTAACTTTTCTCATGCCAAAGATAAAGAACAGATACAAAACTCATGGCATAACGGTAACAGTCAAACATATCGTTGACCTTTTGAAACGAATCTATAACTGGAAGGTCATTTAGTGTATAAATAAAAAAACAAAACAGAAAGACTGACACATATTTCCACAGCAAATAGGTTATTTCTTGGAAACATTCAGTGTCGTATCTATTCTTCATACTTCCCATAGTTATCGTAGAACTCATCTAATATTCAGATATTGTCAGTGGTCGGCAGGAAGACAAATGCATTCTCATAGAGATGAAAGACGCGAATTTATTATTTTGGTAAATGTCCTCCTTTATTTTCCTTTTCCTTCAAAATTGCCCTCCTCATCCCACCGTTTCTCTTTTGAGAAGATTTAAATAAGACGGAAAATTACAAAATCAAAAAGATGCTTATGGTTTACACCCATTAATTATTATTATTATTATTGATACTGACTAAATTGCTCTCATGAAAAAAGGAAACAAAACGGACTGTGGTAATAAATAATCACTGTTCCTATTTGATGAACAATCTTTATATGGTATATATATATATCCCTCTTTTCCCTCAAGATTCAGATCTCTTAATAATTTATTTCAATTATGCAAAAGAAAAAAAACAAAAAAACAAAGAATAAATAAATAATTTTTTCAGGGCAAGAGTCTAAAATGAACTCTCATTGTAATTTTGTGTACGTAATGTAAACGCCTTGATTTATTATCTCCAGTATACATCTAAGGAATTTAAATTTGTTCCCTCTGTTACACTGTTGCATAAATTTAATAGTAAACACAAAGAGTGAAAAGAATAAGAAAAAGAAACACCTGAAAAAAAAGTATCTATACCGAGTATGTGTATGTGAATTACCGCTGACAGAAGGTAAACACTTACGTTAATTATATTTTTGTAAACAGGCTGATAGATACAAAAATCAATGCTGTGTGCAAGCTTTTTCCGAAGAAGTTTTGTTTATGCCTACAGTTTCTTTTTAGCTTTTTTTTATGTGGCTGCATTCTCTGAATTGGATGATTTAATTAAGAAGCTTTCATTGTCCATCTAGGCAACATCTTTATGCAGACTTCAGTATGAAGTGAACTCATTTGAATCTCTCTCTCTCTCATTGTTTACCATTACAGTAAAACGCAAGATTTAGTAAACAGATTATAGCCACAGAACCCGTCAAACTCAAGAATTAGTTGCAGACGGAAAAATACATCAATAAATACTACTATACCTCATACATATTCAACAATGAACACTCAGTTCAAAGGTTTTAAGCTGCCCAAACAGAATATGTAGAAAAGGTTATTTTTTAGAGTTGCAGTTATGTTTCACTGCCGAATGTCTTCCGGGCCAGAAATCCATGTCTACAGCTCCCTGTCTATCGGTATTACATGTATAACAGAAGTAGTAGATTAGGTCTAAACTTATATATATGTATATATATATATATATGTATATATATATATATGTATATATATATATATATATATAACAGTTCCTGACTTCATAATTATGTTGTCATTAGATTAAAGTTGGTGAAGCTGAATGCGTCCAGATCCAGGCATGTGAATCTAGCACAAATCCTCAGAATATGGAAGTAAACAATAAGATTGTTGATAATATGTGGAAGACAAAGAAACAGGTGACCGGAGAATTCGTTTGACATGCCTCAGAATCAATTAAACCTTTGAAATCCTATTTATGACTTATTTCAACGACATTTGACTTATTAGAACCTATGTAATATGAAGTAACATTGTTCCATTAATCTCTGTTAGGTTTTTTCCGATATGTCATTGACACTGCTGATAACAAGGATTTTATTATTTCTAATTTTTATCTTGTAAATTTCCATTGAGAGCTAGGGCAAACTGTGTCGCATTTTTCATACTTTTTCACCCTGTGGTTTCACTAATCTTCAATCCAATGAAATTTGACCTACTAAATGAAAAAATCAGCCAGATAATTTAACAGAAAGAAATGTTTATTGACCACTCATTCACACGACAGCCTAGCGGAATATCTAATAACTGACTAGATGACAACTTCAAGCTGGGAGTGCAGCATGATGCTTCTTCTTTCTTAAGTTTTTCTTCTTGGCTATGTAGCGAGACCAGCTAGTCTTGAGAACCTTCTCTCTACAGAAACAAATCACAGAACCCATCCTAGCTAAAATCAACCTCTCATTCGTTATTTTTTATGAGTATTCTTCGTAAGTATTCATTTGACGCCAGTAAGGCTGAAGTTAAAGGGAATTAAATCATGAAGAGATCTATTGATGGTGTGATGAAAAAGAAAGAGATAAATTTTTCATAATTTACGTAGCGAATTGAAGCAAAAGGAAATCAGGCAAGGTTATAGAGTAGAACAAATTAAAACAGCAGTTACCGTAGCACATCTACGTGATAACACATAACAGATAAACAGAAGATGGGAAATCGACATTGAGCCCTTGACAGATTGGCCGGAGACTGACCAAATGAAAAACTTCAAAGAGTTTTTTGTTCAAAAAAGAAAGTAAAAGAAAGCCTCTGGAGATAATCCTGATGTTATCTTTAACGACCATGAATAGGAATGGGTGTTATACGGAATACTGACTGACTGATGATATCCAATTCCATTTGAATGTTAGGAAGGATGAATCAGTGACACCAATTTCTACTAGGTGTCACATATTAGTTTCATGAGTAATCGATATCTGAACCTGAGTCATGAAACGTTGAGAAAGAATAACAGTACCACTTTCAAAGTTTTTATATGCATTCTGTGGAAAATTAACTCTTATTTAGTGTTTAACTGTACCATGTTTCCATCTAGTTAGATAGATAAAATTTTGAAAACCTATTGTTATTTAGATTTGTCAATTATTTATGTGTACATGTACACTAGGAACATTCAGTTAATTTAGAAGTTGATTGGTGGATGGTGACTACCAGTGAAATCTAGGATGCGCATTTCGTCCCTTTCGGAACTCGTCAACTGGATGTACCTGCACTCTGCAGTGAGTGATGGCGTTCCCACCGAGGCATGAACCCAGTACCCATAGTTTCAAACGCCAAAGCGTTATCCACTAGACCACTTGGACCACGAGAGCCACTTCGCTTGCAAAGAGTGATATTGATTATTGAATTCATTTTTAGATCGGCGGAAACCCCATCACTAATTGCTGGATGCAGGTACATCCAGTTGACGAGTCCAAAATAGGGTGAAATGCGCATCCTGGATTCAACTGATAGTCACCACCATCCACCAGTCAACTTTTAATCACACTCAGTTAATTTACTTTAAATGTATTCATATGGTTTAACTAATTACTTGTATTATCAAGTATCATGCTGGTTATTAGACAGGAAAAAACTTTCTCAATTTCTGAAAAGAATCTTTGCTAAAATATTTTTTTACCAGTTGACTGGATTTTACACATACTGTACGCATTCATTAATTCACCTGATAAAGGAAAAAATAATTAAATGACTGACAGTAATTGTACAAAGATGAAACGACAAGATTTGAAAGCGTCTTCCCACTACAAAGTCCACGCGTATTCACCGTAACATACCACAGTGATTGCATCACCAAGCCATTCTATGACACTGGAATTTGTTACACGTTTATTTCACAGCTTTTTTGTAGTTGATTAGGCTCATATCTCGGTATAACAAACAAATAATCATTGTTGACTTTTGTTCTTTTGATAGTATTCATTTCAGTACTATAAATTATTCTTAATGTTTGATCTCATACATATAAATGAGTAGGGAACAAGTATAATTAGGTAGAATGTGACGAAATGTAGACACCAGATATAACTGTGAATTCATCAACATTCAAAGTATCTGGTTTTGAAATATTTATGACAATGGAGGCAATGCAGTCTATAAAAATAATCACTCACAATTAAAAACTTGGATATCTCATTATAAAATCTGAATTTATTTGTTCTGTATACTTAACTCTATGTGATTATTGGAAATGAGTCTCATTAAATCATTTTTTATATCTTTCATGACTATTCTAAACTGTATGAGTTCAACAATAAATCAGCATATAAATTATATACATTAACTTAAAGGTAACTAAGCAAATCTTAATTAATTTAATAGAATCACTCTGGAAAATCAAAAGTATAAAAGAGATAAACTGCTATAGACGTTCATACTTGACTGTCACATACCAAAAATATTATGCTCAGAAGTTTGTATATTTACAGATGAAATCAACTCATTCTTGTTGACATCCTGTTTGTTAGCTTCATTAAGAGATTCTAATTCTTGTAAAACTCCTGGATACTTTTCATCAGAAGAGTAATCCATATTTATAGGGAAATCTAAATTTTTAAATTCATATTCATCTAGACTATGACGTTTATTCATTAGATAACAATAGTTTGGTGAGATTTGTGGTTCTGTTAAACATGAATCTGTGTCAGTATCAGTCGATTGAATCTCTTCCTGAATATTTTCCAATTCAACCTGAGATAAGCTGGGAATTTCACTATTTTTTGTATGCATGACACTAACATTGATTTCACTGGCTGTCATGACAACACTTTGACTATTTGATGACGGTGGATTAGTAGAATCTGGTGGGTTTATCTCAATTTCTTTTCCACTGACACTCACTGAATCGACATAAATTATTGGAGATGATGTTGGAGAGTGTTGTGTTTGGC
The DNA here is from genome assembly GCA_944472135.2 of Trichobilharzia regenti. Taxonomy (NCBI): domain Eukaryota; kingdom Metazoa; phylum Platyhelminthes; class Trematoda; order Strigeidida; family Schistosomatidae; genus Trichobilharzia; species Trichobilharzia regenti. The sequence continues at coordinate 38,799,083 of OX235270.1, forward strand.
TAGACAACGAAGTAGGATCTTCGTATGTTTGTTTTACCATAGGCTGTTCTGATTTATTCTGTTCACTTGAAAGATAATAACTCGGTGCATAATCTCTGGATGAATCGTGAGTTTGACTCGGGACAGCCGTTTGATGACGAGAATTGATACTTCGTATAGCATTAGTATTAGTAGTACTTGTCGAGTTAGTGCAGATAGTGGTCGGTTTAGTCTCATCCTCAACAAGCTCTATAATAGCCTGAGCAAATCCAGACAGTAGTCGAGAGACTGGATTGGTGAACATTTTGAGTTACACTGTCAATGAAACGGTTGTTAATTCCTTATCACCTACATAGTACACTTGGGTGTTTTATGTAAAATAATCCACAATGTATAGGGAATCAGATGTAAGATATGGAATTTATTTGAAGTTCTGTTTATGCTTATTATTCATCCATATTCTTTCGTGTTATAGATAAACGATAGGTAGGCGAAAAAATGCATTCCATTCATTGCCTTCTATTCAGACGGAATATAGAATACGTACGTTTGCAGAAAAAAAACTGAACTGTGAGCAGTTATTACACTTGGCTTTTAATGCTATTTATCCACCGTATATTTGCAGCAGTTCGCGTGTTGGCATTTTATGTTTTTGTGACTTTTTAATTGTGTTAGTGTGCCTTTGTGAGTATGAATGTGTCTATCTCACTATATATATATATATATATATATATGAATGTTTGATAATAGTTATTGCCTGTTTATTCCTCGCTTTCCTACAGTTTTTTAATTGTTCTTTCCTCCATTCCACTATCTTCCTACCCTATAATATCAGTAACAGTCTAGAACAACCAATCCTGTTTCACAGTTGCTAAACACTTATCATGCTCACAATAAAAAGGCATATCCAGTCTCGAAGTACAACTATAAATGAAGTGTTCTTTCCAACTTTGACTACCAGACAGAGAGAGAGATCATCCACGCATCTCTAGCAAAAATCAAAACTGTTGATCTCTTCCTAGTCAGCGTTTCTGTATTACTCAGTTTCTTGGATAGAGATCAGTTTGTGTGTGTGTAATTAAGTTCTATACAGAATCGGTCGTGATTCAGATGGATTACTAGTAAAAAAAACTCCCATTTTGGCATCTCCACAGGTACTGAAAAAATTTCCCGATAAGTTTTACTCAGTATATGCAAAACATGCAATACTTTAGTTATACTCCAACCACTTCCTGGTATACTTGAAACTTTCTGGATGTTAATTTAAAGCCTTTTATAATACCCACTTATGACATTACTCAAAGGAGATAATAAATCAATCATTCGGACAGGTTTGTCTAACTGTGTTTGATAATCTAGATGAAAAGCCAATTAAAAATAACAGACAAAAGGAGTATATATATATACATATATATATCCTTTGTACTTCTCTTGAAAAAGGATGAAATGTATGAATTAGAGAGGTTTTATGACCTCCAAATTATTTATTATTATTATATCCTTTGTATTCTTAGAGGAACATAGGGATTCAGCCACGCGTCTCCATTGCCTTCGGTTTTCTGCCAACTTTTCCACCCCGCTCCAAGTCTGTCCACATGCTTTCATCTCCTCTTCACATGACCTACTCCATGTCACCCTCACACTGACCACCAACTCGCCTCTTCCCTTTCGGGTTCCACTCGACGGCTTGTCCAGTGATGTCACTTGATGGTTTCCTCAGCACATAGTCAATCCATCTCCATTTCTTCCTGCCTACTTGTTTCACAATCGGTTCCTGCTGTGTTGGTTCGCTCATTGCCAGAGATCCGTGTTGCTGATGTTTTCTGGCCGGCCATCTGATCTTGAGTATTGAGCGAAGACAACTGCTGTTGATGAAGATCTGAAGTTTGTTTGAGATGCTCTTTATGACGCGCTGGCCAAGTCTCTGATCCGTATAGTAGCACTGACTTTACATTGGAGTTGAAAATCCGGATCTTATTTTTGATGCTCAGTACTGTTGACCTCCACACAGACTTAAGAGCAATGAAAGCTTGTCTTACTTTTCCGATTCTGACTTTGATATCCTCGTCATTTCCGTTCGCCTGTAGTTGAAGCGATGCTTCCCAGGTAGGTTGGCAGGTGAAGGAGGTTTCTTCTTTCAGGTTCCTCCCATTAATGCTGGCTGATTGTTGTCTGTTGTTGTTGCTGTTGGTGTTGGCCAGGAATCTGCATCACCTCTGTTTTGTCTGTGTTTACCTGAAGTCCTATCTTTGATGCTTCTTCTGCCAGCTTGTTGTTTTACACTTGCATATCTTCCAGTTTGTGGGAAATCAGACATATATATGTCATCCGCGAAGTCCAGATCCTCTAGGTTTTTGTGTGAGTCTATTTTATGCCTGTTTCCTCACTGCCCGTTGTTTGTCGCATTATCCAGTCTACTGCAATCAGGAATGATCTTCAAATAAATGAATAATACTATTTTGCAAAACAACATTAAGTAAGGTGCTTTCAGAAATTGAAAAAAAAACAAACAACTATAACCACACTGGTACTTTTTCTACTAATATTACCACTACTACGACTTTGTATATATATATATATATATATATATATATATATATATATATATATAGTAACTCAAATCGTCTCCACAAAAACAACTGACTTACTTTGTGTTGCCAACTCATCAACTGATGGATCTTTGGTTGTCCAAGACAGAAGGCGTTCTTTTTCATAATGCATTCGTTCTATTTGAGGTTTACGTGCTTCAAGTTCCGTTAGAAATTGCTGTGTGTGTGTGTAGATAAGAAAAAATGAAATCATCTAGGATAATGAAATAGAAAGTTATAGATTTAAACATGAAGATAATTCATTTGCTGAAGGTGAGATTTCCTAGAAAAAAACATAAGAATCAGAGGGAAATGTGGGTAGATTAACTGAACTCGGTATACAGCCCTTGTAGTGAAAGATGTCAGTTTTTGTTCTACTTATACTGCTAATTAAACTCGTTTTTGTTTGGCATTGTGCGTATGCTTTACTGAGAAAATTAATAAGAAATATTAGTTAACTGTTTTTTCTCTTTTCCCACCTTTTTCTGAACGGTGGTTGTTATTCTTGTACATTAATTGCTGTTTGAATAGACTTAATATTAGAAAATCTACGTGTTCACTATCCTAAGCAAATCTCTGCCGCCAATCAGAATAATGACAAAGTATCGAAGAGCTGCTTAATTTCGAAATATCATGACATTTCTTCACAAAATATGCACATATAATATAGAACTTTAAGATACAATGACCAAAGAAAGAAGAAAATACGACACTGCATTACTTAGGTCCCTCAATACCTACTAGGTTTATTTTAAAAGGCTTTGGCACTAATTACTTATCATGTGGAACGTCTAAATGAGCTTTCAGAGTATGAATGAAATAATGACCTCTCAAGCATCTCTGTTGTTCATGTCAACGGGATGATAGTTATGATAAATGTCTAGTCATAAGTATTATTCAAGGTCTACTGATTATTTGTGTAACTTGGTCAAAATGGTAATAGAAACGATATACCGGCAACATGCAGAAAAGGGTAAACAGGAGTAAAGCAAATGTAGGAGCAAATGAAATATTTACATTCTGATCATGATTTATGCATCTGAGAAGAAAAAACGACCTAGTTACTATAACAACCTTATCCCAACCAGTTCATATTAATCCACTATATATTATATGTTCTACAGAGAAAGACTTTAAGACCGGTTTAATACATTTGCCTTAGCCGTAAGCATAACTAACTAGTTAGTATGAGTTATCTCATTTTTGATCTATTTTGATCATCTCATTGATATGGAAGTAATTCTACAGAAAAATGGCTTCCAAGTAAATTAACCAAATGCCAAAAGTTTATAAAATTATCAACCCTGTGGGTACAAAAAGTAGAATTTATTATCCATCTTTGATACAGACAAATAAACTTTTTACCTAGAATAGCTCAGCCTTCATTCCAATAGATAAAATGGTTATGATGTATAACAGAAAAACGGTATATATATATTACATAAATGATAAATTTACTGCCTGCTGTATTTGGGAATTTTTTCATCCGAAAACTTAGTGATTGTGTTACTGAGTTGCAATTGTGGATTCCTCTTGAATTTTTCTATTAACAACTTGCTTTGAACGCAAGTTACTGACCAGAATTAAACTTTGACCTAATTGCTACAGACGTGAAGAATCTAGAAGACCTGGATTTCACGTGTGGATGATTTATGTTTGATATCACACAAAATCGAAGACTTACAAGCGAAAACCGACAAACCGGTATTTTATTTATTTTATTTTTATTTACAGCTTGATTCCACACTGTATTTTCGGTACAAGTATGGAATTTTCAGCATGGATATCGGTAGCCCAAATTTTGCAGGCCGACCATAGATATCAGATGTGCGTCGGTGCGGGCTCGAACCCCGGACCATGCGCATGGTCGGCGAGAGTCCTGTCCACTGTGCCACCGACGCAGAAGAAGCAGCCGGCGAGAACAGGAATCCAGGTGAACAAAGACAAGACGGAGTTTATGAAAGTAATCAACCAACCAACAAAAACAACAGAACCAATATCCAGCGCCAATCACCATCAACGGGAGGGACTTGAAACAGATTACTTCATTCACTTATTTGGGGAGCATTGTCTCAATTACAGGACGAATGGACGAGGATGTCAAATCGAGAGTTGGGAAGGCGAGAAACACATTCATCAACCTGAAACCAATCTGGAAATCCTTGTCACTCAGCATCAACAAGAAAATTCGGATTTTCGATACGGATCAGAAACTTGGCGGGTTGCAAAAAATATTTCCAACAGCCTGTTGAAGACCTTTATCAACAACTGACTGTCTTCGCTGGAGCTATATTGAAGATCAGATGACCGGGCCGGAAAGAATCACCAACAAGAAACTATGGGAACAAAAAAAACAAGAACCAATCGTCCAACAACAGCAAATATGCAGGAGGAAGTGGACTGAGATGGATTAGACACTCGCTCGCTGAGGAGGCCGCCGGTGGGTGACATCACGCGTCAGGCCATTGCTCGAGTGGAACCCAAAAGCGAAGCGGCTAGTGGGACATGGAGGAGATCGTGTGAAGAGGAGTTGAAACAGTATGGAATGACATGGATGCAGGTGAAAAGTACAGCAAAAGACAGAAGCAAGTGGAGACGTGAAGTTGAATCCTTATGTTCCACTAGGAACCCAAGGGAACAATAATAATAATAGTAATTGCCACAGAGACAATGAAGTTCATTTCTAAGTTATATTAAAGTTAATCAATTTAGCCTCATGTTATTTGGTCAGTGGTAGCTAGCAATAGAGTCCAGGACACATGTTTCATTGTGTTGGGGAAACAGTCCCAGGATATATATATATATATATCTGGTGTTTTCACTGAAATTCGAACCCAACACTTACCGTTTTAAATGCCAAAGTGTTATTCATCACGTGACGCAATAGCCACTTTTCGTGCAGTGGGTATCACAGCTGTTATACGTTCAGTTTAACTTCAACTTCCTGTTGATTGATTTATACTGAACTGAAACAGCCATTCTCTGTTGACATAGTGGCTCCTAATACTGATGTCTAGACAATGTCTGTGATGGTCACAATGAGGTAATTTGGTTGGTGGTATCATGCCAGATATTAGGTATCATTTAGGTGTCTATGTGCCAACAGAAATCGAGCATTTCCGTCCAATATGAACAAATTAACAGGAAATTCAAATGAATTCGAACGAATATATCAACTGTAGTTATTTTACGGTTATGCATTTTGGTAATTAAAATTTCCAATTTAATACAGATGCAGATAAAAATAGACGATTAGTTTGGTAAATGAAGTTGTCATCTAAATAAATACGTTTCTTTCAAGGTATACGCTGATATATCTCATAGGAAGAAAAAGTAACAGTTTTCCCAATTGCTTCATAATCTAGTTAGTTAGTGTTCCAGACCATAGTTAGTGACACTGTTACGCATAGTAGGTGTCTAAAAGGAGTACAAATTGAGCAGTGAAGAAGCTAGTGACAAACGACGTTACAATTTTGAGCATTGGTGAATACTGATGAAAAAGGGATTATATTTATGAATATTAATGTACAGACAGCATCCAATGAAAATGATTTCGCACAACCTGACAGATTGCTATCTTTGATTGACTTTATGTAGTTAAAATTACAGAGAAAAATAGCTCGTTTTAGCCAGTGAAATATATAATTCTTTCAGAATTCTTTTTCACTGGTTTAGACAATTGTAAACCAATTTTTTAAATATAAAAACGGTTTCTTTTTTTTTTTAAAAAAGGACATTACCCTATCCTGCTCTCACCCTTGGATTTGATTATGTTATCGTTTAAAGTATGTATATATATATGATCAGTTCTATTCTTCAATTCTTCATTCGAAGAGCTTTGTTAGTTACAAAATCAGTCACGGAAGAGTTTTATTTGAGAATGAATATATATATGTGTGTGAGTTGTATTCAGTCATATTTAGGAGTGATTTTTAGCCTTTTTCATCTCTTTTTTTTCAACATCAAAGTTAATAACTTTTAACTAACTGAAATTACTCAAACGTTTGAGTCAGGTGTTCAAAAATATTGATTTATATTCCAACAGCAGGCATGAAATTTAGAAGTTGGATAGAGGTATTCATGAAAAATAGTTGATTCATTGATTGTACATTTTTGCGTAGATCGCATTCAATTATAGGCATTGAATTCACTGCAATCAGTCAGTCAGTCAGTCCACACTACCTTTTCGTTCAGTAACGCATATTATTTTAAGCAATTATTGTTTAAAATAAGGGTTATAATTACAGTTTGTTTGGCCTTACTTAACACTCGTGTCTCAATGGTGAAAGAGTTCGCCTCTTTACCTGAAAGTCAAAGGTTCAGTCCTCAGAATCTCAAACTAAGACGAAAGGCTGTCCAAAAATCTCTGGTTTCCAGTTGTTCAATATCAATCCGCGAGCAAACTTGAAACCAATCAAATGCCTACAAACTATCACACGAAATACGCTTTATAGGTATATGGGTCTTATCAGAATGCAGAACAGCATAATCACCAACCAAAGCTTGCATCATCCAACGTCATCACCATCAACGGGAGAGATTTGAAAGAAGTTACTTCATTCACTCAATTATCTAGGGAGCATTGTCTCAACTACAGGCTGTCGGAACGGACGAGGATGTCAAATCGAGAATCGGGAAGGCGAGAAACACATTCGTCAACCTGAAACCAATCTGGAAATCTTCGTCACTCAGCCAGAATCAACAACAAAAGTTGGTAGGATTTTCAATACAAACGTCAAGTCAGTTCTTCTATACGGACCAGAAACTTGGCGAGCTAACAAAGAATATTTCCAACAGCCTGTTGCAGACCAGACCTTTGGCAACAACTGTCTTCGCTCTGTACTGAAGATCAGATGACCAGGCCGGAAAGAATCATCAACAAGGAATTATGGGAACAAACAAAACAAGAACCAACCACCCAACAAATATGCAGAATAAAGTGAAGATTGATTGGATGGATGGGCAATCGCTGAGGAGGCCGCTGGATGATATCGCGCGCGCGTCAGGCGATTGCTCGAGTGGAACCCGAAAGGGAAGCGGCGCGTTGGACGTCAGTGCAAGGGTGACATGGAGGAGATCGTGTGAAGAGGGGTTGAAAGAATATGGATTAACTTGTATGCAGGCGAAAAGTATAGCAGAAGATAGAGGAAAATGGAGACGTGCAGTTGAAGCCCTATGTTCCACTAGGAACCCAAGGGAGCAATAATAATAAAATAATAATAAAGCTTGCATAAGACTAAAGGCTTCTAGTTCAATAGTGATTAATCAGTTTAGAGATATACTGTTATACGATGAGACATGTGATAGCATTCAAACAAAAATATAATGACACAAATCTATATTTCCGTACCATATGTAGGCATACATTCTATAAGTAGGCTGGCAAAAGTATAGGAGAAAATACTCTATTCAAACCTATGTTCAATGAATAACAAATTATATTATCATTATAGCCCTTAAATATTTCCTAACTTATAGATTCCTTTTCAGTGGCTGACATTCCAAGTCAGACCTGGGCGCAACTCAACATCCGGTGGGAACTATTTTCAGCAGTTCTGTAAAAGGTGACTCCAGATAAAATCTTTCGGTCATTCAATGCCTTCAATCTAACATCAATCCTGTCTAATATCTGTAAAGTAGGACAGTTACTGGGTGGTAAATTTCTCACTAAATAGGAAGTGGAAACTCTGTCTATTTTGAAATGAGATATAAAATTGAAAAAAAAAAAACAGTGTTGTCAGTTAAACTTCTTGAGGTTTTACTCTAATAAATTTCTCCAAGGGCAAATATACTACTTTAAAAGATTTTATCGCTGTACATGTCCTTATTATTAACTGTCAATTCTTCTTCATCGCTTTCATCATCATCATCAACTTATTATTATTATTATTCACAATAATATTTCAGTACAGTTGACAAAGTACCCTGATTAGTCTATAACTTGATATCTACGTGCATTGTTATGTACATAGAAGTAAAGCCAGAAGAGATGCAGTTGTCAATACTACTGTTTGCTGAAATGCTTTTTTGATGAGTCTCAGCGTCTCACTAGATTTCATCGACCTTATGAGTTAGTGCATGCATTGTAACAAACTGTTTATTTTAGTATCACCAACCCCACCTAGTAATCCTGTGCATAAAGGACACCCATACAATGCAGACAAAATTAAAAGAGAAAACTGAGTATATTACTTAGTTTAAACTGAATCAATTGAACAGGAAACAACCAGCAAGTACATAGTAAGTAGTAAACTTCAGTGTAACCATAGTAATTCTGAAAACAGATTACTTATCTCAAAACTAAATCTCGCTCCCAAGTGGAAAGTAAATTTATTTATCCTACTATAGAGATTATCAGACAGGAGTGTTATCTGTTGGTTCGATAATTATAGCATTTAGTAAGATAGTATTGAACGTACACAAAGAAAATATTTTGTATTTGTTGTGTGTATGGTGAGCTATTTTATTTATTCTAGTAGTAGTGGTAATATCTGTAATATCAAATCACTAAAAAAAAGAAAATGATGAATACAATCAACTTACTTTTATTTTAAGTTGTATAGTGGCTGGATGATAGATGACCAGTTTATCTGATAAAATTCCATCAGTCACAGCTTGTTTTATTTGCTGCAGAGTAAGAAAAAACACATTGATAACTTTCACTGACACAACATAACTGGGCATACAAAACATCTGATTCCACCAGATAAGTCTGTAATTAATTAACAAAGCAATACAGGTTAGTTACTTGATTTGAAATGGATTTCTCGAATTTCTTTTTTTTTTCAGCCAGCAATATTGACCGATAACATTGACAACGCTCACTGTATAACCATTTACTCCCTCGATAACTGTGGATGGTTGTTATCCTGTGCAGTAGGTGAGAAGCACTGGGTTTCTGAATCTGAGTAGAAGCACATTCACTGTAGAGTGTGACATAATGGGGTTATTGTGTCCTCACTAATCCATCCATCTTGTTTCTAAAATATTTCGACTGACTCTTCATTTATGAACAAAGCCTCTACAAAAATTCTCTTTAATGAGGATGACTGTATTAATTTATGGTTCTTAAATGATACGGGGCTTATTGACTTTATTCTGTTTTTGCCTTCAACAGGTAATAAATAAAACTTATCATTGTGTGTAAGGTTTTGAAATATAAATTGTAATATATTTGATCTATTCCATAGTGCTCAAACTTTTTATTGAAACTGAAGGATAAGTAATAGTTTACTTATTGCAGTCAACTTCAACAAGGTCTACAGGTTTATGTACATGTAATTCGGTGTGTATGTGTGTGTGTTTGTGCGTGCGTGCGTGCGTATGGTTATTCAAAAATATATCTGTACTCGATATTGGCAGTCTTTAGACAACATGAAAACGAATTGGCTATCGAAATGTACATAGAACTGATCGCCTATCAGTTAAAACTTCTGTTATGCTTTCGAAATCTATACTTTTTACTCTAGTCCAGTGCTTCCTTAATTTATGCGAAAAGTTATCAGTAACAAATCTACACAGTTTCCCATGAAAATATTATCTCCCTCTCTCTCTCTCTCTTGAAGAATAAATGAACACATTTGCATGATTAATCTTCAAATTTTACCAGAAGACTGGTATATCTGTCTTGCTCATAATTCTGGTTTATGTAAACTATTTCAGTGAGCAAATGTCTCAAAGATTTGTTTGCAGATTTAAATTTTAGATAGGGTAAACTGTTTGTTACTGTGATCTTCTAACATGCAACTAATACGCTATAGATTGCTATCATACCCGTTCTACTGATTTCTATGGTACCATCTATCAGTAGGTATTTAAAACAAGATAGTTTGTCTCTTTAACTAGTGTACCTGTATTAAGCGAATGGTAACATAGTCTTATTGAGTTCAACACTGATTGACTGACTGACTGGTCTCAATTTAGAACTCTGCACAAGTACACCACTCTCCATGTAGCAAGAGAAGAGGGTAAAGAGAGTTTCAAAAGAAAGATAATAAATGGAAGTATGAAGGAAGAAGAATAACAGTGTGGAAGAACAATACAGTTTTCTTGGATATGATAAATCGCAGAAAGTGAATGTGTCTGCTCCATTGAGAGCGATTTTGAGCCATATCATCAACTGTCTCCAGTCACTGATTCTTACTATCCCGAAGACCCTAATCAGGAAGTTTACACTTCCCTGTGTGCTTCAAGCTAACTGTTATGGATTCCATTAACTGAGTTTAACTCAGTTTTATTTATTTGAATGAAATAGTACTTCCGTTACAATTAGTGCCACTTGAGTTAAAAATAAATCTATAGGTTATAAATTTTTCAAAGTAGCCTTTTTTCTGTGGTGGTGGACAAAGTTGATGCAATAAAAAGCTTTGAAAAAAAAGGTAGAATTAGAGGAAATATCATTTCTTTTGATTTCATGATGGTGTTTCAATTTTCAGTCCATTCGTTACTATTTTTATTGCTATTGTATCAACAGTTTGTCTTCGACTAGCTGAGTATTGAATAAACGATACAGTTTGTCGGTGAAATTTATTTTTGTATATAATATTTCTGAATTGTATGTAGGTTAAAAATGAACATCTCTCATTTTATATTTAAAGCAGTTTGCATAAAGAGCCCGTCTTCAGGGAAGGTCCTTAATTTCAAGTCAGATGTTTTTGGCTTCTTTCCACTTTGCTCGTCTTGGCATTTTGATTTGTGTGTATTATTATTTACTCCTAACTCATACGTGTTTCTATGCTCTCCCGGATAACATACAGTTTCCAAGATATTCTTCATCACTTCATGACTATCTGATTCAAACTTATAGACTGGCTGTTAAGCATTTTTTATGCCATATAAGTTCGATTTTGACATTTATAAATTTCTTGGTTATTTAAGGGTGAGACCGATTTCGTTTATCGATCATTTACTGAATTTGTGTACTCAACAAATCATTGTAACCAGCTGACAAATCATAGATGTCCACACAGTTTTAGAGTTTTGTCTATGGAATTGCGTGTATGCGATATATATGCATAGTTTCGGAAATAATCTGATTCATAAAATGACTACAATAGTCATTTCATATAATTCACAGTAATACTATAACAAATTAGTTTAGATAAACGGCCAATGAACTCAGCAAGTGTATGACTGTTTATGACACTTGTCGTTAATCTAGCATTATCAGATAGGCTTGCGTGTTTAATGCAGTCAATCACGTATTAAAATTGCTTCGCTGATGATTATTTTCGTAGTCACACAGTTGGATACAGCGGTTTTCATTGCAAATTTTTCTTATCTGTTAACATTCTAATGCATTCACTAAGGTTTTGTTAATAAATAATAGACAGTATCAACTATCACATCAGGTGATTTACTTATCTGGCGTTTCGTAGCTGATACCGGCTGATGACAAAGTCCACTGTACAATGAAATCATAATTTGCAGTAAGCATAAACCATCTGTCGCTTCTTTCATTAAGAACTTTAAGAATGTGCAGTTGATTAGGCTTAGGGAAAATTCGGCCTATCATATTCATCTTAGCTTAATTCTGATTGACTGATTGCTTTATAATGCATATACAGTGTCTTCCCTGTTAACTAACTCTTTGATATTTCCAGCTTACCCTCTGATTGGTTAACGAGACATGTTCACTCTTTTATATGCTTATGTGCAACAAGAAAGTTTCAAATGAATTAATTAAAGCCTATCATTTAAATACATTTGGACGGTCTTAATTTATCTTATTAAAGCACTTCGTAAAACATGCAAGACTAGAAAGAAAAAAACGATGTATAAATATGTGTATATAAAGTATGTAACATAAAATTATTCAGTTACCTGTAATTGTTGACTCTCAGTTTCTTGGTCAAATCGATCGCCGAGTTTAGCTTGACTAGTTTCAAGTACATTTCCGATTGTAGTCAACCAACGAGCTAACTGTTGTACCTCATTACGCATTCGATTCAAAGTGGGTGATACAGATTCATGCGATATTACAACTGACATTGATGGTGCAGTAGAGGCTGAATTCACGGTGACTGCTGTTGTAGTTTTACAGGTTTCATTCAATCGAACTGTGTTTATTTCAGATGGATCTACAGTTTCATAAAAGCTGTTCATCGGATTCCCAGTACAGATCCAGTGTTTGTTGAAATTTCAGTCTTTAGAGGATACTTAATTTCAACCAGGAGTGTTTATTTTTTGAGACATGCAGAGTGTAGACAAGTTAGGTGGTCAGAATGAACGAACCAGGTAACGAAATAAAGCAGAGAAAAAGAAGAACAGATGAAGATGATGATGATGATACGAATCGACAAATGTTAATTTGGATCCCTTTAATAAATCAACAAAAATGAGACAACCTGTGTAAAATAATACAGAATCATTTTCATTTCTATTTATCATTCGCTTACAGCTTTAAGATGTGTATGTGGAAAAAAAAATCGTACATTTATTTGTTTTTGCTGTAACTGGTTTGTCGAGGCGATATTGACTGAAGAAGAGGACTAAGAAAATGTGCCATCACAGACTGGGAAGCAAAAACCATTCTTATGAACTTTTATTCTGTTGATAATTTCTTCGAGAGGATGCTCTTTAGGTGCGTCAAAAATAAAAGATTCCAGAAGTTGACGTCACAAGTTGCGTAAGCAGCTCACATTACTTAGAAGATACTTGAACAAATACTGAAGGAATAGAGGAACGGAATTTAGACAACCAGTTCAGAAACTTTAGATGCAATACGGTTAAATTCCATTGCAGATGAATCGAAAGTAGAATAACACTATATAATGTCAATAATGTAATCTAGTGTCGAAATTAATAAGCTTCACTTGCTTAAGACAGATAAATAGGTGGGTAGAGAGACAGACATGAATAGACATGATGAAAACCTGCACAAAAGTGCGTCGCTTCAAACAACTATGCATCACACCAGCACATATGAACAAGATTAGAAGTAGCAGAATGATATAAAAATAAACTTGGGAGAAACAGTTAGCAAAAAGAATAATACGATTTCCAGAATTAAGAAAATAGAATTCAAATCTCTGATATTTTGACTCGTTTTGAGCCATACAAAAGTCTTCAGATAATGACCCCTCCCAACAAGAAGATCGCAACTGGCAAGCTGATACTATATGCAGTTAATATGTTGACAGTTTATTTATACTGGTGGTTTGAAGGTTTTTGCTTTCTTATCAGATCCGTGACATGGAACAACTATCATTTGAAAGCAAATAAAACTATTAACATATATTCGTATCTTTCCTGTTGATGCTGGGATTTTTAATAGTAAAATATTTCACAATGAACAGTTTCATCACAAGTAGTCATTGACCCAGAGACAGGTGTTATCGACTAATGTAATGCATTTTACGCTGTCTAGAATTCAAGATCTGCTTTTAATAACACTATGGGTATACAGACAAGAATGTGATTCAGTATATTCTTTATCTAATTTTGAATGTATCGACGTAATAAGGCGTCTAATATGAAGAAAAGAAGCTATGGATATCTATGCATTCTTATAACTTTTATCGTTATTCTTGTTTAAAGCATCCACTAATCAAATTCGTCAAATTATGGTTCGGCTTATCACTTTACTGAGTTGTCTTAATTGACTGGTTACTTCAAACAGCTTAGCTTTCAGTATACGCTTATCCTGAAAATCGTGAACTTCAGGTTCAACAATCAACATAGTAATCAAGTCTTAACCTAACGTGGTGGCTATAGATTATCTAAATGATATTGATAGAGATCTGGGAGATTTTAGATTATATACATGACAATTTTTTAAGTAAGTCCCATCTTGACAATGAATAACTTCAGTTTTTCTAGCAAATCATGGACAAAAGTGCCACTAACTGTTTATGATATAACAGTGGAAAAACTTCATCCCTACACGATGACAAAAGCAACATACATATTAATTAGTTCACCTAAATTAATTTTATGCCTACAAAACACATTATGGAAGCGAATACATTATGAAGCAACTACGATGCATGTGTACTGAGATCTCCTTCAACAGCTAATGCTTTAAAAACCATAGAGTTTTGTGCATGTGCAAGTACACTTCTACCTTTACACTTAATATGTCTCAATATAAATTTCGTTATACTGAAAGAAGTAGAACAACAACTTCGACTTCTTTATCAGGGAACCTCTTATTAATCAACTGAACGTATCACCAGTGTAATTGGTTCGTTTATTTGATTTGATGCACAGTGACAAAAAACCATTTGCTGAGTGATCCATATAACACAGTCTGCTATTTACTGACACAATAAACACATGGCTGTGCACAAGGTCTTCACAAGTATTAGATACCCCCTGTCTTCAATTTCAGTCTGCCCTAGTTTAATTATGGAGATCAGTTGTTCAACGCCTATTAATTCGTAGACGTTAATACAAACTACCGATGAATCATTGTGACCTGTAACAAAATGGGCGATTTCCACTAAAAAGAATGCAGTAATCAATTAAATTCCTGACAGTTATCTATACTACCTTAATTTAAATCACTATCATTTGGAAGAATCCCCAACAAAAATGACATTCTGCATAGACTTTGACTCCTATATTAGTTCATACCTGTGCATTGAAGAAAGACAGAACCCAGGATGGTCAGGTGCTATCAGTCATTGGTTCGGATTCAACGATCCATGGTTCTTAATTTTCCTCGTTTCGAGATATAGCACACCTGCCCAATGTCATTCTTACCATGGATTCTAAGATCGATGAATCCTTACTAAAACTTCAAAAACATTATCTTAAAGCTAGTTTCTAATCAAGTGTTTCACTTTTGAATGATATTATCAGTAATATCTGCTATTTACGAAATCCAAAACTGGAAACATTTATCAGTACAAAGTAGTTAAGCGCGTTAACACATCCTTTTTATCATTTTCACTTCGCATTATGTATTTAAATTTTTAAAAAAATAATCGATATTGTTTAACTTTTATAGAGTTCACTTGAATCGCAAAAGCAAGTAATTGGAGTGAAATCACAAAATAACCATCTATCTCCTACAGAACAATACTGCATAAAAGCTGAAAATATATTTGGGGAGAAATAGTCAAGCTGTAAAGCCATGAATTGTGGGACAGAACAGTATCAGTTGTTTACCGATTCTCAGTGTGACTACTTCCCCAAAAATCAATATTTTTAATTGAATTCAATTAAATTAATATGACCCATTGCACAAGAGGTGGCTCTCGTGGCCCAAGTGTTCTAGTGTATAACGCTTTGGCGTTTGAGACCATGGGCACTGGGTTTGAGCCTCGGTGTGAACATCATCACTCAATGAGAAATGCAGGTACATTCAGCTGACGAGTCACAAGTGGGACGAAATGCGCATCCTGGATTCCGCTGCTAGTCACCATCCACCAATTAAATCAATATTTTTAATTTGAATTACCACAAAAGCTCAGAAATTGAGGCCTGCTTGTTTAACATTTGTTATTATCATGGCCTATTTGCGGTTACCTACTTAAGGGGAATAAACAATAAAGATCTGCTTTCAGTTATTTTGTTTCTCTTAAATACACACATAAGCTTTTCCAGCTGTAGAAAATTCATTTGCAGTCATTTCCAACGTTGTTTTCACAATTACTAGTCTATATTTTGATCGCTAGCCTCCTTATAATCATGAGTAATAGGTAGTTCCAAGATAAATCAACTTCACAATGAGTAAGTCCTATTTGAGTGATATATTTTTTGTTTTCCTTCACGTTCCCCAGTGGAACATAGGGCTTCAAGATAGTGGCTTGAAGTTTCCGTAGCAGTGTTGCTAGCCTCATGACCAACCTTTCCTCTTTACCAGGTTTATTTCTGACTTAGCGAGGTAAAGGAATTCATCGAACCCCTGACCATGTGCATGGTCGGCGAGCGTCCTAACCGCTATGCTACCGACGCACTTTTTAGTGATATAGAAAACCATAATATCTTGTGATCCTAGTGTTATCAGTCTACGAAAGAAAACAATGATGAATTGATGTGGGTTTTTGAAAATAACATTCTGCTCAAAACAAACAAGCCTAACTCTGGTGGTGCCAGCTGAATACATCACTGATGTTCTTGTTCTCAGAAGACGTAGACTGTTGTGTGGTGTTTCTAGCACTGCGATCTGTTTTCTAACGGTGCATATCGTATAATTCATAAATGATTCATAAAAGCAAATCCTATTGTTGAAGACTGTTAATATTAAATGACAACTTCCAGAACTTTAATTGACAACTAATTCATTCATAGTTCCTTTCAAATATACAAAAATCTCAAAAATTAGGAAAGTCCCCCTAAAATGTCTAAATAATAAGAGAAGAATGAACATTATCAGGGAATTCATCGTTTACTTGAGGCTGAGAAGTTGAACGCATATTAATGCCTACATGGACTATTATAAAATGACATAAAACTGATTTGAACTGTATATTTTATTATTCGCTAAAGTGAAAAGAGTCAACTACACTTTCATTATCTTACCAGTACCTATGATACATTATGTGTACAAATTGAAACTCTACGCATCATCATCGAACAAAGCATGGAATGATAATCAAAACTCTACCTCAACTTTATAGACTTCAAGAAGGCCTTCGACAGACAGCGTTGATCGCGAAGTAATTTGAAAATTACTCGAGTACTACGGCGTACCCCAAATATTCATCAACCTTATTCAACAGCTAGCTGTACGACAACGGAACATGTCAAGTGATACACAGCGGAAAACTCAGCGAGGCGTTTGGAGTAAACACAGGAGTCAGACAAGGGTTCTTACTATTACCAATGATATTCCTAATTGTGGTGGACTGACTGGATTATGCGTCAAACAGTGGGAAACGACAGGACAGGGATATCCTGGAACGACGCGAAGAACCTAGAAGACCTGGATTTCACGCGTGGATGATTTATGTTTGATGTAACACAAAATCAAAGACTTACAGGCGAAAACCGACAAACTGGTCGAAGAAGCAGACAGTGAAGACAGGACTCCAGGTGAACATAGACAAGACGGAGGTTATGAAAATAACCAATCAACAACAACAACAGCAGCAACATCCAGCGTCAATTACCATCAACGGGAGAGATTTGAAAGAGGTTACTTCATTTACTCACTTATCTAGGGAGCATTGTCTCAACTATAGGGGGAACATAAGAGGATGTCAAATCGAGCGAGAATCGGGAAGGCGAGAAACACATTCGTCAACCTGAAACCAATCTGGAAATCTTGGTCACTCAGCCAGAATCAACAACAAAAGTTGGTAGGATTTTCAATACAAACGTCAAGTCAGTTCTTCTATACAGACCAGAAACTTGGCGGCTGGGTCACAAAGAATATTTCCAACAGCCTGTTGCAGACCAGACCTTTGTCAACAACTGTCTTCGCTCAATACTGAAGATCAGATGGCCGGGCCGGAAAGAATCATCAACAAGGAATTATGGTAACAAACAAAGCAAGAACCAATCGCCCAACAAATATGCAGGAGAAAGTGGAGATGGATCGGACACTCGCTGAGGAGACCGCTGGATAATATCGCGCGCCAAGCCCTCGAGTGGAACCCGAAAGGGAAGCGGTGAGTGGGACGTCAGTGCAAGGGTGACATGGAGGAGATCGTGTGAAGAGGAGTTGAAAGAATATGGATTAACATGGATGCAGGCGAAAAGTATAGCAGAAGACACAAGTAAATGGAGACGTGCAGTTGAAGCCCTATGTTCCACTAGGAACCCAAGGGAACAATAATAATAATGATACATTATGTGTACAAGCCAAGCTGTAAAGCCACTTCAGCCGTCAAAGATTCTAATGTTCACTTTCTGATGCAATAATGTAAATAAAATTAATACAGTTAAAACTGGCATCAAAGTAGCTGAGGCTTTAGTTATATTCTAAATCAGAATTAATAATACTCACATTTTCTAGAGCATTTACTGATGACACCCCACCTGTAGACTGTGATTCTGATGACAGTTGTAGCAGACTACTCAAATTATCCCATTCATTTAATATCTCTTGAACATAATTGTGAATTGACGCCGAGTATACAAATCTCAGTGAACCATGATTAAGTTTGTTTAATTCATACAAATGACTCTGAGCATTCTTCCAAAGATTTCCCAGTAATACTAATTGTATGCCCAGTTTACCATACTGTGGATCTAATTCTTTGATATATTCATTCTAGAAACAATAAAAAAGTTTTATAAAGTCAATGGAAAAGTGAAAATTATGAATAATAAATTAAATGGAATAGCTTAGATTATACATTGTTTTCATTCGAATAACTTTCTCTCGTATGACTGAAAATGTACTTTACTGCGAGAATATGAAATAGAGAATATACGTCACTTTGCAATGTCTTCTTCGATGAGTTACTGCCTTATCTTCAACCTGCTGTACCCTACTCGTCACGGCTTCCCACTAGAACCCCAAGTTAACTGCCTGAATAGGGCCAGTTACTAGTGAGCGAGTGACCTGGGGTTCTGGTGGGAAGCCGTGACGAGTAGGGTACAGCAGCTTGAAGATGAGGCAGTAACTCATCGAAAAAGACATTGCGAAGTGGTCACGCTATGTCATGAAATGGCAGAAGTTAGAATTCAAGGACCATTGGATCGGGTCCCAGTGAGTGGCTCAATGGTCTACGAGCTCGCCTTGTAACCAGAAGGTCCTGGGTTCGAACCTCGGTGGGTGCGTACTGCTGAAGAGTCCCAAACTAGGACGGAACAGCTGTCCAGTACTCCCAGGTTTTCCAGTGGTTCTATAACTGATGTCACGTCATGATTAAATCCTCTATGCAATCAAACAAAATCCCTACAAAACCAATATTAGAGAATATATGTCTTTATAAAGCATAGCATTCAGTGTATTAAGCTTGGACACACCATAGCTTATCAAAATATATCAAAATGACTATTAAACAGATTTCTCAACTGATCACAGAGATTGTCCTGACTATATAGGTGAACAAACCTGTTTGAAAGGCATGAAATGTTAGTTAGTAAGCCATTTTAAACTTTCATCGTGTACAGACTTATAATGATTCATAAATTATTTTATGGAAAAAAAACTGTTCATGAATAAACTGGGTGCAAGAATTC
This sequence comes from Trichobilharzia regenti, assembly GCA_944472135.2. NCBI lineage: Eukaryota > Metazoa > Platyhelminthes > Trematoda > Strigeidida > Schistosomatidae > Trichobilharzia > Trichobilharzia regenti. The sequence continues at coordinate 38,818,732 of OX235270.1, forward strand.
TCTACCAACGATTCAATATCATTCTGATAACTGGAGATAAGTGACTTTTAAAGGGGTGTTTGGCCAGTACTAACCAATTCAATTGGAATCAGAGTTATACATCAAGCTGACAATTAATCTTAATTTTTACACTGTGTTTCATAATATAACACGAAGACTTACACTTTAAAGTTTTTATACTTAATGAAGTATTTTTTCTCTTGAGTAACAGAAATCAAAATGGTGTCCTTTCTGACGAAATCTCAGCCCGTCTTATTCATAATGTGGCTAAACTACAATCTAGTAAGTACTTTCTTTTAAATATTTAGCTTTCAGATTAAAACTGTAGATACTGACTTAACATTTCTAGTAAAAAATTACTCAACAGATGGATTTAGTTCTTCATTTGTGGTAATACGATGAACAGGTGTTCAGCATTAAATTATTTGTTAAAAAAATTTATTCCTTTGCGTTTCGAGTGGTACATAGGGGGCTTCAAGCTACAGGCTTGAAGTTTCGGTAGCAGTGGTATTTGTTTCAACGGAATTGGGCTGCTAGCCTTATGACCAACCTTGCATCTTTACCAGTCTTATTACTGGCTTATCGAGGTAAGGAAGTGCGTCGGACAGGGATCGAACCCCAAACCACCTGAATAGTTGGCGATCTTTCTAGCGCTGTGCCACTGACGCACGCGTTAAATCACAACTGGTTAGCTACCAGACTCTGAAATGAAGCCGTAGACATAGGATCAGGTTGGAAGAGAGCTTATGCTGGTCACACCAATACCTAGAATCAGTCCATGAAATAATAATGGAACTCGGTTAGTGTGGTAGAGGATAATTCGGTGAAATCTTTGAAAGTTAGTTCTAGCCGTGTAGGGAGGTGTTGACTGTACTCTGTAGGGGGGGGGCGTACTGAAGGCTGGAGAAAATTGGTGATAAGACTCTAAATCGTTCTCAATGGTGCAGACTCATTCACTCTTTGTCACCAGCCATATTCTTAAATCATTTTGTTTTTTTCAAGTATTGGCTTTTTACGAATTTTGTTTGATTGGTTAGTGGATTCCAGCCGTAATTCGTATCTTATCACCATAAAAATAATAATAATAGCAACAGCTTTCTAAAGAAACTAGTCCCTTTTATACATTTAGACAGCGTTGTTAGAATACGGAGATTATCTCAAAATTTTGATGCATTCGCACAATACATTTCGAACAATATGATCACAAACTAACTTGTCAAGTCAATTTATATGAAAAATAAAGGCCAAATAAGGTACAAAAAGTGACAAAAGCAGTTAAGAATAATAAGAATAATTAACGCAACATTTGTTTATTGAATTGAATTTTTGATTTTCCCGTCGATTGATTGGACCGAAGTGCTCGGTCTCAGGTTGACATGTCGGGAAAATCAAAAATTCAATTCAATAATTAATATGACCCGTTGCACAAGAGGTGGCTCTCGTGGCCCAAGTGGTCTAGTGGATAACGCTTTGGCGTTTGAAACTATGGGTACTGGGTTCGAGCCTCGGTGGGAACATCATCACTCACTGAGAAATGCAGGTACATCCAGCTGACGAGTCCCAAATAGGACGAAATGCGCATCCTGGATTCCACTGCTAGCCACCATCCACCAATTGTATACAACATTTGTTTATCCAATCAGATAAGGATTACCAAAGTGGATAAGGAGTAATAACAGATTATTTTTGTACACAAAGAGGGTTGGAGCTTAAGTATACGACTAGTCATCACCTCAGTCTATCGCAATAAGTGCCCTTGACTATTTCCAAGAATAACCTTAAAAGATAATCGGTGTATGGTGACTACCAGTGGAATCTAGAGTGCGCATTTCATCCTATTTGGAACTCGTCAACTGGATGTACCTACATTCCACAGTGAGTGATGGTGTCCCCACGGAGGCTCGAACCCAGTACCCATAGTTTCAAACGCCAAGACATCATCCACTAAACTACTTGGGCCACGAGAGCCACCTCTTGTGCAACGGGTCATATTAATTATTTAATTCAACTTTAGATAGAAAACTGAATTAGACCTCCGTCTTGTGAGTCATAACGATTAGATGTTTTAATATGCACATAGTTGGTAGTCGGCCACCTGTGTCTATTGATTTTCTATAAGATAAGGATTACTAAGGTGGGTAAGGAGTAATAATAAATTGTTTTTGAACACGCAGATGAACTTTTGAAAATTAACAGACGCAGGTGGCAGACTACGAACTCCGTGCATATTAAAATATCTAATCAATATGAGTCTGAAGACGGAGGTCTAATTCAATTTTAGACCTAAAATTGAATTAAATCTTGTTTTGGTTTTTTCTTAAACACGCTGGGATTAATTTAAGTAATTTATATTGAAACCTTAAAAGCTATTTTAACCTCCGTCTTGTGACTCATATCGATTAGATATTTTAATATGCACGAAGTTCGTAGTCTGCCACCTGCGTGTATTAATTTTCAAAAGTTCATCTGCGTGTTCAAAAACAATTTATTATTACTCCTTACCCACCTTAGTAATTCTTATCTTATAGAAAATCAATAGACACAGGTGGCCGACTACCAACTATGTGCATATTGAAACATCCAATCGTTATGACTCACAAGACGGATGTCAAAACAGTTTTTAAGGTTATTTTTTTAAATAGTCTAGGGCACGTATTGTGATAGGCTGAGGTGATGACTAGTCGTATACTTAAGCTACAACCTCCTTTGTGTACAAAAATAATCTATTATAACTCCTTATTCACCTTCGTAATCCTTATCTTATTGGATAACCAAATGTGGTGATAATAATTATTGTTATTAGAACAAAACATATAGGCGAACAATATTTTCAATTAGATCTTCAGTCATTACTCTAATTTACATAGATTTATATATAAAAATTTCAACCAATGACGGCGATTTTGTGGATCAATTAATAATGGTAATAATTATAATGGTCTACGCGTTCGCCTTGTAACCATATGATCCTGGGTTTGAACCCCGGTGGGTGCATACTCCTGAAGAGTCCCAAACTAGGGCGAAACAGCTGTCCAGTACTCTCTGACTGTAGCTCAGATGGATGATTTTGATGTGGTTTTGTTCTCTGAGGTGGATGGTTAATTTGCGAAGCTTTCATCACCCTACTGGGTGACATCTTCAGCGCATACTTCAAATTGAAGTATGAAGATGAAAGCTTCGCAAATTAACCATCCAGCTCAGAGAACAAAACCACATCGAAAACTCTCTGACTGGTTTTCCAATGGTTTCTTAACTGCTATCAGCTTATGATGAAACCCTCCAACCAATCAAACACAATCCCTACAAAAACCAATACTTGATAAATAATGATAACAAAGGGGTAAATGTTTTGAACGTCATTGATAACGATGATGGTAATGATAACGAAATAATGATAATACGGTTTATGCATGTGGCGACAAGAATAACAAAGGTACTAATATCTGTATATGTACACAATTCAATCAGGCCAAATCTTGAAAGTTAGGTAATGCTTAAGGTGAAGTGGATAGGTAGATATTCAGAGTTTAAATAGACATCATAAAAGTACGAAGGAAATATAAAATTAGAAAGGTTGGGTGGGTTTTGATTATAATTCACCTAGGCCAAGGAAGAGAAAAAGGTAGGACAAACTTCTTTTGTATGCAAAGACTGGGATTGTCCTCTCTAATTCCCATGTGTAAAAGGCGGGTTCGAATTCCGTTCGAAAGACTCGATGGAATGCGATAGATAACTTTGAAGGCACTACTTCTGTGCGCTTGGTGACCACTATTAATCAAATGAGTCAAAATGGAACTTCTTATAGATTTTATCTGGCCTTTTCCGAACCATGAAAGAAGACGCTCATTAATGCGTTTGTTGTGCTCTCTAGTTGTTCGCCATATACAGCTCTCTCCATAGTAGCAACTAAATTTTTAGAAGCGGCACAGCTAGGTAACTTGACTTAATCATAATTGGTCGGCTGGAAAATGACAAATAAAGGGTGGTGGCAGTATAAATCCGTTCTACTGCTCTGGATAATCTTAGATGTAAGATGTCACTAGCCACGTCCCCACTACATTGCAATTTTTGGAAGAGTTGTTTCTTTTTAACTGTTGTCGGTTTCTCTTTATTATACCTGGTGTTCATGTGTCTCCTTACAAATCTACTAGGGTAACCCATTCGGACCAGCGTATTTTGAATTCATCCTCACTCATTTTCTAGCAAGTCATCTGTACAGATCCGTCTTGCTCCGTGAGGTCTCTGACCAAACTGATTTAGTATCGAACTGGTACAAAACTGAGGAAATGTGTATATTGTCCTACGGATGTAGGTTTTCTCTAGACATCTCTCTTGAATGAACCATCCTCTCTTCTGTTCAATTGGACATCAAGGAAGTGTATGTAGTCCACCATCATGTTCTTCTTCTTAAGTGAAGACGAGTGATGGATATGCATCACTGAATTTTATTAACACTACATTCTTTTCAGCTTTCTCATCACGAATTATAAACATATCATCGACATAATGTTCCATCTATTACTTGTTTCAATGGACCATTTTCAAGCTTAGCAAGGAAGAAATCTGCCGAAAGTGGAATCAATGGAGAACACATAGCAATACCGTCAAACTGTCTGTAATAAAGGTTGTTGAATGTGAAGTGTACATTCATGATACATCTTAAAAGCAACTCTTTCAGACTAATAACTGGAATTCCAATGTCAAACTGTTTTTCTAGTATCTCTTGGCATATGAGTTCAACAGTCTCCATAAATCGTACATTAATGAACAATGATGCGACATCTGAGAATAGCATTTGCTTCCCATTTACATTCATATCATGTACGTTAGAAATGAATTCAAAAATGTCTTTTACACTGTAATTTACCAGATTCTGGTGTAACGGTTGGAGGAACTCACTTAGCTACTTTGCCACTCCACGGTAGGTGAAATTAGACATATCTAGGACCGGGCGAAAAGTAATTTCTGGTTTATGTACTTTGGGCAGACCATACAATCGTGAAGCATTACTTCCAGTTGGTTTAAGACGGTTGTAGGCTGCCTCTGAGATTACTACACTACTAAAACGTGTTAGTTAGCTGCTTTTCAATCTTTCTGTCTAGATCCGTTGGGTTGTTAATTTTTATAAATAAATCTATGTAAATTAGAATAAAGCCTGAAGAAGATCTAATTAAAAACAATATGGCTTGCTTTTATGTCTTGTTCAAATACTAATAACAGGAATATTTAAAAACTCTTATTATTCTTAAGTCCTTTTTGTCACTTTTTGCACTTTAATTGGCCTTTATTTTTAATATAAATTGACTTGACAAATAAATTTGTTGTTGTGGTGTGATCCAGACAATGTATACCAACGGAATATTATTCTCACATATTCCCACAGTTCAATACTGCATTAGCAACAGAATACTATCTATTTAAACATTCCATTTCATGTCGTTTATTCTACATTACGTAAACTCACTAACATTTTTAAGTTTTGAAAGTGAATGACCAAGTATGTAACTGAAGCGATTTCATTCCTAAACAGGTCGAGATTTACATCTAAGTACAGAAACAATACTTCTAAAGAAATCGTTCCAGTATTTTTTATTCCCTCTTAACATCAGAAATTTTCTTTCTTTATCACTATTAAACCACCATTATTTACTAAAAACATGACATCAAAAAACAAAATGTTTAAAATCTTTTGAAACAAAGATCACATATATACTTACTGTTGCAAGTCCATCACGTTTCGATTTGTGTGGAATAGTTTGTTGGCACAGACTTTTCAACCATTCGCCTACACTTAAATCTTGAACAGTTTGATCTGGATCGTCAACAGAGTTTTTGATCAATTCAATTTGTCGTAGACATCCTTCAAATTTAGCTAGATTTGTCTTAAAGGTATGCAGAATTTCTCTGTATCTGCGTAGCGACATAAAGGCTAAACTTAAAACATTTTCTGCTTTAGAACACGTGTCTTCTAATCTATTCAAATCGACACTTTGATTTAACAATAATTCTGCTCTTGTATTACTACTGCTACTGCTGCTACTATCGTAACCTGTTTTGAGTAGTGATTTAGCCTTATCACAAAACACATTCATACAATTCTTCCATTCCAGTGATTTTGATTCAATATTCTGTAAAGATTGAAAGAAGGAAAAAAAAGTTGGCTAAGTTAGTTAACTCATCAAGTGATTGAGCATCGTCAACAAGATTGAGTATTCAGCTTTGTTGAGTACAACACCCCATATTGGTACACACTTTACAGTTGTTATTACACGGCACCACCTAGCTACCATTTCAACTTATACTTCTGTGTAAATCATACTTAGTTCTTTTCAAATTTGTAATTGTTAATAATAAAAAAAGGAATAAATTAAATCTTGCATATTTTTTATTTTCGCTTATTATCAGTTTCATCTGCCCTTGAAAGCGAAAATGTCTAAGTAGTCTTGCTAGGGTCTTATCGGTGAGGTACTTCTTACATTATCATGTGAAAAGGTGAATCTGGGTAACAAGGTAAAAGTTTATAAATCTATTTAACAAATATTCCTATTGTTGCATTGTTTAACTTACAGTCTGAATTAAAATCGGTTTCAGCTGTTTAAATCCTTTCGAAACTATTGGGTTATCCTCCCTTATTAATGATAATTTCAAAAGACTCAGTAATGACACACTAAAGGAATGTTAGATGGAGACTGTTTTACTGTTTACCTGGTCGATATGCTTCATACTTACTCTGTAGTTTAAGATTGTATATTTGAGAAGAAATAAACTGCAAATAAACAACGAAATGAATAAATGAGTATTACACCTATTCCTTCGGTTACACAATGTTTATCACTTCAGTGTAATATCCAATGATTAGTCCGTCTGCAAAAGTATTCTGGTACAAAATGGGTCAAACAATCTGTCTTGTCCCTAATAAAGCAACCCTAGTCAATATGATAACTTCCATTACAAATGCTGTGGCTTAATGGTTGAAAACACCTAACACTTATAGACTATGCAAAATGTTACTCGAAAGTAAAAGCAGAGTGGTAGGATAAAAACCAATTGTGATAACCTACATCCAGTTCCCGAAGCTTTATTTGCACAAAATTAGCGTTAACTTCAATTATATTCTCATTTGATCCATCATTGTCCACAGGCGAACTACTGCGTGATAATATGCACCAGAAGCGATGATCCATATAGTAATCTACTGTCGTCCCACTTTCAATACACTCAACTACATTTATAGGTACCAGATAAGATTCATGAATGAACCAGTCAATAGATTCACTTAATCCTGTCAAACATGTTCGTATATCATCGGAATTCATTGTCTGGTGCTTTATTGGTCTCACTGAAGAACTGGTTGTCAAGTCAGCATTAAGTGGAATTTCTTTGACAGCGAACACTTGACTGTATACTTTTTGACTGTTTTCATTAGATCTGATGAAGAAAAAATCAAAACGATACAGTGGATCAAAAGTGAAAAGTCATGTGATATAGAAAAAAAACCACCACTGTGAGTCCTGTTTTGCACACTGTTTATAGTTACAATCAGATGACACCATAGTCATGAGATTTCAGACTGTGCAAAGCAAGTAAGTTCCCTAAAGTGCAGAGAGTATATACAACTAACCATATTTACTGAACAGTCACAATCTTAGCTGTAACGCTACACAACTGAATTCATCTCGCCTCAAAAATTGTACGAAGTATAATATACAGCTGTTAATCCAGGATAGATTACTGGTTTTCACTGCGCTTATTAAAAAAAATACATAGAGTATTTAAAGTATGTATTGAATTCCCAATTTACAATTAACACAACTCGAAGAAGTGAAATCTCTCACAACAGTTTTGTTTGGAAACCAAATTTGTTTAAAATGTGTAATTTGATATTCCACAGCATATTTACAATTTACTTTATGGCCACAAAACAAAGACATATGATTCGTTGTGCTTAATGATTGTCAATATAATCGCTTTCAGAGAGAAAAGCAGAACACGAAAATTCTAGCTGTAGTTGGTCACGAAATTAAGCTAAAAACACTCAGAGTACGTCTGTACTTGATAGTTGGACGGGAAAAAAATATTTTCAGTATATTCCTTCTGATAAGTTAATTACGCACTTAAAATTACTTTACCGGCGTTAATTATCAGAATGCATAGTTGAATAACGGGGGTGATATGGAAAGTTATTTTTTGACAGAATAATTTAAGAATACACCGACTAAATCTCTATCCTGATTCCCCACGATTAAGAGAATAACGTTTGATCATCTATAAGTCTATTGGTGGCTCGGACGGTCAACAATAGTCAAACCAATAAGACTCAGCTATATGAAATAAGCACCGTAGAGCCATTTACAATGGAAATATAACTTTTATTGGAACTCCTGATAAACCATTAAGGCTGCCTTGAATTAAAATGAAATTAAGGTTAACAGGTGTTATTTTCCTCCTTTACGAAATCATCACTATACTCAGGAATTGGGTAAACACCTTTTTAAAAGCAGTTCACATTCAGAGAGTATTTACTGGTGCCATCCAGCACGAGTGATACGTCTACTTTGATAAACGTTGATACAAACATTTGCTCATACAGCAATTCGAGCAAATTATTATAACTGTTATTGTTAATGACGAGACTGCTCACATTCCAAATATAGAAGAATTCCGATAAGAGAGCATCATACTGAGACTGGTCGATTGTTTTAGTCCGGTCAATCATAAGGATGTATTTAATATTTCAGGTCGAATTCAATTCTAGGCATACTCGGACCTGATTCAGTGGCTCAGCGGCTTAATGGTATACGAGCTCGCCTTGTAACCAGAAAGTCTTGGGTTCGAACCCTGATGGGTGCGTACTGATGAAGTGTCCCAAACTAAGCTGTTGAGTACTCCCTGCAGGTTCTCCAATGGTTCTCTCACCAATGTCAGCTCATGATGAAATCCTGTAACCAATCAACCAAATCCCTACAAACCAATACTTGAATATTATCAACTTGTCTGTAATACATAGTCGCATATTGATTTCAAGACTAGAATCAGTCTCACAAAGGCAAGTTCTCCGGTAGAAATCTAAAGATGTATTCTCGAATGATAAGATTTTGGACAACGGAAATTGTTGCATTTAAAGAGGAAGACTATGAACCACTACTGTCTCTCCTCATTCTGAATTACATAAAAGTCTAAGAAATATTGGTCATAAAAAAATTTAGAATTTCAAAACAAAATCAGTAACTGAGTGAAAAAAGCCATGAAAAAAATTTGATTTGTTGGCCAAAAGCATTTGATCACTACTGGGGGATGGTTCAGGGGGGAAAAGAAAGATTTTTATGATTCCGCTTCTTTTTGAAACAGACAAAAAAAGAAGATGAAAGAAAAGCAAGCAAACAGGTGGACAGAACAATAACGAAACTCCCTTAAGTATTCTATAAAATTACTATGGATTTAACTCAGATACTGACAGCAATGGAGACAGTAAATAACTTTAGAAATTTCTGAACTTCATTTGATTAAAGCTAAACTTGGTGCCATCAAGATATTAAAGTCAGGCAAGATCTGAAAGGTAATATAGGCGTTCATTACTCTGAAATCCATGTGGAAATCAGTATAAGGAATAGCCTAGAAAATTGAAGGATTAATTTCAAGTCACTGATTCAATATGCTTCAGAAACATAATACATCACCGAAATCATTTCTGACAGGCTTTCTAGCCTACCTTTATCGACCACTGCCTTTATTCAGCACTGAAGATCAGATAGTCAGCCGGAAAATGCAAGCAATAACGAAGTCTGGCAGTGATCCAGCCAGCAGCTTATTGTTCAACAAATATATAGAAGTAAAAGGAGACAGAGTGACCATACGCTGAAAAGATTGTCGATTGACATCATAAGTCAGGTGAACCTTCGAGTGACAATCGAATGAGAATGAATGGCAGGGAATGATAGTGAAGTTATCATACAAGAAGTAAATAGAAGCTTATAGACAGTCATAGAGGCTATTACTTTGAGAAAGCTATTAGCATTAAATAGCGAAACGTCAGTAAAACAATATCGTTTTGTTTTTCATTCATTGGGAAATACCAAAAAACCTTTATTATAATGAAGTCATAGAGGTTGATTAAAAAGATGATGAAAAGCAGAATACAATGGAGATGCACTTCCAAAACCTTATGTTTCACTGGGAAGCCGAGAAACAAATAATAACAATTTATATGGAGCTAAAGCATACTCATTTTCAATCTTAAGAGGAATTTATATACACTCACAAACTTATTGTTGTCATTCTCAAAAATGCCCTATACACTTGTAACGATTTTTTCTGAATCCCGGTGTGCGAAACATGTTATGATTTCCACAATAAGGCAATAAGTTGAAGAGACTCAAACATCTACGCATGATGAATAGCTATGAGTATTAGAACTATACGCCTGAATTGTAAGTTGAACGAAAATGGAGAAATATTAAGTGATGAAAATTCTATTCTCACTCAACAGAGTGTAAGCCAGGAAGCATTTCGATGTCAGTCTTATGACCTTGGATGAAACTGTGTTCTTCTACAGCTCTATTAATTATCCATGTACATGACAGGCCATTTCCATGAAGATTTCCTCCCAGTATCTCTGCGTGTTTTGATTTGATCATGTCTGTGTAGGTATTGATAATTTTGTATTCTATAAAAATCGATTTTTAACAGACCCAACAGTAAAAGTTGATCTCTAATGATATGCTGCAGAACACACTTCGCAAGTGGAATTTCAATAGACAATTCAAACAGTCTACCTTTTATGATTAATATGACCAGTTGCACAAGAGGTGGCTCTCGTGGCCCAAGTCGTCTGAGAAATGCAGGCACATCCAGATGACGAGTCCCAAAAAGGACGAAATGCGTATCCTGGATTCCACTGGTAGCCACCATCCACCAATTGTAGTCTTTCTTTTAGTCTGCTCTCCACAATTAATGCAATCAGAATAGCATCTTCAATTGTTTTTAACTAAAACAGATTATTTTTATGAATGGATGGAGAAATTCTGTCAACTAAACATTTCTCACCATTTATTGTCTGCCAACAAATCATCTGCGCACAAACGTTCTTCATACGACAACTGCATAAATCGAAGAATGCTTGGAACAATAACTGTTTTTTAGTATTTCGAGTCCTTTTGCACCAAATTATAAGAAATTCGTCAGTCGCTAATGCAGAAAGAAATTATGCTGATTGTCTTGTTAAGCAGTTTCTCCGACTGTTTTCTCTTGCTTTCTCGGCTTGTGAGCATTTTGTATGATGGACAACAACTTACTTTCTTATATATATATATATATATATATATGGCAATCAATGAAATGAACTAGGTTACTAGGTCGACAGAATTACAACAGTGTTTTCAGTATTGTTTATTTACTGGCCTCTAATTTGGTATTATTTTCAAATTGAATCACTTCACATGAGGTGATCATTTTTAGGAGAAAATAACAGTCTGATATAACTTCCAAGCTCTGACCCGCTTTTCTTGTTTGCAGAATATCATCAGCAGCTGACATTCATAGACTTTTCCGCGTAATTATAAATCATAAAGACTGAGGTCAACATAAAGTCTTGTGTGTCTGACGTTTTATGTATCAGTTATTTTTTCATATCTGGAAATAATAATAATATCGTCAACAATGACGAAAATCTAGACGGCATCCTGAAGTCGTTGAACAACTGCCACCCCGCGATTCAGTTTATGCTGGAGAAAGAGTCCAACTCCAAAATATCCTTTCTTGACGTCCAACTAACAAGACCAGAAAAGGATGGAACACTGAAAAAATCTATCTACAGAAAGTTAAAATGGAACGGACAGCTTATTAACTTTCACAGTTGGGTACCTTTATACACCAAACGAAACCTGATCCGTTCACTCAGCTACAGAGTTCGCAGAATTTGTAACCCCGGACACCATAGAAGATGAACTGGACAATCTAAAGAGAATCCTCGTCGAGAATTGTTATCCAGAAAGATTTATTGCAAAATCTATGAATCCTAGACCACAAAAGCCGCCCATTCATAGCGTCCCGAAAAAAACTACTCTACATGAAGCTTCAGTTCAATGGATATATGTAACAACAGAAGACAAGGGCCAGGCAACAGATCGTTTTATTACGAAAATCAATACGTATTTATATATATTTCCTGTACATTATTATAGCTTATACAAGTAGATAACCTCGCCAGGTACTAGCTTGCTAGGCTACTAGCTTACTAGTTTTCTCGCCGGTCCCAAGCCCGGGTAAAGAGGGAGGGTTGGGGCGTGGCAACTCCACCCCTGTAAAACAACCAAATCGCTACAGAAACTTCAACGAATAAATATATTAAAAATTCTAAAAACATAAGCAATAGCCTTACTTTTCGCTGGAATCGGGGAAGTGAAATGACGCAGGCTGGTGAAAGCCTTCGGGAAGCCAGTCAGCCGATGTGCCTTCTTTCGATGAAAGCAAAAGTAAGGATGGGTACCTGGAATGTTCGTACAATGTACGAAACTGGAAAGGCTGCCCAGATAGCCGCTGAAATGAGAAGGTACAGAATAGAAGTGTTGGGAATCTGCGAAGCAGATGGAACGGAACTGGAAGGTGCCAACTACCTACTGGAGAGACAGTAATCTTTTCCGGCCACCTAGAGGACAACCATGAGCACACCGAGGGAGTGGCCATCATGATGTCACCAACAGCAGCCAAAGCTCTCATGCAGTGGGAACCAATCTCCTCCAGGATAATGACAGCCAGGTTCAACTCAAAAGGAAGGAAAGTTACAGTCATTCAATGCTATGCGCCTACAAACGTCTCAGAACAAGAGAAGAAGGAGGCGTTCTACAGACAACTACAAGCAATAATGGACAACGTCCCAAATGGCGATATCAAAATCCTGATGGGCGACATGAATGCGAAGCTGGGAGGAGACAACACAGGAAGAGAACTCACCATGGGTCGTGAGGCCCTCGGCGAAATGAACGACAATGGTGAACTCTTCTCAGACTTCTGCGCCTTCAATGATTTGGTGATTGGTGGTAGTGTGTTCAAACACAAGGATATACACAAGACGACATGGATTTCACCAGATGGAAACACCAAGAATCAAATAGACTTCATCTCAATTTCAAGAAAGTGGAGACGGAGCCTACTGGACACAAGGTCAAGGAGAGGAGCAGATGTGGGTTCAGACCACTATCTAGTAGAAGGGACTTTCAAGGTGAAACTAAAAGCCTCGAGGATAGCTGGGGATAGGCCACAATGCAAGTTCAACACTCAAACTGAAGGACACAACCACAAAAGACACTTTCACTGCAACTGTCAGAGCAAAGCAGGAAACACTACGCGACATCACTGAAGAATCATGCGTGGAAGAACATTGGAAGTCTCTGAAGGCGATTCTCAACGAAACGTGTTCAACGGTTCTAGGAAGAAAGAAGAGACAAGACAAGGAATGGCTCTCAACGGACACTTGGAAATTAATAGAAGAGAGGAGAATGGTGAAAGAGAAAATGATTCAATGCAAGGACGGACAGGAGAAGGAGACGATGAGCTCAACTTACAAAGCCCTGGACAAAGAAGTGAAGAAAAGTGCTAGGAAGGACAAAAGACGATTCTACGACAATCTAGCTACTGAAGCTGAGAAGGCAGCAGGCAAAAGGGACCTGAGGACACTATATCAGATAACCAAATCTCTATCCGGGAAGAGACCAACACAAGCGAAACCTATAAAAGACAGCCAAGGGAACCCAATTACCAAGGAAGAAAAACAGATTAAACAATGGGCGGATCACTTCAAAGGACTCTTGAACCGACCATCACCTGCAACCCGTCCAGAAATACCAACAACAGCGCGCACACAACTGCAAGTTGACACCAATCCTCCAACGAGAGCTGAAGTCTTGAACGCAATCAAGCTTCTGAAAGCTGGAAAAACAGCCGGACCAGATGGAATACCCCCTGAAGCACTGAAAGCAGACCCAGAGACTACAGCAGACATGCTGACTCCATTATTGCAAAAGGTCTGGAAGGAGGGAAAGGTGCCTACTGACTGGAGGAAAGGTTACCTCGTGAAACTACCAAAGAAGGGCGACTTACGCCTCACTCTGCAAGAACTGGCGAGGAATCATGCTCCTATCGACGCCAAGTAAAATCCTGAGTCGCATCATCCTGGAGAGATTAAAGGACGCACTGGAGACAGAACTCCGACCAGAACAAGCTGGATTCAGGAAAGGCAAATCATGTACTGACCAAATTGCAACTCTACGCATCATCATCAGAACAAAGCATGGAATGGCAATCAAACCTCTACCTCAACTTTATAGACTTTGAGAAGGCCTTCGACAGCGTTGATCGTGAAGTAATTTGGAAATTACTCGAGTACTATGGCGTACCCCAAATATTCATCAACCTTATTCAACAGCTGTACGACAACGGCACATGTCAAGTGATCCACAACGGAAAACTCAGCGAGGCGTTTGGAGTAAACACAGGAGTCAGACAAGGGTGCTTATTATCACCAATGATATTCCTAATTGTGGTGGACTGACTGGATTATGCGTCAGACAGTGGGAAACGAGAAGACAGGAATATCCTGGACCGACGTGAAGAACCTAGAAGACCTGGATTTCACGCGTGGATGATTTATGTTTGATGTCACACAAAATCGAAGACTTACAAGCGAAAACCGACAAACTGGTCGAAGAAGCAGCGAAGACAGGACTCCAGGTGAACATAGACAAGACGGAGGTTATGAAAATAACCAACCAACAACAACAACAGCAACAACATCCAACGTCAATCACCATCAACGGGAGGGATTTGAAAGAGGTTACTTCATTTCACTTATCTAGGGAGCATTGTCTCAACTACAGGAGGAGCGGACGAGGATGTCAAATCGAGCGAGAATCGGGAAGGCGAGAAACACATTCATCAGCCTGAAATCAATCTGGAAATCTTCGTCACTCAGCATCAACAACAAAATTTCGGATTTTCAATACAAACGTAAAGTCAGTTCTTCTATACGGATCAGAAACTTGGCGGGTCACAAAGAATATTTCCAACAGCTGCTGCAGACCTTTATTAACAACTGTCTTCGCTCAATACTGAAGATCAGATGGCCGGAAAGAATCACCAACAAGGAATTATGGGAACAAACAAAGCAAGAACCAATCGCCCAACAAATATGCAGGAGAAAGTGGAGATGGATCGGACACTCGCTGAGGAGACCGCTGGGTGACATCGCGCGCGTCAAGCCCTCGAGTGGAACCCGAAAGGGAAGCGGTGTGTGGGACGTCCAAGGGTGACATGGAGGAGATCGTGTGAAGAGGAGTTGAAAGAATATGGATTAACATGGATGCAGGCGAAAAGTATAGCAGAAGACAGAAGAAAATGGAGACGTGCAGTTGAAGCCCTATGTTCCACTAGGAACCCAAGGGAGCAATAATAATACTAATAATGCAAGTAGACAGAAGCAGTCTTCTGATTTGTTGTTTTGGGATTCCTCGAAAAATAGAGTTCTCTATCTGCGAATCATATTTTGCCACGTTAAGTCTGCTGTGGTTCGTTGTTGAATCAGCCTTCTATATATTTTCTCACGGCCTGGTTTCAACACATATATATCTGCGGAAACACTAAAAAATCGACTATCGCGCTCACTTAAGAAAACCATCTTCACAGCTGAATTACGACTAGCCTTCTCCACAAAACCTATGATTCATGTGATCGTGAAGGATAAGCTACCACTGCTGGCCTCATCAATGTGCATTTATGAATTCACCTGCTCGTGTTGAGCCAGGTATGTCGGCCCTACCCAGCGTTCGCTTTCCAAACGTATCACCGAACACTTACCAACATGGTTTTACAAAGGAGAAAAATGATGCCCCCACAGATCCATCTTAGAATATCTTATAGATTCCGGACACCAAGCTACACCTTAAACAAACTTCAAAGTTGTCGACAGAATACGAAGTAGTCTTCCTAAAGGTGTACGAATAAGACTTCTTCAAACTGCAGAAGCAATGGCGATTCACTTGCTAAGTCCTGAACTCTGCATACAGAAGAAGTTTGTTCAATCACCACACTTGAAATGGACGTAATCTATCTTATTATCCGACAAGTAAATTCTACCTAGTCCTTTTCTCTTCTGTTTCTTCATTAGTATCATTTTGTCTTCTCAAGTGTAACATTTTACATTTTCAACCTTCTTGTTCTCTACCCCCACCCTATTTAATTTCTACACTTCACTACCGCTGTTACTGACTTGACCAACGCTCACAATTTCTAGTCATTTATGTTATATCGTCCAACTTATTTGCTCCATTTTAGTTCTAATTTAAATGGCATTAAGCATTCTCTACCCCACTTCTACTTCTACTTCTACTTAGTCTCTACCTGTAATTACCTCTGTTGCTACCCTGACCTAAGTGGAAACATTTTAGTCAATTATATTACGTCATCTAACTTACTAACTCAGTCTTACTTTAGTTGCTGTCCGATTAACCTTGTTTCTATATTAGATCATTCTTGTATTACCTGATCAATTATCTAAACCTGACAAACCTCACGTATACACACACACAGAAATAATTATATATAAATGCGATTGTACAGCTATGTGAACGAATTCGCCGAAAAGAGTCTCTTTTCTCTGAACGTCTTCTCTTTTTCATATGACTCAATGGGGATTTTCAAAATAATAATGCCTCAGAAATTGTTCATCGTATCTTATATAATCCGACCTTTACTTTGCAGTTTCTATTGCTTACAACAGAAGTTATTTCAATGGATCTATTCCATTCCATTACGGGTAAAATTTATTTTGATAAAGTCTCACAGTGTTATACGCAGATATTTACTGATGACAACGTATCGAGAACAATTTATTGTTCATAATCATATCAAGGTGATATGGCTAACGAATGTTGTCACTGTTATCATTTTATTATTTTTCTTTGGTTTTCACTAGCTTACTAATTTTGTTATTTCATCTCAAGGCAAATCTACCCAATGACTCGTAAGAGTTTAATCACGAAGCCAAATATCACATCCATTTCTCTTCTATATGTATTAGTCACTTGTAAAGGTATAAATTACTTTGTTCAGTAATTCAGGCGGTCATCCTGTCTTGATACAACTTTATGCAGATGATTAGATATAAATTTAAAATGAGGATAGATAGTAATTAAAGGAAAGACTGCCAACCATATGTATGTATTTCAAATCGTGAATCCTCTTCTTGTAAATTTATTCTACCATGGATTATCTGACAGTAGTGTGCACTTAAATAATACATGGAACTATCAGACCCATCTTTGAAGTACTGATGCATAGTTTTACGTTTTTCTCAAGCAGCATGCAAACAAATGTTCATTTGTAATTTTTGAATAAAACTGGGAGTCAAGTAGTGGGGAGCTATTTTTGAACAGTTAGCATACTGGTCATGAGGAGAAGTGTACAACTTATAATCCGATAATGCAACGACATTTCACTTAATTAAATTATAAACTAAAACAAAAATCTTGGATCACAAGGCTGTATCCTCAAACGACAAATCTGACTAAGAAAATGAAAATAGGTCAAATAAATGCTAAGGACACAGTCAAGTGACATAGCATAGCATCACTGATTGGAATTTGCTTAATATTTTTGATGAGAATGGTGTCCGGCATTGAAATCAAGGAAATCATGTGAACAGAAAATGGAAGATTTTGTTCAATTCTGGACCTAGTTGAGAATCATAGCAGGAAACAGCATACAGTTGAAATGTGCTGCTGCTGAAGCCTTATATTTCACTTGAAAGGCGAGGAATGAACAATAATAATAATACTAAAAAAAACTGCTGAAATTGACAAGTAGTTGTAAGGTGGGGGAAAGACTCTGTTTGGTATATCAGGCAAACCAAGCAGATGAAAATCAACCTGAAACAAAGTTAACCTTCCCAGTGAACCGAAGAGAGATGTAAGAAGTCTTCACAGAAAGAATAAAGCAGAGTAGAAACACACAGATCAGGTGACTTTAGTATACCTATTATACAATCTTAACAGACTCTACGGAAAGAAAGAAACTCATTCTCATGCAGACAATCTTGGTGACTGGCCAATCCTCAAAATACTGCAATGTCCCGGCTTAAAGGACTAAAAACTGCATAATGAATACAAGGTGGATTGAACCATAAGCTAATCCTCTTTCTAACATTAATGCCCTGAAAATAAACTAGAAAATGTTTATCACTAAAGAAGCGAAAAAAAGATAGAAGCGTAACAAGATCAACATTTTGAAACACTTACGGTTTGCTGCTGGACATCTTTTGCGACTGGTTGAACTGATTTACTGATTTATCTGGATAATTGAGTGCAGTTGGATTTCTTGTTGTCATATTTGCTGTAACATAATTTGGCGTTCCATATTTACGGCATAAACTAAGTAGTTCATTTTCCAGTCTGTTCATTTCATATCTCACAAATTCATGATCTTGCTCTATCGATTGAATATTGTTTCCTCGGTAAAGACTGTGTCGACGTGGAGGAACTGATGGCGGTTTATCTTTATAATGTCTATCTATTGGTGTAAAGTCGACTGTTTCATTCTCTAAATTACTAACAGGCATATCTTCTTTTGTTGTTGGTGTTATTGTTGCTGTTGAAGATGGATTATTATTGCTAGATGGTAGAGAATGTTGTTTAATTGGTCCTTTTATACGAGATGAATTCATACCCATCAACTTTGAACTATGTTGTCGTAATAATGAGAATTCCAGACATGTGTCTTTAATTTTATTCTGATTTTCAGGTTTTTATGATAAAAAAAGACAGTATATTAACAGAAACATGGACTATTTTCATAAGAATAACATACACAACAAGTAAAAACACTTTTTTTCTACAAAATTATTTAGTTTGCAAACATTTTAAGGCTCAATTAACAAAAAACAGGTAGCCAGATATAATTATATAACAGAATAATGTTTAGGTGCACACATATCTACAATAAACAACAATGGTACTTTTACAATGAAAGCAGATACAATGAACATTAGGTATCATACTACTACCATGTATTTTTATTGTTATTGTTATCATTGTGATGACTAGTATGTTGAACATTCTACATTTAAATGATCACTGTACAACCAGCTTAAAACTGTTCGTTTTACTTAAGATAAATGAACAACATAGTTGTGTAAAAATGTAATTTAAATATCGTTATTTCAATAAACATGATTTAACATAACCAAATGAGACCAATAGTGTGTGTGTATTTCTATCACTCAGGTTTTATCCAAGCATGCATTTCATTTAATAAGTGACAACTTGAGTGATAGTTGCCATTTTTATTAATTACCATTCATTTTCCAGAAGCATTACAATAAAACACACACACACAAGTGTAAGCACTATGTCGATTTGTTTAAATCAAACGGATACAACGACGCGGATAGAACTAATTACAACATCAATGAAAAGATCAGACAACGAAGTGTCACAACAACAACAACAATCGGTCACGTTCTTTATTCGCTTACTGGTTAGTGTCTTCCTTTAAAAGAATTCTCCTTCCTCTATATACATTCAGACCAAAAAAGTGTTTTTGAAGAAAAAACACGTAATTACACAGTTTCCTCTAACTTACACACTAATTTGTAACAACTAAAAGTGTAATACATACGCTGTTACATGGGTTTTTAAAAAAAATGATATATTTTTTTTAGTAACAGACAAGTGAATAGATCTCATTTATGTCAGAAAGCCGTGAAAAATCTCTGCTGATCACTAACTGTTAGACTTGAAGTAACTGTAAATGATGTGGCTCATCAGTAAGTTCGTTATGAGTTTGTAGAAGGGGAAGCACTACACTTTTCCGAGATACAACACACTGGAAGATTAATAATACTTCTATTCAGAAAGTGTGTAAATGAACGTGAACATTCAACGTTGTTTCGTTGGCCTTGGCAGCCATTGGTGGGCAACTCGAAGGCGCGAATGATTCAGTCGTGTACAAGTTGGATGAAGACGAAAGAATACGAATAAAAACTCCGTATGACAGATCGAATTTAACTGCTGAAGAATATATTTTCTCATTACAAGTGCTTGTGTTTTGGAGTTCAAGTCGATTATCACACTTATTAGTTGTCGATTCGGAGAGTCTTCGTAAATAATGGGAACTTGACATAGTGAGATTCTCAAAAATTACAAAAAAAGGCACACAATCAGCTTCATTCAACAACTACTGCTGATTGTTGCATTTCCTAGTCAAAAATAAACAGTGTATTTTACAACGTCACACAAAGATTCAATTACTGATTATAACAATGACTTATTTCCAGATTTTCTATTTTAGCAAACTAATTCCCTTCAATTTAGAGATGGAATTTATTATCGGCTAGACATTTATATTATAAATACTGCAGCAGTTCGACTCGCCACACTTCAATTAGCACACAAAACAAGAGAAGGAAGTAAAAAGAAATGCAAAACAGAGACAGTAAACAAAAAGAATAGTAATATGGAAGGACAATATAGTTTTATTTGATATTATAAGTCAAAAGGAGTGGATACATCTGCTCGGTCATCGAGAACGATTTTGAGCCATATCACCAATTGTTTCCAGCCATCGGCTTTTACAGTCCCGAGGACCCCAACCACGCACTCTTCACCTTCCTACATGGCTTAAATTAACTGCTGTGGATTTCAATGACTGATGAAGCCATGTTTTGGTTTGACCAACCCTGGCTCTTTTCCAACCTGATTCATCCCATGTTAGCTAACATTGCCCGTCGAGGAAAGTAGTGGCTAGGCGTGCGTAACACATCTCCTAACCATCTCAATCGATGTAACTTCACAGCCTCGTCTACCTGTTTCCCCTCCTTACCTAGCACTCGACAGAAGCCTAACCTCAATACTGCTCACCTTATTACACGACTTCACACAGGAGATGAAACGCAGGCACCTATAATCAAAGACAGCATTTCTTCAACTTTAAATGACCAGGTCTCGTATCCATACAGGAAGACGGAGCGGAGTGGTGAGTAGTACACACGTCCTTTAGTCGATAGCCGGATATCACATCTACGCCAAAGATGGCTCAAACTAGCATATGTGAAACTAGCCTTCTATATCCATGCGGAGATCTCGTCAGCGATCAACCCGTTGGGGCTGATGCAACTTCCTAAATATTATAAACAATGAAGAAGTGAGGCAGCAGTCAAGCCAACAACCTATTGCTCGACAAATATACAGAAGAAAACGGAGATTGTTTGAACATATGTTGAAAAAACAATCAAGCCACATCACACACCAAATTAGAAACGGTGAGGATGACATAAAGGGAACCATGTGAAGAGGAAACGAAAGCTTATGGGCAGTTGTGGAGAGAGATAAGAAAAGCGATATAGAATGGAAGCCATATGCACTCCTTCGAACTCCAAGAAAGAATAATATGAAAAGAATTCCAGATTTCTGTTAGAGATTAAACAAAGTGTTCCAAACTATGCTAATGCTCAGTTATTGAAGTTTATGACTTCTA
This sequence comes from Trichobilharzia regenti, assembly GCA_944472135.2. NCBI lineage: Eukaryota > Metazoa > Platyhelminthes > Trematoda > Strigeidida > Schistosomatidae > Trichobilharzia > Trichobilharzia regenti. Next base: position 38,840,251 of record OX235270.1, read on the forward strand.
CTTCTATTTATCTATTTTTTCTTATTCCATCACGCTCTCAGTGGAACATGAGGCTTCAAGCTAGAGTTTTTCCTCTTTACCAGCTTTATTTCTAGCTTAGCGAGGTAAAGGAGTGCATCGGCCGGGTATTGAACCCCGGACCATGTGCATGGTCGGCAAGCTTCCCAAACTCTGTGCCACCGATGCGCTTTATTAGGTTTTTTTGTTAACACTAATTCCTATTGTTTACTAAATGAATTATTAGTATCCACTGCCTCAAGAAGATGCGTCAAGGCAACTCAAACCACAGACAGACACATGAAGCTGTGGAAAACGTAGCTATAAACTTTATTTAAACTTTACTTTATTAATTGGTAGAAAATTTAGCCTTGAAGCAAATAAGACAAATAGTTGGAGAACGCATAGTCAACAATAAACAAAACAAGATAGCTGAAGTACAGTCCCATTTAAAAATCCTAAGAAATTTCTCCTCTTTACTCACGATGACAGTAACTTTGATTGGAACAGGTGTAATATCGTGCACATTTATTAAGTATATTCCTGTTATATATTTGATTTATGAATTTTGTTTTCTAATTTTAATTTTCTATAGAAGGTAATTACTTATTTTCCATTGGCACAAAATGTCTTCACATCAATTATTAATTCTCTCCATCATCTACAAAATAAATCCTAAATAGGAAGCGCTGATACTTACACCGAAACAGTCTTCAAGTACAGATAGCGGTTGAATCAGCCGAGGAGGGTTTCGGACTGCACAAGCGGTGCGCAAGCTAACATCAAGGGGTGTGGTTTTATTGCAGATGCAATAGAAAATTCAAAAAGAATGTGTATCCGCTAGGGTAATGAATCACCAAGAGAATGAAACAGTTGCGAAAGATTGTTCGATAAAATTGCTACGAAATACTGTCAGACTTTTCATGAAATTGCACGTATTTTTCCCACATTACATCCATTGATTAGTATGATCCCATATTTGCTCATTGAAGGATTTTTGTATATTCTGGTAGATTTCATTATTTATTTGACTTAACTTGATCACTTACATAAAACTAGAAAAGGTTAGACATTTCGGCATCACGCTAACGAATAACGGTAATTACCACGATTATTCTCTATTACATATTATTAAGACAACAGTTAGGTGTGTTCAGTATTAATATTTCTACTGCTGAATTCAATTTAAAGTAGCCTGGAGAAAAATATTTGTTAATTTCCAGTATTAAAAACAAGTGGTCAACACTACCTCAATACTTGACATATCGATTTTCTTGTCTTCATTTTGCAAGTTCAACAGATTGTTAGTTGTTGTTTTCAAATCCATCAGTCGAGCATTGAACGACTGCCACATTTGGTAACGATTGAACCAATCACTGTTAATTCAGTTAGAAATCAATAAAGCTTGTTATTATTATATAAATATATTTCTTGTTCAATAAAAGGTAGCAGTATTTATTAGACTGTAATTACTTAAAGAAATTTTGTTTCCACAGGATTATGATTAGCCATATATATATATATATATATATATATATATATATATATATAATACTTTCTTTAACATTTGAGAACGAAACTTTTTCTGGTTGTTGGAGCTGGGGAAGAAAACTTTGCCGTAAGTAAACTCTTTAAAAACTCGATAAAAAGAAGGCAAATACTTCAGTTTTAAGTATTTCAGAAGTGTGTTTGCATTTCACACTTTCTCGACTGAGAAGAGTTGAAGATGCGCTTTGAAGAACCATTTTCTTTCTTCATTATCTGTTTTATAAAATACTTAAATCATTCTAACTTTTCACTACACAGAATATATTTTCTGTAGAAAATTAGATAATGAGAATTGGAGGGAAGTTACCAGGTTAGGTCAAAGTCGTCTTCGTTGGACACTAGTCGGAAAGTGCTTTTATCAAGTATATATATATATATATATATATATATATATATATATATATATATATATATATATGTCTTGTAAGGTTAGGTGAAACTAATTTCTGTGCCAGTCAAAGTTCATCAGCTAGAAACACACAGAAACCAGTAAGTTGATCTAGATTTGTTGCAGGATTTCATCATGAGCTGACATCAGTTAGAGAACCATTGGAAAACCTGCACGGAGTACTTTTCCGCCCTAGTTTGGGACTGTTCAGCAGTACGCATTCAAGCGAGTTCGGACCTAGGACGTTCTGGTTTCATGGCGAGCTCATAGACCATTAAGCTATTGGGGCCTGTGACTTGAACAGAAACAATCAGTTCCAACACAAGTAACCTAGAAGGTGTGAAAACACACATAAACAACCAATCACATCCAAGGTCACCAGGAGGAATGATTAATAAACTCGTGGAGAAACCTAAAAGCTCACTTCAAATTGAAGTATGCGCTGAAGATGTCACCCAGTAGGGCAATGAAAGCTTCGCGAACTAACCATCCAGCTCAGAGAACAAAACCACATCAATCAGTACATTTTTGATAGGATTAAAAGGTATTATAACTTTCTTCCCTTAGTGTATTCTGAAGTATATTTTGCAAGTGGACAAAACCATTTTCACTAATTGTAAGAAGTTTAAAATTTAATGTCACGATAAATGGCAAGCTTACTCTTCACTTTATCTCAATTATATCAGTGCAGTCTTAAAGACGAATATATGCCTGCACAAGTTCTGAACGCAGATGGATTATTATATAGCGAATCATATACTAAAACGATTTTTTGCACTTCGCTATCCTCCGCATTTTGTTGAGGGACTGAGTTTAAAATGGATATCAGTGAAGAGTAAAACACCTATCAAGTCCTCGGTTAAACTTCACAAAAAGTTAGGATCTTGTAAAGATTTACAAAAATAAAATTATAGTAATAATATCATTTTCATCATTTCAACTCCATTCCAAACTCCCGATTTCCGGTTGTATACTTGGGAGAACTGGTAACAACGACCATCCGGTAATTAGATCACATCGATCTGACTAGCAGGTACTATAGGCTAATGTGAGTAGAATACAAGCAATCATCTCAACCAATAAGGAGTAAATAGACTGAACTGTTCTTGAGGCTATAGTGATATAAATCAATATGAATACATTACACAAAAGCAACACACTTCTGCTTCAACCAGAGTTTAAGTAAAACGAATCAATTTATTTAAAATTTATGGACATATCATCCTGCCTGCCTGAAAAAGAGTGAAACACTCGAGCATACTTCTGAAACTTACTTTCTGTTTAATTCGTATTCTTTTATATAACTATCCAGTCTACTTTTTTGAGTTGAGAGTAAAACTTTAAGCCAAACCATTTCATCGTTATCTTGTACACTGACATTAGCATCACCTTGGCACAGCGGATCATCTTGACTTTTTCCCTTCACAGACTGTACCTCATTGTCATTAATCTCCTTGAGAATTCTCGCCGAGTCTGTCAACGATTTACTACAAGCGTGTAGTTCACCTTCCAAAGTCTGCAAAACGGGAGAGAAATTTCAATTGATTGGTTAATAGATATAAAATATCAAACAAGCTGGAATTTACAAATTTCTTTGTGTAAAAGTCATTTCCTTGTAGTGTAACATTGAAGAAATGTATTCAACCTGTCTGTCTGTCTGAGTTCGATTTCAAGTAGTGAGTCACTATATACAACTGCCTTAGGCCTGTTCAAAAATTGAAAGCATGCCATTCACACAATACATACGTGTACCGTATTTGACATTTTGTCATCCGTTACTGGTTAAATGGAAGTCGTCTACTGTATTAGAACGACTGTTGACAAAATTTTAGCGTGGATTTATCTTCAGATGTCATGTGAACTATACCACAAAGACACTGAGTTGCTTCTATAGTACTGGTAAGGTGTGACAGCAATTTGCATAGCTTCAATTAGTGGTAACAGTCCCAAGTACAATTAGTGTTAGCAAACAAATCAAATGCTCGAATAATTGTTTACGAAGAACACAAAGAATTAGCTTATACCGATAATAATATTAATAAACAAGGCCAAAAATCAGAATCGAATCACCTGATGATTTTTCTGAGAAATGTTTATTTCGAATTGACATCTACTACAGTTCTGTTTACTTTTTAATAATTTTAATTAGAAATTTACACAGAAGTTTGTTTTTTTTGCTTATGCCTAATAAATAACTCTGTGAAGTCGAGTGGAAATCGTTCAGAAATATTCGCTAACTCAATTAGGCTTAACAATTTTAATAGTAAGTATTAGTTAATATAAAGTGCCCTTGTAACAAGTTTTTCCAAAGAATTAAAAGAAGTTTTTTTGAAAATTCAAATTACACAGCTTTATTAGTTCTTCTATCAGATATATTACTCTGTAGAAAGGCACATTTATGCCATGCTGACTGGATAAACTCGGCTTTTGTTACAAACTGTTTGCCATAACAAATGCACTCATGACACCCTGATTCACTTCACAAGACACAAAATATTCGTTGGTAAAAAGGAAATTTTAGTATTCTAACAGTCTGATTAAGGTAATCAGATTCTTTCGGTTAAGAAATGTCTTTCTACGTTTGGTTGACTCTCCTAAGTAAGTTTGTCGACTGTCCGTCCAAAGACGACAACATTGAAGATTATTTAAAATCTTTCTTCTTTTAATTTTCCTTCACATTCCCAGTGGAACGTGGGGCTTCAAGCCAGTGGCTTAAAGATTCTGTAGCTGTGTTTATTTTTATAGGATGGGGTTGTTAGCCTCATGCCAAACCTTTCCTCTTTATCAGCAATTTTTCTGGCTTAGCGAGGTAGAGGAGTCCGTCGGCCGGGGATCGAACTCCGGACCATGTGCATGGTAGGTGAGCGTCCTAACCGCTGTGCCACCGACGCCTTCTTTCATCTTACTGTCCCCAGTAAAAAGATTATTGTATTTTTCGTTCTTCAGCAGTAGTCTGAGAAAAAGGAATTAGAGATCAAATAAATTCCCTTGGCACTATACATATATATATATACGCTTTGCTGATGTTTAGCAGAAGTTGTGCAAAATGTATGTGTTTATTCCTTTCAGCCTTCTGTTAACATCTAACACCAAAGGTAAACTTGACCAGCACTTCTGAAAAAAAATATTTTTGGGTCACGCAAACAAAGAGTTTGAGTATATCAACAAGTTGTATTTCCGCAAGGCAGTTTCAACAATCTCATAACATACGAAATGTGTTGCGCATATGCATAACACGATTCATACAAATTATGTCTTATTATTGCTTTGCCTAAATTCATAAAGGGAACTAATTGTTTCAAAGTTGTATTTCGCTGGAAATCAGCAAAATCCAGAGAACCAGAGAACATAAGAGGCCATCGAATATCTCTTTTCTATCAGTGTAGCAACTTGTGGCAGTGAGAACAACAGAACCACCAATGTTTTAAGGTATAACAGTCAGGTTGCGAGAGGAACACTTTACAGTTCTGCTAGTGGATTGCAATCGAACGGCTCATAGGTCCTAAATTGCGCCATTTTGCCAAAATAAAAATACACTTATCCTATAATAGTTATAAGTGTAGGTGATACTTGGTCAAACTACCAAAAGACCTTAGAAAGATTAACGCCAACCAGTTGTCGTTTCAAAGTGTTCATTTCAACATCTTGATGAATGGTAATCTTTTGTTTTCAGACTAAAAGATGAAAAGGCCTACATTAAGATTCAAAATTAGGTATGGTAATTCATTCATTTGAATTTATCCGATAGAAATCATCTTACATCCATACTGGCACCAATCTGTGAAGTCAAAGCATCACGACACCGACCCAAATCATTCTGTATACAATTCAATAAACGATTGGTACATTGTAATTGTTTTTCATAAGCATTTAATAGAGTTTCATCGAACACATGGTCACCAGTGATAAATTTATTTTTTAAATCAGTTAGACTCATGTCTACACCATCACTAGTGTTGTTGTGCTTTAATCGTTCTCTATCTGCTGTCAATCGCCAACCATATTTCTTCTCCAGTTCATTGATAATTTCTAAGCACTGACCATACAGATCAGTTGTTGGAGTTTTCTATATAAAACAGAAAAAAAATAAAAAGTATATATATATATGAATTCAAAGAACTTTCGACTAAAATCGGTATTTTGCAGGAGCTTTCTGAAATTCTACATCGTTTGTTTGAATGAGAAGTACTCAGGATGACACATCCCTTCAACTTATTGCAAAAATCTCAACGAAAATCTATTCTTTCATTGGGTTAGCGCTTTAAACTTATTGGAATTCGGGAAATCCGTGATGTTTACACACATCTAGTAATCACCAGTGCTAATATTGTTTACTCAAGACTCTTTGCAAACACAATTTCGGTTTTCCTGTAGGTTGATTATATTGGACTGAAATGGTCAGCCTTCACTGACATTTCAGTTCCTAGTACGGACGCTTGGTTGAGGTATGAGGATTGAGTTAAAGTATTTTGGTGGTGGATGAGGAATAGGAGTAGAATTTAAGATGTTCATTTCGTATTATTTGGAAATTATCAGCTGAATGTACCCGAAATCCGTAGTGAGTGCTGGCATTCCTATTCAGACTCAAACCCAGTAACCTTCGTTTTAAACTTCAACAGAGGTCGAACATTTCGGTCCAATCAACCAATGGGAAATCAGAATTGACTTAGAACTAATAATAACTGATGCTCATTGCACGAGAGGTGACTCCTGTGTCCCAGGTGGTCTAATGAATAGTGTTTTGGTGTTTGAAACAATGAGTACTGGGTTAGAGTCTCAATGAGAATACGACCACTTACTAGGGATTGTAGGTATACCCAACTGACAGGTCTAAAATAGGATGAAATGCACATCGTGGATCCCACTACCGGTCGTCATCCACCAAACTAAGCGATAAGCTATTGGGTAAGTATCTTAGCATCTCATTAGTTATGTTTTCTAATCTGAGGTTATATAAAATACTGTGCACTGTCATGAATACTTTCGTATATTTTCGGAGGATGATACCAGAGCATTGGAGGAGACACTTTGTTGTCAGAATCATGTTATATATGAGTGAGATAACTGTTAGTAGCGTTTATAAATTGAACACCAGTAGGATAAATTCTGGCAAAAGGATTTTGATTTGATGTTTTTGAGAGAGAAGGTGCAGAGAGTGGCGGATGAATTTTGAAAGTGCTAACAAGCATCAAACTGTCAATAAAACATCCTGTTGATGGGGCTGAAACACTTACCGTCCTGAATACTACTAGTATGCACCTCTCAAGCCCACGTTAGAACATTATCACGCCTTGTGTGATTCATGCTCTTTCATGTATAGTAGCAATTGGAAAGCATTCAAGGTATCACTTAGTGATAGACACAGGAAATTTTTCCAATGAAAAAGGAATAAAACTCTCCCTTTCAATCTAGACATGTTGCTAAGTCTCCATATGGTTCTCAATAATTTAGTCTACGTTAAACTCAAAAAAATTTGTAAACGCATAATGCACTATGAAATTTTATAAAGCATTGTAGCATGGAATTAATTTTGTTTCCATTCGTGTAGCATGAAGCCCCTACATAAACATTTATGTTGTCTTCATTTTAACAATGAGTTTGCACTTTACACCCTAAAGAAGCAAACTTTTCACAAAAACTGTGCAGTCAGTGTGTGGAGCACAAGAGAGGGAGTGAATTCGATTTCAACCACAATATTGGTGGTTTTTGCTAAAAAAATGTTAAGCAGGAAATTAATTGTGTAAAACTTTTTTGGTTTGTAAAATAAATTGATTCAGTACATCATTAAGTGGTAGAATGCTCACCGACCACATAGGAAGTCTGGGTTTTGATTCCCGACGAACGTACTCCTAATCATCGTCTTGTTTCCTAGGTAGTAGTGTGGTGAGAGCAGGCTGCTAGCCGATTGGTTGACACTAATCTACGTTAATGTCTAACTCACTAATATGGGCCGTGAGAAAATATGAACAAGGCTGTTTCAGCAACCAGTCACGAAAAGACGGGGTCATGTATATACCATCCGAAGAGGTGATAAACAGAAACGAGTTAACGCCAGTCAGCTCCAAAGATGGGTACAGTGGGACAAGCCGATCAGTAACAATCCTCAACTAGAGGATGTAGCACCCAGAAGGTCGGAACGTCTGCGCACAAAGCTATTTGACGGGGGACGAGTGTGGTGAGAGCAGGCTGCTAGCCGATTGGTTGACACTAATCTACGTTAATGTCTAGGTCACTAATATGGGCCGTGAGAAAATATGAACAAGGCTGTTTCAACAACCAATCACAGCAAACTTAAACGTGGACAAATATGATTCGCAGATAGATGGCTCTACTTTCCGATAAATATCGAAAACAACCAATCACAAGACTGTGTTTGTCTGCCTAACTTCTGATAAACAACCAATCAGAAGACTGCCTTTTTCTGCTTGCATAAGCCTTATTAATGTACATAAAATATATATAAATACGTGTTGATTTTCGTAATAAAACCATCTGTTGCCAGCCCTAGTCTTCTGTTGTTACAGTAGTAAGTGTGCAAAAGAGGAAAGGTTGGGTAAAGCCCTCTCGTGAAAAGAAGAACACTACCACTAGTGAAACTCTCAAGACTTGAAGCTGCAAGTTGCACTCGGAACGCAAACAGTGGAAAACAAACATGCTGATAAAATAATTTTTATTTTTTTTTGGTTACTGCTTGATTCTACACCATATTTTTTGGTACAGGTATGGAATTTTCAGCATGTGATATTGGTAGCTTGAATTTGCAGGCCGACCATAGATATCAGCTGTGCGTCGGTAGGGGATCGAACCCCAGGCCATGTGCATGGTCGGCAAGAGTCCTAACCTCTGTGCCACCGACGTGTCTTAGCCAGTGAATTAGTTGCATTAACTGGTGGCATATACTGTCAACATACTTCTGATTTTTAGGCAACATAAGACTATTTGAATCAAATGAAACAAAAATACAGAGTTAACTTTATTAAAAGAATTAAAGCTTAAATATTGTCACCTACCGCATAATCAATAAATAGTTGCTGAATCATACTGAGCTGTTTCTCCAATAAGGTCATTTCCTCAAATTTTTTACTGAATTTTTCATTTGTTTCATACCATAAGCTCTGATTATACACAAATGTTTAAAAAAAAGAGACCAATTATAGCGAAAATACTAAATTAATACAAAATGTTTGTGCACAACAAAAATAGGTTAGTAGTTAAAGCGTTTACCTATTCGCGCAGCAATAGAAACAGTTTTAAACTAGTGAGTAACTGTGTTCAGTGAGCACGATGAGCTGTGTGTTCCAATGATGGGTCTTAAAATAGAAGAAAAATAATATCCATCCTATCTGGGCAACACTGAAGAACATCAAAGAATGGATTTTGAATGAGTTTGCAGTAAGAAGTACTAACATTGATATAAGTATAAAACTTGGGCACTGTGGTAGAGTATAACTCCATTATGGATAAGATTTTATTGTGATAAATCACAGTGTTGTACACTAATATTATCTGATCTGTTAATATCACTGTACAACACTGTGTGTGATTTATCAAAATAAAATCTTATCGATAATGGAAAAGTACTAACACCTTCGCAAGCAGGTCTTATAGAAAAGCTTGTATCCCATCAAGCAGCCTTTGTCTTGTCTACCATCACAAGACAGTAACTGAAAATTTACTGGATTAATTATGAAATAAAACTCTAGGATATTTCATTTAGAAGTAATTGGGAATACAAAGAAATACGGATATATGAGCATTCATATATTTTATGATATATATCGTCAGTTTCAACAACAGATGGAACGTATAAGGATGCCATAGCTAGCCAGGATTGGGAAAGCAAGACAGGTACTTGTTCCTCTGAAGTCAGTGTAGAGATCTAAAATACTTAGCACATGAAATAATGATTCTGATTCTTAGCATTTATATCAAGTTAGCGCCTATTTCTCATTGTGAAACTTGGCACGTGTACCACCAAAATCACTTCCAGCACTCTACAGACTTTCATCAACATGTGTGTGCACCCGGTACTGAAGATTAGATGGCTGTCCAGGTTACACCAGGTCCTTAAATGGAACATACATGGAAAGAGGTGGGTTAGTCGTTTGATGGTGAGATAAAGATTACATGAGGAAGAAGTGAAAGCTTGTACACAGCCGTCGAGCCAGGTGAAAGTGATGACGAGAACTGAAAGTCACTGAGATGTTCCATTTAACCCATATTTTCCGCTTGGGATGCAAGAAATGAAAATAGTAGTAATAGTAGTGTAGTTTTGCGCCATATGAATCAGCTTACGTAGACAGAGAAGGAGGAAAGAATGGGATTGAATCCGGGAAGTGCCGGTAAGTATAAATTTTCCATTTGAAAGTACTGTTGATGTTCTTGGACCACTTGATGGCACACATTTTCCCCTTTCACACTTAACTGCGACTGGATGAGGCACACACATATTCCATGATGGCAACAACTTACAGCTTTTGCCAACGATAAAAGCATTCAATGTACGTTATATCTTTTTAAAGTGAAAACAAATGTTCAAAGTTCAAAAACTTGGCAGATGACGGTGGTAATATTGAAGAGGTGAGAGAGTGAGAGGAAAAGAAAGAATCTACTCAATTTAAATTATTTTGGTGTTAATACTGTTGTTACTTAAATTCATAATCATCATGGACCGCAAGTGCACTCTATGAAGATAAGCAGAGTGAGTTAACCAGTGTTATCAGTAAAGATCACTAATAAACAACATGGCCAGTGACATGTATTACTGGTTAAATCGGTTTAACTACTGTAATGTTAAATACTTTCAATTTAAGAATTCCTTTTTGTATACCGATGAACTTTGTAAACTGGAATGAAGTAAGAGAATCCATGACAGCAGAATAAAGTACTAAGCCTTTTTACAGGTAACTATAGTTTCATCACTAGGTGACATTTGTTTAGCACCCAACCTCAAGATCAGAGGTCTGATGAATTTTTGGATAAATGTCTCTATTAGTTGTTTCCGTGGAAAGTAACTTTCATATTCTTAAGAAACCTAGCAGCTAGTGGAGGTGAAATTATTTCCCCTCATCCAGAAAAGCAAACACACATGCAAACATATGAGAAAAAAAACTAACTTACCTGCAGATTTAACAAATCTTCAAGTCGATCAGACGAATCACTGTTACCACATGTGACAATTAAATCCCTTAATCGTGTTTCTAGGTACAATCTTTGTTGTGCAAATAACTGACGCAGATAACGATGCAGTGTAAATTAAACAGAGAAAAAGAAAACAGAAAGTAAAACCACCAATTAAAACAATATTGAAACAACCCTGAAAGTCAGGCTTAGAAATTATGATGAATTAATAACTACAAAAAGGAAGATAGCGGAAAAGAAAAACCAAATGACAAAAACTAAAATTTTAACCATATATAGTAGGAGAACACCTTTTACATTTTACACCATAGTATTTATTTATATGTACTTTTTATATGATATATACATATATATGTAAATATATTTATATGCGTATATATGTAGGCATAAAGGCGATAAAATAAATCTTTGTAATTATACTACGTATATATATATTTGCAGTAGATATTCCAATCAAGAGTCATATGCCAACGCAATCACACCAAAAAACAGTATGAGCAAAAAATTTATGCGATGCAATCTATAGTACTGATTACAGTCAGAAGTAGTTAAGCTAAATAATCAGCAGTTTTCAAAAGAAAACAGAAAGTTGAAGAATGATTTTGCAGGCAGTATAGGTTGAAACTTGACATATAAATTGTATTTAAACATACAATTATACCAATAAATACATTTACAAATATATGTATATACACGTATATGTATACCATCATTAACAGTTAATGCCTAAACAGATATCCTGGTCAGTTGAACAAATCAAACGAGACACAAACGAATTATTTTGCTATACTCAGACAGACCTTACAGTGAATATTTTTACCAGTCTAGAGGACAAAACCTAGCCACAGCATAAATATATATCCTCATATCAACTGCTGTAAACTCTACTAATGTATAAACACCTATCAACAACTGTGTTTACCAAGTTGCAAGAGTGCAATAATGACCATTAGATTAACTTCCTTTTTATTTAGAATGTGACAGCCACAAGTGAATCTAATTTAATTAATGAAAAATCATGGATAACTTGTAGAGTATCTAGTGATTCTCTTGAAGTTTTGAATACAGCGCATTTCCTTTTAGATTTTTCCCACCAGTTTTTCTCTATGAATGTTAGGCATATGAATAGAATCGTCAACATTCCTATGAAACAGTTAAACATTTAACCCTAGTCACTGTATCATTTGGCAGTGTACTGGTTATTTATTCATATAGGGCCAATAAAATAGATACACTGTAGCTATTCACACTTCACCTGTTTCACATACAGTAGTTAAGATGGTTGCAAAATGAGGGCAGAGATAGGTTATCTCATCTAGTTCAAATGAAAATAAAACGGAGCTAAGTGTTTTGATCTTTGAGAAGAACAATTCATCAATTAAGGCTTCAGTCATCTCATAGAAGTGAGTTGGCCAACATGATTTGATTTTTGATTGACAGCTTGATTCCACACTGTATTTTTGGTACAAATATGGAATTTTCAGCATGGATAGCGGTAGGCCAAATTTTTCAGACCGACCATAGATATCAGGTGTGCGTCAGCAGGGAATCAAATCTCGAGCCATGTGTATGGTCGGCGAGAGTCCTAACCACTGTGCCACCGACGCACGTGTCATTCGAACCTTTATGCTAAAATGCCGGTGAATAGTAGGAGATAACCATAATCATCAAAGGAATGCTGTTAAGCTGCTACCTTAAAGTTCATCTGTATTATACACCTAACGGTAACACATATGTTTAGCGTTTTCACTGGCAATTAATACTGCCTTAGCTTCATATCACAACTATATTTCGACGTTGAATTGAATTATTTTAAGTATTTTCTGTAACTCACACTTTCAGTTGATCAAACAAGGCTGCCATGAGTGATCTTATTAACTGCTGTTAGTGAAGCAGAAGTATTTGCATGAATGTCATCGTCACACTGTATGCATTTTGAAAATGAGAGTCAGACTAAACAGTGAGTGACAGTTTCCCGTCTACCAGAGGATCTCTGAAATACAATATAAATTACAAATATTATTCTTTAAGTTAATTTGCATTTTCAGATGACAGATTACATTGGATTAGACGCTCGGTCTCTGTTAACATGTCGACTCCTAGTACAGACGCTTTGATGATGCCTGAAAATTATTATGACATTGTCATCTTAAAAAAACAATAACTGATAACCACTGCACAAGTGCCCTGGTGGATAACGTTTTGAAACTTTTGAAACTTCGGCCTATGAGTTCGATCCTTAGTGGAAACACCATCACTCATTAGGGTTGTATCTACATATAGGTGACGATTCCTGAATAGGATGAAGAAATGTGCTTCCTGGATTCTACCGCTTCTCACTACTAAGCAAAACAGATTCTAGAGGGTTTCTGAAGGTTTTCATTCATAAATTCACTGACTAATTTCACCCAGTCTATGATGATTGATTCAATTTTGTGTACGTTTTGTGAAAAAATATTTTTTATGCAGAGATTTCATTTTTCGTAGGTTTGCCAAAAACGTTTTTGGCTTACAAACAGTTTCCTTCAAAGACTTGTTAGAATTTTTAACATTTTCGAACACCCTTTGTACCTTCATGACAATCAACTGTTTGCGAAGAATTTTATAAGTTTTATACATATTTATACTGTCATTCAAGTTAACTGTTAACGGAAGTTAGAAAGTCCGAACGATTGAACTTGAGTCAAGCGGATGGATTTTGCTGCTCAGTCGTTTCAAGACTTAATATACAAGTGACAGTGAACCTTATGTACTTATTGGCATTCTGAGGTTATTCGTAGAATGGCTAGATACAACCTTTCTCTGTGAGCTTAGTGGTTTTTGCTCGCAACTGGTTATATGACAGGATAAAGTGATTACTAAAGATATTTACATGCAATTTTACCGACTTGCCTGTTGTCTAATATAATGAGGATGCTGATAAATAAGACTGTGACACCACCATTGTAAATGACAGTGCTATTCTATCCTATGAATACCTATATTAAAATTTCCAAATCGATTTATTAGCATAACAAGATAGCTAGACTAATACAGTTGTACAAAAATGAATAACCAAACAGGCTAGCAGTTGCGCTATATCGGGAATTGGCAGAAGTTAGAACTCAAGGGATGGCCATTGGATCGGGTCCCAGTGGCTTAATGGTATACGAGCTCGCCTTGTAACCAGAATGTCCTGGGTTCGAACACCGGTGGATGCGTACTGATGAAGAGTCCCAAACCAGGACATTGGAAACAGCTGTTCAGTACTCCCAGGTTTTCCAATGGTTCTCTCACCAATGTCAGCTCATGATGAAATCCTGTGGATAGTGTGCGCCTAATGTCGTTTTAATTTGATTACTCACTATCGACCATTTCGTACACGAAGATACTGGTCCTAACGACAACAGTAATAATAATGACTATTATTATTATTATCAATATTATCATAAAAAGGGTAGCTGGAAATAACCACAGACAATGCCAAACTGGAGCAGAAATCAAAAATCACACGACCAGAACTCAGAACTAAAATCACAACATTTCGAAAATAAACAAAAAAGAAACATATAGGCTGACACACAGAGAGCGCGCGCAGACAAAAAAGTAATAAATAGCTGCAGAGCTCTGTTATACAATAGATACAAGAAAAGATATCTATATATATATGTAAATATAAACAGATTCACAGGTGGAGGGAGAAAAAACAAACATTCCTTCCACCTCATGGACATTGTATCGATCTCCCGCGGTTTGCAAACAAACACACAAACACGCATACACGCCTACAGACAAACACTCACTTACAGATTGTGTAAATTTGAAATACGTCTGGTAGAAATAGAATAAATGAATCAATATTTGTGTGAAAACATTTCCATAAAGATTTTAAACATACAGAATATGACTACTGCCTAGAGTACTTACTATAAAGCAAAATAGTGAAAACCACTGAAATTCAATATTTGAATGACTGTAAAATGATACTATTTTGCATTAGAATTGAAAGTATTAGCATGCTAGGTCACTAACTAACTTACTGGTATGAAGCATGGGTGAATGGATGAGAATGATCAATAAGGAAGTAGAACTAGTCTAAATACTAGACAAATAAACTCATGATATCTGTGGTTTGCAGAAAGGTACTGATCGCAGTGGAGGTTGAAAAACTCTTATTTTAATTAACTTCGCATTCGGCAGCATGTTATGATTAGCATGAATACCAGCGTATACCATTCAGCTCATAGAATGTGTAAACATGTCTCAGGAAGATGTGACACGTTTATATTACAATTTTAAAGCCATATATATAAAAACAACTAATTTATAAACAGGTGAAGTGTTTAGATTAGTTCGAATTTCCCGTTAATTGATAATATCCGACAGAAACGCCCTTTCAGTACCAATGGAGTCCAGGAATCTCATTTCGTTTTATTTTTGACTAGTCAAATCGATGTATCTGCTTTCTAAGCGGGTGATGGTGATGGTGAGATTAGAACCGAGTGACCATCCGGCTTTGATATTTGAAATGGTGGGTGGTGGGGTTCGAGTCTCAATGGGAAAACCACTGGGGATGTGGGCACATTCAACTGATAAGTACTAAATAGGATGACATGCACAGCCTAGATCATATCGGTAGTCACCAATAACGAAATTGTAATAACCTTATCTAGTGGCCTTAAATGGTTACTTCAAGGTGATTTTCCTATAAGCATTTCGTATCGGATATCGTAGAAGAAATTAAGAACACCTTGAATTGTGTGTGTAAAAATGTTCTGAAAAAGTGTTCACATTGTTTTGATCCTTTTATATGTATTTTATGACTCTTCTATTATAAACCATTATAGTAGATATTTTCTTAAATAGCGTCTTTTTTGGCATTTAAAACTAATCTAGGTGAAACCAGGATTTCTTGAGCTTAAACAGACACTGTGAAATTCGCTCTGTGGTCCATAAGAAGCTGGTAAATACAAAAATCAAAGTGGTAGTTATTGTGCTTCATAGAACGAAAAACTGATTTTAACGCGATAGTAACGATTCTGAAATAGCCTGTAATAAATCAACTTTCATAAAAACAATTAACAGTACATTATTTCCAAAGGGCTACATCCGCCACCTACCTGTAACAAGGTTTTTCTTTCAGATATTGACGTTTCTAAGATAACCTTCTGTGATGAAAAATACTCATCATTTGTGTCTGAAGGTAATTGCATACTGGATCCCAAACAATAATGATTAAAACTCAAGATTCCATTGAAATGTATGCGTATTTCACAGGCTAAATTTCTTACTGTTGAGGATATTTGGCTGTCAGATTTCAGAAGATTATCAGTTAATCGATTAATTGATAACAAGTTATCATGTGAAGATTTCTTCAACATAGCGTCTGAGTAGACTTCAATCTGAAGGTAGAAAATAAAGGCGAGAGAAAGAAAATGTTTGTCATAGATCATTTTTGCTTTCTACTATTTTAACAGTTATATATTTAGAGAAATTAGGAGGTGAAATGTCGTTTGTTCCCCGGTGATACATTGAATTATTGATATTCTGATATTCGTATACTTTGTTTTCCCAATTTATCCCACAGGACTTTCATACACGTGTCACTTGAACGTATGCTTTCGCTCCTTAACAATGCAACGCAACTGATGCAATCTTACAAATAGAAAGGATTCTTTTAATTTCAAAGGCTTAACTTTTAATTAACCGCATAGAAGGTATCGTGGATATTACTTATATTTTCAACCAGATTAGTCATTTATAAAAAAATCAGTTTAATACTCGCTAAAATCGGTCTGTTAATCACACCTGTGACACAAGGTAGGTTGCATGAACAAGACACGCGTGAGTATATAAGAAATCACCACAACAAACTTGTCCCCTTTACGTTTCCACGCTTTGAATAGAATAGAATAGAATAGAATAGAGACAAGGAATAACAGCTTGGATTTTCTCTGGCTTTCATGGTTGTGCACAGTCTAATGTGCTTTTGTATTATATGTTTAATAGGATGCCATCATCATTTCAAATGTTACGTCCGCCTGTTTTAAAAGTGTTTCGTCTATCGCTCACACAACTATTGTACTGTTTTCAAGTATTGGTTCATAGGGATTAGATCGATTGATTACAGAATTTCATCATGAGCTGACATCAGTTAGAGATCCATTCGAAAACCTGAGAGTACTGGACAGCTGTTTCGTCGACCTAGTTTGGGACTCTTCATCAGTACGCACCCACCGGGGTTCGAACACAGGACCTTATGGTTACAAGGCGAGCTTCTAGACCAGTGAGTCACTGGGACCCTATCCAATGGCCAACCCGTGAATTCTAACTTCTGCCAACTCACGATATAGCGCAACCGCTGGCCAATGTCTTCGGCGACTATTTGTCCTCGCACCAGACCTGCTGCACCCCATCCACTAGAACCCTAGGTAACTACCTACCTGAATAGGACCAGTCGTCAGTGAGCATCTCATCGATATTCAAGTATTGGTTTGTAGGGATTCAATTGATTGGTTACAGGATTTCATCATGAGCTGACATTGGTTAGATAACTGTTTGCTAAACTTTGCGCGACAACCCCTTGAGATTACTTTTGTGCTCACCGCTAAACGTCAGTTAGCCATTTTAAAAATATGATTTTTAACCATATTAATTGACACAGTTCAAATTAGTAACGTTTATAAAAACAAATGTTAATTTGTTTCCTAAATGTGCAAATACACTGTAATAAGCTGTATAGCTTTCGTATTCCTTCAAATTTATAGAGGAGACCTGACATCTTACACCTCAATAGGATAGATGACATTTGAAATGTTTTATTCAAATCCACTTAATCAATGCTTCCGACTAGAAAACTAAACACTAAATCACATGTCTGCAAAAACATGATGCCTGTGAAACACTCACAGACATAAATATACTCATTTTGACACTTACCGAGAGTTTATCAATAAATTCTGGTGTAGAGATATCTCTCAATTTCAGCTGATTTGTTGTGGTAGTATCAAATAGTTCATCTTGTTTTGTGTCTTTTTCTGCTTCTTCTATCTGTGATTGAAAGATTTCTTTAGCCATAATAACTTTGCGCAAATGATCTTCAATTTCATTGAACAAATCAACAGTTAATTCTGGTTTGTCTGCTGGCGTCAATGATCGTAGTTTACTTGCTACTTGTCGAATTTGCCAGACTGTACCATTCTCTTGGCATAATCGTGTTAATTTCATATAAATTTTCTAAAGCAAAATAGAAGCATTCAACTTAAACTGCATGTGTGCGTTGAGACAGCATTCAGTATTAAAACAGAATCATTGAACACCGATGAAGAACTATTTAGCCTTAAATTAGTAGGATGTCTTAACATCTATGATTCTCTTAATCAGGAATACAAACAGATGTCTGCTTACAAGTTGTGATGAAAATAAATTAGCTGTAATTTTAGCACTGTTGTTAATATTATTGAGTAGCATGATATTCGAGCAGCATTATCCACCGTATAGTCGATTTTAACGTGTTTGTATCCTGACATATTCGTCCACAGAACATACTCTGGAACATTATGTGCAGGATGACAGCATTCAAATGTTCGGTAACAGAACGTCTCGTGAACTCAAAACATTCAATTCCACTTGAGAAGTCCTGGAAACTCGTAAACAAGAACCAATCGAAACTCTTAAAGGGAGTGAGACGAAGATATCCCAAGCACTAGTGACCCGAAAATTCAAGCCAGTACTATATATCCAAAAGAAGTACGCTCACCTTCGGCCTTTACCATGGTCATCATAAACAGTGTAGTTACTCGGAGGAACCATTATTATTTGAATGTGATTTATTGGAACTACCTGTTTATTTTTAATTGCCTATTTGTAGTAGCCAATTTCATGCTGCTATCTGTTATCTTCTGATCTACGACGGGAAGTAGTTCTAGAACTTTCGCACCACTCATTTATCTGTTCACGAATGAACAGCTCAACTGTGGACCTCACCGAAAGGAAAAAGTGTTTTCTCTTCTGCGATCGTCTTTTTGTCATATTTATTTGAAAGAAGAGAACACGAAGTTCAGCAAAGATATCTTTTCGGCGATTTCATTCTCAAAAGCTGTACAATCGCATTTATATAGATTATTTTAACATGGATTGAATTCAACTGTTGCTGGTGCACGGTTAGTTCAGTTATACATTACTGTCCAGCTAGGCATTTGGTGCGGGTTCGATCTCCGAGAGACCCATTCCCAATCCTCGCTCAGTCGGTAGTAAGCCTGGTAAAGATGGAAGGTTGGACGCGAGGCTAACAATACCACATCGTGGAAAAAACACCACCGCTGGTGAAACATCAAACCTCCCATCTAAACCCAAAATTTTCCAATCAATGAAAGGAAAATTAAAAAATGCAATAACCACAGAATATTCCATGATGAGATTGCATTATTTCAATATCATAGGAGATAATTTTTCAAATTCCATATAAACGTGCTATATAACTAATTCTTTATCAAAATTTGGGCACTGTGGTGGAAAAGACTATGAAGAATGAATTGTGCTCAAAACCTGATCCATTTATCAATGCTATATCACTGTGTGTTATATAAAATGAACTTATCTAATAAGGAAGAATACTGGGTCATAAAGTAAAACTAAGGACAAAATGACTCCAGTGTCACATACATTTTTAATAACACCTACCTGTAATAAATCTTTTCTTGAAATTGGACAGTCTGCTGTTTCTAGGTAGTCAGTTACTTCCTCAACACTCAGCAAATTGTCGTTTATTTGTGACATTAAACTTTCCAATTCTTCGATCAGTGGTAAAGCTTTATCTAAACGTTCCAAAGCTGATAGGATTCGCATAACCAATTGATTGTGTTTATCAGACAGCATACTTAATTCGTTGTTTGCCTTTGCTGTTAGCACACTTGTCTCATCGTCATATATAGAATCCCCATTATCCATTATGTTCAGTAAATCAGTTTTTAGTTCATTCAGTGCTGCAAGCATTGTCTACAACATTTATATGTGTAAATATACAGGAACAAGAAGCAATTAAATATTTCAAATGAATGGGATACATAGGCAAAAGCTGCGCTACAATCAAAATTTTCTCATTAATTTCCCCTGATACAGGTGTTGAAGCACACATGAACTTACTAGTCAGTGTATTTCCAAGTAAGAAAAAGAACACTTGAATTACAGAAACAAAATGTATGACCACAATTCATCCCGGTGCAGTTATGGACAATAAATTATGCTCTGAACCTAGTTCAGTAAACAGTGTTGTGTCTAATTTGAGTATCCGCATAATTTATTCAAATCAAGAATAACTTCTTCATGATCTACATTTATTAAACTATCAACTCTAGAATACAATAGCTACAAGTATAACAAGTAGTATACTGTGGTAGACTTACAAGATGGAATAATGATGGGACAGTTTTGGATGTCACTGAAATTCACACGAAATGTACGGTCAAAGAGATAAGACAACCGAAGTTGAGTAACTGAATGACCCGTGTGTCAGTTTAATACGAACAAAGCAACAGATCTGAATTGGTAAGTAGAGGACAGTGGTGTGTGAGACAATACGAATTCGAAAAACGAGTGAGATACACATAAAATTCAAAAAAAAAAATAAGGAGCTTACTCTTCCACTATTGACTGCTGCTTTAATATCCTCTGGGTCTACAGAGATAACATCCAGTGTACAAATTTTACTTTCTATTTGCTTTATTTCCATGCACAGCTTATTTAAACGTGCTTGATGGTCAGATGAACTGGATAACTGTGACATTAGCCTACTTAAAGGCGCAACACGTTCCTTTAGGGAAAAAAAATTTGAGATTTCAAAAATATTAATTTAAACTGTAAAATGAATTATCAAAGATTTGTTAATATAATTAATGTCTATATGATACAATGTTAAAAGTGAAGCATACTATCTCGTTATAGTTGTTATCCCAGTATGGCTTCCAGACGCCTGACTTTCATATCACTCTACTTACTCCGGAGGGTAGACCGATTCACCAGTTAGCACAAAAGTATTAATAGTCACAGTATTAAAGCTTTGTACATACTGTGATTGGACTTAGTTATCTCTTATTTTACTGTACTACAGGTACCTGTTGTATGATAGTATAAATTAGTAACATCAATCTGACTGAAGAATCAAGCATTTCACTTATGACACTAGAATAGGATAGGATAGCATGACAAATAATTCACTCTATCAGTTTGGAACAGATAAGTGAGGGGACAAAGAAGGATCCATCTTCAGCAGATTATTTAGCGTAAATCATCACCACTGTCATATTTTTATGTGCTCTCACGGTGAAGTAGAGGTACTGTTTTTAACGGGGCGGGGTCGCTAGACCCCCGACATACCTTTGGTCTTTTGCGGATTTAGGACCGCCTAGAAAATTAGACTAGGTTTAAGACGACAGCGATCACCGGGAATCGAATCCAAACCTCCTAAATGTTTGTGGAGCACCACCAATAAACGTCATTTCCAGCAACAAACGAAACTCATCAGTGGCGTAGAGAAAAGCAGATAGATTATTTCATGTTTATTCACGAACTGGTAATCACCACATAATTTTCATAAGTTTCACTAAATGTCCTCATAATTAAATACTTGCAAAGCGTTAGTGCTATTCAGCTTTAGATGTTTTGTGCATTTCTTAACTTAAACAAAGCTAATGTCACCCTTTGCCAGACAGAGAAAATTTTAAATTGCTGATAGCAATCACACTGTTTTTGGTTAAGATGATTACGACTATGCATATAATCTTACCTGAAGCTGGGCTTTATATGCCTTTAAACGACGAACCAGGCATTCATTTTCTGGCTCTAATGATTTAAACTTAATATTTTCATCCATTTCTTTAATTAAATTATTTGTATTCTTTATATGCATTTGCCATTTATCCGATAATACAACAATATCACTGTCGAAATGTCCATTGTTCAAGCAATTTTCAATATCATTTTCAATGTTTAGTAGATTACTTTCATTTTCTATAACACGATCTTCAAATGAGCGTAACTGACTGAGGAGTCCTTTAAGATAAGTTGTCGTTGAATTAATCTAAAATCGATAAAAGCCAATAAAGAGGAATTAGTTTCTCCTACAACTCAGTGTGTTGAACTCCAAAATATGTAATGCGTTTTGCTGATACATTTTTTCAGAAAATAAATACTTTTTTCCACTTATATTTGAGATGACTAATTTGACGTCTGTGTTGTAAGTGACAGTTAGCCAGTGACTCTTGTGAAACTGCTTATCGTGAAGATTAGTTAGACTGATCGATAGCTACCAGCTTGTAGGCAAACTAATAAAAGCATTTATTAGAGTTGTGGGATATTCAGTTTCCGAGCACCAGTCATTTCACACGGCGACGTTTTCTACGAAACATTTTTAAACTCAGAGTAACGGTTATGTAGCGAAATGTTTTTGCTATTTAAAAATAAGTTTGTTTATTCTATAAGATATTGGTACGACAAATAAAGCGAACGCAAGATAAGTTCTAGGGAGAATCCCTGAAATAATGCAGCTTAGAAGTTTTACGGCCGAAGAGCTTCAAAATTTGCAACGTTTTTTTTTTGTAAACCTGAGTAAGTTGTTCAATTAAAGTCACTGTGACTTAGACTTTGTGTTTATGTCATCATTTGATGGCGTACTTATATTCCAGCCCCGTGAAACAACGCAGATGTTTTTTTGAGTGTACATATTCCACAAACACCTCATTACTTCCAAGATTTGATATCCTGCTTCCAAACAGAAGATTCAAACTTGACTGTCTTTTTTTAAAAACTTAATTTCAGATGATACTTCTACCTTTTCATTTAGTTGGTTCGCTTTGTGATTTAATGCAGAAATCTATGTCTGTCTTTACAAACTATTCATTACTGGCAACAAATCAAAATATTTTTTGAAACTATAAGTTGGAAAACATCAAGTTTAGTGTATCGCAAAGGAAGAAAACAGTAAAAATTATGCGACCAGTGCTGATCTTATTACACAATCTTCAGCTTTTTTTCCTCCCTACAATGAGTTTTTAAAAATAAATTTCTCAGTGTATGAAAGAATATGGTTTTCTTTGGATGAAGTAATCAGTAGCGTTGCAGCTCATATTTTGACTTTATCTACAGGTGACAAGTAGTTTGATCGGAGATACACATATGAATACATGGTTCAGCAGGCCGGGTGTGAGGACAAATAGTCGCCGAAGACATTGGCTAGTGGTTGTGCTATATCGTGAATTGGCAGAAGTTAGAATTCACGGGCTGGCCATTGGATCGGGTCCCAGTGGCTTAATGGTATACGAGCTCGCCTTGTAACCAGAAGGTCCTGGGTTCGAACCCCGGTGGGTGCGTACTGCTGAAGAGTTCCAAATTAGGCTGACCAAACAGCTGTTCAGTACTCCCTAGTTTTCCAATGGTTCTCTAACCAATGTCAGCTCATGATGAAATCCTGTAATCACTTATTAAGTGCCAAACAATATATTTTTTTCTAAATATCTACCGAATTC
Organism: Trichobilharzia regenti; assembly: GCA_944472135.2. Taxonomy (NCBI): domain Eukaryota; kingdom Metazoa; phylum Platyhelminthes; class Trematoda; order Strigeidida; family Schistosomatidae; genus Trichobilharzia; species Trichobilharzia regenti. Next base: position 38,863,825 of record OX235270.1, read on the forward strand.
CGCTGATAATTACAACTTAATATACGCAATATTAAGCATTCTTGTAGAGGATACATAATAATAACAACAATAGTAATTACTTTGATATCTGTACAAGTGTAACTCACTTCAACTTTAATTAAGGTTAATTCTGTTTTATACTTTTCAAGTTCTTTGAGTATTACACTCCCCATAACACGTGATTCATTTAATGAATTGGCCAGTTTATTCAATCGTTCTTCATCATCAATTGTATGCTCTCGTGACAGTCTGTCAACTGACTACAAAATGAGCAGATTGATAGAAATTCATGTAAGACTGATAGCAAATAGCAAAATACTTCGAACAGTTATCCGTGTAAATCAGCTGTTAGAACAAATTGCACAACGGCTGATTTGAGAAAAAAGCACACACATGAAAGTAGATACGCTTCAGTGAAGTTTATTTACATCTAAGAGATTATTATATTAGTTTGTAAATGTTGTTTTGCCATACCTACATTCTTTCAAAACTATTCAGAACACAGTGCTTTGTTTAGTCTAGGCGAAGAAACTGGAGTAAGTAAACAACTTGAGCATTATGAAAATACACTGATCATCAATCAATAAAATTAATTCACTTTCAGTTAATTCTTATAATAATTTTATTCATTTCTTCACGAAAATAGTTGTTTTTTTTCAAGTAAACTTTAGCGTAGTGATTTTTTTTAAATTCTTGCTATGAGTGGGCTTTTAATGCATGTCTCGTACATATCTGTCTTCTTGAACAAATTGTTAAGCTTAACAATGGCTTATTTTAAGCACGATAAAACAATCATTGACGCAGACAGTGATTATACCTTGTCATGAATTTTACTGAAATTCATAGTAGTATTTCTGTCAGAATAAGCTTAACTGCAAAATCTCGAACTTTATCCATATCTGAGTAAGCTAGACAAGATTGAAAGGATCGCCTCAGAGTCTCACTCTCCCCAAAAACCAACTGGATTTCAACCAATAGAGCTGGTTCAACTCTAACATAAATTTTAACTAGGTAACTCTTCACCTTTTATTATTTGTCTGGTTGTTTTTACCATAATCTATCATACCAGGTGTTTAAGTGTATAGGTGTCTTGGCAAAGTTGGACTTACTTCTAAGTCATCAGCGATCTCACTAAGGTCAGAATAGTTACTACCTTTAATACGATCATTTATTGTACGAACAGTTTCAAACCATCGTTTTTCACTATTTAATACAGCTGTAGTTCAAAACAAAAAAAAGAGAATATAAAGAAATTTAGAAAAATTTAAAACTGCCACAGTCATCATTACAAATATTGTGACTATATGCTGAATGAAGATTTAAAAAAGACAAATATAGCTAAGCAGGTACAACATCTCAAGGCTCTTCGACCTTTATTATTCGTGATAAAATCAACAGACGATCGTGTAAACCAAAAGTCCATTACAGTTATTAAATTTATAATACTGATGAATTTTAGCTGTATGTTCAACCAACAAAATTGTCGGCATATATTTTATAACTCTTCTTTGAAATGCTAAAATGGTGCTTTTAACTACGTTGAAAGAGGATTTCGGATGACACAACACAAAGTAAAACAGCCGTTTAAATAGTCACTAAATAAAATCATGGATTGACAGAGCTTGGGAAACATTGGCCAAAGGGTTCAAATTGACATTTGTAAATGGCTGGTTACTCCCAGATTGGTCTGATAGTTCATACGTCGAACCGGAATTTGGTTGAGCGCTTTAAATGGTTGAAGAATCCCCAAATATAGAGAAACGTCAACCCACTAATGTTTGTTATTAACCAACTTCTTAACTGCCTTTAGTACATTTTTGGTAATTTACTTTAAAAACAGTTCTGCATAATCACCATAACAGGAAGGCTTATAATAAAGAAGATAGTCTAGTGTACGTCATAACTATTTAGACTGAGCTAAAAAGCTGATGCTATGACAATGACGATTATTGGCAGTCTGGCATTTTAGGAACCAGCTATCAACTTCCATTCTCATGTATTTTAGGGAACTGGTGAGTGGCATTGAAAATAAAGCTATTCGTAATTATATCGGTTTTATTGAACCGTCGCATCACTGTACTCAAATAGATGACTGTCCCTCATTAATCATTCACTTCTACTGGTTATTATTTTAAATTTTTAAGTGATTCCATGAGAGAACAAACAATTCGCAAAAGTGCTAAATGTTGAACTTTCAATTACAAAGTCGAAAGACACAATACACTGAACTGACACTACCGTCACTAGAAACTTAAACCGTTGGAAATCCCACTGTCATACAACGGCGTAATACTTCTATAAATAGGAATATTAATGAGAATTAAAAGGCAAGCATAGCAAGTTTAACAAACACATACTTTTAAAGTCATCTAAGTGATAAACTGCTGCCATTAAACGTTCTCTTTCAGCTGCGACAGCGGACTCCAAATCGGCAAAATGTGCTTTTGTCAACAAAGCGTCAGTATCTAGAATTGACTGACCCTTTAAATTGACTGCATTGCATGTGTCGATTGCAGCTAAAACAGGTCGATTCTCCGTAATTTTATCACCGATCACCTAGTAAAGCAAGAAGAATAATTAATTTCCATTATGACAATCACTGAAATGCTTTGGTGAAACTTGTTTTTTTTAATTTCAGCTTGATTCCACACCTTATTTTTTGGTACAGGTGTGGAATTTTCAGCATGTGATATCGGTAGCCCAAATTTTGCAGGCCGGCCATTGTTCCTTACATTGGTAAAATGGTGAAAACTGTTGTCAGCCATTCTTCAGTTTTACTTTGCTACCGTAGTTCTATTCCATAAAACGGTAGGTTAACGGGTAAGCATGGAGTAACAGAACATAAATGTTGATTAAGTGGACGAAAAGTAACAAGAGGTTAAATCAGTACTTAATTTTAGTAGGTGAATTAGTTGAGCACTGATTACTGAAATCGAAGGTTGAAATTTTTAAAAGGCATCATAAAAGACAGAGATCCATTAATTGATTCATTACAAAATAAGTTATCTACTGACTACTGATGATTATATCACTACTTTTGACTGACTACTTGTTGCATAATGAACAGTTGGTGACAATGTTATCCCACTTATCTCATCTGTATGTAGATGATGTATAATTCACCTGGGAAACAGAGGTCTTAAACTTAGTCAGTTATTTCAGTAGGCCTTTAGCTTTGTATCTGACATAGTTGCATTTTCCTGGATGGATGGTTTAATTGAGAAGCCTTTGTTGTCCTACTAGAAAGCACCCCCCAGAGCAGACTTCCAAAAGGTCACTTCATATTGAAATAAGAGCTAATTATAAAAAGGTTCTAAATGTCAGCATGATTTATAAAACTGTTGTATTATGTTTTAAATAACAGAAACTATTATTGCAGACACTGACGCCTACCTTGATAACATTCTCCAGTTTCTTCAAATCTCCTGGATCACTTATAACTGCAAAGTGGGATAATTGGTCTTTGGACTGAAGCATCCAGTCTTCAAGCGCTTCTATATCCACATGTACAGTATTTGGTGCAGTGATAGTTTTGGTGGCTGGAGATAATCCTACTGGGTCAATGGCGGTCTCCGTGACCTCAGTGGTAGGTACTGATGATGAAGTATTACCATTATACCTATGATCATTACTGTCATTGTTTTTGTCCTCAGCATTATTAGTAGTAGCAGGAACGGTATTGTGATTGTCATCCGGGTCATTTTTACTCAGTGTCTCTTGATTAGCTGAGTTAGTCGACAATGGGACAGTTCCAGTAACATCTTGATTTCTGTTCACTGCAGCTGTACTGTTTGCTTCAGCTAATTTAGCCCTCAAATGATCTCTGTTGGACTTTGTCAAAGTTTTCACCTCATTCCAGTCATCGTGTAGAGATTGAAGACGATTGGTCGTCAACTGAGTTAATGAATTAATTTTTAAAAAATAAGAGAAAATTAAATCCCCATTTATTTAGAATGTAAAATAAACGGTATGATATGATCTTTTCGAATGAAATATATTTATGCTTAAATTATAAGATTGAATACTTGACTCATATATACTCGGTATATCTTTGTTGTCTTTTTAGCCAATCTGAAGCATTAGAAACACTTTCCTCATGTAAAATAGAACGCATTTTGAAGTAATAGTTAACATTTCTAACTGCAAAAGAAGTTGCATAATTATAACTCTATCTAATTCCATGGAATTCACTGCTAGCCACCACCAGCAATCAACCGACTAATATAGTGTTAGTTTGCAGATATCGTCAAAGCATCCGTACTAGTGTAACAACAGAAGACAAGGGCCAGACAACAGATCGTTTATTTAGGAAATCAACACATGACCAAATATTTGGGGACGCACATATTGACGTAAATAACTACCTACCAATTTTGGCTAACAGCCAGCTCTCACAACACTAGGAACGAAATGTTGAAAGGAACCAAGCATTTTGTTATAGTATAACTAATCAACAGGAAAAATACTAATGAATTTAACAAGTTGCAGTAGACTTTCGAAAGACGACTTCATGTATCCTGTTCACATTAGTTAGCAGTGCTGATCATTATTTTAAAGTCAGTGAATAATATTCAGATGACCTACACAGCATTTCTGTGTTTACTGACCTGATCCTACTTTCAAATTCACAGAAGTAAAGTTTTAAGGAAAGTACACTTTATGATCTCTCCTTGAATCACTTATTCAATCAGTCATCATCTCACCGATTTTTCGAGCAATAATAAACGATGCATAAATTTCTCACTAGATGAAATAATACCAATTCAATAAAAATAAGAAGTATGAAAATTCCGTCTTTTATCCCCAATCTTTCAAACTTACTTCAGCATAAGTGGGACTAAAATACTCCAACAGTCTTTGTGCCACTTCATCGACTTTTTGTAAAGTTGGTTTCAGTGTTTTCATATCATTCAAGGCTTCACAGCTCTCCTGCAATTGTGCCTGAATAACTGGAACTGACGGTAAATGGGCTCGTGATACGGAATCCAAGTAATCTGTCATATCTGCGAGCCACTTTTCAATTCCTTCAAATTGGTTCTATTTTTGAATGTAAACAAAATTGAGAGTGAATTTCAAAATCAAGCAAAATAGACTCATTTAAAAATAACTGAAATGATGGTGAACTCCCATAAATTTATACTATTTTAGTCTAGCTACTGAATTTTTTCTCTAAGTAGCCAAATCTACACACCACTTTGATTGACAGAACACACACACATTCCTTTTGTATTGTCAGGTATTAATACTTCTCACATTTATCCTTTAGTTTCAAACATTCTGATTATCAGATTTCTTTTCGCTGTTTAACTGATTTTATAATTATCTATCCAGGTTAGTAAGTTTGGCCAATCTGTAAAACAGAAATATCAAAGTTCGCTTCTTTACAGAAGTTCAATTGGTTGGAGGATTTCATAATGGGCTGATATCAGTTAGAGAACCATTGGAAAACCTGGAAGTAGTGGACAGCTTTGTTTCGTCTTAGTTTGGGAATCTTTATCAGTACGCACCCATTGGCGTTCCAACAGAGGACCTTCTGTTGAAAACATTGTAAAATCATCTGGAGGAAGCAAATTGTCCTGATCACCTACCACAAACCAGTATTTTAGTCAGTATTGTAGACCATGGCCTCTTTGTTTAGTAACTTTTATTATCAATACCTAGCATTTATACGGCGAAAAAAAGAAAAATTGAAATACGAAAAACTAAGATATTGCAAGTCCGATAAAAATATTTTCATTACTAAATTGACAGTATATGCAGGGACAAAAGGTGAATGATCACCTGGTAGTAGCTCAGTTTTAAACGCCACCCCTCCAACAATTTTCACCTTAAGTCCATGAGACTGGCAAATGATGATTCCGGATGTCACGACTTCTATGAACTCCTAGTACACCTATGTCCTTCAGCAGAAATCGAACCAATTCAGCCTCGAGAAGAGATTTAATTACAAAGACATGAATATAGTTAGTTTTCACTACAACTGGTATTACTATTCTCCAGGAGCAGGGTGAATCTAACGAACATCACAAAAAATTGTTTCAGTGCAAAACGTTTACTTTTTTAACTACTTTGACTCACCAAAAATAATTCATGTTGTTCTGATAAATCTTGTAGGAAATTAATACGTTCAGTCAAATCTGTGCAGACAGTTTCATATTGTTCTCGTAATTCTTTAACTTTTTCACTCCAACTGACACAGTCCAACTGACTTGATGAATTGACTTCTAAGCTGACTAGAAATTGTGCTGTTGCTTCAAAATCTTTCAGCATTTTCTATTGGAGTAGAAAAATTGTTTTCAATTTAATAAAGAAACTAAACACCACATCAAGATTTCATGAACCTATGAGATGTCTGAAGCGCCTTTTGATCATAAACTTAAATCAATTAAGCAACTATTGTACAGTACGAAGCTATGGACATCTTTGTTATTTAAGTTTGGATATTTTAAATCCTAAGCACTAATAACTACATACGGGGTTAGAGAGAAAGAAAGTAACAGTGATGCATCATTGCAAACACAATAAACAGGCGTTTAATTAGTGACACATCAATGACTTGTGATTTCTTCTGCTAATTTACCATGCCGTGTAAGACAGTATCAGTTGTGACTAGTTTTAAATCAATCTGTCGTAAAAGATGGAACAAAAAACTTTACACAAAACCAAATCATTTCAAGTGAAAATTTGTGTTCAGCTGAAGAATCGTGAAAAATACCCATTGGAACATTAGATTGAAAAGAACAAGAAGTTCAGCAAAGATATCTTTCCGGAGATTTCATTATCAAAAGCAGCTGTACAATCGCATTTATATAGATTAGTTTACATGGAAACAATTATTATTTGTTCAATTCCACATAGCGGAGCTAGGTGCATAGGTCGTTCTATGCAGGTATTATCAAAACGTGTTAGAGAACATAATCCAGCATGGCTGCAAAGAGGAGGCACTGGTTCAATGAGAAGTGCAATAACTGAACATCCCGTCAATATCCGTCACAGAATCTCAACTGACTCATCACTTAGAGTCATTTACAAAGTAAACAAAAATCCACCAAAGGCAGTGTGTTTCCGACTTTTTTCTACTGCGGAAGCTCTCGCCCCATATGCATTGAAAAGCCGGAGCTATGTGTTCAAAAGAAACTAGTCCAGCATTTAAAACTACCATGGACCTAGTTCGGTATGTTCTCTTATGCTTCATTTTTTTGTTTTGATACCTGTGTGCGTAATTTTCTTTATTTATCTTCATTCAATTCACCCTATATTTCAGGATTTCATCATGAGCTGACATTAGTTAGAGAACCATTGGAAAACCTGGGAGTACTGGACAGCTGTTTCGTCCTAGTTTGGGACTCTTCAGCAGTACGCACCCACCCTATATTTTTCAGTTATAAAATCAGTTATTTTAAGTTTGTTCCCATGCTCCTCCTGATCACACTTGTAATATGTTTGGAATAACCATTTTACAATTTTATTCTAATCCTGTGTAGTTTTTTGTTTCTATGCCTCTCCTAACTTACATTTCAAGTTGAAAATTTTGATGTGATTTTGTTACCATGCTCATTCTGTTCACACCTGTAATTCGTTCTATCCCTGCGTAATTTTTGTCTCTAAGCCTGCTGTAATTCATATCTAGTTGAAAATAGTTGTCACCTTTTATTCGCCTTTAAAATTATTTCTCTAGTTATCAAATATTAATTTTGCATATGTTGTAACTGTTTTCTAATCCTATGCAATCTTGTCTCTAAGTCCCTTGTAATCTATATTCGTCCCTTCAAACTTTCATATCAAGTTGAAAATTATTATCACCTTCGTTACTATGTGGAATTAAATCAATAATAATTGTATCCATGTAAACTAATCTGTATAAATGCGATTGTACAGCTGCTTTTGAGAATGAAATCGCCGAAAAGATATCTTTGCTGAACTTTTTGTTCTTTTCAGCTGAAGAATGTCGGCTGAAAAAACAACAATTAGTAAAAATGAATGAAGGTTAAAGTAGACTGATGTACAGTGACTTATCTACTACGAGGAATACAATTAATCAAAGAGTTAGATGATATTCACTTCAGAATACAATTTTTGTAAACACTCAAGAAAATACACATCAATTTGACTTTATGGTGTAATAATACTGAAGACGTTGAATATACTGTGCCAATGAAATCTAAATTTAGGAACACAACAAAGTTTTTAGATTACCAATAACCTGAACTGAAAGTATTCATCACTGCTCTGCATATAAACTTAGTTCTCGCTTAGAAGAAGAACCAGGTTTCCTTATAAAGCACAAAATTAACAAATCAGGTGTTGAGGTCACTTGACTATAAAATTGTCAACATAAGGATATTACAGCATCTACTGCTGCAGTATGGAAATGAAAAGCTGGAAATTCTTTTCATCTTGAATAGTGGTACATTATGGTTGACCAGACAAAGGTGATTGAAACGCCAGATAACTGTTTCGCTTGTTGCTAATCACATCACTTTAATATGGCTGAAGAGAAATGTTAGCGCTGATGTGAGTGATTTTCAAATATCGAATTCAACTCCTAGTATGTGTTCCCCAGTCTTACTTTTATGATGTAAACAGCAGTTCTTTTTCATAAATGCAACTAAATCACGCATACAAGTGGTAGATTTGATCAAGCGAAGGCAGGAAATTGTGAAATTTATTTCTGCTGTGGGGTGGGTGGGGATATCAACCACTCACTGATTTCATCTCTTAATGAGCAATTCCTGCTGGGATCAACTTTCTTATCCTAACATGATTACCAGTAAAACCATACAGTGTACACTTACATTTAAATTTCCTAATTGTTCATCTGCATCTTCAGGGTGGCGAATACTTATAGGCTGTGAAATAACTTCTTTTGCCTGACTTAGTAATATTGTGATTTCCTCCAATCTCTGACCGATGTCTGCAGAGAAAAAATATGATTAAATAAAAAAACAAAAACAAAAGTGAATTAATTTTGTCTGCTGAATAAATATACAAAAGAAATATTAGCCCATTTTGTTGCAGGAAATATAAATTCCCGATTTTATAAAGCGTAAGAGAAAATATCTTTGCGTTATGATGTGCGAGGGGAGCAGTTTGTAGTCTGTAGAACAAGTGGTGTCACCCACTATGAATTAAGTTGATTAAAGATAATCACTATGTAGCATAGTGTGTTTGGTAAACTGAATAGAACTTTCTGTTATGGTTGTTTGGCATATCTCCTTCATCAGAAATCTAATTAACTGGGATTGCATTAAAATTAACCAAAGAAAGTTCCAAATCTTCATAAAATAATATTCTCACTAAGTTTATTCATTCTATCTTTTTGGAAAATGTAGGTTCACTTTTACAACGTATTTCATAAATTGCTAAACCTTCAAAGTTGGAAATCTGATGGTGAATGCTAACTGCGCTACAGGAAGTTTATGGATTGTTCTACGGGTATAAATCACCCCCACCTCTTAATGGAAGCAGAAAGACGATTCCTATCTGCAAATGAACACATACATGTGATTATCTTAAAAGCAAATAGCATTCAGCTCCAGTCTGTCTTAACCCAGATAACTATTTTATCCTACTGAATTTCCTGATTGTGCTGTAATTCAGTAATGCACATAAAGCTTGTTAGTGTGTTTTCTTACAGATCAGTCAGACATTACAAACCTGACTGATAGAAAGGAGTAGATACATCACACTAGTTACTAGTGACCAATCAAGATATCCAGTACAGTCCTACAGGAGGTCAATCGCGAGCCCGAATAACTCAGTGGTAACGTCTCTGACTGCAGTACTCACTGGGTGGCGCGGGTTCGAATCTCAGAAGGAACATGAGTCCCTTCAAGGTTGCAGGTACGCCTTGCTGATGAGTTCCAACTAGCACGAAGAAACCTAGGTCCAAGGCTTCCTGCTGATTGCCTCCAACTATCTAATAGACTGATCAGTTTTAGACACACCAATACGTATTCTTACAATGAGCCATACATACACTAATGACTCATAATAGATTCGTCTATTTGACGCATAACACAAACTATTCGGATGTAAATTACTCAATACAATACCATGTACTAATTATTTAAATGATTGAAGTGAAATAGTACACATGATTACTGCTTTCGACCTAATGCCAATAATATTTGATAAGAGTTATTGCAATTTACATCACAGTAAAAAGCTAGCAGAAACAATGTATTTCCTCATATATGAAATAAATTTCGAAACTCGTAGAAATTACCCAAACAAACAAGTTAATTTCCTCTGTTAAACATAACCTATTATTGTTAGTATCAAAACTAAACAGCCAAGTGGTAAAGACTCACTCTCTCTCTCTCTCTCTGTACTTGGCAATGAGTAGTACACACCTTAAACACCCCTCTATGCACGGTTAAACCGTAATAGTCCCTCTATCAAAAGACCAAGACTAGAACAGCAACATTCTATAACTATCTCATTAAAGTAGCATAGAAAACAAAGGCGGTCGCAATTAGTAAGGACTTTGTAATTTGTAATTACCGCTGTGTTTATCTACCTACTAAACGACGGGAGAGTTTTACTGTTTAGCGTTTATATATTTATATGAGCCTGAAATTCACTGTTTATAAATCAAGCGTTAAATAAGCACGGCATAGTTTTCTGCAACATTTTTTAAAATGCGCTCATGCAAATGTCTGTCTGCCAAACATTTAGAGACATTTTCTGCAGTCTAAACTAACTCTACAAAGATCTGGTTGATAGATGTTCGTAACTTTTGTAGGTTGTATGTTTTTCTGTTACTGAAACTATGCTGATAGAACAGACCAGAATGTGGGTCACTTCACAACACACCATCACCACCACCGCCACAATAAATAATACTACCAAATAAACTAGGTCATTAGATTTCACTAAGTAGTGCTCATTTTATGTGAAAAAAAATGACCGCTAAACTGAGACACATTGTTTTGTGTGTATACAAAATGATAATGAGCACCTGCATGGTTTGTTCACCAACATTTTTGCGTAGGTGTATAAATAGTGAGTGATCTAGCATCACTATTCAAGTATTGATTGCCACGTGACTGAAAATTTCATATTTGCTGATTGATTGGTTTCTGTTTCATATACTGTTATCATTTTGCACACTGTTAACCTTGGATGAAATGAATGCACTTGAGCTTAGTGTTTTCTTTTGTACAAGTGTTATTTATAGTGTTCTAAAAGTATCTCTTATTATTAGTAGCTAAATAAATTGAATATAAGCTACAAATTATAATAGAAATAGTGATTTCAGATTAACTTCTTGTGATCAATAAAATATAGATTCACTCTTATAATGATAGAAAATAAGAACAAGTTAGTGGCATATTGCACCTGGAAAAATAACTTTCCTGATTTCTAAAGTCATTATCAATACTACATTCATTTTTGTCATTACGGACGTCAGGTGATTAATTCAAGCCTGAAGTTTGTTTATCTCCCAAGTAAAACTTCACGGTTATGAAGTTTTAGTACCGGTGGTATTTATTTTATGAGCTGAGGTGGCTAGGTTAGAGCCTAACTTTTGATCGTTTCTGGACTTTCTATCGGCCTATAAACTTGTGGTTTAAAGGTTCGTCAGTCAGGAATCGAACTCGGGCCACCTGTGTGGTTGGCAAGCATTCTACTGCCGAACCACTGGTCACTGAGATCAAGAGAGAAAAACTTAATACATCTATGATCAAGGGTTGGAACTGATGTGATCACGAGGAATAATTTTGCTAGGAATATCACAATAAATAAAATGTATCACTGTGTGTAGAGTCATTACACACGGTAATATACTTCATGTTAAAGGGTATGTTTCAGGATTTCATCATAAGCTGACATCAGCCAGAGAACCATTAGAAAACCTGGGAGTTCTGGACAGCTGTTTCGCCCCAACTCGAAACTCTTCAGTAGTGTGCGCCCATCGAGGTTTGAACCTAGGACTTTCTGGTTACAAGGTGAGCTCGTAGACCATTAAGCTACGGGAATCCGACCAAATGGTCTATGACTTCCAGCTTCTACCGATTCACGATATAGTGCTACCACTAGCAAATGTCATCGGTGAAAATCTGTCCTCACACCCGACTTTTCGTACCTCACTGGTATGGATCCTTTCAGTTGGTGCATGCAGCTAGAATGTCTACGAAACTGTGCTTCTAACCATCTTAATCTAATTTTCAGGAACAACAACACTTATACATCAGTTGTACTGAAGTAACTGAAGTCGACGTGACACTCTCAAAATAGTGAAGAATTCTGACCAGAACCAATCCACTGTTACGATTAAAATTATTCACACTTCATTCTCCATATAAGTGTTTAGTAACACTTTCATCCTCATCTTACTGTTTCGTGTTCCGTCTTATATTATTCCATGATGTTTGATAGTATAGCTTTAATTCCACTGATGTCTTTATTTTTATCGCTCATACTTGAATAATGAGAGGTGAGAAAAAGTGTTATTGATTAGCAGTTATCATTAACATCCGTTCGAAGTCATTCTGAGTATCGCTTATCTACATGAAACGATTTATTTAGAAACCGGGTTGAGGTAGAAAATGATTCAGGCTTGGAAGCGTCTTTCAAACATTATATACTTCCTATAAGGCCACATATTCTCTTAAGAATTGAATTCTAAATTATGTGGAATATATAATCCTGGTGAAATAACACTTAGATGTCTACTTATCAGCAGAGAGAGATGAGGAAGTTATAGAAAAGAACAGTTTTGGTCAGTCTCCTTTTATTACAATTAGTTATTTACAATGTTATATTGTGTATCAGTTAAAAAGTTTCTCATCCTACGCAGAGCACACACAAAGGGTCAAAACAAGCGCAAAGTCATTCAACAATTCATCCATATGTTAAGTTATAGTACAACCAAATGACTTTTTTAAAGAAGTTTGTTTCCTAAATGGATGACAGATGGAAAACCGCTGGAAACTTAAGGGAAACATGCTTATACGCTATCTTATTTCTGGGTTCTTTAACAAATTACTCAGGAAAGTAAATAGCACACTTATTTAGAACGTCGCACACAAACTGCAGGATCAATGAGTCATTTAACTAATCAATGCTGCTTTCCATCATTCTTATTCAGTGTTTTATATTTTAACGTTTGAAGACATATTTATATCACATTGGTATTGTATTTGGCTGTTTCTCTTCTCTAAAAAAGCTCAATAACATTTGTCAAGCCTATGTTAAACAGTCTGAATCACACAGAAATGCAACAAAGCGTACGCATTACTTCTCAGATGAATTTTGTCATTGAGATTCTGTCTACCCGAGTCCTAGAATGAAGCGAAATAGCTACAATTTGTCGGCTCATTTTTAACAGTCATTTGGTTAAGTAAGACCAAGGCCAAAACAGAGTTTACTGGAAAAAAAATCACAGGCATGAACACCAGCACAGTCGAAAAAGATAGTTAACAGAGACGAGAAAATCAAATAGCAAAAGTTAATAAATTTCATTAGAACTCCGTTTACCTATTTTGCATACTTAGTTTTGTATATCACAATGTAATACAAATTGTGTACATAAATAATGCAATCTAAGACACTAAGTATTGCATGTTAACAAGAAAGGGGAGGGTGAATAATTTATGCAGGTCAAAAGAAACTCTAGACAAGTTGGTGAGAAGTGAAAAATCAGTCGTCATGACTGAAAACATCAAAAATGAATGGCGTCATTTTGAGAGGAGTAAATAAATAAATCTACAATTTAAGGATCATAAACAGCGCTGGTCGAGTAAAGATATGATAATGAGTGCTATTTGCCCCTTAAACAAAGTACGATAAGAAGCTAGTAAAAAAAAATACAAAATTTTGAAAACAAGTATACCAGTATAATTCGGACACTCAAGTAGAAAGAATGCTAGGTGCACCACACAGTGAAATTGTATTACGACCGTGAATTTGAAATTTTTCACTTTTACTGCGTATTAAGTGACAGGCTTTTACAAGTCCATTCAGGCATTTTGATTTCCCTGTTAACATTGTCGATCAATAGTCCTTAAGAGTCTACCATCTTTAATTTATGCCTTACTGTAATCAGTTTTCAGAACGAAGTCTTTCTGTTTTCTATCTTTCTAACTCCACCTTGATATGATTTCGAGCAATAAATTGTGCTTGAAATGTCATCAGTAAATATTACTACTGTATAACACTGTGAGACTTTATCAAAACAAAATTTACCCATAATTGAATTACACTCTACCACAGTGTACAAGTTCTGTTCTTATATCACTTTCTAACTCCTTTTTGATCTTATGTACAAATGAAACACCTTCACTGACCGAATAAACACCACTAATAATGTTTTAAAGTGGTATTTTTCTGTACATCATAATGAACATTTCAACTTGGAAAACTATTGTAATTGAAACTGAGCAGTCAAAAAAAATGTTCTATGAAAAGTTAAGTTATCCGTGTGATAATTGTTTTGCTCATATCTGCTAAAGTAGCCACTGTATTTTGAATCAACTGTGAATTTGTTTATGCTCTTTAGAAGCCCGTTCGTTAAAGTCAAGTGAAACTGAACTTAAACTTCACTTGATCGAACCAAATAGGTAGAAATAATCACCTGCTTCCAAAATTTCGTCAACACATTATGCTTGTAAAAGTAACTCGATATTTATCTAACCATTCTTCTTCATTTGTGTGTGTGTGTGTGTGTGTGCCGTACTGAGGTTAGGTGTAGAGTGCTAGGTAAGGAATGGAAGTCAATCGATGAGGTTGTGAAGCAACATTGGTTGAGAAGTTTTGAGCACATCGATGAGCAATGTTAGTTGACACAGGATAAAGCTGAGAAAGAGATAGAAGTGATCAAATTAAGACATGGCATCAATCCATGAATTCCTTGACAGTTGGTTCGAGCCATGTAGTTCTCCGGATGCTAGGAACCAATGAAATGAGTATGTTAGTGACTCAGCTCAATGGCATACTGAATGGCACAGATACATTCACTGTAAGTAATATCGCAGATCCCTTAAACCCTCATATTTTTCATGTCCCATTCTTTTCTACTCATAATATTTTGCTTCGTTTTCGGTCTTATCTCTTTTCCCTACCTCTGTATGCCACGTGAAGTGTGGCATGTTGGAGTGCTGCACTTCTGTGCAGATGTTTTACGTTGAAACTCAGTCAGTTCAGTAGACATTTATCCATGGGCCGATAGTTTTGATTGAGCTAGGCAGTTCAAATATACATATCTAAATACTCATTGTTTTTTCAACATACTAAATATGGTGTACCTTGCTAACTGCTGGTTTGAATCTAAAAGTGACAGAAATACTATCACAAATGGAAAAACAATGTATTAATGTTGTGAAGGAAGTCGTCTACCGTGGTCCAACAAGAACTGCATCAGTTGCTTACCGCCTACCTAAATCACTAAAGTGAGAAAAAGTAGTCGTACACATAGTTTTCTGACATTCGTTTGGTCATATGGTGGAACATTCAGAAAGTTAGGTATTGTAGGCAACCAGATCAGTCACGTTTATAACATCATTCTCACTGCTGCTACTAGCATTGTCGCTATTATTATCTACATAAGATTTATTCTTAATGATGTCCAAATGACAAGAATTCAACATACATGATATCACATATTTGCGTTTCTCTTAGTGAATTTAGAAAAACTAAGAGAGATCAAACTAGCAAGACCTAGTAATCTACACAATTCGTTAACAATAAATTATTGCTGAATACACTGGTCATTGCTGATATCCAAAATGGATAAATGTACAACGAAAAGAGAATGACCAAAAATCTACCTGTGCTACTGAAGTCTAAATCACTGTTTGAATGGAACTTAAGTTCGCTAGATAATGACTTCGAATCTGCGGTGTTTGTTCGTTTCTCTTCGTTTTCTTGTATATCATTGAAATTCCTTTCTACTGAATCTTCTTGTGATTGAGATAATAACGCATGTATTTTGGCTGCCTCTTGCTGAAACTCAGCACTCTGATTTGTAATCCGGACCTGGCGATTGGCTTCCACAAGCAATTTATCAAGGTAACTCCATCTTTCTTCAACCTCATCGAATAGTTGGTCCAGTTCTTCGATATTTTCACCGGCTATTATTGAGAAATGATAACAAAACATGTGAAAAAAGGGAAAGATGCTAAATGGATTATTCAAATACGTCTGTCTAATTCTATGATCTTCACAGTTTAGAAAATAAACCATCTGATGCAATACCTTAATATGCAAGCCTATGGATAAATTCGTCAGACTAGTCTGTTAAAAGTCGTAAAGTCAGCTTTCATTATTGTCTTAATCTACTCCAGAGGAAATATGCATAAATATATCATCAATTACCAGACTTCAGTGCTGATATTAATGAGTTAAAATCCCTGATGAAACCAAATCTGTGTTGCATACAACTTTTTCAATATCCAGGGTCTCTAGTTAATCAGTTCCCGCAAATCCTACCTTGCTTAATGAGTTTTGTTGAAGGAACTTATTATTCTGTATATGTATATGTATATGGGTAGAACCTTCAACAGCGCCTAGACAACAAAAGCGTTTATTAACAAACGAAATTCATCGACTAGATTAAGAGATTGATTATCATGAAGCGTCTTGTAAGAGGTAGTATGAATGATTCAACTAAAACTTTATAGAATTCCCAGTAGCCAGCGATATTCATAATGCGATAAACAGTACACTACATTACACGACAAGGGAAAAGATCAAGATGAAATATTATCGTAGATTACCTTGAGATAATTCCTCTCGATATTGTTCTCCTAATAGTAGAACACGTTGTTTAATGTTTCGCCAGTCGTCAAGTTCATTGGTTACACGATTGATCACGTGGATGGCGTCATCATCATCATCCTCATCCTCATTATTATTGTCTTTACCAGGACGGGTAGATATAACATGCCGACCTAAAGCCTGAGCTTGTCCACTTGCTTCAAGGGCACGACGTTTATCCATTGTAATTAACTCTAATATTTCAGCGCTGTTATCCAACCAATTTAACAGTTCTTCAGCTTTAGCTTCAAACTCTGCCCGATAACCTAGAATGATAGAATGGAAAAACAATTATTGGTGATATGCTGGAGAGAATCAGTGGGGAAGATTCAGTTACATACAACTTTTTTATTTCCTGGTATACATTAACAAGTAGTTCAAAAAACCTTAGGCTTTTCTTTAACAGATTCTAGCTAGAACACTAGAAGAATGAATATCATAATTTAAACACTTATTAGAAGGCCCACAGAAGTAAGTGAATTGATTAAGGCAAAACTCAGTTGAATATTCGGACATTCAAAATGCACACAGTCAGACATAAACATTTACACAAGTAAATTCTAAAAATGCTGTAACAGTGAACATATGAAATCTGGCTTGGTAAATTGTGTGCATGAGAGAATCTAAGTGTTTCTGAGTAGAACAAAGATTGTGATTTCATGTTACTCTATTTATTTTTGGTAAAATGTAATGGAAAAAAACTCTTTTCAGTTGCAAAACGAGAATTTAGATATTTAACGCTATTTTTTGTGGAATCAAAGTTGAAGCCAAACGAAAGTTTAAAAAAAAATCAAAGAAAGCCAGAATCATGCTAATCACAATTTCAGTTTATATTCTAGTTAAAATTAGACTTTCTTTTCGTGTTGTAAACTATGATTACAGAAAGTCATTTGGTATAAAGTAATTAAAAAGATGATGACTTTTCGAATGAACACATCAGTGTAAGTAAAGATACTGAGCATCAGAGGCTTGTTTTGATAGATTAGTTTTAGACTGCACTGAAGACTGCACTGAACAATCTTGATATGAGTAACCGAGGATATGGATATGTTGATTGCAAATTTGTTACTTACAGTAGCCTTAAATATGTTTAAGTTAATTTTGTATTTCTCGTTGAATGATTATTTTGGTTTGAAACGTTCGACTTCTGCTGATGTGTCCATCCCTACTATGGAGGTTTTGGCTGTATTTGAGGACTAACATGATATCATTTGTTGGATAGCGACTAACACTGGAATCTAGGATAATCACTTCGTTCTATTGCACTGCTAGTCACCATATCCCAAATAATCTCAAACATGCTTTTCATCTACTCCAACAAACTGATAACTGTAATGAGAATGTGGGCATATCCATGGAATGATTCAAGTTTGACATTTTTTCTTTTTGTAATTTTACTAACTATCGTAAAAATACATGGATCTTGTGGCACCTGAATTTTAAAAACTGTCACCCAATGAGCTGGATAAATGACCGATCAGGATAATACTTTGCTTTTCATGAGAACTACTTTAATCGAAGGAAGGCTTAGAAGAGAAGCTTACCACTATAATAAGAGGTGTCTCTCTGGCAATAGTGGTCTACACTGATTAAGAATGCGACGTATGGAGTGATTGAGAAAAAAACCCATTTTTTTCACAAAGTATGGCTTGAAATGCAATGTGGTCACTTGATGAGTGATATGCAAGAACAAATGCTGGACGTAGGATGTGATATCCAGTCGCCAGACGAAGGAACGATTTACTGAGATAATCTATGATTGGTAGTTTTTCTCTACATGTCAACCACAGATGATTATAGCAAGTCATATGCATTTGCCAAGCATTTACATTAAATTAGCAGAAAAAAAGTTGGTGAATGTGTTTGATTATACTAAAATTAAACTAGCTATTGAAATGTGTACAGTACAACTTATCACTCCGCTTAAAATGAGACATATTCTGAGAATTCTAAAATCCAAGCCTCGTAGAAAAGGTAACTTGTAAACAAATAAATCTCAACTCGTGTATTTAAGATAAGAATTTATCTTCTTTTTGCGTGAAGATAAATGTTCACGGAGATTTTAAAAATATCACATTTTACAGGCCTTACTTCTTGTCTAAATTCTTATTGTTGATCTCACTGTTTGATCTTTAATCATCTGGTTTTGATTGCATGGAGGATTTCATCATGAGCTGACATCAGTTAGAGAACCACTGGAAAACCTAGGAGTACTGGACAGCTGTTTCCAATGTCCTGGTTTGGGACTCTTCATCAGCAAGCACCCACCAGGGTTTGAACCCAGGACCGTCTGGATACAAGGCAAGCGAGCTCGTAGACTACTGAGCTACTGGGATACGATCCATTGGCCAATGCATGAATTCTAGATTCTGCCAATTCACAACATAGCGCGACCATTTCGCAATGTCTTCTTCTATGAGTTACTGCCTCATATTCGATCAGCTGTACCCTACTGGTCACGGCTGGTTTTCTTAGTTGGTGTGGCGTTTCTAACTTGACCACTTCTGTCGCAACAATTATATTTCACGTTTATTCACTTTCTGGAACAATCAGTGAATATTTTCAGCCAAAATGCGTGTAAAGTTTACCATATTCACATAGTGAAGCTGTTGTTAGCTTCACGCAGATCAAAAGAACTGATGAGGCCAAACGATGTTATGATAATCTACTCAAATCTTTACACTAGTCAGCAACTAGTGTAATATGTCCAGTGTTATTTTTGGTTGCGGATTGGATTCTGTCAGGCTTTTTATTGCCTTATGAAATTTATCCAAAGGAAGGAATTATATGAAATGCTGATTTTTTTCCCTGAGTAACTAACTACTGCGCTATATTTTCCTTATAAATAAAAACTCTCGTTTCTGTAAAATTTCATGCCAAGAGTTTGTGGAAACTATCACAATAATTTACCTTTCGAACACTAAATCTGAGGATATAATCTTATTGACATACAATACCGATAACTAACTGTTTGCATTTGTGAAATTCTTAAACATAAACACATCTATAATTGTATATATTGTTGGATTTACATGTTCAAGTTGCTCCAAGTCAGTGAGTTTATGGTTGAGATATCATTTTAGTTAACTGTGCTGAACTATATTGCATGTTGTTGTATTGTATAGTTGTTGTCGCTTTTTGCCCTTTTTCTGTGAACTGTTTTCCTTTGCTGGTGTTGTTCTCATTGTTTCATCTCTTGTTATCCGATTTTGAGGGGAGCAACCCAAAAAGTCGCTTCTCTCTAAACTTTATCTTAATGTAATCATTCCTTTCTCAGGCGTGAGGCTAGCAACCCCACCCTGTAAACAAAATTGCTACAGAAACTTCAGCACAATGAACCTCTTTGCACCAAAAGAAAAAGTCTGTGTGGGGACATGGAACGTCCGAACTATGTACGAGACTGGGAAAGCTGCCCAGATCGCCAACGAGATGAAAAGATACGGAATACAAGTGCTGGGAATATGTGAAAGCAGATGGAATGGGAGTGGACTCACCAAATTGTCAACGGTGAGTCAGTGATCTACTCCGGTCACCCAGAAGATAACCACACGCACACCGAGGGCGTGGCTATCATGATGTCACCAACGGCAACGAAAGCCCTGATGCAATGGGAGGCGATTTCGTCCAGGATAATGACCGCCAGATTCAACTCCAAAGGAAGGAAAGTGTCAATCATACAATGTTATGCACCCACAAACAACGCAGACCTCGAAAAGAAAGAAGAATTCTACAGACAACTACAGGCAACAATGGACAATACTCCAGCTGGCGACATGAAAATACTAATGGGAGACATGAACGCCAAACTGGGACCAGACAACACAGGAAGGGAACTCATCATGGGTAGAGAAGCTCTCGGAGAAATGAATGAAAACGGAGAACTCTTCGCCGACTTCTGCGCCTTCAACGAACTAGTGATTGGTGGCAGTGTATACAAGCACAAAGATATCCACAAGGCTACATGGGTGTCACCAGACGGGCAAACCAAAAACCAAATCGACTTCATCTCAATCTCAAGGAAGTGGAGGCGCAGCCTACTGGACACAAAAGCAAGAAGAGGAGCAGACGTTGGCTCAGACCACTATCTCGTACAAGGGACAATCCAAATCAAATTAAAAGCTTTCAGGGAAACAGGAGCTGCAGATAGACCACAAGCCAAGTTCAACACTCAAAAGCTGAAGGACCAGGCTACAAAGGACATCTTCATTGCAAGCATAAAGGACAAAGCCGAGACACAAATCAACACTAGCGAAGAGGTCAGCGTCGAAAAGCACTGGAACAACTTGAAAACGGTGTGGAGTCAAACCTGCATGGAAGTTCTAGGCAGAAAAAAGAGACAGGACAAACAGTGGCTCACTACGGACACTTGGAAACTAATAGAAGAGAGAAGGACAGTGAAACAAAAGATTATCCAGTGCACTGACGAGCAACAAAAACAGGAGCTGAATGCAAGCTACAATACACTGAACAAAAGAGTGAAGAAGAGTGCCAGGGAAGACAAAAGAAAATATTATGAAACCATGGCAAACGAAGCAGAACAAGCTGCAGGCAAAGGAGACCTCGCCACACTCTACCAAACAACTAGGCACCTTTCGGGCAAAAGTTCGACACAGATTAAGCCAATAAAGGACGACAATGGAAAGTCAATCACCAAAGAGGTGGAACAGAGAAAGCACTGGGCTGAACACTTCAAAAGACTTCTAAATCGTCCGCCACCTACAACACGCCCAACAATACCAACAACGGAAGCAGAACTACCAGTGAACACTGACCCCCCGACGAAATCAGAAGTCCTGAATGCAATCAAGATGCCAAAAGCTGGAAAAGCAGCAGGACCAGATGGAATCCCAGCAGAAGCTTTGAAAATAGACCCAGAGACAACAGCGGACTTGATGACGCCACTGCTGGAGAAGGTGTGGAAAGAGGGCAAAGTACCCGAGGATTGGAAGAAAGGATACTTATTCAAACTACCAAAGAAAGGAGACTTAAGTCAATGTAAAAACTGGCGTGGAATTATGCTTCTGTCCATTCCAAGCAAAATACTAAGTCGCATCATCCTGGAGAGAATCAAACAAGCCCTAGATGAAAAACTTCGTCCGGAACAGGCCGGATTCAGGAGAAACAAATCATGTATTGATCAAATCGCCACTCTACGGATCATCATTGAACAAAGCTTGGAATGGCAGTCACCTCTCTATCTCAACTTCATCGACTTTGAAAAGGCCTTCGACAGCGTCGATCGAGAGGTCATTTGGCAACTACTTCGCTACTACGGGGTCCCATCGACAATTATACATCTCATCCAACAGTTATACGACAATGCTGCATGCCAAGTAATCCACAACGGGAAACTTACGGAAGCCTTCGAAGTGAGGACGGGAGTGCGACAAGGCTGTCTACTATCACCAATGATCTTCCTGATTGCAATTGATTGGATAATGCGACAGACAACGGCAACCAACGAGGAAACAGGCATAAAATGGACTGACACAAAAGACTTGGAGGATCTGGACTTCGCCGATGATAAATGTCTGATTTCCCTCCTTCACCTACCTGGGAAGCATCGTTTCAACTACAGACGGAACTGACGAGGATATCAAAGCCAGAATCGGAAAAGCAAGACAAGCTTTCATTGCTCTCAAATCTGTGTGGAGGTCAACAGCACTCAGCATCAAACATAACATCCGGATTTTCAACTCCAATATAAAATCAGTGCTACTTTACGGATCAGAGACTTGGCGAGTCATAAAGAGCATCTCAAACAAACTTCAGACCTTCATCAACAGCAGTTGTCTTCGCTCAATACTCAAGATCAGATGGCCAGCCAGAAAAGATCAGCAACAGGGATCTCTGGCAATGAGCGAACCAATCAGGAACCGATTGTGAAACAAATAGACAGGAAGAAATGGAGATGGATTGGCCATACTCTGAGGGAACCAGCAAGTGACATCACTAGACAAGCCATCGCTCGAGTGGAACCCGAAAGGGAAGGCGGCAAGTTGGTCGTCAGTGCAAGGGTGACTTGGAGGAGGGCATGTGAGGAGGAGATGAAAGCATGTGGACAGACCTGGAGCGGGTTGAAAAAGTTGGCAGAAAACAGAAGGCAATGGAGGTGCGCAGCTGAAGCCCTATGTTCCTCTAGGAACTAAAGGATACAACAATAATAATAACTAACTACGTGCGGTAAACATCATCAGCATAGTTCTACAAAAGACTATTTTTGATTCAGATAATTTCTCGGTGAAGTTTCCAGTTTCACTGTTCAGTAAAACATGTTGAAGCCCAAGAAAGAGTATGATTACTGATAGGACTTCAAAGAAGTCTCTAACTACTCCATGCCAAATAAATAGAAGATTCTGTATCTACAGTTTACCATCAACTGAATTTAAGTATATTACTAATGGATAAGTGCTGTGAGTGAATACGTTTGCACTCCATATTCTAACGTGTATTTTGAGATTACTGTTCAGAAAATACTGGAAACAAACCGTTGTCTCATTCAGTTCCCGTTATCTAGTGAAGTTTAAGTTGCCTGAAAAGGAGTAACCGATTAATCTGTAAAAATTACTATTTTTATTCATAATGATGTAACTGTCGTGTATAACGCACACTGAATACTAGGTGAGTTGAAAGTTGTAACAACAATTTCTCTCACTTACCGACATACATATTAATTTAGATGCGCATAACGACATAAACTGACTGCAGAAAGATAAAATAAGGTTTACTATTATACTATCCTTTCCAATCCCTATAATTTAGCAAAATATAAAGGATCGAAGGAGAGAGAAAGCATTATTTGTAATTAACGCAAAGAATTCTCTTTAGAATTAATTTCGTTTATTCTCATTATTGTTTCAAACAACTATCTTGATTGGAAAATACGATTTATACCAGTTATATTTAGTATAGTCAACTTACCAGTTGGCGATGGTGGCGGTTGCATATCGAAACGTGACATTTTTGTCGCTTTGGGAAGTACAAGGTGACCTTCAGCCGTTCGTTTAGTTTCTGATTGTGAGTTCTGTGCAGTCATAAAAAGAAAGAGAAAGAGAAAGGTGAACAAGTTATGGAATGTACTACAGGCAAGATTTACCGGTAGTATGTAGCAAGATTTTCATAGACACAAAAATACCATTAGAGAGATAGATTTGATACCAAAAGGCAAAACATGGAAGACACGAAAAGGAGACAATGAAACACAATACGAAGTGCAGAAGTAGCACAACACGGAAGATCTGTGTAAATGACTACTTTAATATAAGGTACATATAATTTCCCTATATGTCTATGTCAAATTGATGACAGAAATTCCATTCAAGTAATGGTTTGTAGGGATTTGATTGATTGCTTACAGGATTTCATCATGAGCTGACATCAGTTAGAGAACCACTGGAAAACCTGGGAGTACTGAACAGCTGTTTCCAATGTCCTGGTTTGGGACTCTTCATCAGTACGCACCCACCAGGGTTTGAACCCAGGACCTTCTGGTTACAAGCCGAGCCCGTAGACCATTAAGCCACTGGGACTCGATCCAATGGCCAGCCCATGAATTCTAACTTCTGCCAATTCACGATATAGCGTGACCGCCAGCCAATGTCTTCGGCGAGTATCTGTCCTCACACTCGACCTGCTGCTGCCTTCTCCCACAACAAGTCATGAATATAATGCTATAGTCAGAACAACTCAAAGCACACAGTTGCCGAAACAACAGACATTGAATTAAATTATTACCTGTTCAGATTTTGTCAATGAGTGATTTGGAATATTGCTCAATAGGCCTGTTCTAGTTGTAGAATCAACATATTTTTCAACATCTTTTAAATCTTTCTCAGGCCAATCTTCACAGTTGATTTGAGGATCCCGTAGTTGACTCCAACGTGATACTAACTGGTCAACTATTTTTTCAACTAAACGGCTAACACTATCTGTGTCACCACAAGCTTCACGTATTGCTTGTGCTCGACGATCCAAGCTAGCCAATAATTGTGCCCAACGAGATTCGTGTGGTGATAAGCAGGCCTTGAAATTCAAAAACACATGAACAGAAAAACAGGATAGGTAAGTCATTTATACGCGACGAAATATTTATCTAATATACTTTTGGAAGATTCAATTATCCTAAGAAGCATGTTAAAGGTAAGCATACCCTTGAAATTTATATCTGTCTGTCAGATGTTCCAGTATCAAACTAGGCCTTAGGACCTGTTGATCAGAAACTTTTCAGGGACTAATTTGATAGTATCTGTTTGAATTAACTTACCAGGATTTCGGAATGTTTTACTTTATTTGAGTGATATATATATATATATATATATATATATATATATATATATATGATAGCTGCTAGTAATGAATTTCACTACTCTCTGCTTAACTCTACATGCCTGTATTACTGTGCTCCTATTGAGACACATATCATGTCAATATTTCAGAAACCAGAAATTCATTAATTCAGCTAAGGACCGTCAGCGCACACTATTTGTTCCAGATGTCTTCGCCTTACTCGTTGGCAACTGCCAGAACTAAGATGATCAGTTCCTTTTGAAAAGTTTGATTGTTGCCAAAAGAAATGCATTTCACATATTCACTTTAGTCCTGTAGATAAAAAACAACGCTCAATAACACCTTAATCGTAATTTGCTATCTACATTTCAAAGTTCACAAAATACAAACATAAACTGACATTATAACCAAAACTGTGGTGAATCTCTGAGATATTCTCATCATTATATAAGTTACACTAGTCAGATGACGTTAAATTACTCTAACTTCTTAAGCCAATGAACATTATAGTTGACATAAGCTCATGCACTTAAAAATGTATACTGACGTGCAGTCTAACTCAAAGTGTGTATCAGAAACGAGCTATAGTAAAATACGTAAGTAGCAAAAATGCTAGCAGAAACTTCAACACTGCGGTGAAGTAATAATTCTATTTTAACTGATTAAAAATGCCCATTAAAATTTTCAAAAGAATGGATACTGAACAAAGAGTACTCTTTCCGATAAATTCATCATCAGGCTCAACATTTATACATACATTATAGTGAATGAATGAGTTAGTGTTATAAACGACATTAATGTTTAAATAACATCAAATCAATAATATTGATAGATTACAGCTGAAACGCATCAACATAGAATAAGCTGAATGTCAGAAACATTAGGAAAGATAATAAATCAAATTCATGAGTTTATAGCTTCAACTGAAGGCCAGGGCAATAGTAGGGGCTGAACTTGCTTCTTTTGGACACAGGGTGCGATTCGCCTCAAACAACCAGCACTCTGTGTCCAAAAGAAGCAAGTTCAGCCCCTACTATTGCCCTGGCCTTCAGTTGAAGCTATAAACTCATGAATTTGAACTATTATCTTTCCTAATGTTTCTGACATTCAGCTTATTCTATGTTGATGCGTTTCAGCTGTAATCTATCAATATTATTGATTTGATGTTATTTAAACATTAATGTCGTTTATAACACTAACTCATTCATTCACTATAATGTATGTATAAATGTTGAGCCTGATGATGAATTTATCGGAAAGAGTACTCTTTGTTCAGTATCCATTCTTTTGAGAATCTTTTAATAAACTAATTTCATCCATACATGTAGCAAAAGATTGAACATCCCAATAATTTAAAATATAATTGTTTGTATCACCAATAACTGGCCATTGTATAGTCCATAAGATTGTGGAACCATTAGATTAACCACAGCATAAAAGATGACCATTAAATTTAGAAAAACTGAAGTAACTCAATTTTCAATTTGTTTCAAATGACAGATGAGGATAAGAAGTGATTTACAATTATAAATAGGTAAAGACGTTCAGGCATGTGTCTTAAAGCAAGTTTACTGCCATCCAATGATTGTATGACAACTTTTGATGATGGAGAAGGACATGGTAATCAATATGATGTTAGTGTGGCAATAGGTTGACCCATATGAATTCCGTTTTACTGTATATTTTCTGACTTATTAATTCTAACCCTTTCTGCATAGAAAAAGCACTTGGACAGGACAATATACACATTTTCAGAGCTTCGTTCCTATCAAGTATAAAAGAAATTTAGTGGAGACCCTCAGCCACAGAGTAAGAGCTATATGCTCAGAATAAGTAATTGAAGATGAATTAAGCATTGTATATGATACTTTGATCTAAAATGGCTATCCCGAAAAATTTATCAAGAAACATATGACAAAGAAAGAGGAAAAGGAGCACTCATTATCTGTAAAAAAGAAGCCTCTTTATATACGACTACAATTCATGGGCGATATATCAAGCGAGATAGTTGCGAAGAAGTTGAGAAAATCAGTTCAAAGAACTTTTACTGCTGGCGAACTACACGTCTTATTCTCTACACGACCGATGGTGATTCCTCGACTGAAAGATGAGGTACCTAGACTAGCCACTTCTAATTGTATCTATCAATTCAACTGCGCTTGTGGAGCCAGTTATATTGGCCGTTGCTCTAGGGACTTGATTTTTCGTGCTCGAGAACATCTCCCAGCATGGCTAAGTAAAAGGTGTAGTGGAAACTATTAACAGCTCGATATTGGAACATCTGGTGCAAACAGGACACAAAGCCAGCATAGATGAATCCTTCTCTATATTATACCGGGTGCCAAATAAATTACCAAAAACATCGAAGCGCCGCAGGCTCCAAACAGCAGAGACTGTTGCGATTCGCCTCAAACAACCCACCTTATATACCATTCTGATTAGCAACAATGTTCCCTAGCAAATGAACAATACTGTGTCAATATGTACTACACCATATAAATAACCATATATAAAACCTATTTCAAATTAATGTATGTGTAAAATATGAGCACTGTGTTAGCATGCAACTCCATATTAATTTGTTTATCA
Organism: Trichobilharzia regenti; assembly: GCA_944472135.2. Lineage (NCBI taxonomy): Eukaryota > Metazoa > Platyhelminthes > Trematoda > Strigeidida > Schistosomatidae > Trichobilharzia > Trichobilharzia regenti. Next base: position 38,891,461 of record OX235270.1, read on the forward strand.
GATATACCTCACAACTTGTTTAGTTACAGTTAATATGATTATCAACAATAAATTATGTTTGAAACATCATTCAGTAAACAGCACTGACACAGCCCATCTTTTAAAACTGCAAAATTACTTGACCAACTTCCAGGTAGGAACAGACACTCACTGATAACACTGGCAGAAGGTCAGACTAAATTGCTAACTGGCAGAAGCCATTGGATCTTAATGCAGCTGCTGAGTAATTTCTCGTTTATATGTTTCACCTGATAGTCCTGATTCCAACAAATAAAGTAGACTGCCAGGAATCAAAGTAAGAGGTCCCGCGTGGCTGGTGAGTATTACACTACTGAGTCACCAACACACGTCATGCCTGATTTCCAGACGTTAACTATATGAAGTGTAGCTTTTCACAAAAGAAGGTTTGTCACCTACTCAAAAGTGGCCATCAGAATAGCAGGAATCATTAATTTTAACGGGCTCCATTCATGTTACTAAACATGATGATGACGCGATAAATCCATAAACCGACACTTGTTGCACATTGTACTAATCTACCTGTTTCTAGAAATCGTCCATCAAAGTTGAATTCCTGCATATTTAAAATCAAATTTTCACGAGTAAACAGAAGTTGGTTAGGGACCCGGCCTCAAAATAATCAGGTCATCATTCCCCCTTATTATGATACAGCTGATCAAATTAACCTGATCGGGAATATCTCAAGTGAATTCGCTTAGTCTGACAACTAGGCCTACCACCATACTATTTTTGACTAGTGTCCCAGTCAGTGTGTACATATCTCTTTTTGTATTTATGCTCTAAGCATTACAGCAGGTGAATTACAATGGATATAAATATATCTTATTAAAACGGTGATTACCAGTATGATTAGATCAATAACCAGTCATTTATTGAAACTTCCAACTGCGTTAACACTGGGGGTGTAAAATACACGTGAGCTTTTTCAATCATACAGCTCAACTATGAGCAAACGTCTTAAACAAAGCACCCAAACATATGCATACACAGACACACAACATTTTCAGTGACAAAAATCCTCACTGATTTGACATAATGGCATAAGATGTACGAAAAGAGACAAACAACTAAGAAGCTAGTTGTGATTAGTTGCAACATCATCCCGAACCCATGAATGGACCAGTCTATGCACATAATCTTTTCACCAAGACAATGTCGCCGTGAAGACATGAATTTGTATTTGATTTCCTATAGTTTTGGTTTGTAAGGGTTTGTTATGTTTTTACGAGTTGATCACGGATTGATATCAGTTAGAGAACCACTGAAAACCAGCGAGTACTGGACAGCTACTGTTTCGTCCTAGTTTCGGAATCATCGGGAGTAAGCATCCACTGGGATTCGAACCCAAGACCTTCCGGTTACAGGGCAAGCTCGTATACCAGTCAGCCACTGGGACCCGATTCAATGGCTCATGAATTTGATTATTAAACTGAGACGCCACCTGACTTTATTTCATTCAGAAATAAATAACTTCCAGTTTTGAATAAACCATCGCTAAATTAATGAAAATGACCTGTCCTGTAATGAATGTGATAATAACATTGAAGCATAAGGTGGATAGCTTAATACTAACGGGCTCACCACTAGTTCTTAGACACGTGTCCGACGGTTCAAACTCTTATTCTGTAGGAGAAGAACATTTAGGAATGGTTATTCATTAGAAGTCTATTCGAAATTACACATCTTACTGTCAGAGCTTCAAGCGTGCTACAACAACACGAATATTCCTGTGAATACATGAAAGCTGTTCGAAAATCCAAAACCACAATATTGTTGACTTGCCTAGCCTCTAGCGTGCATATTTATACATATTTTGCATAAACAATTTCATCTCAAAATTGATAATCTTGACACTTTGACATTTACTAAATGTATGCACAGAATTCCTGATCACTTGATTAAATGAGAAATTCTATCACTGCCAAAAGACAGTATCAACTAATAGGTCATGTGAATGAATACAAGAAAACATGTTTCACAGGATTTCAGAATACATACACATACACACACACAAATATTGTAATGAGTTCATTCGCATACTTTGTTATCAGAAATCTTTTTAAGGTAATATAAAACAGATGACTTGGTGGTGGTCATCAAAATAGAGAACAATTAGTATAAAATATATCCTACAATTGATGCAGGAAAGCGTATAATTTTCTATCACTTCTTGTTTTAAAAAGTAAGCAATAAAAGCACCACTTTTTTCGGTAATATCTGTAACAATACTGATTAAATTTCGACAAGACTGTTTGCTTCCTTATGTTAGTTATTCATCAGTAATGTAACCGGCATGTTTTGTCAAGTACAACCAGTTTGTATTAAATCTTTCCTGACCAACTAACTGTCTTTATCACATCCAGGACATAAATACAAATTAGCCCATACTGTTTACTACACAGATGAAGTTGTATAGAAAAAAGTCAGTATTTGGTTACAGCTGGCGGGTAGGCAATGCTGACCTTTGTATAAACAGTCTACTCAAAACAATTATGGTCATCAACAGTTTCCGTTCCCTGTCCCTAGGTAGTCCTTAAATACACAAACAGTGACTTCTCTAAGGTTTTTAACGTATTTCGGGAAATACTTAGAGGAATTAGTTTCCATCAGACACTGATACTCCATACAGAATTGAGGAAAACAAGACTTATGAGGAAAGATCTGAGAAAGACAAATGAAATAACCTGCTTCACATTGATTCCAATATTATCAAAATGCATTGGCCATTATGCAATAAGGATCTTTGGTTCTTGAATAACAGTCATCGTTTATTCACTAATCTTTAGAGTTTTAACACTATTCTTGCGTCTTTTATGCAACACATTTTCTATTTACATCTAAATTATGAGTTGTTTCAAACCTTCTGCATGACATTTATCATAGGGGTAGCCCGCACTGCAGAACTGCCGAAAACATGGTGGTATGGGGCATCTAGCTACATAATTTCTATGAGTATTTAGGCAGTGGTGTGACCTCAACTGATATTGAGTTTAGGATAGTTAGGCGGTGTAGCAGTAAACTTACCATACAGCTAATAAGTGGGACTAGAATGACCCTTGTATTTCAAATTCATGAATAAGAGTGACAAAATAACGCCACAACCTATTTGTTCGAATCAACAAATAACACATCACCAAGTGTTGGTTTGCAGGGACTTCATTGGTTACAGGATTCATCACGAGGTGATATCAGTTAGAAAACCTTTGGAAAACCTGCAGGCAGTACTGGACAGATGTTTCTTCCTGGTTTGAGACTCCTCATCAGTGCACAAATGCGTCGGTGGCACAGCGGTTAGGACGCTCACCGACCATGCACATGGTCCGGGTTTCGATCGTCGGCCACCGACTCACTCCTTTGCCTCGCTAAGCGAGAATTAATACTGATAAAGAGGAAAGGTTGGGCATCAGGCTAGCAACCTCATCCTGTAAAAATAAACACTGCTACAGAAACCTCAAGCCTTGTACGCGCGCTTTTCGACTACTGCGTTACATTTCCTAAATTTCAGAAAAACTCTCGTTTCTATAAAAATACATGCCAAGAGTTTGTGGAAACTATCACAATTATTTACCTTTCGAACACTGAATCCAAGAAAACAATCTTATTGACAGATAATACATATAACTAAATATTTGGATTTGTGGAATTTTTAAACATAAACACATCTATAATTGTATATATTGTTGGATTTATATGTTCAAGTTGCTCCAAGTCAGTGAGTTTATGGTTGAGATATCATTTTAGTTAACTGTGCTGAACTATATTGCATGTTGTTGTATTGTATAGTTGTCGTCGCTTTTTGCCCTTTTTTCTGTGAACTGTTTTCCTTTTGTTGGTGTTGTTCTCATTGTTTTGTCTCTTATTTTCTGATTTTGAGGGGAGCAACCCAAAAAGTTGCTTCTCTCTAAACTTTATCTTAATGTAATCATTCCTTTCTCAGGCGTGAGGCTAGCAACCCCACCCTGTAAACAAAATTGCTACAGAAACTTCAGCAAATGAACCTCTTTGCACCAAAAGAAAAAGTCTGTGTGGGAACATGGAACGTCCGAACTATGTACGAGACTGGGAAAGCTGCCCAGATCGCCAACGAGATGAAAAGATACGGAATACAAGTGCTGGGAATATGTGAAAGCAGATGGAATGGGAGTGGACTCACCAAATTGTCAACGGGTGAGTCAGTGATCTACTCCGGTCACCCAGAAGATAACCACACGCACACCGAGGGCGTGGCTATCATGATGTCACCAACGGCAACGAAAGCCCTGATACAATGGGAGGCGATTTCGTCCAGGATAATGACCGCCAGATTCAACTCCAAAGGAAGGAAAGTGTCAATCATACAATGTTATGCACCCACAAACAACGCAGACCTCGAAAAGAAAGAAGAATTCTACAGGCAACTACAGGCAACAATGGACAATACTCCAGCTGGCGACATGAAAATACTAATGGGAGACATGAACGCCAAACTGGGACCAGACAACACAGGAAGGGAACTCATCATGGGTAGAGAAGCTCTAGGAGAAATGAATGAAAACGGAGAACTCTTCGCCGACTTCTGCGCCTTCAACGAACTAGTGATTGGTGGCAGTGTATACAAGCACAAAGATATCCACAAGGCTACATGGGTGTCACCAGACGGGCAAACCAAAAACCAAATCGACTTCATCTCAATCTCAAGGAAGTGGAGGCGCAGCCTACTGGACACAAAAGCAAGAAGAGGAGCAGACGTTGGCTCAGACCACTATCTCGTACAAGGGACAATCCAAATCAAATTAAAAGCTTTCAGGGAATCAGGAGCTGCAGATAGACCACAAGCCAAGTTCAACACTCAAAAGCTGAAGGACCAGGCTACAAAGGACATCTTCATTGCAAGCATAAAGGACAAAGCCGAGACACAAATCAACACCAGCGAAAAGGTCAGCGTCGAAAAGCACTGGAACAACTTGAAAACGGTGTGGAGCCAAACCTGCATAGAAATTCTAGGCAGAAAAAAGAGACAGGACAAACAGTGGCTCACTACGGACACTTGGAAACTAATAGAAGAGAGAAGGACAGTGAAACAAAAGATTATCCAGTGCACTGACGAGCAACAAAAACAGGAGCTGAATGCAAGCTACAATACACTGAACAAAAGAGTGAAGAAGAGTGCCAGGGAAGACAAAAGAAAATATTATGAAACCATGGCAAACGAAGCAGAACAAGCTGCAGGCAAAGGAGACCTCGCCACACTCTACCAAACAACTAGGCACCTTTCGGGCAAACGTTCGACACAGATTAAGCCAATAAAGGACGACAATGGAAAGTCAATCACCAAAGAGGTGGAACAGAGAAAGCACTGGGCTGAACACTTCAAAAGACTTCTAAATCGTCCGCCACCTACAACACGTCCAACAATACCAACAACGGAAGCAGAACTACCAGTGAACACTGACCCCCCGACGAAATCAGAAGTCCTGAATGCAATCAAGATGCTAAAAGCTGGGAAAACACCAGGACCAGATGGAATCCCAGCAGAAGCTTTGAAAATAGACCCAGAGACAACAGCGGACTTGATGACACCACTGCTGGAGAAGGTGTGGAAAGAGGGCAAAGTACCCGAGGATTGGAAGAACGGATACTTATTCAAACTTCCAAAGAAAGGAGACTTAAGTCAATGTAAAAACTGGCGTGGAATTATGCTTCTGTCCATTCCAAGCAAGATACTAAGTCGCATCATCCTGGAGAGAATCAAACAAGCCCTAGATGAAAAACTTCGTCCGGAACAGGCCGGATTCAGGAGAAACAAATCATGTATTGATCAAATCGCCACTCTACGGATCATCATTGAACAAAGCTTGGAATGGCAGTCACCTCTCTATCTCAACTTCATCGACTTTGAAAAGGCCTTCGACAGCGTCGATCGAGAGGTCATTTGGCAACTACTTCGCTACTACGGGGTCCCATCGACAATTATACATCTCATCCAACAGTTATACGACAATGCTGCATGCCAAGTAATCCACAACGGGAAACTTACGGAAGCCTTCGAAGTGAGGACGGGAGTGAGGCAAGGCTGTCTACTATCACCAATGATCTTCCTGATTGCAATTGATTGGATAATGCGACAGACAACGGCAACCAACGAGGGAACAGGCATAAAATGGACTGACACAAAAGACTTGGAGGATCTGGATTTCGCCGATGATATATGTCTGATTTCCCATAAACTGGAAGATATGCAAGTGAAAAGTAACAAGTTGGCAGAAGAAGCATCAAAGATAGGACTTCACGTGAACATAGATAAAACAGAGGTGATGAAGATTCCTAGCCAACATCAACAGCAACAACAACAAGAGACAACAATCAGCATAAATGGGAAGAACCTGAAAGAAACAACCTCCTTCACCTACCTGGGAAGCATCGTCTCAACTACAGGCGGAACTGACGAGGACATCAAAGCCAGAATCGGAAAAGCAAGACAAGCTTTCATTACTCTCAAATCTGTGTGGAGGTCAACAGCACTCAGCATCAAAAATAAGATCCGGATTTTCAACTCCAATGTGAAGTCAGTGCTACTATACGGATCAGAGACTTGGCGAGTCATAAAGAGCATCTCAAACAAACTTCAAACCTTCATTAACAGCTGTCTTCGCTCAATACTCAAGATCAGATGGCCAGAAAAGATCAGCAACAGGGATCTCTGGGAGCGAACCAATCAGGAACCGATTGTGAAACAAATAGGCAGGAAGAAATGGAGATGGATTGGCTGGCCATACGCTGAGGAAACCATCAAGTGACATCACTAGACAAGCCATCGCTCGAGTGGAACCCGAAAGGGAAGGCGGCGAGTTGGTCGTCAGTGGGATGGAAAAAAAAAGAAGGTCATGTGAGGAGGAGATGAAAGCATGTGGACAGACCTGGAGCAGGGTGAAAAAGTTGTCAGAAAACCGAAGGCAATGGAGGTGCGCAGCTGAAGCCCTATGTTCCTCTAGGAACTAAAGGATACAATAATAATAATACAGAAACTTCAAACCACTAGCTTGAAGCCCTATGTTCCACTGGGGAACGTGAAGTAAAAAAGTCAATACACACTCATTGAAGTCCGAACCCAGGACGTTCCGGTCAGAAGGCGAGCTTGTAAGCCATTCAGCCACAGCGACCCGTTCCAATGCTCCATGAATTCCAACTTCGTAATATGTATTTAGCGCAATCACCGTCCGGTGTCACAGGCGAGTAACTGTCATCAGGTAAGGGGACAATGACCTGTGACATTGACTGACGGTTGAGCTAAATACATATATATCACGAAGTAACCCATTCTTATTGAAATTATTTCCGCGATCTAGAAAAGGGGGTTTCAGATGAATATAGTACAAAATACTAAAGTTTCGAAATGTTAGCTAGTCACTGATAACAATTTTTTAAACTTTATTTAGTTAGTATGCATTTATGATTATGAAGAAACTTTCAATTCAGTTAATTCCTCACAAACATCGCGATATGAGCAACAATAAATTTCACTTTAAAGAGGTAGCCATTTAATATCCTTCTGTGGATACACTATATTTTATTTAAACTTCTAAACATGGCAAGCTGAAAGTGAATGTATCAGACTCTAATATAAGCATTGGCACCTAGAAACATGAAATAAATGAATGATTACTCAATAAGATTTTAATAAAGCAAAGAAGACTAAATTTGCATTATTGAATAGAGTCACTCAATTTCACAGGCTCTGATCAGCTGAAGGCTACCCGGAGCTACAATGATTATGAAAGAATGAAAATAACATACTTCAATAATGGAATGATAGTAGAAAAAATCTTATAAAGTAAGGCATCCAAAATGTAAGCATCACAATTTCTAGTTCAAGTCAATGCCAATTCACATAAACTTCAAAGTAGAAAATGAGTGGGAGGAGAAAACAGGGAACATGAAAGATAACAGACACCGTTAGCTACTAAGGCCACACAACAGCTCAGAAAAAATTATACTTCATAAGACTGAAATTAGTTCAATCAGCTAAAATCACTGATATGGATGGTTATGCAGTTAACATAATTTAAACCAAAAAGCAGTTACCAAGGCAGTGGGATACTGATCTCCTCGTTCCTCTCTCTCTCTCCCTATGCGTATAGTTCTGGTTGAAAATGTGTGATTGCAATCACATACTTAATATTTGGAGGATTTTGTGATCTCGATGAAACGTCGCACTTCCACGAGATGTGTGGTAATTGGGATTTTTATGCATCTGCTGTCTTTTGAGCATGAATTCTTTGGAATCTGACTAGAGAACCGAATAGAAACCTTTCTTTCCGTCCTTTCGATACACTTGATACCACGGTTGCATGTAAATATATAAACGCAGTTGGAGGTGACAACAGCAGGGTTCTTATCAAACTTAGATGTTCACCTGCAGTTAATCTCATATCATTACACAACGCCACATGCTCAATAGGCCAAATGGGATAAGAACCCTGCTGTTGTCACCTCCAACTGCGTTTATATATTTACATGCAACCGTGGTATCAAGTGTATCGAAAGGACGGAAAGAAAGGTTTCTATTCGGTTCTCTAGTCAGATTCCAAAGAATTCATGCTCAAAAGACAGCAGATGCATAAAAATCCCAATTACCACACATCTCGTGGAAGTGCGACGTTTCATCGAGATCACAAAATCCTCCAAATATTAAGTATGTGATTGCAATCACACATTTTCAACCAGAACTATACGCATAGGGAGAGAGAGAGAGGAACGAGGAGATCAGTATCCCACTGCCTTGGTAACTGCTTTTTGGTTTAAATTATGTTAACTGCATAACCATCCATATCAGTGATTTTAGCTGATTGAACTAATTTCAGTCTTATGAAGTATAATTTTTTCTGAGCTGTTGTGTGGCCTTAGTAGCTAACGGTGTCTGTTATCTTTCATGTTCCCTGTTTTCTCCTCCCACTCATTTTCTACTTTGAAGTTTATGTGAATTGGCATTGACTTGAACTAGAAATTGTGATGCTTACATTTTGGATGCCTTACTTTATAAGATTTTTTCTACTATCATTCCATTATTGAAGTATGTTATTTTCATTCTTTCATAATCATTGTAGCTCCGGGTAGCCTTCAGCTGATCAGAGCCTGTGAAATTGAGTGACTCTATTCAATAATGCAAATTTGGTCTTTCTTCCCCAATCAAATTTTATCAAGTTAACCAAGTATATTGATAGGACTATTTTAGAAATCTCGTTTATTCTGTTTGTTTTTATTTGCATATTTGAGACATATGCGGAAGGATACTTTTCTTGTCGATCTACGGATTTTTAATGCTCTGTGCACTCTGCTTATCAGGGTTAAGTTCTGAAACTTTTAAAACATTCACATGTTTGATTGTAGATATCACATGTTGGGCTATGTGATTAAGAACGAATGAAAGGATTCAGTGGAATTTAACTAGCTGCAGTCTACAACGGAGAAGATGCCAGACGACTCACGCGGGGTACCTAAATGTATCACATACCTTATTTGAAATACTTTGTTAGTTACAAATTCAATCAGGGAACAGTTTCATTAGAGAATATATATATATAAACATATATATATATACATGCAGTCTGCTTTAGTATCCCACTAAATGAAGGTAGTTAGAAAGATTATGCCTGATTTAAATACGCAGCTGGTGAACTAAACAATAGAGTAATTAAACTGTTGCGTAGGTTTTATGTTGCCTATACATCACTGGTGAACACTAGTGTTCATTGCTAGGGATTTTCAACAAATAATATTAGCCAGTAGTGCATAGTGTAGAGGAAGATGCTATATCAAAGGATTTGCAAATAAAACCAACAAAAATAAAGCCATTGTTTAACGCCATGGAAAGTTGCAGTAAAACTTGCTTAGTTCTACCTTAAAAAGATGAAACCTCTGGATTTTCTAAGAGAGTGGCAATTAATGTAGGATTTCAGTCTAAAGACTTAATTAACAGACATTTGTTAAATAATCCACCTGAGTCTATTGGATTGAAAAATTTGATGTAGGAAGTGCCATGTGGTGACTATCAGGTAGACTATATGCCTTAAAATTAGTTAAATGAGGCCGAATAGCATACTGCTGTAGTAGAATATTTTAACTGTGCGTCGGTGGCACAGTGATTAGGACTTCCGCCGACCATGCACATGGTCCAGGGTTCGATCTCCTGCCAACGCACACCTAATATCAATGGTCGGTCTGGAAAATTTGGGCTACCGATATCACATGTTGAAAATTTCATACTTGTACCAAAAAATACGGTGTGGAATCAAGCTGTAAGTAAAACAAAATTAATCTTAACCCTTACTATGCAAACAACACTGTATGACAACGCAACATCATGGATTGAAATGATCTGTGAAACTGAAATAGCTGGGTACTCAGTCAAAGAGAGAGTGATAGATGATGCAGCCTTTTTTCACTTCCTGAACATCAGAACAATTATAGTGTCAGCGCGTGGTCTAGAATGCTGGTCAAATCTACCCTCTGTACGGCAGAACAGTAGAAAAAACTACGATTTTGAACAGTTGTTCATTATATAACTACGAATGGTACAATTAAAGCAAACTGTTATGAGTCAGTTAGTATGTAACAGAAAGTCAAACTGGTTCAGAAGGTCTTAAAGTCACAAACAATGAGTAGAAGTGTTTGTTTTTAATCTGATTTATTTTCATTGGCGTACTTTTTACCAGTACACTTTTAAATAGAGATAGCATACTCAGTTACAAATACATATCTTTCACCATATATTCCGAAATGTATGCTCATTGCATATGATATATATATATATATATATATATATATATATATATATATATATATATATATAATTACTTTGTATGTATTTAGATAATGAAGGTCAGCGGAAAGATACAGGCCTTTGAGTTACTTTGTTATCATACAACTAGACTATGACAGTTGCTGAAATCCGGCATGACAATATTTAAGCTATTTCTTAGTGGTTTAATTTGTGGATGGTGACTAGCAGTGGAATCCAAGGTGCGCATTTCGTCCTATTTGGGGATCGTCATCTGGACGTACCTGCATTTCCCAGTGAGTGATGACGTCCCCACTGAGGCTCAAACCCAGTGCCCATAGTTTCAAACGCCCGATGACGAGTCACAAATGGGACGAAATGCGCATCCTGGATTCCACTGCTAGTCTCCATCCACAAATTAAATTCTAATTTTGATAGAGAAAGAAAGACTAGGTTTGCAGTATAAAATGATATCATTCCATTTCACAGGTTCTCATCAGCTGCAAACTACCTGAAAATACAGTGGTTATAAATAATAACATTTCATACTTCATTGTTTGAAAGGTAAGGTAGAGAAAACATTATAAGGTGAACGCATCATCAATTTATATACTGTCAAACTATGAAAAAAGAGAAAAAGGTGGGGTGAGAGAAGACAGAAAACAGAAAAAAATCTGGTAAACAGTGTCAGCATGGCAACTCGAAAAGGTCAAAGTTCATCAATTAGAAAACTTGCTTAGTGAGTTGAGCTCACTAGTGTGTATAACTAATCAGTGTAATAAAAGTGATATGGTTACCAAGGGAGTGAGAGATTGACCACACTCTCTTTCAGTATGCATAAGTTTGGTCTGTGACGTTTGATTGCAATTGCTTCAGCAAATCGTAGTAGATTCGCTGTCCTTTGTATGTTTAATATTTTGAAGTATTTGGAAATCTCGACAAAATGACCCGTATCCACAAGTTGTCTGGTAATTGCACTTTGTAAATATCTGCTTCCTTTTAGGCATAAGTTTCTTGGAATATGCTCTGAAAACCGGATAGAAGCCCTTCTTTCTGTCCTTCCAATGTACTTGCTGCCGCAGGCACAAGTAAATTCATAAATGCAGTTTGAGGTAACATCAGCAGGGTACTTATCCAGTTTCGATTGCCTTATAGAGCATGTAGTACTGTATAGTGTCACTAGATTGACTGTAAGCAAGCATCTCTTTATTGCTCCTTTCATCCTCTTGTCAATCTTTTGGGATACTATTTCTCCTTTGCATGGGAGGCAAATGAACACTTTCTTCTTTTCAACTGTTGGATACTTCGCTTTCACATCTTTTTCTTTGCTGTACTTTAGGATAAATCCCTTTGGATACCCGTTTTCCTTAAGGCATTTCTCAACAAAGCTTAATTCTTCTTCTACCTTGTTAGACGAACATAACTTCCTGGCCCTGCCCAGACATCGTCGAGGCATCTGCACAAAAAACCGATATGTCAGTCTGAAACCGAGCACTTCGGTCCAATCAATCGACGGGAAAATCTCAAATTCAAATAAAATATTTCTTAATGGCTTTTACAGTGAAAATTGCGCCCCTTGAAAAAAAGTTGAAAAACCGAATGCAGCTCTCACTGGCAGTTAGTTGGCGCGATAACCTATGAAGATAAATTTCTACGAAAGTTGGAGGGGTGTGACTTGCTAGGTAAGTGTTTATAAGGGTAAGGCTTAAATAGATACAGCGTACAGTGATATACATCAAAGTCATCCTAATAATAATGATCAGAGCTGGATTGGTATAATGGTTAACATCTGCCGATTTACTGATGAAACACTTCTAGTTGTCAAGATTATAGAAAGTCACACAAGTGTACCTTCTATGACATGAAGTGTGATAATTAATTACAGATGGTGATGAATGACTATCATACCCACTTTGTAGGGATGACTATGCCATATTATTCATATTAATGTCGCTCCAGGGAATTCAATGAGCTTTACAATTCATGACTGTTTTACTGCAGCCCGAATTCCATCAGTACTTAGCTTGTAATTCTTTATAAAAAGTCAGATTGACAATACTTCCATGGTGTTAGACTTGGAAAAAAGTGAGAAAACAGACAACCGAAACTTTATTCTGCCATCATCACTAAGATCTGAATCACCACATACTCTACAGGAACTTTTACTTCCAGTCTAAATTATAGTCAAGGTCACTTTTGTTTACATCTAAGGCTATGAGAAATATTTTGAAGTTATTCACATACATTAGAATAAATGTTTCCAAGTTGTGGTCCAGTAGTAATTATGTACGTTTGAATGGATGATAAATCCACATTATCTACAAGCCTTTGTCAACACTGAGCCTATGATTAATGTAGTGTATAAAAATTCTGTTCAACTTTCATCAGAAAGTATCTGCCTAATCGGCACCATTAATAAATTAAACAGTAGATTTGAAAGTGTGTGTGTGTTTATGAGTGCATGTGTATTCAATCTCACTTGTCACTGTTATGGTCTTCAGTCTTTTATCGATCGATAATCAAAAAATCATGATTCAGTAATTCATTGGTAGACGCACGTGGTGCGGGGTTCGATTCCTGATGGACGCACTGCTAACACCCGCTTAGTCGACAGTAGACTCAAGAAAGAGAGAAGATTGGGTGTGAGGCTAACAATCCTATCCCATTAAAAGGCATAAGTGCTACTGAAAATTCAAAGCTTAAGTTTGAAGCCCTATCTAAAATGCGAAAGGAATTTTTAAAAATCACAAAGCTAATTCTTCTAGAAATGGAATAGTCAGCTTGTAGTGTGTAGTTGAAAGAAAATATCCTTTCTCAATGTTTTACCCTTTTTCTAGGAGAATGTAAAATGGTCTGCCAGACTTACAATCATCTCGCCCTATTATATAACATCATTTTTTAGCTGGATATGTACTTTCATAAAAGTCTGTAAAATACAAAGGAGTTTCTCATCGTTTAGTCGACTCCAGTATTATTTGTAAGAATCACTCAGAATCAAGAAGCACTGAACGGCTGTTTTCTCCCTAAGTGAAATATGTTAGTAATCAGTACCGACGGCTCCACAGACGATCGAAAGCAGGAAGTCAGATTACAGGGCGATTATATTAGCCTTCAGTCACTGGCTTAGAATCTAAAGTCTAGTGATTCCCAAGGTTCTCCCAATGGAGACAATATGATGCAGTCTGCACTGAGTATAGACAATGATGACCTCTTCTTACTACCCAACTTGACTGGAGGATACAGCATAACTTGACATTAAAAAATACTATCAACTATTTGCTCAAAGTAGTTTATAAAGATATGTTAAAAAAAAGTGAATAAAATTTGAAAATATTTGACTAATTCTTTGTTTATTGCACATTTTTCAAAGTAAATAATTATTTAGTTGTTCATTTAACAATTCAGAGTGTCAGGAAATGCATCACCACATGACATGATACATTAAAATATACTTTGTCTTCTTTGTCTATTAAACAAACGAAGCCAAATATAAACTTAACTAATAATCCAATAGATGCGTGGGTGTGAGTATGAAAGATGAATAAGAAGTCATCAACCAAGCCAATATTTTTTTGTTTTCTTCTCTGTTTATTCAATAGTACAATTTTCAATCGATTTAAGGTATAAACACTACTGGTATTATTCAAATCAGATCAGGTAGAGTAGGATGATAAGCTAATTTATTGTAAAAAGATATTGGTACACTTCGAAGACTGTAGTAGTGAGACACTACTTTGTTTTTATACAACAGAAGCTTAATGATAATAGTTGTTTCTTAAAGACACTTCATGTTGTGTATCAATGTCATCTCGAAGAAGAATACTCAGGATTCGAAGGTAGGGGTGTGTCACATAACGCTACGTGTTCAATATTTATTCATGATGTAATTTAAGCGGGGCAGTCATTTAGAGGGAAACCAGTTGCACTTTTCTTAACATTCACCTGAATAACTATTATCAACAGCATAAAGCAAAGATTAATTTCCGCTTAAATTCATGACACCTTAACGGCTATGGTCAGAAATGGTGATTATATTGACAAAACTACCATAGACAAAAAATTGGGGTATAGCTGATTAATTTAGCTAATTAACTGTTCTAAGTTTCGTCGTGGATTGTTTAAATATGTGATGTACTACGTCCATTTTAGTAAGGTTACAAATTTTCACTTCAAAACTTCAGTTTCTGTAGATCAAAGGCTGATTACCTCGGGATTGATTATACGTGTAGGCGAGATAATGACCTTGTATGTCGGCTGCATTTTTAAAAGAGTGAGTGAGTTTTCAGATTATTGTCTCAATGTTGCATAGTTCTGTTTCTACTTTGTTTGATAAAAATAGTTCTAACAAGAAAACATTTTACTGCCAGATTATTGTTGTTGTCTGAACATTTTGTACTGATTAAGTGAATTACAAGCACACTATATATCATTATTAAACACATTGCACATATAAGGAAGGCTAAATCAACAAGCCAGACAATTAACCAAAGCAAAATCAACCTAGAATTCTAGCACTTCAGAGTTATACCACTTCAGCTTCAGGAGTAACTAAGATTTTTGTATATGCTATATCTTCAATCAACTTGAAGGATGTGAATTTCAACACGAATAAAATAACAATAATAAATGTGTTCTTTTAAATACGTACACCTGAATTGAATTTTTCATTTTCCTGTCGATTGATTGGACCGAAGTGCTCGGTCTCAGGTTGACATGTCGGCTTCTTGTGCTGGGTTCGAGCCTCGGTGGGAACATCATCACTCACTGAGAAATGCAGGTACATCCAGCTGACGAATCCCAAATAGGACGAAATGCGCATCCTGGATTCCACTGCTAGCCACCATCCACCAATTGTACACATACACCTGAGGTTTTGTCTGCTCACAACAATGATGACAAGAACAATAACAAATTAGAAACTCCTCAGAAAGAAATAATCCACAAGAAGCTCTGAGAACTCCGACAGCACACGATTTCTGGAGGAGTTTATCAACTGTGTAGGAACGCCAATTTGATTTGTAATTCAGACTTAATACTTTCTCGTACACAATTAATATGTTCATGATAAATATTGTATGTCAGTTGTCCAGTGGTGGAATGCTCACTAACCCCACATGGAAGGCCCGGATTTGATTTTCATCCAACGCACTCATAAGACTCGCCTTGTTTATCAACCGAAATTAAGCCTAGAAAAGAGGGAATGTTGCGTGTGACGTTAGCAACTTCATCCGGCAGAACAACACCACTGTCATTGCAACTTCGAATTACTGAAACCGTATGTTCCGCTCGGAAATATCAAGGAATGAATTGAAAATATTACTGGCTTAAGTATTTTTACCTTAAGATTTCTTTTAGGTTTCGTTATTCAGTCAAAAAGCAGAAATATTTCAGACAACATGCATTCTGATTAGTTTCTTGATAAACTAAAATATGTAACTAACTTCCTCTATGAACTCTGATGGCCCCTATAATTTAAGTGATATTTTTTTAGCGATCAATACAAACCGGCTACTTGGACTACAAATTGTTAGAGAACAGAAAATGCAAACGAGGAAAAATTACTGTGTCTTCACCCATCTGGTTGCATACGATATCACGTTTGCTAACTTATCTAGAAAATCTGTTGACCTTTGAAGTAGCTTAGGCTTTTCAATTCCAAGTGACTGTTGGTGAAACTTTATTGTATTGAAGGAACCTAAAAACAGTTGTTTGTTTGTTGTTTCAGACATTTTATTTCTGCAAGAAAAATACTTTGAAAGACACTATTGCCTAATCTATTTTATTTTATGTTACGTATCCTGGTATATAAGCAAAAACGTCATTTATCAGACAACTGGACACTATGTACAGGTATTGGTTGCTGAAATATGAGTAGTGTGATAAGCCAATTTACTGACTGAATATGGTTATTTCCCTCAGGTGCCAGTAAGTCGGTTACACTTGATGTGCGACGACTTTACTATTTGGGTAAGCTAGTCAAATTAATCGGAACGAGGTAAAGAACCAACGTTTCTTTGAGCTCGTACATGTACATAATAAACCAAAGAAATAAAACGCAGTCTTTCATTCACTCTAAATATTTAAAATTGTATTGATGACAAGTCCATGCATTTCGCGTAAGTACGAGGTTTCACTAACATTTACC
The DNA here is from genome assembly GCA_944472135.2 of Trichobilharzia regenti. Lineage (NCBI taxonomy): Eukaryota > Metazoa > Platyhelminthes > Trematoda > Strigeidida > Schistosomatidae > Trichobilharzia > Trichobilharzia regenti. The sequence continues at coordinate 38,908,383 of OX235270.1, forward strand.
AATGTAAGAATATCACTGAAAATCCTGTAGAACTGCATAATTGTCATTTATACACTGGAGAGACGGTATTTTGTAATCTTAAACTGACGAATCTACTACAATACCTAGCTATCATTCTCACTAATTTCCTGTTGTAATTATCACATTTGTTCTAGGCATGACACGGGCATAACTTGAGGACTGATACCAATGAAAGTAGAAACTTTGATATACAGATAAACAGATAGATAGATAGATAGATAGAATGTGTATAAAAAATTTATGCATTTATCATCCTATTTTTGTGACATAAACCGCATACTTATGCAATGATATTTTAAGTGAGAATTTTCAAAAGAAACACACATGTGCACTGAAGTTGATCAATAATGATATCTTAGTAAAATTCATCTAGTCAAAGATATAACACAGGAGAGTGTAACAACACATGTGACACTTGAAATTTTTCTCAGGTGTTTAATTACAGTCTACTTTACTGTATGAACAACAATGTTAAAAATCTATAATGAATAACAAAAAGTATCATGTAACAGACAGTAACTCTGGAAGATCCTTGGTAAGATAGCATACACATACATACATAGTTTAAGGATTACAGGAACTCACAGACAAAATTACTAGCTTTATTATGATTCACTGCTGTGACTGGAGTATTGTTCATGTATTCTATAGCGAAGCCTATTTATTTTATTGGAAAGCAGAGCTGAAGATAACGCTTAGACTAAAACTGAACGCTCAGAAAGCGAATAATATCATTTTTGGCAAAATAATTAGATTATTGGTTATGAGACGCAAATCAGTTGGCAATATTTCGGAAATCATAGCCTGAAAAGCGGTTTTTTAAAATGGAACAGTCTGTCTATGTACTCATGAGTCAGTCTTGTAATACATGGAAAACCAATTAGTAGAGTGATGCATTCCAGAAAACTAACCCAAAAGTCTCACTGTGTAGTGATACACCGGCATGCAGATGAACCAAAATTGAGTTTTACCTAGCTGACAGACCTATATAATTAAATGAATTTACTGGTTTTCTACCTTACCATCAGTAACTAGTCTTCAGACTCTCTGTTATTATTTATATTGCCTTACCAGTAAAAGGAAAATCGAAATGATTGAATGCAGGATAAAAATTCGATTAGCAGTTGATTTTCTACACCCCTTCCCTAAATGAGAAATTCATTGCAAGAAACCAAAAAATTATAATTTCATATATACATGACTGATTGATGAAAGTATCTGGAAAACATACACATCAAAGTGTAATGTCCTCTAAGCAGCCTAAGGTGATCTTACTACCAGATAACCGTTTCCATAGTTTTTGGGCGTGTTCACCAGTGATTTACTGGGACTCATTCGATTCATAGGACCGAATCTGTGAAGACCAACTCAGCTCCGGTGAAGTGGTAGATATAGAAACAAAACAGACATTTACAGAGTGCACAATCTATAGTGACATTTCAGTGTGGGTCCCTCTAAAAACCAATATCATTTCATTTGGTAGACAATGGATTGAAGCAATCCGCGTAATCTGTTAGTCATGCTGGCTCCAAACAAGCCAAAAAGCTGGTGCCTCCATCTAGCTAGTTGGTCTGTGATATCTTCATCTACTCTTTTCAATCTGTAGTATACATAGTACTGTTTTCATGATCCCAATCACAACAAAATACACGGTGGCGATCAGATCATACTTTACATTGGTACGAGAACAACTGTGAAATGTCACTTGGGATAGCATATTTTTTCTGAAGATGTTATAAAAGTCAATGGTTCATGTTCTCTACATTCCAAAAATTACACATAGACTTATGCAAACAGAATTATTGTTTTACATTTTACAAATAACAGTACGCAACTTACTTTGGATGTAAATTTTATCAAATGATTTCCACCAAATTTGTCTTACTAAAGATATGTAAGATAAATCCGTGTATATACATATGTGTGTGTGTGTATTTTAATAACAGAAAAAAGTTGAAGAGCAAATGGAATATTGATTCACAAATGGCTGGTATTTTTCCGACTTGAATTGTTTATTACCTGTTCTATACATTTAATCGCAAAAATAGCGTGTCATCAGTGTGAACATTTACAGAACAATTGTGTTACAAAATGATGCTTCTGTTATTAAATTCTTGATTATAACGACTCAGATTGATTGAATGAATGTTCTAAGCACAAACACATGCATACTAGCAGACATTCACAGATGCAGACATATGCATACATACATACAACCACTGTATATGCAAAAACAAATCCACTGAGTCAAATCCTTGAAACTTGCAGCAGTCGTTTTATAATTGATGAAAACTTCAGAGTATTAACACAGTGAATGAAAATTTATTGATCTAAGTGCTTCAACCATATATTTCTCAATATTTGATTTCGGCAGTATTCTGTGATATAAAAAGGATATATCTATGATCTTTTCATCTAATAAGAATAGTCAAATGTTAGTGATTAAAATTCTTCAGGTATTTTTAGCTAACCAACATCGTCATTACGACCGCATTGAAACGATTGGCTTCTCATAGATTTGCATACAGACATATCATATCTATGGTCACACTGAAAAGTACGCAGGCATGCATGCACACTTATTGATTTGTGGTTCTCACTGTATGTCTTGCCAACAATTTCACAATTTGTGTGTGAGCAAAATGTGTGTGTGTGTGAGTGTGTGCGTGAATGTGTGTATAATGAACATACACACGTGTCTATTAATCGGACACACTATTGCTGTATTATAGTGAGTCTGGAACGTGACTTTCACGACATACAAACTGGTTACAAAAAAAAATCAAACAACCTAAATTATTCTACCTGCAACACAGTACTGATATGCAGCACACCACGAAAAAGCGATTTAGGTTAAAGGTTAAGTTTCTTTAACGAATGAATTATTTGTCTTGTCTTGTCCATGTACTAGTTTTTTTCGTCATTTTATCGATTAGTCAGTAGAATGAGTCAAGATTAGCGGCAACCTATCACGAGTTCAACTGAAGGCTTTGTAGGGAGACGCTTTATATCAGAGAGTTTTTGCCAAAAAACCCATAAAACACTGGATAATTGTTTTCGTGTAGCTTGGCATTATTCAATAGTGCTTAGTTTTGATCCCGATGATGATCAAACTTGGAACTATGTTGGTGGTCTATAAGAACGACATACTCGAGCGTTAGGATTTTTACAAGGCTTTAAGATTAAATAATGTTCATTCCAACTTGTAAATAAAATCCCCCGAAAGTAAGACCCGACAGTCTTTAGTGAAACCGAGAAAAGATTAGGTGGTCTACAAGTATATAAACCAGAACAAAATAGATGCCTAATACTATGTTATTTACAGAGGTTCCCTAGGTAGTTTTTATTTGTAACAAGTAATATAATAAAGTCAGCCAGCAGCTATTTACGAAGGTAAATTTGATTATGGCTTTGAATATTTTCATCCACAGAACTCGGACGTAGTCAAATTGATATGAGTAACCACAGCTAACTAACTATAGCTTTTTCATTGGACACTAGTAACTGGTGTGACGTGTCTCGTCCTTTCTTTGGTGCAGACTGAATTCTGTCAGTCATGTTTGCAATGTGGCCACCATCCTAGGCCACATTCTAGACGCGGGTTCGAATCTCAGAAGGGACATCAGTTCCTTCAAGGTTGCAGATACACCTTGCTCACGAGTGCCAACTAGCACGAAACCTAGGTCCAAGGCTTCCTGCCAATTGCCTCCAACTATCTGATTTTTTTCCTTCACGTTCCCCAGTGGAACATAGGGCCCCAAGCTAGTGGCTTGAAGTTTCTGTAGCAGTATTTTAATTTTAGAGGATGGGGTTGCTAGCCTCATGCCCAACCTTCCCTCTTTACCAGCATTATTTCTGGCTTGGCGAGGTAGAGGAGTGCGTCGGTGGCCGGGGGTCGAACCCCACACCAAGTGCATGGTCGGCGAGCGTCCTAACCGCTATACCACTGACGCACCAACTATCTAATAACTATAGCTTACTTTGAAAGAATACAGGTTCATACAACTCTTGGTTAATACAACTCAAATGTACTTAAACTTAAAACAATGATAACAACCATATCATCATCAACATTATCATCATCATTAAGGTATATGCATCGTTAAGTAGTTCAGACAATCATGTTACAGCTTAAAGTTGATATTCAGTTTGTACAATTTGTGGGATTTTGTCACGATCCAATACTAGTTGGAGAGATTATTGGTGCTGGCAGGGCAGGAGTCACTCAAGCGCAGCCCAAATGGCTGAATGGTCAACGAACTTGGCCTCGTAACCTGAAGGTTCCGGGTTCGCCCCTTGGCGAGGTCGTGGGATTCACCACCGAAGAGTTTCGAAATAGGACGAAACCAGTGCACCCTAGTTAACAATGATCTCTCTAACTGAGTTTGCTTCTTGACAAAAATCTAACAATTGGAATTGTAATCGACAAATTCTAGTTCTTTCTTGGCTTAATTAGACTTGGATAGCTATTTAAAACTACCACAACCTATCTTAAATAACTTGTAGGGTTATATCCTAAGTACATACATGATGCTAAACTTTATTTGTTATTAGTTAACAAATCAAACGAATTACATCTTAGCAACGTATACATTAGAAAGTGTCTAGATATGTTTTCGTTGTTAACCGTTTAAAACTACTAGAAAACTGCCAGCAGTCAAAATTAAGAATTAGGTTATTACAGTGAAATAGATTACTTTTCTCTCAGCAGTACATCTTTCTTATTTGTTCAAATAAAATGGAACAAAAAAAACGAAATACACTGTGACTTAAGTAATTAGATCCATTGAAAAACTTTAGTTCTACTCCCTCAAGATGTATCATATAACTTCAACTGTATGTATTTGTTGAGGGGTGTCTGCCAGCGAAAATTGGTAAACAGCAATTTACGTCAATGTTTACTTCCCAAATCTTGGTCATAAGAAAAACAAGAACAAAGACTTTGAGTGGGCGGATATGATTCGCAGATATATGGTCTAACAATCAAAGAAATGGCCACAAAGAGATGAGAGATTAACTTCCTGTGAGAAAACAACCAGTCAAAAGACGCTATTTCTCTGCCAGTTATAAAGAATAATAATGTACATAAAAATATGTCTGTTGACTTTCTCAATAAACGATCTGTTGGCTGGCTCCTATATATATATATATATATATATATATATATATATATATATATATATATGAAATATTTAAATCAAGTGTTGACTATAGTCATAGCAGTGTATCATAGAGCTGTATGCAGTCTTTTATTAAATTATTTAATTTATAGATAAAGATATCAGCCAGCCATTAACTACTTACATCAATTGCTTCCATTTCAGCATCATTTTGAGTCAAAATCATCTGTAAACTGTCACGATTTAAGTTATCCTTAGATACGGTGATTCTTTCCATGCTATCCTGTGTTTCCATAACTGAACTGCCACTGGATCCAGCTCTTTCGAGAAATTTATAATTCGACAATTTTTGTTCATGCATCATCTCCACATCATTACCAAGTGAACTGTGACGTGAATGTGAGGTGGCAATAAATTCCTTTGAATTAGTTGTAACTGATGGAAGAATATTGACTAACATTTTGTTCACTTCTTCTGTACGTTCATCTAACCAGTCTGATAAAACACTTGCTTCTTCTTCAAAATGTCTCCAGTGTAATAAAGCATTCTGTAAGGAAGCATAACGTGTATTCACCCAACCAACTAAACGACTCCATCGTGTAGCCAATTCAGCTATCACATTTTCTAATCCACGTTCATTTACATAATTTTCATCATTATCAGTTGTTTTTTGTGGAACTATAGTTATGAAGTTGTCTAAGCGTTCAGCTAAAGCTTCACCGGATTCAATTAATTGTTCCAGATGTCGATTAGCTTCAAGTTGTTTCTTTACATCAGTAATCGATGGACCAATCGATTGACTTGCTTGAGTGTTCCTGGTGTTATTTTCAAAAATCAGATCAATTTGTTTACAAGGAAATAAGTATCTCATATAATTATACTGTCAATAACAATAACTATAAGATTCCAGTGTACAGAAGTAAATTTTCTCACTTTTAATGTAAGGCATCATTTTATTCCATTTCCAGTTATTTACCATATCCATTTGCGCATAACGAAAAGCATTTTCACTAGATTTCCTCCACTTCCTCCACTTGACAGTGACTTTCAGATGTCCAGAACGCATACACAGCAGGAAACTCTAGGAGTGAACTAGTCGTGAACTTATTGCTAAACAAATATGCGGATAGAAATAGATATACACTGAAAATAGACTGTCGAGTGGAACTCGAATGAGAAGCTGAGGATTGGGTGTCTAAGAGTGATGTGAACGAGAACATGTGAAGAGGTGAAGAAAGCTTGCGAGCAGACATTCGAAATTGATGACAGAAAACCGAGTACAGTTTGAATACATTGCCGAACCCCGACATTTTACTCGGAAAGTGAGGAATGATTAATAACCTAATAATATAACAATCTAGCTGTAACAATGTTGAAAGAATTTAAGTTAAACTCTGTAGATTATTAGTCATCAAGGAGAGATAATACGTATTCCATATTTCATTGAAAATTCAATTCCTAAAGCAATGGAACTTTATTTATGACCAGAGGAAATGATAAGAATGTTGTCTGGGTAGAAAAAATTATGGCAAGCCTTCTGGTTGATCTATTCCGTACAAGTGAATCTATTCAACAGCGTTTGTTTACCATGTTGATATCAGTTTCGCATCTTCCGTCGATCAATTAGACCGGAATGTTCGGTCTCTGTCAACACACAGATAAATGCAGCTGACCAGTCACAAATAGGACTAAGTGAGCGTCGTGGGTCCCGCTACCAGTTAGCATCCACAAAGTAACAGCATTTGTTTACCACTCGCACAAAGCTTAAAGGAATATTGCTTTGTTATGATTTAACTACTGAATCATTTGTTAGTAGCTCAACTTGTTCGCACAACAAACAGAAATGATATTTTGTAACTGTCTTTGCATGTCATTTGAAATATCCATAAATTTTGTCAAATGGTTCTTGTAACTTTTATATGTGCAAGTCTGCTACTATGTTTGGACGTAAAACTGACGCTAATTTTAGTTTGATATTGTTACTTACTAACTTCTTCAGTAATGCTGTCTTGTAAGCGAGAAAATTTCTCAAAATTACCTTTAGTCTTAAATGATTCTAATTTGCCTTTATTGGCTATTGTAAGCTTAAATTAATGGATTTATAATTGTAGAGCCTGAGGAAGAATTGATTGAAAATAATTGTCCGCCTTAAATATTATCTTCTGAATTCTTAAATGAACTGATAAACGTTACTTTATTCAAGTAACAATATTTCCCAAATTAAATCATGTGGTATAAATTGTTAGAAAGAAAAACTCACTGTTCGCTTTCCAGCTTATCAAGTTGAATGCGTATGGCACTCAAAAGCATAGTTTGTCGTCTTAGCAGATTGGCAGTTATACGTTTGCCTATTGCGGAGTTTAAACGACACAAATTATTCCACCTTGTCGCCAGAAGAACAGTTTGCCTTTGAATTACAAGAGGGTCTAATTCACGTAATTTTTGTTGTAGCTGTAGTTGTCTTTGCTTCTCTTCATCACTATTAGCATCATTTTCTTCACCACAACCACCACTACCATTGTGGGTACATTTAACACCTGCTTCACTTCCATTAGCTTTTAAAATATTGCCTAAATTTTCATGTATTTTTATTAAACGATTCCCAAGACGCAGACAACGACCAACAGCCATTTGGCGACGTGATAAATGCGCTGTCAAATCCTTATTTTCATTGCAGCAATTTCGAAAAGAAGAAAAAAGGTATGAGGCAACATACTGATGAAGCATAATCTTTTTATGATTACAAATCGTTTTGTAGTTCAAACCATTTTATACAATTTAAGAGACACAAACTACCAGGATAAGCTAATCAGAACATCATCTTGTGGGGTACCAAATATTCACATTCTAAGACTTACTTATACAAACAGTTAAATAAAACAAGATGCGGCGTTCTAAACGCTTTGATCGTCGGAGTTAAATCCACACAAATTCAACGCTCACAAGGATATTCTCGACCGGTGGATCAGGTTGGACAGTAAAGCCTTGGACAATTTAAAGAACTGAACTCATTCTACCTTGTGTACATATGTCAACTGGTTAGATTGGAAATTAACTTCAATCAATACAATTGATGCAGAGATGTTAGCTGCATATACTCTGCCTTTCTATACACTCTGAAGACGTGAAAATGTTTTATTTCATTGCCCCTGTGTGCATATCTCTGAATATAATTTAAGGATAAACCTCAGTCCATTATCATCATATGAGACCCCAGGGAGACATATATCCTGAGGTCTGCTAACAATCTGTTGATCAGATTTTAAAATTTTACGAGTATTACACCATATTTTCACTTTCAGATGCTTGAATTTAGCTTGTACGAGTCCACATAATTTCTTTGCTTTTCTTTATCAAGTAAACGGTTGAGAGTCATTCACCTCTGGATGCACATATGCACTTCAGACTGAAATGGTAAAAATCTTTGAATTTAATTAAAGTGGACAGCTTCTGCAGTTTATTAGTTCACCTATGCTGTACCCTGATTTCACTGAACTTTCTGTGCTCGTATGGTTAAAAAAAACTCATCACTGTTTTGACTTTGGGACTAGTCTTCCAGATAAGGGGAAATTTCACTAGGATCCTTTTCGTAAACTGAAATGATCCACCTAACGTTACATAACGGTTGAAAATTACAGACAAAACGTGCCAATGACCGATATTAATGATGGGAAATCACTCACAACGACCAGTGAGGTGTGTTAGATAAGTCTAGATCCATAATCCGACGGATACTCAATAGCTGTCTTGCTACATATGCTAAACATAGGGCAGACACTTAACACCTGTTTATATTGAGACTACATATGGCAATTTTAGAGATAATTTTGCAATTTAATTTACCATAAACTGGGGTATGTGTTGATGATAACTAATAGATGAACATCGTCACACTCCATCTGCTCTGACTTGTAAGCATTAAGATGAAGAGAATCAAAATAATGTTTAGTTTAGGTCCAGTGACTCTAGAAGTAAACTAAAGATTGTGAACTTCGCTGAGTCTTTACATCTCGCCATAGAAATCATCTCCAAATCAGTAAAAACCGACAGCATGTAGTACTCACCTTCCTACGCGTATCTCTCAAAAAAGCACTGATTAAATCAACATGAGATCACACGCACAAGCTAGTCAAATACTATTCTCTTACCTCATGTGTTTCAAATCGATCTCTGGCTTCATCAATATTTTTCAGGATACCAGCATGCATTAGTTTAGTTTCAGTTGAATTGGCTTTCTGAAGACGTGCAATGAAATTCTTATCCTCTTCATTGTGCAATGACTGTAGATGTTCAGCCTTATTTAATGAATAATTAGTGAAATTACGCGTATCATCTTGTAGATCATTTTGTCCAAATTGTTCTTCCATGGCTAATAACCAAGCAAGTGTACTTTCAATTATTGTTTCAAAATTATCTGGATCAGGTAGACGATTCGGATTACCTTCCGTATCAAAATCATCATCAGAATCACCTTCAATTTCATCATCAAGCCAGGTAAGCTCTGAAGTACTACTTGTTGATGTTGGTGAAGATCTACTTTCGACTAACACATTCGGCTCTTCACCTGTCTGTCCATGAATCTAAATTGGAAAATATACACAAGTTCAATACACTATAGCACTCTGAGGATAATTAAGCGTCAAACAAAGAGTAACTCATGGTCGAACGCAGATGATTACATGATACTAGTTATCTAGTTGGTTCTCAGTAGAATGAATGGAAACAGCCGGAGACTAAAATAGTCTCAGGCGATTTTAGTGAGGATAAAAAATGAGTGCAGACAACCAGTTTATTAAAATATCTACAATTACAGATCACTGGTTTTTCCTGAGAAAATTAGGAAGTGTGTGCGTGAGATAAACAGGAGACTTGCCTAAAGGTTGATTATTGTAAATAAGCTATTTATATCTCGCTAATGAAAGAATGTACACAATGTGTTAACTAAGCCTAATCATTGTAGCTAAATAACTAGCCATCCTACTATGAAATTGTGTCTGTTGGATACGTCTAGTACTTCTCACTATCAAGGTAAACACATACGAAGAACAATTTCGCGATTTCACTATGCTAAAAACGTCACTAACATACTTAATAGTTGTTGATAAAGTCTCATTGTACAGCATGCAGTCATGTAACAGCTTACAGACGGTTCACATCAGAAGTGGTGTCCACCATAAATACTAAGTGTCACTGTTCTTTGGACAGCGTTACTAGAAAATGTAGATTAATAAATTATCTTGTAATAATACTATCAAAATTTGTTAAAAGGAGTAATTTTTTAAAGGTTAATATTCTTATTCAGCTCTTCATAAGCATGCTGTTGAAAGTAGCTAGACACCACAAAGAGATCTGATCTACGCAACCAAGTGGAATACTCATGTCTGCCAGAGACATGGAAAAACTGTAGTCTCCTAAAAGCGCTGAAGTATCTAAACACTTGTGTCAAATGTTACAGGACTGGTCTCTAATAAACAGATAACTTATGGAGAAAGAAAGAAAGAAGAAAACACCAAGTTCAGTAAAGATATCTTTTCGGCGATTTCATTTCCACAAGCTGTACAATCGCATTTAAGTATATAATTTTTCAATGGATACAATTCTTGTTTGATTCCACATAATTACGACGGCGAATAAAAGTTGAAAATTACTTTCAACTAGATATGGTTTATGAGAGGCTTAGAAACAAAATTACACAGTATTAAAAGGGATGACAAGTGTGTAAAAATGAGCATGGAAACAAAATTGAAACAATAATTTTCAACTTAAGATGGGAGTTAGGAGGTGCAAATATAGATTACCAGAGCCTTAGAAACAAAAATTATAAAGGGTTACAACGAATTACTGGCGTATAGAAAACGGGCATGGAAACAAAATGAAATAATTATTTTAACTTGAAATGGAAGTTAGGAAGTGTGAATATAAATTACAAGAGCCTTAGAAACACAAAAATTGCACAGGATTAAGACTTAATTGTAAAATAGTTATTATAAATGTTAACAGGAAAAGCATGGAAACAAACTTAAAATAACTGTTTTTTTATAAATGAAAAATGGAGTGAATCGAATGAAGACAGAGAAAGTAAGAGAAAGAGTGAAGTAATTAAATTTTTTTTAATTTTTAAATTTTATTATAGCTTGATTCCAAGCAGTATTTTGATACAAATATGGAATTTTCAGCATATGATATCGGCAGCCCAAATTTAGCTGGCCAACCATTGATATCAGGTGTGCGTCGGCCGGGAATCGAACCCCGGACCATATGCATGATCGGCAAGCGGTGGTCATCAAAGTTGCATCACTTATGACCAACTACCTGCTGACAAAACCTTGGTGTGAATGTATAACTTTGCCATCGTCACAACCACCATATTCTTCTCAAAATTGACATCCATCTAAATATGTGAGAGTATCCGTAGTATACGACCAAACAGCTGTAAAACATCGCCGCTGAAAGTAGATTACATGTGGTCATTGGAGTTTTTTAACTGTGTATGCTTTTGTTCAAGTGGTAACATTGTATGCAACAACACGGAGAGTAATGAGGCGACTTAGAGTGTCAGATGAGGAAAGTTATTCAATCAATGAAGGCGTGAAAACTAGTCGATTGAGATAGTAGACACATGTATTACGTATTCTGATCCACTTCCTCTCCAGAAGGTGATGTCAGCCAAACTAAGGTTAACGTGATGCGAAAAGAACATAACAGCTGTGTATGAAGTCGGCTACCACTGCATAGATAAATTTAAATCACCTGATTAGGGTCTCTGAGGCGTTAATGGTCATTGGTTGTGGACACTTGATACTGCTCAAAATTCTTTGTTTCTTGGCATGCTTGAAATTCTGAATTCCTCACTAATCTTTATTGAATTATTCCCTTTTAAATACTAATATCCATTCATTTTACTACCGTTTAGTCTCCCATCTCTCACTTAATTTATGCTTTTCTAAATCTTCGCTATTTTAACAACCTTGTATTCAGTTGTCATGGTGTGGACATACTTTCATTTCATCAATTTTGTTCCTATCCAGTATAAACGTTCCCTAGTGAAATTTTTGTTTTCAAGGTCCCGGAAAATATGCACGAGAGACACACTGATGATTATCCAGAAAACTTTACCAACTACCACAGTACGGATAAACCGCATCTTGAAAAGACAGCTCCTATACCAAAGAAAGCTATCTTTGTTAGCCTATCATTCAGGGGTGATCAAACTCAGCAGTTAGCAGCTCAAAGACTTCGGTCAGCCATCAAACGCACATTCTACACCGCATCTCGTACCCTAACAACTCGAACATTTTCGATCCCTGTACCTAAGATTAAAGGATGAAATTCTGTGGACTCTACATCAAACTGTATCTACAAGTTCACTAATAGAAGGTTCCAATTTCGTCGAAAAGAACACGTTCCAAAATGGTTATTAAAACATAGAGATAATCCTAATGCAATTAATCTGAATAGAAATCCAGCATCATCCACTACAAAGCACTTATCAATGTAAAGTCACAAAATCAATTTTAAAGATCGCTTAACGGTTAGTTCACATAACTCTAATTCAAGGTTATTAAAGGTGATGGAAGCACTTTGGATTATTCACATACCGCCTAAACTATGTATACAGAAATCAATAGACATCAACCTTCGCCTACCATGGACTACCTGACCTATTTAAACATAATTGGTCATTAGTATGTACTTTTGTTTTATATAACTGAATAATTGTCATGCATTTTATTTTATTATTGTGAACCATGTTAGTTGTAAAGCAGTTGTAAAGAAACCACGAAATGATATCATCTCGCGAAATTTGTCTTTTAACTGCCTTATTCTAATATGTCTGTGTCTGTTCTTCATAAATAACGTAGCCTGAATTCTCAAGTATTGGTTTAGTAGGGATATGGTTTGATTGGTTGGAGGATTTCATCATGAGATGATGTCAGTTAGAGAAACATTGGAAAACCTGGGAGCACTGGACAGCTGCTTCGTCCTAATCTTGGACTCATCAGCAGTACGACGATGGGTGCGTATTGAAATACTCCAACCAATAAAACCTGGATTTACTGACTCTCAAAAAATCGCAGTATAAATAGATATTTGTAGAAAGGTTTTAGAAATAACATAAGGGATTTTAGCTCGGGTGGATGGTTTTTATTTGGTTGTGTTCTCTAAGTTGGTTTTACTTGCCAGCTTTATTTCAGAACATGTATCTTGCGCAAGGGAAGCACTGGAAGCTTATCATTTTTTTCAGCTAAAGGAAGACCGGTGGTTGGTGTTCTCAATTTTCAGTTAATATGCTTAATCAATCAAGTTTTCATTATTTTTCCTAACTAATAATTTTTGCTTAAAATAGAAGTCACTACTGTTACTTCTTTCACCAGTAATTTTTGTCAATAATACATTCCATGTATAAAGGGCGTTCACAGATAGTACCGGTATTCACTTCTATTTAAAAGACTCTTGAACTTTCCTGTCTTACTGTTGTTCAGCTGACAGAAGTTTACATTCTTTTTTAAAAAATTTAACTGGATCAATAACACTCGTACTATTATTTCTGAATGTTCAGTATCTTATATTGACTTTTATTCAAATGTCTAATTAATTCCACTCATGCATATAAATGAAGGAAAAAAGTTGTGTGAGTAACTTGATATGATTATGAGCAATAGTTTTGGCTCGAAACGTCGTCAGTTAATATTAATGTATAACACTGTGTGTGATTTATCAAAATAAAATCTTATCTGTGATGGGGTTATACTCTACCACAGTGCCCAAGTTTTATACTTATATCACTACTGTTTCGGCTCTGATTTTAGGTTCATTTCCATACAAATTTTCCGTATTATTCGCCCTAATCTTTAATCCTTTTATGTGTCTTTCATGTGGTTGCACCAATAAAAGGTATTAAATTGTAATAGCAGAAGGCAGGACGTGGAAGCCAAGGTATATTTTTCATTATATATGGTTTATATTCTTTAACCAATCATTGAGCTTGTGATTTTGGTTTACATTAAACAACATGGAAAAGAATGTTCCCATACATAGTATTCTGTTGCTAACGTAGTATTCAACTGTGGGAGTAATCTTTTGACTGTATCAACAAACAGAATGTTCACATACATACATCGTGTTCTGTTGCTAATGCCATATTGAACTGTGGAAATACGTGAGAATAATTTTCTCTGTTGGAACATATTGTCCGTATTACACCACCACAAAATTAATTCTTAGTTTGGTGGATGTATACGATATTTTTCCTCACCATGGTAATATTATTTTCTGTTGTAATTATTTTTAGTCTTAAAGTGTGAAAATTTCACACCTCTCATACTCTAAATCTTAATATTCAACTCCACTGATTTTAGCTACTTTAACCTGATTGCTTTATTAAACACATATTTTCTGGAACAACCTGTACTAGTGATTTCACACCTCCCAAAGATCTTTCCACTGATTTTATGTCTAATCTACCTTTTTATTTAGGAAAAATTCATCCACTCTTTCGACGTGCAGATAACCTTGCTAGCCTGTCTAGTAATTGCGGATACCAATTGGGTGATAATTATATACTCCCATTTTTACATTAAGTGACTGAAGTATGCCGAAGATGATCTGTGTATTTTCATGTCAGAATCTTTGTCGGAATGCAAACAGTTGAAAAGAATCGATGAAACATAGTAGTAGTATTACATCACCTTTTTTCTGTTGTTCCCGCTCTATGCAAGTTGATCAAAGGAAAAAAAGTGCTTAAAATAAATCTGAATTGTAAGGATGAGTTTCTCTGTAGACATGAAACAACCACTATTAAGAATTTTATGAAACACATACAATAGGTTAAGAGATTTGAGAAGACATTTGAAACAAAACGTCAGTCTCGTGCCACGCGGACGAATGGTCACTTTGTATTTATAAGTAAATAAGGCCATAGTAAAAAAAATTAGGTGAAGGTGGAGCTTAACTACCCTCCACACCCCTCAATTTAAATGATCATATCAAAATTCCCACCCGAAGTCAATTGCTGACAAATAAGGATGAGGGAATCTTCTGAGCACAGTGATGGAAAAGTAAACTGCCTTCCCAATAGCCCTTGGATCACTCGATTATGGACTGATTGAGACAACTCTATGGTAGGACATCTGCTTCAACAACGATGACAGCTAAGTTACACCAACAACTACACTACAACATAACTCTCCAAGGATTTAAAAAAGACAACTGGTAGAATGATCATAAAGCAAACCTCTAAGGATTTTATAAAAAACTGTCTCTAACAAGATAGATGGCTTACCATAGCAGACGTTTGTATTTCTAGAATACCTCTAGATCGACGTTTTCTATCCCTTTCAACTGCCTTACGCAGTTCCAAAAGATACACAGCAGTCGATCGTGCATCTACATTCTCTGGACGCATGTCAACTGGTTCTAGAAGTCTAGGTGCAGCAAATTCTGCTGTTGCTAAATGAAAAGCAAGTGACAAATTTTGATTGGCTGTTTTCTCTAACCGGGATTCAAATGCAAATAATTCCCCTCTATAAGTAGGAAAAATAACAAGTGAGAAATATTTTTCAATAAAGAAGCAAAGACAGAATTTAATAAGTATGTTAAATGAATGAAAATCAAAGCTAATTTATTGGTTATAAATTATTTTCATAGCACGAATATTGATGTAAACATTTCATTTTTACTCATCACCATCGGTTTTGGAGTATTAGAGTACCCTGAGAGTGATGTCACCGAATAAACTAAAATAAATTCAGTGTCTAAGATAATGTTATAAATCACTTCATGTTAGTTTACATCTTTATTTATTGGAATCTTCCATTGTAAACAATGATGTTGTTGCCTTACTTTTGAGTGGGTACACTGTGGAACGTAGAGCAGGCGTACTGTGTATGTCTGTAATGGCAGTAAAAGGGAAACTTGGCGTCTCTATGTAGCGAAATTGTGTACAACTTATATTCAATCCACCATTTGCGCAGATCTTCCGTATTGTGCTACTTCTGTGCTACTTCATATTGTGTTTCTTTGTGTTCCTATCACGTCTCCCTTGTATCTCCGCAATGCTGCATCATTTGCCTTCTCTGAAATCAAATGTATCTGCTTGCTAACTGATACTTTTAGGCTGATGGATGTGTCTTTATATATTTTTTGCTTCCTTCACGTTCCCCAGTGGAACATAGGGCTTCAACTTAGTGGCTTGAAGTTTCTGTAACAGTGTTTATTTTACAGGATGGGGTTGCTGGCTTCATGCCCAACCTTTTCCTCTTTACCGGTATTATTTCTGGCTTGGCGAGGTACAGGAGTGTGTCGGTGGCCGGGGATCGAACCCCGGACTATGTGCATGGTCGGCGAGCGTCCTAACCGCTATGGTACCTACGCACAGTTTTTGTAGATATAGTTTTTGGAAACACAAAAACTATATCTACAAAAACAAAGTATCAAGGTTCTTTAGTTACGTTTGACCTGCTTTCTTGTAGTATAAATTCTGTTCATAAAGTCATTCAGCGAATAATACTATTTCACCACATAATCTATCTTATAAATGAAGTGATATGGAATTTATTTTCGACACTTTTCCACGATATTTCACTTAATATGTCTAATGCTATTTCAGTAGGCTTTTTTAGACAAATTGCCTAATGTTGTATTTATTATTTTTCATTTGTTTAGACAACTTAAAATGTTGTGTAAATTCCTCTAGACATAAATTTGATGTTTGCCGTTCTAATCACTATTACCAGTAGGTTAATATTGTTGTTATTTCAAAGTAATTACCAGC
This sequence comes from Trichobilharzia regenti, assembly GCA_944472135.2. Classification (NCBI taxonomy): domain Eukaryota; kingdom Metazoa; phylum Platyhelminthes; class Trematoda; order Strigeidida; family Schistosomatidae; genus Trichobilharzia; species Trichobilharzia regenti. Next base: position 38,925,297 of record OX235270.1, read on the forward strand.
TTTAATCTTCACTGCCTGAAAGAAACACTGGAAATCAAGGAGCAATGAACGGCTGCGTTTATCCTATTTGAGACTTCTGGAAGGCTTACTATCACAGGGAAAAGTTCAAGATCACCAGGTTACAAGACGAGTGTATTGTGTCTGGTCCACTGCGTTGCATTCTGTTAGCCACTGGCGAGAATTCTTTTGCTTTTGAGTAATTTGGTCTCCTGACTTCAGCTCAATTGAGTACACTGTTGATAAGCTTGGCGCCTAACAGACGAAATGGTCAGTCATTGTTTAGATGATGTCAACCTGTCTAGTTAGTACAATTAGTTGGATAATTGGTATCAAACTACTCCTGTCAATCACAGTCAGCAGTAAATCGCATCATGCATTTATATATGCTGCCTTGATTGCTATTTAATGTTATCAAGTGATCGTATACTATGGTCTGCAAAATTTCAGCTCTCAAAGGAAACTGAGCAACGATTTCACTTCCATCTGTTTAATCTACAAAAAGGCAAATTCTTCATTAAATGCGCCTCATGATTCATCCAGTGAATATTATTGTTACGCTATGTGTGATAAACAAACTATGATGAAACAGTATTTGCCATATTGCCATATAGTCCTAATATTATAAATTATTAAATGGTTATATACTGATTTTAAGATATACCATAGCTTTAATAATATTGCATCTGTATAAAAGGAAATCATTCCTGAATATTTATGTCTGCAAATATGATTTACAGCAGAAGGTGGTTGGATAATGGTATTATACTGGATGGAGGTTTTCATCATGAGCTGACATCAGTTAGAGAACCACTGGAAAACATGAGAGTAGTGGACAGCTGTTTCGCCCTAGTTTGGGATTCTTCATCAGTACGCAGCCACCGGGTTTCGAACAGCAGGTTTAAGATGAGGCAGTAACTCATCGAAGAAGACATTGCTAAATGGTCGTGCTATGTCGTGTATGAGCAGAAGTTAGGATTCATGGGCCATTGGATCGGGTCCCAGTGGCTCATTGGTCTACAAGCTGGCCTTGTAACCAGAAGGTCCTACGCTCGAACCCTAGCTGTGTGTGCGTACTAATGAAGAGTCTCAAACTAGGACGAAACACAGCTGTCCAGTACTCACACGTTTTTCAGTGGTTTTCTAACTGATATCAGCTCATGATGAAATTCTCTATCCCTACATAACTAATACTTGAAGAATAGTATTACATATCATTAAGCTATAGCCGGCAGAAATTCATGAAATAGAAGTAGGTAGAAACAATAAATTGCATGCTAGACGTCAAAAGAAGATATAATTCTGTTCCAAATCTTAGCTTTTGTAACTACCAACGTCACATTCAACTGTTAAAATCACAAGAATATCGCTGCACTAAAGTCATAAGTCTGTTATTGAAATAATCATAACGTAGTCTTTAAGTTGACACTGCATTCATAGCATTTTAAGAGGTAAAATCTAGTGAAATAAGGATCTGCTTCAATAATGTGGAAGAAAAAAGAGGAATTCTTAAATTCTACTAATGCGTTGAAAATGCTGAATGCTTAATCAACCATATACAATTAAGAAAATGAGTTAGCGATTAAATCATGGAAAAGTAGGATCGTATGGGCTCCGTCTGATGGTATACAGAAACATACAATACAATAGAATAAACCGTGTGTTTCTCAGCTTTTCTCATAAGTCAATTGAAAAGATAGGCATGGAAGAGGTTGACTAGTCTATGTGATGGATTAGATACTCGTATCTGAAATAAATATACATAATCTTATAGAGAATAGGTTTATCATGAACGAAACAAACACTATAATGATTAACCAACCGTTCACAGAAACTGGTAAGTCAAAGATCTATCTATCTGTACTAACTACTGGACACTTTTTGACTAGATTTTAAAAAGCTTACTGCATATGTCTTTAGCTTACTAATAATATTTAATATCTAACATCAATTTATTGAAAAATCTATTGATTTTAATGTCTTGGCAGCCCGGTTACAAAATGACTTTTGATCAGTTAGCATTAGTGGTAAATTGACACTGAATCCTAAAACATTTGACCCATCACCATTCACACTTCGATGAGTCATCAGTTTATCTTAGCCAAAAACTGTTTACATATTAAGAGACTTATGTCTCTTTCTTATTTATTTCTATAGATGAATCATTGCTTAAAGTGTGTTCTTTTTTGTAGGAGAGAGCTTATTGCAACTTAATCATCTGAGGTATTTTTTGTTACTACAATCAGTAACACAATGTGAGAAAGATTAAGCCAATAACTTCTCTAAAATTAAAATTACTCCCAGGTTTTCCAATGGTTCTCTAACTAATGTCAGCTCATGATGAAATCCTGAAACCAATCAAATCTTTACAAACCAACACTTGAATTAAAAATTCTGTCTGCACTATTCAATTCGAATTTCAGGTTTAAAATGTCTCCTTATATATCCTGTCAGCTATTGTTTTTCAATAGTTTGGTTTGTAAGGGTCAGTTATGTTTTTACGAGTTGATCACGGATCGATATCAGTTAGAGAACCATTGAAAACCAGGGAGTACTGAACAGCTGCTGTTTCATCCTAGTTTGGGAATCATCGGGAGTAAGCACCCACTGGGATTCGAACCCAGGACCTCATAAAAACATAATTAACCCTTACAAACCAAACTATAGAAAATATTGTTTTGAACAATATGTGGAGTACATGATCACTACTTTTTTCATTCTTTTGAGTCTCGAGCAGAAAATAGGGCTTTACAACAGTTTAAATAGTAGAGGTGCTGTTTTCCTACGACGCGGTGTTGCCAGCGTCCTACCTCCACTCCTCTCTTTCCCGCTCTTGTTCCCGGTTAGTGAGGTTTATGAGTACGTTGACCGAGAATCCTACCCGTACTACACCACATAAGTGAAGTTGGCAGGCATTCTACTAATGAACTACCAACACAAACTGTGAAAAAAAGATCAAGGATATCAGAAAACCCGAGTCAATTGTGGCTGTCATCATTCACTTGTAACACTGCTTAATTGTCAGTATTTTATCACAGATTAGAACTAGTTAGAGACACATGCTAATTAAATCCTATACAGCGTCTGAATGTGAAGATAGTCACCTCAAAATCTAACAGTGACACTCGATAATGCACCTTAAGTTAAATATAAACAGTGATTTGATATTACTCGATGTTTTAGTAATTTTATAGATCATTTTTATCTTAAAATAATTTGTGGGGATACATGCCTTTTGGCTTAAGTCAGTGGGATTTTTATTCCTTTTTATTCCCTATGGAACACAGCGCTTCAGGCTAGGGCTTTGAAGTTTCAGTGGCAGTAATATTTTTAATTCTTACGGGGTGGAATTCTTAGTCTCACGCTCTACCTTCCCTCATTGTCGGGCTTATTATCAGCTAAGCGAGATTTAGGAGTGTGTTTGGTGGGGTGTCGAACCCTGAAACACGTGAGTGGCTGGCGAGCATTCTACCTATGTTGAACTTTTTGATTTGACTATTTTTTTTTCAAAAAGTCAAAAAATAGTCAAATCAAAGGGTTCAACAAGTTATTAGAGGAGACATTTTCATCTCAGAACGATGAAGTCAACGGTGATCGATAAAACAAAGTGAGTTATCAATATCTCAACACATATATCAAGGCCTACAGAAATAAGTGTATTAGAAAAGGAACTAAATTTCAATGTATCAGTAGACAAGCTGAAATCTGAGGATGTCATCCCTAAAATAGAAATAGCACTAAGTGGGATAGACAAAACAACGGCTTTGAAATAAGAACAAATAAGTTCAGCGAAGAGTCTCTTTTCGGCGAATTCATTCTCTTAGCTGTACAGTCGCAAATATATACAATTAATTTTGTGTGTGTGTGTGTGTGTACATAAGGTTTGTCAAAATCAAAATAACAGTTAGTGTGGGTTGTTGATTACATCATCAAAATAATAAAGAAATTAAATTGTGTGAATAATAATCAAAGTTGTAACTAAGTGGGGTGAAAATTGGTAAGATGTGAGTAGGGTTACGTAATATATTATTTTGATTTTGATTTTGACAAACCTTATGTACACACACACACACACACAAAATTAATTGTATATATTTGCGACTGTACAGCTAAGAGAATGAATTCGCCGAAAAGAGACTCTTCGCTGAACTTATTTGTTCTTATTTCAATGTCTTAATGGGTATTTTTCGCGAATTAAAAACAACGGCTGACGAAGTATGGGCACAATGTGCACTTACATTAAAACGACAAAAATGTGGAAAGCCTAACCTGACAAAACAATAGATAGAAGCCCTGAAACACCTTAAGAATAACAAGGATATAGTAATCACAAAGTCAGACAAAGGAAATGCAACAGTAGGATTAGACAAATCAAACTACTTGGACAAGGTGAATACTCACATACAAACAGGACCATATGAGGAAATTAACAAATCAATAGACACAGTTATAAATAAAGTTAAGAAATCCACAGCGGACCTTATACACCGAATGAAGCCGTTTCTAGGTGAGTCTAAGTGGTTTAATTTAATACCCAAAACTAATAACCCCAGTAGGATGTATGGTGTTGTTAAAGTTCATAAGTCAGGATACCCTATTAGACCTATAGTTGATTTTAGAAATTCACCTACTTATGAATTATATAAATATTTAGCCATGGTATTAAATCCCATAAAACTCCACTCGAAATCTAGACTAACTAATTCTTATGAAGTCAAACACCGATTAGATAATTTAAAATTAGATAATGAAGAGGAAATGGTTAGTTTTGACATTGTCAATTTATATACAGGTATACCAATAAATATGGTTATAGAGGCAGTCAGAAACGAACTCATTTCTGACCAAGAACTCGAACTTAGGACGAAAGTGCCACTTAAGGACATAATGCTGGGAGTACAGCTATGCCTGACTTCCACAGTATTTAAATTCCAAGGGAAAATATACAAACAAACTGAGGGGGTTGCTATGGGACCACCAATATCCCCGGTTGTAGCAGATATACTCATGGATAGGTGGGGAAACATGGAGATTGAAACGTTCACCCCCACCCCAAAATTATGGTGGAGGTATGTAGATGACACATTCACTGTACTTAGAACACAAGATATAGATAGATTTTTTGAACACATCAATTCGAAAGTAGAGGCAGTTCAATTCACTTATGAATTGGAAAGTCAGGAAGGGGAGCTTCCGATGTTAGATTGCAACGTAAAAAGGAAAGAAGATGGGAAGTTAAACACTAGTGTTTACAGAAAACGCACACATCCAAACAGATATTTGGACTTCCGATCATCCCATCCTATGTCAGTAAAAACAGGATTGGTGAAATGTTTCATTGACAGAGCACAAAAACTAAATAGTACCAAGGAAAATCTAAGACAGGAAGTGATACATATAAAAGAAGCCTTGAAACTTAATAATTACCCGGATAAATTAGTCAGGAAATATGTAAAGAAATGTATAAATAAAATAAATGATGATAGTAGCGATAGATGGGATAGGATGACAGATTTAAAATCTAATGTCACAGGGTGGAGGGAGAGATTGATAAAAGAAGCTTTGTTTATCGAATCAACTGCAAATACATGTAATCGGAATGATTCAACACCTGTCCCAGATATATGGAAAATTCTACTACCCCTACGACAAATAGGAGAAGACAAAGAAAATTATAAAACTCAAGTTTCAAAGTCATGTGATTGTAACTGACGTGATTATGAACAATAAATTTTGTTCGAAACTTCACTGTGTGATACATCTAATAAACAAACTAATATGGAAGCATAAAACTTAACAACAGTAGTTTTACTTCTCATATACCATGAATAGTTGAATCTCTATTCTGCTGACTACTTAGTGAACTAGTTTTCCAGAAGTCAGAAACTAACATTCATTGGAGAGATGAAGTCACCCGTATCCAGTTCACCTCGCGTTTATAAATGGGCGATGCTTGTAATTTAAAAACAAACACCATAACAACAGGATATGTATCTGTGTTGTCTTCATCGCTGCTAACCTGTTTCACAGAGTGAATTGTTTAACAAAGAAGTGGTGTCTATATAGCTTAACCGGCAATGCACCAAGCAGTTAAAGGGAGACGTTGCTAGTTTTAAGTCTATCACTGCCAGGCTCTCATTCATGCATATGAATACACTGGCTAGTCTGATTAAATATACGTCTGCTACATAGCTTGATTGCTAAGCTGTTAGTTTGCTACGTCTAGGCAGATAAATACATACTTAACTATACGTTAAACTTTTATTGATATTCCACAAGAAATCACTCAGACTGTTTATCATCGAATCAAAAGTGAAATCCATTAATAAATATGTGCACACACACAATATGCACAAAATCGCCCTATTTAAATGAATATTAATCAAACCAAACTAACATCGGCTGTTGACCTCAATTTATTCTGACTTTTCTTTTCATTTTTCTTACCTTGTTTATTGTTTACTAAGACATTCATTGACGGTACACAGATTTCTAATTAAGAAGACATGTAAAGCTTTATGTATATGTATATATGCACGTGTGCTTGTGTACTTACTTGTATCTATTCTGTGCGTATTTGTCTACCGCTAGATGATTCAGCTAGACAACTAAAAATCAAGGTAATTTCATTGTTTGAATTACTCACTGGCTCGTTCAAGTAGAAAAATGAAGGCTGAATAGAACAGAGGTATTATTAACTGATACGCTAGCAGTAGCGAAAGTACTGAAATCATAAAACTAATTTATAGTAATAATATGCAGAAAATTGTAGTAACTATTTTTATGTATGTATAGAACTTGGGCACTGTGGTAGAGTATAATGGAGTAACTATTTTTGCTTGAATGAGATTTGTTTTTGCCTTAAATTGACAAGAGGACAGCCACCTGATCGACTGGGTGCTTGCGGAAAATAGTCCATGGCTCCAACCATCTAATATCATCAAGTCCACTGCTTACTGAAACAGCACGGTAATTACGAGAGACCCCAAAGTACCAAACAACTGTTTCATGAAAGCTGCCATCAGGCACCTACAAATTCTACGCTTTTCAGTTAGTTCCTCATCAGTGACTCTGCACTAATATATATACGCCATTAGGCCAGATTCCAGTGCTCTGCAAGGTCACCTTGTGACCGGAAGCTACTGGGTTCTAACCTCGGTGGGTGCGTACTGTAGATGAGTCCCAAAATAGGACGAAACAGATGTCCACTACTGCCTGGTCTTTGATGGTTCTCATGAAAATAGATAATTTAGAGGAATCAGCCAGGATGGTAATACAAGGGAAATAACAAAATAAAATAACAATGTCGAATGACTATTACAAGGACATGACAAAATCATTTGCAAAAATCTATAGACATTATGTGGACAGTCATGGTAAAGAAAGGGGCTACACGAATCGGGTGAATTCAGATTATGTATTGTTTAGCCACAAGACTTCACAGTAGCAGTTGAACTGGTAAATACACATGAAAGAGGTGGAATTAGGTAGTTTGTCTTTATTTCGTGAACTAAGTATTATTTTACAAATAATTATAGTGTGATGACTTATTGCTAAGCTCTACAAATTAAATGAACTTGTATTTCGTAATTATTTTCACTTCTCAGATACCTCAAAACTGACAATTCTTAGTGATCAACATAACCAGATGATTGGCATAATTTTGATATAAAACTATATATATTAATGCAAATCTGTTAATGAGGAAATAGTTGAAAAGGCGTGCAAATGTGTTTACTCAATTTTTTTATTTTTCTAAATGTGCAAATTGGATTTTTTCAATTACTAAAATTCTATCTTTTCTAAGGGGCAAACTACTATGCTTGTCAGTAAATATATTCTATTCAGACAACTAATAATTGATTTAGGTATGTTTTATGATCAAATAAATGAACAGTTCTACACACCTGTACTGTTTGAACTTATCTCCATCAGGAAATAGTAAATGTTTATTTGGCTAAGTCAAGCTTATGTATAGTGTTGCTGAATGAAAGTAGAAAGAAATCGATATCGTTTCAAGGTTAAAATTAGCAACTTGTAAATAACCAACTGAACTAGTTGGGTTTAATTCAGGCTCATAAGTAACACGAAACTGGACACGAAATTAACCACTCATGAATAAATTCAAATGGATCAAAATTAAATAATGTGGGGATAAGTTGATTAAACCATTTATGGTGACAGTGTAGGATATCACACACCTATCTAAATGTATGATTATTTTTATACTTAAGTTGTTGATAGCCTTCTGAATATTTAAATGTTCTTAATAACAGGGACTCAGTGTTAGATGGAAAGTGTCTGTTAGTTCTCACGCCATTATTCCAAAAGGAAGGAAAGGCACCTGCCGAGTGAAAGAAAGGTTGGTTACCTTGTCAAGCTGCAAAAGAAGGGCGAATTGCGCCTAAATTTACAAGAAATTGGGCGGAATAATGCTATTTTCTGAGCCAAGCAAAATACTATGTCGCATCATCCTGGAGAGAATAGAGGGTGCACTGGATACACAAGTCTTCAGAACCACCAGAACAAGCAGGATTCAAGAAAGACAAGTGATGTATTCATCAGTTCTATGCATCATCATCACAAAACAAAGTATAGAATCGCAGTGAAACATATATCCACCTCAGATTCATCAACTTCAACAAGGCCTTCACTAAACAGTATTGACAGAAAAGTAATCTGGAAACCTCTTCAACACTACGGAGTGCAGTACCCAAGTATTTATCAACCTTTTTTGTAAACAGAAAACTGGCTATATGACAATGCCGCGTGTCAGTCAGGTGATCCACAACCGAAAACTCAGCGAGGCATTCGAAGTTCATACAGGAGTAAGTAAGATAAGCTGGCTGACTGCCTATTATCACCGATGATATTCCTAATTGTGATGCTCGACTGGATTATGCGTCAGACTGTGAGTTGGGAGAGAGAACGCAGGAATATCCTGAACCACCAATAAGAAGACTCCAGAAGATCTGGATTTCTCAGATGATATATGTCTGATATCTCACAAACTCGAAGAGCTACAGTCAGGCTTAAACTAACAAACTGCCTGAAGACGTGAGCAACGAAGACGGGACTTCAGGTGAACACAGCGGAGACGGAGGTGATGAAGATAACCAACGAACAATGACAACAAAAACAACAACCATCACCAAACACCATCAACGGGAGAGATTTAACAGAGGTTTCCTCCTTCACCCATCCGGCTACGAAGCATGGTTTCAACCACAGGCACTTGGAACGGATCAAGATGTCAAAGCCAGTCAGAAAGGGAAAGGTGTGATACGCCTTCATCAACCTGAAACTAATTGGGAAATCTTCAATACTCAACATGAGCGACAAGACCAATCTGAAGTCGGTCAGTTCTTCTATACGGGTCAGAAACTTGCACTGCGTATCCCGAAAAGGATTTCCAACAGGCTACTGCAGACTTTTATCAACAGCTGGCTTCAGTGGCTCCATAGTGAAGGAAAAATGGCAGTCAAGAAACAATCAGTAACAAGAAACTGTGGTAACAAACCAACCAATAGCCTTTTGCTCGACAAATATGTAGGCAACAGAGGTTAATAAAGCAGGATTTAATGAATTCATCAAATTTCGGTAGAACTCGTCAGCTGAATACTCTGCATACACGGATATATTATACTTTTGAAAATACATTGGGAGATATAAGACTGAGAAGTAAAGTGATAAGTAAGTGAAAGTGACTGATAAGTAGGTGAAAGCAGATCGAAAGCGGAAGACATGTTAATAAAATTCAGTTCATGCCATCCAAATTTCAGTTTCACAGTAGAACACGAGGAAAACGATACCATTAAATTCCTAGACGTTTCTCTAGCCAAAATGAATGATGGCACAATCGAAAGATGTATATTTAGAAAGTCTTCATTGACAGGACAGTACATGCATTTCAAAAGCTTTGTTCCAATCCAGTACAAAAAGAACTTAGTCAGAACACTGTTCAATAGAGCACGAAAAATTTGTTCTGACAGTACTATCGAACATGAAATAAAATCTCTGAAGGACATTTTATCTAAGAATGGATATCCTGAGAAGTTCATTAATAAATACTCTAAAGAAACTACCCCCTGCAAAACAATTCAAACAGTTCCAAAGAAACCTGTCTATATCAATTTGCCGTTCAAAGGAGGTGACGTACAGGAAGTAGTGAAACGAAGACTCGACAAAGCCATCAAGAGAACTTATTATGCTGCAAAACTTGTTATCCTCAACACCACCAAGCGAGTGCTTCAACAATCTGGGAAAGACCAGTCGCCAATCCTCGACACTTCAAACTGCATATATCAATTTGAGTGTGTTTGTGGCAGCAAATACATAGGTCGTACGGAAAGGCGATTATCTACTCGCATGATGGAGCATTTGCTAAAATGGTTGAAAACAGCTGAGTGCAAAGTGCCAAAATCCCCAATAACAAAACATCTTGTGGACATGATATCGACGCGGTCAAGTCATTCACCATTGTCAGCAAACAAAGAAACAAGAAGATGCTTGCAATTGCAGAGGCTTGTGCAATTCGAATTTATAAACCAGCTCTCTGTATACAAAAGGAGATGGTCGTGACTCTGAATCTACCATGGTAATACTTTTTATTTATTATTCTCTACTTGCCACTACTATTATTCTACCTCTTCTTCTTCTTCCTATTATTATTGTTATTATTATCATTATTATTATTCTCGATTCATTTAAAACTACGTTTCATCAGCAAGATTATCTTAACTCACTTCAACACTATTATTATTATAACTATTACTATTGATATTAGTCTGTTTGCAATTCTCCTTATATTCCCTAGTGACTAATTGTTTATCTAAGTGATGCAATTGAAGCGTAATGCCATTTATCTTAATTTTGATCTCTCATACTCTCTCTCCCCTTATCTATTTGAACATGACCTGGAAAACATTCGCACGTGTCTTTCTGCATGATTAATTCTATGTAGTTTGTTTACTTATCAGTCTTATATCTCCCAATGTAATTTCAAAAGTATATATATCCGTGTATGCAGAGTATTCAGCTGACGAGTTCTACCGAAATTTGATGAATTCATTAAATCCTGCTTTATTAACCTGTGTTGCTTGTTTTAAAATATGTAGGCGAAAACGGAGATGGATCGGGGATACATTGACGAGGTCGTCGAATGGAATCGCGCGCAATGCAGGCCATTGCTCGAGTGTAACCTGAATTGAAAGAGACGAGTGGGTCGTCAGTGCGACGGTGATATGGAGGAGATCGTGTGAGGAAGAGATGAGAGATTATAGGCAATCGTAGACGCAGCTGCGGAAAACAGAAGAAAGTGGAGATGTATTGTTGAAGCCCTATGTTCCACTCGGAATCCAAGGAAATAATAATAATAGTGACTATCCACCAATAAATGATCTGAACTCTGAAAAATAAATGTCAGACACTAGTAAAAACCACACCACAGGGTTGTGCTACTTGATTTCAAGACCAATCGGCATAACTGATCGATAGGTGATGATCATCATATAATACAAGAAAATATCATTGGTTGTGTATGACAAATTATTTCTGCACCTATCTATTGATTAATTCACAGGCTAAACTGTGCAATTTAATGATGCACAAATGACGTTATTTAGAAAAATGACTAGAGAAATGGACAGAACCAGTAACATGTTTCTTTCAAAAATGAACATCATTCAGTAGTCTGATGATATATATATATATATATATACGATCAGGAATCTTCAGTTTCACAAAACTTAATTTACATAATCAAGCGGTCAATTCTACATATATTTATTTATTATGCGATGTATCATGATCAACATTTATTGTTATTGGTAAACAACTACCCCTTGCCCTAAAATATAAGATTTCGTAGAGTGAAGCTTCTCACTGGAATGCTGGTGTATTGTTCTAGAAAATTCGGATATATTTACTACAACCCGGTATGTCTTTCTCAGATTAAATAGGGTGAAATATCATGGAAAGGGATTTTGAGTAATTAAATGTGTTGACCGATTCACTTATTTCGAAGTTTCACAAAGTCTCAATAACTGGTTGTTGAAGAAAAATTTCAATATGAATACAGAATACTAGCTTCACGTCCACCGACAACGACCATCTTCTTGTCATTACAGTGCTATCTATGTAAATACCAAGGGTCGTGTGTAATGCACAACCTCCTGCTTTCATTTAATTCACAACTGAAGGACATAGCTACTGAGAGTAAAAGACGTGTCACATATTTTAGTTAAGTAGAAACAAATACTTGTTTGACCAACGACTTTAGCCAAACGAAGACCAGGTTGGGGTCATCATACGAAAACAGGCTACTTTTGAATGAAGATGGCGACTATTAGTCAAGCATGTAGATCTTTGGCACTGCGAACCCTTGGTGACAGTGATCAGAATCGTACTCATTCAATCAGATGTATTCTATTCGTAAAATTTTCCAAACTTTGAACATATATTCGCTACTCATAGAGAGTCTGTTTCAGAAAGTTTTGAATTATCAGGCTGCTATTGATGTAATGGGTGGTGACTGCAGGTGAATTATTCGCTTACATGACAGAAAATCTGTTTACATGCCAGTGAAATGATCTGTCTAGTAGTTAGCTTTCGTAGCTCAGCTAGTAGAGTGTTGGCGAAGCGAAATGGAAGCCGTTGGCTCGAGTTCTGAGGTGATCATTATTTTCATTTCATCTTCAATCATAATCACAGCACCATCAAAACAGTATTGAATTATTTCTTCCCTCTAAAATGAACAACTTTCTTCTTTTTTGTGAAGTGAAGTGCAGTGACTTGAAGTGATGTGCTTCTATGCTAATGCATTATTATCTGGATACCAGGCATTTCTGAAGATACTTGCCACAGACAACCATCTGCTGAAAACCATCAGGAAGTAATCACTATCCGTCATGTGAAAGTTATCCATCAAACATTCATAGTGTTTCGTAATAATTTGGTTGATTTGTCAGGTGAATAGAACTTGCACTGTTCAGTATCACAAATTGTATACCCAGGTAGCTAATCGATAACTGCCGGTTAATCCAAAGCATTCTCTAACACTATATATATATATATATATATATATATATATAGTGTTAGAAAATGCAATTCAATAGAACACGTCTAAACAGAATCCATAAAATTCTTCATGATCATGTAAATGTCATTTCTCTGGTCTAGTATCACGACTAACACACAAATATTTTAATTATTTTTAGTCACAAGTGAATATCCGAATAATTTCAAATTTTCTCCTACATTCTTTCAACATTGACACATTCAACACAATAAATAGACAATGAAATGTATTATGAAGTTCTGTTATGATCGGTATACGAGTAATGAAATACTATACATTCCTTTTTAATAGTATACATGAGAAAAGCTTAAACTAAACGATAACACTGAACAGATTAGATAAATTGATTTGTTTTTCTTGCTTTTGTAGTGTTGCCTGCGGTTTGCTTTCATTTTCAAAATTTATGCATCCACATACCTTATTTGATGCGCTATGGCTAGAAATGCCAAACCATCCCTCCAAGAATGTGTAAAATTGGTAATACTGATACCAGGATAGCTATAAATTTAAGAAAAACAAAAAAGAACATATTCAAGGTCATGGTTGCTGAAATCATCATTAAAATATACCAGAAAAACTGTCGAATAAGCATTTTATTCTTTGGGCAATTGAGTGAAGTTGCTAATTATTTTCTCTCATAACTGGTTTATCACCCGAAGATTACATGCATTGTTTTTTTGCAGTACGTGGTCTGTAGAAGATGTTTTTGAGTTTTTGGCAAGAAAGCAAATTAATTCGGAGGATTTAATCTTTTCCTCCACTAGGGTTGCAAATCAATTCAGTGGTGAACATCTTCATAAATAGTGATCCATGACGTTACAGGACTAGTGCTAAATCCTGTTTCCTAAAACCGCCATAGTCAATGCATCCATTTGCGAATGCAAAGGAAGAGAAATATTTATTTTCATCCAATGATGACTGTATTGATTAAGAGTGTAGTAAGCTGAATGAAAAGAGGTGGGTCATCCTAAAACATCACGTCAATAAGTGAACTTTTTTAAGATTTTGTAATAACAGCCTAATTTTAAGATGAGTCTTTTAATCAATCAACTAGACTGAAGACAACTCGACTCTGTCTTGTGTATAGTGAAGCTGAAAAATACTCTTACCCTACAAAACTCCTTGGCTGTGTGTGGATGCAGCTAATATTCGTGTATTCAGTTCTATAAAAGCCTCCTCCTACTGTTTAATGATATCCTGTCTTGACTATTCAATCACAAAACATGAGGTGATTACAGCTTCATTTGGTAGTTGTCTTACTTTTTTATTTTACTTGACCAAGGCGATTAGTCTGGCTTGATACATCAGTTGCTTAGTAAAACGCCTGTATACTGATTTCAATCTCATTCTCATATTATTTGCCTCAGAATGCCTAGCAATGGATATAAGTATAAAACTTGGGCACTGTGGTAGAGTATAACTCTATAAAGTCTTATTCATAATGAAGCCTAGCAATAGAATTAAGGATACTTTTTTCACCCTATCGATGGATTCATTCCAGGAAACACTGATTCTCTGTGTAAAGTAAAATAATACGGGAACCAACAGTTACCAGCAAGTAACAGTCGGATCAAGCATACCTAGAACGAAATTACAGTTTACCACCGTTAGTGAGTTCTACTGTTGTAGAGAATTAGGTCATATTTATGAAGAACGGAGCATATGTAAATCTCTACACTTCATTAATAATAAATCTTGACGTTGAAATGTATGATTAAAACTTTAGGTGTTTTTATAATTTATTCATGATGTCTATAATTCAGTAGAAAGGCACTCTGAGTTAAAAGGAGGCTATTTAAGGTTTTAAAAAATGTACATTAGTAGTGGAAGGTTCCGTGGCTATCTAGACATCAAAAAGTACTTACGAGCCTGAAGACAAGTGGCAGATGTAATGACTACAAACAGATTTCCTCTGAAGACGGTTTTAACCAGGGATACAAACATCCATTAAAGAGTCGATCGCTTGGAATGTCTTGAAAGCTGGAGTACTTCTCATCTTTCGCCAACATTTTATTCATCAAGGTTGTATGCTGACGAAACATCTCATAGTTGAAGTCAAAAGGTCCTACCAAGTTAAAAGCCCCCTATGATCAAGATAATACGTAAGCTTCTGGCTTACTATCAGAGCCCCTAGTTTTTAACTGATACAGTATTCATTTAAATGAGTAGTAATTTCAAGTAAGTACCGTTCCATACTTCACAACTGATACACGAGTGATCAGTCACATCATAAAGTGTAAGGTATACCATTGTATATTAAGTTCATAAATCAGTTGGCTTTCTTTCTCGTTCTTAAATTATAAAGAGGTTAGTCGAAATATTTGTTTATTTTAACCATAAGGCATTAACTGATTTCGCCTAGCTAAATAGAAGTCGAAGTTGAACTCATTGTATTTATATTTTTTATTCACCCATAAACGCACATTAATAAATGACTATTGCTCACAGCGCCACAAATGCTACTACAGAGCACAGTAACATAAAATGAGAGATGGACTAGGATCGGAAAAGCCACTCCAGAAGGGGGAGGAGGAAAATAATGTGGTCATCTTGAAGTGCGGATTTGTGTACATTGTGATGATAGCATATATAAAGATGTCAGAGGATGGAAATCGATAGTTCGTCAGGTATAATCTCCATGAGGCAACTGACAAAGCTGTGGAAACGACTACACTATGAGAAACCGGAGTGTGTGCTACTTATAAACAAATATAAGTAGTGTATAGTCTAGTATCCACTAGTGTAAACTTCGGTGGGGCAGTAACTTTTTAGGTATAAACAAAGCCACTGGGAACAGCCTTTAAGTCGAAGCACAATAAAGGTAGAAAACATTCCTTAATACAGATTGGATAACATTACCTACAAATAATGACACTAGTACGATGGTTTATAATTTTGTTATTGTTCATCTTATTAGGTCTACCCTCGCTAGTCTCATTCTCTTCAGTCCTGTCAATACTACTTCTGTTACTGTCAATCGCTATAACAAGAGACTAATTTATCAAGCACTGTAACCCTATTTTCCTACTGAGAAACCTGGTAGGCGTGGAAGATTGTGAGGTGTTGCTTTTGTCGGGCAAAAGACGGATGTTTAAAACTTCTGCATTAGTAAATAGTTTCTTTCAGCATATTTTCTGGACTTCGTCGATGATATATGTCTGATTTCCCATAAACTGGAAGATATGTAAGTGAAAAGCAACTAGCCGGCAGAAGAAGCATTCAGAGAAGATAGGACTTCAGGTGAACATAGAGAAAACAGAGGCGATGAAGATTCCTGGCCAACACCAACAGCAACAACAACAACAGACAACAATCAGGCAGCATAAATGGGACGAACCTGAAAGAAACAACCTCCTTTACCTACCTGGGAAGCATCGTTTCAACTACAGGCGGGTGGAGCTGATGCGGATATCAAAGCCAGAATCGGAAAAGCAAGACAAGCTTTCATTACTCTCAAGTCTCTGTGGAGGTCAACAGCACTCACCATAAAAATAACATTCGGATTTTCAACTCCAATGTGAAGTCAGTGCTACTTTACGGATCAGAGACTTGGCGCGTCACAAAGAGCATCTCAAACAAACTTCAGACCTTCATTAACAGCTGTCTTCGCTCAATACTCAAGATCAGATGGCCGACCAGAAAAGATCAGCAACAGGGATCTCTGGCAATGAGCGAACCAATCAGGAACCGATTGTGAAACAAATAGGCAGGAAGAAATGGAGATGGATTGGATTGTGGCCATACTCTGAGGAAACCAG
The DNA here is from genome assembly GCA_944472135.2 of Trichobilharzia regenti. Taxonomy (NCBI): domain Eukaryota; kingdom Metazoa; phylum Platyhelminthes; class Trematoda; order Strigeidida; family Schistosomatidae; genus Trichobilharzia; species Trichobilharzia regenti. The sequence continues at coordinate 38,942,130 of OX235270.1, forward strand.
CAAGTGACATCACTAGACAAGCCATCGCTCGAGTGGAACCCGAAAGGAAAGCGGGCGGTGAGTTGGTCGTCAGTGCAAGGGTGACTTGGACGAGGTCATGTGAGGAGGAGATGAAAGCATGTGGACAGACCTGGAGCGGGGTGAAAAAGTTGGCAGAAAACAGAAGGCAATGGAGGTGCACAGCTGAAGCCCTATGTTCCTCTAGGAATTAAAGGAAACAATAATAATCAGCATTTTTAATGGAAAACAAAATCATAATAGTAAGACATCAACTGAAATGATTACTTAAGCCACTTACCCCTCTGTCACTGCAACACACCAAGCGAGTAATCTCTTATCTTGACTTATTAACCATCTATCCACACATGGTGTTCTTGTTGAAACAAGTGTAGCTGGTGCTGAATGACCAGTTGAAGCAATACTTTGACTTCGTCTAGTTATCGTTGACCCTGATGAACTGATTGATCCCACTAAGTTTGTTGATGGACCTGTCCCAGCTCGAATAGCAACAATCAGGATCCACAGCGTATCCAGACCGAGAACAAGCAAATTAAACGCTGTTGTTTTCGACTCTGGAGAGTATTCTGAAAGTAGCTTATCTGAATCGAATGCAGGACTGTTAGTAAATTCAGAGAGTGAAGCTTGAACTGCAGATGCTATTTCATTCTACAAAGTAAAAGTATATGAAGCAAGTGGTGAAACAAAATTTGTCTTCTTTCATCTCATGGTTCATTCAAATGAAAATAATTTCATACAGAAACAAATCTTAAGAATTTGTTTTTACAATGTGAAAGCGACTTGAAAATAGCGTAAAATATGAAGCATGATTTGAAAATTCTGCTGACACTGAGCAGCGTGTAAACATTTGTCTTTCTTTAATCTGATTCAGATAATTCTGGTATATATTATATGCCAACTTTAAGCAAAAAATGTACTATGCTACAATATACTGTTTAATAAGGTCCGAGCCAGTTAACAGTTCACATGTCACTTTTCCATTTTAAGTCAACTTTGTAGTGATTAGTCACAAAATTTTATTTGTATTAGACCCAAATTTCAGCACTGATATGCCATACAGTGAATCATACAGTATAATTTACTGGATGGTATTTTGAGCCCACCTCACTACCCATGATCATAGCAAGGTAGTCAAATAACTTTTGACACTCGTACAAATACATAGAGAGAAAGATACTGCGATAGATAGTAACTGTGTGACAAAACACAGCAAATTATATGAATTGTAACACGATGACTAAAGAATGGGATACAATGTCTCTTCAATTTTACGTTCGAGAAATAAAGATAAACCAACTAATTTCCCCACCTCTATGTGTGTCTACGAGTTTGACTGCTTCTATGGAGCTAGTTACATTAAAGGTACAATTAGGTAGGTTCATCATCGAATTTCTCAACATTGTCTTGTGTGTTAAAGGAGAGGAACAAACAAGAGCTCTACTCGTAGCTCTGTTTTAGCACACCTTGTAGATAATGAGCATAAAATTGTTGTTGATAAAGTATTTTGTTTCATTTCGACCAATATTAATTTTGCTTTATAAGTTTATCTTCTACATACAACTGAGGCCATGGAAATCCACCGGGAAAAGCCAGACTTATCTATTGATTACTCCTTATTTTCCCAAAATTGTGCATTGTTTGTTTTTTGGAATTATTTCTACGATTTTAGTTGTTGCATTAAATGTTTTTGATTAATTATCAACCCTCTGACATGTTGATACTGACTTTTATATACATATATCTCTACAGCTTCAAATACAGTTAACAAACGTAATCCCATACCTTTAGACAGACTGTTCGTCGCCTGATATACACCAGTAAATGTCTCATCTATTTTTATGCTGTATACACACTATAGACTGAATGAGATGTAATGGCATTATTTGCTGATTTGCTTATTTAGATATGATAGAGAAGATTTGTAGCTCAGGTGGATGATTTTGATGTGGTTTTGTTCTCTGAGCTGGATGGTTAGTTTGCGAAGCTTTCATCACCCTACTGGGTGACATCTTCAGCGCATACTTCAATTTGAAAGCTTCGTAAACTAACCATCTAGCTCAGAGAACAGAACCACATCAAAATGATTTGCTTATTACTTTTCCATATTTACGACTGTGTAAAGGTAAACTCTCTTGAGTGCGTCCTTTATGACTTACTCCATAGGAGCAGTTAAATTTGCATACAGTCATTGACGGGGCCACCAGTGGTGACTTATCTTTAATGCAGTGTGTCAATATAAGTCTCAGGTACTAAAAGGTCTTTCAGTATTCCTAATCAACCTGAGACTTAATACATCACCAGATATGTCTCACTTAAACTGCACTCTTATGTAAAGTTTTTTCTTACTCGAAATATCTCGCTTTATTTTATCAGTTCTTTTAGCTATATGCTTCTTTACAAGATGGGTAGGATAACCATTCTGTAAAAGGATACTTTTCAGATTTTCATGAGAACATATACGTCTAATTCTGTAACTGCGATAACGAATTAAGTTCAGTTTGTACATCATGGGTATGCAACTGCCTAAGTGGTTGTAATGTCAGTTGCAAGTAGCTTTCCCGTAGATATTTCCCCATATCATCAGGTCCATTCTTTCAGTAAGACGAAAATCCTTACAAGAAATCCCACCCTGGTATTTGTCTTCGCAAGCAAATTTAATAGCTGGATCAGTATTAGCGAAGATTTGAATTAAGTTTGATTTATAAAAAATTCTTGTCACAAACAATAAAGGTGTCATCTACATAATGGCAATAATATTCAAGTTTATTCACCATCTCTGTCAGAGAACTATTTCCCAATTTTGCCAGGAAAATTTTGACTGATAAGGAACCAAGGGAGGAATGCATCTCAGCTCCATTTGTTTGTCCATAAAACTTGTTAAATCCAAATGTCTGTTAGACTCATCCCTGAGTATTTTTATACCATAAAATAAGATTAGTACAACATACTATATTTATGTAACAGCCTCCTCTCTAATGTCTGTTATTTGGTGTAAAGGCATAGGCAGAATGATCGAATCCCCATAATTGTATAACACTACTGAAATTCGTTCAGATCATCAGAATCATGAATCTCAAGAGCTCTGGATATACCAATTCCTTTACCTAAATAATGATAAGAGATCGTGTTTCAAGGTAATAGTGGATTAAACTGTAGTAAAAATATCGAAGTAGAGGTCTAGCCAACAATCTCTCACTTTGATATCTAATGCAACTCGCACTCGAACTTATACCACGTGTGACGAAATCAACTCTCACTGTGTATTCTTTTAATTTATTCTGCTAAACATACAACCAGAATAGTTTTCCGATACGATAAAAACCATGTTTACTGTCCAAAGAATACCAGATTCACTGTCCTCGCTGGAAAAATAGAGATTAGAGCAGCGTCATAAGGATCCACTGCTTCGAATACAATGTAAGGTTCATGATTACCCCAATACCCACGATATATCATCTCGATAAAGTTTATATCCACCCTCAATAGTTTTCCGTCATAATACTACTGTAGTAATATTAAATGTCTGCTGTAACTTAGACGCGTGGAACAAATGACTAAAGTGTTCTGAAGTACAATTTGATTTCTACGGACATCCACTGAATCGTTTTACTGCGATTATCAGTTTACCCAAAATTCAAGTGAATAAATGTTTTTTTCGTAATAGTGTGTTCTATAAACTGAAGTAGAGTAGTTGGTTTTACTTCATAAACCTGATTAATTAATCACTGGAATTCAATTTCTGAATTAATTCAGATATCTGGAATGAAGAAGATTGAAATCTTAAAAAAATTACCGGTAAGAATAAACTTTAGTAGAGAGTCCCGTCTCGAATAAATTGTTCCCATCAAGCAGTCTTTGAAAATTCAAGAATACTCATTTTTCTGTGATTGCAAATGGTGGCATCAAGTTATTCCGATTACAACAAATAAATGCAGATGGATACTTTGGCTTAAATTAGATTTATTAGTTTTTATTCTATACTTTTTTTTTAAATACTGATGCTTGTAATTTATGCTATCACAAAAGTAGTAACAATACTGTTTCAGACAAACAAAAAAAATACTTTTGTTGAAGCATGGATAAGCAACACTGAATGAACTGAAAGGTTTCCTCTGACTTTAATAACAGGTTTTATTGATCAGACAGATTATTGTTCTGGTGCGTGTATGTAGACGCACTTGGTAAGAAATGCATTGAGTGTAATAGGCGTTCATACGTTATACAGAAAAACTGCTTGCACACATGTGTGCAAAAGCAGTATGCAAATGAATTTGAATTTATGTATGTATTGAATTATACGATCAATAAATTTGCATGCAGGATGCACCTATATATACATCGACTGACAAAGTAGACGCGTGCCCATTAATGCACGCACATGTATATTGGGTTTACACTTAATAATATTACCTTATTGTGTGCTTGTACACAGTCGGAAGAAAAAAAACACGACAAAGCCATGAAAGAATGAGGTATGAAAGTGTACATCACTCCAAAACACATTATATATATTTCTTTGGGCACTTTTTCTATCTATTTAATGTTACGTATGCTTTGACTACTTGTGGTGTCAAAATAATTCTTTACTTTAGAAAAACCAGGTCAGAGGTTAGTCGATTAAGCGACTGTGCGAATGTTTTCTGCAATAAGTCAGAAATGATGAATTATTGTTCAAGTCAGCTGTGAGATGTAAAGCTTAAAAAATAGTGTGGAAATGCAAATTTATAAATGCTTAAGGGATTACTGAATTTATGACTTGTTGTTTTACATTGCCTACAAGACTTTAGGGGTTAATTTTGTTTTTCCTTAATGCAATGGTAAATATTACACTAAACAAATTTAAATAACGTGCTTCCACCAGGCTATCCACCTACACTAATTGAAAGATAATTTCAAAAATAGAAATTAGAGTTAACCATCCGCATATAATAGGACAGCGTCGGACTGGAATGTCAGTGTCTAACGTATCATCTTTCCATAAAACAAGTGAATAATTAATTTAAGTTTTCAAGTGACTCAGGGACTGTAGCTCACGAACAAATGGTCAAAACATTTAACTACACTAGCACCAAGATTGTAGAGTGTAAGGCAAGTCACTATGCTCTTCATGTGTTTTAGAGTACATAGTTCCTTTGTTAAGCTAACTAATAAATATGTCTTATACCATTGAATAGAGACTACAAGTCATCTACTTCAATTACATCGACTCTGAAAAGGCTTTTTGTAAAGCTGAACTTGACAGATATCCCAACTATTTCAATACTACGCAGGGCAGCTCGGTAAACGTTTAAAAATCTCACTCAACAGCTATGTATAATGATGTTACATGCCAGGTGATTCCCAACGAAATGTTTACCAAATCTTTTCAAGTGAAGACAGGAGTAAGACAAGACTGCCCGACATCACCGATAATCTTACTAATTGCGATGGGTCAGATCATGTGACGGTTATGCGTTGAACTAATAAACAGATTCTAGAACATCTGAAGTTGGTGGACGATTTGTCTCATGTCGCACAAATTTATAGATATACAAGCCGAAACCAGCAAGTTGGCAGCAGAGACAGTCTTTTTTCATTTACCTCTTTCATTTCCCCAGATATTAGCATTTCAGCTATAGACAGGCGACACATATGAGGAAGTAAAATCCAGCCACGTTCAGAAAAGTAAAACAGGTGTTCACTGTTCTGAATTCGACGTGGAGATTTCCAGCACTCCGTAAAAGAGATAAGGTCCAAAGTTTTGAAATTAATGTCAAGTCCGTTCAAAGACTTGGCTCACATCTACCATTCACACTAGATATTGAAGGCAAATTAAGCGTCTGGAAAGAATAAACAAGAGGGAATTCTGGCAGCGAACCAATCAAAAATCTGTTGTTTAGCAGGTCTGCGGAAGTACATGGAGGTAGATTACATATACGGTGAAAAGACCTACAAATAAAATCACATGCCAAGCCCTCAAGTGGAAACAAGTTGGGCTTGGTTTGAGGGCGATATGGGGAAATCATATGAAGAGGAAGTGTAAGCTTGTGGGCAACAGTGTAACCAAGTGAAAATGAAGGCACAAAACCTAGTGTAGTGGATATGAGCTGCTGAAGTCCTATATTTTTCTTGAAAAGCAAAGAACGAATAATATTCTCTAGTACTATCGGCCTATCACCGATCAGCTTGTTACGGAGGTGAAATAACACCCCAAAATTACTAGTGAAAGATAATTAACTTGATTGGTTGGCGGATTTCATCATGAGCTGACATCACTGGAAAACCTGGGAGTACTGGACAGCAGTGTCGTCCTAGTTTGGGAATCTTCAGCAGTATGCACCCATCGTCGCAAAGTAGGACGAAACAGCTGTCCAGTACTCCCAGGTTTTCCAGTGGTTCTCAAACTGATGTTAGCTCATGATGAAATTCTCCATCAAATCAAACTAAATCCCTACAAAACCAATAGTTCAAGATATTTAACAGTTAAATAGAAATTCTATTAGAGAATCAAGCTGAAAAATGGATTCGTGGCTAGTTAATTTATCAAATGTTCAACAATTACACAAATTAACTGGTTATCAGAATAACGATTCATCATTTGAGCACATACGATTTTATTTAAGTACCTATTGAATCACGATGACGCATGACTGAAGTAAGTATTCACGCTGATATATAATTGTTCTTTCTTTTAGTGGGGGAAGAAGTTAAATAAGGTTGTTTGTCGCATCTATTGAAGATTCAGGGCACTTGTTAAGAGCATGACAACAATGGTAGAAATAAACAGTAGCCCAAGTAACTAACTATACTGAGATTTACACTTAAGACACTTAACAGTTAATAAAACATTTTATAACTTACGACTATTGAATATACAGACAGTTAAAGTTCTCCTCTTACTCTCTGTCTCTCATTAAACAGGATAGTGTGCGTCCTAATACTTATGCAAAAACTGCGCCGACTTAAACTGATATATATATATATATATAGTGCTATCAGTGAACAGTTTGGGAGGAAGCAACAACAATTTTCTTCCATTTTTATTCCCAATATCCTAAAATGAACTAGTTGAGCAAATTAAAAAATACGCCGTTGTTTTATAACTTAAAAATTTAATTGTTAAATGGATTTAAACAAAGCAGATAACAATCTGTTGCTGTGAGTTGAGTGTGGGTGAACAATAAAATTAACTGAAACATTTATTTATTTATTTATAGTTAATTCTTTCACTGTTTTTTCATATGTCATATTAGAAACATGTCTTGTTAGAAATTAAACTGTTGCAATATCAAGGTAGCCATAAGCATTAGTTGCTTTTTTCTTTTTGCAGATTTTAGATATCTTGTGGTCCAGTTATTCTTTTCTAATCACTGTAAGAGAAAAGTAGTTGGTTTCTTCTTCCTTGAGTAAGTCGACTACTTATGAGTAATACGATGATGAAAGCACTGAAAATTGTTAATCTGTATTTGTAGTCCTCACAGTTAGAAAGACAGAAGTTCACAAGCTGTACTATCTCACGCTTAAATGTACAAATGCAACCATCTTTTCAGTGATTTACCTTATGATTAAATTATGCTTGTCAGTTTTAAGTTTACAGCTAATGTCAATCCAGGTACATAATAATACTGACTGTGAAATGTTACATTCACATGCCGATAAAAGTGATTTTTGGGGAAAAGTGAGGTAAACTGCAGGTTCTAAGTGGTCAGCAGCAAAACCAGTAAAATAACATTACTCAAGGATGATACATTACACTTATTTTTTACGCTTCAAATAATCAATGGAATAGCGATGCCTTAATCAGCATCGTTCCTTTATGATCAGTTTTGTTTTAGGCACTTTTGTGACTAATTTTAAAGATTTTTTGCATCTAGTTCTCTACAGAAATTTCTGTCAAGCAAGGACAATAAGCAGTGTGGAATAAACTGTATTCGATTTCATCACGTGAACTTTAGATCCTCCACAAACTGAGTAAATTGTATGCAAATTTTAATTTAGTGCCTTTGTGGAAGATTTACAGTATATCAAGTGAAACTGAATTCAGTTCATCCTGCACTGTTTACTGATTTTACTTTATCATAATTTTAAGAAATTCAACATTTGAAAAAAAAGAAGACGTTCAGTAAAGAGACTCTTTTCGGCGAATTCATTCACATAGCTGTACAATCGAATTTATATATAATTATTTCTGTGTGTGTGTGTGTACATGAGGTTTGTCAAGTTTAGATAATTAATCAGGTAATACAAGAATGATCTAATATAGAAACAAGGTTAATCAGACAGTAACTAAAGTAACACTGAGTTAGTAAGTTAGATAACGTAATATAACTGACTAAAATGTTTCAACTTAGGTCAGGGTAGCAACAGAGGTAATTACAGGTAGAGAGAGACTAGGTAGAAGTGGGGCGGAGAATGCCTAATGCCATTTAAATTAGAACTGAAATTCAACAAATAAGTTGGATGACGTAACGTAAATGAGTGACTAGAAATTGAGCGTTGGTCAAGTCAGTAGCAGTGGTAATGAGGTGTGGAAATTAAAACGGGTGGTAGTAAAGGACAGGAAAGTTGAAAATGTAAAATATTACAATTGAGAAAACAAAATAATACTGATGAAGAGACAGAAAAGAAAAAAGAGATTACGTAGAATTTACTTGTCGGGTAGTAAGATAGATTACGTCCATTTCAAGTGTAGTGATTGAACAAACTTCTTCTGTATTCATAGTTCAGGACTTGGCAAGTGAATCGCCGTTGCTTCTGCAGTTTGAAGAGGTCTGATTCGTACACGTTTAGGAAGATTACTTCTTTCTCTATAGACGACTTTGAAGTCTCTTTGGGATGTACCTTGGTGTCCGGAATCTATCACATATTCTAAGATGGAGCTGATGGGGGATCGCTTTTCTCTTTTGTAAAACCATGTTGGTAAGTGTTCGGTAATACGTTTGGAAAGTGAACGCTGGGTACGGCCAACAGACCTGGCTCCACACGAGCAGGTGAATGGATAAATACACATTGATGAGGCCAGCAGTGGTAGCTTATCCTTCACGTTCACATGAATCATAGGTTTTGTGGAGAAGGTTAGTCGTAGTTCAGCTGAGAAGAAGGTCTTCTTGAGTGTGCGTGACAGTCAATTTTTCAGTGTTTCCGCAGATATATCTCCATTGAATTGAAGGTTCATGTACAGTAGTTTTTTTTGGTACGGTAAGCATGGGCGGCTTTTGTGATCTAGGATTCATAGATTTTGATGTCTAATTAACCTTGTTTCTATATTAGATCATCCTCGTATGACCTGATCAATTATCTAAACTTGACAAACCTCATGTACACACAAACACACAGAAATAATTATATATAAATTCGATTGTACAACTATGTGAATGAATTCGCCAAAAAGTGTCTGTTCGCTGAACGTCTTCTCTTTTTCATATGACTCAATGGAGATTTTTAAGCTACTCAAATTCAACATTCACTGAAATAGTTAAGTGGTTACCTGCTGACTAGTTGTAAGAATCAATGAGAAAATTAGATGACTGTAGAGGTGAGTAATGCGAGCACAAAATCATGAAGAGAAAATCAGATACACTTTAATGATAACGAAAGAAAATCACATAGCTTCATACCAAATAAGTACAAAGGTGAACATTAACCTTAGAGTTGAAGGCATTTCGAAGAGAAACAGAGTTTCATGTTTTAATGTACACAACAAGAAGGCAGTTCTGTGGTTTCGTTAATCAGATAAAGAATAACAACATATCGCACAGGTTGGGTAGATTTTTGCAGACACTCGTATTGATAATAATCTAAATCTACCTTGCTAAATCTGGTAGTATAAGATCTATTGTTTCCCCTCTTATTGCTATTGACTAACACTGATACAATACGAATGCGGTCAACGTATTCCATATGCGATAAATTTAGTTTATGCAACAGCTAGCGATACATTATCAATAACTGGATGAAGTTTCGAGCACAGTTTATTGTTCATAATCAGATCATTGTATTCATATGGGTTCCAAACTTCGTAATTTTTTTCAATCCTTCTTGTATTTATACAATTTTTCACGTATCTGCAGTAGGTGTTCTGTCATTCCTATTCGATGGTGACCTGGTGGGCAAAGATTCGGTAAACAGCCTCTCTTTCTCCCTCTCTGCCCAACTATATCACATTTTAGTATTTTTACTCTACCGCACCCTATAGTGTGATTACTTGTAAACTCATGCATAGTAATGACCGAGCTTTTGGCCACTGATTGAAGTCGTTGCTATTTATTACTATTATTATTTTTTATTTCATTCCTTTGCGTTTCTAGGGGAACACACACGGCTTCAAGCTTGAGCTTCGAAGTTTCAGGAACAGCTGCGTTTCTTTTTACACCGTGGGGTTGCTAGCTTAACGCCCAACCTTCCCTCTCTCCTGAGATTAATACCAACTAATACATGTTTAGGAATGCGTTGGCTAGGAACAGACAACGTGCATGGTTTGGGAGTCCTCTGCCACTGAACTAACGACGCACCTGGTGGCCACAATGACAGTCTAATTCCAGGTAAATTAAAAACTCCGCATAAGGCCTTCTTTATATAGTAGTACTATAGCGATTTTGAAATCTTTGTCATTTATGTTATTTCCATTATTTACGTTACTACTATTTTTATTACTGGCCTTAATAAATATCAGAATGAATTTAAGTGCGTAGCTAACCAGTGCAATGACAAAAACTCAGGTATTTCTGTCTGAAAGCAAGAAGTCAAGCGACTCGTTTTTGTTCACTGCTTTCTACACTTCCGTGAGTGACAAACAGCTTGAAACTGTAACCCAGAAATATCAAAATACGTGCTTAATAGAATCTGCGATATATCTGGACAATGTTGATCGGAAGTTATACAATTCAAATGTTTCTCAGGTACGAAACACGTACAGAGAACCAATCAGAATATTCCCAACAAGGTGGGATGAAAACTCTTTCTGCACTGATCAAACAGAACAAATACATTTCTCTCAGACAGTCTAAGGCCTATCAGACACCCCACAACGCAAGTCCAACTTTACTGAAATACAAATGCAGTTGTAAAACAACACATCATTATCAATGCTATCACACATCAGCAATAATAGAGATCAGTCAAAACACGAAGACATATAAGGACAGGTTCAAAAGCAGATATGCAGAAATTAGAAGAGACCGGAAGAAAACTTTAGTTAATACAAAGTTGAAATATCAAATAATTCAGTATTGTAAAATGATTGTTTGTGGAGGGATTTTAAGACCGAATATCCCGACACATTCAACAGTAATTTTTTCCTGACTTGTTCGATTTCTACATTTAAATTTTTTAACTGACCAGTCAACGTTCAAACTCTATCCCGCAAACACTTGAATAAATCCACCTTTACTGATGTTGGATGGGATGGTCCAGAGTCAGAGTGTCTATGAAAATGAGATGGTCTCTTATTGATGTTTCTACGTTTGATTTTGCAATCCAGTATAGCTAATTCTCCTTCTGTTAATTTTCTCACTTCCATCTGTTACTTACATTATGTAAATGGAAATAAATAAAAGATACGTTCAGATCCCAACCCACTGACACATTTTTTGTCCACAAACTTCCATTCTACATTACAAGTGGGATTATAAGTCGTTATTAACACTGTTTTACTCGATATATGTCATATCGAATATACTTTACTAAATTATCCCTTGGACATTGAAAGTGTGTATCAAATCATCAGACATTTGATCTAGTTAATCTACTTGAAATAAGTACACTTATATAGTGAAGTTATCAGATTACTTACTCCGTATAATTTTTCAAGAATTGTAATTGCACGCTCCAAATGAGGTGTATGATCGGGAAAAGTTTGTTTGCTCTAAAAGAAAATACAAAAAAAAAGGAAAAAGATGAAAACAAAACTCAAATGGAAAAAGAAAGAAATCAACATTAAGGAGATCACAAACCAACTGGGCAAGTATATAATACACGTTGAATAAGCCAAAACAGGAAATTTAAATTATATAACTTCCAAGTAAGACACTCATGATGACTGCTAACTCAGGAGAATCACAATAAAATGCCAAGAAAACTAGTAAAAAGAAGAAATAATTTTTTTAAAGTTTATTTTTAGATACTCCTAGTTGTATTTTGAATGCCTGACTTGTGTTCACAACACCACTTATTCTCCGAAATGAGACATTTAAATCTCCCAGAGTATCATCACGTTAAGCTTTTCGTTTGTGACAACAAACCAGTATGCTTTATTCCTATCCAAGGTTTCATAACGTACTTAGTGATATCTTGGCAAAGGCAGGGAAATATGTTATACTGTTTTTGATGTCTACTATCTTCTGAATTTTATTAATCATTCAGAGGATACAGAAATGGCGTTAAACCCACCTTTGAACACGTAATAAATTTGTAGTACTATTGTTATAAAAGTTTGCTTGATAGGAGGAAGTAACTAAAACTACACGAAGTGTGAGGATATATTAAGCCAACATCTAAATACCACAACCATGTTATAAATCAATGAAACTAGTATGTGAACTTTAAGGATTTTGAAAGTGCTATTTCATAGAATATGAAGTTACTTAAACAATCCTTGATATGCATCTACCTCTTCACTCCATTCAATCCATCTTTATTTGGGAACATATTTTAATGTAGTTGTTGCAAACAATCGCATAATTCTAAGAATTCTTTCTTTCCTTTCTTTGAATAAGTCTCAATGTCTTTTTTCTGTTTTGCATTGACAGGCGAATGTTGATTTTCCATAAAAATGGAGAAAGATAAAACAAAGTTATTATATAACACAGCTGATAAGAAGTGTCAAAGACTGATTATTTCTTGCTGAATTTGTGTTTAGTTGCTTACATGTAAGAAGTTTATTTCTAACTTTCCTGTGAAACGAAATTTATGCAAGTATTTTAGTGTACAAACTTTTGATATTTTAAAATCTTCCATTGTAATCTGTTTTGTTTTACAGTTTTAAATGAAAAGCTGCTTAAAGCGAAAAGTTTATTTAGTCAGTGATTGTAGTAATCCTGTGGTTAAATTAGTGTGAATTCATGGTACAAGTACTAGGGGCATTTCTGTTCTCAAATCAGTCATTGGATGTCAGTCAATATGTCTGATAGGTCGTAACTGTTGATAGACTTCTTTTAACCAAGCTTTTAATGTTGAGACTTTCAGCAAAAAATGGATTTACGTTTTCCCTTTTTCCTATCTTTGAACAGTCGGTTTGTCGACGTGATACAATAGATTGAAGAGCTAACCGTCCAGTGGAAAGTTTACCAGTAAAGTTTGTTATGTCTTTTTTCACTTCTTGAGTTCCGTGTAATACATAGGGCTTCAAGGCCAGTGGTTTGACTAGCAGTGGTGTTGTTTTTACGCAATGGCATCGTTATCCCTCACGCGCAACCTTTTTTATTTTCTAGGATTTTTACCGAACAGTAAACTAGGTGGGGCTTAGGTGTTTGCAGTACTGGAATCGACCCAGATCTCCCACATGTATAGAGAGCATTCTGGCGCTGAACCACAGACGCAAAGCTTATGATATGAGAACTTCGTAAAACAGGTTTGAATTTCCAAAGTAACACGGTTTTCTTCAGATACTCTTTGTTTGAAAGTGCATGCTAACAGGAGGTGTATTTAAAGACTACTTGCCAACTTTAAAGTTCCAAAAATTGGGTACAGATTAGTCAATGCCACATTTATTAGTGGGTCTGTTCTTGATCATTGCAGTGTGACATTCATCCAATAAAAGTAAGTCTGATGGAATCCCTAATACTGTCGATAAAGAATAACTGTGCATAAAGTGGTCGACTTATTTCTTTTTCAGATATATTAAACACATGTGAAAAAGATACTTTCTAAAACGTTGTTTGGACTTTCAGAGTCCATATCACATGTCTCAGTTCTAGTCAAGTTATCAACGAACATTAAGAAACATGTCTGAAATCACAAACTATGTTTACAGGTATGTCTGTCGATCAGCTGTGACATGAGGTGCTCAGAAATCAACTTCTGTTGTGAATTATGTGCAACTAGGTTTATTTTAAATAGTCACCGTGCATCAAAGAGACATGATTAGACAACCCACCACCAATTATTCCACCTAGGAATAATTGACTATATGAAGTGTAACATTGTATACCAACTAAGAATTCACTTTGAATAAATTGCCTATCATATTTTAGCAATCTTACTAATAGTAATTATTATTCCCTTGGGTTCTGAGTGAAACATAGGGCTTCAACAACACATCTCCACCTTCTTCTATTTTCTGCTTTCTTCTTCAGCTCTGTCTACGATAGCCCATAATCTCTCATCTCTTCCTCACACGATCTCCTCCATATCACCGTCGCACTGACGACCCACTCGTCTCTTTCAATTCAGGTTACACTCGAGCAATGGCCTGCATTGCGCGCGATTCCATTCGACGACCTCGTCAATGTATCCTCGATCCATCTCCATTTTCGCCTACATATTTGTTGAGCAAAAGGCTATCGGTTGGTTTGTTACCACAGTTTCTTGTTACTGATTGTTTCTTGACTACCATTTTTCCTTCACTATGGAGCCACTGAAGCCAGCTGTTGATAAACGTCTGCAGTAGCCCGTTGGAAATCCTTTTCGGGATACGCAGTGCAAGTTTCTGACCCGTATAGAAGGACTGACCGACTTCAGATTGGTGTTGAATAGAATCCCAGTCTTGTCGCTCATGTTGAGTATTGAAGATTTCCCAATTAGTTTCAGGTTGATGAAGGTGTATCACACCTTTCCCTTTCTGACTGGCTTTGACATCTTGATCCGTTCCAAGTGCCTGTGGTTGAAACCATGCTTCGCAGCCGGATGGGTGAAGGAGGAAACCTCTGTTAAATCTCTCCGTTGATGGTGTTTGGTGATGGTTGTTGTTTTTGTTGTCATTGTTCGTTGGTTATCTTCATCACCTCCGTCTCCCCTGTGCTCACCTGCAGTCCCGTCTTCGTTGCTCACGTCTTCAGGCAGTTTGTTAGTTTAAGCCTGCCTGCAGCTCTTCGAGTTTGTGAGATATCAGACATATACCATCTGAGAAATCCAGATCTTCTGGAGTCTTCTTATTGGTGGTTCAGGATATTCCTGTATCCTCTCTCCCAACTCACAGTCTGACGCATAATCCAGTCGAGCACCACAATTAGGAATATCATCGGTGATAATAGGCAGTCAGCCAGCTTATCTTACTTACTCCTGTATGAACTTCGAATGCCTCGCTGAGTTTTCGGTTGTGGATCACCTGACTGACACGTGGCATTTTCATATAGCCAGTTTTCTGTTTACAAAAAAGGTTGATAAATACTTGGGTACTGCACTCCGTAGTGTTGAAGAGGTTTCTAGATTACTTTTCTGTCAATACTGTTTAGTGAAGGCCTTGTTGAAGTCGATGAATCTGAGGTGGATATATGTTTCACTGCGATTCTACACCTTGTTATGTGATGATGATGCATAGAATTGCAATTTGATGAGCACATGACTTGTCTTTCCTGAATCCAGCTTGTTCCGGGCGGAGTTGTGTAACCAATAGCTGAATGGTATACGAGCTTCCCTTGTAATCGGAAAGAGCTGGGTGCGTACTGCCGACGATTAACAAACTAGCATGTCCAGTACTCCCTTACTAATAGTTTTAATCTTAAATTCCATTTGAAATAGGACTGAATTCTTGCAAGTTGTAGTCATTTTCGAACTGGAATCAAAAACTTGTGACGAGTTACATACACTGTGAAATGCCCATTCATATTATAGACACAAACATTACGCAGCATCCTCGAAGCTGACAGCCTTTTCATTTAACTAATTTTCACTTGTAGCCGAAAAATCAAAGCTTTCCGAACCAGGAAAAAATGAAATAGTATGAAGTAATTTGTTTACAAAACTTCTGTAGACTATTATAACAGACCGTTCCATGTGGAGAGGTGTTGAGCATCGATGATGATGGTTCATGTCAATAATTGTTCACAGTGAGTAAAACAAGCAATGAACAGAAATTTAGTTATAAAGAGCCGTACTCACTGATCTCAGTCAGTAACAGACGACAGGAACGCAGTTTCCAGTAAGAATACATTTGACCTCATATTGTTTTCCACAAAAATTCCCTGTGATTTTGCTGGCCATCATTCATAGTAGAAGTGAAACAAAAGTGAGTTAAGGCTCCACTAGACCTATGTCGTGTGCATCGGTGGCACAGTAGTAGAATAGTTGCCACCCAAGCAGGGGGTCCGGGATTCCATCCCCATCCATCCTTTACCTTGCTAAGCCGGTAATAAGACTGGTAAAGGGGCAAGGTTGAGCATGAAGCTAGCAAACCCATCCCATAAAAATGAATACCATTGCTACCGAAACTCCAAAGCTCTAGCTTGAAGCCCTGTGTTCCACTGGGAACGTCAAGGAATAAAAAAAAGACTCATGTCGTACAAAAGGCCAAAGATAAGTGAATGTTATTCACAAAGTGTCAGCTTCATGACATATATATATATATATATATATATTTACTGTTATGCACTTGAATTTTAGCTTTCTTCAGTAACTAATTATAATTACTTCATAGTACTTGGACGACGTTTCGGTTTATTGGATCAAACACTCAACTCTTAAACTATGTATCACAGGTTAAAATCTTTTGCTTATATGGACCTAGGCAATTAACCATTACGACTGAGAAACCAAGAGGCAAATGTGTTTCTCACCCCAATAATTAAGTGTGATTAGTAGTTTAAACCATAAAGTGGATTACACCAGAAAGTAAGTTAAGTATTAATTACACTCAAAGAAACAACAGCACACGTATTCAACAATGAACGCCTGGAAAAGAAGAAAGTCTGGACGTGAGGCTAGTAATCCCACAGTTTAAACAAAATACCACTATTGAAAATTCAAAGCTTGTAGCCCTGTGTTTCAATTGGAACACAAGGAAAGAAAAAACATACTTTCAAGCAAAAGCATACCCAGCCCATCAGGAGAAAATAAGAATGTCAGAGCAATAAAACAAAACTCATTATGTCAAAGAAAATATCAGTACTTATAGAACATTTAGTTAGGATTAGCTTTGCCGCTAAATAAAATTTTTTCTTGTGATCAATTTTTAAAAATTTCAAACACACTTCGCATCCTTAAACTCTCTCCAAAAATTATTAATTTAGATGATCTCAGTGTCAAATGTTGAGAATACTTGTACGCTTTCACCTTATTCACCTTCATTTAAAGTGTCACTGAACGTGTAACCCTCTGTCTTGCCTCGAGAGGTACTGATTTATTAGCATCTGGTTCAGTGGATAAAGATAAGTATTGTAGAGAACCAATTTGCACAACTAATTGTTGTTTATCTCCAAATTGTTAGGCTACTGTAAACTGGATAGCATTAACACTCTTGAAATCTAGTCGCTTAGATATATTATTAGAATAAATTGCAGTATAACTTAGACGGTCTGTTATAATACATTGACAACAATGTCCAGAAAATGGATAACTGATGTTGACTGTTAATAAATTCCTATAGGGGAACTAGGCCCATGTACAGTGTCAAATGATTGTAGTTTTCGGTAAATTTATGTCGTGCATTCTCCTTTAGTAAACGCGAAAACTTTAGTAATTTTTGTACAAAAAAAATCGCTTTTAAGGTCTCTTATTTTCAAGGATTAACAGACAATGGAAAAAACAGTAAACACCAGATTTTAATGGATAGTTTGGCATCGGTACTGAGGGTTCGTGAACTAAGCTGCTAGCTACTTTGGAATAGATTATACTGAATATTGAGGTATTGGTTCATGAATCTCATATGCCCAAAAGCACTGATCGTTTGAGTAACTTGCAAAGGTAAAACTAATTATAAAGAAACCAGTGTTGAATGGCTTAATAATAAACCAGTTACAATTTATCCGCAGAGTATGAGCACTAAGTATATTTAACCCAACCAGTAGCCGCATAATACTATTTTTTGCCATTATCTCCAATGTCAAAAATACACCACTATGTGTGATGAATAGTCGCCAAATATAGGAGTTTTTGACTCTCATGGAATTACAACGATAATATAAGTTAAAGTACAAAAAAAACTATATTTATCTTATATATTTTTGTGACACTTTGTATCGACCAGATATAGGTTTTTCTGAAAACATCTTACTAATTTATATTCGAGACGGCACGTTCTAATCGACCTATAGTATGATGTTTATTTATGTGAATAGTGAGTATAATTTTGTGCAAATTATATTCATTAAATGTATGAGCATTTAAAGACATGCATATGTAACATAATGGTGCAATGTTTATTTTTGTGATTTATTCTATCATGCTCATCAAACACACCGAAATAACACTATTTAGTCATAACTGAGGCACTGGTGATCAGACCGAAGTTTATTAATGTACAGTATTAGAAGAATGTTTGTTTTTGTAGCAACTGCCCTCTTTATTCACAATGAGTCACTTGTACTGGTCATTTGCCAGATCTTTACACTTCTTTCCAGTGCCTGTTTCAACAGACAGTAATCGCGTTATTGATTGATTGTAAAAGCTACAAGTGAAACCCAGAATACATAACCTAATCAAACGCCCCAGTTAAGCCCTAGTGACAAATCAATAAATAGGACTTTTTATTAGTCTACTTTGAACAGTGGAAAACACTGTGAAGGCTGTGTATCACTGAGTAGGAAGTGACGTACTTTTGATGCAAAAAGTATCTAATTTGGGCTAACAAGTTTTAAATAGAGTATGACAAATCTACTGAATCAATTTCCGCAATATTGAACAAAAAAGTGCTGATTGGAGCACAGTGTTAAGGTGCTCACTTTGCTTAGCCTATTGTAAAGCACATCATAATGTAACCTTGACAACCTACACTTATTTGACCGAGAATTAAACAACGACACCAGGAATTTCTTTGGACATTTTATGTGAATGGTGTAGTGTATAAATGATGAGAAATACCAGACTATAACAAAAAATCACACGCATTAAATTTGAATAATCTTGCTACATTCATTGAAAACTTCAACAAGACTAATCAGAGAATAAGGTGTATAGATATCAAATAGTGCTTTATTCTCACAAATTTTATCATTACATCAATTTACGACTTTATGTTAGAAAATATATGCCTCTTCATCTGTGGTATTCAACTATGAAACTGTGAATAATGCAGAACTCCGCCTTATGAATGTCAGGTAGTCGTAATGAATAACTTTTAGGCTGTTCGCTAGCGTACAGAATTGCACTAAGCCTAGAATAGTATCCTTTTGTAATGGCAAAGATCCATTAGATTCTCATTATTCTTCGCGTAGGTTTCATTTCATTATATTATGTTCTCTAACCGTCTACCTTTATATGTGCTTTTATGAAGAGTGACGACTTGAATGGCTGCACTTAGGAGCATAGTACTGCGCTGAAAATTCATTTCAGTTCAGAAATGATAGAGGAGATTTGTAGCTCAGACGGAAGACATCAATGTAGTTAGGTTCTCTGAGCTGCATGGCTCAACTGAGAAAATATGATTTTCTTCCTTGGCAGCATCTTCAACTGCGACTTCAGTATGGATCAAACATTTAGAATTATCCTGGAGACTACTAACCGTGTTTCCTTCTGTCATTGAACGTGGCTCGTTTCTTCCGGTTCACTTGTATTTGTATTAATTATTTTGCTGACCTGATAGTTGCCCATGTGACTTCTTTTTAACCATTTATTAAATGCGATCTATGTGAACATGTCTGTTGACTACAGATTCGTCTGAATTCCATACCTCCACTGACATTATTAGTGTTTCCTTTGTCACAGATTCGCACATTACTCCAGTCGAATTAGTGTTCGTATTTGCCTAAAAATATTGATATGAGGGAATGGATATCATTTCTTTTGACAGACAGTTTATCCTCGTTGATGCAAAGACGAAAAGAATGACCACTTCGACCAATATAATGTTTTCAACAGTTGTTACAACTAATCTTGTAATTAATGTTTGCATTTTTCCCCTCTTCTTTATCTTTTGGTTGACCACTGGAGTGACTTTCTTGGTTTCTGGGTGACATCTTTCAACAGTCTTCTAACGATTTCAGAGATACTGTTCATTTATGGTAAAACGATTGATTGATTTTAGCCTATATTGGCTGATTCTGAGTCTGCCCTTTGAATTGAAAAATGGAATGATTTTGGCGAATTTTTGTGGACATCAATTTTTATAGAATACTGTCGTGCAATAGTTCTTCTGTATTCTCCACAAGTCAAAAGTCCTGAGGTGTGTATTCAGTGCCACTGTAATTACAACAGCAACGCCCAACACAAACAGAGGTGTATAAAAAAAACTGTTCAAAAGATGGTTTCAAGAAATATATTTTATGGAAGGAGAATTTCAGTAAACACTTGAATGTATACATACAGAAAGGTATATTCTCGATAAAAATCTTCAAGAGCAATCATATATATATATATATATATATATATATATATATAAGCTAAATTAATATAACAATTTGAATAACTTACGCATGTTACTTTTTGACTTGCCAAATACTTGCATAAGTTATACAAATTCTCATGATCAGTAAATATCTCTAGTACATCGTTGATTTGTTTGGCATTCGCCTGGTGAAAAGGAAAGAAATAATGTGTTAAAACTAATTTCATACAGTTAAATATTCATTGTATGTTTATGTGTGTATTAAAGAAGAACTATTTTGATAGGTGTGTTTACATCACGCCGTCATAAATCATAAGTTAACGATTTTCTTATGTTTTCAGATTATTAAATAAACTGTGCAAGCTAGGGTGCACAGCAAAATTCGTATTTAGCTCACCAGTTGGTCCACAATACGCTTTGAAATAAAACATGAAAACAAACACTTTTTCCACCTGAATATTGAGTTCATTTTGATAACATTAGTTATCGCATGCTTCACAATTGACCTTCAGTATATCATTGTCTGCTGTATTGAATATAGTTCAAGACTATTCACTCTTATTGTATATGCATAGCAAACCAGTAGTTGATATAAGTCTTCCCCATGGTTTAACAGCTCAAGAAAGTTTGAATGTGAGCTAAAAGAGACAACCGGTGAACAGTAGCACTGAGACCTTAAGATTTCCTAATAATTACTTTCTTTTATCTGTCCATGTATGTATCCACATCTTCAAAAGTCAGTATAACTCATCCGAATAAGTTCTTATAGTGAGTAATTAATTTGTGGAATAAACACCACTAATTTTGAAGAAGTTATTTCAACAAAGCCTGTAAGTTCGACCAAACAACCATATCTCTTTTAACAAAATTCCTTTCAATGGCCCACATAATAAATTTGTTTAAGCAGAGATGATGAGTCTTTAAAGCTTTCCTTTCGAATCTGATGAAAACATATGAAAAAGATTTGTTAACCTGTGGTATTATCTATCCGACAGTGAGATTTTCCTATACTTTCACGTTTTCAAACAATAACTGTCTGACTCCAGATGTTAACACATCGTCAGTGAGCTCTCATTTTAATGCACCTGGAGATAATCATTGTTGAAATTCACCTAATTAAATAACGTAATTAAATAACGTTTATTGTTTTAAGATTGAGGTATGAGTTAGTAAGAATAGAAGACAGACATATGCTTAATAATTTATTGGTTCATGTCCCATATATATATATATATATATATATATATATATATATATATGTAACTAGTTAATGTATTTCCTTTTAGTATTTAGAAAGGCATTTATTCGACTGAAAATAACCGATATTTCTCTAAGTTATTCAAGAGACGTAGGATTATAAGTTAACTAGTGTATCTCAATAGCCTAGCAACATGTCTCCTTAGTTCATTTCACTTACACGGAATTATTCAGATCATCCCACATTAGAAATACCAATATAATGAAGGCATGAGCTTATTCAGTTTCCACTGATTTGAAGTTTATAAAACGGTATTCTTCCATAATTGTTTCACATTTTATGTTATATCATGTTATAATTAGAGTGACGTTTATTCCGTTAATTTAAGAAAACCTTATCGATACAAGTAAACACCAACCAACCAATAATTGATGATCAAATAGTTCTGTGAAACTGTTCACTTTGAACTGGATTTTTTACGAATATTATTCGACACTAACTATTATCATGAAGATAGTCACTTCTTATTCAGGCCGCATCACTTTTTGTTTGTTAAATGTAATTGATTTGTTGATGCAACTCAATGGGTAGGCTGGTGGTAGGCTGATGGTGATCATTCAAACCAATGGCTGAAATCTCAGTCGATAAGGCTGCTAGATCCTGCTGCTGACCAGATCTTAATTTTGAGCTAATCATCTAAAGTTTTTGTTTAACAGCCTACAGTATATGATATGGTTCGTAAGAATCTTATTTCATTAATATTTCATTTACTTATTTTAAAAAAATCTGGCTTTTTCAAAAATAATGCAATAATGACCAGTTAACTATTGACAGTCAACTCATTTGTAGGACAGTTACCATCGACTGATGATATCTGCTTGGTTATTTAAAAGTAGAAAGATCTGTAACTTGACTAAAGTACCATTTTTTGGTGTGAGCACTTTATTTGCTTTTTGATTGAGCATATTATTAAAAGGTATTATGGACTGTCAGTTAGCCCTAAACCAGAGTGGTTGGCTTTCCTTTGTTCTTACTTTTGGCCTGTTATCATCCGAAATATTTTCACTGGTAGATTTGTGCTACAAATCTTGCTTCCTCATTTAGTTTCATGAAACCTAACGCAAAATACTTCATTGATTGATTTCTATACTGTTTACTGATTATTCATAGAGAATTAAATGATTTACAATGGTATATTCATAAAGGATCGCTATCAGCTGAAAAATGAAGACCAGCTTATGATAATCTAAAATCCGGTCTTACCACTGTCTGCCAGTAAAAGGTCATAAAAGTCTCAGCCTTTTAATTCATCTCTTATAGTGAGTAACTTTAATCAAATAGAACTCGGATTCTGTGATGGAATACAAATCTATCACAGAATAATTTTACTTGATAAAACCGCAAAGTAATACAGTATTATTTAGCATGTCATTATTGCAAAAGGTTCACGGTAATCGTCTGTGCATCGTTTCAATCTTAGCAGACGTAACGCTACGCAGGAATCATACGTAAAATTGGGAAGTCTAAATAACTGTATTACTGTGTATCAAGTGAAAATGTTCTACGATGAATATTTTTTAGACTAAATGAAGCCGTCATGGATTTAACTCATTAAGTGTTTTGCCAACAGCTAAAGACTTAATTGACATAGCATCTGTATTTGTAAGGTAGAGTCTTTTGTGAAAGGAGTTGGAGAACACCTTGTAAATCGCAACGCGTTTTTCCACTATGACGCTTTGACAATATGCTTGCTAATGGACAAAAGTTTGTTAAAATTGTAAACTTTTTTATTTTATTAAAGAATACAGGTTGTAGGCAGCTGATGAGAACCAACGAAATAAAATGGATCCAAATTATTCTGCGCCAATGTTTCTTCTTTCTTTGTTCAAGTTGGAGAACTATTTGATATTAGGAATCTTTGAAAAGCTGTCTGGCGAGAATACTGTCACTCAGATGTCCAATAGGTGATTAACTGTAACTCCTGTTGATTCATGATATGAAAAAAATATATTCAGCGGAGAGACTCTTTTCGGCGAATTCATTCACATAGCTGTACAATCGAATTCATATATAATTATTTCTGTGTGTGTGTGTGTACATGAGGTTTGTCAAGTTTAGATAATTAATCAGGTAATACAAGAATGATCTAATATAGAAACAAGGTTAATCAGACAGTAACTAAAGTAACACTGAGTTAGTAAGTTAGATAACGTAATATAACTGACTAAAATGTTTCAACTTAGGTCAGGGTAGCAACAGAGGTAATTACAGGTAGAGAGAGACTAGGTAGAAGTGGGGCGGAGAATGCCTAATGCCATTTAAATTAGAACTGAAATTCAACAAATAAGTTGGATGACGTAACGTAAATGAGTGACTAGAAATTGAGCGTTGGTCAAGTCAGTAGCAGTGGTAATGAGGTGTGGAAATTAAAACGGGTGGTAGTAAAGGACAGGAAAGTTGAAAATGTAAAATATTACAATTGAGAAAACAAAATAATACTGATGAAGAGACAGAAAAGAAAAAAGAGATTACGTAGAATTTACTTGTCGGGTAGTAAGATAGATTACGTCCATTTCAAGTGTAGTGATTGAACAAACTTCTTCTGTATTCATAGTTCAGAACTTAGCAAGTGAATCGCCGTTGCTTCTGCAGTTTGAAGAGGTCTGATTCGTACACCTTTAGGAAGATTACTTCTTCCTCTATAGACGACTTTGAAGTCTCTTTGAGGTGTACCTTGGTGTCCAGAATCTATCACATATTCTAAGATGGAGCTGATGGGGGATCGCTTTTCTCCTTTGTAAAACCATGTTGGTAAGTATTCGGTAATACGTTTGGAAAGCGAACGCTGGGTACGGCCAACAGACCTGGCTCCACACGAGCAGGTGAATGGATAAATACACATTGATGAGGCCAGCAGTGGTAGCTTATCCTTCACGTTCACATGAATCATAGGTTTTGTGGAGAAGGTTAGTCGTAGTTCAGCTGAGAAGAAGGTCTTCTTGAGTGTGCGTGACAGTCAATTTTTCAGTGTTTCCGCAGATATATCTCCATTGAATTGAAGGTTCATGTAGAGTAGTTTTTTCAGGACTCTAAGCGTGG
Organism: Trichobilharzia regenti; assembly: GCA_944472135.2. NCBI lineage: Eukaryota > Metazoa > Platyhelminthes > Trematoda > Strigeidida > Schistosomatidae > Trichobilharzia > Trichobilharzia regenti. The sequence continues at coordinate 38,966,837 of OX235270.1, forward strand.
GCAGCTTTTGCAGTCTAGGATTCATGGATTTTGCAATAAATCGTATTGCATAACAAATTGGTCATGTCGAGGATCGGTCGAAGAGGGATACCCTTCTTGTGTACTTTGGGAAGTCCGTAAAGTCGTGAGCCAGATGGTCTTTTTGGTTGCTGATGAAAGACTCCGTCTTTAGCTTACGGAGGGTGTCTGTTAGCTTTTGTTCAGTCTGTTCAGTCATGTTTTTTTCGTTGATCGGTTTTGTGAATTCGCATTCATCAGCATTTTACTCATATAGTCCTTGAGATTCATGATTACGATTCCTCCACCTTTATCAGGACATGAAATCATAATCTCTTCGTTTTTCATAAGTTTTTTCAGCTCCTTATAGTGCCTCTTCGTGAAAATAGACCTTCCGTTGGGTTTGGTATTTATAAACGTGTGACAACAGTCGAGGATTGATGCATTGAGTTGTTGTAGATTTTCATCTGATGTGGGTGTGAGATCGTAAGTTTGGTTTATTAGATTTTCGAACTGAACTTGGCATTGTAGCTTGTCAATACTTGGTGATTTTACGCAGAATTTTGGACCTATAAATAGTGCCTCTAGTTGGGTAGTGATGTCTAAAAGATTGAATACGCACTTATCTGGATTGCTTGGGAACGGAGACTCGGTATTAATTGTAGGCTTTAGGCTTTTGAGCAGATCTGCTTTAGTCTTGTGGATTCTTTCTGAGTGACTTGTTGTACGTATTCTTCGAACGGATGGCGTAGTTTTTGATCTAAGTCTTCAACTGCATGAGCTATAGCTCGAGGACGCGTGACTGAATGGAATCAATGTTGTTTCGTGTGTGTCGTCTGAGTGTTCTGGTATTCGGTTGGATGTGGTTGCGTCTGAGTTACTTCCAATACATCTTTGGATACTCATATCGATCTATACAATCTCATTAAGAAATCAATCTTTGTCTTCGTTACCTCAAGCTTGATGGATTAACGCGGGAAACCATCTAGCTCCTTCACCGTCACTAAGTCCTTGCTACGTTTGAGTCGCTTTAAAATCCCCATTGAGTCATGTGAAAAAGAGAAGATGTTCGGCAAAGAGAGTCTATTCGACGAATGCAAGCAAGCACTGGTGAGTGAGTGTCTGTTCTCAAAGATGACTCGGCGAGTCCCTTTAGTCACCATCAGTTCTAAGAGCTTCAGGAAAAGCAGTCTGTGGGTAAGCACTGGGGTGTGTGAAAACCGTTTTTTTAACCGAAGACTGTTAATGACTAAATCTACTTTAACATTAACAATGTGTACATAAATTGAATAACCACACAATTTTGTTTGTCTTCGTATGTTCACTTCATGCATGTATTACGAAAATTACAAAACGATCTAAGTATTATTGTAACTGGTTGTGCACATCACCTATGGGCTCATCAAAATGAAATTCGACTATAATCATGGGGATACAGAGCATATAGTTCACCTTCAGAAACCACATGTGTAGATATACATCCCCGTAGTCTTATTCTCATCTACATGATCGTGACAATTTTAACTAAGGTATGAAACAGAATTTATACTTATAGTTCATGATACCAATCAATAAAAACATCGAAAATAATTAGAAGATAATATATGTGAAACGTCTAAGGTTTGAAAGTTAATGTTGTTGGTATTTTTTATTGCTGTCTATTTTAGTTAATCAGTCACCCACCTGTTTTAATAACACATTCACCCATCGTTTGAATACTCTAACTTGTGTTTGAAGACGTCTGATATCTGTGGAAATAAGAAACAACAACAAAAAAAAATTAGGCACTATTTCAATCAGATTTCAAAGAAAACCAAAACAGAGAAAAAAAAAGAATCGGATTAGTAAGAAAATCAGGTGTTTCTTTGTCTCTTGTTCTCCATTCACGAAGGCAGAGAGTCAAATCAGTAGAGTGGACTGATTGCTTTTGCAACATTTGGTCATGAAACAAAAATGCCATGAAAGTTCAAAGGTTATTATCAAATACCAACAAAAAATAAAGTATAGTGAACTGAAAAAAAAAAAGTAAATCGCTACTCACAATGAGTTATCCGGTAAATTTTGATTGATCAATTAGATAACTCAAGTTTCCTGAGGTCAGTTACCTTAAAATGCTGCTAGTCAGTCTTTTAATTGCATAAGTACATAATATTAGAGAGAGATTAACAATGTTTAGTAGTTAGAAGGTTCGTGTCAGTTGTGTCCAATGGAAGATGGCTAAATTACATGAAAATAGTACTGTTAGGAATTTGACGAAATTAGAAAGATTGATTTCTTTGACCTTAAGTTATATAGATAAATAGATAGACACAGAGAAGTGTCATGGCACAGAATAAAAACAAATATTCAGTTTGCATAAAAAATATATTTTGTATTTCCCTGAAGTCCTTTCTGAACTGAAATTAATGGTTATATTTCTATATAAGTTACTCCTTTCATTTGTACAAGAGAATGTTTTTTGTCAACTCTAACAGCTTTTCCCAAGGTGTATGAACATTCATCAAGAATCTGAAGTCATGACTTGCCTGAATTTCGGAAACACATACTAATGAATTACAACATAGCAGATATCTAACAAGTAATCTGTAGCACTGCCTAAGCAGTAGCAAGAAATCGAGAATTTTCTTCATTGAATAATTTGATATGGGTTTATACAACGCCTAAGTCTTTGTAATCCAGAGTGGTGTATAAGATGATATGTTTGTTATAACAGCTATATCCAGCCTTCATGTTCTGAGCAAACGGATGTTTCATTTCTGCTGTTGCATAAATATTGAACATCTATCATACCTGCGGTATCATACTAGTGTGGTGAGAGCAGGCTGCTAGCCAATCGGTAGACATTAATCTACGTCACTGTCTAGGACACTAATATTGGCCATGAGAAAATATGAACAAGGCTGATTCAACAACCAATCACAGCAGACTTAACATGGGCAAATAAGATTCGCAGATATATGGCTTAACTTTCCGAGAAACCAGAAACAACCGATCAGAAGACTGTGTTTGTCTGCTTGAATAAGCTATAATAATGTACATGAAATATATATAAATACGTGTTGATTTCCGTAATAAAACGATCTGTTTCCGGCCCTTGTCTTCTGTTGTTACAATAGTAGTATAGATCGTTAGGAGAATATTATGAGTTATATATAGTAAAGGAAAACAATATTTACTTCAGTAGATTTTCTGTTCAGACTGCATTAATAAGTTGTCAAAATTTACCCTTTTAATGTGAGTGAATCACCATAGAGATGTTCTCACGCATCACTGTCAGAATTTGTTTGACTATATTATTCCATTCAAACCAGTGTTATACATATTGCTACTAATTATCCAGAAAACATACATGCACTGTGCAAAAGGATATGTGGATAATAGTAATGATAATAACTTTATTCCAAACACTGGCTTTGATACAGACCGGAATATTTAGCATTTTCATATTCCATTACGTTCACTCTTTATATTATTATTATTCTTTCCTTTAATTCCTAGAGGAACATAGGGCTTCAGCTGCGCGTCTCCATTGCCTTCTGTTTTCTGCCAACTTTTTCACTCCGTTCCAAGTCTGCCCACATGCTTTCATCTCCTCCTCACATGACCTCGTCCAAGTCATCCTTGCAGTGACGACCAACTCGCCGCTTCCCTTTCGGGTTCCACTCCTTATATACACTAATTAAAAACTGTCTGTCTTTTTAATGACTACAAAGTAGGTTTATTCGCTCTTTTCTGACATTTCATATACAGAAGTTTCGTGCTAAATAGTATATGGCTGGGATTTTTTTATTTGCACACAATCCAATGGAATCACTTCTCACTTATATATAAGAGGTATGAGGAGTAGGTTCCCTATCCAACGAGATAATCTTAATCAACTGCTTGCACGAACTCAAATATCTGTAAGCGGCAGTTATTTGGGTCAGAGACACATCAACAGCCCAGCTAACACCTTTCAAAGTCCTGATTAATGTGTAACAACAGAGAATAATGAGTAGGGTACATGAAATTATAAATTATAACACAAGCTGTGGTGTGTTAGAAAGTCCTTGCAACCCTGTGCAATAGACAGAACGAAATATTTTTATAGAAACCAGCAGGGCTTGAGACAAACAACAAAGATCAGGAAGACATGTTAACTACATAAGTGATGTTCAACTTATTTTTTTACCACAGTACCATCTATACTGCAAGATACATTGAACTGAAGCAGTCCTCACAAGTTCTGTCCGTGCTTGAAACAAAAATTAAGAATCTGACATTCAGATAGATTTAATTTAAGACCGTTTGAGGGAGAGCATTAGTTGACCTTTTACAGAAAACCATTAATATGAGAACAGTTTAATGCATAAACAAAATAACCCTCAGTTACGTCATCTGAAGCACACTCAGGAATTATTGAAAGCCCGTGATCATCCTCTGTCTAAAAGTATAATAGAATTTCAAATCATACAATTGGTGGACGGTGGCTAGCAGTGGAATCCAGGATGCGCATTTCGTCCTATTTGGGACTCGTCAGCTGGATGTACCTGCATTTCCCAGTGAGTGATGATGTTCCCACCGAGGCTCGAACCCAGTACCCATAGTTTCAAACGCCAATCAATCGACGGGAAAATCAAAAGTTCAATTCAAGAATTTCAAATCATCATTTCTTCCAGTCATATAAAAATGCGCTCTTGTAAGTTTGTATTTTTGAATACTGAGGTATTCGAATATTATACATCATTTATAGTTTGCATACAAATCACATACGGTTAATGAGAGAAATAACGGTCTAATGTATCATGGAACTCAGGCTTAAGATTTCTGAGACATTAAAAATCCATGGCTGAAGACTGTTGGTGACGCGATTTGAAGTCATTTTTAATGGTGTAGATGCACTAACTTTTAATGAACTCTCATTATCCCTGTTGTAATTATTCCTTCTCCACGTAAATTCTAGTTTACCATAGTTTTATTGCATGTCTCCCTTCTTTATGAAGTGTGACAGCTTAAACTACTGTACTTTGGTGAAAAGTTCTGCACTGAAAATTTAGTTTATTTCACATATTCGTGTTGGAAACGTACAAATCAATTTTCTGTTCTATGTTCCTTGATTTCTGATGGTTATCTAGCTAGTGTCATTTTGTGGCAAAGTTCTAACTGCAAATTACTCAGACCCCTACATATTTACATTTGAAAATAAGAGATGTCTTAGCTTTACTCATTCTTATCTGAAGACTCTATCCGCTGCCACTACTCTCAACTTCACCGGAACCTTTTCAGTTATTCCTTTCTATTTGTTCATTCATTTCTTTAAGGCAGTATCTTGGCTTTTATAAAGCCAGCTAAGAGCAGATATTATAAGCGATAAGGCCTTAATTGGAGGTCAGATATCTTGCTCTATGTGCCTGGTCTGTTCAAAGACACATCTTGACTCCTGCTTCTTCATTGGAAACCTTTTTTAGTAATGAAATGTGAAGGCTTTTAAAGCGTGTAGTGTTGTTCATGTATGGATCTGCAAAGTTCTGGAGTGCAACTATGAATGTGTGATGTTCTCCTTCAAAAAAAAAGAGCTCAATACTTTGCTAGGAATTAAAGATACTAGAAAACGAATTCAAAAAGGCCGTAGAAGAATAAGTCAGAATACTTTACGACTGAAGTAAAGTACACTGTGTAGAAATAATCTTGAGAAATAAATGTGATCCTTCTCATATGTTTGCGAAGGTGATTTTTGACATTTTATTATACCTTCTTATGAAATACAACTGTTGTATGCACATGATATGGCTTGTATTACAACTGAATGACTGAAGATCATTCATACTTCTATCGACCAAAGGGCGGGTGTAATGCTCATCAGTCCGCTCCGTCCTCCTTTATGGTTGTGAGACCTGGCCACTGAGAGTGGAAGACATGTAAAGACTAGCTGTCTTTGATCATAGGTGCCTGCGTTCTATTTCCCGTGTAAAGTGGCGTAATAAGGTGAGCAACATGGAGGTTAGGCTTAGAGTTCTAGGTAAACAGGGGAAATCAATCGACGAAGTCGTGAAGTTACAAAGACTGAGATGGTTAGGACATGTGTTACGTATGCCAAGCCATCGCCTCCCTCGACGAGCTATGTTAGCGGATATAGGGTCAGACTGGAAAAAAGCTAGCGGCGGTCAAACAAAAACTTGGCCTCATCAGTCAATGAAATCCACAACAGTTGGTCTAACCCACGTAGAAAGGTGTAGACTTCCAGGCTGGGGTCCTCGGGACGGTAAAAATCTATGGTTGGAAACAATTGGTGACATGGCTCAAAATCGTTCTCAGTGGCGCAGATGCATCCACTCCCTGTGACTTATGATCTTCAATGAAACTGTTTTGTATTTCTTTATTACTCCTTTGCCTCACACCTCTGCTCACTGTTTCTATTATGCTTTTCTTGTACTTTCTTCTCTTGCTCCACGTGCTACACGGAATGTGGCGACTTGAACTTCCGCACATTTGTGCAAAGTTCTATGTCGAAAACAGACAGAACAGACAGAAATACTTCGTAAACTAAAGACCATAAATGCAAGTCACTCTTAGCAGACCTCTGATAATGAATATGTAATGTTAACAAGATAAACTAGGTAAACATAATTTATACTACTTTAATTCACCATTATTCTAAGAATATAGACCACTGGCGAAACAATTTTAGCAAACCCGCAACGCACAGATGAAACGTGCGTAATATTTAATACAACCTAACGCGTTGTCACCAGTCGAACTTATGGATGCAAGATAATCAAATTCAGTATTTCCTACTTAAGTCCCGATCTACTGCCAGTACAGGAGTTAACTTCCATTACTTAACTATCAGTAGTCGTACCAGCATACAGGAAAATACTAACGTGGCTATTTGAAGATTTTAAAATGAGACGAAACCATTGCAGTCCGTTTCACCGATATCTAGTTTCACATGATATCAGGATACAAAGTATTAAAGCGTATGAATGCAGAAACACTATAGCAACATGGAATGATAAGTATGTCACATAAGTTCAACAACAAAAACACTAGTCTTTTGCAGATGACTGAACCGCTGCGGCTACAACTACTTCGATTACAAAAGTCCTTTAATTTCTGTTTGAGAGAAAGGCGTTTTCAGTTTACATTTAACCACCAACAAGGAAACATAATTTCTTTCAGTGCAGGTCTAGTGGTGTTTACATTTGTCTATCTGAGCTGTTCAGTGTTCACTGTGAATGCTTTTCTATTGAATTTAGCCCAATCATCAAAAAGACTAATTTTCTTTCACACAAGCAGATTCCTGATAGCTTTTAGAGATGCATATAGCTCTTATTATGGTACATCTTTCCCAAGCCCGGGTAAAAGAGGGAGGGTTGGGGCGTGGTGCTAGCAACTCCACCCCTGTAAAACAACCAAATCGCTACAGAAACTTCAACGAATAAATATATTAAAAATTCTAAAAACATAAGCAATAGCCTTAATTTTCGCTGGAATCGGGGGAGTGAAATGACGCAGGCTGGTGAAAGCCTTTGGGAAGCCAGTCAGCCGATGTGCCTTCTTTCGATGAAAGCAAACGTAAGGATGGGTATCTGGAATGTTCGCACAATGTACGAAGCCAGCTGGAAAGGCTGCCCAGATAGCCGCTGAAATGAGAAGGTACAGATTTCATCAGGTTTCAGGATTTCATCATGAGCTGACACCCGGTAGGTGCGTACTGCTGAAGAGTCCCAAACTAGGATGAAATAGCTGTCCAGCACTCCCAGGTTTTGCAATGGTTCTCTAACTAATTTCAGCTCATGATGAAATCCTGAATTAAAAAGAAGGCTTCATATAGTCAATGCTTCCCGAAATAAACAATAGTAAATGAATACAGAAAGCAGTTATAAAATCGGATTAAATTTAATCAGTTTAATCACGAAGTATAAATTTTTATTTTAATAAGTTTCATTCATTCTATTTTAAAGATGTAATCATAAGAGAAAAAAATTTTTTGTTCAACTTGTTTCAGACAGAGATTGATTTGGGTTCTAATATATGCATGAATAACTATCGTGTTATTTTTGTTAATTACTGTTCAATCGATATCGTTGGATCATTATTTCCACTTACACTGGATATTACCATCTTCTTAAATTAACTAGTATACTTTTGGCAAATTTATAGTGTATGCTGTTTTCAATTCTTAAATACGATATATATATATATATATATATTCAAGCGTATTTATTGAATTGAGAAATAATTTATACACAACTGCTTAAAGCCGAAAATTTCAACTGAGCGCAATTGTCAACAAGTTATGTTTATCAATGTAAAAATAAATCATCAAGCTAATTAATATTGATTGTATTTTCTCTTTAAAGCATTGATTAATTTTGTTAGTTTAAAGATTTTTCAAGGTGTGTATTGGTGTTACATAACCAGCAATTGATGATTTTTTTTTACAAAATGAAACGATAGAAACTTATTAGGCTTCATATTAATAGGCTAAATAAAAATTGATGTAGAGGAAAGAGCATTTTCCATGTTTTGATCAAACCATGGGTTGGATAGTTGTGAAATGACATCAGTTGACAGAGCATTAAAGCCCGAGGAGCACTGAACAGCTATTACCCCTAGTTTGAGGTTCTTCAGCAGTACGCATCCATCATTCCACGCACCGAGGATCAAACCCATGATCTTTGGTTAGCGAGGTGACCATTCCGACACTGGTATGGAATCCCATGAACGGTGCATAAATTCTAAGTTCTGCCGATTCGCGATATATAGCACAACAGCCAGTCAGTGTCTCATGTGAGTATTTGTTCTCACATCCAAATTTGTAAACCGCACTGGTCATAGCTTTTCTCTAGGACTTCGGGCAACTCCATCCTGAAGTCAGTCGGTAGTGAGTACTAAATTAATTTTCAAGTGTTGGTTTGCAGAAAGACCTATCACATCCCTTCAAACCAACAAATGAAGTCATATGTATAGTGTAATATGTGATGGCAATAATATATTAACTACAATGGAAATAAGAGGGAAAGCAAACTTGGTATCTATGCCCCACTGAAACAAGACTATACCTGGTGAAGTATGTTTAACAGTCAACTATAATCTTAGTATTAGTTTTGCATGGAAGTGATGATTCCAAGAAGCAAGTGACTGAAAGAGGCTGTCATCCAGAAAATGAGAGAGGGCAGCATTACTACCAAGCAGCGTAGTAGTAGTAGTAGTAGTAGTAGTGAGAGCAGGCTGCTAGCCAATTGGTAGACATTAATTTACGTCAATGTCTAGGTCACTAATATTGGCCGTGAGAGAATATGAACAAGGCTGATTCAACAACCAATCATAGCAGACTTAACGTGGGCAAATAAGATTCGCAGATATATGGCTTAACTTTCCGAGAAACCAGAAACAACCGATCAGAAGACTGTGTTTGTCTGCTTGAATAAGCTATAATAATGTACATGAAATATATATAAATACGTGCTGATTTCCGTAGTAAAACGATCTGTTGCCGGGCCTTGTCTTCTGTTGTTACAGTAGTAGTACTTGTAACAATGGCAGCGATAATAATATTAGTAACTCTGGTTTATAGAGAATGGTTCGCTGAGAAGTCTAGTCCCTCTTGTAGTCACCAGAAACTGTAACCTAAGATTCTACCACACTCTTAAAAAACAAAAATATCTAACCTGCTGTAGATAACTGTTTATGAGTTGGATTTATTTATACAGTAACCAGTATAGGATTCAAACAAATCATTTTACAAGTACGTTTAGGCATTGTCTATATAGAGTGACAAAGACTACATGGTGCTCAATTTATTATTTGCGAGTTTATTATTAAATTAGGTCAGGTTAAGGAAGTATTTATTAACTCGGTAAGAGATAGGGAAAGGATTTATAAGTCACTGAACGCTGATAAAAAACGAAAAATGTGTCAAAAAACGTAGGATTTTAATCATACACATCATCCAAAATGTCGATGAATATGCTTTAAAAAAATACCAGACGAAGAAATTAATGACACTAAACAAGATGGACTGCACTAACAGAGCTTTGAAGGGACAAGGCTTTCTCCCGTTGCACTGTTTATCATTTAAACATACAAGCCTTTTACTCTGCAAAGCGTTTTTCTCTGTAGGATTAATTTAGCTAGTGGTGAACTTACAGAGGTTTTAAAATCGTACATTCATATATGAGGGAAATTAGAAAAAGTTCATACAAAATCAGCCAGCCCACAATTAAAGAAATATTCTCGTGTACTTAAGTACGTCAGTGGTGAACTTTGTAAAAGTTAATGTGAAAACAACACAGATTCGAACCTTCATGAGAACATTAGATCATTTTTTTGGCTAATAACAAGCGCAAGAAGAGGAATGCGACTTACACAGTGTGTTCGCCACTGACTCTGTTAGCCTAACACCAAATGATGTCTTGACCCTTACTCACTTACTTTGACCTAGTAGATAACGCTTTATATTGGTTATTCAAAGGTGTCAAACTTGGCAACCATGTACGTGGCCAAGGTTTGATTCCAAGTCGATGCACTTCTAAACTTCGCCTAATTTTTTTAGCCGATAGTTGGCCTCGAAAAAGGAGGGAAGATTGGACATGAAACTAGCAAGCAATCAACCTCTTGATAATAACAAAACTGGTATTAAAACCTTAAAAATTGAAACCTTGTGTTTGACACGGAAAGCAAGGAATTAATAAAATTAAACATAATAAAGTGTTGTGTGATGTATTTATTGATGCAATTTATTTCGCTTGTCTGCTTACATCTTGGGAAGATCACTAATTCTGATCCTGAAAGCGATGTCTATTGACTAGCACAAACTCAGGATCATGTCATGGATTTGCTTTTTTGCGTCACAGTACTCTGAATCATTTAGCTACATAAAAAATATGCGAAGTAAAGCCTTGCCGTAACTTAAACAAAATCGAAGGTTCACGACTGAATAACGATGACTGTTGTTGCCTTTTAGATTTACCAAGCTTCAGTGGAAAAAAAGCATTTCAGCCCTCTGTTACCTAGTGATACATGGGTCTGTCGGTCTCACCGACTGCGTTCTGATAAAATCCTACGTGATGATGACAACAGTTTAAGTTGCAGTGAGTATTTTTCGACGACGAATAATAGTGGATGAAAAATTAGCTTTGATCATATTTGACTGCCAAAATAACCTAAACAACTGTTTCTTCCTATTTTGATAATCCTCAAAATTAACAAAGACCTTTGTGAACGAACTAATAAATCAATATAGATCATAAACAACCAATTTTTTCACAAATTCGAAGTACTGACTAGTGTTATTTCCGTTATCATAGAAACGTTAATCAAAATGGTAAAACACACGAGTTTGAATTCTTAAACGTCAGTTTCTGTAAAAGTTTTAGTGTTATAACAATTCTCTGAATTTTAGGATTTTAAAATCAGTTTATTGATGGGTTTTCTCTCGTAAAAGGGGTTATTTATGATGGGAAAATCCTTAAACGCCTGCGTGATTGCAGTTTATTTTTATCACAGCCAATCTTATTACTACAATTATATCATTGTCCTGTAACGTAAGCAATAGACAGAAAGTTCTCCACTGTGGTGAGTAACAGTCAGTTTTTGCATAAAATAACCTGCAGCAGAGACATACACTTCAATAGGTTAAATTTACTTAAAAATAATCTACGGTCAAGTAATACAATGAAATTCTGTTCACTTCGCCTAGATATTAAATCATGCACATAGCATAAATACATTTTCTTTGGTTTTCAACAGTTCTCTAGCTAACTTGTTTTCGTGACAAAAATATTTTCGTAATCAAACAGTCAGCTGCAAACCTCCTTGTTGTATTATAAAAAGTCACGTGGTCAGGTGTTCATCTTCACTGTAGGGTTTTATATAAGGATAACCTTAAAACAACCGTCTTATGTGGTCATTCAGGATACATACCGTAATGAAAATAGTTTGAATTTTTGGGTAGTAGAGAGTGAATTCTTTTTTAAAGTTGATCGAATTTTTCACACAATGACATATTAAAATTCGGAAATAGCTTAGAGAAACACACTTTGTCTTTAGATATAAAAGTAATACAAAATTTGCCACTCATTTTAATGTCTCAGTTTGCTGAGAAGGAGGATTATCATCAAAGTATTTTTATTTAGTATTGGTTTGCAGACATTCGATGGAATTTACGTTAGACCATGATATCAGTTAAAAAACCATTCAAAACCAGGGAGTACTAAACAGATATTTTGTTCTTGTTTGGGACCCTCAGAAAGTATGCTGGTGGGTGTCGTGGGTGCGTACTGCTAAAGCTTTTAGAACTAGAGTGAGACAGCTATCTAGCAGTTCACGGTTTCCAATGGCCACTAATAAATGTCATTTCGGGATCCAACTTGATATTTTTCTACTCACAAAGATGATTAGAAGTCAAATGTAGTGGTGTAAATCATCTTTTTAAGAATTAAAAGTCTAGAGGTGGCAAATACTATTTAGTTCACTTACCCAAAATCTCAGTTTCAACATGAATTAAATTGTATTAAATCTTAGTAGGCAGTCATTTAACCAAACCTGGGAGAACAAACAATTTTGTGTATTTATAACCCACTACTTATTGTGTGTTCCCACCAACCACGTGAAATGTCCGTATTCGACTTTCGGCTGACGCAGTCCTAAATCTCGCCTAGTTTATTAGCCGGTGGTAAGCACAAAAAGGAGGAAGGTTGGGTTTGAGGCTAGCAGTCCTACCCAACAGTTAAGCAACTTCTAACATAATCTACCTGACTGTTAATCAGTTTCTCCGTGTTTTCATTCTCCTTGATCTTATTGATTATCACGCACACCACATCAGATGACAGAAATTAATTTCTTAAATACAGAAAGATAATCTAAACAAGAAATGAAAGCATTGATTCAGCTCTTTACAGCACCATAACATAAAACTCTGGAATAAAAGGAATATAAATGGTATCATGGACGACTGTGTGAATCTGTGGAAGATGGAAGAAATCCAAGCATTTAATGCTTCGAATAAATTTCAGTCATTGTGACTGATTTTCACTCTTAACATATTGGCAATCCTGATTCTATTGCTCACACTTACTGCTACAGACCAGCTGAATAATTTTCTAGCATCGAAGGGACCACTATCAGTTATTTTTGTTTCACCTATCGTTCATTTCAAACACAGAAGCAGATTGAGTGAGTTACAGTCGCTCCAATCACTTGAAACAGTGAAGTTACACAACTTGGCCTGATTTTGATATCGAAAAGAAACACCAGTAGAATAAGGCGCGCTATACATGATACATTCATTTTCAAAGAATCTCAGTCTTTGAACTCGCATTATTTAATGCCGCATTTGAAAATCGTATTGTTCAGCTTGATTGGATGTTACATTTTTAGGGAATATTTCAAAATGCTGACGATTTAGGACGAAAAATGTTAAGTGTTCAAAGGAACAGAGAAAAAACGGTAGTGTCACTCTATTGAAAACATTCTTTTTTCAAAACAGTAATAAGCAATTAGAAATACGCGAAGTCTACAACTTCCGATTATTAAATATGATAATTATAAATTATAGAGTAGCTTTATAAAGTGTTTATTGTTCTTTTACTTGTTTACTATTACCCTCCTTTACGTTTGTTTGGAAAAAGCCGGGTGTCGGTAGACCTCCTGTGGATAAACTATAAAACTGGGCTTCATGGGTACTGATAGGCATATCTGTTTATTAAAGAAAACTTAAGATTAAGATGTGAGGAATTAATTGGATAGAAGAAATATCTGTCCTAAACTTCATGCTTACTGAAGTCAGTCAATCGTCGCAAAATTTATAATCTCACTCATATCTGAACCTTCATTATCCAATGTCAAAGTTTAAACTTTTACCACAAAACTATTCAGGCTACAATCATATGATTATGAGCAATAAATATTGCTTAAAACGTGATTAATAGGTAAATCAAATCAGATTATTTTACCATGGAACCACACATTAACACATTGTATTCTAACTCTCTTATTTGATTAGATCTTTTACTTTAGTTGGTATTTGTTGCTAATTGATAGTCGAAACATACTGTTAATTTGGTAATTAAATTAAAGCAGCATTTTTCAAAAGTGGCACCATCGTAATTCAAAACCCCAAAAGCCAATAAGTACCAAAGTTTTCGTGTGTTCAAGAAAAGCCGAATAGCCTTTTGATTAAATTTTTATAAGAAACAACAATAAAAAGAAACACAAGTTTAAGATTTCGCAATGTTCAGTTAACAATGCAGTTCGTATTACTTTCGGCGTTAACTTGTTTGGTACATATTCACAAAACAGCTACATTCTTGTCAGTAGTGTCGTTGATAGCCCTGACAGAAATACATTTGCTTCATTTTTACTGGTCAGGAGCCTGATCCTTTTGTAAATCATCATAGTATGAAGTAATAGCTGGAAAAAATCATTGTTTTATAGAAATAATAATTAACATGAGCTTTTACAAAAGAGGTGACTGACTAATATATGGAGAATTAATATCGTAAAATTACTGTACTTCTCACTAATTAGCACCAACCTATTAGTTAAATAGTTAAACCGATCGATATCCATAGGTCATCACGGAGGAGATTAGTATTATATGGGATAATATTTGTTTTTTAGAGGGGGACATTTCAGTCAAAGGTGTACAAAATTAGGGAGAACTACTTTTCCGATGAGTGTTTCTTTTACCTCCAACTTGATCTGAAAATAAGGATATTTCTCAAACAATGAAACTTTATGAATAAAAATTAACCTGTTCTTTCACCGAATGTTTAGTAAAAATAATAAGAAATAGTTTATGGACATTTTTTTCCAAAAGACATTCTACTACAGGTACATAAAATTCTACCTAAACATCCATGTCTAGTATATGAAAGCGATGTAATATCGAATATGCCTTGGCATTTTGAAAGTGCTCATTATAATTCAGCTCTTACGGTAGAGGCGTTACAAGTTGAGACACAAAGTTTGATATAGGATAACAACTATTTCAAAATGATTATGGTTCTTCTGAAGATGCACTATTATTTGAAGCTACGACTTCTTACTCTAGGTAAATAGTTGTTTAAAAGACTGGAAAATAGCCAACTGGAGTAACTACGGCTAAGCACAAGTTTTCTAATCCAAATGAATCCACATGGAAAACATAATTTGAGAAAATGATACCAATTTGTTTTCATTCCTAGACTCTTTATCAGCACAAATGTGTGGTTTGTTAGCTATTGAAGTCATGCTATTAAACACAGCTATTTGTCAGAAAATAATATCTAAAACTTCAAGAATCCTGTCGATGACAGAATTTCGTAGAAGCCTTCTCACAAAAAGTCTTCCAAATACACACACACACTCACCCGACAAACATTCCTAGACATACACACACATACTGATTAATCGCATCAGAGACAGTCATAAACTACAGTATAATAAAATAATAGTAATAATAGTTCCTTATTTTATTCTTTTTAATTGTTTAGCTCAAAAATATACACCGTAATTAAATGCTAAGAAAAATAAGCAAGAAAAAGCATAACTTGAATTTTGTACAAACTTTCAATGTTTTTCAATAACAAATTCCCTACATATACATATAACAACGACAATTTGGTAAGAATGAAAACCCGTATAAGTTAGGTTAAACTAGTTTCAAAGGCTCGCCTACTACCGGTTAACTGAATAATTAGTTGGCATCAGAGAAAAAGCTGAATAAAACTATGATAAAAAAAGGGTTAGCTTCAGCCACCTATTCACTCATGAATCTACCTGTATATTTGATTTATCTATGGAGCTGCCTGTTTGACTATAAAGATTCCAATAATTTAACATCCGTACACTTATAAAAAGCTTGTCATTGTGCAATTTCAGCCAACAATAATTTCAAATCGCTTCTCGTCAAGTATAAATACACTTACACTTAAAGAAAATGAAAACTAAATCAGTAGAACTGGAAGCAAGGAATCGCGATCGTGGTGGGATCTAACGAAGCACCCTTTGAGTAAATGGCTGTATATTATATTAGTTAAACTACAATAATCAAACTGTGTATCAGAAGTGATTATAAGTAAAGTCATAGAATATTTTGTTAAATAGTCGTGGTAACTGTAGAAGGACATTGAGATTTACAACTTAAACACACATTTTCAACACCTATTCACAAATTCAGTTGGTTATTTGAACTTTGTTATTTAATTGTGTCTTGCATTCAAAGTAATTTAATTCATAGGCAGGAATTTTTGAAATGTACTAGGAAGAATGCAGCCAGGTTATATATTTCAGTCGAAGGAATGTTGAGTTAGCGATTTGGAAATTCTTGATTCGAATCTTACTGAAATCTAAATTTCTACCTTACTTCCAATCGCTACCCATTAATAAAAGCAGAACAGCTTATGGGGCTTATAGTTGTGACCTTGACTCTGAAATATATTGATCACTGTCATTAGCTTGTGACTACTTATACCAATCAGTTACATGTTACATTTGATTTTTGACAATAAGTGTAAAATGTATACAGTGACAGTTGAATAGTTTCGAACAGAAACACAACTAGAAACACCTGAAAGTAACAGTCTAAATCATACATTTTGAAATTTATTTCCGAGTTAATTATCCAAAAAATATGCACTTGTATGTATTTAGCTAGGAAGATAATCAAACCAGTGGTCAAATAGCACATAATTTATAAAATGTATGAGACAATGCTTCTGTATACTCTTAGGTATAACGCATTTTCATATTTCAGTCAACACTGTGTGATTTACCAAAATAAAATCTTATTCATAATGGAGTTATACCCTGCCACAGAGCCCAAGTTTTATGCTTATCTCAGTTAACACTTTGAGGTAGCATAACTTCCAAAATCTTGGATAGTGCTCTTTCATTCAGCTAGGCATTACGAACTAAGTCAGTCACAAATCAGGTTCGTGTGGAACTTTAAATATTACTCCTAAAAGAATTGGACTTCTAGTCAAATATGAAACAAACGGTCTGGCAACCATCTAAAATTATCAAGGCATACTCAGATGGCGGATTAAGTCTTGTATGTCCTAATTTTCCGTCTAAATAACTACTAATAATCGCAATTACATTTGTAGCTTTTGGAGATTTCCCATGTAAAAACATGTCTTTAGTATCTTCAACAATGCTAGGTGACTCTGAAATTCTGAAAATATCTGGTAAAAATCTCAACACAATTTAAAATCAATTTGTAATTCAATCAGCTCTACACACTGTTCGTTAAACTCCCTATTCTTCAAGCCTTTACCAGTAAAAAAAACAGGTTGTAATTACACTTGTAGCTCTAAATTGCACCAACCAAATTTTTCCATTTCTTGAACAATAATTTTAATCAAAAAAGAGACAAGCAAAATTTATGGTTAAAAAAGTAATTATATAGTCTGTAACCAGTGTACACCTAAGGAAAAATTCAAATTTAGAGATTAAACTACAATAAATTCCAGAAAGATGTAATTTATTCAATAAAAGGATGTAGAATGCCATTATTCCAGTACCACGGTTATCAAGGTTGGCAAAGTAGACTACACTCAATTCTGTAGATATATGAAAAAGTGCAGCACTTCGCTAGCACTAAGTGATAACTAGGGTGCAGAATTTTTAGACCTCGTTGAGGAAACGTGCTTTACAGATTTTCAACCCAAAAGAGGCTGTATTAGATAATAAACGTCTACAAAACACACTACTACTAGGGTAGTGATAAGATTTTAGTGAGACGGGTTGATATATTACGCTGTTACCCGTTTAGAAAAATAATTACACGTTGAAAACAGATACAAACGGAAATATGTTGCGCCTCTAAGGATTTGGAAAGTGAATTTTGACATTTCTTTAAGCACTGACATTTTTGATCAGTTTATACATTCATTTTAAATGGAAAAAAAGCTCAGCAAAGATATCTTTCTGGCTACTTCATCGTCTAAAGCTGTACAATCACAATATTATGCATAAGTTTACATAGTTAGTCACTATTTAATTCATGTTGATATAAACAAAAATTGCAACTATGTAAACAAATGTATAAAAGTGAAACCGGAGGAAAGATACCTTTAATTAGCCTCTTCTTTATACAATTGAGTTGCAACTTAAGAATCTTATTTGTCGTTAAAATGTTACAACAGTAACCAGAACAAACTTTCCACTTTTACTTAATGTTAAACAAACATTCTGAATTCACGTATATTTTAATGATAAATGACCAGCTGAAACGATAAATAGCTACGTATTTTCTATAGTGAAAAATACATACATAAAAGTAGCAGGCGACAGGTATGCTGGCAGTCGACACTGAGTGCTCGTATTAACTCTGTCACTAGACCATTTGTGTTGAATAACTCTGGCTAAATGGCACGCTTTTACCTGATATTCGGCTGTCCCTGCACCACCAATAATGTAGGTTGTACAACAGAATTTATGTACCACCTTTATGATGCTCCAGATGTTGTTCATTACTTATCTTCCACAATTTTTAGGTCACTTTTCAAATACATGTGACTGTTATAAAGGTAAATGTACACGACGCACATTCTTTGAGGTCTCGTTTACTTCCGTTCTTAGTGGCAATGTGTCATTAAGGCAACACCATGAGCAAATATTGCAAATATTGCTCAGCATCAAAGAAGACCAGACTAAAACACAAAAGCTACCATTTTTAGTGTGTACTTTAAAGCATTTGTTTTATGAGAGCAGAAAAACGAGAAGAAAGAGTAATAACATACCTTCTGCATTGTGCTCTGATGGATAAAGCCGCTTTTGTTGAATGTCGAACATTTTTTACAGTTAAACTCTGAGGAAAATCATAGATCTGAAAACTATCTTAGACGCTGTTTTAAAATCTGCTGTATTTGGAAAGTTCACATTTGTAATGCATAAAAACAAATATTCAATTCGTGAAAACACAGACAGAAACAAAAGATTCTTCATAAATAATGTCTTTTTGTTGGATCTTTTAAAGACTTTAACCGTCGTCGTAAGTTTGCTCCAGATAATATCCAATATCCTGATTACGAGCTAGTATAAGCCAGTGATTTCTTTGAGCTCGCTTCTTGATTGTGAGGTAGAGGTTCCGGATTTTTGGTGAGCTTCTGCGTAGTAAGTCCCGCCACTCGACTGCTTTAGCTCTGGTAGACTCCAAGAGGAGTGGTGCGGGGATTGGTCGAGATGTGGTTTGTAGTATGCAGTATGTTAGGACTGTATTGCTGCCGTGAATGGAGTTTGACCTAACTCCCGTTGGTCATTCGGTGTAGTCATAAAAGCAGAATAGTAATAATAATGGGTTGTAGTGTAGACAATATGGGTTGAGATAAGTGGAATAATAAAGGTGACCTAAGGAAAAGATAGAGTGAGAGAAGGCAGAGTAGGTCGTGGGGATTTAGTTTGTACGCTTATCCATTGACAGTGTGGTTTTAAGTTTTATGAGGATAAGCCATTGAGACACAAACCTTGCATTTCTGCATGATTGTCTAGCTTTCGCTTAAAAATCTCCAGAGATGGCGCTGTAGTCACGGCCGCTGGTAAAGCGTTCCAGAGACGGCAAACACGAAGCGAAGAGAAATGTGATCGCACTCGAGTCTTTGGTCTCTGGTGTGCTATCCTTAGCGGGTTACCTCGTGGAAGCCTATAATCACTTAATGGCAGGATGCTTTAATTTGGGTGGGCCTGGTCATTTAAGATCTGGTAGATGGTGATGAGGTCTCCCCTGTGCCTACGGTAACTAAGTGTGAAAAGACCTAATTTCTTTAGTCTTTCCTCATATGATTTGTTGCGGAGGCCGATCACCCATTTTGTCGCTCGTCTCTGGACACTATCTAGAATGTTAGCATCCCTTTTGAGTAGCGGAGGTGCAATGATATTATGCACCTCAAGGTGTGGCCTCACATATGCCTTATATAACATTAAGAACAGTTCGAGAGTGAGAACTCCCAGCTGCCTGTGCATAAAGTGTAAAGTTGCGTAGACTTTGGCGATGTCCCTCGCGTAATTTCCACTGGTGTCTAGCTTTTCTGTTAGAATAAGACCTAGATCTCGCTCTGATGGAACACAACTCAAGTTCTGGCCACCAAGGGTGTAATTTACACTCTGTGACCTGCCGGAATGAAGTTGCACTACTTTGCACTTCTTTAGGTTGAAAGGCATTCCGTTAGCCAGAGCCCAGTTTCCCAGAGTTTGCAGGTCAGCCTGCAATCTGTCTGAGTCTTCCGATGAGTTTATTGCTCTCCAAATCTTTACGTCGTCAGCGTAAAGAAGCACAGAGCAGTTTAGTTGGGAGGGCAGGTAGTTGATAAAAATCAAAAACATCAACGGCCCTAGGATAGAACCCTGAGGAACCCCTGATGCCGAGGTGTGCCAGGATGATCGGATGCGGTTGACTTTGGTGCAAAATTCTCTCTCGCCTAAGTAATCTTTCAGCCATGCGAGAAGTGCTCCAGAAACACCTGCCTTGCTCATTTTGTGAAGGAGCAAACCAAGGTGAACTGTGTCGAATGCTTTCGCAAAGTCGAGAAAGATCACGTGAGAAGTTCCAATATTTTCGATATCACTGGAAGTAGAGCAGCTGGTCTGTAACTGGTCGTGTTCTACCGGTCACCATCCTTGAAGATAGGGGATAGGATTGCTCGTTTCCATTTACATGGAAGTTTCCCTACATCGAGGGAGTATTGAAACAGATCACTCAGGGGTTGACAGAGACTTTCTGAACACTGCTTCAGCACAGATGGTCGGATGTCATCACAACCTGAAGACTTTCCCGAAGCTAACCTTCCCAATTTTGCAAGTACCATAGCCGGGGTAATTTGAAATGTACCCAGGAGGTTTTCGCGCGTTGGTTTTGCGATGTAATCGTGATGTTCTGTGGGGGTAATATCCTCGTTACTGTTTAGTTGCGTGTGAAAGGCTAGGCTCAATGTGTCTGCCATTTCAAGACTAGTAAGCGATTTCCCATCAGAACCCACTAGATTGCACGCTCCCTGGTTGGTCGGTTTTCTTTCGGACATGAACGTGTATAGGCTTTTGTGGTTCACGAGAAGCTTTTTGGCGAGGTCTCCCTGAAATGTCCTTCTATCGCAACGGACTCGTATGTTACATCGATTCCTGAGTTCAAGGTACACTTCATGTTCGGGTTGACTCTTCGATCGTCGCCACGCAAACCAGGCTTTTCGCTTCGTCTGCAGAAGGCGTTGTGTCCCCCTTTTTAGCCATGAACGTTGCTTCCTAGCTTTTGGTGTGACTAAAGGAGCAATGTCTGAAACATCCTGGTGAATGATCTCCTTTACCACTCTCCAGTGTTCTTCTACTGTTAGCTCTGTCCATTTTTTAGGCCAATTTGCTTCAGACAGAAGTCTTCGCATTTTGGTGTAGTTGGCTTTGTGATAACACAGATAGGGCTGTGTATTGTCCCACTGTAAGCGCTCGTGGAGGACCATGTCGAATAATATGACCGCATGGTCACTACTACCTATGGGAGTCGTGATCTGAACGTTTTCCACTAGTAGCTGGTCACTAGTGAGCACGTTATCCAGTCTAGGAGACTTCCCGTCAGAGCCCCATCTAGTATCCATCCTGACATTTTCAGTGAATCCAGCCTTCCTGGTGTGCAGCAGATTTCGATCAAATCTATCATGGGCGTTTCCCGACACCAAGTTAAGAGATGGGGCATTGAAGTCACCACTATGACAATTTGATCATAACCCATGTCTTGAGTTGCTGAGATTGTATTTAGCAGAACCTGGTTGTGGTCTGCTCCACATGAAGGTGATCGATAAATGCTGCCCACTAAGTATTTGCAGTACCCAACGGTGAAGTGGCACCATATGGAGTCAGGGAGCTCAGTGAGGGGAGGGCCCATCGCGTGAACACATCTGAGCTGTTTGTCGACGTATATGGCGACTCCACCTCCTTCTTTTAGGTCCATATCTCGCCTGACTAGGACCGTAGCATTCATACTGACTTCGCTGTCTGCCACCGTAGGGGTGAGGCTATGAATTCTGGTGGACATATTACTTCATTTTGGGACTCACCAGCGCATTTGGTAGGATACTGCCCGATGACATGTAAATTAAACTTGTGTGTTGAGACGACTACCACTTGTACTGACTTTAAATGCTGGATGAATGCTCAACATGAATGCTGCTTATCATTGCTTCTTCCTCTATAAGCGATGAAGATAAGTTAAGGTGTACGCAAAGTATGATTGTACAGCGCGATTTCTTATCTCTAAACACCTATCGTTTCTATTCTGTTCAAACCAAAAACGAATAAGAAATCGATGTCTTACGACAAATTTTCAGCTCAACGAATCCGCCTAATAGGTTTAGTTCAGCATCCTGTGTTGCGCGGAGAATTCTCTGAGTAGGTAATTCTGCGGAATTATTTCCTTATACGACCTGTGTAAATCACGTCTCATAAACCGTTAATGCCCAGCTCTCGCTACGCTCGGGCCCACGCTGTTCCTTGAAGTTTTCTCAGAAACGCTTAGTTATAACGGACGGAAAAACCAAAACACCGATTGGCCGCTTGATATTTGTTTATTGTTACACCAACATATAAAAAGAATAAGTGAACTAAGGTCTGTGAACAAATATTACAATAATAAATCATAATATTACTTCTGACGATGTTTCACTCTTCTTTCTGAACAGCGACCGATGAGACGATGACTGT
Source organism: Trichobilharzia regenti (assembly GCA_944472135.2). Taxonomy (NCBI): domain Eukaryota; kingdom Metazoa; phylum Platyhelminthes; class Trematoda; order Strigeidida; family Schistosomatidae; genus Trichobilharzia; species Trichobilharzia regenti. The sequence goes on from OX235270.1 coordinate 38,989,484, forward strand.
CGTATTGATGCCTCCACGAAAATTGGGGAAGTTGGGTTTGAGCAAACAACCATGAATTGATCGTTCAATCTTCAACTCCATTGACACTCCCCGGCAAAATACGGATCCAACAGTTTTTTCCTTCACGACCAATACACGTTGACTTGGATGCCATTGCGAGAACCTGGGTCACACGGACAGAGCTGAAATGGAAAACAAACAGAAAAGCCAACACACCACAAGCATACCCACAGCACAATCTCACACATCGCTGACGACCTGCGCCTCCAGACAGAGACCTCCTCTTGACATCTTGCAACACAATCGCCACTTGCTAGAATGACTCTTGCAGAATGCAAAGTGACCATAGCACCAACTCATGATACTCTACGCACATCCTCTTATCTACTCATTACCAATTACCACTGAAATCGCTTGTCACTCATTCTGCCTCAGTTCTAGTAACGGTGACGTATGCGAGCCTCAGTCGTTTACACTCTTTCTCCCCGGCGTGTCGGACTGCACCTAACAATTATCTCCGTGTGCATTTCATTCTCTACAATAGCCTCCCCGGCGTATACGACCCATCTGCTGTCCTTAACATCAATCAATTCATTCATGGATGTAGAAGAGTGGACACAACTTCAGAAGTAATCACGACGAAAATTTCAACAAAATTACGCAATAACAACAAGACACGAAAACAACAAGTAGACACAATGAATCCAAAATACACCAATTGATATGACACACCACACGTATATACAAATAGTACAAACAACCTCGCCGATCATCTCTTGGTGGAATTCCTTTGAAGAATTGCAGGGCTAACACCAGTACGCCTACAAACCTTCACAGGTTGACCATTGTAAGTTGTGGAATGTCCGGACACAAACAATATTATTCAACAATTACAATAATTGGAACTCACACAACTATTTAACACAAACATATGTGCAATCACTACATCAAATGTTGTGGATTCTGACACGACGAACTACCCTTGAAGAACTGTAGGACTTACAGCAGTACGCCTACATTCCTTCTCAGGTTGACGCTCTAGGTTGGAAAATCGTCGCAGAGTTCATTTGCTAACTTCCTTCTATCAGCTATATCCTCAAATCTGAACGGCAACACGCCCATGTCATTGTATCGTAGAATATAGATGACGAACAAACACACGACGTATCTGGTCAACCAAGCGTAGAAACAGAGTAATTTACACCAAAGATAATAGCATTCAAATAGTAACTTGAAACTAGAAATGCCTTTATTCGTGCAAGTCAATTTAACAATTACTCTCTCCTTTACACTTGGCTTATCCTCACTAAACTGACCATTGATATTCGTCCTTTCAAACGAACTGATACTAGCATAGTCATTGCACAAGATACTTGAGTTGATGGGCGTCCTTTTCATTGTGGATGACAGCACCAACGACGACTGATTGATATCAGTTGATGAAGTTAGCGGTGGATCAAAAGCTGTTGTTGCTCGACTTTCAGAAAGTTGTCTACCTGCAAGACCACCACCACTGCTGTCTTTTACTATCAGCTCAGGTTTAGCACTAACATCTGATGATAGGTGGGCTACATGCTGATCACTCACACTGACGGTCTGACAAGTATGCATGCCTTCTGCAACTGCACCTGCATTTATTTCTACTTCACGTTCAAGTTGTACAGAACCTTTATTTAACTTAGCGGTAGTAGGCATTCCCTCCATTTCATCATGATCAACCAAAGACAAATCTGCACTATCATGATCATTATCACGAATATTCACTTTACCGTCAACTTCATCATTTTCAAACTCTTTAATAACAGAAGTAGACAATTTTGGTTCCTCCTCACAAATCATTAAAGGTTTTATAACTTCACTCTGACTAGTAATACCTTGTAAACTTGTAGGGTCAGAACTGCACTCTGAAGCAGCAACTCTATTCTGTGACACTCTATTCAACAATGGCTTACCAGTTGCAACTACAGACTTCTTCACCGCACCGTTATCGTCACACAATTCGGAGTCAGGCCTGGAGTTTACATTTAGCTTATCACTGAACTTGCTCACTGGTTCACAGTTCACTTCTGTATGCACCTCTTGCAAACGTGTAAAACACAACCGTGTTTGTCTTGCATCTTGTAACTTATCTGTTGAGGATGTACTACGAAACCTGTTACACTCACTAGGTCTATATGCATTACTAGACATCATGGAGCCTTCTCGATATCCACCTCTCTGAGGCCTATTCGTCATCAATGAGTGCGTTTTACCCTCAGACTGCTCTATTCTAGGGGTGAGATCTAATAGACTGGAAAACTTGCTCATAGATTGATTGACACTAGTATTTACCAGTTTCAGGATATCATCAAACTTTGGCTCGATACCCTCATCCTCCATACGGGAGCTTATCTTCACCCACTTCCTTTGCAGTCGAGTAGGTAGACGTCTTGCTATTACTTCTAGTATAAAACTCGAGTTGAGGTCACTCATTCGATTCATCGAAATCATTCCATTCTTGTAAATTAGCAAATTATCTAAAAACTCAGTGAGTGCCTGGGAGTCATCCTGTAATTGACCACCATTACCCTTAACAGCCTCGAATAATTTCCCTGCAATCATCGAAGGTCTTCCAAACCTTTGACGTAATATGCTCATAGCCTCGTAGTAGCCCTCTTTTGGCTTCATAAACTTACAGCACTGTATAGCTCTTGCAGCATCTCCAGTGCAATATCTCATCAAATACATTAACTTCAATTCATCACTTAATAGAAAACTACTCAACATGATCTCAAACTCCTTTACAAATTGTAAATAATCAGCCGGGTTTCCATCAAAACACCGTGGTTCAAATTTAGGGAGTTTGATGTTCCTATTATCCCTGAACGGCGAAACAGTAACATCAACCATGTCATGCTTAACATCAGACACATCGTTACAATTAACAGACAAGTCACCATGACTTACTTTCCTGTTTGCATCCAAGACACTCTGTCCCTTCTTTGACCCAGGCATTGTTGAACTTGACCCAATTCCAAAAACGTTCCAGATATTGCTTGTTCAAAGAGGACTTGACCGGCACCAGGAAAATGAACGGCGACTATCCAAACTTTCACCAACTGTTTGAATCCGCCAGATCTGTTTCCATCGTCAGAAACTGTCAATCACGTCTCATAAACCGTTAATGCCCAGCTCTCGCTACGCTCGGGCCCACGCTGTTCCTTGAAGTTTTCAGAAACGCTTAGTTATAACGGACGGAAAAACCAAAACACCGATTTGCCGCTTGATATTTGTTTATTGTTACACCAACATATAAAAAGAATAAGTGAACTAAGGTCTGTGAACAAATATTACAATAATAAATCATAATATTACTTCTGACGATGTTTCACTCTTCTTTCTGAACAGCGACCGATGAGACGATGACTGTCGTATTGATGCCTCCGCGAAAATTGGGGAAGTTGATTTTGAGCAAACAACCATGAATTGATCGTTCAATCTTCAACTCCATTGACACTCCCCGGCAAAATACGGATCCAACCCTTTTTTCCTTCACGACCAATACACGTTGACTTGGATGCCATTGCGAGAACCTGGGTCACACGGACAGAGCTGAAATGGAAAACAAACAGAAAAGCCAACACACCACAAGCATACCCACAGCACAATCTCACACATCGCTGACGACCTGCGCCTCCAGACAGAGACCTCCTCTTGACATCTTGCAACACAATCGCCACTTGCTAGAATGACTCTTGCAGAATGCAAAGTGACCATAGCACCAACTCATGATACTCTACGCACATCCTCTTATCTACTCATTACCAATTACCACTGAAATCGCTTGTCACTCATTCTGCCTCAGTTCTAGTAACGGTGACGTATGCGAGCCTCAGTCGTTTACACTCTTTCTCCCCGGCGTGTCGGACTGCAGCTAACAATTATCTCCGTGTGCATTTCATTCTCAACAATAGCCTCCCCGGCGTATACGACCCATCTGCTGTCCTTAACATCAATCAATTCATTCATGGATGTAGAAGAGTGGACACAACTTCAGAAGTAATCACGACGAAAATTTCAACAAAATTACGCAATAACAACAAGACACGAAAACAACAAGTAAACACAATGAATCCAAAATACACCAATTGATATGACACACCACACGTATATACAAATAGTACAAACAACCTCGCCGATCATCTCTTGGTGGAATTCCTTTGAAGAATTGCAGGGCTAACACCAGTACGCCTACAAACCTTCACAGGTTGACCATTGTAAGTTGTGGAATGTCCGGACACAAACAATATTATTCAACAATTACAATAATTGGAACTCACACAACTATTTAACACAAACATATGTGCAATCACTACATCAAATGTTGTGGATTCTGACACGACGAACTACCCTTGAAGAACTGTAGGACTTACAGCAGTACGCCTACATTCCTTCTCAGGTTGACGCTCTAGGTTGGAAAATCGTCGCAGAGTTCATTTGCTAACTTCCTTCTATCAGCTATATCCTCAAATCTGAACGGCAACACGCCCATGTCATTGTATCGTAGAATATAGATGACGAACAAACACACGACGTATCTGGTCAACCAAGCGTAGGCACAGAGTAATTTACACCAAAGATAATAGCATTCAAATAGTAACTTGAAACTAGAAGTGACTTTATTCGTGTACGTCAATTTATCAATTACTCTTGAGATGTTTTTGCTACCTTGTTTTTACGCATAATTTTGTTGAAATTTTGGTTGTGCTCACTTCTGAAGTTGTTTCTAGTCTTCTACATCCGTGAATGATTTGGTTGATGTTAAAGAGAGCAGATGGGTCGTATACGCCGGAGAGGCTAGTAATAAGAATGACATGCACAGTGAGATAAGGGTTAGCTGTGGAATCAACGATTGGAAGCGAATGTTTCTACTTAGGCTGTGGTCCCGCACACTAGGGAAGGAGAGTGTAGACGACTGAGGCGTGCATACGTCACCGTTACCAGAACTGGGGCTGAATGAGTGACAAGCGATTGCAGTAGTAATTGGCAGTGAATAGATAAGAGAATGTGTCAAGAGTATCATGAGGTGCTGCTATGGTCACGTTGCCTTCTGTAAGAGTCATTCCAGCAAGTGGCGATTGTGTTGCACGATGTCAAGAGGTTGCCTTTAACTGGAAGGTGTAGGTCACCATCGGTGTGTGAGATTGTGCTGTGACTGTGCCTGTAGTGTGTTGACTTTTTCCGTGTGGCCCAGGTTCTCGCGATGGCATCCAAGTCAACGTGTATTGGTCATGATAGAAAAAACGGATGCATCCTTTCTTAGGCGGGTGGTGTCAGTGTAGTTGTAGGTGGAACGATCAATTCATGGTTGTTTGCTCAAACCCAACTCCTCCATATTTTTCGCGTGAGTCATCAATCTAGCAGTCATCGTCTCATCATTCGCTGTTCGGTGGAAGAGAGAAAACTATCAGAAGTTGTCAGCCACGTCTCGTGAACCGTTAATGCCCAACTCTTGCTACGCTGGGACTCACGCTGTTCCTTGAAGTTTTCTCAGAAACGCTTAGTTATAACGAACGCAAAAACCAGAACACAGATTGGCGACTCGAGAATTCTTTATTCTAACACCAACATATAGCCAACTTTACAACTAAGGTCTATGAATAAATATTACAATAATAAATCACAATATTGCTTCCGAGGGTTGTCTCCTGACTTCTTTCTGAACAGCGAACGATGAGACGATGACTGGTGTATTGATGACTCCGCGGGAATTGGGGAAGTTGGGTTTGAGCAAACAACCATGAATTGATAGTTCAATCTTCAACTACATTGACAGAAGTATTATCGTGATTTATTGCTTTAACATTTATTCTTAAACCTTGTGTATAATAACCTTATTGTTGATTAAATATTGGCGTAAGAATAAAGGATTCTCGAGTCGCCAATCTATGTTCCAGTTTTTCGCGTTGGCTATTACACACTGTTTCTGAGAGTCTTCCAGAGATAGCATGAGGTCGAGCGTATTTTGTCCTGGAAGCTTACTGGGAAATTTCACAGAACGGTCGACTGACTAGTGAGTACAGCTGATTACGAATTAATGAAAATTTATTTAGACTACGAATCTATCCGAATATCAAATAGTTTTGGTTGATGTTAGTGGTAAACAAATACTTGTTTTGGCTAACCACCCTAACCAGTGCCGATAATCTGGCCATATTGTGATCTGAACAATTGTGTATTTGAAGGAAACCCCCGGATAAATTTCATCCTTATCTGTGTGAGGTGTAAATCGATTTGTGATGTGCGAATGTGAACTGTATCTCTCTCTAGGTGCGTCCGAGATTTTAGCTCCAGGAGGTGGAATGTACCTGGAGAAAGAGAAGTCATAATCTATAATGGTGTCCGCCAACTCTCAGAAACTGTCAGTGTCCAGCTCTTACTACGCTGGACCTCATGCTGTCTCTGGAAGACTCTCAGAAACAGTGTGTAATAGCCAACGCGAAAAACTGGAACATAGATTGGCGACTCGAGAATCCTTTATTCTTACGCCAATATTTAATCAACAATAAGGTTATTATACACAAGGTTTAAGAATAAATGTTAAAGCAATAAATCACGATAATACTTCTGATAGTTTTCTCTCTTCCACCGAACAGCGAACGATGAGACGATGACTGCTGGATTGATGACTCACGCGAAAAATATGGAGGAGTTGGGTTTGAGCAAACAACCATGAATTTATGGTTTAATCTTCAACTGCATTGACAAATGTATATCTGAAAAGACTTTCTGATTTGAACATCGAACGGAATACACTAAAATATGAAACATCTCTCGTTTGGGATCAGACACTTTAAACTAACATCGGTTTTAAAGTTGACCCAATCTGCAATGCCTCTTACGCGAACAATCGAAGCATGCTTGTGAGCAACCCTCTGCGCAGTAGCGCTGAGAGTAGCGTTAGTTAAATGCTCACTGATCTTCATGAGCGTGATCTCTTATTCGACCACTTCTATGTGCATATACCAGTTCCCCTGCTTCTGTGTAACCAAATGTTCTGGTCGTTCAACGCGTCTGCTGCTCAAAAGTTTTCGAAAATAATATCTCGTATAATTGGAGGAAAATGACAGTGACCTATCTAGGGGTGTAATAACTGGACACATCATCAGCAGTGTCCACTTTGTCTCAACGAGTTCACTCTTCACTTAAACCCGCAAAGAGAAGACAAACTGGTGAAACATTATACTCTACCCCCTTCCCAATCCGGACGCTCTAGGCATCTAATTGGAGGAACCGGGCCTCTTTGTACAGTAGAAAATTTTCAGGCACGTGTATTAGTGTGATAATGACCCTATTGTTTCCAGACACTCTTTTGAACTCGTACGTATTAACACTTTAGAGGGTAGAGAATTTGACACTCGTGGATAGTACGAAGGATACTACCGCGAGATCTTATACCCACATCGTCTAAAGTATTCGTTTCACTCAGAACAAAGGCGAGGCAAAACACAAGAATTGATCATCCAAATTAAAAGTATGTTTCAGGACCAAATCGGTTTGCGGGACGATCGCTTGACTGGGTACATATAGTGCACGAACGAATGAACGTAACACAATGGCGTGCCATATAGCATAGATACTTGACCGAAAGTCTTCAGTTGAACAAATTGACTTTAACAATGAGACTCAGCATCCAATGTTCAGTGGTTAATGCTGTGGCCAATAGTTCTGGGGAATTTCCTGCCGCTACAGCTTACACTCCCTTTGCGATTTTGTGAGGACCCTGAGGCGAAACCTGCCGGATGTGAAAAATTCAATGGTGTTCTAGTCTGTAAAATCTTTTGATCGGCTTGATGCAGCGCCTACTAGCCGTCTACCTATGCCAATAGTGTGCCTGTACATCTTTTTGTTAATGTTTTTCAGTTGGATCTTGTGCTTCGTTTGCCTCTTGCCCAATACCCGTAGCACCTGGGAAAGAAAACAAGAATGCTAAGAACTCTGATGAGGAAAATGTACCAAAAATAACGTTTTAATAATGATATGCATCTGCCATACAGTAAAATAATGCAAAAAATAGAACATCGCTATAAAATACTTAATTTTTTAGTGGAATTAACATGTACGGTCATAAGACCTTTCTCTTCCGGCCATATTTTTATTTCTGGTAAGAACTCATTTGTTAGACCGTCTATCTGATTACGTTATTCACCTTCCGCGCATTCATCGATATTAGCATCTATGCTTGTCACAACTTCCCTCCTTCGTCACTGCCGTCTTTGTGGAATGATCGTACATGGATGCCTTTGTAGGGGTGAGGAAGACGAACCCATAGAAAACAGCCTCTTTGGTGAAGCTTAGTCACTCGCTGCAAAAAGTGAACCTACATTATCGACCGATATCGCGTATGGTGACAGAGGACAGCAGTTGGTCTTGAACTTGTGTTTACATTAATAATGATAATTTATTCACATAAATTATTCATTTACATGACTGATATACCCTTTGTACAGGCATGATAATATTCGACATATGCAATTTTAGACTGAGCACTGTTTTATGACATAAATATTGACAAAAATGAAAAACCTATAGAAACTATAAAAGAAATTTTTATTGTTTACTTTCAGTGGAATAAGTTATAAGATGTTGGTTAAAGTTTCACTTTTAATCGTTAATATACGTACAGTCAGTCAAATTCGCACGGTATTTATAAAAGGTTGCCTTAGAAGGTATGAAGAAAGACGATACACAGGTGCTAGAGTATGACACACAGGATCCAGAACTTACAACCATTATCATTTAATAAATTAATAAGGGTTTGGAAATGTATATAACTCCACATTAGACAGTAGGTAAAGCATTATTTTGGAACTAGCGATAATAAACAGACTTCATGATCGAATTTGTTCGGTTGCTCGCCATATGTGCAAACAGTATTCTGAATATCTACCAAATGCAGATTCTAGTTAATTCAAAACACCGTTTAAGTAATACAAACGTAGAAAGCAGCATTACTGGATATTTGCAGAGCTCCACAGCAGTACCTTCGAAACGGCAAGATGGAAGAGAACAAAAATAGAGGCGCAGAAGCAGCCAGCAAATAACAATAATTTAAGCAAACAATGTGCGTCGGTGGTACAGTGGTTAGGACTCTCACTGACCATGCACATGGTCCCGGGTTCGAGCCCACGCCGACGCACATCTGATATCTATGGTCGGCCTGCGAATTTCGGGCTACCGATATCCACGCTGAAAATTCCATACTTGTACCAAAAATATGATGTGAAATCAAGCTGTAATCAAAAATAAAAATTAATTAATTAACGCAGGGTTCATTTACTTTTTTATTACTGAGAATTTATATTAACAGAATTTTGTAGTGTTGCATACTAACAGTTAGTTCAAGTTTATGGTAGTAAAAATATAAGAGAGAAAAGAATGGTGATGATTGTTCCCACCTATGCAGGGTAATGTTGGGAACACAAACTGAAAAAGTTAAACTCAAACCCCAAAGTACATAAGATATGTGGAAGGAAAGCGAAAATTTTGTAATATTTCTGCTGTCGTTCTGATTTATACAATCAGATAACTTTATGAAGTAAAGAAATCATACCATGAGCTTGCTTTCAGAGAGTTTATGCCCAAGTTGTGGTATTCGGGAAGTTTTCTTCCCCTTTTCACTCAGGCTTTTCAAACTCAGGAGCCTCAGCAATGGAGCTCTTTCCCAGAGATAAAAATGGTTCTCTTAATTCCCCACCATCATATCTGCTGAGTGGCACTCATCAATCTCCGACCCTTAAATGTGCGAAATAATTATAAAATAATTTTTCCTTCACGTTCCCAGTGGAACATAAGCCTTCAAGCTAGTTGCTTGAAGTTTATGTAGCAGTGTTTATTTTCATAGGATGGGGTTGCTAGCCTCATGCCCAACCTTTCCTCTTTACCAGCATTTATTCTGCCTTAGTGAGGTAAAGGAGTACATTCTGTGGCGGGGAATCGAACCCAGGACCATATGCATGGCTGAAAAGTGCGCTAACCACTGTGCCACATACGCACACTTAAATGTGCGAGGCACTGGAGGAATACTGTTTGTTTCCAAGACATTTTTTATCACTGCATGTCACATAGAGAGTTTCTCCATTCACTAACTAACTAAATGAAATTCATGGTATGAGAGACTACTTTCACTATATTTCTTGTGTTACATCATTCCAAAACAATTCTTTCCTGTTATAAAACTACGATAAGACTGCTGAAAAATGGAATAAATATATCACTGATCTCAACGTGATACATCAATAAACTTTCAGCCAAGGGTGCTGTTCACAACAAAGTTATATAGGAGAATTGGCTTCAAGCTTTATTTTTCCCAGATACCTGTATTACATTCATCTGATGTCTGGGTGTTTTGTTAATGCGAAGACAATATTTCTATATCTCTTTATGTGCTACGCAAACAGACTTTATAGCAGACTATTCCGACTGACTCTCATGTCAGAAAGAACAACCAAACTGTAAATTCACCATACATCAAATTATGTGTAATTTATATAATAACCTATCCATGCCTGTACTATTGGTATGTTCCTGCATAAACAGGAAGAAATATATATTATTATGCACAACAAAAATCCAAATAAATCAGAGGTTTGTGGTCTGCCTACTAGATTCAGGATATTAGTATATGAAATTGAAGGGTCAGTATTAAAAGTACGAAAAGCACCACTATATTTGCTTAGGAAGAGACAGGATGTCAGCCACGTCTCGTAAACCGTTAATGCCCAGCTCTCGCTACGCTCAGGCCCACGCTGTTCCTTGAAGTTTTCAGTAACGCTTAGTTATAACGGACGAAAAAACCAAAACACCGATTGGCCGCTTGATATTTGTTTATTGTTACACCAACATATAAAAAGAATAAGTGAACTAAGGTCTGTGAACAAATATTACAATAATAAATCATAATATTGCTTCCGACGGTTGTCTCCTGACTTCTTTCTGAACAGCGAACGATGAGACGATGACTGTCGTATTGATGCCTCCGCGAAAATTCGGGAAGTTGATTTTAAGCAAACAACCATGAATTGATCGTTCAATCTTCAACTCCATTGACACTCCCCGGCAAAATACGGATCCAACCCTTTTTTCCTTCACGACCAATACACATTGACTTGGATGCCATTGCGAGAACCTGGGTCACACGGACAGAGCTGAAATGGAAAACAAACAGAAAAGCCAACACACCACAAGCATACCCACAGCACAATCTCACACATCGCTGACGACCTGCGCCTCCAGACAGAGACCTCCTCTTGACATCTTGCAACACAATCGCCATTTGCTAGAATGACTCTTGCAGAATGCAAAGTGACCATAGCACCAACTCATGATACTCTACGCACATCCTCTTATCTACTCACTACCAATTACCACTGAAATCGCTTGTCACTCATTCTGCCTCAGTTCTAGTAACGGTGACGTATGCGAGCCTCAGTCGTTTACACTCTTTCTCCTCGGCGTGTCGGACCGCAGCTAACAATTATCTCCGTGTGCATTTCATTCTCTACAATAGCCTCCCCGGCGTATACGACCCATCTGCTGTCCTTAACATCAATCAATTCATTCATGGATGTAGAAGAGTGGACACAACTTCAGAAGTAATCACGACGAAAATTTCAACAAAATTACGCAATAACAACAAGACACGAAAACAACAAGTAGACACAATGAATCCAAAATACACCAATTGATATGACACACCACACGTATATACAAATAGTACAAACAACCTCGCCGATCATCTCTTGGTGGAATTCCTTTGAAGAATTGCAGGGCTAACACCAGTACGCCTACAAACCTTCACAGGTTGACCATTGTAAGTTGTGGAATGTCCGGACACAAACAATATTATTCAACAATTACAATAATTGGAACTCACACAACTATTTAACACAAACATATGTGCAATCACTACATCAAATGTTGTGGATTCTGACACGACGAACTACCCTTGAAGAACTGTAGGACTTACAGCAGTACGCCTACATTCCTTCTCAGGTTGACGCTCTAGGTTGGAAAATCGTCGCAGAGTTCATTTGCTAACTTCCTTCTATCAGCTATATCCTCAAATCTGAACGGCAACACGCCCATGTCATTGTATCGTAGAATATAGATGACGAACAAACACACGACGTATCTGGTCAACCAAGCGTAGGCACAGAGTAATTTACACCAAAGATAATAGCATTCAAATAGTAACTTGAAACTAGAAATGCCTTTATTCGTGCAAGTCAATTTAACAATTACTCTCTCCTTTACACTTGGCTTATCCTCACTAAACTGACCATTGATATTCGTCCTTTCAAACGAACTGATACTAGCATAGTCATTGCACAAGATACTTGAGTTGATGGGCGTCCTTTTCATTGTGGATGACAGCACCAACGACGACTGATTGATATCAGTTGATGAAGTTAGCGGTGGATCAAAAGCTGTTGTTGCTCGACTTTCAGAAAGTTGTCTACCTGCAAGACCACCACCACTGCTCTCTTTTACTATCAGCTCAGGTTTAGCAATAACATCTGATGATAGGTGGGCTACATGCTGATCACTCACACTGACGGTCTGACAAGTATGCATGCCTTCTGCAACTGCACCTGCATTTATTTCTACTTCACGTTCAAGTTGTACAGAACCTTTATTTAACTTAGCGGTAGTAGGCACTCCCTCCATTTCATCATGATCAACCAAAGACTAATCTGCACTATCATGATCATTATCATGAATATTCACTTTACCGTCAACTTCATCATTTTCAAACTCTTTAATAACAGAAGTAGACAATTTTGGTTCCTCCTCACAAATCATTAAAGGTTTTATAACTTCACTCTGACTAGTAATACCTTGTAAACTTGTAGGGTCAGAACTGCACTCTGAAGCAGCAACTCTATTCTGTGACACTCTATTCAACAATGGCTTACCAGTTGCAACTACAGACTTCTTCACCGCACCGTTATCGTCACACAATTCGGAGTAAGGCCTGGAGTTTACATTCAGCTTATCACTGAACTTGCTCACTGGTTCACAGTTCATCTCTGTATGCACCTCTTGCAAACGTGTAAAACACAACCGTGTTTGTCTTGCATCTTGTAACTTATCTGTTGAGGATGTACTACGAAACCTGTTACACTCACTAGGTCTATATGCATTACTAGACATCATGGAGTCTTCTCGATATCCACCTCTCTGAGGCTTATTCGTCATCAATGAGTGCGTTTTACCCTCAGACTGCTCTATTCTAGGGGTGAGATCTAGCAGACTGGAAAACTTGCTCATAGATTGATTGACACTAGTATTTACCAGTTTCAGGATATCATCAAACTTTGGCTCGATACCCTCATCCTCCATACGGGAGCTTATCTTCACCCACTTCCTTTGCAGTCGAGTAGGTAGACGTCTTGCTATTACTTCTAGTATAAAACTCGAGTTGAGGTCACTCATTCGATTCATCGAAATCATTCCATTCTTGTAAATTAGCAAATTATCCAAAAACTCAGTGAGTGCCTGGGAGTCATCCTGTAATTGACCACCATTACCCTTAACAGCCTCGAATAATTTCCCTGCAATCATCGAAGGTCTTCCAAACCTTTGACGTAATATGCTCATAGCCTCGTAGTAGCCCTCTTTTGGCTTCATAAACTTACAACACTGTATAGCTCTTGAAGCATCTCCAGTGCAATATCTCATCAAATACATTAACTTCAATTCATCACTTAATAGAAAACTACTCAACATGATCTCAAACTCCTTTACAAATTGTAAATAATCGGCCGGGTTTCCATCAAAACACCGTGGTTCAAATTTAGGGAGTTTGATGTTCCTATTATCCCTGAACGGCGAAACAGTAACATCAACCATGTCATGCTTAACATCAGACACATCGTTACAATTAACAGACAAGTCACCATGACTTACTTTCCTGTTTGCATCCAAGACACTCTGTCCCTTCTTTGACCCAGGCATTGTTGAACTTGACCCAATTCCAAAAACGTTCCAGATATTGCTTGTTCAAAGAGGACTTGACCGGCACCAGGAAAGATGAACGGCGACTATCCAAACTTTCACCAACTGTTTGAATCCGCCAGATCTCTTTCCATCGTCAGAAACTGTCAATCACGTCTCATAAACCGTTAATGCCCAGCTCTCGCTACGCTCGGGCCCACGCTGTTCCTTGAAGTTTTCAGAAACGCTTAGTTATAACGGACGAAAAAACCAAAACACCGATTGGCCGCTTGATATTTGTTTATTGTTACACCAACATATAAAAAGAATAAGTGAACTAAGGTCTGTGAACAAATATTACAATAATAAATCATAATATTACTTCTGACGATGTTTTACTCTTCTTTCTGAACAGCGACCGATGAGACGATGACTGTCGTATTGATGCCTCCACGAAAATTGGGGAAGTTGGTTTTGAGCAAACAACCATGAATTGATCGTTCAATCTTCAACTCCATTGACACAGGATTTAATTGTAATATGTTCTTCAGAATAATTCGACTTGATATGATTATAGTTACTGGAGAGTAAAATAGAATCCTTCAATATTTAGGACTCATGGTGTGGTCAAGCCGATTATATAGAATTTTCTTTATGGGGCAGGAATTTGCGTTGACGTAGGTGGTATTTACGCACAGTACTAGGCAGTCAACAGAGAAGATTTTAATCCCGGTCATATTCTGGTTATATTCGACTCGACCTTGAGGTAGAAGTGTTACCATTCTGAAACGCCCATAATACTGTGGCGTCAGGAATATGCGCTATAATATTTGACTAATTTGACAATCAGCAGCTGGGGTTAAGTGAAGTCGGATGACTGGAAAGGGATGGCAGTTTTTATGCGACTAAGATGTGTGCAGGGGGGAAAATAATATATTCTCATTTTGTGCATACGAGGAACGCTAGTTTACAGGCATAATCAACATGATTAGTAATAAATTTATGGAGTAAGCTTATTCACAATGCTTAATCTGCATAGTGTATGCGTACAAGGGAAGGTAATGCGATAATGTTAGTGAGCACACTTTGCATAGGCAAAATCAATTTGCATGATATAATCCTAGACGTCATGATTGTTTAGATTTGTCGAAAGTGCGCGTAACAGCTGAGGATTGCATTACATTTGGTCCGTATGATGGGTGTCAGTGACATCGGTAGAATGCTGGCCAACCAAGCGTCTGGTTCGTAGTTCAATCCCTGGTCGACGCACTCCTCTACCTCGTTAAGCCAGGAACAAGACTGGTAAATAAATACTACTGCCATCGAAACTTCATAGTTCTAGCTCGAAGCTCTGTTTTCATTTACGAACGTAAAGGAATAAAGTAATAGCTAATAATAGTTCAAAAAGATATAAAAATGGCTTGTAAAACGTTGGTTACTTTACCGACAATGTATATTTGGTGCAGCTGCATCGGCCAGAATGTTAGTCTGTATATTCCACTCCCAGTTTGTATGGAAGGATTACGAATATTTTGAGATGAGGCTTGCAAAACAACTAATTGAATCAAATAAAAAAGGAACTGAGAATGGTTTTAGCTCAACGTTGATTATATTAGATAAGCATGATAGGTGTGACCGTTTCTGTTAATGCGTTGAGTGGACAGAGCTATTTAAGTGTGTGAATCAAAGAAGAAACAAACGATATCAGCAAGTCTAAGCGCGTGTCAGACAGCGTCTAGTCTGTTTTTAGAGAAATATTCACGCAGTAAATAGGTGAATCGTTTTATTGTGGTTCTGGTTTCGACTTCATTTGGAACGAAGTTCCATATTTGCCTATATTTCGCTGCAAGGAATTTGGAACGAGACTTCGTTCGACAGGGAATACGACTTAGAAACGATCCGTTGCTGCTTGATTCATATGTTGAAAAAGCAGAGGTTATTGTTAGAAGGGTATACTATCCCTATGAGAATTTTAAATGGAGAATGAGGTTAAGTCGTTTGGTACCTGGACCAAAAGTTGTGCAGGGATATTTGTGGGTAATTTTAGGCTTCTTACTAAAATTCTACTTGCTGATCTCCTTTAGACACTTTCGATATTTAGTTTATGCTTAAGAGAGGCGTTGTTTAGGATAAATAAACAGTTCTCAAGGAGAGGCCGTATTATCGCTCTATAAAACAGCGTTTTAGATTCTTGGGTTTGAAAGTAGTGAAATATAAATTCTAGTATTCATCTGGATCCAGCACCTTGGTTGCTAACATGGTGAGATAATTTAAAATTAGCACAGTAATGAAGCGCGAGGTTAGGCACCAAAGGAAAAGAAGTGATTGACTCGTCATGTATAGTTATGTGTTGTGCCATACAAGGGCGGGTTAAGCATAACAGACCACACTTCTTTACGTTGATCTGCATCATCCACGACTTACACCAAGTCTCAATATTATCACCATCACATTGAATTTTATGAAACAGATTTGCAACTTCTCGGGTGGTAATGTGCTACACTACCTTCAAGTCGTCGGAGGGGTCTGCCATGCCTTATAACATCGCATTTAGATACACAGGAAAGAAGTGAAGACCTAGTACACTAAATTGATATCAGGGTGGTACTAGAAAAAGTGTTCTTAATCTCAGCAGACTGGGACCGACTGCATATAAGTGAATTACATCACTGTAAAAGATTGCCAGATATACTATAAGCCTTTAGCTTTTACAGGAGTAAACTATGACATACTTTATCGAATGCCATCTCAGGATCAATTTAATTGCCCGTACGTTCGAATCAGGGGACGCTTTTGCACGTGAAGAACTCCTTCGATACCAAGTTGATCACACTGAGAAATACATCTGGTATCAGTGCTGAAGTGTCGACGGACACTGAAGCACAGCAAGTCACCTGTATAGTGTTACGAGAAAAAACGGCAAGTAAGAGCGACCCGAAACTCATTAAGAGCAGTGTCACTGGGTGCAGTCTTAAAGTAAATGAGAGCACATATGGAAAACCTGTTGACCTACATGAGGTTGACATTGACGCAAAAACTATGACTGACCGGAAACCACTGGCAGACCACAGTCAATCTGGATCCGAGCCAGAGAGTCCCGCAGTAGAAACTGCAAGGAATTCCACAAAGCCCAGAGTCCCACTCCAGACTTCAATATACCTCCCACGTAATAAGTCTAATAAGCAGTATGTCGGTAGAAAAAATGACAAAGCATGGGTAACGAAGCACATTCCCAAAGGCGTCACGCAGCATGTGAGAAGGAATACCCCTTCCCGAACTAGAAGTAACATGCCTAGCAACGTACATAACTTGGGAATATAACGTAGAATGGATCTTCAGGGTATATGGAGCACTAAACGGTACTCATACAGACACCATATTAATGAAAATTCTCGTCCAAACTCTCGCACTACGTTAAAGCTCATCAACATAATGAGTATAGATCGACACTTGATCCCCTCGACAACTTCACTCACACACGTGATGTGAGCCAATATGCATACGACTACGAAAGCCCCATGAGGTGCAACCACCAAGGTAATCTTAACACAGGGTACCTGGGTCCAGCAAACTACAACGGAAATTGCAAGGCAAACCATATACCACCAGTAAATGAACGCAGATGCCCACTCATGGATGTTAAAAGTCAAAATGTGCAGCAGAATTATTTTCGGCTGCAGCCCCGCTCGCTGCACAGTTCACCCAGGAAATAGTGCACGCACTAACTCTGTCCCACCTCAGAGCCCCTCCAAAGAGAGCGTAGGGGGGGTAACAAGTAAACATGTTAACCTCTCCACCAATAACTCCGGTTTACTAACGAGTATGCTCCTGAATGCTAGATCTCTCCTCAATAAAATAACATCACTTCTCTGCCCGGCATACATAGAATGGCCAACACTACTAATGGTGACTGAAGCATTGCTTACTATTGATATGCCTGACACAGCTAGTAATAGACAACTACAACATCTATAGGAACGATAGAATTGACAAAAGAGGAGGCGGTTGCTTAATGTATGCCTTTAAATCCACTAATTCCAATACTTTCAATAACCCAACTACTGATAAACTCTCGGAATCTAAGTGGATAAGCATCCACACAAACGAAAATAAAATTCTCGGGGGATGTATATACAGACCTTCTCATAGCCCTGAAATGAATGATTAAACTACTGGAGAAATACTAGAGCATGTAGCTACGCTAGACTTCGACTAAAAAGTAGTATGTGACGATTTCAACTCACCTGGAGTAAACCGGGATAGCTGTACAGGACCTGGAATCCATGATGAGCTACCACAAACTATAGACGTAGGAGAATGAAAGCAGTGCGTACGCCTCCCCACAAGAAACAAAATTACTCTTGACTTAATCTTCTGTCACAAAATAGAGCCCATCTTGACAGAGGTGGGAAATAAACTCGATAACAGTGATCACAACATATTGTACTGCACGCCACCCCTCCGACTAACAGCTAAATACACACCTGAAATTTCCCCGGTGCATTATCAATATAGGGACCATAAGAATGCTGATTGGGAATTCCCATCAGGTCTGTTGAGAAGTTCTGAATGAGCAGGATACTTCATCAACAGTAACTTAGAAGTATCACTTGAGATTCTCCGCAAAACAGTTGGCTCAGCAAGAGACACAATCGCGCCCCTAAAATCTGCTCTAAAGACACCAACTACATTTATTGACCGGAAAACGCGACTAAAACTAAAGAAATTGGAAAGGAAATACCATGTATTTAAGGAATTTAATGCGTTAAACCAAATACATGAAACTCTTAAACTGCTTGAAAAGAAACACAAAATGAAGTCACAACATGAGGAAAATAAAGCGCTTATGGGTAACACCAAAACTCAGGAACTTTGTAGGATATTGCAGAAATGTCTAAAAAGCAGTAAAGACAATAATATAAGCATCTTGGAACATGGGGGTGTAATATACAACGATCCCTAGGTTATAAGTGGACTCCTCAGTGAGTGGTTTTGCAATGACACCAGAGTGCACCCGACCCCAAATTTCCAAATGACCTGCAAAAGTAACCACAAATTAGGAGAAATAGATTTTAATATACAAAATATAGACTCAGCGATTAAGACATTGAAGTCAAATGGCAGTACTGGAACAGACGACATACCATCTGTCATATACAAAAATGGTAGCACGGAAATGGTAGTCTTGTTACTTAAAATATTTACTCTATTACTGGAAAGTCGAACTTATCCCGAGGTGTGGAAAACCACATACATATTACCTAAGCACAAAGCAGGGGCCAAAACCGGTGCATGCAACTGTAGACCTATCCATATAACACCGGTAATATCACGAATAATGGAGGAAGTGGTTAAAGACCAAATGTCAGACAACTTACTAGAACATGAATCCATCACAACACGTATTCCTCAGAAAGAGGTCATGTGTGACCTGTCAAAGAGAGTTTTTCAACGAATCTACACGAAGCAGGGACAACAGAGAACTAGTAGTCGTGCTGTATTTTTATATAATGAAAGCCTTCGACAGAGTCCCCTATAATCTGCTAGTCATGAGATTATGCTCACTAGGGATATAATAATATATATTTCTTCCTGTTTATGCAGGAACATACCAATAGTACAGGCATGGATAGGTTATTATATAAATTACACATAATTTGATGTATGGTGAATTTACAGTTTGGTTGTTCTTTCTGACATGAGAGTCAGTCGGAATAGTCTGCTATAAAGTCTGTTTGCGTAGCACATAAAGAGATATAGAAATATTGTCTTCGCATTAACAAAACACCCAGACATCAGATGAATGTAATACAGGTATCTGGGAAAAATAAAGCTTGAAGCCAATTCTCCTATATAACTTTGTTGTGAACAGCACCCTTGGCTGAAAGTTTATTGATGTATCACGTTGAGATCAGTGATATATTTATTCCATTTTTCAGCAGTCTTATCGTAGTTTTATAACAGGAAAGAAATCGGAACCTGGATGCGAAAACTAGATAAGGTCATGTTAAGTTGTTGTACTGCATCAAGTGGTGCCGAGGTCGATTCCAGAACACTCCATTTGCTCCATTTGTGACTGGATGCCGGACTGTATTCGTAAGTTCAGTAAAAAGTTGAAAACTGTTTGAAAACCAGTTACTCCTTTATTTCAGATCATGAAATGTGACCCTTTTCTGAGATGGATAAGATCATTTCTCTGTGGCCGAAGTCAGACAACGATAGTCGGCTCGATAATCTCAAGGCCTAAACGAGTAAGTAGTAGTGTAATCCAGTGAAGTGTATTAGACCCGCTGTCAATGAAGTTGCAGGTATAACGATCAATGCATGGTTGTTTGCTCAAACCCAACTTCCCCAATTCCCGCGGAGTCATCAATACGACAGTCATCGTCTCATCGTTCGCTGTTCAGAAAGAAGTCAGGAGACAACCCTCGGAAGCAATATTGTGATTTATTATTGTAATATTTATTCATAGACCTTAGTTGTAAAGTTGGCTATATGTTGGTGTTAGAATAAAGAATTCTCGAGTCGCCAATCTGTGTTCTGGTTTTTGCGTTCGTTATAACTAAGCGTTTCTGAGAAAACTTCAAGGAACAGCGTGAGTCCCAGCGTAGCAAGAGTTGGGCATTAACGGTTTACGAGACGTGACTGACAGTTTCTGACGGTGGAAACAGATTCTGGCGAATTCAGACAGTCGGTGGAAGTTTGGATAGTCGCCGTTCATCTTTCCTGGTGCCGGTCAAGTCCTCTTTGAACAAGCAATATCTGGAACTTTTTTGGAATTGGGTCAAGTTCAACAATGCCTGGGTCAAAGAAGGGACAGAGCGCCTTGGAATCAAACAGGAAAGTAAGTCATGGTGACTTGTCTGTTACTTGTAACGATGTGTCTGATGTTAAGCATGACATGGTTGATGTTACTGTTTCGCCGTCTAAGAATAGTAGGGTTATCAAACTCCTTAAGTATGAACATCGTTGTTTCGACGGAAACCCAGCAGATTCTATACAGTTTGTAAGCGGATTTGAATTCATGTTGAGTAGTTTTTTATTAAATGATGAAATGAGGCTAAGGTATTTGATGAGGTATTGCACTGGAGTTGCTTCAAGAGCTATACAGTGCTGTAAGTTTATGGAGCCAAAAGAGGGCTACTTCGAGGCTATGAGTATACTACATCAAGGGTTTGGAAGAACTTCGATGATTGTAAGGAACGCATTCGAGGCTGTTTAGAGTAATGGTGGTCAATTACAAGATGACTCCAAGGCACTCACTGAGATTTTAGATAATCTGTTGACTATCAAGAATGCATTGACTTCGATGAATTGCATGAGCGACCTCAACTCGAGTTTTGTCCTAGAAGTAATTGCAAGACGCCTACCTACTCGACTGCAAAGGAAGTGGGTGAAGATAAGCTCTCATATAGAGTATGAATGTATCAAGCCAAAGTTTGATGACATTCTGAAACTGGTAAACAATAGTGTCGATCAATCTATGAGCAATTTTGCCAGTATATTGAATCTCACCCCTAGAATAGAGCAATCTGAGAGCAAAACGCAATTATTGATGATGAAAGGGTCTCAGAGAGGTGGATATCGAGAAGGCTCCATGATGTCTAGTAATGCATATAGACCTAGTGAGTGTAACAGGTTTCGTAGTACATCCTCAACAGATAAGTTACAAGATGCAAGACAAGCACGGTTGTGTTTTACACGTTTGCAAGAGGTGCATACAGAGGTGAACTGTGAATCAGTGAGCAAGTTTAGTGATAAGCTGAATGTGAAATCACAGTCTGACTCCGAATTGTGTGACGACAACGGTGTGGTGAAGAAGCCTGTAGTTGCAACTGGTAAGCCATTGTTGAATAGAGTGTCAGAGAAGAGAGTTACAGTTTCAGAGTGCAGTTCTGACTCCACAAGTTTACAAAGTATTACTAGTCAGATTGAAGGTAGAAAACCTTTGAGGATTTGTGAGGAGGAACCAAAATTGTCTACTTCTGTTGTTAAAGAGTTTGAAATTGATGAAGTCGACCAGATAGATGATGGTAAATTGAATATTCGTGATAATGATTATGATACTTCACAGTTTTCTTTGGTTGATCATGATGAGATGAGGGATATGCCTACTACTGCTAAGTTGAACAAAGTTTCTGTACAACTTGAACGTGAAGTAGAAATAAATGCAGATGCAGTTGCAGAAGGTATACACACTTGTGAGACCGTCAGTGTGATTGATCAGCATGTAGCCCACCTATCATCAGGTGCTATTGCTAAACCAGAGCTGATAGTAAAAGACAGCAGTGGTAGTATTCTCGCAGTTAGAGTAATTTCTGAAAGCCAAGCCAAAGCAGCTTGTGATCCACCACTAACTTCATCAACTGATATCAATCATTCGTCGTTGGTGCTCTCATCCACAGTGAATAAGACGCCCATCAACTCAGGTGTCTTGTGCAATCACTATGATAGTATTGGTGCAATTGAAAAGACGAAAGGTATTGCTCAATTTAGTGAGGATAAGCCAAGTGTAAACGAGAGAGTAATTGTTAAATTGACTTGCATGAATGAAGGCATTTCTAGTTTCAAGTTACTATTTGAATGCTATTATCTTTGGTGTAAATTACTCTGTTTCTATACTTGGTTGATGAGATATGTCGTGTGTTTGTTGGTCATCTATATTCTACGATACAATGACATGGGCGTGTTGCCGTTCAGATTTGAGGATATAGCTGATAGAAGGAAATCAGCAAGTGAACTCTGCGATGATTTTCCAACCTAGAGCGTCAACCTGAGAAGGGTTGTAGGCGTACTGCTGTAAGTCCTGCAATTGTTCAAAGGGTAGCGCATCAATGGGCAGTTCAATGTGCTTGGTGTGTGATTTTGTACATATGTTCATATTGTATATACTGAATAGGTATCATCTGTTATCTAGCTGTTGGTAATTCTGTTTGTGTCCGGACGACTTCCACTTGTATCATCAACCTGAGAAGGAACTCAGGCGTACTGCTGTAAGTCCTACAGTTCTTCAAGGGTAGTTCTTCAAGGTAGAATCCACCACTTTGATGTGTGGATTGTACATATGTTTGTGTTAAATAGTTGTGTGAGTGCCAATTATTGTAATTGTTGTTCAATCTTGTTTGTGTCTGGACATTCCACAACTTACAATCGTCAACCTGTGAAGGGTTGTAGGCGTACTGGTGTAAGTCCTGCAATTCTTCGAAGGAATTCCACCAAGACATGATCCGCGAGGTTATTTGTACTGTTTGTGTATACGTGTGGTGTGTCATAGCAATTGGTGTATTTTGGATTCATTGTGTTTACTTGTTGTTTTCGTGTCTTGTCGTTATTGCATAATTTTGTTAAAATTTCGTCGTGATTACTTCTGAAGTTGTTTCTTGTCTTCTACGTTCGTGAATGAATTGATTGATGTTAGAGACAGCAGATGGGTCGTATACGCCGAGGAGGCGTACAACACAATCTCACACATCGCTGACGACCTGCGCGTCCAGACAGAGACCTCCTCTTGACATCTTGCAACACAATCGCCATTTGCTAGAATGACTCTTGCAGAATGCAAAGTGACCATAGCACCAACTCATGATACTCTACGCACATCCTCTTAATTACTCACTACCAATTACCACTGAAATCGCTTGTCACTCATTCTGCCTCAGTTCTAGTAGCGGTGACGCATGCGAGCCTCAGTCGTTTACACTCTTTCTCCCCGGCGTGTCGGACCGCACCTAACAATTATCTCCGTGTGCGTTTCATTCTCAGCAATAGCCTAGCCTCCTCGGCGTATACGACCCATCTGCTGTCTCTAACATCAATCAATTCATTCACGGATGTAGAAGACAAGAAAGAACTTCAGAAGTAATCACGACGAAAATTTTAACAAAATTATGCAATAAAAACAAGGCACGAAAACAGCGAGTAAACACAACTGATCCAAAATCACAAATTGCGAAGACACACCACGCGTATACACAAACAGTACAAATAACCTCGCGGATCATGTTTTGGTGGAATTCCTTCGAAGAATTGCAGGACTTACACCAGTACGCCTACAACCCTTCACAGGTTGACGATTATAAGTTGTGGAATGTCCAGACACAAACAAGATTAACCAACAATTACACCAATTGGAACTCACACAACTATTTAACACAAACATATGTACAATCCACACATCAAAAAAGTGGATTCCGGCATGACAAATTACTCTTGAAGAACTGTAGGACTTACAGCAGTACGCCTACATTCCTTCTCAGGTTGATGATCCAAGTGGAAGTCGTCCGGACACAAACAGAATTACCAACAGCTAGATGACAGATGATATCAATTCAGTATATACAATATGAACATATGTACAAGATCATACACCAAGCACATTGGACTGCTCATTGATGCGCTACCCTTTGAAGAACTGTAGGACTTACACCAGTACGCCTACAACCCTTCTCAGGTTGACGCTCTAGGTTGGAAAATCGTCGCAGAGTTCATTTGCTAACTTCCTTCTATCAGCTATATCCTCAAATCTGAACGGCAACACGCCCATGTCATTGTATCGTAGAATATAGATGACCAACAAACACACGACATATCTCATCAACCAAGTATAGAAACAGAGTAATTTACACCAAAGATAATAACATTCAAATAGTAACTTGAAACTAGAAATGCCTTTATTCGTGCAAGTCAATTTAACAATTACTCTCTCGTTTACACTTGGCTTATCCACACTAAACTGAGCAATACCTTTCGTCTTTTCAATTGCACCAATACTATCATAGTCATTGCACAAGATACTTGAGTTGATGGGCGTCTGTTTCATTGTGGATGAGAGCACCAACGATGACTGAGTGACACAAGGTGATGAACTTAGTGGTGGATCAGAAGCTGTTCTTATTCGGCTCTCAGATAGTTGTCCAACTGCAAGATTACCACCACTGCTGTCTTTCACTACTAGTTCGGGTTTAGCACTATCATCTGATGATAGGTGGGCTACACGCTGATCAATTACACTGACTGTCTCACAAGTATGCACACCTTTTGGAACTGCATCTGCGTTCAATTCTACTTCACGTTGTAGTTGTACAGAACCTTTATTTAACTTAGCAGTAGTAGGCATATCCCTCATCTCATCATGATCAACCAAAGACTAATCTGCACTATCATGATCATTACCACAAATATTCAATTTACCGTCAAGTTCATCATTTTCAAACTCTTTAATAACAGAAGTAGACAATTTTGGTTCCTCCTCACAAATCATTAAAGGTTTTATAACTTCACTCTGACTAGTAATACCTTGTAAACTTGTAGGGTCAGAACTGCACTCTGAAGCAGCAACTCTATTCTGTGACACTCTATTCAACAATGGCTTACCAGTTGCAACTACAGACTTCTTCACCGCACCGTTATCGTCACACAATTCGGAGTCAGGCCTGGAGTTTACATTTAGCTTATCACTGAACTTGCTCACTGGTTCACAGTTCACTTCTGTATGCACCTCTTGCAAACGTGTAAAACACAACCGTGTTTGTCTTGCATCTTGTAACTTATCTGTTGAGGATGTACTACGAAACCTGTTACACTCACTAGGTCTATATGCATTACTAGACATCATGGAGTCTTCTCGATATCCACCTCTCTGAGGCTTATTCGTCATCAATGAGTGCGTTTTACCCTCAGACTGCTCTATTCTAGGGGTGAGATCTAACAGACTGGAAAACTTGCTCATAGATTGATTGACACTAGTATTTACCAGTTTCAGGATATCATCAAACTTTGGCTCGATACCCTCATCCTCCATACGGGAGCTTATCTTCACCCACTTCCTTTGCAGTCGAGTAGGTAGACGTCTTGCTATTACTTCTAGTATAAAACTCGAGTTGAGGTCACTCATTCGATTCATCGAAATCATTCCATTCTTGTAAATTAGCAAATTATCCAAAAACTCAGTGAGTGCCTGGGAGTCATCCTGTAATTGACCACCATTACCCTTAACAGCCTCGAATAATTTCCCTGCAATCATCGAAGGTCTTCCAAACCTTTGACGTAATATGCTCATAGCCTCGTAGTAGCCCTCTTTTGGCTTCATAAACTTACAACACTGTATAGCTCTTGCAGCATCTCCAGTGCAATATCTCATCAAATACATTAACTTCAATTCATCACTTAATAGAAAACTACTCAACATGATCTCAAACTCCTTTACAAATTGTAAATAATCGGCCGGGTTTCCATCAAAACACCGTGGTTCAAATTTAGGGAGTTTGATGTTCCTATTATCCCTGAACGGCGAAACAGTAACATCAACCATGTCATGCTTAACATCAGACACATCGTTACAATTAACAGACAAGTCACCATGACTTACTTTCCTGTTTGCATCCAAGACACTCTGTCCCTTCTTTGACCCAGGCATTGTTGAACTTGACCCAATTCCAAAAACGTTCCAGATATTGCTTGTTCAAAGAGGACTTGACCGGCACCAGGAAAGATGAACGGTGACTATCCAAACTTTCACCAACTGTTTGAATCCGCCAGATCTCTTTCCATCGTCAGAAACTGTCAATCACGTCTCATAAACCGTTAATGCCCAGCTCTCGCTACGCTCGGACCCACGCTGTTCCTTTGAGTTTCAGAAACGCTTAGTAATAACGGACGCAAAAACCAAAACACCGATTGGCCGCTTGATATTTGTTTATTGTTACACCAACATATAAAAGGAATAAACGAACTAAGGTCTGAAAACAAATATTACAATAATAAATCTCTGTATTACTTCTGACGATGTTTCACTCTTCTTTCTGAACAGCGACCGATGAGACGATGACTGTCGTATTGATGCCTCCGCGAAAATTCGGGAAGTTGATTTTGAGCAAACAACCATGAATTGATCGTTCAATCTTCAACTTCATTGACAGTATTGGAGCTAGGACTGAAATACACACATGAATTATCATTTTCTGAACATATCTCCAAATAAGTGTCAAAGGCACGCAGACTTATCGGCCTTCTACTCAGGAACTTCTAAAGAAATGAGTCAGGAGTTCTGTTGTACAAGGTTTGTTAGCGTCCTTTATTTGATTACTGTTCATTCATGTATGGTAGTATATACACAGAGGACAAATTGAAAGTCGAGGGAGTGCAGAGGTACTTCACGTTAAAATTACTCGGAACCGAAAATGGTGCGAACTACTCCACTAAATATGATACCCTAGGACTAGAAACACTGTAGCTAAGACGCCTAAGACTAAACCTAACACTACTATAAGCTTCTAAACCACTTAGTTTTTATCTCTACTAATGGCACTCGACTTTCAGATGACAGTGGCTACAAACTAAGACACACTAAGGGTACAGTAGCTATCGAACAATGTAAAACAGCTACCAGGCAAAAGTTTTATTTGATTAGGTATGCACAGATATGGAATAAACTACCAATGGAAATGCGTCAAGCAGGTACATTGGCCTCATTCAAAAAAGTGCTTAACGAGAAACTACAAGGGTTTGCAAACGACAGTAGTTCTAGTTCCTATCTGAGAGCCTCCGAAATTATAGGCCCATTAAATGTATAAGCTTGAAAACCTACACCTGCTGCTTTTTGCCTATATTTATAATTTTAGATAAAACATTAACGATTAAGATACTTACCCTCGAACAGACAAGAAATTTCGTTTGTAAAACTTCTACCCAACACAATAAGTGGAATGAAATGGACATAAACCGACATGAAAAAGGTATAACTCACCACAACATCACATGGATAGATATACGCTCGTTGGGCACCATATATACCTCACCAACTACAACCCAACTTTCCTAAAATAATGTGATGAACTTGTATCCGTAATGTTGCTGAGCAGTCAATATCCACAACTCCTATCGGAACAGCTGAAATTCATAAACCTTCTATCAATGGAGTTGAAGATTGAACGATCAATTCATGGTTGTTTGCTTAAAATCAACTTCCCCAATTTTCGCGGAGGCATCAATACGACAGTCATCGTCTCATCGGTCGCTGTTCAGAAAGAAGAGTGAAACATCGTCAGAAGTAATACAATGATTTATTATTGTAATATTTGTTCACAGACCTTAGTTCGTTTATTCCTTTTATATGTTGGTGTAACAATAAACAAATATCAAGCGGCAGATCGGTGTTTTGGTTTTTGCGTCCGTTATAAGTAAGCGTTTCTGAAATCTTCGAAGAACAGCGTGGGCCCGAGCGTAGCGAGAGCTGGGCATTAACGGTTTACGAGACGTGATTGACACCTTCCTCACGCTTAGAAAATACCCACGAGGAGTAGAAATCCATTAATTGATGTGTCTAAAGCTTGTGTATTTACTCCCAGCAATGGTATTGCAGATCAAATGAGATAAACATATCACTGATTTCAAAATAACACATCAATGAACTATAATTCAAGGACTCTGCACACAACAAAGTTATGTGTGTAAATTGACTCCAAGCTTTAGTTTTTCCCAGACACCTATAATCCATCCAAATTTTTCATTTGCGAGTGCAGTAATAAAGTCAAATAGTCCCAAGCGGCAAGCCATACATTATCTGGACCGTGCACAGAAGGCGCCAATAAGAGGTCGATGATTTTAATAATTATAATCCATGACAAAACGAAGGATAAGCTGATCTGCCTGTAATTCTTTATATCGTATTTTGAGCTGGATTTAAATCCAGAGATAATATATGCCTGCTTCTATTTAGATGGATAAACTCCGTTCATAAGTGACGCTGAAAACATTTTACCAAAAAGGGAGGAAGATCAAAGCCACCATTTATTTGGGAAAGATGAAGGAAATGAGTCAGGTCCAGGAGTATTGGAGGATTTCAATAAACCGATTGCACTTTTACAACATCAACAGTCAAACATGTATTTGACAGCGTTTTGCCTGTTGCAGAGTCAAAGTTGGTGCATGTAGAAATATTGTGCGTGTACGAATCAGAAAAGTGCTTGTTAAAGAGCTCAGCTATGCCTGCATCATCCCTAACAGTAACATTATTCAAACAAATGTAAACAACACTACCTTGTTTTTGTTGCAGTGCTTTTTGGGGGAGTTTACGAAGATAACATTTGGCAGTTCCTTTTAGGAGGCAACAAGTTCTGCTTTGTTAATTTTGTTGCCACTATCTGAACTGATTTTATCATACACTTTCGGTGTGCTAATTGGCAATTCATTACAAGTTCTACGGAGTCGTCTTAGCTCCATTATGGATAAGATTTTATTTTGATAAATCACAGTGTTGTACAGGTATATTAACTGATGACGTTTCGAGCACAAATTATTGCTCACAATCATATCAAGTAACTGACACAACTTTTTTCTTTCATTTATATACATGTGTGGAATCGATTAGATACTGGATTAAAATTCAATGTGAGATAATGTCCATTCAGAAATAATAGTACGAATGTTATTGACCCATTACAATTATATGGGAAATACGGCTGTTTTATACGAGTGATTTTTATAGCCATAATAAGTTACTTGTTAGAATGTTTTGATGTGTTTGAACTGAAATAGAATTTTAAGATTATTTATTATCTTCTCCTGATTTGAATGGTGGTGACTATAACAAAACACTCATATAAAATATTCGTATTTCCCATATAATTGTAATGGGTCAATAACATTCGTACTATTATATATGAATGGACATTATCTCACATTGAATTTTAATCCAATATCTAATCGATTCCACACATGTTGTCAGCCACGTCTCATAAACCGTTAATGCCCAGCTCTCGCTACGCTCGGGCCCACGCTGTTCCTTGAAGTTTTCAGTAACGCTTAGTTATAACGGACGAAAAAACCAAAACAACGATTGGCCGCTTGAGAATTCTTTATTGTTACACCAACATATAAAAATACTAATTGAACTAAGGTTCCTGAAGATGTTTTACTCTTCTTTCTGAACAGCGACCGATGAGACGATGACTGTCGTATTGATGCCTCCGCGAAAATTGGGGAAGTTGGTTTTGAGAATTGTAGGACTTACAGCAGTACGCCTACAACCCTTCTCAGGTTGACGCTCTAGGTTGGAAAATCATCTTGTGTTTCATCCTCCGACTCTCTTCTCTCAGCACCTTCCAGAAGACATAGTTTTCTGATATCTCGCACCTACATGCCACAACTAGTTCTCACCTCAACCGTCCTCACCAATCCATCACCACTACATATCAGCCTTACAACCACTCCCAAAGGCCACCTACCTGTGGCACATTTATCTGCTACTAATACTATGTCACCAACCTTTAAGTTTCGGCACAACGTTTTCCACTTGTCCCTGGTTTGCAGTGTTAGAACATACTCCTTTAACCATCTTTTCCAAAATATATATATTTCATGTGCCTGGCTTGTTTCCATCTTTTAGTCGTAGGTATTCCTTCCCCGCTTGCGTCCTCTATGCCAGGGTTGACTCTCAATAACAATAATTTATTTGGGGTTAACACATCAAAATCCTTGACATCGTCCCTCACAGGTGATAACGGCCGGTAATTTAATATTCGTTCAGCTTCACAAAAAAATGTCTCCAGCGTTTCGTCATTCAAACTCTGGTTTTTAATTATGGAGCTTAAAATACGCTTGATAATTCCTATAAGTCTTTCCCATAGCCCACCTCTATGGCTGGCATGTGGTGGATTGAAGTGCCACTCGATGTTCCTTTTCAGTAACTCTTCATGAACTCTCGTTTGAGGACCTTCGAAGTATTCTTTAAGCTCGGCTTGGCAGCCAACAAAATTAGTCCCTCTGTCGCTGAACATCATCTTCGGTACACCCCGGCGATTTATAAATCTATATAATGCTAGCACGAATGAATCAGTAGTTAGCGTATGAACCATCTCAATATGCACAGCTCTCATTTTCAAACAGGTGAATAAACAGCCATATCTTTTACATAGGGTTCTGCCTCTCTTCTACCTCTAAATATATACTATTCGCCCAGCCTATTGTTGAGATGCGACCATGTGGGATGTGCACAGATTTATGGGGCATCTTATAAACTAACTTGCTGTCCATTGACTGATCTTTAAATACCACTTCACAATGTCTTATCTCATTCATTTTCCAATAACGTCTTTACTTGATCCTCATTATATCCCATTAAACCTAACATTTTACAGCTCTTTATGACTTATTATATTCCTACTCTCTGAAGGGTACGGTTGTACATTAAATGCACAAAAAGGTATAAAACAAAAACAACTGGCACAACTGAGGATAAATGTATTAAAACCAAAAGTGGACATCATGATAGTACGAGATATACGTGTAGCATTATACATTGCAAATGAACGTTGTCAGCCTAGGGAGTTTTCTTTTTTTAATGCATTTATTAATGATACTTGCACTTACCTATTTCATTACAATTTAATGATTCACCTCAGCACTTTTACTTTTCTAAAACAGCTTTCAATCCCTTGTAAACGTTGTACTTACCTCAGTGTTGGTTGGTTATCGTATGCCGACAACCACGGGATGAAAACGAAACGAAGTAGATTTTCTCGCTCAACCTGGAGGACAATTGTACAATTCAATAACTATACAGCCTAGTTCAGACAATGTGTATTTATATATATATCAAATATTTAACTGTTGAAACATTATTAACTTGTAGACAATCTACGATTTGATATTATATGATACTTGATCGTGCCTGTAAAAATGGCATGCATTTTCATGTAAATTTATATGTTTATATGAGAATATACATTATTATTATTATTATTATTAAAAGGTCCGAACAAATCCACTCCAACGTACTCAAATGGATAATTCCCTTCAGAAGCTTGCCACGCTGGGAGTGGTGCCATCATCTGCTGTACTGGACGAGCATTTCGGAGTTTACATTCCATGCACTTATCAATTATTTTACGGACAGCAGTACCTCCCTTCACTATCCAGAACTTACATCGAATACTTGATAGTACTTGCGAAGTACCCAAATGACCTTCAAGAACATGGTAGTGTCTTATAATGAGATCAGTGACTGGATGGTAGCAAGGTAATAAAGCCGGATGACGGGTCTCATATGACGATTCTAACATTTGTAGACGTCCACCAACTCTAGCGATCCCTTCGGAAACTATCGGAGATAATCTATCTAACCGCACCTTGAAATCTGCGAAATCGGGACTATCCTCCTTGGCAATCTCACCCCACGCTTCCCACTGAGCAGCCCTCAAAATCGCTAACTCTGCATTTCTAATATCTTCGACTCTCAAAGGCCCCACATTCATATTTTCGTATCCCGCAAGATGCATGACCTTTAAATACGTAACATATCGTGTCAACCACGCAACAGCTTTCAGTAGTTTGTACCAAGAAGAATAATATTTAAAAAGTGGATGTAAACCTGAATGTCTTTCTTGAGTAGATGTTAAACTGACACTTGTCTTCAACTCCAAGGCACACTCGTTTATCGGTGGTTCATCTTCTCTACGAGGCCACATACTATCAGCCCTTAGCAAGAACTCTGGACCTTTCCACCACTTATTTTTAACAACATTCATATCAATAACTCCTCGCGATGCTAGATCAGCTGGGTTTTTTCCAGACGGTACGTACCTCCACTGCTCAACAGTTGTTAGTTCACGAATTTGAGATACTCTGTTAGCTACAAAACATGCATATCTTGCTGACTCGTTGCGTATATAATATATCACAGACATCGAATCAGTCCAAAACGTTACGGGATGCTTGGGGTAATCCAACTCTTTACACACCGTTGTGAATAACTGCGCAGCTAGTAAGGCGGCATTAAGTTCTAATCTCGGAATCGAAACCGTCTTTAGAGGTGCAACTCTAGATTTACCCATCACCAGGCTAACATCTATATCATTCCTTAAGGTGGTTCTGATGTATACGGCTGCACCAAATCCAACCTCAGAGGCATCAGAAAAAACATGGAAGTCAATTATATCATGATTTCTCGACGGCTTAAGTGGACGTGAGACGGAATGTAGATTCAGCATTCTTAAACTGTTAACCCACCCCTTCCACTCTTCTCTCTGCCTCTCACTTAATGGTTCATCCCACTGTAACCCTTTCCTGCATGTCTCTTGAAATAACCTCCTAGCCGGAAGTAGATAAGGTGCTACTAATCCAAGTGGGTCAAACACGGACGACAACACAGAGAGCACACCTCTCCGAGTAACTGGCTTATCAATATCACCAACACTAAATCCAAAGGTATCAGAGTTCACATCCCATCGCATACCTAATGTGCGTTCAACTGGTAGAGTATCAACAGGCAAATCTCGTACGGTAGGTGCTCTGTCTTCTGGATCTATATGCTTCAAAACGTCTAGGCTGTTCGAGACCCACTTAGTTAGACGAAAGCCGGCCTTAGCTAACACTTCAGTGATGCTTGTTGCAAATCTAACTGCAGACTTATCATCATCGAAGGAGGCTAAACAATCATCCACGTAGAAGCAACAATCTATGACGTCCAGCAAATCATTAGAACCAAATGTGGACACTGCCTTTCGTAGAGCAAAATTAGCACAAAATGGGGAGGATGTGGCACCAAATGGATGCACTGTCATCCTATATTCTGACACCTTACCACAAGGACCGTCATCAAACCACAAAAACCTCAAGTGATCTCTGTCACTCTCTGGCACCTTCACCTGTAGGAACATTTCCTCAATATCCGCCGCGACAGCAACTGTAAACTTTCTGAATCTCAATAGCAGTCCCACTAATGAGCTCACGCAATCTGGGCCACTATACAGATTATCATTTAAAGAGACTCCTTCATGTTTCGCAGAACAATCAAACACCACACGGAGTTTACCTGGCTTCCTCGGGTTAAAGACGGGATGATGGGGCAAATACCACTTCCCTGGCTCACTCTGATCAACTAGTCTTTCAACGTAACCCTTCATTATATGTTTATCGACGACTTCCTTATATTTGGACCAGAGTTCTGCATCTGACAGAAATTTCTTCTGTAAACCCATTAGTCTCTTAAGAGCAACTTTCCTATTACAAACCAACTGTCTATCTTTGAATCTCCATGGTAGGCCAACGCTGAAACGCCCGTTTTCGTATTTACAAGAGTCCTCGGCTATTTTAACTGCTTTTAAGTCTTCTACAGAACGACCCTTCCCTGGGACACCGCAGTCACAAAACTCCTTGTCATACATATTTTTAATCATAGTTTCTAGTTTGTCCCCATCGTTTGTAACTAATGATGATATGTGGACTATGGGTATAGGTCCTCTCACTGTCCATCCCAGTGGTGTTTTTGTCGCAAACAGATCATCTCTACCTCCAAATCTCTCTTCTAATACCTTGTGAGCTTCTGGCACACTACATCCAATGAGTACTCTCACTCTTCCATCTTGCAATGTTGGAAGAGGTATGTCACACAGGTATGGCTTACCGACAACCGTTTCACGACTAGGTACTATAGCTTCGCCAAGTTTCATACTGGAGGTAGTGTAAGCAGTATCCACTTCCACGGTCTCCCCAGTAGCCAAGGATTCTAACTGAAATGACACTCGCTCACATACTACTGTTTTCGCAGAATTGAAAGTATTTACAACCAAGGGTTGCTTTGGGCCTTTAATACCCAAGCAACCAGCCAGTTCAGCATCTATCAATGTAACGTCTGAACCATTATCCAACAATGCATAAGTCTCTACTGAAGATTTCGGTCCTTTCACCTTAACTGGTAATACCCCTAAGAAAACTTGTGGGATGTCAAGGGGTCTAGAGATACTATTACAATTAACCGAACTCCCAGGTTCGTTCACTGTTCTCAGAAGTGGGTGCATATCCGTTAAACCACTACTTCTTTTATTTGTCGCCTTACAATTCCACTTTGTATGCCCAATCTTTAAACAACTGAAACACAGCCGCTTCTGCTTTGCCATTTTTAACCTTTCTACGGGTGACATAGCGATAAAGCGATTACAATCACTCAATTGATGCATGTTATGGCAGACAATACACTCATCCTTTCTCGTTGTGTCTTGAGACTTCACCACAAATGCCTTCCTTATATTCACTGGTTCCTTAGGTTCTACCTTAGAATGCAAAATGCTGGCGAATTTGCCCATCGCCTGGTTGACACTGTCCTTCACCAGTCTAAGAATATCATCAAACCTTGGCTCGATACCCTCCTCCTCTATACGAGAGCTTATTTTTACCCATTTCCTTTGCAGCCGAGTAGGTAGGCGTCTCGCAATTACCTCTAGGACTGAGCTGGAGTTGAGGTCACTCATGCAATTCATAGAAATCAAGGTATTCTTATAAGTCATAAGATTATCTAAAAACTCAGTAAGTGCCTTGGAGTCATCTTGAAGTTGACTGCCATTACCTTTGACAGCTTCGTATACGTTCCTTACAATCATCGAAGGTCTTCCAAACCTTTGACGTAATATGCTCATAGCCTCAGCGTATCCCTCATTAGGGGGCATGAGCTTACAGCACTGTATAGCTCTTGAAGCATCTCCAGTGCAATACCTCATCAAATACATCAATTTCAATTCATCACTTAATAAAAAACTACTCAGCATGATCTCAAACTCCTTTACAAATTGTAAATAATCGGCCGGGTTTCCATCAAAACACCGTGGTTCAAATTTAGGGAGTTTGATGTTCCTATTATCCCTGAACGGCGAAACAGTAACATCAACCATGTCATGCTTAACATCAGACACATCGTTACAATTAACAGACAAGTCACCATGACTTACTTTCCTGTTTGCATCCAAGACACTCTGTCCCTTCTTTGACCCAGGCATTGTTGAACTTGACCCAATTCCAAAAAGTTCCAGATATTGCTTGTTCAAAGAGGACTTGACCGGCACCAGGAAAGATGAACGGCGACTATCCAAACTTTCACCAACTGTTTGAATCCGCCAGAATCTGTTTCCATCGTCAGAAACTGTCAGCCACGTCTCGTAAACCGTTAATGCCCAGCTCTTGCTACGCTCGGGCTCACGCTGTTCCTTGAAGTTTTCAGAAACGCTTAGTTATAACGGACGAAAAAACCAAAACAACGATTGGCCGCTTGAGAATTCTTTATTGTTACACCAACATATAAAAATACTAATTGAACTGAGGTTCCTGAAGATGTTTTACTCTTCTTTCTGAACAGCGACCGATGAGACGATGACTGTCGTATTGATGCCTCCGCGAAAATTGGGGAAGTTGGTTTTGAGCAAACAACCATGAATTGATCGTTCAATCTTCAACTCCATTGACAGCCTCCGAAATGTCTATGACTTTTACTGTTAGGTGACGGCTTTTGCCTGACCCACTTGCTGCTAGATTAAACTTAGAAATCACCGTGTTATGTTCACTGCCAGGGAATAAAGGCCTAACTTGAGTGCTGATAGGGAGAATGTTCTATGTGAAGATAAAATCCAGGATCTCGGATTCACTTGCTGAGTGGTTAACATTTTGTATCCATCCATAGAATTCAATAGTATTTATAAAAAGATCAGGGTATACGGGAACGCTCAGTGTATCTCTTAGTGAGCGACCCAGATCATCAAGTTCTACAACGTGGAATTAGTTACTAACAAACTTTAGACAGCCACTAACACATCTTTCTTCTCTGTCATGTCCAAAGTGTGTGTATCCTGGAGATTTTAAAAAAATGTCATTGAAGTAACATTGGCATACAAAGTGAAAGCAAGGGGTGATTATTATTCTTATTATTATTGTATCCTTTAGTTCCTAGAGGAACATAGGGCTTCAGCTGCGCACCTCCATTGACTTCGGTTTTCTGACAACTTTTTCACCCTGCTCCAGGTCTGTCCACATGCTTTCATCTCCTCCTCGCATGACCTCCTCCAAGTCACCCTCGCACTGACGACCTACTCGCCGCTTTCCTTTCGGGTTCCACTCGAGGGCTTGTCTAGTGATGTCACTTGATGGTTTCCTCAGCGTATGGCCAGCCAATCCATCTCCATTTCTTCCTGCCTATTTGTTGCACAATCGGTTCCTGATTGGTTCGCTCATTGCCAGAGATCCCTGTTGCTGATCTTTTCTGGCCATCTGATCTTGAGTATTGAGCGAAGACAGCTGTTAATGAAGGTCTGAAGTTTGTTTGAGATGTTCTTTATGACGCGCAGCGCAAGTTTCTGATGCGTACAGTTGCACTGACTTCACATTGGAGTTGAAAATCCGGATCTTATTTTTGATGGTGAGTGCTGTTGACCTCCACACAGATTTGAGAGTAATGAAAGCTTGTCTTGCTTTTCCGATTCTGGCTTTGATATCCTCGTCATTTTCTTTTTCCTTTATTTGAAACGATGCTTCCCAGGTAGGTAAAGGAGGTTGTTTCTTTCAGGTTCCTCCCATTTATGCTGATTATTGTCTGTTGTTGTTGTTGCTGTTGGTGTTGGCCAGGAATCTTTATCACCTCTGTTTTATCTATGTTCACCTGAAGGAAGTCCTATCTTTGATGCTTCTTCTGCCAATTTGTTGATTTTCACTTGCATATCTTCCAGTTTGTGGGAAATACGACATACATCATCATCGGAGAAGTCCAGATCCTCCAAGTTTTTTGTGTGAGTCCAGTTTATGCCCGTTTCCTCATTACCCGTTGTCTGTCACATCCAATCTACTGCAATCAGGAAGATCATTGGCGATAGTAGACAGCCTTGCCTCACTCCCGTCCCCACTTCAAAGACTTCCGTAAGACTCACGTTGTGGATTACTTGGCATGCAGCATTGTCGTATAACTGTTGGATGAGGTGTATAGTTGTCGATGGCACCCTGTCAATGTAGTTGAAGATTGAACGATCAATTCATGGTTGTTTGCTCAAAACCAACTTCCCCAATTTTCGCGGAGGCATCAATACGACAGTCATCGTCTCATCGGTCGCTGTTCAGAAAGAAGAGTAAAACATCTTCAGGAACCTCAGTTCAATTAGTATTTTTATATGTTGGTGTAACAATAAAGAATTCTCAAGCGGCCAATCGTTGTTTTGGTTTTTTCGTCCGTTATAACTAAGCGTTACTGAAAACTTCAAGGAACAGCGTGAGTCCGAGCGTAGCAAGAGTTGGGCATTAACGGTTTACGAGACGTGGCTGACAGTTTCTGACGATGGAAACAGATTCTGGCGAATTCAGACAGTCGGTGAAAGTTTGGATAGTCGCCGTTCATCTTTCCTGGTGCCGGTCAAGTCCTCTTTGAACAAGCAATATCTGGAACTTTTTTGGAATTGGGTCAAGTTCAACAATGCCTGGGTCAAAGAAGGGACAGAGCGCCTTGGAATCAAACAGGAAAGTAAGTCATGGTGACTTGTCTGTTACTTGTAACGATGTGTCTGATGTTAAGCATGACATGGTTGATGTTACTGTTTCGCCGTTCAGGGATAATAGGAACATCAAATTCCCTAAGTTTGAACCACGGTGTTTTCATGGAAACTCAGCCGATTATTTACAATTTGTAAAGGAGTTTGAGATCATGCTGAGTAGTTTTTTATTAAATGATGAATTGAAATTGATGTATTTGATGAGGTATTGCACTGGAGTTGCTTCAAGAGCTATACAGTGCTGTAAGTTTATGGAGCCAAAAGAGGGCTACTTCGAGGCTATGAGTATACTACATCAAGGGTTTGGAAGAACTTCGATGATTGTAAGGAACGCATTCGAGGCTGTTTAGAGTAATGGTGGTCAATTACAAGATGACTCCAAGGCACTCACTGAGATTTTAGATAATCTGTTGACTATCAAGAATGCATTGACTTCGATGAATTGCATGAGCGACCTCAACTCGAGTTTTGTCCTAGAAGTAATTGCAAGACGCCTACCTACTCGACTGCAAAGGAAGTGGGTGAAGATAAGCTCTCATATAGAGTATGAATGTATCAAGCCAAAGTTTGATGACATTCTGAAACTGGTAAACAATAGTGTCGATCAATCTATGAGCAATTTTGCCAGTATATTGAATCTCACCCCTAGAATAGAGCAATCTGAGAGCAAAACGCAATTATTGATGATGAAAGGGTCTCAGAGAGGTGGATATCGAGAAGGCTCCATGATGTCTAGTAATGCATATAGACCTAGTGAGTGTAACAGGTTTCGTAGTACATCCTCAACAGATAAGTTACAAGATGCAAGACAAGCACGGTTGTGTTTTACACGTTTGCAAGAGGTGCATACAGAGGTGAACTGTGAATCAGTGAGCAAGTTTAGTGATAAGCTGAATGTGAAATCACAGTCTGACTCCGAATTGTGTGACGACAACGGTGTGGTGAAGAAGCCTGTAGTTGCAACTGGTAAGCCATTGTTGAATAGAGTGTCAGAGAAGAGAGTTACAGTTTCAGAGTGCAGTTCTGACTCCACAAGTTTACAAAGTATTACTAGTCAGATTGAAGGTAGAAAACCTTTGAGGATTTGTGAGGAGGAACCAAAATTGTCTACTTCTGTTGTTAAAGAGTTTGAAATTGATGAAGTCGACCAGATAGATGATGGTAAATTGAATATTCGTGATAATGATCATGATACTTCACAGTTTTCTTTGGTTGATCATGATGAGATGAGGGATATGCCTACTACTGCTAAGTTGAACAAAGTTTCTGTACAACTTGAACGTGAAGTAGAAATAAATGCAGATGCAGTTGCAGAAGGTATACACACTTGTGAGACCGTCAGTGTGATTGATCAGCATGTAGCCCACCTATCATCAGGTGCTATTGCTAAACCAGAGCTGATAGTAAAAGACAGCAGTGGTAGTATTCTCGCAGTTAGAGTAATTTCTGAAAGCCAAGCCAAAGCAGCTTGTGATCCACCACTAACTTCATCAACTGATATCAATCATTCGTCGTTGGTGCTCTCATCCACAGTGAATAAGACGCCCATCAACTCAGGTGTCTTGTGCAATCACTATGATAGTATTGGTGCAATTGAAAAGACGAAAGGTATTGCTCAATTTAGTGAGGATAAGCCAAGTGTAAACGAGAGAGTAATTGTTAAATTGACTTGCATGAATGAAGGCATTTCTAGTTTCAAGTTACTATTTGAATGCTATTATCTTTGGTGTAAATTACTCTGTTTCTATACTTGGTTGATGAGATATGTCGTGTGTTTGTTGGTCATCTATATTCTACGATACAATGACATGGGCGTGTTGCCGTTCAGATTTGAGGATATAGCTGATAGAAGGAAATCAGCAAGTGAACTCTGCGATGATTTTCCAACCTAGAGCGTCAAACTGAGAAGGGTTGTAGGCGTACTGCTGTAAGTCCTGCAATTGTTCAAAGGGTAGCGCATCAATGGGCAGTTCAATGTGCTTGGTGTGTGATTTTGTACATATGTTCATATTGTATATACTGAATAGGTATCATCTGTTATCTAGCTGCTGGTAATTCTGTTTGTGTCCGGACGACTTCCACTTGTATCATCAACCTGAGAAGGAACTCAGGCGTACTGCTGTAAGTCCTACAGTTCTTCAAGGGTAGTTCTTCAAGGTAGAATCCACCACTTTGATGTGTTTATTGTACATATGTTTGTGTTAAATAATTGTGTGAGTGCCAATTATTGTAATTGTTGTTCAATCTTGTTTGTGTCTGGACATTCCACAACTTACAATCGTCAACCTGTGAAGGGTTGTAGGCGTACTGGTGTAAGTCCTGCAATTCTTCGAAGGAATTCCACCAAGACATGATCCGCGAGGTTATTTGTACTGTTTGTGTATACGTGTGGTGTGTCATAGCAATTGGTGTATTTTGGATTCATTGTGTTTACTTGTTGTTTTCGTGTCTTGTCGTTATTGCATAATTTTGTTAAAATTTCGTCGTGATTACTTCTGAAGTTGTTTCTTGTCTTCTACGTTCGTGAATGAATTGATTGATGTTAGAGACAGCAGATGGGTCGTATACGCCGAGGAGGCTATTGCAGAGAATGGAATGCACACGGAGATAATTGTTAGGTGCGGTCCGACACGCCGGGGAGAAAGAGTGTAAACGACTGAGGCTCGCATACGTCGCCGTTACTAGAACTGAGGCAGAATGAGTGACAAGCGATTGCAGTGATAATTGGTAGTGAGTAGATAAGAGGATGTGCGTAGAGTATCATGAGTTGGTGCTATGGTCACTTTGCATTCTGCAAGAGTCATTCTAGCAAGTGGCGATTGTGTTGCAAGATGTCAAGAGGAGGTCTCTGTCTGGAGGCGCAGGTCGTCAGCGATGTGTGAGATTGTGCTGTGGGTATACTTGTGGTGTGTTGGCTTTTCTGTTTGTTTTCCATTTCAGCTCTGTCCGTGTGACCCAGGTTCTCGCAATGGCATCCAAGTCAACGTGTATTGGTCGTGATGGAGAAAAGGAATAGATCCTTTTTTGTTGGGCAGTGTCAGTGTAGGGGAAGATTGAGCGATCAATTCATGGTTGCTGGAGGCCTTTTCAACGTGAATGAAGAAGAGTGAGTTGGAGAGGTGACTGCCATACCAAGATTTGTTCAGTGATGATCCGAAATTTGTATATTTCATCAATACATCACTTGTTTACCATGAATGATAGCCACGCCCTCGGTGTGCGTGTGGTTATCTTCTGGGTGACCGGAGTATATCACTGACTCACCCGTTGACAATTTGGTGAGTCCGCTCCCATTCCATCTGCTTTCACATATTCCCAGTACTTGGATTCCGTATCTTTTCATCTCGTTGGCGATCTGGGCAGCTTTCCCAGTCTCGTACATAGTTCGGACGTTCCATGTCCCCACACAGACTTTTTCTTTTGGTGCAAAGAGGTTCATTGTGCTGAAGTTTCTGTAGCAATTTTGTTTACAGGGTGGGGTTGCTAGCCTCACGCCTGAGAGAGGAATGATTACATTGAGTTAAAGTTTAGAGAGAAGCGACTTTTTGGGTTGTTCCCCTTAAAATCGGATAACAAGGGATAAAACAATCAGAACAACACCAGCAAAAGCAAAACAGTTCACAGCAAAATTGGCGAAAAGCGACAACAACGATACAATACAACAACATGCAATATAGTTCAGCACAGTTAACTAAAATTATATCTCAACCATAGACTCACTGTTCTGGAACAACTTGAACATGTAAATCCAAAAACTGGCGTGGAATTATGCTTCTGTCCATTCCAAGCAAGATACTAAGTCGCATCATCCTGGAGAGAATCAAACAAGTCCTAGATGATAAACTACGTCCGGAACAGGCCCGATTCAGGAGAAACAAACCATGTATTGTTCAAATCGCCACATTTCGGATCATCAATGAACAAAGCTTGGAATGGCAGTCACCTCTCCACCTCACCCAACTTCATCAACTTTGAAAAGGCCTTCGATAGTGCTGCATCGATCGAGTGGTCATTTGGCAACTACTTCGCTACTACGGGGTCCCATCGACAACTATACATCTCATCCAACAGTTATACGACAATGCTGTATGCCAAGTAATCCACAACGGGAAACTTACGGAAGCCTTCGAAGTGAGGACGGGAGTGAGGCAAGGCTGTCTACTATCACCAGTGATCTTCCTGATTGCAATTGATTGGATAATGCGACAGACAACGGCAACCAACGAGGGAACAGGCATAAAATGGACTGACACAAAAGACTTGGAGGATCTGGATTTCACCGATGATATATGTCTGATTTCCCATAAACTGGAAGATATGCAAGTGAAAAGTAACAAGTTGGCAGAAGAAGCATCAAAGATAGGACTTCCTTCAGGTGAACATAGATAAAACAGAGATAATGAAGATTCCTAGTCAACATCAACAACACCAACAGACCGCAATAAGCATAAATGGGAAGAACCTGAAAGAAAGAGCCTCCTTCACCTACCTCGGAAGCATCGTCTCAACTACAGGCGGAACTGACGAGGATACCGAAGCCAGAATCGGAAAAGCGAGACAAGCTTTCATTACTCTCAAATCTGTGTGGAGGTCAACAGCACTCAGCATCAAAAATAACATCCAGATTTCCGACTCCAATGTGACGTCAGTGCTACTTTACGGATCAGAGACTTGGCGAGTCACAAAGAGCATCTCAAACAAACTTCAGACCTTCATTAACAGCTGTCTTCGCTCAATACTCAAGATCAGATGGCCAGAAAAGATCAGCAACAGGGATCTCTGGCAATGAGCGAACCAATCAGGAACCGATTGTGCAACAAATAGGCAGGAAGAAATGGAGATGGATTGGCTGGCCATACGCTGAGGAAACCATCAAGTGACATCACTAGACAAGCCCTCGAGTGGAACCCGAAAGGAAAGCGGCGAGTAGGTCGTCAGTGCGAGGGTGACTTGGAGGAGGTCATGCGAGGAGGAGATGAAAGCATGTGGACAGACCTGGAGCAGGGTGAAAAAGTTGTCAGGAAACCGAAGTCAATGGAGGTGCGCAGCTGAAGCCCTATGTTCCTCTAGGAACTAAAGGATACAATAATAATAATAATAAAGGTATGTGTTTACGTTTAAGAATTTCACAAATCCAAACAGTTAGTTATCGGTATTATATGTCAATAAGGTTATATCCTCAGATTTATTGTTCGAAAGGTAAATTATTGTGATAGTTTCCACAAACTCTTGGCATGAAATTTTACAGGAACGAGAGTTTTTATGAAATTCAGGAAATG
This sequence comes from Trichobilharzia regenti, assembly GCA_944472135.2. Taxonomy (NCBI): domain Eukaryota; kingdom Metazoa; phylum Platyhelminthes; class Trematoda; order Strigeidida; family Schistosomatidae; genus Trichobilharzia; species Trichobilharzia regenti. The sequence continues at coordinate 39,033,033 of OX235270.1, forward strand.
TAGCGCAGTAGTCAGTTACTCAGCGAAAAAAATCAACATTTCATATAATTCCTTCCCTTGGATAAATTTTATAAGGCAATAAAAAGCCTGACAGAATCCAATCCGCAACCAAAACTAACACTGGACATATTACACTAGTTGCTGACTAGTGTAAAGATTTGAGTAGATTATTATAACATCGTTTGGCCTCATCAGTTCTTTTGATCTGCGTGAAGCTAACAACAGCTTCACTATGTGAATATGCTAAACTTCTCACGCATTGTGGCTGAAAATATTCACTGATTGTTCCAGGAAGTGAATAAACGTGAAATATATTTGTTGTGACAGAAGTGGTCAAGTTAGAAACGCCACACCAACTAAGAAAACTAGCCGTGACCAGTAGGGTACAGCTGGTCGAATATGAGGCAGTAACTCGTAGAAGAAGACATTGCGAAATGGTCGCACTATGTTGTGAATTGGCAGAAGCTGGAATTCATGCATTGGCCAATGGATCGGATCCCAGTAGCTCAGTAGTCTACGAGCTCGCTTGCCTTGCATCCAGACGGTCCTGGGTTAAAACCCTGGTGGGTGCTTGCTGATGAAGAGTCCCAAACCAGGACATTGGAAACAGCTGTCCAGTACTCCTAGGTTTTCCAGTGGTTCTCTAACTGATGTCAGCTCATGATGAAATCCTCCATGCAATCAAAACCAGATGATTAAAGATCAAACAGTGAGATCAACAATAGGAATTTAGACGAGAAGTAAGGCCTGTAAAATGTGATATTTTTAAAATCTCCGTGAACATTTATCTTCACGCAAAAAGAAGATAAATTCTTATCTTAAATACACGAGTTGAGATTTATTTGTTTACAAGTTACCTTTTCTACGAGGCTTGGATTTTAGAATTCTCAGAATATGTCTCATTTTAAGCGGAGTGATAAGTTGTACTGTACACATTTCAATAGCTAGTTTAATTTTAGTATAATCAAACACATTCACCAACTTTTTTTCTGCTAATTTAATGTAAACGCTTGGCAAATGCATATGACTTGCTATAATCATCTGTGGTTGACATGTAGAGAAAAACTACCAATCATAGATTATCTCAGTAAATCGTTCCTTCGTCTGGCGACTGGATATTACATCCTACGTCCAGCATTTGTTCTTGCATATCACTCATCAAGTGACCACATTGCATTTCAAGCCATACTTTGTGAAAAAAATGGTTTTTTTCTCAATCACTCCATACGTCGCATTCTTAATCAGTGTAGACCACTATTGCCAGAGAGACACCTCTTATTATAGTGGTAAGCTTCTCTTTTAAGCCTTCCTTCGATTAAAGTAGTTCTCATGAAAAGCAAAGTATTATCCTGATCGGTCATTTATCCAGCTCATTGGGTGACAGTTTTTAAAATTCAGGTGCCACAAAATCCATGTATTTTTACGATAGTTAGCATAATTACAAAAAGAAAAAATGTCAAACTTGAATCATTCCATGGATATGCCCACGTTCTCACTACAGTTATCAGTTTGTTGGAGTAGATGAAAAGCATGTTTGAGATTATTTGGGATATGGTGACTAGCAGTGCAATAGAACGAAGTGATTATCCTAGATTCCAGTGTTAGTCGCTATCCAACAAATGATATCATGTTAGTCCTCAAATACAGCCAAAACCTCCATAGTAGGGATGGACACATCAGCAGAAGTCGAACGTTTCAAACCAAAATAATCATTCAACGAGAAATACAAAATTAACTTAAACATATTTAAGGCTACTGTAAGTAACAAATTTGCAATCAACATATCCATATCCTCGGTTACTCATATCAAGATTGTTCAGTGCAGTCTTCAGTGCAGTCTAAAGCTAATCTATCAAACAAGCCTCTGATGCTCAGTATCTTTACTTACACTGATGTGTTCATTCGAAAAGTCATCATCTTTTTAATTACTTTATACCAATGACTTTCTGTAATCAAAGTTTACAACACGAAAAGAAAGTCTAATTTTAACTAAAATATAAACTGAAATTGTGATTAGCATGATTCTGGCTTTCTTTGATTTTTTTTTAAACTTTCGTTTGGCTTCAACTTTGATTCCACAAAAAATAGCGTTAAATATCTAAATTCTCGTTTTGCAACTGAAAAGAGTTTTTTTCATTACATTTTACCAAAAATAAATAGAGTAACATGAAATCACAATCTTTGTTCTACTCAGAAACACTTAGATTCTCTCATGCACACAATTTACCAAGCCAGATTTGTCGTATAACTGTTGGATGAGATGTATAGTTGTCGATGGGACCCCATAGTAGCGAAGTAGTTGCCAAATGACCACTCGATCGATGCAGCACTATCGAAGGCCTTTTCAAAGTTGATGAAGTTGGGTGAGGTGGAGAGGTGACTGCCATTCCAAGCTTTGTTCATTGATGATCCGAAATGTGGCGATTTGAACAATACATGGTTTGTTTCTCCTGAATCGGGCCTGTTCCGGACGTAGTTTATCATCTAGGACTTGTTTGATTCTCTCCAGGATGATGCGACTTAGTATCTTGCTTGGAATGGACAGAAGCATAATTCCACGCCAGTTTTTGGATTTACATGTTCAAGTTGTTCCAGAACAGTGAGTCTATGGTTGAGATATAATTTTAGTTAACTGTGCTGAACTATATTGCATGTTGTTGTATTGTATCGTTGTTGTCGCTTTTCGCCAATTTTGCTGTGAACTGTTTTGCTTTTGCTGGTGTTGTTCTGATTGTTTTATCCCTTGTTATCCGATTTTAAGGGGAACAACCCAGTTTTTACATTGACTTATGTCTCCTTTCTTTGGTAGTTTGAATAAGTATCCGTTCTTCCAATCCTCGGGTGCTTTGCCCTCTTTCCACACCTTCTCCAACAGTGCCGTCATCAAGTCCGCTGTTGTCTCTGGGTCTGTTTTCAAAGCTTCTGGTGGGATTCCATCTGGTCCTGGTGCTTTCCCAGCTTTTAGCATCTTGATGGCATTCGGTTTAACTACTGCAATGTTAAATACTTTCAATTTAAGAATTCCTATTTGTATACCGATGAACCTTGTAAACTGGAATGAAGTAAGAGAATCCATGACAGCAGAATAAAGTACTAAGTCTTTTTACAGGTAACCATAGTTTCATCACTAGGTGACATTTGTTTAGCACCCAACCTCAAGATCAGAGGTCTGATGAATTTTTGGATAAATGTCTCTATTAGTTGTTTCCGTGGAAAGTAACCTTCACATTCATATTTCAGCTTTTAGCATCTTGATTGCATTCAGAACTTCTGATTTCGTAGGGGCGTCAATGTTCACTGGTAGTCCTGCTTCCGTTGTTGGTATTGTTGGGTGCGTTGTAGGTGGCGGACGATTCAGAAGTCTTTTGAAGTGTTCAGCCCAGTGCTTTCTCTGTTCCACCTCTTTGGTGATTGACTTTCCATTGTCGTCCTTTAATGACTTAATCTGTGTCGAACTTTTGCCCGAAAGGTACCTAGTTGTTTGATAGAGTGTGGTGAGGTCACCTTTGCCTGCAGCTTGGTCTGCTTCGTTTGCCATGGTTTCATAATATTTTCTTTTGTCTTCCCTGGCACTCTTCTTCACTCTTTTGTTCAGTGTATTGTAGCTTGCATTCAGCTCCTGTTTTTGTTGCTCGTCAGTGCACTGGATAATCTTTTGTTCCACTGTCCTTCTCTCTTCTATTAGTTTCCAAGTGTCCGTAGTGAGCCACTGTTTGTCCTGTCTCTTTTTTCTGCCTAGAACTTCCATACAGGTTTGACTCCACACCGTTTTCAAGTTGTTCCAGTGCTTTTCGACGCTGACCTTTTCGCTGGTGTTGATTTGTGTCTCGGCTTTGTCCTTTATGCTTGCAATGAAGACGTCCTTTGTAGCCTGGTCCTTCAGTTTTTGAGTGTTGAACTTGGCTTGTGGTCTATCTGCAGCTCCTGTTTCCCTGAGAGCTTTTAATTCGATTTGGATTGTCCCTTGTAAGAGATAGTGGTCTGCTCCTCTTCTTGCTTTTGTGTCCAGTAGGCTGCGCCTCCACTTCCTTGAGCAGCATTGAGATGAAGTCGATTTGGTTTTTGGTTTGCCCGTCTGGTGACACCCATGTAGCCTTGTGGATATCTTTGTGCTTGTATACACTGCCACCAATCACTAGTTCGTTGAAGGCGCAAAAGTCGGAGAAGAGTTCTCCATTTTCATTCATTTCTCCGAGAGCTACTCTACCCATGATGATTTCCCCTCCTTTTTGTTGGGAATTTTGTTGCAGACAGAACGAGGTTTTGTAAAAATAAGGGTAAGTGAGCTTTGATCAATGGTAAGGCCTGAGGCAACTTAAGGGAAATGATGATGGGATTCAGCGAAGGTTAAATGAAAATTACATGACAAACTGACCGGCACATTGAGTGTTCGGTGCATGAGGCCCTTATCGTCTTTGTTAGGATCCTGTGAAATAGAAGAAGGTGTCCGTTGCCGACCACTCAGTTCACGGCCACACGGTGATAGGCATGCGTAAATTGGGGTATCCTAGGTATCTGAAGGGAGAGATGTGAGGGCTAGGAAACATTTTACTCCACGTTAGGCTGATCGGTGGCATTACTATCGGGTGACAAAAAGCGAAAAATGGTGGGGAAATTGACTAGTTAGAGCGTTTTAAGGATGGTTTCGGTGTCAAGGATTGTGTATGCGGAGTATTAGCGTTGCATGCCCGGATTCCCAAGGATAGCATGCTGCAAGTTTAGACGACTGAATGCGTGTGGCTGTTCGCCGGGAATGTGAGTATAGTCAAAGCAGGTATTACGCAACCTCACAGCAGAGATTGGGTAGCTGCAACTAGTTGTATTAAAATGGTGAGGATAAAACAAGGAGAAAGGTTGACTAATCTCAGTTATATTTGATACCTTAGACGTCCTTTTAGGAGGTTTAAGCACGTGAGTAATAGAGGACGCTAAATCAGACCTGAAAGAGTGTATACCATCCACAGGAATTCTATTCCTTGCATTTTTACTCAGAATGGCAGGGTATCACAAGGGTTCTCGATACTTTTAGTATAGCGGGTCTGATTTTTACTGGCGACTTTTCAGCAGATGAGTGCTTTCCAGGTTGTATAACAACTAGGGAAATACTGGGTTTACTATTGGCGGCTGTGTCAAGCTTCATCTTTGGGTCAATACGTAGGGGCTTCTTTCAAGGTTAAGGGAGGATTTTGTATTGACATCGATGGGGCTGGCGGTGACTGATTTGACCTGCTGGGTTACTTCGATTGGCATGATGTTTTATTGATGTCCTGTCGTGAATAATTCGTATATTCTGAAAGCTGCTTACTCTCCTAAAAGGTGCTGGTCGTTGAGATGGCGGCTTGCGCCCACAATGCTATGAAATTCGAAAATTATTGGACAGGATGTACTAGAATAAGATTTACACAGTCGTTTGCAGGCACTAGAGGAATCTGGTGTTTCACATTCCTTCAAAAGTGTTTTTAATGTTTTAATGCTGCACTGTCGAACACATTGAAAACGATTGCGTTATACATACGGTGAACATGCTTGATCACTTCCGTGGAAATATGATGGATAATTGTCTCACAAGACTGTAATGTATCATATTCAGGGTAATTTGTAGGCTTAATTAGATACCTAAGAGGTAAGGGATCGTGGACTAATGGAAGAATGTTTATACTTTCCAGGTTATTGGCTTGAGAAATGGTGTTTTTGCATAAGTAATGAGCTATTTGCTTTTACAAATTCTGCATTATGCCAACTTCCATGTGTCGTTGATGACCGATGGAAATTTTTACAATGACGGGCTTTATCGGTAATGATAGTGGCAGTGCTACAATATATTTTCTGTTCTGACACATGCTTACCTTGCACAAAAGCATCCAATCGAGTAGAACTAAATGCTGAGCAAAAATTCTTTTTTGAGTAATAGTGGTTAATCCTCATAAATTAGGCGTTTACACGATTTGTATTCACTTTTTGAAAGCACGGTCATATCTGGCGTCATTATACGGTAAATTTAGTCTTCATACTCTACAAATATTTCGGAATGAAAAGGCGTATTAGGGGTTTGAAAAATATGATGAAAATGATATATGTATTAAATTTGGGCACTGTGGCAGAGCATAACTCCATTATGGATAAGATTTTATTTTGATAAATCACACAGTGTTGTATAGTCATCATTTAATATTACTGTACAACACTGTGATTTATCAAAATAAAATGATGGAAATGACTTGGGTTAACTTATTTACGCGCATGTGACGTCATTAATTATCTATAGTTATGACATCTGGTCATAATAAACGAATACGTTGAACATTAATGCGTCAGTGTTTTGAGGAATCAAATTATTTAAGAAAAGAAATAAAGTGGATAAAACTCTCAAAATTGTCTGGACAACGGATAAATTACTAGTTAATTGGTTGTATAAGAATGATACGCATATGAATGCGAACACTTGTAGACTGTTATGCTGTGCTTATAAAGGTGAGGATATGATGGTTGATTGCCAGCATGGATTGGTGCAGCTTATTAAGAAACATAGAGTAAGGAAGCCACGTATCCATTACTGGTTTGAGAGAGATAAAGCATTTAAGAAGTTCAGTAAACATCCAGCTGCTGGTAAGTATATTTTACGAACCGTACTTTAAATCCGATATTGATACCAGAAGAAAGACTGTGGCGGAATATATGCAAAAAGGAATGGAGTTGGATTCACCAGACGCTTTGAGTACCATTGAATGATACCACACGTTATGAAGTCTGTCGACTAGTAATCAACTCGGTGAACGAGTGATATGTAGGGGATCACTTGGGGAAAAAACGATTACGTGTGTGCGGTCGCGGCGCCATGTTGGAATCCAAGCGAAATAGTAGTGTGCTCGTGAAGAACTACGTATTAGGCGAGAACTCAGGGCTAAATAGCAGCGCATGGTAGCCATGGTTACGAATTCGATCTTACCATGGGGTTTTATGCGGTGCATCACTGTTCGCTTCTTATCAAGCCGAAGTCAATAAGACTAATTGGTGGTTTACACAACTGGCTGGCTTAGGTAATGGTGAACTACGGGTGAACCATTGAAGCGCTTCATATATTCAGCAACAGAAACAACACTAGCAGGCAAACTCCAGGCTCACTAACAAGATTTCTTTATTTTACGATGCCATGAATGCAACAGAGTATGTCTGAACACATATAGCCATCTGTTCATGATCAGCTCAATAATAATAGTGTAACACTACGCAACCTGGCCAAAGACCCCACGTTGATGTAAGCTGGCTGTCATGAAGGTTAGCGGAAGATGCGTCCCATTACGCCACATCTGCCTACGCTGCAACCACACCTTTGTTCGTGAACGTGTTAAACGGATTTAAGAAATGGGCAGCTACGAGACCGGTGTTCCAGAAAAATAAGTCTTTATTTAAAAAGAAATAGACTGAAGTGGATCTCAGACTGATGGAAAAAGTCATGCACTGAAAGTCTCGGCTTTTTGCAATAAATGTTAAGTTTATCTAAGAAATGTATTACCGAGGCACATACACAGCACTCAAATATGGTTGCTACAGCCACTCTAAGAACAGATTCCTGAAGAAACGGACTAAAAGTCTTCGACCAAATTCAAAACAAGACCAAAGGGTTCCAAGTGGAATAATATTGGTAAAAAACTGTTAATGAAGTGCAAGATTATCGTCCTATTAAACGGAATACACCAGAAAAACATAGCACAAATCTTGAAATACGAGGTCACACGGAGTACACATACCAAAATCATAATGACTGAAAACAGAAATGACTCACAGTTATTAATAATGTGCATTCAAACGGGAGATGTACAACAGTTCAATTAGCCACGAGTGGTCTCATTAACACAGAAGGCAAAGTGGTGAATAAATTAAAACTTTTTTGGTTGAACGCGTAATATTAAAGGTAAGGGACATAAAATCACTTATTCTATTCACTACACTTGCCTACAGTGTGATTATGTAGAGAAAGGTGTGTAGACGTAGATTCGGCAACCACGTCGAATTTTACAGAACTGGTTTTGACATAAACTTGGTTGGAACATAGGGATCTGGCCGTTTTTGAGTTGTGCACAGGGTTATATAATGGAATTCCGAAATCAGTCCATGAAACAGGAGATGGTAAGTGGTAGTCAAAATTGGAAAGATATAGGAGAAAACTCTCTGTGACGACTATGGGAGATGAGACATACCACCATGGTATCTAAGATCGCATGGCCATTTGACATAGGATTGTTATGTAGGATTTTGAAAGGCAGTTTTAGAAGGCCAAACTGATATCATGAACCAAGGTAGGGACAACGGTGGAGTCTTCACCTACTGAAAAGCACAAGATAGGAACACAGGCATACTTGTCAGCATCAAAAAATGCCCTATTGACTTAGGTATGAGTATAATTTCACTCCGTCGATCGGGAGGAATTGTTATGGTGTTAAGCTATAAAATAAGCGAGTTTCGCAAATCAAGTGATACAACATTTAGTTCCTTTTGCTGTAGATATCGATGGAAGCCAATATATGACTGCTGAAATCATAAGCTGATTCAAAGTTACAGTAAGATGAAACTATTTGACGTAATAAGACGACTGAACATCCCGTCAACAAAGGTATGAGGAAAATTTGCTGTAGCCGGAAGACAACTCTGCGGAACTCAGAGTACCATTTTACGCATATAATATGCAAATCGACTTTCACACAGACGGTACTGAAAGATGAAAGCTAGGCCAATGATTTATTGGTCGACCAAGAACAAGCCAGCATAGCAACTCTATTGCACAGCAGCTTGGCCATGTGATTCTCAGTTGGTTACTATCAATACATTACAAAGTCTACAAATAGCGTCAGTATGATATTCATTCATACTCCCGATAGTATGGATCCCGTCTTCTATCAACGAGCGAACCCCAAAGCCACAACAGGGTTTGTTGACCCCAAGGGGCAGGAAACTGGTTTGAATAGACAAGCTAGTTTGACGTCCACTTAATGTTCACAGTCATTACAATGCTTTCAAACGGAGGTGCCCACAAGATATGCCCTGCTGGCAAAATAATAACTGACTGCTCACTATCTGTCCTCGTGGCATGGGAGACTATGCCGTAGGACAAGACCAGACTGACTCCCTATTAAAGGGTAAATAGTGAAGTGGTTGATTTATTAAGAGTCCTTGGGCGTTTTCTCTCCGAAGTGATCCTCGGTTTCTTTTAGTTTTCTTGTCCAGATAGGCGTTCTCTTGGAGGTGAAGTGAGTGTTAAAGGAGCAGGAGAGATTGTACAAAACACATTGCCTACATCCGGGAGTTTCTGACGACAGCAGATTATTGTTTCAGACCTATGTTTTAGTCAACAACTTCAGTGAAATAAATCGTCGGTCTACAATTGATAATGTTTCCATCCAGATGAAGGTCAATAACTGTGATAAATCACTAGCCATTTACTCGTCATAGCGACCCCATACCAACAAGTCCAGGTAGCAAATACGTTGCTTACTAGACCCATCGTGTTTAACCATATCACTCGAGAAGTGATAATGACAGATTAGAGTGCCTTTCTGAAGATGGCATAGTCGTGAGAATGACCACATCACCCTCAGAGTTGTAGTTTTACAGAAATCAATACCCGGGTGCCAGACGAATGACCGCCTGCCATAGGATACAGTAGGGTGGCATACCTCTCAGTGATATTAACAATCAATCACTCAATAAACAAAATATTTCAGTTTACGTGTGGAGATCAGAGAGTGCAATTAGTCCCTCTGGTTGAAGATGGTGGTCAGTAAGGTTACTTTCAGGTTGGAAACGATCAAATGCTCTCATTCTGTGGCACAGTTTGGAATGTACTAATGAAAGGAGGATAAAAACAAACGGCAAATCATCAGCAAGGTCTAAATATGAATACAAGGGCATCATGAAATAGACAAAATTACGGCTTCATACTGAATTTTTCATTGCACATAGCATATTTTCAACAAGATATTTTTTTATACTTTCCAAACAGTAGGTGTTTGTTTATCTATGCAGACCAATATCCTGCAGTTACAACTTCGGTCGTGGTTAACGTGCCGTATAGGCGGGATCTCTGCCATGTCAGTGATGTCTACCACTCTGCCGTCCTGATGAGTCTCTACTAAGTGCTGGTATATTTGAAAGCTTTCAGGTGGTACATGAGTTCGTTTCAACTAGCCGTAACCGACAATTCAACTAATCAACAAGGGAACAAGCTGCATACCAGCTAGCATGAAAATTAGGTGTCCTGAAGAAACCTCGGGGCAAGAAAGGTTGGGTACACATACCATGATGATGTCAGTTTATTCGACGTGTGTTCAAAAGTTTCTGGAATGCGCCTAACGTTTGTCTTAAAGTGTCAGCAGGACTGAGCTCGGAATCAGTGCTATTCATCCTATGCACAGGTGAGTCCCCCTAACAACCTTATTAAGATTTGACGCACTGAGACTGAAGCATGCATCTATTGTTTTGTTGTATTGTATTACGTTATAACTGTGATCTATTATTTGGATGAAGTTACCACCGAGTACCTTCAACAGGACTCTGACGGAGGTAACGCTAAACAATACTATTTTCCATTACTTCCTTTCCTGGAGGAACATATAGCTCGTAGCTTTCGTAGCTTTAGTTTCGGTGGTGGTATTTCGCTGCCAGCTTGGGTTTCTAGCCCCACGGCTAACCGTTTTATCCCTCAGTTTCATTTAATAACATATCGGTAAACTTTACTGTTACGACAGGCGTTTGGTCCACTATGTGTTGAAGATGCAGAGTGAAGGAGTGTAGACGGCAATGCAGTCCACGCTACTAACATGTGGACCCGTAAAATCTGAATAGTAAGACCTCAATAGGACCTGACACAAGACTGGCTATGGTTCTGAATAAAAAGCACAATAAAATTCATCGAAACTGGAGGCCAACTTACTTTGAATTCAGGAGGTTATATGTATTCAGAGTATGACTAATATACAGACTATGTAACTTGCTTTTAAATGAATGTGAGTTGGTTGGGATTACTAAATAAGTGCTTAATTTTCAACTATAAATTATTGTCGAGGTTTTATGGTGAAGTAAGTTCCTAGTGCGGGTGTTACTACGAATCTGATAAAACTTTCAAATGGCCACTACCAAGTGTTTCAACATAATTCCATGAACCAATGTGGTTGATTACTGGCTTTGACTTAGTGCAACGGTATGAAAGCTTGAGTAGCTGTAATGCTGACCAGTGTTCTGTTTCATTTTGTTTCAGACAAAATCTAGGGAGTCAGTTCTCTGTCGCATGAAGGATGCCAACTGTGAGGATGCGACAATAACAAAGAGAAGAAGGCGTGTGGATTGTTTTATCCCCGTAATAAATTTTTTGAGTAATACAAGTTTTTCGATGGGTCGAACTTTTGTCTTCTGGAGTGTTTGTGAATGGTTAATGGTCGTGAATGCGCTGGTTTTATTTTATAGAGAATGTCACTTTAGAAATACGAAACCTGGCATACGCTGCCAATGCGTTGTTGGATTGTCCAACCACAAGATGTTAACTTGCCTCTTAGGAAACCACTATACTGAGGAACAGTGCGATTCAATCTACTTTATGGTTTGGAAACGAGAGCACAGAAGAAAGGCAAGAATTCGACGCGTATAACATTGTCCGCATGTATCGTTAGTGACACAGGAATAATGTGGAAGTTAGACACAACATCTTGATTAAGAGAAGTGGAAGAGTTGTCGAAATTGTGCAACCTTATCAATTTACGCTGCACATGACGAACTGCCACCTAAGCCTATATATGATGTCAGCTGAAGTCTAATCATCACTGAGGTAGGAGACTGTCTGTGTGATATGTCGCTATTTCACTAGCTTTCTCACTTTTGGTAAAAGTGAGTTTCCTGGCTAGAATTTACTGACGGCGAGAAATAACATTTCGTATCTTCGAAGTGACTCGGAATTGACTACGGTAGTGCAGACCTGTTGACAGTCTGTCTTAGTTTCAGACATGGTGTCATACACTTATATTGGTGTTTTCATTTTTCTCTACCTCATCACTTCCCACAACATGTGGCAGTGTATTTGCCTTTTCCGACATTTTATTCCATTCGGCTTGCACATATGAGGTGTGGCAACCTAGACTGTGACTTAAAAGTGTTAGATTATGTGGCGGTGGTGCATGCATGTTTGGTGAGGAAGAGTGTTAGGTATTCAGTGATAGCTATACCGAGTGCTACGCATAATATTACTCCACCTAGATTAATGTGTGACACTTAATTGAAGTTTCGTTCTTTGCCAAGACAACAGTGTAGTTGTCACTGAGGGACAACTTTCATGGTTTTCTATTTCTTGGTTTCAAATGTGGTCATCTGCATTAAATCCTCGCTCAACTTTCAGTCATTTGGCTACGATTTCAAGCCCTAACGAAATAGGTCCATTAACCCTCATGTGTGCCCCTTGGTTGCAGCTAGCCACTAGTTTGACAATTTACATAGGCGTAAGTATTGTCACTTTGTTGTTTAAACCCTTTGCGAAGACTGAGTGTAGAAGTTCCGACTCACTTAACGCAACGCTTAAGGAATATTTTCCTGTTGAAAGCTATTTTAGCTAGACTGGAACTTGTCGCACTCAATCCACTGAAGAACTAAGGAGAGAATTGCAACAGTACGACATGGCGATTTCTAATGAAGAAATTATCTCTGAAGAAGTAAGTCACATTTTTTGACTTTCTTTAAGTATCCGAATTATATTGCTGGTTGCAATGTCATTTTTATCCTTGACGTTCCAAGTCTTAGATATGTTTTGCTTTCGAAAAGTGTTGCAGGATAATTTGAACAATCTCACCTCTGCTATTTCTACTTACAGTTCAGCAAATTACTTCTAGGAAGCTTGTTCATTTAAATTTGGTTAATCGCAAGGCACATTATGTGCGTGAGAATATTTTCGTCTTAATGATTAGCTCCATCCAACAGATTTTGAGGGTGTATATTCGGAACTGGAGTCATTTGTTCGGAGAGTTTCTCTAATTGAATATATAAGATGAATTTATGGTATTTCTTTTCACCTAGGCAAATGCCATCTAATGGATCCCGATAGTTGTTATATTTTATATCACATCGACTTATAACCTTTACCACTATGCCACTGTTTTGTAAATACACTGCTGAATAAATTCTTGTGAACTTTATTAACCACAGTTACATAGTCTTTTTCACGATGCGTGTGAGGACGGAAATATTCGCATGTGCAGAACGCTGATAGAAATTGGACGAGTAGATGTAAATTTAACGGATAGAGTAAGTTATTCGTTGTTGTATTTGCACTGAACTAAAAACTTCATATTATTCATATTTATATAACTGGTGTTTATAACATGATGTACAGTTGGAATGGGGAGGATTAAGACTAACAGACATAGAGAGAATCGGTGGATCTGTCTATAAGTGCCATTAGGTCATGGCTTGTGAAATGTAAGGTATCCGAATGAGAATGTCGGAGTTAAGCACCAAGGATTATGTGCGGTCTGTAAGTTAGTAGACATGCCAGTGAACCTGTGATGGGCGCGGAACGTGTTACATGCTAGATCAGCATCTTTCTTTGCTCAGAATCTTTGATAAAATGAGTCGGATAAATCGGTGATCGAAGTCACCTCAGAAAGTGTAGGTTACATGATAAGGGTCTCTGTCAGCAGCTGGAATTTTCCGAAAGCATGGTACAAAGTGACCCACATATATTCGCTCTCGAAATCTTGAAAACATCATTTGTTTGTCGCTTTGTTTTAATTCCTCGGCGACTGCACAATATCCGTTTGTTTTATTGAAATATCTTTATTTTAAATATAATTATGCACTATATTAGTGTTTTATATGTGATGCGAAAATACTGTATTTATACTAGAAGACTTAGATAAAATTTCCTATCAAATATTTCGAAGCCTGTTGAAATGAAGATCATTACTCATGTATAATGACGCTTTCAGCTCATATTACTCGACATCAGAGATCACCCACGGACTTAAACATCGCAAAACAGAAATCCTTCGTACCTATAAGCAGGTGCAATCGTGTGGGTTCTGTAGCAGAATTATGCTGCGGTATTGATACGTTTCACGTGGACCCAATTTCCGAAGAAGAGGACATGCTTTCCAGAAGCTATCTTGGCCAGCGAAGTCTATTTCGCAATTGCCTGCACCAAATATCAAATGTAACGTTGGTATCAGAGTTATCGTGTAATTCAAGAGTGTTTCTAGCGATTCTATTCAGTGAAGGGGCTGCTAAAACTAGAGTAGCATGTGACAATTTGATCCTTGAAGTTTTTCTATGCGTGAACAGCCCAGTAATTGTCATTCGTTTCTCAAGGAGGCTATCTGACTTGGATGAATCCAGCGACTTCGTTTCCACCTTTCTATTCCAAAAAATTATTCCTTTATTAGAAACTGCGAACACCTGCCTGACCACTGTGGTCATGGAAAATTGTCTGTTTGCCACCAACAGTGTACAAGCATTAGGTGATTTTCCTGCTGTCATTGAATGATTGGAAGTGTCATCATCCCAAAATATGTTTTGCAATATAAATCCACAAGATATGTCGATCAGCGCATGAAAGCGATAATGGCCAGAAGTGATAGACATTATTTTAAAAGGTTGAAATCAGTTGATAGAGTAGATATCGATTCCTATTTCAGATTGTCCTCTGGATGTTTCCGCTCCACATATTTAACTCCCTTTGGTAGACTTAAATGATGAGGTATTAACAGCTTTTTTCTGTGTGGTCTGTTCTCAAAGTCATAATTGGAAATGAGTATGCAACTGAACAATCATCTCAGTACAAATAGTGTGGGTTTCCCTGCACGACTAAATGTTACACGTTAGTAAGAGTTACCTTGGGATAGTTCGTGGTCGGTAAGCGACAAGGAAACACATCATTACAGTCATAAAGAGTGTTTCTCTTAACCTCAAATACGAACATTTAGTCAAGAAGAGCAAATGGAATGCGGTAAAACAACGTTAAAATGATTGGATTTTTTGCTGTTGTGAGGTTAACGCGTATCATTACTCTTTAAATATTCAACCATAGGGTTTTATAAATTAAAGTATTAAATACTTAAGTATCGGTAGACTAATAGCCATCTTTAGTGGTCCATTTGTGGTGTCGTCCGCATTTCCTCGCCTAGTAATCTTTATCCAAATTCCTGATAAACTAGATCATTCTGATGTGTAAGAGGGCAGGTCAGGGAATGTTTTGTAAAGTCAATATAACTTGTTGATAAGTTTTCTCTGTCGCTGTTAGTTATTTGATTCTCACTGGTATCGTTGCTGTTTGACTGCATTATAATTGAGTATTATGGAGCTTTGCTCTACCACAATGCCCAAGTTTTATACTTATATCGTTTCAGTTTGCTTTTATAACATTTGGAAATATAATTGAGTGATTCAGATATTTCCATATCAAGTTCCTTGTAAATTCCATGTTTACTTACTTACTATCATTACTTCTGACGAGTGTATTCATCAAGTTGAATTGATGTTTCCTACTTTTTTGTGTAGCTGGATTTTGCACCGATCCATAAAAGTGTCTTTTCTGGAAACCTCAAATTAACATCATTACTTTTAAGATGTGGCGCAGACGTTAATCAGTGTGATCGTCAGGTGAGTTTCGTGTGGTGCTACTTATGTTGCTCTTCTTCTGTATATCTCTGTGGAGGTTTGAACCTCATAATGCCTATATATTTTTCAATTGGAGTAGTGAATAGAACTTTAGCTGTACTCTCTGATATAAGGAATGCTTAAGACCATCAAGTACAGACTGTTGTTATTAATAATCGTTTTAGAATTGCAAGTAAATTGTTACTGACGGAGTGTCAGCTAATTTTTATACCAAAGAGAACAAAATAACCCACTCGCAAATTTTGTGGGTTTACGCAAATTCTTCGGGAAACATGATGCATTATATGCTCTTCTCCGCAAAAATGTATACCATCATTATTGAATGGAACAATCAACACTTACGAGTTCCCAAACCTATAGGCAAGGGAGTAAGAGCCTCTAAAACATTCTTTATATGAGCTTTGAAAATACCGTTGACTTTTGATTTAGTTTTGTTGTAAATCAGAATCAGCTACAAATCTTCTCCATTATTTGAATACTATTAACTGTTTGGGATTATGCTAACTCCAAGAAGGTGAAATCTCAGTGGTGTTTTGTGGTGAATAAGGCTGAGCGAGTAGGGTGTGATTTTAGAGTGTTGTGTCGGCAACAGTCGGTGTGAGAACTGCCACTGGAAGTCACCGAGACAGCTGAAGGTTAAGGCATGGCGTTACAACGACTCGTACTGGAGTAAGTCGACTAACGGTATAGACATCAGAAAGAATATTAGGTAGCAGTAAATGAGTTTTCAACGCACAGCTTGGCACAAAAGCGCAGCAGTTCAAGTCGCCGCACTTCATATAGCACACAAAGATAATGGACTTGAATGTATTGGGGAAAGAAGTGCACACTGGATGGCCGGAATTAATTGATTCTGGTAGGTCATGAAGTGTGAATGCATCTACGCCATTGATGCCTGGCGCTCTCCACTGGGTTGACTGTCCATTGGATGACAGTCTAGGGGAGATGGCTAAACCCTGATTCCAAACCTCCAACGATTGGCGTATGAAGCTCACTGGAGCTCACCGGCAGACGTATGGACAAAGGGCTTGTTGGATGTCCTGGATGTCTGGCCCCATTCAAAAAGGCGTATGAACCGAACTCCGGTCATCGGCTGCCAATGGATAGTGGACTCCTTACTCCACTCCTACTGCCTTGTAGGTCACACTTGGTTGTGTAAAGGCTAGAGCTGCACTCTCAAACAAAAGGCCGAGTGATTCTGGGGACATCACTCGTACCAAATTCCCATGAAACTTCATGAACTCTCTTACAAATTGCCGCGCCTGGGCAGCGATGATTCGAGACGTTCATGAAGCCGGCTCATCCTCCCGTAGGAGATAGCCGAAGTAAAGTAAGTAAAGTATTGATGTCGGTTTCGAGTTATGTAAACGAAAGTCTCCATCCATTGATTCTTAGTGTCTTAGGGACTCGGGAAGGGCAGTCTGCTCTCTCCCCACCCTAGGTGAGTCAGTCAAACAGTTAAAGGATTCATGGATTGATGTCAACTTTTGATTTGACCACCCCTAACTCTTTACCAACCTTATTATATTTCAGCTAACATTGCTCATAGAAAAAGACGAAGGATTTTCATTCATATCACATGTCCTCCTTGCCTAACATTACTCCGGACCTCATTAATTTTCTCCGTATTATACCACTTAACATGACGAATAGAGCACAATCACCTATGATCTAAGACAGTTAGCTTCTTCAAGTCTTCCGCTTTCAATGACCATGTCTCGCAGTCATAAAGGGCGACAGACCGAGTTGCTGCTTCTTGGACACGGCCTTGAATGCGTAGCCGGATACCACGTCTATAACAGCATTAGCGTTTTTTGAATAGCGTTGAACCATTAAAGTTAATATTGCAAGTTATATGCGTGAACAGATCGTCGATAGATTATAGTACAAAACACGTGTATGTGACAATATGCATAAATTGAAAATTAGATTACAAAAGAGAATTATCATGAGTAAGAACGACTATACAGTAATGAGTGGTCCTGACCAACGTTCAGGCTGAGTTTCATTGAATCTGATCAGAAACTCGACATGGGCAAGTGATAATATAAACAACAAAAAGAGAATATGCCAGAGAAGGTTATTTGTATGTGTGGAATAAAGTTATTGTTATTATTATTTTTATGTAAGTCAGCAATTCAATCCACAGAGCGCCGGGCCGCTGAATCAGTACCCTTTAGTCCGAATCATAGAGCAGATCAAGTTCTCATTTCGGTTTCATTTACAAGTCCGTAAGACAAAGAATACTCGAATGGACAATGTATTTGTCTTTTCTCACAATCACACCAATAAAAATGTTGTCATTTAAATACCCCCGTGTTTATGTTTGTTTCTAAAACAAGAAATATCTTTTTTTGTTTTCATTTCATAAATAATGGTATGTAAAGGGATACACAGGTTTACACCGGGCCTCCTGTAATGGTTTCTATAAGTTAGTCAAGTGTTTATGCTACTATGGAGCCAACCCGAATTCTCAGAACGAAGTGAGTTTCTTTATTAGTAATATTGATATTATGGTTGCACCAATTTTCGAGTAAAGAATTTAATGATCAATCACACTCTGTCATTTAGTTAAGTCTAACGTTAAAATGTGATAAAGATGGTGGTAATTTGAAATTGAAGATTAACACTACTTCTGAAGGTGGATATTGCTAGTGCAGTTAGTGTAATGTACTATTTGTTTGTACATTTTCGTCTGTTGTTTATTTAGGCTGTTGAAAGGGTGCTGGTAGAAGATAGTGTTTGAGATCAGCAGTGGCAGTCCACTCTGTCACCACGAGACTCTGGAAGACTCAAGACCACCAGAAAAATGGTATCAAGTCACAGGGATATTCTAGAGTGAGGAACGGGAGTTGGGCATTAAATGAGTGTACAGAAACAATAAATAAATAAATCAGTAGGAAATAGTGCGTAAGAGTTCTGAATGCTGACGATTAGAAGTGATCAGAATAATAGTAGTAGTGGTGAAGTCAATGTATCATAGCCGAATCCAAGGTGTTTAATAAACTGACCTTCAAGAACCAATCACATACAGGGACTGCTAGGAAAAGTCATTGCAAATCAAATCATGCCAGTATTTTTGGATTTAGATGAGGTAGATAGAGTATTCCACTTATTCTCTGGATACTTTTTCTGTAAATCTATACTGTTGAGTAGGGTTATTACATTTTAAACTAAGGTTTAGTGTCTAGGGTTAAGGTAAGAATTGGGATTATAGTGAGATTTGGGAGTGGGTTAAATTACAGTGTCGGAAATACAAATGGATCTCTAAGTACCATGAAATACAGTCACTGCATTAATGCATCTATCGCGTATGGCATGATTTCTTTATTCATCATCTGTGTAGTGACAGGGAGACATTCTTACAAAGCATAAGTGACAAATTCATGCAGTGATTTTCAGTGCATTTTTCAACGATAATGCAACTTTTCTGCAGCTGAATTCTTATCGGTTTTTTTAAGTCATTGTCGTTTTGGCTATGATAGTTTAACTTTACCCTAAAGCGTATACAATGACATCATCAAAATTAACTGAAGTAACCGAATTGGGAAAATTATCTACATGATAGGGAGAGCTTCCAATATCCAATATCGTTTTTACGAGCTAGTATAAACCAATTTGATTTCTTTGTGCTCGCTTCTTGATTGTAAGGTATAGGTTCCTGATCTTCGGTAAACTTCTGCGTAGCTTGTCCCGCCACTCGACTGTCGTAGCTTTGGTTGACTCCAAAGGGAGTAGTACTGGGATTAATTATATGTGGTTTGTAGTATGAGGTATGTTAAGACTGTTACTACTGTGATTGGAGTTGATCCTTTCGCCAGTTAGTCCTTGATGAGCGTTTCTTTCTGTATACGCAAGCTTACTTTAAACCGTTTAATTGACATGTCTTTGGTGATACCTAGTAATATGGGACTAACTTGTGCTTTAAGTATCTTAAGTGATGTTAAAACATGAGTTCTGTAGTCAATATTCGCACCTCCTTGATAATCAGTTATTGACTTTAAAACCACGTAAGTGTGGTATTGACTTACACAAGTAGTCACTTCCAACTACTTCTGTATGTCGGTCTGTTTAGGACGACGAGTATGCCACAGAATAAACTGTTTCGTCGCTGGATTATGGTGCAATTTAAAGATAACTTCTCATCATCGACCTACGTGAAATGCTAAGATGAGATGAGTGACAGACGTGTAACAATTATTGGTAGGCTGACGGTATGAGACGTTTCGCTAAGCCAGACAAATGCAAAGGATAATGAGTGAGCCAATACTGACAACGATGAAAATAATAATAGCTTTATTCTGAAAGACATGTTCATACACAACACAGGATCTCCAGTGTGTTTCATCGTAAAGTATTTACTTCTTGTGCATAATCGATAACACATCGTGTGAAGCAACATCGTCCCATTCGAAGCATGCTGCGACAGTATTCTCCCGTTTCTTTCGAAAAACCCACAGCGGTGGATAAATACCAATTTGAAAATGTTTGTGAACATAGGTTGCGATTCACAGACGTAACTGGATAGTTAAAACAATACAAAGTGAAGTAAATACAATGCATTTTGGTGGATATAAAATTTAGGTAGCCCAGTGATTCAAACATGCGGTGGCACAGTGGTTAGGACTCTTGCCGACCATGCACATGGTCTGAGGTTCGATCCCCTGCCGGCGCACACCTGATATCAATGGTCGGCCTGCAAAATTTGGGCTACCGATATCCATGCTGAAAATTCCATACTTGTACAGAAAATACAGTGTGGAATCAAGCTGTAATGAAAAAATATTCATTCTAATGCATTTGAATAATTTGACTACGTGTCTTATACCGTCAGCCTTTTTAATACAACAAAGACGGTTTCACTAGAGTTTAACCCGGATAAGAAGTAGGTAGGGATCTCTGCAGTGCTAGAAGACAGCTTCTACTGTGCAACTGTTATTATTAATTATTCATCACCATCAGCCTGAACGACTGTCTGGCTGGCACAATAAATTCAATCGATCATATTTTGGCGTTCATTTAATTAACTGTACCAATCGCCTGACGAAAGAATTCATTCTCAATTTCATGCTTACAAGACTTTAAAGCGAGGAACAAATGTTAACAAAGTCGAATTTAATGCATTCACCAAATTGCGGCAGATCTCTGTATACCGTGTTGTATATACACTGTGAGAAATACACAGTTATATGTAACTAATAGACTACAGTGAAACAATCACGTGAAACGAAAGGTCAGAATATTTTACGGGTCAACCTCAGATAGATTGGATGTGGAAGGGACGAGAGAAATGAAAAATTACGTCACCATAATACACAACTGGTTGTCAGAGCGAGAATTCAAAAATGCTAAAAGTCGCAAAATGAATAATAATAGTAATACTATTAGTAATAATGTTAATAGTGAAGATGATGTAACGAGTTCAGTTAATGGTAGTGACAAAGATAGTTTCGATTGGAACAGTAATAATAATTGTAATAATAATAATAATAGTGATAATATATGAAGTAAAGCAATAGTAATAGTAACAGTTAACAAGTGGAAGATATTAACATGGTAGAATCTAAGCAATCACGTTGTTATTACTATTACGACTACTTTTTACTATTTATCACTATTGTTATCACTACCATTATTCAGTTTGTAATCTCTAGCATTTTCAAGTTCTACCCCTGATGACTCATTGTGTCTTACGGTAACGTATGTGAACTATAATCAATTATGGTTTTAATTTTTTTATTTCTTATTTCCCTTTGATTTCCTATCAATCTGAGCTTGACTGGCAAAACATTTTAAACTTACGTTCCACATGACTGATTCACTGTTTCAGAAGGTTGTATTGCGTAATGTGAGCTGTAATCTAGAAGAGAATGGATAAGTGGAGATGAAGAAAATAAGGGTGTTGCAATCACGTGATAAGTGTGGAATATAACTAATCGGTCTAAATGTACAAAATGGATAAGAGGGTAGAGTGTTCACCTAAAATCTGCACCAGAAAGGCAATGTTATCACTAAAGGATAAAAATGATAGTAATAATTGTAAAATAAAATTGCAGTAAACTAAAACACTAAACAATAAAACGAAAACTATGGGAATAATGACACTCACGCCATAGTGGTGCGAGTGATTGTATGTAGTGCTTTTGAATACAGAGATCCGGTATCAGGTCCCGAATGGCCAGTGGTTCAACCATGTATAAATGACTTATTTGGAGTTGTCATTATATTTCATAGTTATTACTATCATTATTATTGTATATTAGTAACACTACATTTCAGACACACCTTACGTTATTTCCATCAGTTTTTGTCCATTTCAGTTGATTAGTCATTTTCCATACCTATTACATGATTGCAACATCAGTTTTTTCTTGACCCCCACTTATCCATTCGCCTCTAGATTACAACTCACATAAGTAATGCATTATATATATTTGCGTAGATTTAATTGATTTTGTGAATTCCTTGTTAAATAGAAGTGATACTTCAAAAAGATAATTTTACTTGCTATTACATCTTCTTTTGTTTATAAATCAATATGAGAATTTTCTGTTCATGATTCAGTGTAGTGAATTAGTTACACATTTCTCTACTCATTTCTCATACTAGATACATAACACTGTATGTGGAGTATTCAGATGAGGGGTCCTACTACAAGAAAATTCTGCTTCATTCGCATTTGTCGATTGTTTTAAATTAGAATAAGGAAATGAATTTTTCCAACACAAGAAATTGTTGAAGCGTAGGGGTAGATGGTGAAAAGGTGATGTTCTAGCACTACTTTCTTTGTGGGTGCCATGGCTGCTTTTATCATTAAGTATGAAGACAAACTGAGGTTAAGATCTGACTGTATGATTGTTCACATTCGAAATGTTAGTCCTGCTTTCAGCTAGTTGTCTGCCAAATCTGTCTTATGTGTTATAGATAATGCAAACTCCTACTTCGTATTGTTGTTCCTAACTGATGATGGTACATCGATTACTTTCTAGATAAATTGGTTTATAATTTGATGTTAAAGGACAACACAAGTGTTTCACTTGATAGTGTAAGTATCATATCTATGATAACTGACACCAATAAGTTAATAAGTTCCTGTACAAAGCTTTACTCCTCATATCCGGGAACACTATTGTCTCCATTAATGTTATTGGATGAATTTTTATTATTCAGTCTTTATTCGTGTCTTGTAGAGGACTAACGGGATCACTTGACGTCCTATCGAACATTCAAGCGCCAAATGCATGTTTGTCCTAGCGTTCTATCCTACTAGCAGACATTCAGTAGTATGCGGATACTAATAAAAATAAGTAAACGTGTGTTTTCTATTTTCGGAATCTGACCATCTAATCACTCTGATCTGTAGTAGAGCTGAGAACTTCGATGGTCTGTTCCATGTAATGCCTCTACATTGTACACAAATGTACATAAATGAATTACAAAGATTGAATGCTCTCTATAACCAGAAGTTTCATGTAAATCCCCATCTAATATGTGGAAGCTATTAAAGGAAATCACAGGTGGTAAGCAAATAATGAATGATATTTCTGTAGATGTTAACATGCTTAGTGAATACTTCATATGTATCCCAGAAAATGTTATGATTCCTAACTGAAATAGTGTAAATAATGACTGCTTCTCATGCTTTAACACGAATGATGTCCTCAAGTGTAATCAATCTCTCAAACCTACTCAGTCCCTTGGTCCTGATGGTGTTCCTGCTGTTTTCCTTAAGAAGTGTACTGACATTTTCAACGAATCGTTTTCCAAAAGTATTATACCTGACTCATGGAAAAATATCAAGATTGTTCCAATGCCTAAATCAACAAGTGGACCTACTGTTAAGTTTAGACCCATTGCTATTACCTTACCTTTTTTGAAAGTTATAGAAAGACTTATTTCACTTAATCTTGAACCCTCTTTAAAGCCTTTCAATGACCCCAACCGGTTTGCTTATAAACATAGTAGGTGTACGTTAGATGCCGTTGTTGTCCTACATCATAGTATAGTCTCTAGTTTAGATAAAGGAGCTAGATACGTTCGCTGTGCCTTCCTTGATTACACATCTGCATTTGACTCTGTTCTCAGGTCTCTGTTGCTAAGCCCGCTGCAGCACAGGCTGAGAGCTGGACAAATAAGTGGATGCATTCCTAATTTTCTGATAGAAAGCAGTACACCGTCTACAATGGGAAGTCCTCCACTACCTCACTTACTTTAGCTGATGTTCCTCTAGGTGCTGTTCTTTCTACCTTTCTTTTTTCTTACATGACTTGCCTCATTCTGATGTAGCCACTTTTGTTAGATATGCCGATGACCTCTCTGTTTCTATGCCTGTCAACTCTCAGTCAGATTGTTCCAAATTAAATAACTTTCTGTCGGAAATTAGTCAATGGTCTTCTTCAAACGGTCTTAAGCCAAATCCGTCTAAATGTCAGGTAATCAATTTCACTTTCAAACGAAAACGTGACCTACAACAACTAGTTAGCTCACATGGCCCCACTATCACTGACGGCTTAGAGGTTGAAAAAACATCTAATGTCAAGTACCTTGGGCTGAGTTTTTCCACCGATCTTCCCTGGTCCTCCCACATCTTGCTAGTTACTAGAAAGATGTTTCGCTTAACAATCTACACTAGGAAATTTAGGCAGTCTGGCATAAAGCAGTCTTTGCTTTCTCAGTTTGTCAATTCTTGTGTTCTACCCATCCCCTTTCACTCTTCCCCATTAATCTTTCCTGAACTACTTAAGAAAGACTTTGCTTTGTTGAGAAGGGCACTAAAAGCCGTTAGTAGAGCAATTGGGATATCGTTAAACCAACTGGTTAACACTATTGTAGATAGACATATTATATCATGTAAGAAACTAGCGAATATAATATTGTCAGACCCCGAGCATCCTCTATATACTCAGCTCTCCCCTTGTATTTCATCTAGTAGAACTAGAAGCAGCTATAGGAGGCTAGGTATACGCTAGGACTACCAAGTACAACAAATCCACAATACCATATCTGGCACAGCTGTTATGTGATGAGAAAGCCATTAGGTATGACACGATCAACTTACTGCGGCACTCTAACAAATACTCCCATTAGTTTTTGTTTTCCTTTCCTCGTTGCTTTCACACTGTTGTTCTCATCTTCTATTACACACCAATTTTATATTTCATATTCTGTGGTGCATTGTTTAAAATGTAAACGCAACGCTGTTGTTTTTATTATTTTTTTTTATTTATCTTTTTTTGTGTTGCTTTTTGATTTTAAAAACTTATAAAATTTTTGTGAGGTAATTAGATGCACTATTGTAACGCACGCTGAAAATTCCATACCTGTAGCACAAATACTGTTTGGAATAGAGCTGTTATTATTTTTTTTTTTAAATGTCTCGAGGCTCTCTTGAAACAAAACCTTGTTATACACTCCTTATGGTTGGAGAAAGGATGCGTAAATTCTTTTCATACATCTGATACTCATGCTTTACATTTTTAAGGGCTTTGTGAAAACAGAACTACACTTAGAGTAGTAGGGAAGGAAATTAGAAAACGTGGAGGAACTACTTTTTAATCGAGAACTGGTGATGTGGATTGTGTATGCATTCTGAAAAGAATCACATGAACTTTTATCAAGGTGTGACGGAATAGTTTTACAAATATCAGGTGACCGGTAAAAGATATGTATGCATACACATTTCTGTATTTTCAAAATCTGAATGTTGTAAAGAGTGATTCAGGTAGGCAGAGTAAGAAATAATTCGAAAATCCTCACGAAGAACTGGTTTGATACTATGAGGTTTCCTAAACAGAGAGCAACTTCAAAAGAAATAAAAATACCTTACACTTATCCTTAACAAGCGCTAAAATGTATTAGTGGAGGGAAACAATTGGAAGTGTGTTTATGAGTCTAAATGTGTCAGTCTGATGTTATGTATAGGAGAAAACATCCAGGCGAGTGGATAAGAGAGTAAACCAACATGAACATTGCTCTAGTATAATTTCTGAGACTCCAGATACTTAGTGTCTCTAATGCAGGGCTCTGCAGGAAAGACTTTGCGTCTCATAGAAGCTCAAATACCAAGGATGTACATATATGGGTTTATCCAAATTCTGGTTATAACCTTTGTCATTGTCACCTTCGATAATTTAGATTTGATTATTTTCCTCCAGAAGATAACTCAAAACTTTGTAAATAATAATTAAACCATACTGAAACTCTGCAAACATGTCTTGAGCATTATGACAAAAGGGTCAACATCGAATAAGATACGAAAGTGATGAAGTCTTGAGCGCACAAAGCTTAAATCGGAGCACGAATATATTTGTTTCACTGCTTTCTTCGTAAAACATAGCTTGTCAGGCCTTTCTGACCTATGGGCTTTTTAAAACAGCTTTCCAACATCATCTTCTTGGCTATTAACGAGTGTGTAATGGTGAACTAAGCTACTGAAAACGTCCTACAAGTTTTCTACAGACTTTTCCTTCTATTACTCAGTGGATTTGATCTGCATGGTTAAATGAGCTGCTAGATTCATTTGATGCTAGAAGACGGGCGTAACTCGTTCCAGTTATTCCTTTTGTTGGCGTCAAAACAATGAGTTGGGTGATTGAGTGCAACCAGCCTAAGTTATGCAAGACATATTATTTGGATCTGTTTAGTCAGTCACTTGTGCAGCAGACAATAATCGGTGAATAATTTGACGTTTGGTGCTGCATTCTAGCTTTCTGAAAGCGTTTTGAGGTTAGGCACTGTTCCAATAGCATATTACTTAAATTATTTCAAAAGATCAGTTGTAAGCACAACATTAGCTGTGTTCAAAATCATTTCCTGTTGTTCTTTTCATTTTAAAAGGATGGTGCCACTCCATTACATTTAGCTGCACGATATGGGCATAAGAAGTCTTGTCGAATCCTTGTGTGTTATGGAAGCGATATCAATGTTCAGAATAACGTAAGTTGAAGCTAAGCGAATAAATGATTTTTAAAATATATTCGAATGCTCAGGTAAACATTAAATGATGATAACCCACGGTCCAAAGTCAAATGGTTTAATAACTTTTCAAGTTGCACAGTAATTTATATTTGTTAGTAGTTTATTTTGCAAAGTGATTGTGGTGGTGGGGGGGGGCAGGCGAGTGGTTGTATAGTCTAACTACTTTGAAGGCAGTTCATGCAAACTGACAACACTTGTAGATGCAATAAGAAACAACAAGCACTTATAGACTATCTCAATTGATGCACTAGATTTCAAACAATAGGAATTCTGAATTCTCTGCCCGAAATGCAAGCAGTTCAGTGTGCGAGTGAGTGAGTGAGTGACTGGGTAAGCGAGTAGTAAATTCTCACCGTGTTCGACCCCCGGTGAGTGCTGAAGAGTCCCAAGCCGGGACGAAACAGCTACCTAGTACTCCCAATTGGTCTTCCAACGGTTCTGTAACCGATGTCAGCTCATGATGAAATCATGAAACCAATCAAATCCCCGCAATCCAACACTTGAATGGAAATCATATTTGTAGGACAAACTAAGTCGATAGCGAAACAGAAAAGAGGGTCTGAGCCAAGCTTTCCAAAAGTGAAATTATATTGTTGGAACCAAGTTATTACTGGATATAAGTTGTGTGGTAGTCGCTGAATACACATCAAATCATCATAACACGCTGAAAAACGTTTTGAAATTCTAACAAACCACTTCCTTCTGAGGTTCGTGATAAAAATATTGGCTAGAGTAACCGCGAAAGTATCATGATTATACTATTCTGTTCAGGTAACACATCACCACTGAAGTGAGTTGAACCTTGTTGCCACGATCCTGGAGGGGATTGGTTCGCACTGAATGAGAACCTTTGATATTGCCGCTAACGTAATAATAGCCATCTCCTCAGTGAGCTTGTGATTGTCATCTGAATGAGCGAAGGAGAATATTGACCTTCCAGTCAACAATCCTTAGAGTCTACTTCCAGTCTACCTGCCCTTACACCAACACTCGTACACCATGTCTTATGGTTTCCACATCCGACCTCAGCATTATTGCCATTAGTCTGAAGGATGGTGAGGACATTCCACGTCGACATGCTTACTTTCGCTTTAGTCGAAAGAAGACTTGCGGGCGGACTGACTTCCCGAAGGCTTCCACAAACTTGTGTCACCCATCGTAGAATTGGAGGGTGGTTTCGATTCCAGTGGGGAATACGTCTACATTTCGTGTGCTTTATAGTTTCAGTAGTGGTGAGGGTGTATTATTATGTGGTGAGGTTACTAGCCCCTTACTCAACCTACCTCTTTTCCGGACCTAGGACTGACTAGTAAACAAGGCGAAGTTATGAAACAGCAGCTCAATCAGATTTTCTCATTTATGAATTCAAAAAATATTTTAATTTAGTATAAATTCAACTCTGTCATGAGAATTCCATCTATGCTTCTTATCATCGTGGAGAATGGCTAAGCAATCATTCCTGTTGTCATTAATTTGTTTTCGTGAGTTTCTCAGGTGGTCATAGATGGGTATCGACACTAGAGAATTATATTGCACCAAGTTTTGAGTAGCTTTGAAGACTTTATCGATTGACTTCAGTCGACGCGAAGAGTCTGTGTTCTGAGACACTCATCAAGTGTTAGTGAGTTTTCTTATGGTCTTGCTCGATATCATGAATTTATTTTTGCTTTACTCTACTAATTACAGATTAAGTCATTAATAGCGGTTTTAAGTTCACTAGGGGCTTAATTGAAAGATATTATACTAGTATACTTTATATTTGATCACCCTCTTTTTCGACGATTCGATCAACACTCTAGCATCGTGTAGAGTCATAAAACTCTTGATTATTATTTTCTGCTACACTTGATATAAGTATAAAACTTGGGCACTGTGGTAGAGTATAATTCCATTATAGATAAGATTTTATTTTGATAAATCGCACAGTGTTTACAGTAGTGTTTACTGATGACGTTTCGAGCACAATTTATTGCTCATAATCATATCAAGGTAATCACACGACTTCCTAAATTCATTTATATAGTTCCATTGTTTTTCTCTTGATTTTCACTTGATTTGATTGGTAATAGTATTTTCCATATTTCAGGTATGAGTGACGAGTCATTCCTATTGCATGTGTTGGGTGTAGACTCGATGAACAAGGATTCAGTAATCAACCTCTCTCTCCACCTACCTAGATTACTTTTTAGAATTTTAACCCTCTCCCACCCTATTGTGTGGTTGTGTGTTAACGCATGCATTGCGATTGCTGAGCTTTTTGCTAAATTATTTATCTTCTCGGGGTCAAACATTCTTACCTTAGCTAAATTTTTATGCTCTGACAATCTGACTACCCCTGACCTACTAGTTTGACCTATGTAGTTGACCTCACAGTCATTGCATGGTATTTTGTAAATAATATTATTTTGTCTAATTGGGTCAACTGGGTCCTTTAACCTAAAGAGCTTGTCCCTGAGTGAGTTTGTAGGTTTAAATGCCACCCTAATTCCTATTTTATTCAGAATCCTACGTAGTGTCTCAGATGTCCCCTCTTTATATGGTATAACTGTGGATGACTTATATTCTTTCTTATTTATGTTATTATTACTAGTTTCACAATTATTTTTATTTTGTTTTTGGCCTTTAATGATCTTCCTAATGAATTTTATAGGATAGTTATTCGACACCAACGCTTCTTCTATCTGTTTTAATTCATCATATAGATCTTTTTTTGTGCTACTTAGTGCCACTGCTCGGTTTGTTAAACATTTAACTAAGCCTGCCTTAACAGTTAACGGATGAGACGAATTAAAGTCTAAATATCTATTAGAATGCGTTGGTTTTCTATAAACACTAGTGTGTAGTTTGCCTTCTTCTATTCTTTTTATCTTACAATCTAACATAGCTAATTCTCCTTGTTCATTTTCTGATTCAAATGTGAAATTTATTCCCTCAACTTTTGAGTTTATATGTGTCAATTGGGTCAACTGGGTCCTTTAACCTACCATATAAAGAGGGGACATCTGAGACACTACGTAGGATTCTGAATAAAATAGGAATTAGGGTGGCATTTAAACCTACAAACTCACTCAGGGACAAGCTCTGTAGGTTAAAGGACCCAGTTGACCCAATTAGACAAAATAATATTATTTACAAAATACCATGCAATGACTGTGAGGTCAACTACATAGGTCAAACTAGTAGGTCAGGGGTAGTCAGATTGTCAGAGCATAAAAATTTAGCTAAGGTAAGAATGGTTGACCCCGAGAAGATAAATAATTTAGCAAAAAGCTCAGCAATCGCAATGCATGCGTTAACACACAACCACACAATAGGGTGGGAGAGGGTTAAAATTCTAAAAAGTAATCTAGGTAGGTGGAGAGAGAGGTTGATTACTGAATCCTTGTTCATCGAGTCTACACCCAACACATGCAATAGGAATGACTCGTCACTCATACCTGAAATATGGAAAATACTATTACCAATCAAATCAAGTGAAAATCAAGAGAAAAACAATGGAACTATATAAATGAATTTAGGAAGTCGTGTGATTACCTTGATATGATTATGAGCAATAAATTGTGCTCGAAACGTCATCAGTAAACACTACTGTAAACACTGTGCGATTTATCAAAATAAAATCTTATCTATAATGGAATTCTGCTACACTTATTGTAAGGTGACATACTTCACTCTACAACTGAAATAGAAAATGGATAATTCATATGCATATGCATATATATGAAAAAAAAGTGTTATACACCTTGTAGCCTAACCTGTTGAATTCATTGAAAGATTTTATATTCTGTTCACTAAGCAAATGGGTAAGCTCTTGTATCGATTATAATCCTAGGTGTTTACATCGCACATGCATTTAAATGTGCTAGAGTATGCAATTAAAAATAATTCACTGTGTCCCAGGACTTACCAAATCGTTTCTTAATAACTCTGCTAATTTCTCTTAGTCTAAGCGTGTATTCCGACTGATTAATGTAGTGTCAGGATTTAGACAATACCTGAATTACAAAGAAACTGACCAAAAGCTTCATAATTGTCTGTAGGTCGTCAGTTTGTGTAGATTGAGGTGTACACAGCATTGGATTTTATACATGTCCAGTAAGTAAGATGAATGGTGTGAATTAGTTAATAAAGAATAGTTCTAGAATGAAATGGTCTTTAAGACTTTTCGTTCATTCTAAGCACAGAAAGAAAATAAACTTCTGACCAAATGAATGAATGTGCACAATCAGCGATACATCAGATTTTAGATTTGCATGTTGGTTACTTCACAAATTGATATCAGCTGAAAGAACTGTCGAAAATCAAGAAGTACTGTAGAGTTGATTTTAGAAGTGGCTAGGGTACGTCTTCAGCATGTCAGTTTACCAAAGTCTCTGGTGAATAGTGTTTACTTTAGTAGAATTGGTTTGGAAAATAAGTAGGGTTTTTTAAGTCAAAATATAGTGAGAATTCATTACGCCTGTGACTGTAGAGCTGAGCCGCGCAGATTGTGTGACTGAAGCCTTTAGGGAACTTAGAGACTGGAATCCTTTCACTAGTGTGCAGATGTATTTACTCTTTGTCATTATAATTAAAGATTCTTGAATTTCCAATGAATGGAAAAACGCTACTTCTAAAGTCTGAAAATTTTAGAAAGGTATGTTGAAAACCATTTTGAGTTAAGAAATGTCAAGGAAATGCAAGAGCGAATAAATTCAGTTTCAACCGCTGAGTTTATGAACTACTGAAAAGTTATGATTACATGGCCATACACTGTTTGGTATTCAGTTGACGATAAACTACAGATTTCATTATATAAGCCTCAATACATGTTGTTGATACTGCTTACCGCAGAATGAGAATAACTGCAAACTGAATAACTTGCTGATGAATGATGTCGATCAGAGTCCTTATGAATGCACACGTTTCCTTACTGATATGTCTTGTGAATGGATATTAAAAGGGTACAATTTAAAAAAACTTCTGCTAACAACTTTATATACCCAACTATTTGCTAACTTCCAAGTTGTTTTTCTATCTCTAAAATGTAACACTTTTCTCTACTTAAATCCATAGTTGGGTCATACTCCACTCCACGTTGCAACACTTCACAATCAGAGGCGTATTGTGACGATGCTGTTAAATTTACACGCGAGGATTGATTTAGTTGACGCTAAATTAGATAATCCGATGCATATTGCAGTATCAATGGGACATCGTGACATCTTGAAGCAATTATTACGAGTTAACAAAGATAGAATGGAACTGGGTTGTTTTTCTCGTGATACTAGTAGACCGGACGAGAATATAGATATACGTCAGATGACTAATGCTGAAGATAATAAATCAATCGATATCGCCTTTGGCGAACGCCGTCATGAAATCATAAATATTATGAAGGCAGATTTAAAAGAAAAACATGAAGTATCAAAATATTCATATTATCGTCTGCATCCTGCTGTATTGGCATTGGAAGATATTTGCAATCTGAGAAGAAATTCAATGAATCCAGCAAACAATGACATGAACACTAGTCTCCAAAGCTCTAACGGTAGCGATGATACAACTTCGTCTGAGGAGGACCTACCGACAATGATATGCAATAGAGGTGAAAAATGGAGATGTTCAGATAATAAGAATTTGGTGAGTCTTTCTTCTGCTTCAATTATACAACCACTATTTTGATTCATTTGAATGTATTTCGTCTTTCTAACAGTGAACTTCAATATGTCAGTAGCATAGAAAAGTATAATGCATGAATTAGGCATACAAACTTAGACTTTCCATCACCTGTTACACGGCTGCATGAGTTCAGTTACAGTGTCTTGATTAGTTGGTATAGTGTAAATTCTTGGCACCCCCTTCACGACTAGACATTGCCACAATACCACAAAGTCGATGCAGTTAAATTCACCCTTCACGTCAAGAAGTATTGCAGGTGTTGCACGCCTGTAAGTATTCCTATCTGTCGATGCGTAATGATATGATAAATAGACAGTCTTCCTTGGCTTGGGTTTCGGCTTAATAGTTCTAAGGTCAATCGCCTGTGCTATATGCAGTAGATGAACACAGAGTCTATTAGGAAGATTCAGTGAGATATGATCAGTCATCTAGAATGCTTCTGTTTTTTCTGTTAAATGACCGCTATAAAGTAAATAGAAAAAAATGGAGCTTCGAATGGTTTTTGTTTGTTCTTTACCAAACCACGATGGCAGATGTTCAGTAACACATAGGCTAAGCACTCTAGTAGTAGGTTACATCTTAGTGGCTCTCGCTGTTCGTCATAGTCTGAGGCCACCAGAATGAGTTTTGATGGGCCTTTAAGTTTGGAAGAAGTAGCGAAATTTCATAGATGCTTACTATCCTTTGGTTTCTGGCTACCAACTGCATGGACCACTATTACTATGGGGACTCTATATCGTGACAGGCTTCGTCAGGACTAGTTATGCTGTCAGTCTCAGATACGCGTCTGTCACCTTCCTCCCTAAATTGTGACTTAGTGTTCTCATGAAGTTGGGGAGTTGTCATTTTCATAGAAGCCCGTTTCCCACGTCCATTCAGTCGTAGGCATATACATGCTGTATTATCTGATGTCCTTGACTGTGTGGGATCTGTTATAACTGGATGTCTTCTTATCACTGTATTTACTTGCATAGACGTCAGATTTCTTGTTGACGCAACATTTGACCTTCCAATAGTGTCACTAATTCTCATCTGTTTGATAAATTTGATGTATACTCGCACAGGTTTTAATTACGAATTAGTCTTCTAGGGCTTCTCTTGTATTTTTCCTTTTTCTTCTATGTGAGACCTATTCTCAGTCAGACGGTACTTGGTGAGATTTTACACCTTCCAGTGATGCATCAGTCTTGGTGTTGAGTACACATGTATATGAGGCTGCTACATTCTAAATGCTCCGAATCCGCCTTCCTAACGAATGCTTGTCTCTAACTAAGCTCGACATATTTCCGTCATCGGAAAATGTCTCTTCTATGCTGTATGACCTCAGATGCTTCAGTTTTCTCAGGGATATTCTACTTTGTTTGTTACAAGATAACATCATTTCTAGGCGAATATTACCCATATTTCCCTGTAGTTGTTTCAACCTGATTTCATAATACACATTAATATATGTGCTCTGATGGTAGGCATTCAATTTGTGTTTCTCTATTGACTGGAGCTTTTTGTGCTGTATCGACACCATGCACTAATTACTGATGGATAACCTCAGACTTTAGTTGAGGAAATCTGATTGCAGTATTACTACTACTGCTACTACCACTACTATTAACAATCATAATTATATTATTGCTGTTACTGATGCCTCAAATGGGGAAGAGTATTTCGTCTAGCACAAGTCAGCCGGCGGTCAAGTATACGGCTTACTTGTGCTCTTAATTGCCATTGATATTATTACTATTATTATCATTAGTATCAGCTCCTTAGGTTCCTAGTAAGTCATAAGGAGTCAGTAACACATCTCCATTCTATTGATAGTATTTCATGACTATAAATTATCCAGAGTTGAAGAACAAAGAAGACTGAGATATTCTGGCCATCGTTTACTTTGGAAGTTTTCGTCGTAAACGAAGGAAAATGACTGAGAAATGGTGCATTTAGAAGTGTACAGCACTGACCAATATATATACATATTATGGAGGTGGTCAACATTAATTGTTGAAGATGCACATAAATTAATCCTCGGTTGATAAGCAATCCACTTTTCTAGTGTGTCCACTCGAATTTATCGATCAAAAATGCAATGTGGTCACTAAGTTATGTGGCATAACACTGATGTACATTGAAGTATTTTGGCATTAGTCGTTAGGAGTCGATAGGTGGGAAGTCCAACACATAGATCTTGTTTTCATTGGTACTGTTCAGGAAGACGTGCCAAGGTATCTTGTGGCGTGTGAGATTCAATAAAGTGTCAGTCAGTGCCGAAAATGGTTCGTTCGTCTGGTTCAGACCGCCAAACAGTTCCGATAACTGAAATACAGCCTAAGAAATCATACAAATATGTAGAGTGATCAACAAAAGTTGAGAGGGAAGCTAGAAGTGTTTACCCACTTCACCAACATATTCCCTATAATATTCTGTTCAATAGCGAGCAGCCTCACTGTACTGTTTTCTCTTGTGACTACCTGGTAAGCTCTTCCGTTCTATATGCACCTCAGAATTGGGCAGATATGCTACACAAGTATTCTAGCTTCTCATTAGAACTGCAGCGGGTATCTTTTCTGTTTATATTTGTACGACTAATTTCCCCTATACACCAATGTTTCTGCAGATCTGCCGGTATAAGATAGTCAAAAATCTCTTATTTCCTGTCTATCTATAACTGCCACATCACATATGGGAAAAAGAAAATTCCATTCTGTTTTGCACTATAAAGACTGGTACACCGTAAGCACCTCATTTATTCTCTAATCTCATTCAAATTTCCACCTAACTGCACGACCTTATTTGCAGTCTACATGTGACATGTCAATATTGTATTGTCATTCTATGCATGATGGAAGTTTATTAACTGTTTAATCGAGCAGTAGAAATTTAGAGAAATCATTGTGTTAAGTGAGTAGGCTTGCTAGTATTTGATTGGTTTCATGCTAAATTTAGTTTCGAACTGATATCATCTAGAGAGATGATTAAAATGGATAGTTGCACAGTGTTTAAGGGTGTCTGTTTATCTGTGGTGTAGAGGCGAAACCTCGCTACTGACCGACCACAGGACCTCCAGGTTTAGAGGTAAGTATATTGCTATTTAGCTACTAGGCTTAAATTGGTTGGACAATGATTTTCAACCTTCTCGCAATGCATAATCTACTTTCGCTTCCAACAAACGCCTTTTGAACCTAGATAATCTTAAACATTTTGTTCAAACAGCTTCTCAGTAGATTTACTCTGAAGTCATATTAGTACTCACTACTCATACTTTTTATTCCGCTTTCCTTACAGAAATGCAAATATATTCATAATAACCTTAACGAGACAACACTTTCCTCAAACACTCCCGATTCATCACAGGATGAAGATTTTGAAAAGGATAAGGTATTGTTTAATTTATAAAGATGAATAGACGTGAATTACATGCTTTGTTACAGTTACAAAATGTGACTTATTGCAACTACCACAATAACAATTAATTAATTAAAATGAAGCAAGAATATGAATTTATTATTATTATATCCTTTAATTCCTAGAGGAACATAGGGCTTCAGCCACGCGTCTTCATTGCCTTCGGTTTTCTGCCAACTTCTTCACTCCGCTCCAAGTCTGCCAACATGCTTTCATCTCCTCTTCACATGACCTCCTCCAAGTCACCCCACCCTGTCACTGACGACCAACTCGCCACCCGCCCCCCTTTCGGGTTCCACTCGACGGCTTGTCCAGTGATGTCACTTGATGGTTTCCTCAGCATATAGTCAATCAATCTCCATTTCTTCCTGCCTATTTGTTGCACAATCGGTTCCTGCTGTGTTGGTTCGCTCCCAGAGATCCCTGTTGCTGATCTTTTCTGGCCATCTGATCTTGAGTATTGAGCGAAGACAACTGTTAGTGAAGTTCTGAAGTTTGTTTGAGATGCTCTTTATGACGCGCAGCGCAAGTCTCTGATGCGTACAGTTGCACTGACTTCACATTGGAGTTGAAAATCAGGATCTTATTTTTGATGCTGAGTGATGTTGACCTCCACACAGATTTGAGAGTAATGAAAGCTTGTCTTGCTTTTCCGATTCTGGCTTTGATATCCTCGTCAGTTCCGCCTGTATTTGAAACGATGCTTCCGAGGTAGGTGAAGGAGGCTGTTTCTTTCAGGTTCCTCCCATTTATGCTAACTGTCGTCTGTTGTTGTTGTTGGTGGTGGTGTTGGCCAGGAATCTATACCACCTCTGTTTTATCTATGTTCACCTGAGAGAAGTCCTATCTTTGATGCTTCTTCTGCCAACTTGTTACTTTTCACTTGCATATCTTCCAGTTTGTGGGAAATCAGACATATATCATCGTCGAAATCCAGATCATCCAAGTCTTTTGTGTCAGTCCATTTTATGTCTGTTCCCTCGTCGGTTGCCGTTGTCTGTCGCATTATCCAATCAACTGCAATCAGGAAGATCATTGGTGATAGTAGACAGCCTTGCCTCACTCCTGTCCTCACTTCGAAGGCTTCCGTAAGTTTCCCGTTGTGGATTACTTGGCATGCAGCATTGTCGTACAACTGTTGGATGAGATGTATAATTGTCGATGGGACCCTGTAGTCGCGAAGTAGTTGCCAAATGACCACTCGATCGATGCAGCACTATCGAAGGCCTTTTCAAAGTCGATGAAGTTGAGATAGAGAGGTGACTGCCATTCCAAGCTTTGTTCAATGATGATCCGTAGAGTGGCGATTTGATCAATACATGACTTATTTCTCTTGAATCCAGCTTGTTCCGGTCGAAGTTTTTCACCCAGGTTGGTGTGTTTGATTCTCTCCAGGATGATGCGGCTTAGTATTTTGCTTGGGATGGACAGGAGCATAATTCCACGCCAGTTTTTGCATTGACCTAAGTCTCCTTTCGTTGACATTTTGAATAAATATCCTTTCTTCCAATCCTCGGGTGCTTCGCCCTCTTTCAACACTTCTCCAGCAGTGCCGTCATCAAGTCCGCTGTTGTCTCTGGGTTCAATGCTTTGGCTGGGATTCCATCTGGTCCTGCTGCTTTTCCAGCTCTTAGCATCTTGATGGCATTCAGGACTTCTGATTTCGTCGGGGGGTCAGTATTCACTGGTAGTTCTGCTTCCGTTGTTGGTATTGTTGGGCGCGCTGTAGGTGGCAGTCGATTTAGAAGTGTTTTGAAGTGTTCAGCCCAGTGTTTTCTTTGGTTCACTTAATTTAAGGCTTCTAGTTCATGTGTAGTGGAAATGAAATAAGACTGTTTCAGACGAGCACATATATACATTCAGGGGTTGTATGCATGTAATATTGCTTGCTTTTGTCGCTTAAAGGAAACATGTCCTTATCAATACAAACCTTAGACACGTCACACGGGTTTAGCTGTTGTTTTCCTGAACAATAATTCCATATCCATTGTATTCAGACATTGAAACACTTGAAATCACCTAAATGAAGTGTTTGGTGTTCTATCGTCGGATTGAAATGTTTGTATTTTTGTGGAAGTGGATAAACGGAGGAAGAGAGAATACTTGTTCGATCTATAGATTCGCCAGTTACTACTAGTCAATTAAGTAATAATAAACTGACTGAAATGTAGTGAAATGGCAAAATATCTCAAAATCTCCTGTTGTCAGTATACATAATTGCATTGGAATTGGTGAGTTCATATCAGCATACTGGCTTTGTTTACACAAGTCGTATTCTGGTTAGTAGTTATCATGAAAACTTTACAAAGTGAATTGATAACCCGGTATGTGCAATGCACGAAACTCGTTGTGTGACAGATTGTGAATTCACCCTATTATTTGGGGAAAGTAGACAAGATGGAATTTAAACCTTGAACCTATTTGTTGACAGTCAAACCAATCAGCTACGCTGAGACTGAAATCTGTGATACAGATTTTATGGTATATCTTATTCGGATGTACTGAGACATTCATGTGTATATTAGTGTTTCCACAGCCAATCTGTTGACACGAAATGCAAATTTTCGAGTGTTTTTTAAAAAGCTACGTTAGGGTACTTTTACATTTAAAAGTCTGGCGATATGTTAGGCTAAATGTTACATAAAACACTTCATTGGAGAGAGGAGGAACCAACTGTCACAAATTGGTCAACAAGGCCATTCCACCTATCTAGTTAGCGTGCACTCAGTTTTCTTTCTATGTTCCATTTTAACACTTTCTCCAGTTTAATGAGTCACCTAGGGAGAGTATCCATGACGAAGCAATAATATCAACTGGGACACGTTTCAAGCCGTATTGCAAAGTGTGCTCGCGGAATATGCAAAATGAATCTGATTCTTTAACTTCAAATAAACCATCTACATCTAATTCTCCGCGAAAAGAAAGTACTAAATCAAACTGGTTCGGTCGACTCCTATCGAAAATATTCAAAATTAAAAAGGTGAGTTAGTGAAACAATAGTATTCCTTTGTGTTCTCCCCCTTCTCATTCTTTCGGAAGCAATCTCTCTTCCTGCATGTTTGATAAACATTTCTACACACAAAGATTTGAAGCCAACTTCAGAAAAAGGCTACGGTCTGCTAAAATCCAAGTCTATCCTAAGATTTAAATAAGGCGAACAGAGCGTAACCTTTCATAACATGTAGCTTGAAGTCCACCTTACTTTAAAATCACTCGCTGAGATACATTGTATCGGAATATATAACAAATAATCCGATCATCAGTCAGTCCAGATCCTCACTCACCGACTAACTCACATTTCCCACCACATTGTTTTCAGTTATGCACAATATTGTCCCTGCTGTGAATCTGTCTAACCGTATAAATGCTTTCCAAGCAATGGCCAACCTCCTGTGATATTTCTGGATGCAAACTTATAGACTTTCATCATACGGGATAGAGTATTAAGCTATTTGTATTTGTTATCTACGATCATTCGTTTTCCATCACATTGTTTTCTAATATTCTAATCTCTGACAAAGTGATATTAATTGTGTTTGATGCTGAACGTTAATGAAATCGACTCTTGCTATCTCTGTTTTAGAAATCGTCAGCCAAATGAAGATGGTCTACTCTCACAAGTGCATGGCTGAGACCAGCCAATACTATTGTAACCCAAGAAAAATCATTTCAAGCTGCGATTGATAGATTCTGCTCTTTATATCGTGTCTGACATTTATTATTTTTTATGCTGTATTCATTAGACTCACGTATTTTCATAAATAAACTCTTTAACACACTAGTCTACGCTTTTCACACTGTTTAGATCGGCTGATAAACTCATAATGTACAGGGAGGTGAACTTTCTGGTAAATAGAGTTGTCAGACATAAAGCGAAAATTACAAATCGGTGTCAAAAGGAAGTTCACAGATAACAATGTCGTCACAGAGCCAGAAAGCGAGAAAATGTACGCATTACTGGAATTTATGGACGTCAAACTGAGAAACCGGAAACACGATAACGATTGACGTCTAACAGCTTATCCAAGTCATCTCCCACATCACGAAAATAGAAGTCGAAGCTGTACACACCTGCTCTAACTTATTTCCCACGACTTGAGAAGTACACGATAATTTTTCAATATTAGAAATGTGCGATGCCGCTAGACACATACATGTCTCGTTCACCAACAGAATAACATGCATATCTATGCTACTGACACTTCCCGACCTTAAAGTGCTGGTCAGGCTTGCATGTTGCAGTGACGACGACTTGAAATGCCGGGAACTAATGCTTCTACTGAGTTATTATGCTAGCGACTTTCAACAACCATGTTTCACAAGAATAGAGAAGGTTGGAGGAAAATGTCTCACAACACACTTCCTCCAATGCATGGTCAGATGTCATACGAACAACAGAGATAACGCAAGCTGGGAATGTAATACTAGCCTCGACTTAGAATACAGTGCATCAGTCGGCGAATTATACTAACTCAGTGATCTCTTTGCCACTTAAAATATTTCATATATAAAGCCTAACTAGTTAACAATCAAAGTAATGTAACAAGGAACAGTTTCATCGACATAGAGCATGTGGATGACACTTTCCTCCTAGGCGAAGACTCTGACAAAATGTAGTCCTCTCAACAACTCGAGCAGAAATCTTCGAATCTTTGGAATGGTATTCGCCCAGTTAGCCGATATTGCACCGAGTTAGAAAAGTTCCGGGACTAGTCAAACCGAATTATGATACCAGTCAATGAGGTCTTCGAAAGTTGGTTTGAGTCGCGTAGTGAGCCATAGGCTGTTTGTCGGGTTGGCATCCTGAAGATGTTAAAAATGAATGACTTGAGGATATTTGTGACATAGATTGTAATCGTTGTCAGTGGTACGGATACATTCATTTTTTATCTGTTCTTTTGAATAATTGCTTTTCTCTCGTTTGTCTACCTCTGTGTATTGCAACTTGAAAAAATTTACTTCCTTGAAAAGCTCTGTTATTATTCAGACAGACAGTCAAATATGGTGAGTGACACTATTCTCGGACTAAATTCCACCTGACTTTTCAGGGTTCGTTTCTAAACATTGCCGTCCAGTCTACACTTTGCACTGAACCTGGAAGTTAAGACCGTATGATGGTCAAATCAACCTATGATTATCGCAGGAAGGCTTGTCTCTTCTCATAACCTGGATAATCAGTGATTTTCACCTGTCGCAAACATTACCCATTATCTTAGTTAACCCAGACAAAATTTCATCACCACCATTGTTAAAAATCTCTGAAACGTCGTTGCATCAGGTTCAGCCGCCTTGCATATTTTCAGATAAGAAACAGCTTTTCCAAGCTCACTTTTATCTGGAGGCCCGACGTCTAAATACCACTCAGTTAGGTTTCGGATGTTGGGCGAACTGAGTTTGACGGTAGGCCGGTTAAGTTGCTTCTCAAAGTCTTCCCTACAACCTTACAGTCTTCTATTTCAAGAGATAATTGAGACGACGCTCTCCTCACACTTTGTCTCGCCCATCATTTGTCTCTCACAACCAGTTCCCTTAATGAGCCCAAACAGCTGTCTCGTGTAACCTAGAGCAGATGTCTTCTGTCTGCAAGCTCGGCCATCAAGTCAAAGTAGCAGGTATCGGTCGGGTATTCCTCATTTCATCACGCTCGAACGCACTATCCAATAAGTAGACACTCACTAGCGTCTAACTATTGCCGTACTCTCCTACCTAGAGGTAGCATTCCTTCTTGTGCAACGTAAGATGGCGTAGGATTTAGGAGCGGTCAAATCAAAACATGGCGTCAATACATGAAGTATTTGACTGTTAAGGCTGATACTACCTGGTGGGGGCTCTCGAGACTCTAAGGATCAATGGCTGGAGACCATTAGTGACGTGGCTCAAAACCGTTCTACACAGTGGTGATGCAGTCACTTTTTATGACCTCCCTGATCCTCGTGTTTCTCTACTTAATTATTCCTTAAACCGTAGATTTCTGTTCATTACTGTACTATTCTGTCGGAGACAGATGTTAGCCGAAAATGCCAGTATGCTGTATAGCATTGTGCCAAAAATATCACTTAAATAACTGATACACCAGCAAACCACAACAGCAGATATTAATCTCCATCCACTGAAAATATATTTACATACTCAACCAAAACAAAACAAAATTTCAAGGTCAAAGGAAGCAAACCAAAGTACGAGAAGTTGGCAATTGATTAATGGAACTGGAAAACAATCGCATCTCATGTCTGAGAATGCTTCCACTCATTTAAAGAAGGGAAACAAAATAATCATTTTTAAGAAAAAGGCATAGAAGAAAGACTCCAGTGTATTTGAATGGTCAATATATCATTGAAAAAAGCACTCGATACTTGAGTGACTAATCGATGTAAATATTAAATTATCCTTTTGGTCGAATGTATTCTGCAGAAGTCAAGTGATTTGCACTTTTTCTGCAGAACTGTCGTGCATCTTCAACTGTCTTCATCCATTTGGGTCTGTAGAAAAAGAAGCAAAACATAACGTTCAGCAACTACATATAAGTAGGGGAATAACATATCCCACTTATTTCGGCTAGTCAGTGGCGCAGTGAGCTTCTAGCCTGGTAAGCAGAGATAGTATTACCGTCCTCCTTTATGGCTGTGAGACCTGGCCACTGAGAGTGGAAGACATGAAAAGACTAGCTGTCTTTGATCATAGGTGCCTGCGCTCTATTTCCCGCGTAAAGTGGCATAATAAGGTGAGCAACATTGAAGTTAGGCGTCGAGTTCTAGGTAAACAGGGGAAATCAATCGACGAAGTCGTGAAGTTACAAAGACTGAGATGGTTAGGACATGTGTTACGTCCTCGGGACGGTAAAAATCTATGGTTGGAAACAATTGGTGACATGGCTCAAAATCGTTCTCAGTGGCGCAGATGCATCCACTCCTTGTGACTTATGATTTCCAATGAAACTGTTTTGTTTTTCTTTATTACTCCTTTGTCTCACACCTCTGCTCACTGCGTCTATTATGCTTTTCTTGTACTTTCTTCTCTTGCTTTGTATGCTACAAGGAGTGTGGCGACTTGAACTTCTGCACATTTGTGCAAAGTTCTATGTCGGAAACAGACAGACAGTAATACTTACTATGGTTAATCCGGTGATTAACGCAATTGATGTTACTGTTTCTTTCAGTTGAAACATCATGCCATTAAAACAATAAGCTACAAGATCAACAGTCACATTAGTCCCCTCAAAAAAAATTAATATATAACATAAGACAACTCATCCACGTTGTATATCTTGCAAACACAATTCATGTATTGGGCCAAGAGATCTAGAGTATTTCTTAATGGAATTTGAATACATGAGTAGATGATGGCTTATCCAACAGTACAATCACAATTTTGTACTTCCTTAACTTTTTGACTAAATCAATTCTAAATTATTAGATATAATTAAATGACACACAAAATGTGTTTGTAAGACATGAGAATACAATCCAGTAACCCAAACAAAAGTAAGCAGTGTCGAAAAAGGTGGTTTCGAAGTCAATCTAAGAAACTACCGATTATTGTGATTCATCTCAACTTAGTTTAGAAGATTAA
This sequence comes from Trichobilharzia regenti, assembly GCA_944472135.2. Classification (NCBI taxonomy): domain Eukaryota; kingdom Metazoa; phylum Platyhelminthes; class Trematoda; order Strigeidida; family Schistosomatidae; genus Trichobilharzia; species Trichobilharzia regenti. The sequence continues at coordinate 39,076,284 of OX235270.1, forward strand.
AAATCTTGCACTGAGTAGCTGGGTCGCAAGACAGCTTTTGACAATGTTTCTAAAACAATCTAATCATTAGGAATTACAAGTCCGAGTGTTTATCACATTTCATTATTGATTCTCTATCTCGGGATATGCAAATACAGGATGGTAGGATAATCCGATGAAAAATTACCTGAGTATAATGACGATAATTAGGATGGAAATTGTGAACAGCATCAACAAGTATATCTGTAGGGTCGATAGTTGCTTTGATACTCGCAGATATACTTGGGATTACATTTGAGTTTTGACTACTCCATAACTTTTCAAATCCACCATTATCTGATTGCCAGTCAACGATATCCCAGGGGAGTGGTTCAGCATATCCTCCTGACGGTGCATAGCTAACAAATGTTGTTGGTGTCAACCGTGCATCACCTTTGTTCAAGTCTATTCTAGTTGAATCATCTGCTGCTCTGAAATCAACTGATGGCTTTGTAGAAAACATAAAATCGTCATTCAGCCAGTTCGAATCGTTGGAAGGAACATCAAATACTAGGCGAGGAGGATGACTGCAAAGATAAAAAATACACGTAAGAATGTAAGATTAAAACTAACTCAATTGTTAGTGAACGGCGTGAGTACCTCAGTTTTAAATATCAAGTGTGATGGAACCAGAGGTTTGCAAACGTTTTATGTTCTAAAGTAATAACATGCACATTAGAAAAGTACATTATGTGTCGCTTTGCCAAAATTAACAAATATTTTTCCATTCAATAATGAAAAAGATTTACTTTACTCATCACACATGTTCACATCACGCACGGCGTATCAAAACCGGTAATACTATTTCGGTTGAATAACCCTGGTAGGCTGAGAAAGCGGTTTCAAAACCCGTTGAATGTCCATTGTCAAAGGATAACTAGAAACGTTTGATTACCAATAAGCTCTGTAGACTTTATTCTGTTACTAATAAGTAAGCTTCGGTAGTATCAGTAATAAAATCTTAGAAATACAGAACTATTAATATTTAAACGCAGAAAAACTTGTTTCCATATGGCATCAAGACGACGTACCTGTCAATAATTATAAAACAGATTAAAAGTGAAATTTTAGAAGAGAACGGAACAGGGCCTTCATTTGGAAGGAAAACAGGCACACTTAGCAACTTCAAACAGTTCTCGTCAACTATAATCAGGAATAGAAGAAAGAAGGAAATTGCAGTGCGTTCGCCACTGATTACGATTCTTGGTCATATCCGATAGCGTTTCGAGCCACCGATTCGAGCTCCCTCTCGGACCCTAACCAGGGGGCGTGACGCACCAACCGATGCTAACCTAGCACAAATATCCTTCATCTCACGACTCCGCGTCATAAACTGACCACCTCTCCGCCTTTTCCATCCCACCGCAAGGCTAGCGAGCAGAGACCTGTACGGAAGCCTCTGGGATGACATTCGCAGCACATGCCCAAGCCACTGAAGCCGGTGATTACAAATGACGACAATTAACAAATGGTGATCTCCACTGTGTTCAAACACACGCCGCCGAACCTCAGGATTACTCACGCGATGATGCCATCGAACACAAGCAGTCCTGCGATGATCGAATTCGCAGAGCCGCCGCACAGCCTCAGCTCACAGGGTTCAGGTTTCACACACGTAGGAGCAAGACAGCCCGAACCGAAGCATTGTATACTCGGCCTTTGACAGCCAGGCTTACGTCACGACGGCGGCAGAGGTGGACCAAGTTGATGTATACCACCTTAGCCTTTATTACACAGTTGGAAATCCCAACCGTACCCCTTCGCCAGCACTCACACAACTACCCAGATACACAAACTTAACAACAACTTCAAGAGGTTCACCTGCAAGAATGAGTGCAAGTACAGTTTCCTGCCAATCTTGTTACAGTACTTTGCACTTAGACGGCGCAAAGCACATACCATACTTACAGACACTGATCGCCAACTGTTTAAGTGCGATTGGGGTGGCCTGCGTGCTATCACACAGTAAGACGATATCGTTTGCATACTCTAGGTGCAAGAGTCTTTCTCCAGAAAGCAGATCTACACCACTACTATTACGCACATCCTCCAGAGCTGACTCCAGAATGCCATCGATGGCAAAGTTAAAGAGAAATGGAGAGATCAGGCAACCCTGTCTAACGCTGCTGTTGATTTGGAACAGTGATGATGATAGCTGGTTGTTTGCCCTCACTCTACCTGAGGTATTTCTGTATAAGGCTTTCAAGATGTTAACTAACTTCTCAGGTACACCCCTCTCTAACAGACAGTTCCAGAACACAGTTCTGTCCAACGAATCGAAGGCAACCCTAATATCAAGAAACATAACGATCGTTAGCCTACAATATGTGTGGCGGTGTTCCGACAACTGACGAAAGGTGAACACATGATCAATGCTCTTCACGAATCAATCCTTCACGTGTTTTGCATAGCCTATGGAGCAAGACAGCAGCCAATATCTTAGATGCAACTGGTAGCAAACTGATACCCCTATGATTGTCACATAAAATAAATTGAACCTTTTAAAAGATGGGGACGATAATGGCTTCGTTCCACATTGATGGTACACCCTCTGTTTCCCGTACCTTCCTGAATAATCCAGTTAGAGCCATTGAGAGAGTTTTACCACCATCTTTAAAAAGAGCCGGGGGTAGATTGTCTGGGCCGGGTGCCATATGGCGTTTTAACACTTGGAGTTCGCTACAGACCTCCGCTTCGGTTGGTGGGTGGGTAAAAACCGACCAAGGAGCACTAAAGCTAGTGACAGTGTAACAACAGAAGGCAACAAATCGTTTATTTGGGAAATCAACAGATATTTATAGATTTTCATGTGCATTATTATAGTTACTGTAAGCAATTAAACACAGTCTTCTGATTGGTGGTTTCTCACTGAACGTTAATCTTTCATCTTTGAAGTTCAGATTATCTATCTGCAAATTGTATCCGCCTACGCAAAGTCTGCTGTGATTGGTTGAGTCAGTCTTTGTTCTTATTTTTCTTATGACCAATATTGGAGACGTAAACATTGACTGTCTACCAATTTTAGCCAGCAGCCTGCTCTCACCCCAACAGTAGATACTGAAGCTGGTGGCCAGCTAAACTGTTTCTCAAAGTGCTCTGCCCAACGCTCCCAGGCGTCTTTTCAGGCTGGTAATGGGCGTGCCATCTACCTCACGGACCATATCGATGACACCTTGTTTCTTGCTGCCGGTGGCTCAGATGAGCTGGAACAGCTTCCGACTGTTGCCACATGCAACAGCTGACTCCATCTCACATGAACGTTCTGATAACTAGGCTTCGCGGTCCTGACGTAAACTCTATCTAATCTTGCCCGTAAGCGCCTTTCGCTTATTGCTGAAGTCGCTGACAACCGAAATGGACCGGAGTTTACCCAGGAGTTGCAAGTTACTCACAGAAACCCAGTGAGTTTTAGCGGAGCATTCTTTCAAGCCGCAAGCGGCTACACTCGCCATTTGTATGGCGTCTTGCAGATGAAGTCAGTGTTCATCTATAATACTTGGTGGGTTGCTAGCAAGCAGTAATTGTAACTCAGCATGGTATTTCAAAGAGATAGCAGGTGCTACCAGTAGCTCACATCAACGTTTAGATGACGCCTTTTATCAACCTCACCAAATCGCAAGACGAACTTGGCACACACTAACACATGACTGGAGTCCAGGCATGTGCTCCAGAAGGAGCGACAGTCTTGTAAGCATCCTCGCCCTCGGAAACTGACGATAATATGATCGATCTGAGTCCAAGCTTAATTCGCAGAGGGAGGACACCAGGTAGCGCTACGGCGACGGCTGTGCCAAAAGTTGGTGCTGGCTAGGAATAGGTTGTGATCTGCATAAAGCTACAGTAGACAATCCCCATTATCTGACCCACGATCATGTTAACCCCAATGACCACCCTGACGATTCTCCTATGAGCTTGGACGCCCAACCTGTGCATTTAAGTCACCAGTTAGCACTAAGATATCCCTCCGACCCGCCATTTTCAAGAGATCGCTCGATTGGTAGGGCCCATTCTTAATTGCATTCGGGCTGCAATCCTTCGGTGCATAGGCGGAAACAACAAACAGACACCGCTTATTTGTCCTACCACTGCTTACTTCCGTATAACCTTCCAGCTTCACAGCAAATAAACTACTGTTAATGGGGATCCAGTCAAGTAATGCAGCTTCGGTTCTAGCGCTTAGTGCAACACCGATACCAGCTACGCTGGATGCCGATACCACAGGGTCGCCGGACAAGCACATGTGATAAATACTACTAGAACTTTCAAATGGAGAGAATCTATGTATAAAAATAAAAGTAAGGTTGGAAAGAGATGTGTTACTTGAGACATCATTATTGCTTTAAAGCATTGTTACTAGCACACCATAAGTTCCACTGATAGTTGTTGCTTCATTTCATTTATTGTGTGACAACTGAGATACTGCCCGGGCGCTCAAACCGAAGCAGGTGGTTTTCATAAGAGACCACCTCCCCCCCAGAGCCTTTGACTTACAGTCTAATCCGCAAGGCAGAGAAGCAGCGTCAGTGATCAATATAGGTTCATACGCCATTTGATCCGATTGAATTCTGTACCCCATCGTAACTGCTTTTAGTCTAACCGCTATCCAAACAACTTTTCTGACATGGTACGACCCGTAGGAACGTGAGTCCCATCCAGTTTAACTTGTTGGGTCACTGCGGTATTCAAGCCGAACCACCATGACAAAGTAGCAGTTTTCGGCCGGGGAAAATACAAAATAATACCGATCAGTCTGGTTTCTGTATAACTAGTCACAGCAGCTGGACAAGAAAACAAGGAAATATAATATGAATTACATTAATGATTTGAACATACTTTTCCACGATCACAAGAAGTAATTGGTAGGAAGTAAAAGTAACATTAGTCCGGAATGATTTAACTAATTAACAGTTACAAACACTGACTATTTATAGAACAATTACACGATTAGGCTTGGAAACAAAAAAATGCAGTTGCGTATAGAAACAAGGTTAAGCTAGAAAGGGCATAACAAAAAACAATTTGGATTACGTAACTGAAGAAAATGTTTTACCTAATAGCCAATATGAAAAGAAAAGAACAAGATAAGGTGGGTCATGTTTAGATGAGAGAGTAGAGTTTTCTAAACAAGAAAAAGGGTGACTCATAAAAGTTGTATGTTTTGTTATCACCACGGCAATGAAAGATTCACCACTGTCTCTTTCTGCGTACATAGATTTGGTTTGAGTCGTTTGATAGCAATTGCTTCAGCAAAGCGCAGCAAGCCAGGTTTCTTTTGCTTGTTGATTATTTTGAACGACTTCAGGTTGTCTACAATATGACCAGTGCCCGGTAGACGATGCGCAATCGTACTGTTTAATGCTTGCGGACCTTTCAGTCTCAGGTTCTTTTTGGTGTATGTGTTCAGAAATGCGGACAATAACCCTTCTCTCTGTTCTTTAATGTAATTCATATTTTTTAACGTTCAGGTTGTAACCAGTTGAGAAGAATCCTCGATTAAATAGTAAAAGATGAGCTCATATTATCCTGGTACAATTGTTGTTCTTGCTTTGTTCAAGTTTATTAATGGGAAGAATTGCATGAAGTTTTTAAGGAAATCTAAATTTTATGTATACGCATATGATGTAAAACTTCTTCCGAATGACAGGAGTCATAATAAACATATGCTATCAAGTAGCACACTGACACGCCACTAGAATCAAAGTCAACGAAACAGCATAGTAGACTATAGGAAGCAGTATACAATTCCAGTATGCAGTCTAATAATGTTATTTAGAAATCTAGTTCAAATTTGTGCACAAGAGTATTAGCCACATTATTTTCTGTTATTATCAATAATACCTCATTTTTAAAAACCAATATATATATGTAGGTGGGTTCAGCTAAGTCAATAAACTAAGTTTGAAAACTACTGCTAAAAGCTATTAAGACGTCCACTTTCGTTATCGAATGTTTTAACTTACTGTAATACATAAATACTGTAAGGGAATGCATAGCGTAGAGCAATGGCAACAATGACCAATTCAACGCATATTAGTAAATTCTTGTAAATACCGGCAATTATTGTAGCTGAATATCCATTGGTTGTAGTTATTACATGGCTCCATTCCAATATGCTAAATAATACATCTGAAACAAAGAAAAAGAACATCGGTTGAAAACTATTAGAGTAAAAGTGAAAACACTCAGTAATTCAGCATACGGGAAGTATGTTGGTTTGCACTTTTGATATCACGGAAAATTAGTTAGGGAATTCACATTAAAAATCATTGAACAAGGAGTTCGAATGGTACGTGAAATGACATTGAATAAAATAATAAATTGCGACAGTCGCAGAGTGGTAGTGAAACTGCTCCTTGTCAACCACTTATTTACACACTATCCCAACCCAGTATGCACTGTATGTGTAACATATTATTCGATGTACCTGGTAAGCCCATCACTCATTATGTAATGCTCTAAACTTAACCTAATTATTACAGTCCGCGTGATATACGCCAAATTCAACTACTTTACCGGCTTGTCTCAAGCACATAATAGGGGGGAATTGGGTAGTGAGGCGAGAAACCTCATCCCACAAGAACAACTTGCACATCTACGAAAGCTACAAAGCACAAGAAAAATGAAATTATTCACCATGTCCCCTGCATAGATGAAAAGATATGGAAAAGAAGTGTTATGAATCCCTGGAATCAGGCTGAATGCAAGTGGATTCTCCACATTGTTAACTGGAGAGACAATAAACCAGTTAGGTCATCCACGCGGGAACCATGAAAACACGAGGACGTGACAATCAACATGTTAGCAACAGCACCAGAGATCCTTACGAAGTGAGAGCCAATCACTCTTAAAAACACGATAGCAGGATTCGATTCGAAAGGTAGGAAAGCTACGAGTGCAAATGCCACACTCTTATAATGAACGCAACGGTGAGTGTGACTGCAGAAAATTCGAGGAAACAAAGATGTGTCACTGATGTCTTACATCTTAGAGAATGAATAATAATAATACATTATACGAGATAAAACAGGATTTACAATGCAGATACTTATTATCAGAGACAGCTGGCCTACTAACATTCTTGAATTTCAACAACCATGTTTCACAGGAATAGAGAAGGTTGGAGGAAAATGTCTCACAACACACCTCCTCCAATGCATGGTCAGATGTCATACGAGCAACAGAGATAACGCAAGCTGGGGAATGTAATACTAGCCTCGACTTAGAATACAGTGCATCAGTCGGTGCATTATACTATCTCAGTGATCTCTTTGCCACTTAAAATATTTCATATATAAAGCCTAACTAGTTAACAATCAAAGTAATGTAACCAGGAACAGTTTCATTGACATAGAGCAGGTGGATAACACTTTCCTCCTAGGCGAAGACTCTGACAAAATCCAGTCCTCTCAACAACTCGAGCAGAAATCCTCGAATCTTTGGAATGGTATTCGCCCCTGTCAGATGTAAGATGGAGCCGCTGGACTGATCCACGCCGACTTATAGCTTAAAGATATGAAGTTCAGTGGTAGAATGTGCTGACCACTTCACCTATTCGAGAAGTTGAATCAGCCCTAACGGACTGATTGGTGACGACACCTCAGCATGGATGCAGAATTCTCGTTTGTGGTGTTTCCCCCACCCAACTCATCTCCAGCGTAAGTGTGATATCCGCCTCTGTCTGTCTGTTTCCGACATAGAACTTTGCACAAATGTGCAGAAGTTCAAGTCGCCACACTCCTTGTAGCATACAAAGCAAGAGAAGAAAGTACAAGAAAAGCATAATAGACGCAGTGAGCAGAGGTGTGAGACAAAGGAGTAATAAAGAAAAACAAAACAGTTTCATTGGAAATCATAAGTCACAAGGAGTGGATGCATCTGCGCCACTGAGAACGATTTTGAGCCATGTCACCAATTGTTTCCAACCATTGATTTTTACAGTCCCGAGGACCCCAACAAGGAAGTCTACACCTTCCTACGTGGCTTAGACCAACTGTTGTGGATTTCATTGACTGATGAGGCCATGTTTTTGTTTGACCGCCGCTAGCTTTTATCCAGCCTGACCCTATATCCGCTAACATTGCTCGTCGAGGGAGGCGATGGCTTGGCATACGTAACACATGTCCTAACCATCTCAGTCTTTGTAACTTCACGACTTCGTCGATTGATTTCCCCTGTTTACCTAGAACTCGACGCCTAACTTCAATGTTGCTCACCTTATTATGCCACTTTACGCGGGAAATAGAGCGCAGTCACCTATGATCAAAGACAGCTAGTCTTTTCATGTCTTCCACTCTCAGTGGCCAGGTCTCACAACCATAAAGGAGGACAGAGCGGACTGATGAGCAGTACACCCGCCCTTTGGTCGATAGTCGAACATCTCGTCTACGCCAGAGTCGGCGTAAACTGGCAAATGCGAAACTAGCCCCCTGTATTCGTGTTGAGATTTCGTCAGAGATCAACCCGTTGGCACTGGCTGATGGTACTTCCCAAATAAGTGAAGCGGTCAACGTGCTGTACCACATCACTTCCTATTTTTAAACTAGGCCTCGATGTAGCCCAGTCCTGTAACATCATCTTGCATTTGGCGGGAGCGAATCGCATGCAAAACATTCGTAGATTGCAGCTCAAGGTGTTTAGAAGACTCTGCATTTTGTCAGTGTCTTCGCCTAGAAGGACTATATCGTCTGCATATTCCAAGTCAACGAGATTGTTCCCTGGTAGCAAGTCAATCCCTGAATCGCTGAAGTGAGTTACGCTTAAGTCCATTAGTACATCTATGACGAAGTTGAATAGAAATGGGGATAATCGGCATCCTTTACGGACACCACTAGTCGTCACCGGTTCAGATGACAGCTCGCCGTAAGACCTCACCTGGCTGTATGAGTACGAGTAGAGTGCCTTAATCAGTGCAATATATTTTCTCGTCATTCCCTTTACAGCCAAGCATAGCCAAAGTACCTCTCGGTCGACAGAATCGAATTCCGCTTTCAGGTCAAGAAATATAATGACTGTTGGACGCCGGTAGGAATGCGTATGTTCTAGAGTCTGTCGGAGGGTGAAGATATGATCAATACACCCTCTTCCTGGTCTAAAGCCTGCCTGGCTTTCTCGTGTTTGTGCCTCCTGAGCGCCACTCAATCTACGCAATATTATCGAACCTAGGACTTTAGATACTATATTAGTCAACCTGATCCCTCTGTGATTATCATAGGGAGACTTGTCTCCCTTCTTGTATATGGGGATAATCAGTGACTTACACTAACCAGATGGGACTTCCTCTGATTCCCAGACGCTGCCTAGTACCTCAGTTAATGCAGACAGTAAACTGTCTCCACCATACTTAAATACCTCTGGAGTCATTCCATCAGGTCCCGCTGCTTTGCCTCGTTTCAGATTAGTGACAGCTTTAGTAACCTCAGTTAGGGATGGAGGAGCTGTGTCTATATCCCATTCAGGGAGGTGTTGGATGTTCGGAAGGTTGAGCGTGGCTGTGGGCCAATTAAACTGCTCCTCATAATGCTCTTTCCAGCGATCCAGTCGTCTATCCTGGGAGCTAATTATAGTGCCATTTTTTTCCGAGATTGTTTCACTAATGATTTGTCTTCTCCCACCCGTTTCCCTGATGAGTCTAAATAGTTGCCTGGTGTTGCCTATCCTCGAAGCTTTCTCCATCTCTTTCGCTTTTGCCACCCACCGCCCACCGATCAAGGGATGTATGCAATGTACAGAAATCCGCTCTGTCCTCCTTCCTGGCTGACACACATACCCGATGAGAGTGTAAGACCTGGAGACAATAGTTGTCTTTGATCACATATGTTTGCGTCCTATCTCCCGTGTGAAGTGGTCTAATATGGTGGGTAATATTGGGCTTGGGCGTAGTGTTAGGCAAGAAGGACAAGTCAATCAGTGAGGTGGTGAAGTTGAATTAAGATGTCTAGGACACGCGTTGAGCATCCTGAGCCATCGCCTTGCTAGACAGGCAATCTTAGCCTATAGAGCATTGAGTTAGGAAATTTCCGGGATTAGTAAAACCGAATTCTGACACTAGTCAAGGAGGTCTTCGATAGTTGATTTGATTCGCATAGTGAGCCATAGGCCGTTTGTCGGGTTGGCATCTTGAAGATGTTGAGAATGAATAGCTTTCAAACTTTTGGTAATGTGACTTGAAAACGATGTCAGTAGTCCAGGCGCTCTCACTTTTACTAACCTCCCAGATGCTGCAGCTCCTGACGGCTGTCCCTGATTTAATTCTTTCTCCTCTACACTTTTATTAATAATAGTAGTTTTGAATATTTGGTGCAGCTCTACTTACGTGGAAATTGGTCAGGCAGTTAGAAGCTGTTTGGGGATTATTATCATTCCCTTGCCCTCGGGGTAAAACATAGAGCTACAAGAACCTGTCTCAATTTTTTCCTGTTCTCTGCAGTCCTCTGTATTTGGCCCACGATTGCCTGCGAGCTTTCATTTCCTTCTCATACGTTCTCCTTCATATCACCTTCAGACGTTAAGATCGTTGTTTCCCATTCGGGTTGCACCCGAGGGTCTAGAGTGAAACGTTATACAGTGGTTTCTTTAATTTGCGTCCAACCTACCCCATTTTTTTTAACATATTTGCTGAGCGATAAGTCCTAAGTCAGCTCATTCCCACAGTTTCTGTTTCATGGTCATTTGGTCTTCATTGTGGAGAAAAGGTAGCTCATTATAAAAGTCTGCAGCTTGTTGGAAATACTTTCCATGCCGCGGCAAGTAGCTGACCCATATAGACGGACTAACTTAAGGATACAGATGTATTGAAATTTAAATCAATAGTAAACGTCTGACGACAGTGAAGATACCAGAAGACATATATGTGATAAAAATAAAACAAGGAAGGTCTATATACAACAATAAAAATAAAATAAAAAGGGATTAGGTTGTTGAACATATTGTTGCTAGAATAATCTGTGAAAGTGTGCATTCGAGTAGAACTTTTTTCTGACTGTAATTGAGCGAGGGCTGAAGACACCCAAGTGGCTTTCCCAAGAGCACCAAATCATGAGGCTTTGGCTTTGAGTTTGACCTACAAGGCAGTAGGCTAGAGTCAGCAGCTGCCAACCAAAACAGATTCAAAAGCCAATCGATCTTTTCGGATTTTGGAGCCTATACGCACAAGAGACGCGGAATAACAGTTTCACAGCTCCCCTAAAAGAACTTTTATGTCGACCAGTTCAGTGATAAACGCTGGAAATTCGTGTATACCCTTTTACTCTTGTGATTATGACTAAGTTATTCGGCCCATGACTCACCCCCTATTTAAATGATAACAGTGAATGTATGGAGTTAATTACAGAAAGCAGAATTTAAAATTGTGCAAAGGCAGATCAAAACACTGGTTTATTTGTAACATATTTTAAAATGGCACCACAGTGCTCAGACTTTTTACTGACATTAATGATGACAAAAGACTTCGTTATCAGATGAAAGGCTTTTAAATTTGTTTCACACAAGTAGCACTTTCACAATATATGCTCAACTACAGGTTTGAATTTTGACTATGTTATGTTATCTGCTTACAAAATTTAATTATGACAATAATCATTCCACATTATCAGTTAAATTGTAAAAATGAAACACATGTCACATACCTTGCCAAAAACTAAAAAAGATGATTGATTTGATTGTAGCGAATTTGAGCAATGGAGAAAATGGTTTCAATTGCTCTCGAGTCGCAAAATAAAATAATAGTAAGCCATATACAGCAAGAGTTACTGTAATATTGTTGATGAGAAATAAGTACAGGTAACCTGAAGTGATGCTAAGGGAAAACAGAAAACGACACTGAAGATAAAAAAGATAACAAAAACTATATACTGAAATCACGTGTTGTACTGAATTCAAATGGCAAAAACATAAATCCATAAGGCAGTGGAATCACAACCTGTAATTTATCCAATTTGAGAGTAACACTTGTACTACATAAATATGTTGCGAAAGGTACTTTACGAATCTTTGTAATGAACTCGGAATCCTCACTATTGTCAGAGGACAATATGGAGATGATGTAAAGAGGTAAGGAAAGCTTGTGGGCAGTCGTAGAGCCAGGTGAAATTAGAAGCAGAAAGCCGCGTGGAATGGACATTAGGCCCTGAACTCCTGTATTCAACTCGGAAAAATAATAATAACAGTGAATGAATGGGAACAGATTTTGTCTTGATTACAAACGTTAACAGTCAATTAGCAAACAGCAGACTGCTAGTAGCTATCAGCATGGTTATTTATGAATTTTAAGCAATTGAAAATTAATGAAAAACATATTCCCTTACTTTGAATTATTGGTGTCTTTAAATGAGTACAACTATTTCATGATTGACTGAATTTCGCCACAAAATTTGCTTTTCACAAGAGTGCAATAGTTCGAAATGCTACACGTCATGTAACCCTCAGAGGTAAAGAAGAAAGAGAGAGAACTTCAAAAGAACTATTCTAAGTTGAAGTGCTAGGAGAAAGAATTGTAACTCAACAAAGTTGAGAGTTTAATAAAAATGCAAGGTCAAAAAAGAGTGAATGTATCTGCGGCATTGACAACCATTTTGAGCGGTATTTCCAACAGTTTCAAGCCATTGGTTATTAACATCTTCAGGAACCCAACTAGACAGACATTCTACAGCTCACTACGTGACTTTAAACCAAATAACGAAGACCCCATGGATTGATGCAGCTATGCAAAGGATTTTTCCAGAATGATATACTGTAATAACAAAAATTTTTCTTACACTATGTTGGGGGTCAGTGAGCGAAGTCGTATACTGCTGGGGAACAGGGGTGTAACAGCAGTGCGGTGTTTCCCTCATATGACCAGCACGCCAGTTATGCTTTCTCTACACTCTGGAGAGAGGGGGTTAGAAAAGGTTGACCCCAAAAACTGCACATCCTGACTAACCCTACGGTGGTCCGTAACCGGCGTTGAGTTTACTAATACGGAATCAAACCAAGAAACCAGTTCATACAGGCCGTGTGGGACCGGCCTCAAGCAGTTGTCCCTTGGGCTCTGCGGTCACCCAACACTCTCTCTGTTTCACGTACCCGAAGAAAAAACTAACGTCCACGGTGTGCAGCTGGGAAGTAACAACCGCCCACACACTCCTAACAGCACATGAAGCCTTCCTGAGCATCATTATCCTCTAACCACATCACCTTCATCATCTTATTCCCCTACTTCAGTCAGTACTATTCTTCAGGTTAGTGAGGCACCTTCACTTCACTCTGTGACCACAAATAACGATGACAGCCATAGAAACACCTCAGATAGCCTTTTAAAGCCACGTCGCCAACTTCATATAGGAGCATTTAACGTCAGGACCCTCTGCCAAATTCAACAATAGGCATCACTAGCAAGAACTCTGCCATCTCGAGCCATAGATGCATGTTGTGTTTCGGTTATTCACTTAACCTCACCCAGTCAACAAAGTGAGTCTGAAAATCCACCTTCAGGCTGTCAGGCGACACCTCAGCTAGCTTGCGAGGACTCGCAGGTGTAGGGATAGCACTGAGTATTAGGGCGAGAAGATCACTTCTTGACTGGATCCCACCTGATGATCGTATGTGTGCGGGCCGTTCGAATGAGTCCGTTAAAAGGCGCAAGGACGGCGCTACCCGACGTTGCCTTTTCGTAGTCTCCGCTTACGACACAACAGGCTGCAGTTCAGATGAACTAAAGGATGATTTCTACCTGAAACTGTCTAATTTGCTGCATAAAGCAAAACGTTCAGATATAGTTGTTTTAGCAGGCGACTTTAATACCCAAGTAGGGAAGTTGTGCCAGATTGGGAAGTATGTAGGTGGTACGTATGGAGTCCCCTGACAACGAATCGACAACGGTGATCGTCTTTTACAGTTTTGCTCAAACAATCATCTATTTATAGTCAGCACTAACTTTAGGCACAAAGAGAGACACTGCGTAACCTGGCGACCTCCATCATCAAATCAACGCTGGACTCAGATAGACCACATAGCCATAGGGTATCGTTGACGAGGGTCAGTAGAAGACTGTCGCTCCTTCTGGAACATGTGCGTAGACCCCGATCACACCCTGGTTCGCGCGCGTTTATGCTTACGATTAGACGGACATAAGAAACAGTTACGTCCCCAACTAGACCAAGGGACTCAGGAGGAAATAGCGAAACGTGTATCTGAGGTCGATAGAAGGACTTCCCCGATGTGTCCTGGGACAACATACAGTTAGCTGTAGACACAGCTATGTAGCTGTTAATAGCCTGAAACCAAAGGTTATTAATAACCATTAGATCTCTACCGCCTCATCCAAGCTGACTGACGAAAAGACACTGATTCCGGTGAGCTCCGATTATGATGAGGAGCGAAAGCTATTCAAACGATAACTAGCAAGAAGTCTTTGCAACGACTCTGAACTGTGGTGGGCGACAAGAGCGAAAGAAATGGAAAAGGCATCGGCAATTGGTAACACCAGACAACTATTTAGACTCATCAGGGAAACGGGTGGGAGAAGACAAATCATTAGTGAGACAATCTCGGAAAAAATGGCACTATAATTAGCTCCCAGGATAGACGACTGGTTCGCTGGAAAGAGCATTATGAGGAGCAGTTTAATTGGCCCACAGCCACGCTCAACCTTCCGAACATCCAACACCTCCCTGAATGGGATATAGACACAGGTCCTCCATCCCTAACTGAGGTTACTAAAGCTGTCACTAATCTGAAACTAGGCAAAGCAGCGGGACCTGATGGAATGACTCCAGAGGTATTTAAGTATGGTGGAGACAGTTTACTGTCTGCATTAACTGAGGTACTAGGCAGCGTCTGGGAATCAGAGGAAGTCCCATCTGGTTAGTGTAAGTCACTGATTATCCCCATATACAAGAAGGGAGAAAGTCTCCCTATGATAATCACAGAGGGATCAGGTTGACTAATATAGTATCTAAAGTCCTAGGTTCAATAATATTGCGTAGATTGAGTGGCGCTCAGGAGGCACAAACACGAGAAAGCCAGGCAGGCTTTAGACCAGGAAGAGGGTGTATTGATCATATCTTCACCCTCCGACAGACTCTAGAACATACGCATTCCTACCGGCGTCCAACAGTCATTATATTTCTTGACCTGAAAGCGGAATTCGATTCTGTCGACCGAGAGGTACTTTGGCTATGCTTGGCTGTAAAGGGAATGACGAGAAAATATATTGCACTGATTAAGGCACTCTACTCGTACTCATACAGCCAGGTGAGGTCTTACGGCGAGCTGTCATCTGAACTGGTGACGACTAGTGGTGTCCGTAAAGGATGCCGATTATCCCCATTTCTATTCAACTTCGTCATAGATGTACTAATGGACTTAAGCGTAACTCACTTCAGCGATTCAGGGATTGACTTGCTACCAGGGAATAGTCTCGCTGACTTGGAATATGCAGACGACATAGTCCTACTGTAACAACAGAAGACAAGGGCCAGGCAACAGATCGTTTTATTATGAAAATCAACACGTATTTATATATATTTCACATACATTATTACAGCTTATGCAAGTAGACAAGCGCACTTATCTGATTGGTTGTTTATCAGAAGTTAGGCAGACAAACGCAGGCTTCGGATTGGTTGTTTGGGGATTCCTCGACAAATAGAGTTCTCTATCTGCGAATCATATTTTGCCACGTTAACTTTGCTGTGATTGGTTGTTAAATCAGCCTTGTACATATTTTCTCACGGCCTGCTCTCACCACACTACTAGGCGAGGACTCGGAAAAATGCAGTCTTCTAAACACCTTGAGCTGCAATCTACGAATGTTTGGTATGCGATTCGCTCCCGCCAAATGCAAGATGATGCTACAGGACTGGACTACACTGACTCCTAGATTAGAAATAGTGGGTGAAGTGGTAGAGCACGTTGGCCGCTTCACTTATTTGGGAAGTACCATCAGCCAGTGCCAACGGGTTGATCTCTGACGAAATCTCAGCACGGATACAGAGGGCTAGTTTCGCATATGCCAGTTTACGCCGTCTCTGGCGTAGACGTGATATCCAATTATCGACCAAAGGGCGGGTTTACTGCTCATCAGTCCGCTCTGTCCTCCTTTATGGTTGTGAGACCTGGCCATTGAGAGTGGAAGACATGAAAATGCTGGTTAGCTGTCTTTGATCATAGGTGACTGTGCTCTATCTCCTGTGTGAAGTGGTATGATAACGTGAGCAATATTGAGGTTAGGCGTCGAATGCTAGGTGAGGAGGGGAAATCAATCGACGAGGATGTGAAATTGCATCGACTGAGACGTTTAGGTCATGTGTTACGTATGCCTAGTCATCGCCTTCCTCGACAATAGGCAATGTTAGCTGACATAGGGTCAGGCTGGAAAAGAACTAGCCGCGGTCAAACCAAAACATGGCACCAGTCAATGGAATCCACAACATATAGTTTAAGCCAGTCATGTAAGAAGACGTAGACTTCCTCACTGCTTGGGGTCCTCGGGACGATTGAAACCAATAGCTGGATACAGTCGGTGATATGGCTCAAAATCTTTCTCAATGGCTGGCGCAGATGCATCCACTCCTTTTGACTTATGATTTCCAAAGAAACTATATTGTTCTTCGTTATTACTATTCCTTAGTCTTACACCTCTGTTTACTGTATGTATTGTGCATTTCTTCTACTATCTTCTCTTGCTTTGTGTGCTACATGGAGTGTGGCGACTTGAACTGCTGCACATCGGAGCAAAGTTCTATTTCGAAAACAGACAGGCAGACAGAATAACAAGCATTAAACAAGGAGAACAATCTAAATATAGCATTAAGGATTGAAAGGACCATGATTTTGTAGAGATTAAGTAAGGTTATAGAAAAGCCTGTGATTTTTCAGACTGATAGTGCACCGATCTTTCAAGAGGTCCTGGTACACACACACACACACACACAATAGGCAGCATCTAACACTTACCACATATCTTGATATATACATGGTATTGAGGGGGTATACAGATGTTCGACTATGAATGGAGTACCGAAGTGTTCGGACAGCCTGAAGTGACGGTAACTGCTGATGTCTGTGAACTATGCCCAATGTCATCATTCTTATAGACATATCTATGTACATGACGCTATCTAACTTTTCAAGAATAGACTTAATATCAAAAATCAGTCTCGATGATTTAGAGTGGGCAGATGATCTTGTCGTTCTAGGTGTATGCACCGTAAAGCATTCTCTGAAACAAACTAAGCAGAGGTTTGGGTATGTTTCGCATGCGATTAGCACCTGCCCAATGTAAGAAGACACTACGGTACAGATTTACAACAACACCTACTATATACACAGGTAGTGAAAATGGTTGAGTATGTTCACCACATCCCTTATTTGGAAACCTACATTAGTTATACTGAACTAACAGCCGACAAAATCTACAGATTTTTACGAAAAACTTATTTGCATTTGCGTCGTCTTCGAGAAAGCTATACATCAGAAGATGTGTGTGAAGTTGAGTAGTTTGTTTCACACAACTTTACGAGAAGGCTTGAGGGTTTTGATCAAAAATGCCTGTTTTTAATTGCTTGCGTTAAGTGGGACCATATGATAACTAATGAGATGAGAAGTATAGGGTCAGATAATGAAGCCAAGTCGACCGACGACCTTGTGACATTTCACTGACTGAGCTAGCTATTACATGTAAGATGTACGTCTCACCACTTGCGTAGACGAACAATGTTAATCGAAGTAGAACAAAGTTGGAAAGCAGTCAATTCAGAACACGGTGCAAATTCATGAAACCTTTGACTTTTTGTATGAGCGTATTGTTTCTGAGACAGTAAAACTTAATGCATGGGGATATTTTGCCGTTTACAAAGGTGCAGATGTCTATTCTAAAAGTGTTCCCTACTCTCATTTTTGTCTCAGGGCTTTTTGAAGTGTGACAACTTGAACTGATACACTGGTGTGCTGAGTTCCACATTAATTTGTTAGTTATTAGCAACCCAACGTTCATTGCACCAACCGTTATTGTTTATCACATAGACCGTGTGTTATTTGACGAACATTTATAAGGCAAAAACTGAGAAAAATAATGTGCAAAGAAAAACCAATTAAATGCGAAGATGAATCCAGCTGCAAACAGACAAGTATATTTTCAAGTATTGGTTTTGTAGGGACTTTGTTTGATTACATGGAGAATTTCATCATGAGCTGACATCAGTTAGAGAACCCCTGGAAAACCTGGGAGTACTGGACAGCTGTTTCGTCCCAAACTAGGACTTTACAATCAATTTCTCATTAAACTGTCATTGTTAGGATGTTATCAAGAAGCTTCAAAAATCAGTAGGCAGTGTTTATAGTTTTATTACTTCCTTTCTTATTTTCCATTTGAATTCAAATCTGGTACAAACCGATGTTTATCAGCAACGCATTCTATCATCTTAAGAAGTCATTTCCCTTCAGAAATTAATCTCTTTATATCCATGTAGTGTGTAGAATACTGTCACCGAAATTTTGGCGATACATTTTTGACCAATGACTAGAGTTGAAGCATTATATATCCAACCAATTATTAACCCGCATGTATTTTTATAACTTCAACAACTTACCCGAAATCACCCACAGTATACTTCTTTGTAGCCATCAGAATCATAGAAGTGAAAGACGTAAATGGTTTAATCAGTGTGTATTGAAGAGTGGCCTGTAGATGTTTTTAAAATGAATACCAGTCAGGATTAAATAAAATTGTATATACAAAAGTGAACTTATAACTTTACGGTTTAAATAAAAATGAAAACAAAGACAAAACATCAAGGTTTAGCAAAGGAAATTAATTTGAAATATTAGTCCAAAAAGTAATCCACAGAGAGTATACGCACTAAAGTACAGATTTGTTAATTTAGGTGACATTTTGAACTGACTGAAGGCCTAAACACACTTTATTTGTCTCTTGAACTCAAATATATGATACTTAGGTAAAATAGGAAGGTAAATAATGTGTGACAAAATTATTTAACTGGTTATTATTAGGAATACATGAAAGGGAATTGAACGACAGAACAGACTTATCCTGCTATACATAAATAAATACCCACTACAGTCCTACAAGAAGTCAATCGTGAGCCCGAAAACCTTAGTGGTAAGGTCTCTGACTGCAGCACTGGGTGACGTAGGTTCGAATCTCAGAAGGGATATGAGTTCCTTCAACGTTGCAGATACGCCTTGCTGACGAGTGCCAACTAGCATGAAACCTAGGTCCAAAGCTTCCTGCCGATTGCCTCCAACTATCTAATAACATAAAGAATGTTTCCAAATAGTGATCAAAATACTAAAACTATTCAGAGTAGATATCTTAAACAGGCCAACATAATAATTTCACTGATCAATACTACGCACATCAAAATGTCTAATAGCGAAAGACGTGAATGCCAGTAAATTTTAAGCAACGGAGATGCCATAAAATTCCTAGAAATTTGGTATTCAGATGACTCAGCCACCAGACACATTAGCGATCCGGTATATATATATATATATATATATATATATATATATATATATATATATATATACCAGCGTGGATAAATAGTTAAAGTCATCAACAGTTCGATACTCTGACGCAAACAGATAAGGTGATTAGTATCAAAAAACCTTTTTTCTACTGAAATGCATATTGTTTGTTAACTGGTCAACCATTTGATAAACGGCTCAGCTAATGGATGATAAGTCACATGACAAAAAAGTTAAATTCCAAGTCAAAGAAAACAGTCAATACTAGTGCGAATCAGCAACTAATCAGCACAAAGTTTTTCGGGAGATACAATTATATCATTCATGGAAAATTCAAATGAATTCACTTCATGCTGAAGTTTGCACCCAAGACGTCTAGAAATACAATGAAAGCTTCGCAATCAAATGACCCAGATCAGAGAACACAATCACATAAAAACATGGAACTATCCTGATGTGGTGAGTTTACACTAAGACCAACTGGTAGTATATTAGTCAATCATAATTAACAGGGATAAATCTAATTAACAAACTATTACCCCTGTCCAGGCAGAAAACGTCCTCTAAAAGAATGGTCTGGTACCAGTGTCCAGATAATTCACCACTTCTAGCAGACAAAAATTCTAACTTCTCAGATTACATTCTTTAAAGGAAATTCACTAAGTCATCCTGGCTTTAGTTCAAAGACTATACCTGCAAGTTTTCTTTTAAACGCATCTTTTTTAAAGAGGTTGATCAACCATTGTATGTTTTTACTTTATGTGATAAAATAACATTTCGCTGACTTCTAATTTCAATGAACTAGGAGTAACTTAGTCTATATAAGTACAACTGAATCTTTATGATCGTTTGTCAGTTTTACCAGCTGCTAGTCGTTTCGAAGTTCTATCAGCAATCAAGAATGAAGTCTTTAACGTTCTTTCCGTTACTCATCACTAACACCATAATGTTCTTGAGAACCCTTAGAATTTGTCAACACGGGCTAACATCCCAACTCAGTTGCTCACTCTTGATGGATTAAACTGTTACTCGCATCCTCTTTGAAGGACATTTGGGTAACCACTCCTAGAATCTTGCTTATGAACAAAACACTTAAGCGCAACATATGCATGATTTGATAATCTGCTGAATCTAGTAAAAAAGAATGTAATAGATAGATTCGTTGTCCAATAATAATGATATGTAACTTGTAAAGATTTATGAAGTCCGTTTCAAATTGTAAGGACTCCGGTAGCCATAATCCAAACTAAAGTATAATAGAACCACAGTGGGACTTTTATGAATCAATTTAAAAGAATCGTAGTCAAAACGATGCGTATACGAACTTCGGCTTTAACACAACCTAACATCACAAAGTGCAAACTAAATGAGAAAAAAACAATGGTACTATTTCGCCACAATAAAAGATTAAGAAGGAGTAAAATAAAAATAGAAACAAAGCAGTTTTATGGAACACAAAGTGGAATTTTTGGTCAATAGGTTTCGAATTCTGGAGCCTATCACCTATAATACAATGTATAGCATTGGTTAGATAAACTAACAATAACTTTTTGTAATGTCGCACACTATTCTAACCACATTTTGTCTTCCCTACTTTGATTGAAGATTATGTATGGATAATAGATTTAGGTAAGCAAGCAACCTAAACATAACTTCACTATCTATTCAACTACTTCATATGTGACTGCATACTTCATACAAACGCATTATTCAGACGCTAACGCAGAAACAAACATGATGTAAGTATAACAAAAGCAATCTTCAACCATGCACTGAATGAAATCTCCATATAATGCAACGTGTTAGAAAATTATAACGTCATATTGGAACGGTAGAAGACGAAGACTTGGTAAATGAATCTTTATTTCACAATTGGTATTCCTATAAAGCCAAATTATGTATGCCTTATCTTCAAAGGACCATTTGCACAGATCTTCGTGTTGTGAGCTGCTATCTCATTGAAGTTTTCCACGAATCGACTATAAAACGCTGCTCTCCCCAAGAATTGCTTTAGCTTCTTCTTGGAATTCGGGGCCGTAATGGTTTTTATCGATAAGATTTTCTCCGGTAACGATTACCTCACCGTTGCCTTCTTTACGAACAAACAGCGCAACACTGCGTTTGGCTATCTGAGATTTGGTTTTGTTAATGCGCAGTCCAAACTCTTCCAGGCGTTTTAACACAGCTTCGATGTAGTTCACATGGTCGCTTTCATTTTGACTGTAGATGACGAGATCACGAACGTGCAATTCTACATTCTTCACGTTAATACATAACAGCATCACTAGCCCTCTGAAGGTAAATTGTGCTCTTGCTAGTTCAAATAGCATGCGTTTAAGCCAATACGTTTTTTGTCCCACGATGAACGCCGTCTTATCTGTCTTTCTGTTTCATCGGTATCCGCCAATATCCTGACCGGAGATTGAGCACTGCAAACAACTTCACGCTTTGTAAACGATCCAAGGTCTCTACTACAGCTGGCATGGTACAGTCTGAGATCTGTCATTCTGTTTGACTGTAGGAATTCAGCAGCAGAATCTAAACTTCCCGTTTGCTTTCTTCACTAAAAGAACTGGAGAGTTATATGGGCTGTCAGCTTCTTCAGTAATATCATCTTGTAACATATCCATTTGTCACTCAAATTGGCCTTCCAAATAACATGGAACTCTTCGTGTTGTGAATGGTACCATTTTGCAAAAGCTCAGTGGGACTTCATGCCTCACTTTATCACAGTAACCGTAGGAGTCCCCATCTCCAGTGAACAGATGGTCGTATTCTTTAACTAACACAGACATATTCTGTGCTTTCGATGCCGTAACGCTTGCAAACTCGCTTGTCTCATACATGCTGATAGGTCCATACTACGTAATCACTATCCTTCGTGTTAATCACCGCACCGACCTCTCACAGAAAACCAGTGCCAAGTATTGTCGCCATAACTCGGACACAACAATGAACGGGGAAGTAACTTCACGATAGCCAATAAAAACGCTACAGTTTGACGTGCCGGCGATGCTGAACACGTGTAGAACTACCGTCTGAACTATCAATGAACACGGTCTGACGCTATGACATAGCTTCCTATCTACTAGTGAGATTGCCTCCCCTGCATCTATCAGACATACTACTCGGCCATTCACTCGGGATTTAGGATACATTGCCCTCTCCTCTCAATAGCCCCACTACTTCTGGTCTGACAGAAGAGAAAGAGCACACATTCTGTCTGAAATTTTTTCTTCTCCTTCTTTCTGAGCAGTGCCACCTTCAGTGTCCCGCTTTGCCACATTCAAAACACAGGTCTTTCCTGGCATCCATTCGTAGTGCCGCTACTTCACACTGCAAATCTTCCAATTTCTGTTTGCATTCGTTTAATTTCAATGGCTCTATTGCTGCTACCGTTGTGCTCAGCAGCTGCCTGGTCACCTTCACCAGCTCACCGATATCCATGGGTTGTGCGGCCTTAACCTGTTTTAGTTGCATGATCTGGGAAACTCTCGATGAACTGGGATGCCAATAACTGCGACTCCGACTCTTCATTCAATGTGGGGAGTGCATGACGTAGCAGATTCGACAGCTTCACCGCTAACACTAACAGGTCTCAAGCTTCGCGGCACAGAACTGCTGAATTGTTAGCTGCCTGTCCGTCAGGCTGTCGAACTCCACCACCAATCGTTCAACCACCAGCTTCCAGGTCTCCATCCCATCTGACTGCTCAACAGTCATACGCCGCCTTCGCTCGACCCCAACACGACCGCCTTCACCGTCGGATTCTTGACATCCACCAATTCAGCGACGCTTCAAAGTCCCGCAAGAAGCTCCTGATGTCCACTTCCTCAAAAGCAGCCGTCCAAGGAATCTTCATTGTCTGAAGGCAGAGACACCAACTGAAACAGTTGAAGACGAGGACTTCGTAAATGAATCTTCATTTCGAAATTGGTATGTCTATATAGCCAAATTATGTATACCTAATCTTCAACGCACCATTTGCACAGATCTTCGTGTTGTGGTACTTCTAAACTTCATACTGTTTTCTTTGTATTCCTTTCACGTCTCCCATGAATCTCCACAACGCCGTATCATTTGCCTTCTGTGACACAGAATGTATTTCTCTGCTATTTGATGTTTTCATGCTGATTAACGTCTCTTTATATACTGTTGATAAATCTTATCAGTAGCACTCGCCACATTTGACTGAATAAACAATATGACAAAGGTTAGGACATATCAGAAATGAGACAACGGATATTAAGACTGAATATAAAGAAGAGGGCAACTGATCAGTATGTCTACGAAATCCAAACCAGCACCCACCTACAGTACCTAAGATTTTTAGCCAATGACTACCTACAATTTGATGATGTCACTAAGAAAATTTAAGCCTGAAAAGTTGTAAAAATATGAAGCCAAATAACAACTGTATATCATGCTATGACACCTTATCTTTTGTCAAGGTGGATACTAACTTATTTATCCAACTGTCAAGTGATACAGGGGCCGTAGTTGTGACCTACTGGTAGAGTGATTGAAACAGTAAGCTGCAACTTCCGCCCCTTGAATCAGATAACACTGTTCACGCGCTGCGCGTGCCTAACCATCGCCTCCCCCGATGGGCATTACTAGCTGATATAGGTGCAGGTCGAAAAAGAGTAAGTGGTGGCCAAACAAAAACATGGCATCAATCCATGAACAGTTAAACTGAGTCAGGTAGGGAGGTGCAGACTTCCGGGTTGGGGCCCTCAGGACTCTAGGTGACATGGCTCAAAATCGTTGTCAATGGCGCAGATACATTCAGTCTCTGTAATCTTTCATAATTCTTTCTACCATTACCCATTCTGTTTCGCTCTTATACCTGTCAAACTCTATTGATTCTCTTCGATCATCTTTTTGTCTACCTTTGGGTGCTATTTGGAACGTGGCAAGTTGAACTGCAGCACTTCGGTGCCAAGTTCTGTGTTGAATCCAGACAGACAGACAACACTGTTCAGAGTTAAAAGACACAAGAATTTTAGCATTTTGGAATGAAACATACCTTAGTGGACTAATTCAAATCAATACATGAGAAATAACAGGCTATATATAAATCCATATATTGTAATATTAGAGACATCAAATTAGTAGAGAAACCAGTTTTCTAAATACCAACAATATAAATATATATATATTTTCCGTTTTGAGGGGAGCAACCCAAAAATTCGCTTCTCTCTAAACTTTATCTTAATGTAATCATTCCTTTCTCAGGCGTGAGGCTAGCAACCCCACCCTGTAAACAAAATTGCTACAGAAACTTCAGCACAATGAACCTCTTTGCACCAAAAGAAAAAGTCTGTGTGGGAACATGGAACGTCCGAACTATGTACGAGACTGGGAAAGCTGACCAGATCGCCAACGAGATGAAAAGATACGGAATACAAGTGCTGGGAATATGTGAAAGCAGATGGAATGGGAGTGGACTCACCAAATTGTCAACGGGTGAGTCAGTGATCTACTCCGGTCACCCAGAAGATAACCACACGCACACCGAGGGCGTGGCTATCATGATGTCACCAACGGCAACGAAAGCCCTGATGCAATGGGAGGCGATTTCGTCCAGGATAATGACCGCCAGATTCAACTCCAAAGGAAGGAAAGTGTCAATCATACAATGTTATGCACCCACAAACAACGCAGACCTCGAAAAGAAAGAAGAATTCTACAGGCAACTACAGGCAACAATGGACAATACTCCAGCTGGCGACATGAAAATACTAATGGGAGACATGAACGCCAAACTGGGACCAGACAACACAGGAAGGGAACTCATCATGGGTAGAGAAGCTCTCGGAGAAATGAATGAAAATGGAGAACTCTTCGCCGACTTCTGCGCCTTCAACGAACTAGTGATTGGTGGCAGTGTATACAAGCACAAAGATATCCACAAGGCTACATGGGTGTCACCAGACGGGCAAACCAAAAACCAAATCGACTTCATCTCAAGCTCAAGGAAGTGGAGGCGCAGCCTACTGGACACAAAAGCAAGAAGAGGAGCAGACCACTATCTCGTACAAGGGACAATCCAAATCAAATTAAAAGCTTTCAGGGAATCAGGAGCTGCAGATAGATCACAAGCCAAGTTCAACACTCAAAAACTGAAGGACCAGGCTACAAAGGACATCTTCATTGCAAGCATAAAGGACAAAGCCGAGACACAAATCAACACCAGCGAAAAGGTCAGCGTCGAAAAGCACTGGAACAACTTGAAAACGGTGTGGAGTCAAACCTGCATAGAAGTTCTAGGCAGAAAGAAGAGACAGGACAAACAGTGGCTCACTACGGACACTTGGAAACTAATAGAAGAGAGAAGGACAGTGGAACAAAAGATTATCCAGTGCACTGACGAGCAACAAAAACAGGAGCTGAATGCAAGCTACAATACACTGAACAAAAGAGTGAAGAAGAGTGCCAGGGAAGACAAAAGAAAATATTATGAAACCATGGCAAACGAAGCAGAACAAGCTGCAGGCAAAGGAGACCTCGCCACACTCTACCAAACAACTAGGCACCTTTCGGGCAAAAGTTCGACACAGATTAAGCCAATAAAGGACGACAATGGAAAGTCAATCACCAAAGAGGTGGAACAGAGAAAGCACTGGGCTGAACACTTCAAAAGACTTCTAAATCGTCCGCCACCTACAACGCGCCCAACAATACCAACAACAGAAGCAGAACTACCAGTGAACACTGACCCCCCGACGAAATCAGAAGTCCTGAATGCCATCAAGATGCTAAAAGCTGGGAAAGCACCAGGACCAGATGGAATCTCAACCAAAGCATTGAAAATGGACCCAGAGACAACAGCGGACTTGATGACACCACTGCTGGAGAAGGTGTGGAAAGAGGGCAAAGTACCCGAGGATTGGAAGAAAGGATTCTTATTCAAACTACCAAAGAAAGGAGACTTAAGTCAATGTAAAAACTGGCGTGGAATTATGCTCCTGTCCATTCCAAGCAAGATACTAAGCCGCATCATCCTGGAGAGAATCAAACACGCCCTAGATGAAAAACTTCGACCGGAACAAGCTGGATTCAAGAGAAACAAGTCATGTATTGATCAAATCGCCACTCTACCGATCATCATTGAACAAAGCTTGGAATGGCAGTCACCTCTCTATCTCAACTTCATCGACTTTGAAAAGGCCTTCGACAGCGTCGATCGAGAGGTCATTTGGCAACTACTTCGCGACTACAGGGTCCCATCGACAATTATACATCTCATCCAACAGTTATACGACAATGCTGTATGCCAAGTAATCCACAACGGGAAACTTACGGAAGCCTTCGAAGTGAGGACAGGAGTGAGGCAAGGCTGTCTACTATCACCAATGATCTTCCTGATTGCAATTGATTGGATAATGCGACAGACAACGGCAACCAACGAGGGAACAGGCATAAAATGGACTGACACAAAAGACTTGGAGGATCTGGATTTCGCCGATGATATATGTCTGATTTCCCACAAACTGGAAGATATGCAAGTGAAAAGTAACAAGTTGGCAGAAGAAGCATCAAAGATAGGACTTCAGGTGAACACAGATAAAACAGAGGTGATGAAGATTCCTAGCCAACATCAACAGCAACAACAACAACAGACAACAATCAGCATAAGTGGGAAGAACCTGAAAGAAACAGCCTCCTTCACCTACCTCGGAAGCATCGTCTCAACTACAGGCGGAACTGACGAGGATATCAAAGCCAGAATCGGAAAAGCAAGACAAGCTTTCATTACTCTCAAATCTGTGTGGAGGTCAACAGCACTCACCATCAAAATTAACATCCGGATTTTCAACTCCAATGTAAAGTCAGTGCTACTATACGGATCAGAGACTTGGCGCGTCATAAAGAGCATCTCAAACAAACTGCAGACCTTCATTAACAGTTGTCTTCGCTCAATACTCAAGATCAGATGGTTGGCCAGATAGGATCAGCAACAGGGATCTCTGCAATGAGCGAACCAACAGCAGGAACCGATTGTGAAACAAATAGACAGGAAGAAATGGAGATGGATTGGCCATACGCTGAGGAAACCATCAAGTGACATCACTAGACAAGCCCTCGAGTGGAACCCGAAAGGGAGGCGGCGAGTTGGTCGTCCAAGGGTGACTTGGAGGAGGTCATGTGAGGAGGAGATGAAAGCATGTGGACAGACCTGGAGCGGGGTGAAAAAGTTGTCAGAAAACCGAAGGCAATGGAGGTGCGCAGCTGAAGCCCTATGTTCCTCTAGGAACTAAAGGATACAATAATAATAAATAATAAAGCAAGCAACAAAAGCTAATAAAGTATGCCGTACCATGCGCCAAATTGAAAAACGGGCTAGTGAACACTATCCAGCCTGGCTAGTAAAAGGAGAACGAAAACGGGTATATGGTTCAGTGGCAGAAGATCCGGTCAATTCAGGACATTCTGCGCCATTCGAAAAATAATTCAAAATAATATACAAAATTCGATCAAACCTATCAAAGAGAGTAAAAATCTGGGCATAGCCGGGGCACTAGCTATCCAAAAGCTCAAACCCACGCTATACATCGAAAATAAAGGAGGATTTGATGAATTCATAGAATCTCAGTAGAACTCCTCAGCTGGATGCTCCAAATACAGGGATATATATGCGTATATTGATATAAGGATAAAACTTGGGCACTGTGGTGGAGTTTAACTCCATTATGGATAAAACAACCACAGAAGAGGGTGGGACTGTCAAAATTCTAAAATGTAATATGAGTAGGTAGAGAAATTGATTACTAAATACTTGTTCATTGAGTCACTCAACACATGGAACAGAAGTGACTCAACGCAAATACCAGAGGTATGGAAGATATTATTACTACCAGTCGAATCAGAGGACAATAAATAATGTTGAAATGTATTCAATTCATATTTAAACATTGTAAAAAGTTACTTATTTTTATTATAAAAACATCTTATTTCCCATCTTAATGTATTTTATTGATAACACTAATATTATTTCCGAATGTACTCTATCTTATAGTGATTTTATTCAAATGTCTAATAAATTTTTATTCATGTATATAAATGAAGCAAGAAAGTTGTGTGAGTACTTTGACATAATTATGAGCAATAAATTGTGCTCGAAACGTTATCAGTAAATACTAGTGTAAAACACTGATTTTTATCAAAATAAAATTTTATCCATAATGGAGTATATATACACATACATGTACCATTAGAATTATACTGGGGCATATAAGATGGATAGCATATCAAGAATTTCGAACTAAAAGTTTTTTCCGACCCAACATAAAAAGGACCTAGAACGCTCTTCAATAAAGCACAAAATATCTGTTCTGACAGTACAAATGAACATGAAATAAAGACTGAAGAATATTTTATCCAAGAATGGATATTCTGCAGAGCTCATTAATAAATACTCTAAAGATATAAGTAAAATTACCCAAACAGTCTCATTACTACTATTATCACCAACATGTAGTTCGAAATTCTTGATATCTTATCGGTCTTATACGCCCCAATGTAATTACAATGGTATATATATCCCTATATGTAGAGTATTCAGCTGAAAGTCTACCAAGATTTGATGAATTCTCTAAATCCTGTTTTATATTTGTATGGGGAAATAAGTGTTTCAAAAACCAACAATAAAGTCTACATAAAGTCTAGCCGGTCTATAGTTATAATAACTCGCAAGACAAGTTTTTGGATTCCGTTTTCTTAACAGACATGCAGATATATACTTTGTACATTTGTAAGTACACTTCACAAAAATTCTGTTTGGTAGCCAGTCTTAAACAGTTGGAAGATGATCTAGGTGAAGCCACTAACCTCGGTAGGAAGGAGTCAAGCTGACAAAAATTCTAACTACTTTTAAAACAAATCCTCAGACATAGAAAAAACTCACGATTCAAATCAGTAGAGGCAACAAGAACATATACTATTTGTGCTGGGGACTGATTCAACATCACTAACAACAACGTGCGAAACCAGCGAGTTAATTTCAAACTAAATTGCACAAGAGCCATCTGCGAAGGATGAATTCCCGGCATTACACTCAGCTCCCCAGAGATGGAGTATCAAATAATTTGCGCCAGCGAATAAAGCCTAAATAATCCGTGGTCTTAGGAAGTGACAAAGATAACAACTCAATTAAAAAGCCTTACCAAAAGTGCACACCCCTGTCAGGTCGACCAATAACAGCTGACTGTCCAGTAATTTTTAACAAGAAAATTAATTGTCAAACAATATCACTTAAGCCACTTTAAGAAGTAGAAATACTATACTTTGAGACCTCTTGCTAGGTATCCACGTATTTGACCAAATAATCAAGGAATACAAAACGTTGCGAATGCTTGTAAAATCAGAAAGAATGTTTAACCTAGGTTACATTAACATTTAATCCAAAAGCCTAAAAATAAAAACAAAGCTTCCAGTCACCTAAAATTTATCCTGTTCAGGCAGCATATGCACAATCACATAAAATTAGGGGTGCACTTACTATCTTACAAAATCGGAGAAAAAGGATAGTGTATGGTTTCCCAGCAAAACAGCAAGTACCATAAAGTATGCTGAATCTGAAGTCCTAGACCGAAATAAAATAAAAATTACTTGATAGTTTTCCCAGTGAGCTCCAGCATTATGTTCCCTTCCCCTCTGAGATATTGATAGCACAAAGCCAGAAAACTATAAATTGCGAATGCTTAAACAATTAGAACATATGATGCAACTACCTTCTGCAATGTCATGTATGAAATCTACGTAGATACTATCCAGCATTGCATGTACAGCCAGCATAATACTTAGAAATGAATAGATGGCATACGCTGGAACCAGAACTAAAATCCTTATTATATACCGTTGTTCAGCGACACATGTATAGTTCTTAAGGTGGAAATACATCTGAACTTTTCGAAATAGCATTAGATAATTTACTTGGTGAAATGTTATCACGCATGAAAGCAGTGCACATAGAGTAGCGATGATTTGGGAATATGCTGATGTGGCAAAAAGAAATTGGTCATCTAACTTCTTAGCCTCTGTTACATGTGTAATATTTAGAATTCCTGCAGTAGTAGTATCGTTCATGGCATCTCACAGATATATGTGGTCCAAGGTCGACGTTATCAAGGTTACAAAACGTCCTCAAACTTTGGACATTCAATAAATTTTGAATGACTTCTGATTTGTTTTCCAGTCCCTTGTCGTTCTGCTAAACATTGTAGGCAGTTCTTATAGAGCACACCTGCTTCTTTTCTGAAGTCTTCTTTCATACCCATGGAATAGTGAAGGAAAAGGTATAACGGGTGAGGATATACGTTATAACGTGTTATATTTTCCGCGATTCAGGTTCTTTCGTCTTTCATTGGCTAGAACAGTGGCGGTCAATTGGAGTTTGAATTGTCCTTGGGTGCGTGCTGTTGGGTGCCATCTTGGCGTGGTTGTGTTTGCTTCGTTTGCCAGTATATGTGATGACTATAAACGTGAGTTAGACTATTGTAACGCTTTGTTTTTCTTTGTTTGTGCATGTACTAGGCTTTGTGTGTCGTACAATTCGTTGTTTGGTCTATCGGTTGCTTGCGATGTCAACGAACCGGTGGGTTCTTGTGTTTTTCTTTAATTTAGGTTATACGTGCGGTATTTTCTTGATGGTTATTGATCATGCCTGTATTTCAATGTTGTTTTTTTACGATTTATCTTGGAATCGTTGTGACATAGATAGATACTAATTGATAAATTTATTTTATGGAGGATTTAATCATGAGCTGACATCAGTTAGAGAACCACTGGAAAACCTGGGAGTACTGGACAGCCGTTTCGTCCTAGTTTGGGACTCCTCAGCAGTACGCACCCACCGGGATTCGAACCCAGGACCTTCTGGTTACAAGGCGAGCTCGTAGACCATTGAGCCACTGGGACCCGATCCAATGGTCCTTGAATTCTAACTTCTGCCAGTTCACGACATAGCGAGACCACTTCGCAATGTCTTCTTCGATGAGTTACTGCCTCATCTTCGACCTGCTGTACCCTACTGGTCACGGCTTCCCACTAGAACCCCAGGTTAACTGCCTGAATAGGGCCAGTCGCTAGTGAGCATCAGATGAATTTTCAAGTATTGGTTTTTGTAGGGATTTTGTTTGATTGCATGGAGGATTTAATCATGAGCTGACATCAGGGAAGCCGTGCTTTGAAAAAGGAGAGTGGCATTTTTTACGTTGTGAAGTAAATTCTGCTTTTGTTGTTTAAACCACATCAGAAGCTTTTAGTTCACTTTAACTGATTTATTTAGTTCAAGTGTTGTCTGTTTTATTCACATTTTGTGTTTTGGTTGGTATTTACCTAGCTGTCACACGTATATATAAGTGTGTATTTGTTTGGCATTAACCTCACTGTTTTGACGTATATATAACTGTATAGTTGTAACAAATTAAAATTATGGCCCCAACTAACAATTGTGGTCGACCGGACTGCCACTTTCCGGTGGATGATGGGATGCAGTGTGACAACTGCAGCCTTTGGTTCCACAAAGTTTGCACTGGTTTAACACCAGTAGCCTATAAGAGATGTTGCAAGCCATCATCTCCATGGCTGTGCAAATTTTGCAGCAACCCGTTAGATGTCCTCATCCAAGAGGCAGTAGGACTCTTGATGTCCAAGAAATTGTCGAAAGACATAGTTGAAAAGCCTGTACCAGAAACCTTCGCCAAGGATGGCGGTTCAGGACATAGTTGTAAGATTCAGGGTGCATCACCTCCTGAAGTCTCAGAAGCGAAAGAAGCACAAAATGCCCAGACATCTGTTGCTGCAAAGCGCAAAAGGCAACGGAAATCCAGAAGGGCAAGTAGTGCCAGCATGGCAAAACCAGCCTGTGAAATAGCAACGCCAAAGCGCAGCGTGTCTAGTGCACGAATGGCTTCTAGTCGCGGCGAAAACAGAGTGGGAGAAACGGACTCCACTTGGTTGCTGCCGAAAGGTAAGAAGCTAAACAAAACTAGGAAAGAAACAGTAGCCGAGTTTACCAACAAGGTCTCGACGACTGTTAGTTCCAGCAAAACTCAGAAACCCACGGACTCTAGTTACAGTATAATCATCTGGAACTTGGAGGAATCTAAGAACACAGATCCAGCTGCCCGACATGCAGATGATCTGAAGGCGATCAGCTCCATA
This sequence comes from Trichobilharzia regenti, assembly GCA_944472135.2. NCBI lineage: Eukaryota > Metazoa > Platyhelminthes > Trematoda > Strigeidida > Schistosomatidae > Trichobilharzia > Trichobilharzia regenti. The sequence continues at coordinate 39,108,939 of OX235270.1, forward strand.
TTCCGGGAAATACTTCCCGAAAAAACAACTGGAGTACACGTACGAAAGGCTATCAGGATCGGAAAACGAAACCCTGATGCTACAGGAACTCCTCGACGACTACTTAAGGTAGTTTTAGGGAACGAAACAGAGAGGAGGACCATCCTCGACAACGCGTTCAAAGTCAACGACAAAAGTCTAAAAATAAGGCCTGATTGGCCTTTGGAAGATAGAATCAAAAGAAGAGAAGCCGTGGCTGAACTAAAGGCCAGGCTAGAGAAAGGCGAGAAGGACCTCAAACTATTGGGTTTTCGGGTGGTGAGGTCTCGGAAACCGATGCTGCCGAGACCTCTCTTCATAAGCCGGGTGAACACGTAGGTGTTTCGGTGTGCTATACGAACGCATGTAGTCTTAGGAATAAGCTCGCCGAATTAGGAGAGTTATCTGAAAGACTACAACCTGATGTAATTGCTATCACTGAGACGTGGTTGTTAGTGGGTGTAGACTTAACTCCACTCATACCTGGGTATATCTGCATACGAGCAGACAGAGTAAGTAGTCGGAAAGGTGGGGGGGTTGCTCTTTACATCCGGGATGACATAGGGATCAGGTCAACGTTGTCAGAAGCTCATGACAGCGGCACCAGTGAAGCCGCAAGTTGCATCATTAACTTAAACAAAGGCACTTTAACGATCGGAGTTATCTACAGAAGTCCTGCTAGCCAAGCTGATGACTTCGTTCTAAATCACTTGAGGGCGTGGGGTAGTAGAAATAGGTGTCTGATTGTTGGCGACTTTAACGCTCCACATATTAATTGGGGGGAATTAAACTCCACTAGTTTGTATACCTGTTTCAATAGGGAGCTCACATTGACAGTGCTTGAATGTGCACTCGTGCAACATATGCATGCACCAACACGGTATCACCCTGAACATGATCCATCTACTCTAGACTTGGTATTGACACACCAGAAGGAGGACGTTGGTAACATTAGGTGCCTCCCGCCGCTTGGCAGCAGTGACCACATAGTCATTGCTTTTACGTTTAGGATTCATTCTCTCATGCACAGGCCAAAATCTGCTCGTCCAAACATTTGGAAAGCGGATATACAAGGAATCCGGAACGCAGCAACTGTGGTTGACTGGTCAGTTGATACAAGTCAGACTGTCGAGGAAGCTTGGGTAGGATTTAGGAATACACTAGATCGTGTCACTTCACCTTTTATACCTTGGTACACTCCTCGAAAGCCGTCGCATGAACCTCCTTGGATCACTAGTGAAATAAGGAGGTTATTAAGACGGCGAAAGAACTTATGGGACCAATTTGTTATGACAGGAAGGGAAAACTTCCAGAAAGACTACCGCAAAATTCGAAACCTCTGTAAGTATGCGATTAACAAGAGTCGTATAGAGTACGAGAGACGATTAGTACTAGATTGCGTTCATTACCCAAAAAGGTTTTACTCGTATATTAAACGTAGGACTAAAACTAGCAGTGGTATACCGTCACTCATAACCATTAGTGGAGAAGCGGCTGAGTCAGACGAAGGGAAGGCTGAAAACCTCTCTGAATACTTCTGTGACGTCTTCTCGTCTGATAGTACCACCCAGGGATATGGCGAGGTCACTGCCATCGCCACTCAGATGCCCTCAATTGTGGTAGAGCACACAAAGGTTCTGAAACTACTGTCTAAACTGAAGCCAGGTAAATCACCTGGGCCGGATGGACTCCACCCTAAGTTGTTACTTTCCTTGGCGGATATAATATATATTCCGCTTACGGAGATTTTCCAAATGTCTCTGACGCAGGCTAAGCTACCCAGGGACTGGAAGGATGCCATTATAAGCCCTATCTTCAAGGACGGGGATAGGCAATTGGTATCTAACTACAGGCCGGTAAGTCTGACATGCATTATTGCAAAGGTACTGGAAACTATTATAAGGGATCAACTATTAGCTTATGTTGAAACACATGGCTTGTTGGCTGTGGAACAGCATGGATTCCGACCAGGACGATCCTGCTTGACAAACCTACTATTGGCTAGGGAAGACTGGGTTGAGGCCAGAGATAGGGACCATCTGTTGGACGTGGTTTTTATTGATCTTAGCAAGGCGTTCGACAAAGTATCCCACTTAGGTCTCCTTAGTAAACTGAAAGGTTTCGGACTAGACCAATGCCTATGTGAGTGGTTTAGAGATTACTTAATGGATAGAAGGCAGAAGGTTAGAGTTAATGGTGTACTATCAGGATGGAAAGCAGTATCCAGTGGAGTGCCCCAGGGAACTGTATTAGGTCCATTGCTATTCCTATTATACGTTAACGAATTACCAGGGATTCTTTCTTCATCTTCATTATTATTTGCAGATGACATTAAGGTATGGAAAACTGTAAACAATAACGAGGATAGGTTGGCCCTACAAAATGACTTAGATAAATTAGCTGAGTGGTCAAGCCTATGGAGTTTGGAAATGAATGCTAGGAAAAGCGCGGTAATGCACTTAGGTCAGAAGTCTTATACGTCGTACTCCCTAGGGGATGCAGAACTACCTGATGTTAAAGAACAGAAGGACCTAGGAATCATTGTCAGCAACGATTTGAAAACAACTGCAAATTGCAATGCAGCCGCAGCTAAAGCTTTTCGAATGCTATGGGCAATTCGAAGGGCTTTCAAACGATTAGACGAGGGCATGTTCCAAATACTCTACGCAACATATGTCAGGCCTCATCTAGAATACTGCATACAAGCGACGAGTCCATGCTTCAAAAAGGAGGCACATATTCTGGAAAGAGTACAGAGAGTAGGAACAAAATTAGTTAGTGGTATCTCACACCTTCCTTATGATAAGAGGATGGAGCATTTAAATCTCTTCCCGTTATCATACCGAAGGAAGAGAGGCGACTTAATTTTAGCATACCGTATACTTAAGGGTGATTTAGGAACTGACCTTTCTAACCTTTTCTCCCCTTCTAGGATACATTTACGGGGTCACCGCAAAAAGGTGCTCAAACCAAGGACGATTAAAATACGTGCAGAATTTAGATTCTCTCACAGAGTGGTCAACGATTGGAACTCCTTACCTGATTCAGTAGTATCAGCTCCATCGGTGAACGCTTTCAAAGAGAAGTTAGATCTCTGCAGAGATATACTTTGCAAGGATTAACACAGGCCACAAGAGCCTTCTATCCTTATCATCTGAATCTGAATCTGAGCCTAAAAATAAAAACAAAGCTTCCAGTCACCTAAAATTTATCCTGTTCAGGCAGCATATGCACAATCACATAAAATTAGGGGTGCACTTACTATCTTACAAAATCGGAGAAAAAGGATAGTGTATGGTTTCCCAGCAAAACAGCAAGTACCATAAAGTATGCTGAATCTGAAGTCCTAGACCGAAATAAAATAAAAATTACTTGATAGTTTTCCCAGTGAGCTCCAGCATTATGTTCCCTTCCCCTCTGAGATATTGATAGCACAAAGCCAGAAAACTATAAATTGCGAATGCTTAAACAATTAGAACATATGATGCAACTACCTTCTGCAATGTCATGTATGAAATCTACGTAGATACTATCCAGCATTGCATGTACAGCCAGCATAATACTTAGAAATGAATAGATGGCATACGCTGGAACCAGAACTAAAATCCTTATTATATACCGTTGTTCAGCGACACATGTATAGTTCTTAAGGTGGAAATACATCTGAACTTTTCGAAATAGCATTAGATAATTTACTTGGTGAAATGTTATCACGCATGAAAGCAGTGCACATAGAGTAGCGATGATTTGGGAATATGCTGATGTGGCAAAAAGAAATTGGTCATCTAACTTCTTAGCCTCTGTTACATGTGTAATATTTAGAATTCCTGCAGTAGTAGTATCGTTCATGGCATCTCACAGATATATGTGGTCCAAGGTCGACGTTATCAAGGTTACAAAACGTCCTCAAACTTTGGACATTCAATAAATTTTGAATGACTTCTGATTTGTTTTCCAGTCCCTTGTCGTTCTGCTAAACATTGCAGGCAGTTCTTATAGAGCACACCTGCTTCTTTTCTGAAGTCTTCTTTCATACCCATGGAATAGTGAAGGAAAAGGTATAACGGGTGAGGATATACGTTATAACGTGTTATATTTTCCGCGATTCAGGTTCTTTCGTCTTTCATTGGCTAGAACAGTGGCGGTCAATTGGAGTTTGAATTGTCCTTGGGTGCGTGCTGTTGGGTGCCATCTTGGCGTGGTTGTGTTTGCTTCGTTTGCCAGTATATGTGATGACTATAAACGTGAGTTAGACTATTGTAACGCTTTGTTTTTCTTTGTTTGTGCATGTACTAGGCTTTGTGTGTCGTACAATTCGTTGTTTGGTCTATCGGTTGCTTGCGATGTCAACGAACCGGTGGGTTCTTGTGTTTTTCTTTAATTTAGGTTATACGTGCGGTATTTTCTTGATGGTTATTGATCATGCCTGTATTTCAATGTTGTTTTTTTACGATTTATCTTGGAATCGTTGTGACATAGATAGATACTAATTGATAAATTTATTTTATGGAGGATTTAATCATGAGCTGACATCAGTTAGAGAACCACTGGAAAACCTGGGAGTACTGGACAGCCGTTTCGTCCTAGTTTGGGACTCCTCAGCAGTACGCACCCACCGGGATTCGAACCCAGGACCTTCTGGTTACAAGGCGAGCTCGTAGACCATTGAGCCACTGGGACCCGATCCAATGGTCCTTGAATTCTAACTTCTGCCAGTTCACGACATAGCGAGACCACTTCGCAATGTCTTCTTCGATGAGTTACTGCTTCATCTTCGACCTGCTGTACCCTACTGGTCACGGCTTCCCACTAGAACCCCAGGTTAACTGCCTGAATAGGGCCAGTCGCTAGTGAGCATCAGATGAATTTTCAAGTATTGGTTTTTGTAGGGATTTTGTTTGATTGCATGGAGGATTTAATCATGAGCTGACATCAGGGAAGCCGTGACCAGTAGGGTACAGCAGGTCGAAGATGAGGCAGTAACTCATCGAAGAAGACATTGCGAAGTGGTCTCGCTATGTCGTGAACTGGCAGAAGTTAGAATTCAAGGACCATTGGATCGGGTCCCAGTGGCTCAATGGTCTACGAGCTCGCCTTGTAACCAGAAGGTCCTGGGTTCGAATCCCGGTGGGTGCGTACTGCTGAGGAGTCCCAAACTAGGACGAAACGGCTGTCCAGTACTCCCAGGTTTTCCAGTGGTTCTCTAACTGATGTCAGCTCATGATTAAATCCTCCATGCAATCAAACAAAATCCCTACAAAAACCAATACTTGAAAATTTATTTTAGTCCGTTGCAGGTAGTAAATTCGAGTGAAAGGCGCACAGACTTAAGTGGAATATTTGGTGAATTAATACTTGGAAGGCGTTTCTTGAGCTGAGATGAATTTGAGAAGTCATTGGCAGAATTCCAAAAAGTGAGGAAGTCATTTAATGCTAACAATATAGTTGTCCTGCACTCACTATGTTCATACTTATAGCAAAACGATACCGGATGACAGATTTAAGTACGCTTTTGTTGGTTTTAAATGCACTTTTGGAGTGAATCGTACAAAACCTGGATTGAAATTGAAAAATAAGTCGTAAGAAGAAGTGTAGTATTATTTCATGAATATTTCAGGTCTAAATTTTGCAATTGCTCGTCTTCATTTCGCGTGGTTTTGCGTAGTAGTGAATTCATAATTGCTTCCCACAATATGGTACATAACCATCCATGCAGCAGGGTGTACATGCAGAATGACCCATGGTTTAGACGACTAACGGTTGAAGAGAAAGAAAATGTTGAACCACTTCTTCAGCAATCCCACTCATCCGATGAAATAATAATGCATGTTAAGGAGAAGTACCACAAGGATATAACTCGCATTGACGTTAAAAATATGAAAGCCGCAGTTAATAAACGTAACGTTGACGTACTTGTTACATACTTAAGGTATTTCGAGTCGTCGTGACATTTTTGAAATCCTAAAATCCCGTGGGAAGTTAATGGAGTATTATTCCGATGAACCGATCAGGAATTCACTAACAAGAATTTGTTTTGCAACTGATGAGCAAATGGAATTGTATAAACAGTTCCCTGAAGTTGTTGGTATCGATTCAACGTATAATACAAATAAAGGGAAGTAAGTTTACCAATCCATTAATCAACGTGCAGGTATTCATTGTTCCGGATAATTTCGGTCGTGGACGACCGGTTTTATTTGCGTGGACTAGAAAAGAATTCAAACGAGATGTAGTTTGGATATTAGATTGTTTTCGTCAAATAATGGAAGACACCTCAAAAACGGAATCTTTCATAATGGATTGTGCGCAAGCTGAAATAGCAGCCGTCAAGTTAACGCACAGACAAGCGCACATTGTTTTGTGTTCTTTCCATATGTGCAGAGCCTTCTGTCGTAAAGTAAGCTTTTCAAAGCACACTTTACATTTTATTCGTAGACAAGAAATCCCATTGTAAAGAACTATTTATGCCGCCTAGTGCAGTGTAAGAAAAGATCACAGTAATGCCTTTAATGTTCTCATTTCCCAGATTTAATTTCTATTTCAGAGTCATTAGCAGATTGGATCCTACTGTCAGTCAATATCTACAACGTCGTTGGATGCATAGACGAGAATTGTGGGCAGCATGTTTCAGAGACAACGTGCTGACTTTTGGGAATGATACCAATAATCGCGTCGAGAGCTCTCACAAGCAAATGAAACGGTATTTGCAAAGATGTGATAGTCTGCATAAAAGTATGCTAAAGGTGTATAAATGGTATGAACGAAGTTTTTCAAGAATACAACAGGAGGCGGTTATTGCTCAGTCGCGATGCTTCACTTATCCCTGTTCACAACGTCTAATCCCAATTATACGATTGCTGACGCTATACGCCGCGAGGAAGGTAATACGTGAATACCAATGGCGACGATGGGCTATTGTTGAGTTTGAATCCTTTGATTATGTATTCTTCAAAGAAAATGGGAATACAGTGGAGGTTGATCTGAGTGCTTGCACCTGCACGTGCTTTACATTTCAGACCTGTCGGTACCCCTGCCGACACTTGCTTTTGGTCCATTTCAGAAAGCCGTATTTCACAGGTATATTTGCGTTTTTATGACTCCGTTTTTAATTTATGTCGACCGAAATTTAATTAATTAATGTTCTTATATACGGAAAGTTGTAATTTTTATTAAACTATTCGTGTGTACATTGCCTTAATTGGAAACAAGACACAAGCACTACCATCATTGCACGTGTAACATTCAGTTTATAGTTATCTTTACGTTTTTTGTTTCACCTTTTGTAGTTAACCATGTGATGCAGAATTGCAAACAATGGGCGTGGTCACGCGACTTGTTCGCATCTCAATGCACGTCAGCTGTTGTCCCTCGAAATCGAAGTGCCGCATTCGAAAGCTATATAAGTATTGTGACAAGGGCTTGAGGAAAATTCATGACGAATTTGGAGAAGTGTTTGCCAGGAATTATGTAGTAGAAGTAGTCGCAGGAATCAATCGTACTCTGAATATGTAAATAAACTGAATTTGCATCATAATTAAAATACAATTTTCATGTCAATCTTGTTGTCTTTCGATTCATGTGTTCCCTTATTGAGCACGGCATGCTAGACCGGTGCTCTCTAGGACTTTAACTATACGTAAGTGTAATTGCGTAGGAACGATGTCGGTCGTCATGCGTCATAGTCATATAGAAGTCTTTAGGGACAAATGACAATAGTAGGCACAACTTAGGCACTGCATTCGAGTTCCAGTTCTCATACGGTTACGTGTATTCTAAAGTATTGCATTACTAATGTTTCACTTAAAGCGTGATGTCATTCCATATGACTAAGGCTGTTAACATGTAGCGTAAATTTCAGACTACACGAGACAAATTGTTGAATTCGTTCAGCTGTAGCACTCGTAGTTAGATTTACCTTACACTACTATATGCCACCAATTACTTCGTCAGGTCTCATTAATAACTGGCGCCTGCATCTAGTCATCATGACAAATATATCCACAATCAGATGAAATAAAAAAGGTCTGGTAAGTAGGATGTTAAATATATTTAATCAAAAATAATAACAAGCACATGTCTTTACGCAGTTGTTCGTCGTAATACTTTGGACATCGTCGAAGCAATGTGACCGGGTTGAATGACGTTACCGGATAGCTACAGAAAAGTAAACAAAGAAGTAATATTAAAGTTAAACGCTTTAGATTTGCCTACCTTTGCTGAAAATGGTTCATTCTCCTTTCTCATTCTTTGTTTATGACAGCATTCTTCTGTGGTTTTTACTGTCACACCTATTGTTCATCTTCTAAAGGATAGCAGGAAGCAAATAATAATAACTAGAACAGGCTATGATAAGAGTTAAATTGTAAACCCTCAACAATGAACACTGTACACAGTTAAGATAAAATATAGTATAATAGTGCACAAATGAAAAGAACATCGTGAAGTACATAAGTGATATTTCAGTGACAGGTAAACTGAAATATCTGCAACCTTACAATTCCTAAGACAACCTGACATGTAAGGTCTCTCACAAATTTCTGTAGTGCCTGTGGGGTACCATGGATGGTTTGCCGTTAATCTGAGCTTTTGAAGGATGATTTACAAATGCAAAAGGTAATAACCATCGAGACTGAGGTAGTATTTCCTAGCTGTTCGGCATTTTTTCCTTTGAGGCAGTTTCTTATCAACAGTTTGCAGTATTCATAGTGAGTCTATAGGAACCTTCATTGTATCATGATTTTCACCAAATATCCCTTAACTCACAGAAGCAGGCAGTAACCCCATACACTCAAGCATTGTAACCAGAACATCACAAAATGCTTACAGATAACTTGTTTAGTAATAACTGCTTGAAATATAAGGGCTATAAGTGCATCTTTCATAGCCACAATTAAGTCATTAAGGATCTCAGAATATCTTAGTGATTTGAAACAAAATAATTATTAAGATTGATATAATCTATGTAACAGGTGTAGTAGTTGTATGACACACCTGCTAGCTACTAATCAACAGATAGCTGATACTCATTTTAAGTACTCTGACATTAAGTACTCTGCCATTGCCTGTAGTATATTCACAACCTTAAGATTTGAAACAACTTGCGAAAAACAAACCCTCAACGCACTATAATGCAAATAATACTCTTTCTATGCGAACTTTCTTCAAAAGGATGACTTCTTCATTGATAATCCGTCCAAGCTATAAGATACAATTTTACGCTTTACTATGAACAAAATAATGCCGTGTGGCTCCAGAAGTCTAAAACTAGTCAAATATGATCTATTTCCCAAAAAATAGGCGATTGTAACGCCTGTAGCCGTGAACGCGGTAACCGATGTCGCTGCGCGATAACACCTGGTTATAGCGTATATCCTCACACGGTATAACATCTGTTCAAATGCGAATTGTGTAGCAAAAAAACTCCCGCTCCCGAGAATAGAAGGTTATGGTTGAGGTTACCACATATTGTGTGTGATGCTAGATTTTTGTGTACATTATTGTCAGTGGAAAAGCAACTTCTTCTGATCGGTTGTTTTCTTGCTGAAAGTTATTCTGTTATTGCTTTTGTGAACGTTTCACAGAAAATGAAGCCATATATCTGCGAATCACATTTCCACCTGTCCGCTGTGACTGGTCGGTGGTTTTCTCAAAACTTATCTCTGTTAATGTTTTGCTCATTGCCCTGATTCGAAAGAAAAAATTGACGTATATTATTGTATACAATTTCAGGTTGCAGCCAGCTCTCACCACACATATAATACATATGCACGTCCAAAAATTGAATAATGTGATCATATGTATGGTAACCCTAGGGTCAGCAGAAACGCATACTAGGCCCAAACCAACAAATCCGATGTGTTAGCAGGTGTATACGACTGAAATCATAACCCATATAGTTAAGGAGAGTGAAACGCAACCATTTCCTACCTTGCAAATACATACAGTAGCTCATCCGTAACGTCGTCACGCTTTAAATCATATCCCCTGAGAGCCCATGACCAAATTCTCAAGGAAGCTACCCACAAAGAAGGCATTAACGAAAAAAATTTAACTATGAAAGGTTGCAATATTTCAAAACAAATAACATCTGAAATAAAATGTTGTGAAAAAAACCAACTGATTCTGTCAACCAAGATGAAGACTGGACGATCAATTCATGGTTGTTTGCTCAAACTCAACTTCCCCATATTTTCGCGGAGGGATCAATACACCAGTCATCGTCTCATCGGTCGCTGTTCTGAAAAAAGATCAAAAACCGTCAGAAACCTTAGTTATTACGCTGGTTATATGTTGGTGTTAGAATAAAGGATTCTCGAGTCGCCAATCAGTGTTTTGGTTTTCGTGTCCGTTAGAACAAAGCGTTTCTGAAAGGCTTCGAGGGACAACGAGAGGCCCGGCGTAGCAAGAGGTGGGCATTAACGGTTTTGAGACGTGATTGAGAGTTTCTGACGGTTGGTGACAGTTTGTTACATTATGGATAGTCTCCATCAATCTTTCCCGGTCCCGGCCAAGTCTTCTTTGAACAAGCGTTATCTGGAACTTTCTGGAATTGTGGTTACGTTCAGTAATGCCTGGGTCAAAGAAGGGACAGAGCATTTTCGAAGCAAACAGGAAAGTAAGTCATGTCGACTTGTCTGTTACTTGTAACGATGTGTCTGATGTTAAGCATGATATGGTTGATGTCACTGTTTCACCGTCTAAGGATAATAGGAATATTCAATTCCCTAAATTTGAACCATGGTGTTTCGATGGGAACCCGGCTGATTATTTACAGTTTGTAAAGCAGTTTGAGATCACGTTGAGTGGTGTTTTATAGAATAATGAAATGAAGTTAGTGTATTTGATGAGGCACTGCACTGGAGTTGCTTCAAAAGCTATACAGTGCTGTAAGTTTATGAAGCCAAACGAGGGGTACTATGAGGCTATGAGCATACTACGTCGAAGGTTTGGAAGACCTTCGATGATTGTAGGGAAATTATTCGAGGCTGTTAAGGGTAATGGTGGTCAATTACAAGATGAATCCCAGGCACTCAATGAGTTTTTGGATAATATGATGACTTATAAGAATACCTTGATTTCGATGAATTGCATGAGTAACCTCAACTCGAGTTTTGTCCTAGAAGCAAAAGCAAGACGCCTACCTACTCGATTGCAAAGGAAGTGGGTGAAGATAAGCTCCCGTATGGAGGAAAAAGATATGGAGCCAAAGTACGATGAAATTCTGAAACTGGTAAACGATAGTGTCGATCAATCTATGAGCGAGTTTGCCAGTATATTGAATCTCACCCCTAGAACAGAGCAGTCTGAGGGAAAAACGCAATCATTGATGGCGAAAGGGTCTCACAGAGGTGGATATCGAGATGGCTCTATAGTGTCTAGTAATGCATATAGACCTAGTGAGTGTAACAGGTTTCGTAGTACATCCTCAACAGATAAGTTACAAGATGCAAGACAAACACGGTTGTGTTTTACACGTTTGCAAGAGGTGCATACAGAGGTGAACTGTGAATCGGTGAGCAAGTTTAGTGATAAGCTGAATGTGAAATCACAGTCTGACTCCGAATTGTGTGACGACAACGGTGTGGTGAAGAAGCCTGTAGTTGCAACTGGTAAGCCATTGTTGAATAGAGTGTCAGAGAAGAGAGTTACAGTCTCAGAGGACAGTTCTGACTCCACAAGTTTACAAAGTATTACTAGTCAGATTGAAGGTAGAAAACCTTTTAGGATTTGTGAGGAGGAACCGAAATTGTCTACTTCTGTTACTAAAGAGTTTGAAAATGATGAAATTGGCGGTAAAGTGAATATTTGTGATAATGATCATGATAGTGCAGATTTGTCTTTGGCTGATCATGATGAGATGAGAGGAATGCCTACTACTACTGCTGAGTTGAACAAAGGTCCTGTACACCTTGAACGTGATGTAGAATTAGAGGCAGATGCAGTTGGAGAAGTTATGGATACTTGTGAGACCATCAGTGTAATTGATCAGCATGTAGCCCACCTATCATCAGATGCTAGTGCTGAACCCGAGCTGAAACTAAAGGAAAGCAGTGGTGGTAGTCTTGCATTTGAACAAATTTCTGAAAGCCGAACCACAACAGCTTGTGATCCACCGCTAAGTTCATCAACTGGTATCAATCAGTCGTCGTTGTTGTCATCCACAATGAGAGGGACGCCTATCAACTCAAGTACCTTGTGCAATGACTTTGATAGTATTGGTGCATTTGAAAAGACGAAAGGTATTGCTCAGTTTAGTGAGGATAAGCCAAGTGTGTACGAGAGGGTAATTGTTCAATTGGCTTGCATGAATAAAGCCTTTTCGAGTTCCAAATTACTATTTGAATGCTATTATCTTTGGTGTAAATTACTCTGTGTCTATGCTTGGTTGACCAGATGCGTCATGTGTTTGTTAGTCACCTATATTCTGAAATTCTTCAACGGGATTACATCGAGACACAATCGGCAAGGTTATGTGTACTGTTTGTACATACGTGTGGTGTGTCATATCAATTGGTGTTTTTTTGGATTCATTGTGTTTACTTGTTGTTTTCGTATCTTGTTGCTATTGCATAATTTTGTTAAATTTTTCGATGTGCTTACTTCTGAAGTTGTTTCGAGTCTTCTACATCCGTGAATGAATTGATTGATGTTAAAGACAGCAGACGAGTCGGATATGCCGGGGAGGCCATTGCTGAGAATGACATGCACACGGAGATAATGATTAGCTGGGGTTTCACACGCCGGTGAGCGGGAGTGTAGACGACTGAGGCTTGCATACGTCACCGTTACTAGAACTGAGGCAGAATGAGTGACGAGCGATTGCAGTGGTAATTGGTAGTGGGTAGATAAGATGATGTGCGAAGAGTATCATGAGGTGGTGCTATGGTCACGTTGCGTTATGCAAGAGTCATTCTAGTAAATGGTGATTGTGTTGAAAGATGTCAAGAGGATGCCTTTAACTCGAAGGTGTAGGTCATCATCGATGTGTGAGATTGTGATGCAGGTATGCCTGTGGTGCGTTGGCATTTCTGTTTGTTTTCCATTTCAGCTCTGTCCGTGTGACCCAGGTTCTCGCAATGGCATCCAAGTCAACGTGTATTGGTCGTGATGGAAAAAAAGGATGGATCGGTTTTGTGCCGGGGAGTGTCAATGTAGATGAAGATTGAACGATCAATTCATGGTTGTTTGCTCAAACTCAACTTCCCCATATTTTCGCGGAGGGATCAATACACCAGTCATCGTCTCATCGGTCGCTGTTCTGAAAGAAGATCAAAAACCGTCAGAAACCTTAGTTATTACGCTGGTTATATGTTGGTGTTAGAATAAAGGATTCTCGAGTCGCCAATCAGTGTTTTGGTTTTCGTGTCCGTTAGAACAAAGCGTTTCTGAAAGGCTTCGAGGGACAACGAGAGGCCCGGCGTAGCAAGAGGTGGGCATTAACGGTTTTGAGACGTTATTGACATATTCAATTTCGGCCTATAATTCCACATTTACTTTCCGCACTAGGTCGTCTAGAAGACGAAATTTGTTATTAGAATTTTTCGACAGTAACACTACAGTCTGCGGAGTAGTAAGTTACATGTGTTTGACTTCTACTCCTTATGTAGCAAAACTTCAACCAATTTGCCGATTTATTTTTTCTATAATTGGAGTTGGATTAACTATTTCTAAGATAAATTTTATCAGCAGCCGTACAATTTAACATTTAATACACATATAATATGTATAAAGCTCTCTCTTTTCGGTCTAAAATAACGACCTTCAGTCAACGTCTGCTCTTTTCCTATACATTTCTAAAATTATTTATGTTATAAAAATATTTCTTAGTATTTATCCCACAATGTAAGTTGATGAATGACTTTGCAACGTCTAACGCATACCATAGAAAAAGAGGTCACGAAAATTCAATATAAATTAAAAAATAAATATAACAATTCTCCTAATCAGCTGTTTCCCTCAGAATTGTTCTACATAGCTTTATCAGAAACTGATCCATTCTATTTCCGCGTCGGTTGTAAAAACATTTAATATTTATGGATGCATATATAAAGACATTACTGGTAACAACATCCTAATGTACCTACTAATGGGAAGCACTTGTCATGAAATATGATAGTGTGCAATATAATGTATTACTGGGATGAATTCAAAGAAATTCTATGGACTGAAATTGTTTGCCACGTCCAAGGTCTTTGGTGGAGTGAGACGCCCGAAGGTCATCCCCTTCCATGTTAGTCGGCCATGCTACAAGTACGGTAGGTGTACGAAAATCTTTCGGCCTAACCATTGCAAAGCAGGCAAATTCGTGCATGCTGAAAGCATATACATCTGAGGTCACGAATATAAATCGTTGCAATTTCTGGGAAAGAAAAATGCGTTTTTCGACAGCTTCACAGTTAAACATTATTTCGGACACTTAAAATAAAAAACTATTTACCTAGATCTAAATTTAAAAGAAAAATGCTTCTTCTGTTAACAAGTTTGTTTAGCTTCTTCCCACGGAGATACTTTGTAGGACCTACTCAGTGTATGGGGGCAACCCACAGGTCAGGATATCCCACAGGTACTAGTTTTTTTCAGATTCCGAAGCCACTTCCGACAAAATACCGGGGAAACGCTTCTCAATAATTTTTGTATCTAAGTCTGTTTTAACCTAATTCATATGTTAATAATGAAGCTTAAACACACCCTTTTCATTAGTTCTATTCTCTCTTTTCATGTCTGATTGTACTGAAGAAAAGACGTAATGACAACATCAAAGTTGAAGGAAAGATATATCTTAATCTAAAACGTAGTTTCTACGGGAAGATCAGTATCATTAGAATTATATATTGCGAATTTATATTATAATGCCGAGGGCTCTCCAGCTCTTTCTTGCATGCATCCTGTCGGTGTGGTTTCAATAAACTATTATGTTTCCTAGTGTTCCTATATCAGTTGACAGTTTCTCAGGAGGTGGTCTGCCCCAGTAAAATTAAGTCCCATGTGGACAGGGTACTTACTAAATCGTAGGGTGTTCGTTGGTTGACCATAAGTATCAGCAGAAATGGAATGGAAGGTAGGGCTGCTTCCCAAACTTGATAACAACCTTAATGAAAGATTTCAAATAAAACATTTATTCGGACATGAATTTATTCCATGTACCATAATTCAACAGTAAAAACTTATGAAAATGTACAAACATACTGATAGTTCAACAGTGTAATTGATACAGCTACTGATCATGCCTTCAACGATTTCATAAATTTTATGTAAAAATAAATCTTATTAAGATGTATCAATTTATAGCTGTTAAGAAAAGACTAAATAGCTGTAAAAAAGGCAGCTGAGAAAGACACTCTAAATATTGACTTTGAAAAAGATACCAGTAACGCTGACAGCGAAGCTACTTAGGAACTGCTTCAAAACAACAGAGCACCTCAAACCCTTAGTAAAGTCATTCAACAGCTATAATATGATGCAACACAAGCCTGTCTACCAACAATATGCAATGTGACGGCTCAAGATATTTCTGTTTTTTATGAGGGCTTAGGTCTTTATCTTGAGAAAGATAATAATGAATGCCTAGACAGATCATGCCTCTGCCTTTAAATATATACCATTCGCTCAGCCTATTGCTGAGATGCGACCACACGGTCTCTGCATAGATTTATAGGGCATCTTATAAACTAACTTGCTGTCCATTGTCGGATCTTTAAATACCAATTCACAATGTCTTATCTCATTCATTTTCTAATAACATCTTTACTCGATCCTCATTATATTCCATCAAACCTAACTGTCAATGTAGTTGAAGATTGAACGATCAATTCATGGTTGTTTGCTCAAACCCAACTTCCCCATATTTTCGCGGAGGGATCAATACACCAGTCATCGTCTCATCGGTCGCTGTTCAGAAAGATGTTAGGCGAGAACTGTCGGAATTAATACTGTGATTTATTATTGTAATATTTGTTTATAAACCTTAGGTAAACTTTAATTTTAAAGCTGCACATATGTTGATGTTACAATAAAGAATTCTGGAGTCACCAATCGGTGTTTTGGTTTTCGCGTCCGTTAGTACTAAGCGTTTCTGAGAAACTTCAAGGAACAGAGTGAGTCTCAGCGTAGCAAGAGCTGTGCATTGACAGTTTAGGAGACGTGGCTGACACTAACATTTTATAGCTCTTTATAAATTTGATTCCCCTTATTCTATTCCTATTCCCTGTCGGGTGCGGTTGCGCACCAAATGCACAAAAGGGTATAAAATAAATAGAGGAAACTGGCATGAGGATAAATGAATTAGAACCAAAAGTGGACATCATGATAGTAAGACCTATATGGGGAGCATTATACATTGCAAATGAACGTTATCACCCTAGGGATTTTCCTTTATAAATGAATTTATTAATGATACCTGCACTTACCTATTTCAGTACACTTTAATGATTCACCTCACCAGTTTTGCATTTCTAAAACAGCTTTCAATCCCTTGTAAACGTTGTACTTACCTCAATATTGGTTGGTTATCGTATGCCGACAACCACGGGATGAAAACGAAACGAAGTCGATTTTCCCGCTCAACCTGGAGGACAAATGTACAATTCAATAACTATACGGCCTGGTTCAGAAAATCAGTGCATTTATGTATATTAAATAGTTATCTGTTGAAACATAATTAACTTGTAGACAATCTACGATTTGAAATTATGTCATACTTGACCGTGCTTGTAAAAATGGCATGCATTTTCATGTAAATTCATATGTTTATATGACAATACACATTATTATTACTATAAACCATTTAGTGATCAACTGGATCGTGTGCGGACGTCCAGCTGGGAAGAGCATTCGGGAGGATCAGGACATTATCGAGGATTTAAGTATGGTGCCACAAATCAACAAGCTGTCATAGGTAGCAGCGAAAATAGCGCCTAAAGTGAATATTCAGAAGACAGACGTGGTAAAGATACCTGAACACAGGCGACAACGTTCGCCTATCTTTACTGATCAGAAAAATTTGAGGAAATAAATACTATCACGAATACAGGAAATATCGACAAGAATGGATGTGGTAATGATGCCGATTACAAAGCCAGGATTACAGAGGCGAAGCACACATCCACAGATCTCACGTCAGTGGGAAAATCTGCTGCACTCCACACAAAAAATAACAACAGTCGGATTTTTACACTAGTGTCAAGTCAGTTCTTCCAAGTGGTTCGGTGACTGGGTGTGTCATCCAAAACACTTCAAACAGGCTGAAGACTTCTATCAACAACTGCCTTCACTCCAAACTGAAGGTCAGATGACTGGAGAGGATAAGAAACGAGGGACTCTGGAAACGAGCCAACCATGTGTCTATTGTCCAACAAGTAGTTAGAGGGGGATGGAGATGAATCGGACACATGTTGAGGAGACCGTTGGATGACATAGGTTGATAGGTACTCAGAAGATCCTGAATCGGAAACGATGAGTTGGGTGTGTGAGGGTGACGTGGAAGAGGTCATGTGAAGAGGAATTAGAAGCTTAGTTTTGATTGTGTGTCCAGTTTAAAGAGACTGAAGAGTATATGATGAATCGGAGATATTTTCTTATTCCACTCGGAATCTAAGGGAATAATGATGATAGTAATTCTTTGATTTCAATTTTGAAAATACGTACTTAAATTGTCAGGTGTATGATGCATCACTTAAAATCCAATAAATTCTATGTAAGGTATGCATTTCCAAACCGAGTTCACTTTTAACAGTTTGAAAAAAGGTTTAGCATTAGGTACATGAACTTCATCAACAGAATCAACACTGACATTAAGTATGGTCGAAGATGTGTTCCGAAGACTTGGGCCTCAAAAGTAGTCATTCCATATGGATCAGAGACGTCAGACGATATCAGAAGAATACTCAATAAGCACGACGTCAGAGTTTTCTCCAAAACATCAAACTCACACACTACAAAGCAACCTTGTCCTTATAAAAGAGCAAATCCCCAAGGATTCTGTATCTAATTGTGTCTATGAAATAAAATGCTTGGAATGTGATGCGATATACATCGGACAAAAATCCGCAGAGGGAAATCAAAATCAGAAGAAATGAGCATCGTGGAGCGTATAATCGACCACTTGGAAATCCAGTTGAACCAGAAAAGCCTGAAAATTGATCAGCCATAGGTGGTCTAGACGTCATAGTATCAGGTCACACAATTGATTCTGACAATATTGAAATCACCATCCAGTAAATTTCTAATATCAAAAGAACTTCATATCTAGTGATATCCAAATTGTCTGAATAGGAATGATGGAATAAAACAGAATTCGACCTGGTTAAACACCCCACCCCCATGAAATAACAAAATCAACACGAATGTGATAAGCAATTTCATTATGTGAACCACACGCTGGTTTTATAATTTCATACACTTATCAAATCCAACAGTCTACACCTAGTTTGTAATCTTCACCAATTGGATGGGAAAGTTCCAGAATAATTTCCGGTTAAGGGTCACATTAATAAAAATTAAAATTAGGAATTAGAATGTCATAATAAATATCATAATAACTAATAATAACCAAGTTGGCCAACTTGACAATGCGAAATTGACCCCATGCTGATGGACGATGACTTAAGTGTTATATATACTCTGAGATTTTGTAAATTCTGATTTGATAATACTCTGATAAAGCTATTAGCATTAAGTGGCGAAACGTCAGTAAAAAGAATATCGTTTTTCGTTGATTGGGAAATACAAAACTCCTTCATTATAATGTATGTAAGGTAGTCGGTACATTTTTTGATTACAGATGGGCATAATCCTCCTGACTTTCTACTAGTGAAACAAACAGTAAGAGACGATTAGTTTCCACTCAGATAGTTGTTTCTGAGTATACACGTGCTATGAAGTGGTAGTTTAAATAGCTACCATGATCAATAATAGGTCACTGCCTGTCATTTAGGAGACCACGACATTTTCCATCAGCAGCATTTAAGAATCATTAAACTAAGCTGGAAGACTTTTGATGGCGGTTCTTCAGGCTGATAATACATTTGAATATTATTTCCCGAAAGTATCCGTCGATTTCAGCGTACACCAGCACACACTTTCTGGACAATTAGAGTTTTGTTTTGAGCCAAATGTTTACAGACTGTTGTTAAGTAACCAGCGAATTTTCATTGAAGTCTCCTTGCATAAATAGATAAATATCGGTCATAAGTTTAATTTACCTGGCCATTTCGCACTGGTAGTTGTTAGACAGGAATCACTAAAGATATACCTTTTTCAAACTAATGGTAACAGATAGGTTTGGCTGACAATGGCGCAACCCATTCGTTACAATTGCTTAGTTATGGAAGTTAAAACATTCCGTTGAGGAATAAATGTAGTTGGCGATTGTGGATTTTCATTTTCATTATTAAGAGAGTTTTGTTTAAAAACACTGGTTCTGTAACATACAAACCAGTCACCTTCTCTATCCATCTACCCAATTTTCTGATGTCTTCCACGTGTAATAAGTTATTTTCCTGGAATTTCTAGAAAACCCTCTATTAATGTCTAGAGTGAAGAAGCTAGGCTTACTTGTAAGAGCATATGTTAGAAGCCACTTTACACTTTTGAAATAGTTTCGAATAATTTTACCAATTTTACTCAAGATGCAATCAATAACATTCGATTGTGAAGTGTAATGTAATGTGGAATCTTCCAGAATATGCGTTGCATCGTTTCGATAAATGGAGAATATCTGCAGTGGGTAAGAAATTTTGAGATGCATAAGGGGATCATTTCCATCCGGATGAGGCAGCATGTAATAATATTATTTCCTCCAATTCTGAGCGGAACAAAGGCCTTCAGCGGCGCATCTCCATTGCTTTTGCTTGTATCCTAGAATTTTCTACTGGCTCAATGTCGTTACGCATAACCTCCTAGAATTCGCGATTGCAAGACTGTCAATCACGTCGATAAAACAGAAAATACCCGGCTCTCGCTACGCCGGGCCTCTCGTTGTCCCTCGAAGCCTTTCAGAAACGCTTTGTACTAACGGACGCGAAAACCAAAACACCGATTGGCGACTCGAGAATCCTTTATTCTAACACCAACATATAACCAGCGTAATAACTAAGGTTTCTGACGGTTTTTGATCTTCTTTCAGAACAGCGACCGATGAGACGATGACTGGTGTATTGATCCCTCCGCGAAAATATGGGGAAGTTGAGTTTGAGCAAACAACCATGAATTGATCGTTCAATCTTCATCTACATTGACACTCCCCGGCACAAAACCGATCCATCCTTTTTTTCCATCACGACCAATACACGTTGACTTGGATGCCATTGCGAGAACCTGGGTCACACGGACAGAGCTGAAATGGAAAACAAACAGAAATGCCAACGCACCACAGGCATACCTGCATCACAATCTCACACATCGATGATGACCTACACCTTCGAGTTAAAGGCATCCTCTTGACATCTTTCAACACAATCACCATTTACTAGAATGACTCTTGCATAACGCAACGTGACCATAGCACCACCTCATGATACTCTTCGCACATCATCTTATCTACCCACTACCAATTACCACTGCAATCGCTCGTCACTCATTCTGCCTCAGTTCTAGTAACGGTGACGTATGCAAGCCTCAGTCGTCTACACTCCCGCTCACCGGCGTGTGAAACCCCAGCTAATCATTATCTCCGTGTGCATGTCATTCTCAGCAATGGCCTCCCCGGCATATCCGACTCGTCTGCTGTCTTTAACATCAATCAATTCATTCACGGATGTAGAAGACTCGAAACAACTTCAGAAGTAAGCACATCGAAAAATTTAACAAAATTATGCAATAGCAACAAGATACGAAAACAACAAGTAAACACAATGAATCCAAAAAAACACCAATTGATATGACACACCACACGTATGTACAAACAGTACACATAACCTTGCCGATTGTGTCTCGATGTAATTCCTTTGAAGAATTGCAGGACTTACGCCATTATGCCTGCAACCCTTCTCAGGTTGACGATTGTAAGTTGTGGAATGTCCGGACACAAACAAGATTAACCAACAATTACAATAATTGGAACCCACACAATTATTTAACACAATCATATGTACATTAATATTTGAAACGATGCTTCTCAGGTGGGTAGGCAAATGAGTTTGTTTAATTTAGCATCCTCCCGTTTATGCTGATAGTTTTCTGTTGTTGTTGTTGCTGCTGTTGATGTTGGCTAGGAATCTTCATCACCTCGATTTTATCTATGTTCACCTGAAGTCCCATGTTTAATGCTTCTTCTGCCAACTTGTTGCTTTTCACTTGCATATCTTCCAGTTTGTGGGAAATCAGACTTATATCATCGGCGAAATCCAGATCCTCCAAGTCTTTTGTGTCAGTCCATTTTATGCCTGTTCCCTCGTTGGTTGCCGTTGTCTGTCGCATTATCCAATCAATTGCAATCAGGAAGATCATTGGTGATAGTAGACAGCCTTGCCTCACTCCCGTCCTCACTTCGAAGGCTTCCGTAAGTTTCCCGTTGTGGATTACTTGGCATGCAGCATTGTCGTATAACTGTTGGATGAGATGTATAATTGTCGATGGGACCCCGTAGTAGCGAAGTAGTTTCCAAATGACCTCTCGATCGACGCTGTCGAAGGCCTTTTCAAAGTCGATGAAGTTGAGATAGAGAGGTGACTGCCATTCCAAGCTTTGTTCAATGATGATCCGTAGAGTGGCGATTTGATCAATACATGATTTGTTTCTCCTGAATCCAGCCTGTTCCGGACGAAGTTTTTCATCTAGGGCTTGTTTGATTCTCTCCAGGATGATGCGACTTAGTATCTTGCTTGGAATGGACAGAAGCATAATTCCACGCCAGTTTTTACATTGACTTAAGTCTCCTTTCTTTGGAAGTTTGAATAAGTATCCGTTCTTCCAATCCTCGGGTACTTTGCCCTCTTTCCACACCTTCTCCAGCAGTGGTGTCATCAAGTCCGCTGTTGTCTCTGGGTCTATTTTCAAAGCTTTGGCTGGGATTCCATCTGGTCCCGGTGTTTTCCCAGCTTTTAGCATCTTGATTGCATTCAGGACTTCTGATTTCGTCGGGGGGTCAGTGTTCACTGGTAGTTCTGCTTCCGTTGTTGGTATTGTTGGGCGTGTTGTAGGTGGCGGACGATTTAGAAGTCTTTTGAAGTGTTCAACCCAGTGCTTTCTCTGTTCCACCTCTTTGGTGATTGACTTTCCATTGTCGTCCTTTATTGGCTTAATCTGTGTCGAACGTTTGCCCGAAAGGTTCCTAGTTGTTTGGTAGAGTGTGGCGAGGTCTCCTTTGCCTGCAGCTTGTTCTGCTTCGTTTGCCATGGTTTCATAATATTTTCTTTTGTCTTCCCTGGCACTCTTCTTCACTCTTTTGTTCAGTGTATTGTAGCTTGCATTCAGCTCCTGTTTTTGTTGCTCGTCAGTGCACTGGATAATCTTTTGCTTCACTGTCCTTCTCTCTTCTATTAGTTTCCAAGTGTCCGTAGTGAGCCACTGTTTGTCCTGTCTCTTTTTTCTGCCTAGAATTTCTATGCAGGTTTGGCTCCACACCGTTTTCAAGTTGTTCCAGTGCTTTTCGACGCTGACCTTTTCGCTGGTGTTGATTTGTGTCTCGGCTTTGTCCTTTATGCTTGCAATGAAGATGTCCTTTGTAGCCTGGTCCTTCAGCTTTTGAGTGTTGAACTTGGCTTGTGGTCTATCTGCAGCTCCTGATTCCCTGAAAGCTTTTAATTTGATTTGGATTGTCCCTTGTACGAGATAGTGGTCTGCTCCTCTTCTTGCTTTTGTGTCCAGTAGGCTGCGCCTCCACTTCCTTGAGATTGAGATGAAGTCGATTTGGTTTTTGGTTTGCCCGTCTGGTGACACCCATGTAGCCTTGTGGATATCTTTGTGCTTGTATACACTGCCACCAATCACTAGTTCGTTGAAGGCGCAGAAGTCGGCGAAGAGTTCTCCGTTTTCATTCATTTCTCCTAGAGCTTCTCTACCCATGATGAGTTCCCTTCCTGTATTGTCTGGTCCCAGTTTGGCGTTCATGTCTCCCATTAGTATTTTCATGTCGCCAGCTGGAGTATTGTCCATTGTTGCCTGTAGTTGCCTGTAGAATTCTTCTTTCTTTTCGAGGTCTGCGTTGTTTGTGGGTGCATAACATTGTATGATTGACACTTTCCTTCCTTTGGAGTTGAATCTGGCGGTCATTATCCTGGACGAAATCGCCTCCCATTGTATCAGGGCTTTCGTTGCCGTTGGTGACATCATGATAGCCACGCCCTCGGTGTGCGTGTGGTTATCTTCTGGGTGACCGGAGTAGATCACTGACTCACCCGTTGACAATTTGGTGAGTCCACTCCCATTCCATCTGCTTTCACATATTCCCAGCACTTGTATTCCGTATCTTTTCATCTCGTTGGCGATCTGGGCAGCTTTCCCAGTCTCGTACATAGTTCGGACGTTCCATGTTCCCACACAGACTTTTTCTTTTGGTGCAAAGAGGTTCATTGTGCTGAAGTTTCTGTAGCAATTTTGTTTACAGGGTGGGGTTGCTAGCCTCACGCCTGAGAAAGGAATGATTACATTAAAATATAGTTTACAGGGAGGCAACCTTGCGGGTTGCTATTCCTAAAACTAGGAAAAGAAGGAATAAAACAACCGGAACAATA
The DNA here is from genome assembly GCA_944472135.2 of Trichobilharzia regenti. Taxonomy (NCBI): domain Eukaryota; kingdom Metazoa; phylum Platyhelminthes; class Trematoda; order Strigeidida; family Schistosomatidae; genus Trichobilharzia; species Trichobilharzia regenti. Next base: position 39,132,626 of record OX235270.1, read on the forward strand.
CTTGCAAAAGGAAAATAATTCACAACAAGAAGGGCAAAAAGTGACAACACAATAATAATAATAAAAACCTTATCAGTAATATCATAGTAAAGTACAGTTAACAAAAATGACACGAAAATCATAGACGCACTGGCTTGAGCCAACTTGAACATATGAATCCACCAAAATATACAATTACAGATGTTACTTAGTGTTACACAGTCACAAAATAGTAAGCATATAGTTATAGGTATTATCAGTCAACATGATTATATCCACAGATTCAGTGCTTGAAAGGCAAATAATTACGATAATTTTTTCAACTTTTTGGCAAGAAATTCCACGTGAATGTAACGTAGTAATCAAAAAGCGCATGGATACAGAATATATTTTATTCATGGATTTAATTATACCAGATGAGGAAATAAAGCACTAGATGCTACACAGAACTGTGAATGGATAATGTTTCAGCAGAATCTTTGGAGGAATATTATGAATAGCCTTACTTATTATCTTGTGATAAGTTGCTGACAGTTGTTTTACTGCATCAATGAAGTAGCAACCACAGCTCTAGATCAAATAGAAAGCTTTTGGGATGTCCGATGTAAGAGAGTAACATCACCTACACTAAGAAATTATCCGTATGACAAACTTAAATCCCACTTTATCTTAATGAACGTGACGCTATATCTGACAAGTTAGCTTATGAAGTTACTACTATAATATCATGATATAAATGAATATCTGTTAATAATGTATTTTTTATCTAAATTTAATCCTAGGATTATCCGCATCAGTTAAAGTTTTTCAGTAATATTTTTATGAGAATTTTATTGAGTAGAGATGTGATCATTATTTCATTCGTACTAACATTATGTGTCAATTCATGTGAAATTTAATTTCATAAGTAATCAGAGCGAATGTAGTTAGATATGACCAGTGGACTCCAGAGGAGATGCTGAGTTTTATGTTTGATTATGTCTGCAAATAGAACTTTTATGGTAATTTTTATTCAGCTCTCCGTGTTATTGTTCACTCTGTATCTCTATAAGTTTCCAAACTATTGTGTGCACATTTACAGTGTGTATCTAAGGAAGAATAGTGAAAGTTATATTGGTAATAAAATAATCCTGTTTTTGCACCCTGTTTTATTATGTTAAGCTTTCAACTTTAATTCCTCACATATTTTGCACAACCTTCAAACCAACATACTTTCTTTTGCCAAAGATTAATTAGTTGTGAAGAATTTTTACCAATTAAATGTGATTTTTAATATAACCTCAGTGGACGAAGATTACTTGCTTCGGCGACTGTATATCTTGGTTTTTATTGTGAAGTGACTTGACTGCATTAGAAGTAGTGGAAATCACAGTTGAGAATTACAGGTCTATTTGGTTGCGTACGTCTGGCGAATTTAGAAAACCATTCTAGGTCATGTCACAGTTGAAGTATCAGACCTTTCAGTTCTTTGACCTCTGATCAATAATAATTATTTGTACATAGTCATGTTAAGGATGTGATAAATTTTAGTGAGAGAGTATGTTGGTAATTTCAGTGGATATTTTCGTACATTTTAAGCCTCGCTTTAAGTGAATTTATCACAGAGGCTTTTAACAATTAAGTGGGTGAAAAATGTACGTAAGATTCAGCTACCTTCATAACTCTTCAAGGTAACACAAAATACCTTTTTTCCTGGGAAAACAAGATGGGATATACGTGTTTGCCTGTGATGTCTTATTAAGAAGGCAGAATGTTAATATTAGGCTGAGGAGTCACAGTGATAATGCAACAGAAATAGCAATAGTCGCTTTAGATGTTCCTCGTATATAGGTTGAAGAAACAAATCAGTGCATTGAGCTATTTATTTAATAAATTAGTTATTCAAGATCAGGCTAACTTTCTGACTAATAAACGTGGAACACTGTTCAAAAGTACACGCGCTGAAGTTGCTACACCTTGGAGAGCTACTCTCCGAGTTGAAAAATTGAAATCCAATGAAAGTACAGTAGATGAAGAGAGTGAGAGTGGTTAAATGGGTGTTGTTGAAAGGTTCCAGAGACTAGATGCTAATAATGACAGTACACTTCCCCTGTTTTGTGGACGATTTCGAACCATTTCACTGGAACACTCCATTCACTGATGCTTATTGTTAAGGTAACCGTATTTACGCATCACACACTCCTTTGCACAGCTCAGACGCACTGACGAGTTTACGTCACATTTTCAGATATCTACTTTTAATCAATATCCACTGCATTCCCATTTCAGCTAACATAACTCTTCATGGAGACGTATTTGTATACAGTAATATATTACCATGAACCTTAAGTATCTTTGATGTTAAAGTATGAGATACCTTTGCTTTAGCTGGTTTCAGCCTTGAAAAAGCTTCTGTGAACTCGGCTACAGTTAGACCAGTTTATGTCTCACTCTGACTTGGAACGGAAGACTGGCACCCTATTGAAATTGTGGGCCGGATGAACTGCCCATATGAATGATATACGAAACTTTGTAGATATTAATCCTAAACGATTATTTAGGTCCTGTGCCAGACAAATATAGTTTTATCTGCTCAAGCTGTTCCAGGGCCCATTTCTTTATAAACGTGAATACGAGCAGAGTACTACGTAGCGATGATGGTGTTTGTTATTGCTTGTCGTTTCATAACTAATTATAATTCGCAGCCATCATGACGAATTTTTGTTGAGAAATGAAAAGGAGAGTTTTGCCAAGGTATTTGAAAGCTTACACACATTAGATGTGGCTGCCTCTGGAATGCCCGATTATCATTAGATTTGGCCTTATGAGCAGTATTGTTTTTGTTGGGATTTTGTTTGATTGGATCGAGGATTTCATCATGAGCTGACATCAGTTAGAGAACCACTGGAAAAACTGGAAGTACTGGACAGCTGTTTTGTCCTGCTTCAGAGATCTTCATCAGTATGCACCCCTTGTCGGTCGAATCGAGGACCTTCTGGTTACAAGACGAGCTTGTAGACCATTGAGCCGCTGGGACCCGATCCAATGGCCCATGAATCCCTACAAAACCAATACTTGAAAATTAATCTGGTGCTCACTAGTGACTGGCTCTATTCAAGCAGTGGCCTGGGTTCTAGTGGGAAGCCGTGACCAGTGGGGTACAGCAGGTTGAAGATTAGGTAGTAACTCATCGAAGAAGACATATATTCTTGCTAGAGAAATTTGTGGTTTGCTGAATTTTGCACCGGTGAAAGTTATTCTGACAACTTTGTGTCACTCCATATTTCGTAATATTGCTTTCAATAGATTGGCTTATGATTCTTTGGGCAAATTCCCTTAAGTTGTAGTGAATACTTGTCTTCATGTATCACTTATGCTTCTTTAGCTTAGCCTGCAAATAATATCATTGAGAACTAGCGATCTTCAGGCAGACCACTGACAGAGATTACAAATGTGACGGAGCCCACGGTCATTTCTTGAAATATTTCAATCCTTACGGCTTGCCTCTTGGGAGATTCTCTATTATTAGTTATTATCATTTGTCTGTCATACGAGAGGAAATAGTCCAAATCTATGTAGCAGGTTTAGACGAATTGTAGGAAGCTTATTTACTAATCTTACAAGTAACACTTTGTCTACACCTCTACCAAGTTGATGAATACTGTATCAGAGAACAGTTTGTCATCATGAACTAGTATTTCTTCATCTTTCTGTACAATTACGTTTGTTAAACAGGAGCCGAAAGTATGAGAATGTTTTGAAAATATTACACTTAACGTGAGCCGATTACAACAGCATTCTAATCTACCAGAATCTGTGTATGCAACAGAGATATATTAAATTACTCACAGAAAATTTTATTATGGAGAAGAAAAATTGTTAAAGCCAGTGCTGAAGCTCCTGAATTTTTGTAGAACTAGCTTGATTCAACAGGTAAAGCCTCCTTTTCTCGTAACACCAAACCGATTAAAATGGTAATGCTGACAGCGTTGATTGGTATGTTGGTGCTGCCGTCTATCAGGAAAGTCTCACTGAAGCAGTGTCAGAGATGATAAATTTTGAACAAATAATCTTTTCAGTTTACCTAATTTTCCACTAATAAAAAGAGACATTTCTCGTTTTTAAAATCCACTTCACCTTAGAATATTTGGTAATAGCTTTTTGTGAGTTCTGATAGTTCTCAAGGGTATTTACGTATTTTATTTGAGACGCCTTTATAAGAACTGTATACAGGTTCGTAGCTCTGTAATTATCAGTCTTACACCACCCACTATTTTTAAAGATAAGCCTCCAGAATCTTGTCACCCCCCTTGGAAATTCTAGCATGATCCGGTCGGCTCTTGGGGTAGGCTATGACAACGCGCGTGCGAAAATAACCACATAAATGGCTGGTTTTACTTCTTCAGAAATAATGTCATGATTAGGCCATATTTTTAAATATTTATGTGTAGAATAAGGCTTTATGCGGTTGGGGGATAAGTGCTATTTTTAAAATAAGTCTGCGATCACTGAGAAAATTCTAGGATATTGAAACAGTCAATATAACGCACTCGATTTTAAATTGCATGCAGTCTGCAGAGCGTTGAGTAATTTGTTCATATGACAGTCCTTTCAGTCCCAGCTAAACATTCTGGTAACAGCACTTATTCATACTTAATTTAGACTCCTTAGAATCTTGAAATATTCAAGCGACGTAACTTTCTATACTTTCATATAGAATGAACAGTGGGCAGACGTAGTTTGTAAAATCGCATCCTACCATATTTCGATTATAATCATGGAAAGTCTGCTTGTAAATTGAATTTTGTACATATAAAAGGATAGGATGGTTCGATTTCAATATGTTCTCATGTAAGTTACCAAAATGGACTATTTACAAAACGTTAATAGGAGTAAAAGCTATTCGTATATTTATTTATGCTCCTCTGAGAAATTTCCTACACAATAATAGCAGTTTTGTCGACGCCTAATCCACAAAACATCTGGGTGATTTACATGGTTGTGGCTTAAGAGGAGTGCATATCATCTGTACCGGTCATCATTTTAGGGTGCAGGTATTTAAACATCGTCTCGTGAATCGCCCGACTAACTTATTCCATGTAAATTTTTAGTGCAATACATTTTATCGATCTTAGCCACAATATCACAATTATTTATCCTTCCTTTTTTATGAAGGAAAGGTATGAGTAGCATCTAAGCAACAATGTAGCAACAGTTCGGAAGCTATCATTATTTTTATCTACACGTGTTTTAGTCAGTACTTTTCCAACCCAAAATTGAGTAATAACTGTAGAAATCGTTCGACTTTATTAAAATTTGTTCTAAATCTTGCTTTACTATTTTATTTCCTCTCCTTTTCAATATTTCTTTTAGTGTTTTGAGGCTATTTTACTTCTGATTGACACAGTCATACTAGAGTTCAGTTTTGATGGTTTTCCACTGATTGGCAACTGGAAAAAATCTTTTTTTAACCACAGTTGTTGCCTTCTTAGTATTCAAGTGAGTATAGGAAGAGAAGTTCAGGAAAATGCTGTATTTTAATCAGCATTAAAAATCCATTTATACAATAAGCCCAATAAAAAATGGAACCGACATTGGGATTCCATTGTCAATGGGTTCTGAATGGTAGACTAATTGCTTGAAAAATAGTTAACTGAACTTTACTGTTCCTATTCTGAATAAACTTCCAATATGCTAGCTGTTGACAAAGTTGTAGGTTTACAGACAAATTTCATAAAAATAACATAGTGTTAAAATATATTATAGCTACTCATTGTGTCTATGGATCTTTCTGATCAGATTACTGTACCATTCCTCTTGATGGTTTGAAGCGAATAACGGATTCTGATGACAGATTACATGCATTCTTCACATCTTAATTATTAACGTTTTTATTATGGCTGTGAGAAAGTTGTTATAACGTATATTGCACATTTTACAACTGCAAACTTATGAAATTATACTTTGTTCCATAATACAAGAATACAGAACAATATATTTTGTATCCTGGAGAAGCTGAAACATTTATACAGTCGATGAAGTTTGTGAAATATGAAGAATATGGTTTAGAAAGGTGGTTCAATTATCACGGATATTTAAATAAGCTGAATATGCAGGTAAAAATGTGTTATTAACTTAACTTACTTTCAGGCTGTCGCTTCAGCTCGTGCTCAATCAGATGAATTTGTCAAGGAATTTCTTGTTACCATCAAAAAATATCTATTTTAGTTTATGACTTAATCATGGTAGAATTATGGAAACAAAAAGTCTTTGAAGTCATACTCAGCAAGAAAGAGGAACCTAGTACAGCTTTCCCATTGTACACCATAATATATCACGAATTAGTCTTAGCAAACTTGTTAGAAACTGTAACATATCACAGTGATACAGTAGAAACTTTTGGAGATTCGATTACTGACATGTGTGACTGGTGTTATAGATCTTTGTGTCACCTTGTCAGTCGTTCCGCTTCAGAAGAAGAAAAGTCTACGTATCTTGAATTGAAAAACAAGGTAGTTTATTATTATTCGTTGTGGAGTTCATAACCATCTTAATTATCTTCCACTTATCAGACTACATTAACATAACTAATTTTAGGATTCTGAGAATAAATAGAGATATGCTATCATAATAACAATTTAAACACGTCATATAATAGGACTTCAACAAAACATCTCCAGCTCATCATATACTCTTCAGTCTCTTTAAAATGGACACACAATCAAAACTAAGCTTCGAATTCCTCTTCACATGAACTCTTCCACGTCACCCTCACACACCCAACTCATCGTTTCCGATTCAGGATCTTCTGAGTACCTATCAACCGATGTCATCCAACGGTCTCCTCAACATGTGTCCGATTCATCTCCATACCCCCTAACTACTTGTTGGATAATAGACACATGGTTGGTTCGTTTCCAGAGTCCCTCGTTTCTTATCCTCTCTAGTCATCTGATCTTCAGTATGGAGTGAAGGCAGTTGTTGATAGAAGTCTTCAGCCTGTTTGAAGTGTTTTGGATGACACACCCAGTCACCGAACCACTTGGAAGAACTGACTTGACACTAGTGTAAAAATCCGACTGTTGTTATTTTTTGTGTGGAGTGCAGCAGATTTCCGCACTGACGTCAGAGCAATGAGAACTTATGTTGTTTTCGAGATCCTGTCTTTGTCACTGTCATCCGTATCGCTTTTCATTGAAACCACATGTATCATGGTTTTGAATAAGTGATTCTTAAGGGTTAATACGACTTCATAGTTTGTAAAACTATGATCTGTTCATAATTTGTGGATGTTGCCACACAGCTCAGAATTTTTGTTTGAAAAAGACATCTTAGACGGAACACCATAACACCATTTTGATACGTTAAGAATTAGAATACTAGTAAGTGAAAGTTGAAAGAAATAAAAAACAATTTAAATTTATATTTGACAGAATAGTAGCCGCAAAATTATGTATCTTGGAGAGGACTTCATTAGTTTGAGGATGACAGGAAACTGCAGAACGGTGAGAACAATTTTGCCCCAGTTCGTTAAGTTCAGTTTGAAAAATACTGTGCGCTGAAATAATTCTCCAGTTGATACTACATCCGATATACCAATGTATAATAAATACCTTAGTCAAAACCTGCAATATATTCAATCTCATACTAGCGTACTCGTAATTATACGACATTTTATTATTTCATTTAACTTTTATCAGGGATAGGTACTTCCAATTAACATCAACTGTACGCTGGATCAATAAGCACAAAAACTTATGGAAGTAATTGAAAATTGTAGCAAAACTATTCACATCAATTTCGGCTGACAGAAAACTGAAATAAAATTTTATCCCAAAAAGAATACTCCAGCTGCTTTCACTCAACCAAATGCGATTATATATTTGATAGTTTGTCAGACTTTATTAGAGCCACCAGGCAATGTAATTGGTCATAAGTTGAGTTAAATGAAGATGAAACTATATGAACAGCGATCACACTATCTTAATATGACCGGCAAACTCTAGCTGAAAAACGACCGTAAAATGAAGTTGAATGTAGTAAAATTAAGGGAAATAGCAGGATAATTGTTTAACGTGGTTCTAGATACCAGATTTCTCATAGAAAAATGTAGTCATCTTTTTCAGAATAGTTTTTCCTACACTTATAAGGCGGACTCTGATGTAAAATGCTTGCAGTTCAATAACAGGTTTTCTGAAAGAGTTTTCCTTCCAAGTCAATTAATCGGAAGAATTCCTTGTGATGAAATGCAAATAACTCATTTTGGACAGAGAACTCTTAATAAAGAAAACAAAAAGGCTAAGAAGGCCATGAAGTTTTAGCATTAGGAACTTTAGTTGGTTAAATCTCACCACTTCCTTGGAAGTGTCATACTAAGTAGAGTCGAAGCAGGATTGTTATAACCTAAGATTGAGTAGACCAAGGCATACTGTTTATCTATGAATTCATTTGTCACAGATCAAAACTGTCTGACATACTGTAGGTTTCCTGATTAGTACCAAAAATGACTGGAATCGACAATTGATTGTTAGATTCTAGTTTCCACACGAATCACCCTGTAAACTGCATTCATAGAGAAATTTATAAACACTAAACTATCCATTATTTTCGCTTTTCTGGTATTTAGGTTAGCGAAACCAGCAATTTAGAAGATTTGGATCGTCAGAATAAGATTACAGAATATGAAAAATGCTTCAAGGCTATAACAATTGTCAGGCATTTGATTGAAAACTGCCTAAATTCAAACGGTTCATTACCTCTTGGTGTTGGACGTCGTCTATTATATACGCATGACATTCCTATTGTGCTTTGTCAGTTACTTGAACAAAAACCCTGGAAAATAATCGGTTACGACAAAAGTGCTAAAAAACGTTGTCAATATATTTGGCAAGAAAATGGATCCTGGATTGTAGATGATAAAAGTTCAGATATTATTCACAAAACAGAAGCTCAGGTAAATATATAAAAGTACAAATATTTATATATAACTAAAGACTAATTTCTGAATTTGTATTCCTTTAAGATTAATTCCTTAAATAATGTAATATATGAACATGGGGAATAATTACTACTAGTAAACTTTCATTATCACTGTTATACTTCTCTATAAATCATTCAAGTATATTCCTCACTAAGTTAAAATGATATTTTCAAAGAACAGAAACAAAGACATTTCCCTGATATTTATTTAGTCCTCTAAATCAAGTTTTCAAAAGTCCACTGAGTTCAGTCACTGTCTAGTGAAATGAAAATCGACTTTTGCTGACTACATTTTGAGTAAAATGGTAAAATTATTCGGAACTATTTCAAAAGTGTAAAGTGGCTTCTAACATATGCTCTTACAAGTAAGCCTAGCTTCTTCACTCTAGACATTAATAGAGGGTTTTCTGGAAATTCCAGGAAAATAACTTATTACACGTGGAAGACATCGGAAAATTGGGTAGATGGATAGAGAAGGTGACTGGTTTGTATGTTACAGAACCAGTGTTTTCAAACAAAACTCTCTTAGTAATGAAAATGAAAATCCACAATCGCCAACTACATTTATTCCTTAACGGAATGTTTTTACTTCCATAACTAAGCAATTGTAACAAATGGGTTGCGCCATTCTCAGCCAGACCTATCTGTTACCATTAGTTTGAAAAAGGTATATCTTTAGTGATTCCTGTCTAACAACTACCAGTGCGAAATGGCCAGGTAAATTAAACTTATGACCGATATTTATCTATTTATGCAAGGAGACTTCAATGAAAATTGGCTGGTTACTTAACAACAGTCTGTAAACATTTGGCTCGAAACAAAACTCTAATTGTCCAGAAAGTGTGTGCTAGTGTGCGCTGAAATCGACGGATACTTTCGGGAAATAATATTCAAATGTATTATCAGCCTGAAGAACCGCCATCAAAAGTCTTCCAGCTTAGTTTAATGATTCTTAAATGCTGCTGATAGAAAATGTCGTGGTCTCCTAAATGACAGGCAGTGACCTATTATTGATCATGGTAGCTATTTAAACTACCACTTCATAGCACGTGTATACTCAGAAACAACTATCTGAGTGGGAACTAATCGTCTCTTACTGTTTGTTTCACTAGTAGAAAGTCAGGAGGATTATGCCCATCTGTAATCAAAAAATGTACCGACTACCTTACATACATTATAATGAAGGAGTTTTGTATTTCCCAATCAACGAAAAACGATATTTTTTTACTGACGTTTCGCTACTTAATGCTAATAGCTTTATCAGAGTATTATCAAATCAGAATTTACAAAATCTCAGAGTATATATAACACTTAAGTCATCGTCCATCAGCATGGGGTCAATTTCGCATTGTCAAGTTGGCCAATTTGGTTATTATTAGTTATTATGATATTATGACATTCTAATTCCTAATTTTAATTTTTATTAATGTGACCCTTAACCGGAAATTATTCTGGAACTTTCCCATCCAATTGGTGAAGATTACAAACTAGGTGTAGACTGTTGGATTTGATAAGTGTATGAAACTATAAAACCAGCGTGTGGTTCACATAATGAAATTGCTTATCACATTCGTGTTGATTTTGTTATTTCATGGGGGTGGGGTGTTTAACCAGGTCGAATTCTGTTTTATTCCATTATTCCTATTCAGACAACTTGGATATCACTAGATATGAAGTTCTTTTGATATTAGAAATTTACTGGATGGTGATTTCAATATTGTCAGAATCAATTGTGTGACCTGATACTATGACGTCTAGACCACCTATGGCTGATCAATTTTCAGGCTTTTCTGGTTCAACTGGATTTCCAAGTGGTCGATTAGATGCTCCACAATGTTCATTTCTTCTGATTTTGATTTCCCTCTGCGGATTTTTGTCCGATGTATATCGCATCACATTCCAAGCATTTTATTTCACAGACACAATTAAATACAGAATCCTTGGGGATTTGGTCTTTTATAAGGACAAGGTTGCTTTGTAGTGTGTGAGTTTGATGTTTTGGAGAAAACTCTGACGTCGTGCTTATTGAGTATTCTTCTGATATCGTCTGACGTCTCTGATCTATATGGAATGACTACTGTTGAGGCCCAAGTCTTCGGAACACATCTTCGACCATACTTAATGTCAGTGTTGATTCTGTTGATGAAGTTCATGTACCAATGCTAAACCTTTTTTCAAACTGTCAAAAGTGAACTCGGTTTGGAAATACATACCTTACACAGAATTTATTGGATTTTAAGTGATACATCATACACCTGACAATTTAAGTACGTATTTTCAAAATTGAAATCAAAGGATTACTATCATCATTATTCCCTTAGATTCCGAGTGCAACAAGAAAGTATCTCCGATTCATCATATACTCTTCAGTCTCTTTAAACTGGACACACAATCAAAACTAAGCTTCGAATTCCTCTTCACATGACCTCTTCCACGTCACCCTCACACACCCAACTCATCGTTTTCGATTCAGGATCTTCTGAGTACCTATCAACCGATGTCATTCAACGGTCTCCTCAACATGTGTCCGATTCATCTCCATCCCCCCTAACTACTTGTTGAACAATAGATACATGGTTGGCTCGTTTCCAGACTCCCTCGTTTCTTATCCTCTCTAGTCATCTGATCTTCAGTACGGAGTGAAGGCAGTTGTTGATAGAAGTCTTCAGCCTGTTTGAAGTGTTTTGGATGACACACCCAGTCACCGAACCACTTGGAAGAACTGACTTGACACTAGTGTAAAAATCCGACTGTTGTTATTTTTTGTGTGGAGTGCAGCAGATTTCCGCACTGACGTCAGAGCAGTCGATGTGTGCTTCTTCTTCTCGATCATCTGTACCGCCTGCAGTTGAGCCTCTTCTTCCTAGATATGTGTTAGATGGTATCGTCTCAAATTTTTCCGATCAGTAGTGATAGGTGAGCGTTGTCGCTGGTATTCAGGTATTTTAACCACGTCTGTCTTCTGAAGGTTCACTTGAAGTCCTGTCCTTTCTGCTACTTATGACAACTTGTTAATTTGTGATACTATACTTAATCACTAACCAGTTCCAGTCCTTCTGGATTATTCCTCTTGGCCGAACTTTTGGATTTTCCGCGGTATCCCACATGATCTTGTTCACCACATAATAGAATATAATCGGTGATAGTAGATAGGCTTGTATTATCGGTGACATTTATTTGTTCTGATTCGCCTTGCGTTTGACATCATCGTATAGCTTCTGAATGACGTTGGTGAGGGTTTGAGGTGCTCTGTAGTGCTGCAGCATTTTCTAAGTAACTTCGCTGTCAACGGCACTGATATCTTTATCAAAGTCGTGAAGTTGATTTGAAGATTTAACTGCCATTCCATGTTCTTTTCGATTACAATATGTAGAGTTGCTTCTTCTGTATCTAGCTTGTCCTAGTCGAAGTTTTACACCCATAGCCTCTTTAAGTCGTTAGTTTTTTTCCACTGTGAGTTTGACAGGTTGCAAAAAATCTGGAAACTACAGTGTTTATTGAGTTTTAATTCTGAGGAATACGAGATGAAATGCTTAGTAAAAATACATATGAATATTAATGCGTTGAGATTTATTCACTACCCTTATTCAGTTGCAGCTGTAGAAGAGAAGAAGATACAGCTGCGGAAGTTAGATGATTTAATGAGAATTCCAGGTCCTCTTCAGACCTGTCTTCTGTAATCTGACAACTTTAAATAATGAGGTTTAATTTAGTCTGAAGTGAGGAGATAAGGTTAAGAAATAGTGTAAGTTGGTTAAGTTGAAACGGGTCGGCAGTCTATGAATTAACTGTTTTTACGTTTGTACCACGTAGGTAGGCGTAGACTACCTCTTTAGGGTCACCATGAGTTTAAGAGCTAACAGTCGGAGATTGTCAGTGACAAGGCTGAAAATTGTCAACAGAGAGGTAGGAGAATGCACTCCTTGTTATCATCGGAATTCTGAAAGCTTAACATTAATTTTCATTTGATTACCCTTTCTCTTGCCCATTTCCGTCTATCGCAACTTCATGTTACTTCCTTTCCCTGCTTCGATGTATGATTTATCGAAGTGTGGCAAATTTCTCGGTTAATAAGTGAGTGAAATACGAACGTCATCGGAGTACTGATCATAAACATTTGCTAATCTAATTTGTGTGCGAAAAGTTTGTTCATTTCCTATCCGTCGAGTCACCTTCACCTTTGACTTAGATACAGGTAAAATAATTTCTTCCCGGTCATGTGATAAAACTGTAAATATTATGTTTAGTTACATGAAGTTATGTCGAGTTGTGACCAATCCTTTTTATTTATGACTGCAGATTTTGCTCTTAGTTTCACAGCTTGTTATGCCCTTTGCCTCCGTATACTGGTACTTAGATTTAATAAACACGTGAACGATTATTATTCCCAACGAATTCATACTACTAATTCAGTTCAGCTGTATTAAATGTTTGCGTAAAGTAATTTAATTGTACAGCTTGATGAAAGATTGCCGAAAGCACTCATGTACCTAAATTTCATGTTTCAGTTGCCAGTATGGGAATACATGAGTTACTATAAACTCTACAGACTAAATCCGACACAAAACTTGCAAACAGGCTTTAGACGAGAAAGTAGGTGTATTGATCATATCTTAACCTTCCAACAGATTCCAGAACATAGGCTTTCTTACCGGCGGCATTCGATTCTGTCGACCGAGAGGTACTCCGGCTATGCTTGGCTGTAAAGGGAATGGCGAGAAAATACATCTCACTAATCAAGGCACTCTACTCGAACTCATGCAGCCAGGTGAGGGCTTACGGCCAGTTGTCATCCGAAGTGGTGACAACTAGTGGTGTCCGTTAGGGATGTCCTCTGTCTTCATTTCTATTCAGTTTCATCATAGATGTATTAATGGACTTAACCCTAACTCACTTCAGGGGCTCAGGGATTGACTTGTTACCGTCAGGGCACAATCCCGTCGACTTACAATATGCAGATGATATAGTCCTCCCACCTAGGCGAGGACGCTGACAAAATAAAGCCTTCTGAACACCTTAAGCTGCAATCTACGAATGTTTGGCATGCATTCGCTCCTGTCAAATGTAAGATGATGCTACAGGACTGGTCTGGACTACACTGACTCCTAGATTAGAAATAGGTAGTGAAGTGGTAAGGCATGTTAACCACTTCACTTATTTGGGAGGTTGCATCAGCCCCAACGGGTTGATCTCTGACGAAATCTCAGTAGGGATGCTGAGGGCTAGTTTCGCATATGCCAGATTACACCGTCTCTGGTGTAGACGTGATATCCGACTATCGCCCAAAGGGCGGGTGTACTGCACAGCAGTCCGCTCCGTCCTCCTTTATGGCCAGCTGTGAGACCTGGCCATTGAGAGTGGAAGACATGAAAATGCTGGTTAGCTGTCTTTGATCATAGGTGACTGCGCTCTATCTCCTGTGTGAAGTGGTATGATGACGTGAGCAATATTTAGATTAGGCGTCGAATGCTACGTGAGGAGGGGAAATCAATCGACGAGGATGTGAAATTGCATCGACTGAGACGTTTAGGACATGTGTTACGTATGCCTAGTCATCGCCTTCCTCGACAATAGGCAATGTTAGCTGACAGGATGGATCAGATTGGAAAAGAGCTACCGGCGGTCAAACCAAAACATGGCACCAGTCAATGGAATCCACAACATATAGTTCAAGCCAGTCACGTAAGAAGGTGTAGACTTCCTCACTGCTTGGGGTCCTTGGGACGGTAAAAACCAATGGCTGGAAACAATTGGTGACATGGCTCAAAATCTTCACTTTGGCTGGCGCAGATGCATCCACTCCTTGTGACTTATGATTTCCAATGAAACTTTATTGTTTTTCGTTATTACTACTCCTCAGTCTTACACTTCTGTTTACTGTCTGTATTATGCATTTCTTCTACTTTCTTCTCTTGATTTGTGTGCTACTTGGAGTGTGGCTACTTTAACTGCTGCACATCGGTGTAAAGTTCTATGTCGAAAACAGACAGAAAACTTGCAAAATCACCGGATTTAGAAATTTCCTAATACCAGTCTTCGAAAAAAAATAATTGCCATTTTATCGTTGAGGAAATGAATACATAAAGCCATTCAAAAGAAACGGACGTTTCTGAATGTTTATCTGCAACAGATTTACTGAAATATGCACGTGAAATAATTAATCCCATATCTATCATGGCTAAGTTTTGACACTTAATCTGTTTTTATTCATTTGACAGATTTGGTTGTGTCTGTTTCAAATATTACTAGCTAATAACTCGTCTTTACAATATGACTGCTCTGTTGGTCATAGAAGAACGGCTTTGATGAAACTACGTCCCTTTCTTACTGAAACAAAACTAGACGTTCTTCCTGTTTTAATTGATCTGCGACGGTTCGTAGAACACTTAAGTTTGAATGAATCTTACAGAGGTGCTGGGGACAAAACTAATATGTGCCTGGTTGAACTTGTTCCAGAAATCCGTGAAGGCCTGTTGAGCAAGTAAGTTGTGCATTTCTATAAATATTACAATGTAATGTGCATTACTTATGCTTCAGCTAAAAAAAAGCATCGCAGTGAAATTTGACCAAGTGGGAGATACTTTGTAAATTACTCTAGAATACTCAACACAAATTAAATATAGTCTGTTGATCGACTGTAGACCTCGAACAGGTTTACTGCTACAGATGGTTGCAAGCCTAACAGCATAAAACTTCAGTATACAAATATGGATGCGATCGATAATTCAAAGATATTTAAAAACAACTGAGTGTTCTTATGTACGTAGTTACTATTTAAATGCTCCAGAGGAGTCTGAAGAAGCCAAAAAGTTTACATAAGAATACAGAAGAGTTCAGATATTTTTTTTTTGAGGTGATATACTAATGACTGCAGAATTACTATACGAGATCCCGTCGCTTGAAGTGACGCTTTTTAAATCATGTCCTACACTGATCTGTCTGTCAGACAATAAAACAGGCTTTTTAGCTTACCATTTTTGCAGTCCCAATAACACATCAAATAAAGTCATAGGCCTACTGAGTATGATATCCAACTTAGAATGTCACTACTTTTTAGAATATCACTACAATATAAGAGTGGAGCATCAGTTTAGTTTATGTGTATACTACATTATTATTCATTTTCATCAGATTTTTTAGATTTGAAATTATAATATTTTGGTGTATTCTAAACATTCATTATTTTTTAAACCTCCGTTTAGATATAAAAACAAATGGAAGAAACTAGCAGGACTATTTACAGAACAAAGTGAATCGAATCGTGGAAAAGAAGCAGCGAGAAAAGCTGCAATCAAATGGACTGATGCATTCTCTGAAGAGCATCTTAGTCAACTGTTCTCTTCTTCATTAGGAGATTCAGGTGATAATAATCCTCTCTATCCAACCCCAAGGTGTCCCATATGTGGAGAAGTAGCTTCTAAAAGATGTTCCAGGTGTCGTCAGGAGTGGTACTGCGGGCGAGAATGCCAAGTGAAGCACTGGTCACGACACAAAAACGCTTGTGACTTGTTAACCGAGGCTAAAATTGCTGATGAAGATGCAAATTAGACATACATTTATACTGTAACTTAAGTTGGAATGTAAATATTAATAAAAGCTAACAGTATGAATAAAAAAGAGGAAAATATAATTTGAGTAGTAAATACTGGGGTGGGATTATAAGGCTACAATAACTACTTAAAATTTACGTAGGCATATGGAATCATATATATATATATATATATATATATATATATATATATATATATATATATATATATATATATATATATATAAAGATATATCTTTCATACCTCAGATGCATATATATATATATATATATATATATATATATATATATATGCATTTGAGGTATAAAGATAGATCCTTTATTGGCTACGCAAAACAGCAACTGCAAATGATGTAATACTAGAGGCAAACCACCGAAAAATCATTAAAATCTTCGGGAAAGCGAAAAATAATAGAGTAAACAAAAACTAAATAAGAAACTCGATCGTAAAAGTACCATATGAATATCCAGAAACATTCATAAAATTAATCACTACCATGGGAAAATCAATATCACATACCACAGGAAATGTTGATCATTAGCTGAAGTCGGTCTCTAAGAAGCCAAGAAATTTAAAATATTTCTGTTATATTCGAGTCCCGTTATACTGAGAAATACTGTATTGTTACCTCTGAAGTTAAATTTCAAAAGACCTACCTTCGTAGTTAGAATGGCCTTCGGACAAATCTGAATGTCATCTTGCTGCAAAATGAAGTGTTACATCAGCGAACCTGTTGTATAAATTGTTCATTTTCTAGAATATGTAGCTGATGTTATTGTGTAGCGTGGGCCTATTGTGTGAATTTTCGGGAGATTAGGGTGTCTGTTACGCTGACTGTGATCAAAGAGGCAACTCAGGCTTTGCTGACCTACAATATCTGTTGGAAACGCATGCTTTTGACTGTCGCTCAGCTGATAGTAAAAGTTATCGTTAACTGCATCCGGACAGTGATAGTTTAGTATAACCTTCTAGCTTCTTGGAAAATGAAAGACTATCTACAGGGATCCAGTCGAAAAATACAGGTCAGGTTATAGCACTCAGTGCGACACCAGCTAAACCGGATAACGATGTCACATAGTCGCCGGACAGGCTCACGGAAAAACATGGTTTTCAGTTATGCAGGCTGAGGTATTCTAAGCTCTTCACTGGGATCTTACACGCGAATCTTTGTGACGCACCGCATATAAGTAGTAAGGCTTTCTAGGGCTCTGACCAGACCTGTCTATCGTCAGAGTTGTATCAATGTGAGAATATTTTAGGTCAATCATGGGATGGTCTGTATATATATTTGACTCTGTCGACTTATTGTTATTGTGGTGATGTCTGAATGTGAAAAGAATGTCGAGAAAGTGTATACCACTAACGAACACACTGTACTTGAACTCACGCATTCGTGTAAGAGCTTACAGAGTTTGGTCATCTTAGGTGAAAACAGCGAGCGATGTCCACTAGTGATGTTCAGTGTCACTATCTTTTATCTGATTTTATTGCAGATGGATTTTGGTGACTCAAGGACTGGATTATTTACGAGGGAGAGTTTTATTAACTTGCAGTATGCAGGTGATGTAGTACTTCTAGGCGAACACCTTGGACGAAATCTTAGTATGCAATGTGCTTATTTCAAATATAAGATGAGGCTATAGGACTCCTAGTTTAAGGGTAGACAATGAGATGGTTGAGTTATTCACTTATTTAGGAAGTTGTATTAGCCCTGATTGCTGATAAAGTTTCAGCAAGGATGAAAAAGGCTGGCGTGGGATTCGCTGATGAACATCTTCTCTGGTGTAGACATAATACCTGACTAGTCGCTGAAGGATATATGCTACGCGACAGTTTACCGTATCCTTCTTTATATTTGTGAGACATGATCATTGAAGAAGAGGCTAGCTGTCTTCGGCCATAGGTATTTGCATTATATCTCCTATGTTGACTACCACAATCTAATGATCACCAATGTGGTTAGGCGACGAGTGTTAGGTAAGGAGTATAGGTCAACCAATGACGTTGTGGAGATCAGCCAAAAAATACAGCTAGGATACGTGTTGCGCCTACCAAACCACAGCCTTCCTCTAGAAGCAATGGAAGCTCATATAAGGTTGGGTGGTGGTCAAATGAAAATATGGTATCAATTTATGAAGTCTTTAATTGTTGGTTAGAGCTACAGAGGAAAGTGCAGACTGTTTGTACCCTAAGAACCAATGGTTAGAGACCTTGCTCAAAGTCGTTCTGAATGGCTCAGATGCATTCAATTATTGTCACCTCACAGATTCATTGAATCTTTATTATTGCTCATGTAATTGTTTATTCTCGCGTAAATTCCGTCTGCTGCAGCTCAGGCGCATTTCTTTCTCATAGGTGTGTGCCTTTATGAAGTGTGATACATTGAAGTGCTGTGCTTTCTACTAAACTTCTGCATCGATCACTTGGTTCAATTCTGATATATCACACACACTTTTCCTGAAATCGCTCTTCAGGTGCCTACCACCTACTCATCAAATATGGCCATCAAAAATTATAACATTTGGATTTCTCAACATGATTTACAACATTTGTTTACTTTTAATCATTTTATGAGTGGTATTTAAGACAACACAATTCTACTGGAGGTTTACAAAACAAAAGCAACCTAAAAATGATTTTAAGGCTGGAGTTGGAAGGTGAGTAAAAGATTAAGTGTCAGTGCTGCGTACGAACTAGAGATTAAAACGATGTTGACCATCAGTGAAGCAAAGACACTTCGTTTTAATTAATTTTTTCACATACTGCTAAGGCTTTCGGCTTTTTTAAAACTTGTCAAATTGTCTTTATCATAAAGTGAAAAGTGAGGCTGTTATTTAGGCAGTAGAAAAGTGACTACAGTCACGAGAAGAAAGTCCTCAGGGCAGTAGATGAGAGGCAAAGGAAAAGACCAGCAGAAAACTAAACAAAATTTACTGCTTAAAAATTCATCTAAGTTTAATCAACTACATGATAATAAATAAATAATAAAAGATTAATACCTGGTTTTAAAGTCACCTATATGTAGTTAACAAGGACTATTAGTGGCTGATTACTTATATTTAGCAGCATCCGATTGTGATAGACGGATACTCACACAAACTTGATTTTCTTGATGTGGTTTTTACAGTACATGAAATCTTGGTTATCTTATCACAGATATGATCATAGATTTACGAAAAACATCCGATTATGAACTACGGGCAAAAACAATAAATCTGCTGTTAAGCAACCACAATTATTAACACGCCCTTCGGCCTACACTCAGGATGAATTGTTGATATTTTTCGCCCAAAGCCTCCAAAGCCCCAGGATGGTCGGGGGTGGGTGTCTTGCGCTGCGTGTTGGCCACCTCTCCATACACCTCTTGAAATGCTCCCATATGACCGGGCGTCTTACATAGCCTCTCCTGAAGAACTCCTACTCACTGCCTTCACGTGGTGGAGGTGTTTCTCACTAAAGCGAGAGGGCGAAAGCGGATGCCCGGCGCTCTCCACCGGGTTGATTGTCCATGGGATGACAGTCTAGGGGAGATGGCTAAACCCTGATTCCAAACCTCCAACGACTGGCGTATGAAGCTCACCGGCAGACGCATTGACAAAGGGCTTATTGGATGCCCTGGATGTCTGGCCCCATTCAAAAAGGCGTACGAACCGGACTCCGGTCACCGGCTGCCAATGGATAGTGGACTCCCTACTCCACTCCTACTGCCTTGTAGGTCACGCTTGGTTGTATAAAGGCTAGAGCTGCACTCTCAAACAAAAGGCCGAGCGATGCTGGGGACATCACTCGTACCTAATTCCCATGAAACTTCATGAACTCATGTTCATGAAGCCGGCTCATCCTCCCGTAGGAGATAGCCGAAGTAAAGTAAAAGTAAATTAAGTTCAAAATACACTATTGTAACCCAAAATATTAACTGACTGTTTTGAATGTAGAACTTCGCACAAATGCTCCACAGTTCGAGTGACCACTTTCGATGTAGTACACAAACGATGAGAAGAGCATACATGAATACTGGACATTCTACTGCTGTTAGAGTTCAGTCAGCTTTACTGATACATCAGTTACATTGCTCCAGACCTCTGAATCTCCAAATTTACCTGTAGATGTAAAACCGCGCATGCACAGTCTTTACAAAATATTTTGCTGTTTCTTATGCTGAAATCTTAAGAGTTTTTCATCAAGAATAAACCCAAACTATAGTCAATTCTAGATTATAATATTCAATGTATTAGATAGACATTAGCACATATAAACAAATAACTTGGAAGTTATTAAAACAAATATTCAGCTTTAGCATAAGAAATATTAAATTAAGCATTGTGAATACATATTTGAACATTCGTTGACATCAAGGTAAAGAAAAAAGACCGATCACATAGCATTTGCAAATAACTAAATGAAACCATCATCTCCAAAGCGTGAAGAAATTAAAAGCATAAAGATAAATCATAATAAGTCAGGTGGATAGGTATAAAAAAAGCTCAAAGAAATTTTAAGAAACCTATATAACAGTACATGATCTTTGTGTTTTATACGGATTATCTTTTGGTGGACAGAGTAAGGGATCATTTTGGGCGTTTGTGAAGCAATGATTACGTATATCCCATATTGTCTTGCTAAGTGCAACACGATTAATCTCCAAACTGTGTTTCAAGCAGGCAATATCTAGCTTTTTCTGTTCAATTTCAGTTTGTCGTGGGTTGGTCTGATCGCCATCCACAGCGTTATCAAAGGAATTCATTTTCTGAGAAAACATACAAAATAAACTGGTCAACAGAAGAGAGATCGGTTATATGTCACTGAGTGCTAAAATAATATTAAACTCACCTGAGATTTACCAGAATAACCATAAGAAGATCTCACTAGAATCTTTCGCACAAAAGTTTGCCAGGCAGCAAACCAATAACTTTAAATTCACTGAATGAATTTTATATAATTTATTTTAAAACTTAAAACAAAAGTCATCGCTCATTATCATTCTTATGTAACAATTTTGAAAAAACCATACCACTTACTCTTAAAACTTAGTTTTGATCAAGTTAATGAACAGTAAAGTTGTGATTTAATTTTGACAGCAAACTATTAACTACCGCATCAGAGTTTGGAACCAAACTTTAACTCTTGAAGTTTGGGCTGCCAAGTAGAATTATCAGTCTTAACACTACGTGTGACTCACTTTCGATTGTACTTAAATGCATGTAATTATTAAGGAGCTTTTCATTCCACTTAAAGTTTATATACGCAAAAGTAATGCTTATGAGGCATGCAGATATACAGTTTTTGGTAGCAAGTATTGAAATCAAAATTTAGAGGGATCTTCAGGAGATCACAACAATACGTCATTTTTTCTCAGCCATCAATCATGTAAAAATAATGACTGATTAACAGATCAACGTAGAATTTTGTATAGAAACGTATTACTTCAAGCTGAGACTGTTCTAGGAAGTGCAGATAAAAGAAAACAACGGTCTTGCCACTTTAATTTAATTAACTTTTTCTCTGGTAGCTAGTCATTTCCTGCGGCATCAAATCGAAAGCAGACTCACCTTTCACACACTGATCACACCTATAATAAAATCAAATAGGAATGGTAACGCTGAACGTCCCTCTTGGAGACTGCTAGTTGTTGTCATTTCAGATAGCAACTCTCTGTAGGCATATATCTTAGAAAAGTTTCTTGAGTGGCATAATAAACTTTACTGATACTCTGTTTGTCATCGGACATCGACAATATACCTCTAAATCAATAGAGTCAAATGCCACCCACTAGTTAAGAGATATGGTAAGTGTTTGATGTCGTTTATTATTTCTGACTTTTAACCTGTCGACGAATGAAGATTTGATCGATGTACACTCGTCTGATTGCTTTTTTAGAGTCTGTTATCTACGAGTTCTATTTTATCCATATATGATTATCAACTTTGAGATTTTAGATACTGCACTAAATAGGCTGATTTTTATGTGGTTATTACACGAAGATTTATCCCCTTCCATAAAATAGGGGGTGATCGAAGATCAGCTTTAGCTAGGTGAATTCCTATACACTAACTAGAACCTTGACCATTCTGACCAATCATTCCGTAGAAACATAATCGAAAACTCCTAAAGTCAAAACATCAGATTCTCTTGTGCTTCGCCATTTCAGTTTAGACAGTTTTCACAGCTTTAGTCAGATCTGCAGGACCAATGTCCACCTTCTGATAAGGCTGAAGACGAAAGTAAGTAACTCTAGTGCAGATGGAGATTAGTCAGACTGCTTCCAACGTTCTCGCCACAGTTTAATCTACCGAAGATGAAAATTATTTGGCGAATCGTATCAACCAAAATAGATGGCTGCTAATGAAGTTTACGAACACAGAATTCCGAGATGTATTAAAAAATTGTTTGGAATAAAGCTGTGATTATGACTGTTAGATAAAAAGATCGTATGGTACTTGCCCAGTTGTGCTACATCCAGCAAATGCTATCTGGTTATCTGAAATAACAGAGTGGTATAAGGTGTAATTAATGGCACTGCACATATTGAGATAACGGAACAATAATCAAAAGTGACCTTGAAAGGTGAGATCACAGCTTTCATGTGTTTATTTGGATTACGTTTATATATATATATATATATATATATATATATATATATATATATATATATATATATATATATATAAACGTATTTTTGGGTGAAGTTAAACTATCATAGTCAAAATTATAGTAACCTTGGACAACCAATGAGAATTCAAATGCGAAGAAAGTTGCACATTCATTGAAAAATGCACTAAAAACATTGAGAACGTGATATTTTCCATGCAGTTGCCACTTATATGTTGTGAGAAAGTCTCCCAGTCAATACACAAGTGATCTACAGAGAAGTCGTACCATGTGCGATATGCCAATTTATTTAAGTGTGTGCCATGGTACTTTGAGATCCATTGATATATTTGACACAATTTTTCAACCTACCCCTAACTCTTAACCAAACTTTAAGCCTAAACCTTAATCGTATACGCCATAACACTACCTAACAGTATAGATTTGCAGAAAAATTACCTATCACATAAGTAGAGTACTGTATCTATCCTCTCCAAGTCCAAAAAAGGGTGCATGATTCCATTTGGAATGGTATTTCATAGCATGCCCTGTGTCTGATTGGATCTTGAAGGTCAACACTTGACGGACCTTGACTTTGGCTATGATACTCTAACTTCGCCTACTTTGGTTGTTGATGCTATCTTGGATCCTAATGTTGTCTCCAATCTAGATAAAGTTGCATAATGTGTTCGATATACCTTGTTAGATTACACTAGTGCTTTTGATACCATTGCTAAAGTACTTTGGGTAAGTAAGCTCAACCCAGCACCCATTGAGCGCTGACTCATAAGGTGGTAATTTTCTCATTTTTCTGGAAAAAATCAGTCACACCTTTTCAATATGAGGCGCTTAGCCTTTTTGTAGTTTAATACTTCGTGTATTCAACCCATTATTCCTTATTCTTTCAAGGGTTTCCGAAAAGAAACTAGACCTCATTAGGTAAGACTTTGAAATCTAAAAGCAGCGCTCGTGGTGTACCTCTGACCCACATAAACAACCATTGTTGACATATATTCCGATCTGTACAAGTAATTAGTTAAGGCCATCTTGCCAGACAGTGAATATCCTCGTAATTCACAAATTTTCCCCTGAGTCGCTTTAATATATACTAGTAGCAGTTTTATTGGGATTCATGCGTCTATGGTAAATACAAAAACCAAACTATGCCTTATTTAGCACGGATTTTGTGTGGAGAGGAAATGACAAGAGGGAGCTAAAAGACCTACTTCATAAGCACCAAGTAAACAGCTATTTATTTCTAGGAATTAATCATGTATTATCACCACTGACATTAACATTGATATTTATTTAATTTGGTTTTCACGATTATTTTTAATTTTGGTTATATAAGGAGTAGACGCTTAAACCTCCATCCCTCATATAAAGTTTACTTGGATTATATATATATATACATATATATGATATGTTTCATCATAGCACTAGTGTTTAAAGCACATAACCAAGAGGATGATTGACGCCGCATAGGAAATACACCTGGTTAATAGTAATGTCGTAAATGACCCATTTTTCTCTAAACCTGATAGTGTAAGATAAGAAGTCATGCAATAATGTAGGGGTCTTTATCACATAACTTAAGTATAGTGAAATGGCACATAGATTAGAGTTAGGATAAGGCCAATGATTGTACGCTGAAGTGACCAAAACGTAATAAGTGAGTTCACATGAATAATTCTGAACGGCAGGATAATATGAAGTATTCCACTTTGTGAAAGACGCCATTTCATATTATCTTATTTTACAATGCTACATGACCCGTCATTGTATAATCTTGGTTGCAGCACTCTGAATAGTGACTTTTAGCTGTTGTGTAGATATAACGTGTAGCAACAATGACTAGTAGCAATACAATGTTATAAATTGATAATATCTCTGTTTTAGAAGATACAACTGGATATGTTATACTATAATGAACCTCTTAAAATTAATACACAGGTTTTTTATAGTGAATCAAGTATTTCGTAATATTTTGAGCATCGTATATTGAGTAGAATAGAGAACAGGCACAATTTACGTGATTGTATGTACATGTAGCTAGGCTTTTACTTTTCTGGCATAAGTATATAGCTGTAGGCGGACTTTCCCTTATTCTGTAATAAACCGCAAAACATTCTTGAAGTTTACGTAGATCTTGACATATATTCTAATTATTTGCTCTAATACGGATCTGAAGCAACCTGTTCGAACCACAATCAAGATTCTACTATTCATCAGTGTTGATTTAATAAATTGGAAGATGAATAACGTTTTCAGTTTACCTGATGAGATCGGAATTGTATCACGCATAGGCAAAGCAGTTCTGTTTAAAATAACGTTCAGCAGAGGACACTTTGAAATGAAATGTGTTTGTATATCAAGATATGACAAAGCTTTGTAAAAAATCTATAAAATCAGAAACAAAAAATACCACTATTACAAACCGAATTCTTGTACCATGTGCTGCAGTCCGTGAAGATTATTAATCTAAATGCAAATTACACACTGCAGTATATGAAATCTCCACTTAAAATAAACTATTTCAGTTGCCGACGAAAATGTGATGTGATTTATAAGTTTAGATGTAGTCGAAAGGGAGAAAACATTCTGTTGTAGGATTTAAATGTTTGAGAAAGCTGCTTTAGAGAGAAACGAGTATGGTAATAGTCTGCGTTTAGAGAAAAACTAAAAATAACCGATTCGACAGGTATCTGGTGTGATAAACCAACATATATATATATATATATGTATATATAAGTTAATGCGGAATTTTCATTCGTTTTCAAATAAAGTTAGTAGTTCCAACTAAGATATCTAAACATTGAGGTGTGTGAATCTTGAGGACGTCATACACAGCCTATATCTACAACAGTTAGTAAACAATCACGTTTGTTTAAATGATGGTGGATGGTACAGTGGTTAGAACTCTCGCCGACCATGCACATGGTCCGAGGTTCGACCCCCTGCTGACGGACACCTGATATCTACGGTCGACCTGCAAAATTTGGGCTGAAAATTCCATACTTGTACCAAAAATACAGTGTGGAATCAAGCTGTAATCAAAAAATAAAAAAAATAAACTAAAACCAGGATCCCCGATCTACATTTGATCTAGAAACAGTTCTGATATACAATGTCTCTGTCAGCATACGTAAACGATATGTGAGATGTAATAAAAAAGGAAAGCCGAATCACAGGCATCAGAGTCAATTATTCTTTACACCAAGTTATATGTTTAGAGCAAATAATGAAATTATAATTTCATGCAGACATGTGCGTCGTGTATTTTCCAAGAAGGAGGGCCAACCAACAAACACAAGAAAATCAAAACTGACTGGCAAATGAAAACTAGGAAACCGACAACTGAACAGTTAGCGTTTGCTTGTTGTGAATCTTTCACACAAATAAAAAAGACTACAATTGAATGACTATGGTAATAATCACTCTTAAAAGGTCTACCAATAATAGAAAATTGATGCCAATTGCGTTTATATCATACAGCAATTACAATGAAGGAAAAATTAGGTACACAGATAGAGAAACAATAAATGATACATATGAGCCTACCTGACCTTGACCTACGTCAAGAATAAATCCAGCGCTGTGGCCTTAGAGTTTATCGATGCAGCTTAACAAATAAGTCTGCAGTTGATTTCTTTCAATTACCGATTTACAGTTTTGCTATTTATTAACTCTTTTATTTATTTCTGCTTTATTTTCTACTGAAAATTGTTCAAGCCCTCAATATTAATTATATTTTTCATTGAATGGTTGATGCAAAATTAATCGCCATGATCTCATTTTCTGATAGAGAAGTATCTGTTTTTGAACTTCTTTGAGCCTCTGTGAAATTTTTTAGCCGTCCATCTGAATGAAAAACCCCAGATCATTGAATTTAGTGACATCGGTAACTGGTTATATTTGACTTGTTCAATGCAATGTCTGTTGGGACAGGAGTTAAAATTTCAAACTGTCGATTACTGGATGTAGTCTGAATCGTAGATAAAAGCAGGAATAATGGACAGTCAATACTGAATATGCAAATTCGAAAGAATTACAAATAAATACGCAGTCTGAACAAAAATAATGTGTTGGTGGCACAGACGTAGATTGCTCGCCAGCTATTCATATTGTCCAGCGTTCAATCCCCGGCAGAAGCATTCCTGAACCTCACTTTGCCGTTAATAGCCCCAACAAAGAAGGAAGGTTAAGATTAAGACTAGCAACATCACTTCGCCAAGACATATCAATACTACCGAAACTTCAAAGCTCTACCTTGAAGCCCTATACTCCATTGGGAACGCAAAGAAATAATGTAAATCATATTCAGATGAAAATAAGTGTGTGAATAATTATGGTTACAGTATATTGAACAAAGTCCATGTTTATCTGACTGACCATCATGCTTCCTAAAACAGCTTTCCACCAATGGTGCAGCAGCCGCAGTTGCTAATATAAGTTCGTAGGGGCTGAAAACACGAAGCAGGAATTTAAAGCACACTCAGACATCTACGAAAATCGTGGGCTCCTCTTAGTCAATTTGTAGTGTATTGACGGCAAAAACGCTTTGCCGAAGGATAATGTTCAAATACAATCTTATAGACCATCGGTAATTGGAAGAAATTCTTACTTTTAAATTTCGTCAAGCTCATTTGATTCTTACCTGAAAATTCTCCAAATGATCGGTGCTTTATTTAATTTATGGTGAAGCAACGATACCTCGAACCTCATCGTGAGTACCCTGGGCACTGCGCTCAAGCAACACTAACTCTCTTTTTTATAACAAATACCCAAAGAATAAACCAACTTCCACAGTGTGGGCAGCCTGAAAGTAACAACCGCCCACACACTTCTAACAGCACATGAAGCCTTCCGGAGCATCATTATCCTCTAACCACATCACCTTCATCATCTTATTCCCTACTTCAGTCAGTACTATTCTTCAGGTTAGTGAGGCACCTTCACTTCACTCTGTGACCACAAATAACGATGACAGCCATAGAAACACCTCAGATAGCCTTTTAAAGCCACGTCGCCAACTTCATATAGGAGCACTTAACGTCAGGACCCTCTGCCAAATCCGACAACAGGCATCACTAGCAAGAACTCTGCCATCTCGAGCCATGGATGCATGTTGTGTTTCGGTTACTCACTTAACCTCACCCAGTCAACAATGTGAGTCTGAAAATCCACCTTCAGGCTGTCAGGAGACACATCAGCTAGCTTGCGAGGACTCGCAGGTGTAGGGATAGCACTGAGTATTAGGGCGAGAAGATCACTTCTTGACTGGATCCCACCCGATGATCGTATGTGTGCGGTCCGTTCAAATGAGTCCGTTAAAAGGCGCAAGGACGGCGCTACCCGTCGTTGCCTTTTCGTAGTCTCCGCTTACGACACAACAGGCTGCAGTTCAGATGAACTAAAGGATGATTTCTACCTGAAACTGTCTAATTTGCTGCAAAAAGCAAAACGTTCAGATATAGTTGTTTTAGCAGGCGACTTTAATACCCAAGTAGGGAAGTTGTGCCAGATTGGGAAGTATGTAGGTGGTACATATGGAGTTCCCTGACAACGAACCGACAACGGTGATCGTCTTTTACAGTTTTGCTCAGATAATCATCTGTTTATAGTCAGCACTAACTTAAGGCGTCGGTGGCACAGTGGTTAGGACTCTCGCCGACCATGCACATGGTCCGGGGTTCGAGCCCACGCAGACGCACACCCGATATCTATGGTCGGCCTGCGAATTTTGGGCTACCGATATCCACGCTGAAAATTCCATACTTGTACCAAAAATACGGTGTGGAATCAAGCTGTAATCAAAAATAAAATAAAATAAAAATAAAATAAAAAACGGAGACACTGCGTAACCTGGCGACCTCCATCATCAAATCAACGCTGGACTCAGATAGACCACATAGCCATAGGGTATCGTTGACGAGGGTCAGTAGAAGACTGTCGCTCCTTCTGGAACATGTGCGTAGACCCCGATCACGCCCTGGTTCGCGCGCGTTTATGCTTACGATTAGACGGACATAAGAAACAGTTAGGTCCCCAACTAGATCAAGGCACTCAGGAGGAAATAGCGAAACGTGTATCTGAGGTCGATAGAAGGACTTCCCCGAGGTGTCCTGGGACAACATACAGTTAGCTGTAGACACAGCTATGTAGCTGTTAATAGCCTGAAACCAAAGGTTATTAATAACCATTAAATCTCTACCGCCTCATCCAAGCTGACCGACGAAAAGACACTGATTCCGGTGAGCTCCGATTATGATGGGGAGCGAAAGCTATTCAAACGATAACTAGCAAGAAGTCTTTGCAACGACCCTGAACTGTGGTGGGCGACAAGAGCGAAAGAAAATGGAAAAGGCATCGACAATTGGTAACATCAGACAACTATTAGGACTTATCAGCGAAACAAGTGGTAGAAAGTAAATGATAAGTGAAACAATCTCGGAGAAAAATGGCACTATAATTAGCTCCTAGGATAGACGACTGGATCGCTGGAAAGAGCATTATGAGGAGCAGTTTAATTGGCTCACAGCCACGCTCATCCTTCCGAATATCCAACACCTCCCTGAATGGGATATAGACGCAGGTCCTCCATCCCTAACTGAGGTTACTAAAGCTGTCACCAATCTGAAACTAGGCAAAGCAGCGGGACCTGATGGAATGACTCCAGAGGTATTTAAGTACGGTGGAGACAGTTTACTGTCTGCATTAACTGAGGTACTAGGCAGCGTCTGGGAATCAGAGGAAGTCCCATCTGGTTAGTGTAAGTCACTGATTATCCCCATATACAAGAAGGGATACAAGTCTTCCTGTGATAATCACAGAGGGATTAGGTTGACTAATATAGTATCTAAAGTCCTAGTCTCAATAATATTGCGTAGACTGTGGTTCTCGGGAGGAACAAGCACGAGAGAGCCAAACAGGCTTCAGACCAGGAAGAGAGTGAATTGACCATATCTTCCCCCTCCGATAGATTCTAGAACATAAGGATTCTTACCGGCGTCCAACAATCATTATATTTCTTGACCTGAAAGCGGTATTCGATTCTGTCGATCGAGAGGTACTCTGGCTATGCTTGGCTGTAAAGGGAATGGCGAGAAAATACATCTCACTAATCAAGGCACTCTACTCGTACTCATGCAGCCAGGTGAGGTCTTACGGCGAGTTGTCATCCGAAGTGGTGACAACTAGTGGTGTCCGTTAGGGATGTCCTGTGTCTTCATTTCTATTCAGTTTCATCATAGATGTATTAATGGACTTAACCCTAACTCACTTCAGGGGCTCAGGGATTGACTTGTTACCGTCAGGGCACAATCCCGTCGACTTAGAATATGCAGATGATATAGTCCTCCCTCCTAGGCGAGGACGCTGACAAAATGCAGCCTTCTGAACACCTTAAGCTGCAATCTACGAATGTTTGACATGCATTCGCTCCTGTCAAATGTAAGATGATGCTACAGGACTGGTCTGGACTACACTGACTCCTAGATTAGAAATAGGTAGTGAAGTGGTAAGGCATGTTAACCACTTCACTTATTTGAGAGGTTGCATCAGCCCCAACGAGTTGATCTCTGACGAAATCTCAGTAGGGATGCTGAGGGCTAGCTTCGCATATGCCAGATTACACCGTCTCTGGTGTAGACGTGATATCCGACTATCGCCCAAAGGGCGGGTTTACTGCACATCAGTCCGCTCCATCCTCCTTTATGGCCAGCTGTGAGACCCGGCCATTGAGAGTGGAAGACATGAAAATGCTGGTTAGCTGTCTTTGATCATAGGTGACTGCGCTCTATCTCCTGTGTGAATTGGTATGATGACGTGAGCAATATTGAGGTTGGGCGTCGAATGTTAGGTGAGGAGGGGAAATCAATCGACGAGGATGTGAAATTGCATCGACTGAGACGTTTGGGACATGTGTTACGTATGCCTAGTCATCGCCTTCCTCGACAATAGGCAATGTTAGCTGACAGGATGGATCAGATTGGAAAAGAGCTACCGGCGGTCAAACCAAAACATGGCACCAGTCAATGTTTATACAATTTCATTTGCTCATAAGTTGCAAAACAAATTCTTGTTGGTGAATTCCTGATCGGTTCGTCGGAATAATACTCCATTAACTTCCCACGGGATTTTAGGATTTCAAAAATGTCACGACGACTCGAAATACCTTAAGTATGTAACAAGTACGTCAACGTTACGTTTATTAACTGCGGCTTTCATATTTTGAACGTCAATGCGAGTTATATCCTTGTGGTACTTCTCCTTAACATTCATTATTATTTCATCGGATGAGTGGGATTGCTGAAGAAGTGGTTCAATATTCTCTTTCTCTTCAACTGTTAGTCGTCTAAACCATGGGTCATTCTGCATGTACACCTGCTGCATGGATGGTTATGCACCATATTGTGGGAAGCAATTATGTATTCACTGTAACGCAAAACCGCGCGAAATGAAGACGAGCAATTGCAACATTTAGTCATGAAATATTCATGAAATCATATTACACTTCTTCTTACGACTTGTTTTTCAATTTCAATCCAGGTTTTGTACGATTCACTCCAAAAGTGCATTTAAAACCAACATAAGCGTACTTAAACCTGTCATCCGGTATCGTTTTGCTGCAATTATGAACATAGTGAGTGCAGGATAACTACATTGTTAGCATTAAATGACTTTTTAAAGGTTGACGGATATTAAAGGTTTGACGTGATATCTCGTTCAACAACTTCTAATTAATTTATTCTCGCGTACCAAAGACAAAGCAAAAGCCAATAATTGATCGTCCAAACCAAGATATATATTTAGTAACCAAAACCAGCCGTTAGACGAACGCTTAGCTAGCTAGTGATCGTGCACGTGACACGACGAGGTACCAAATGGCGGGGATGCTTGACCGGAAGCCTTCAGCTAAACAAGTCGACTTAAACAGTGGTGGTCAGCATCCAATGAGTGATTGCTGTGGTCAATAATTTTGGGGAATTATTTACCGCTACAGCTCACTCCCCCCTAGTGGGGTCGTGAGGACCCTAAGACAGAACCAGCCGGAAGTAAAAAAACTCGATGGTTCCCTTTCGGGTGAAAAAAATCTTCCGAGCGGCTTGGTCTTATGCCTACTGGTTTGTCTGCCTATGCTAATGGGGTGTTTGTACATAGCTTCCTGGTGTTGTTCGTTGGATTCCGTGCTTCGTTTGTTTCCCGTCCAGTGCCCGTCGCACCTGGAAAAGAAAACAAGAACGCTAAGAACCATGTCGAGGAAAATGTACGAAATGACCTTTTTGGTTAAAAAAAATTATGTGCATTTACTATACAGTAAAATAATGCTAAGTTCAGAACATCGAAAAAAAATACATCTAATTAATTTTTTTGTGTATGTTACATGAACTGTTGAAAAAAATTTTTGTGTTCGGTGGTACTGTATATAAAAAAAATTTATACGTCAAAAAAAATAGTTAGTACCACGAACGAGTGAGTTGCGTGAATCACACGAATTCGTTAAGTCAAATAAGTGTGCAGATATTCTGGGAACCTTACGGTGCGTCCAGAACGGGTTTTCTTGGGAGGCTCGATAGAAGGTTCGGTAGCTGTCGCTGTGCTAGCGACTTCATCGATGTCTACACGATCTTCTGTTACTTGTGGATTTTGGGGTACGTTCAGCTCTATGCTAATAGGATTACCCTCCAAGTAAGCCGGTTTCAGACGGTCAATGCTGACGGTGTCCTCGCGGCCGTTTTTGTCCAAGACAAAGAATTTATCAGAACGTTTAATTACCTTATAAGGTCCGTCATATGGGGGTTCCAGGGGTCTGCGCACAGAGTCGCGACGAACAAATACATGTGAAGAAGTTTTCAAACACGGATGAACGAAAACATCAATGGACTGTGGACGAAGGGGAGCAGGTTTAACTGAACGCATTGCGTTTGTAAGCCTGCTGACGTATGAAGCGTGATCTACCACTGGTGGGAAGCTCGAGGGAGAAACAAATTCACCAGGCAGTCGCAGTGTCGTGCCATATACTAGCTCGGCGCTAGTACAACCAGCATCGGTTTTCAAGGCGTTTCGTATCCCTAGGAGAACTAACGGAGGGATTCAGTCCAATGGGTGGTGTTTGCAGCTGACAGACCAGCTTTCAGCTGTCTGTGTAGACGTTCTACCATACCATTAGCTTGAGGATGGTAGGCTGTTGTTCGAAATCGCATGCAACCTAATATTTTAGTCAGGGCAAAGAATAAGCCACTTTCGAATTGCCGCCCGCGATCAGTTGTTATGGAAGATGGGCATCCAAAGTTAGCAATCCATCTTTCTACGAAGACGCGTGCGACTGTTTCAGCAGATACATCCTTGATGGGTACTGCTTCCGGCCATCGTGTGAAGCGATCGATGCAAGTTAAAATATAAGTATATCCATGTGATTCAGGAAGGGGACCAACCAAATCTATATGGACGTGTTCGAAACGAGCGTCAGGGAGAAGAAAGGTGCCAAGTGGGCTTTTGGTGTGTCTTATCACCTTGCACTTTTGACAAGCTAAGCACGTGTGTGCCCATTCCCTTACTTCTTTATTAATGCCAGGCCAACAAAACCGACTAGTTACGAGCTTGACAGTAGTTCGAATACCTGGGTGAGATAAGCCATGCAACGTATTGAAGACGTTACGGCGATAACTTTTAGGCACGATGGGGCGAGGAGTACTCGTGGAAATGTCACATAGAATAGTATCTCTTCCCATACCTAAGGGTTTCTCAGCTAATTGTAGAGTTGTTTTCGACAACTCATGTTGAAGTTCGGCATCTTCTTTTTGAAGACGAGCCAGTTTTACAAGGTCTATGCCGTCGATTTGGGTGAGAGAACAAACGCGCGACAAGGCATCTGCCACAGTGTTGTTTACTCCGGATACATGGCGAATATCTGATGTAAACTGTGAGACGTAATCCAGTTGTCGTGATTCCCTGGGTGAATACTTATCTGAAGGTGAGTTCAGAGAGTACGTCAGAGGTTTGTGATCCGTAAAAATTATAAATTCACGACCCTCTACCGAATGTCTAAAATGTCGTATAGCACAGTACATAGCCAGAAGTTCTCTGCCGAATGTGCTGTACTTCGTTTCAGCTAATTGAAGGCGCCGGGAGAAAAAGGCAAGTGGTTGCCACTCATTGTCAACTAGCTGTTGTAGAACTGCGCCGATTGCAGTGTTTGATGCATCAACCGAGATACTTAACGGTGCCGTTGGATCCTGATACATCAGAAGTGTGGCATTCGCAATAGCTTTTTTAATCTGGGTAAAAGCATTTCGAGCAGACGCGTCAAGTTCTATGGACTTGTTATTCCCTCGAAGGAGGTCTGTCAATGGCTGAATCAAAGAGGCACAGTTGGGAATAAAGCGTCGATAATAACTTACTAAGCCGTTAAAAGTGCGGAGACTTTTCACCGTCTGTGGCTCTGGAAAGTTCAGTATAGCCTCGACCTTAGTAGCCAGTGGGCGAATGCCCTTGCAGTCAATAGTGTGACCCAGAAAGTCGAGTGAGTCAACACCGATTTGACATTTTTGAATATTAATGGTAACACCATGTTGGCGTAACCTGTCAAATGCCAAGTCCAAGTGCCTAAGGTGAGTTTCCTTGTCTGGACTGGCAATGAGGCAGTCGTCTAAGTATGCGTATACAAAGTCGAGACCGCGAAATACTTCGTCAATGAAGCGTTGGAATGTTTGGGCTGCATTCCGAAGACCGAATGGCATACGTAGAAATTCAAAAAGTCCGAAAGGCGTAATGATAGCCGTTTTCGGGATGTCTTCTGTTGCCATCGGGATTTGGTTATACGCTTTAACCAAGTCGATTTTGGAGAATATAGTCGCGCCGGATAAGGTTGCCGTCAAGTCGTGTATATGAGGCAACGGGTAGCAATCAGGGGTTGTTTTGGCATTCACTCGCCGGTAATCACCGGTGGGTCGCCAATCGTTGCTATCCTTTTTCGGAACCATATGAAGTGGGGATGCCCATGGGCTATTCGAAGGTCGAATGATGCCAAGGGTAAGCATATGGTCAAATTCATTCCTGGCGATTCTCAGTTTGTCAGGAGCTAATCGTCGTGCTTTAGATGTCACAGGTTGTCCTGTGGTAATGATGTGGTGCATAACATTGCTGGTTATGCACGGTAGGTCGTTCGACGGGCAATTAAGTTCCGGATACTTGTCAACAATAGGTTGAAAAGTTGGATCAAGGATTGCCTTTATCTTAACGGGTGACAAACTAGGGCCTATGTAGCTGATGCCTTTGATAGACAGACTAGTAGTATTGTCAATCAGTCGTTTTCGGCGGACGTCTACGAGTAAATCATGATGATTAAGTAGGTCCGTGCCAATGATGGGCATTGTAACGTCAGCGAGAAGGAAAATCCACCGAATAGGTTTGCGTAAACCTACGTTCAGATAGACGTATTTCCTACCAAAGGTTGCGATTGGTTTTCCATTTGCAGCCTGTAAGTTGAAGGTAGGTTCCTTCTGTCGATCTGCTGCTGTAGCAGGAAGGACGCTGACTTCGGCGCCTGTGTCGACTAAGTATCGAGTCTGGCTTATCACATCATGGATGTAAAGTAGGCGGCTAGTGCCACCGGCGACGGTTGCCGCTAACGCGTGCCGGCGGGATAGTTTCCCGCAGACTTTGAGACATTTCCGAAGTTACAAGGCTTACGGCAACACTTCGCTTCTTGGCCATAGGTGTTGTGGTACCAGCACCAGTCAGGGTTTTTCAGTGAACGTGGTTTGGACTTAGATCGACCACGTGAGTTCCTGCGTTGAGGAGATTTAGGACGACGGTTGGAGGATTTAGAATGCATGTTTGACCTAAACATCTGCTGAATGGAGTTGCATAACTCTATCATTGCAGGATCCTTACTCGAAGTCTGCTTAGTCATTGAGCATATTTCGGGAACAGACCGTTTAGTTATTTCTAGAATCTTATCTGCAGTAATAGCTAAGTCCTCTATTACAGTACCCTCAAGTGTCACAAGTACGGTCTGTACAGATTGTGGCAACTTGGTTAAGAAGAGTTCTCTAAACAGTCCTTCGTCGAACTGACTTTGGCCGACGACTTCTTTCATTCTTGTCAGCATGCTCACGGCTGACTGATCTCCTAACTCGATGTTGCGAAATAATTCATCTAGACGTTGTCTGTCCGTGAGAACGTTTCTCCTGAGGAGGGATGCTTTCAGCAACTCGTACGAGTTACTTACCTCGGGACTCAACATCTGTGATGTTACGTACTTGCTGAATTCCCGCGGTAGGGCGTGAATAACTGCAAGTAACTGTGAACGTTGATCGGTTATCCCATGCTCACAAAAATCTGCTTCAGCTAGCAGAAACCACGTTTCAGCATTATCTGGCCAGTATGGTACGAGCTGAATGGTTTTAGGAGTTGAGCGGATACGGATGACCTTGGGACTAAGATCACTCATGACGAAAATTATGTCGAATAATATATGGTACAAGAACAAATACAAAATGGAACGAACTCACCGGGGTTATCTGCGGATTTATCGTGGATGAAGTTCGCGGTTGGGCTCACCAGTTTAGAGGTTGACGGATATTAAAGGTTTGACGTGATATCTCGTTCAACAACTTCTAATTAATTTATTCTCGCGTACCAAAGACAAAGCAAAAGCCAATAATTGATCGTCCAAACCAAGAAATATATTTAGGAACCAAAACCAGCCGTTAGACGAACGCTTAGCTAGCTAGTGATCGTGCACGTGACACGACGGGGTACCAAATGGCGGGGATGCTTGACCGGAAGCCTTCAGCTAAACAAGTCGACTTAAACAGTGGTGGTCAGCATCCAATGAGTGATTGCTGTGGTCAATAATTTTGGGGAATTATTTACCGCTACAACTTCCTCACTTTTTAAAATTCTTCTAATGACTTCTCAAATTCATCCTAGCTGAAGAAACACCTTCCAAGTATGTATTCAGCAAAAATTCCACTTAAATCTGTGCTCCTGTCACTCGAATTGACTACCTGCAACGGCCTAAA
Source organism: Trichobilharzia regenti (assembly GCA_944472135.2). Classification (NCBI taxonomy): domain Eukaryota; kingdom Metazoa; phylum Platyhelminthes; class Trematoda; order Strigeidida; family Schistosomatidae; genus Trichobilharzia; species Trichobilharzia regenti. The sequence continues at coordinate 39,169,731 of OX235270.1, forward strand.
ATAAAATTATCAATTAGGATCCATCTATGTCACAACTATTCCAAGATAAATCGTAAAAAAACAACATTGAAATACAGGGATGATCGATAACCATTAAGAAAATACCGCACGTATAACCTAAATTACAGAAAAACACAAGAACCCACCGGTTCGTTCACATCGCAAGCAAGCGACAGACCAAACAACGAATTGTACGACAAATAAAGCCTAGTACATGCGCAAACAAAGAAAAACAAAGCGTTACAATAGTCTAATTCACGTTTATAGCAATCACATATGCTGGCAAACGACGCAAACACAACCACGCAAAGACAGCACCCGACAGCACGCACCCAAGGACAATTCAAACTGCAATTGACCGCCACCATTCTAACCAATGAAAGACGAAAAAACTGAGTCGCGGAAAATATAACACGCAGCCACGTATATCCTCACCCGTCAATGGAATCCACAACATATAGTTTAAGCCAGTCACGTAAGAATGTGTAGACTTCCTCACTGCTTGGGGTCCTCGGGACGGTAAAAACCAATGAGTGGAAACAATTGGTGACATGGCTCAAAATCTTGGTCAGCATCCATGAGTGATTGCTGTGGTCAATAATTTTGGGGAATTGTTTGCCGCTACACATGCAATTCGAAATAGGATCATAAACTGCTAGAACAGAATGCCTTTCAGTTTCGTGCATCTACCAGATGTCATATTCGATGACATACAGTTTGATGTGTGGTTTTCTACTGAAGTCTTAGCTACTGTTTAGGAAAATGCATAAACTGAGGAAACTACTGCAGACTGACTAGCTAATCTGTAGATACTTATGAAGATGTTGCTGAAACTATATTGATCAGGAACAGCCCATTCACACCCGTTGTATATGGTTGATTCCTGGGTTACACAATGGTAAATTCCATTGTGTAGCGCTGCTGTATTAGCGGTTCCTAACTTTCTGGTAAGAAAAATTCGTCTGCTGTACGATTCGGTTGCATTTACCTTTAGCAATAAAAATTCCCTCCTATGTAACCTGACTGTATCACTGATCCCAAGATGCGACAGAATAAGCAGTTTGTAAAGGAGTCTGGATTTCATAACGCTTGACGAGAAAGATAGACATTTTGGAATAGAGACACCACAAGTGAACCTCGCTGCTCATTACATAATCTCTATGGGAAATAAGAATATTCATTTAAAGACGTGTAAAACTTTTCTATATGGTTTCATTCTCTCAGCTGCGTAATATATCTGTACAGCTTTTACTGCCTAGATGGACAAAGAGAACTTCACAATTAAATAACCCACCTCACACGACTCAGCCATATCGGTATCATTCATTTAGGCTGCAAATATGCTGTTACATACAAAAGCGCTGGTGACTGATATCAGGACAGGCCTGATGTCTGTTGGAAAAAAGGAGCCCAACACATGACGGTACTCCAACCGCCAGTTTTCATATTCTTCTCTGATAGTGCTACACCCAGTGCCCTGCGATCCCTGAATATAGAAAACGTAATAACTTCCACCATACACCCGAGATATTTGGCGGCTGAAAATGTACCACATAACTGTCTACTGAAACCGGCACTGAGTTGTTTTCATTCACTTCGCAAAATATATCTAGCAGTCGGCATTTACTGTTTAACTGTTGGTGTTCAACTACACCGAGAGCCACAGTCAAGAAGCCTGTCATGAGATGAGGAGGGGTTCCGCTGTTTCACTTAGCTTAAAGTGTCTTTAAATTTGACGATATATAAACTTTTTCAATGGCTGAGCGATTTCATCTGACGACTGAGCCAAAAATTCGACGTACGTGTAAGCGGTTGCTAAACCATAGTGCAGTCACAGTTGAACCGACGTCAGAAAGTGGCGTTTCTTCCGGTCGAGTTGGGTAATAGGTACCCTATAGTCGTCTACATTATGTCAAGAACTTGTCCTATCCACTGGTTGTTAATTTTAGAAATTGACTTTTCTGTCAAAACGATTACGCAAATTCATGGATAATCCCATCCAGGCATTAATGAAAACAAAACACGTAGATCAGCGAAGTCTCTTTTCGGCGAATTCATTTTCTTAGCTGTAAAATCGCAAATATATATGTATTATTTTGTATGTATGTGTACATTAAGTTTGTCAAACAAAATTACAATTGGTTATGGTTATTTTAACTAAACAGGTGAAGATTGGTGATACAAGTCTAGAAAATTAGGTGTTAATGAAATTAGGGTAGTATCAAGGGTGATGAGTTGTCACAAACAGTTGTCAAAAGAAGTTATGTAATAATATGAATAGTTTGATGGGTGAGTTTCACACAGGATGAACATAGAAAAAAGTAGATAATACGAAATTACGTAAGAGTTCTGAATGAATAAAAGAATTATAAGCAATTAAACAACAGGCAAAGAAAATAATTAAATCATCAAAATAAAGAACTCAAATCAAATAAAAAAAGTTGTTACCATGGCAGTAGAAGTGGTTGAGTAATCTTCTTTTGCATGCGCAGCTCCGGTTTTTCTATTCATGATATTAGTGATTTGAAAATGAATGATTATTAGGATTGATATAACCTACGTAACAGGTTTACTAGTGGCAGGATGTAGCTGCAAGCTACTTTTCGACAGCAGGGTAATACTAATTGTAAGTAGTGTTACATTTCAGGAGGATGATTCATTGTATTCTTGTCCCAACACACAATGATAACCAGATAAGTTGATGCTGTTTGATGCATTAAGCATTTGCGGTCTCCCAAAATTACATGAGACAGCGTAAATTCCACTAGTATCACATCTTAGGCTGATCAATTCTAAGCATGCACTTCATCAAAACACAAATAATCACTGCGAAATTCGGCCGCTTGTCACATTCATTATATGACTTCTTCAAAGTGTCATGAACGATTTCATCCATCACAGATGAAAAGAAAAAGTTTAGGCTCGTCGGAACAGATGTCGAACTGATGCCTGTAGGTTTATTCTCTATCAAAATCATGAGTGTCATAGGATAACTGCTGTGACATTAACCATTGCCTGCAGTCAATTTACAACCTGAAAACCTTAAATCACTCACAAATATCAAACCTCTAGGGTTCCCAAACCAAAATAAAGGGCATTTATACGCATAACTTCTTTAAGTGGATCCCTCTCTTCGTAGTAATTCATCTGGGATATCGACTGACACTTTTACGCATCAATATGAACATAATGCAAGAAAATATACCTTTTTCCAACTGCAGAAGCCTAAAACCAATTAAATATACTCCATTTTCACAAAAATAGACGCTTAAAACGCGATAACACGATAACCCTTACAATGCGTGAAGATACATAGCGATGGCCTTTGTATTTACCCTTTCCGAAAGCACGGCAAAGAGCAATTCAAGCGGAGAATACCTATTCAAACAGGTGGAAGGTCATTCGTCTCTCAGTTAAAGAAGGCTCTACAAATCATAACGAAGATATAGGTGCTACTTGGTTGCTCGTTCCATTCTTCAGAACTCCTCAATCACTTACGCTATCTGAGTGTCCACATAATACCATGTTATGGAGGCCCAGCACAGTCACATGTCCCAGACACTTCAATAAGCATTGACAATTTCACATTCTTCAGCGTTAACCATCATAGCATAGTCGTCAATTAGTTCCGAACGGCCTCCAGTATCCTATGTGCTTGGTACTTTGAACTAGCAGTGAACAGTTCTTGAGTATAGGCATATGCAAAAATGCGACCACAATGAGTCTTCTTCAGTAGTATCTGAAGTGTCTGGGCAGTCTTAAGAGTAATTGGTACAGGCCTGAATGATTAGTAGTGGCCGTTTTCGGAATATTATTCGCATGAATAGGGATATTACGATAGGCCTTTACAGTGTCGACTTTTATGAAAACCACTATCTTGACTCTTATGAACTCATAATGGCTGAAGGACCTAAATGGTGTGGTTTGGTGGCAACTGCTACGACATGTCACGATGTAATGGATGGTACCATGTTTAATTTCAGTTTCTGAGTGTGTCTCTTGTTTTATATTCAAGGACGTTTCAGGGACTCATGAGATCGATAGTCATTGAAAGGTTCACTGATAAGTTTCAGAGGGGTACGATTTATCAGAGTTCCTAGTACATTGAGCATTAACCGATACTTAAAAATTCTAACTGTTTCGTGCTGACTTTCTGCTAAAAGTCTAAACTTTTCAAAAGCATACATCGGTAGCCACCAGCTAACACTGGGATGCTCCATAAAAACCAAAATCTAGAGTCAAAATTGTCATGACCAGTAATAATGACCCACCTGTTTGTTTTTTGAAGAACGAAGCCAATAATTGGGTGCTTCTTTTCATTTGGTCAAGATGGAATCGCAGTCATCCTTGCATCTGAATCAAACTTTAAAAAATGAGCCACAGAATATTTATCCGTAGCTCAAAAGAGACCATTTTATCACTTGTGTTGGTGGGTGACAGTAGTTGACAATAACGTCTGGCATCGCCGATCTCTGAAGTATGTTTTATTGTAGTCTTGGAGCCACGACGATTCAAACAATGATACTCAGTGGCTTCCAAATTCCGGCAATACTCAAAGGTGTTACTAATCTTCCTGAAGGCTATGAGCATCTTAGAGTGGCCCAAACAGTACGAATTTTTGAGGAATTTATTATGTCTTTAATATGCTACACCATACAAATGTCAGTAAATGCAGTGTGCCCAATTATCAATTTAAGAGCTACACTAGAAATCCTGCAGGTACTATTAGCAAAACGCAATTTAAAAGGTCCAGTTATTTAGAAATATGTTATTTTGAGCAATACATTTGAGTAGAATAAAATGTTGAGCATTTTTCGGGAAAAGATTATTGAACTTTTCTGGCTAGAACGAAGGAAATAACGACTGTAAGAATGTTCGTATTACCAGTAAAAGGAAGAAACACAATATGACATCTGTTCATGGTTGGACGAGCACCCATTAAAATAAAACTTAAAACAGCCTAAAGTATCCACAAGCGAACTAGACACTTATTTAATTATTACCAAGATTATTTACTTTGGTAAATTTATGTTAATCCCCGATTTAATTTAGTGCTCTGTAATATGCACTACAGAATTCCACGCAAAGCTTACTGGCGATGTAGGAATTATACTTAAGTTTCAAGGTCAGTATTTCGTCTCCGATGTCAAATACTTTTTTGAAAGAACTAACACAGTGACACATTGGTCTCTTGTACATTGGACCAGTTTGTCAATGTCGATATTCTTCTTCTTGGGAGCTAAACTTGTTTCATTTTTCCCTAGTTATTGCAGCAGTCGGATTTAGTTTATTCATCTTTTGTCGATTAGTCCACCCACCATATGGCCTAGCATATAATCCATTATTTGGAAAGATGTCTTGTCATCTAGTTTTAGATTGCCTAACAAGCAGTTCATGATTTGTCTAAATGACAGTTATGTACACCTTGAGTCTTTTTTGTCAGCTTTATCATAATCAATATCAGTATTGTATTGAACGATATACGGTCGTACGCATTATCTCACTTTATCTGATGAAACATAACTAAAATACCAATTATATTATCACTTATGTTATTTTATTAGTGCTGGAATAATGCTCCTGTTGGGAAAATCATAAATGTTAGTTCCTAGGCTCGAGAAACTGAGTGAAAGAAACCCCGCTCTTCAGCCACAGGTTTGTCATAAAACATTCCAGTATACATGAGGAAAGAAATACGAAGTCAAAATAGCAAAACATATATGAAACGAAGGTTTCAAGTGCAAAACAAAATGCTTATACTAAAATAGCGGGTGTAGTGAAAGTTTATGGGAAATAAATACAGTTTATTATACATGTATCCTTATTAGGTTTGAAAATCCACGATAGTTACGTGATAAATAACGACCCAAAGGAAGTATTGAAAACACCGGGTTCACTACATGCTGCGGATTAAGATTTGCTTCTATCCGATATGCAGACTTGCTGTTATATTTTCGTGGTCTGGAATTTCCAAATCTGGAGCTTGATGGATTACAAATCGTGACATAAGAATATCGAACCGTTTGGGATGCGTAAGCTTCAAAGGTTATTTTTATATAGCTCAAGAGGACACAGTTGCACTGATCATTATTACTATTCCATGTATTGGTTTTGAATCAGAATCTCTCAGCTTACTCACTTCTTAAATTCATCAGTAAATAATTTTAAAAAAACTTTAAATTCTACTTGAGTTTATGTGGGTTGTTTATGCTACCTTAATTTATTCATTCACCTTTGGGCGGTTGTTAACTGAAGAATGCTTAACTGAGTTTTTGTTTCGTTAGATTTTATTGTTAATCTTTCAATACAGAATTATAGGAAATGTTTAAATCAGGAAGTAGAAATATGTGCGCATTTTAGATTGAACAGCGATGAGTGTCATGATGTAACGCAAAAATACGACAATATATGGCTACTCGACATACAGATATAGGCAAAATGCGTATCAGAATCATAATTTGCATATATCTTCAGTATTGGGCAAATTTTTTCTTCTGAATTGTGCTTCTCCGTAGTCCTCTCTTATTTTTCATGTTGTTTAACAAGCATCGGCCATTACTTCTCTTCACCGTTAAATCCATCCCTGAGCTATTCGATATTCTTGCAGATGATATACATATTTATACTACTTATAGATTTTGTCAGTATCACACGTCACAATGGTATTTCGACTAATCAGTTTTGCCGTTACTTATATAGAAGGCGTAAACAGAAATCTTTATATTATCTGACAATCAATAACAGTTTCGTGAGGTTTCATTCTATTTTTCAGATTCTAATCTGTGTCACTGGGTTATATGATGTGAAATACCTTGGCTGGATATCGTAATTACAGTATAGAACTTATAAAAAGGTGTATAAAAGGCTTTCTAAAGTGATTATTTACTTCCTGCAACATGATTTTATATCCAGTTAGGATCTTTTATAAACATGCGAGTATATATTCCTTTGTAGGTTTTTAGATCATTCATTTACTGATCGATCGATGTTCTACACAGAAAGACAATTACTCCCGACGTCAGTATACAACATAAGCTTTTGGCGATTTCATCACTTTATGTGTATTTAATTAATCCTGATGTAATATGACACGATAGCTGCCAACTTGTTAATTATTACAACACACAGTTCTCTTCTTAGTATTAAAATCAATTCACCTCGTTTTTTTTTTTTAAAGCAGAAGTAAAGTTGACAAGGCTGTCTGTGAATATGTCAAGCATGAATAAATAAAGTCACACACATGGAACGAAAACCTCTGAAGAGATTAACTGCATTCTTTTTTACATTAAAAACATATCTGATTTTCCTGATCTAGGTTTAGAGCGGTATATAGACTGATTTTAGGGCTCTCAGGAATAACTTCACATTTTATTCACTTCTTTAGTATATATATATATATATATATATATATATATATATATATATATATATATATATATATATATATATAATATCGGTATTTGAAAATGCTGGTTGGTGAATACATTCAGTACACTAGCCATTGATTTCAGTGCATATTTAACCCCTTTAATGTAATCTAAAATGAAGGTTTGGCAAATACTGAATATTTTTGTAACTATTTTCCCTGTTTATTTTCTATGTTGATTAAAATACAAAGCTGAATTGAAAGTGCTTATCAATAGGATTTGATCTTAAGGATCAATGATTAATTCTCCCTGCTCAGCAGCTTATATGAATAACCATTCCATTTAGGATTGTGACAAATAGCACTGGTAATGTATTACACTAAGTTGTTCACAGAAATTTGACTTATTGTGCTTAGTATGTGTTACTGAAAGAAGGCAGACCAGCTATGGACATGGTCCAAATTAGATTCCCGCCTAAAGTACTTCGAAATCTCCTTTAGTTTGCTAGCCAGTAGTAAGCTTAGAAAAGACAGAAGGCTATTCATGAGGCTACTGAACTTGTCCACTAAAAATAACACTCCTGTTACTGAAACTTTAAAGCTAGAAAGCCTATTCACCACTCGGAACGCAAGGAGTAAAAGGATTCTCCAAATTATAATTTCGATCCGTGTATCAATAATTTTCATACGTTTTCTTGAACAGTTTTAGACTAAGCAACAATCGTGAAATCAACTTTGAGAAACGACAAATCTGTATGAACTGAACAACTTAGTTTTTATTCCGCTGATATAACCAGGGCTGGAGAACTGTTTCAGTTATCATCCAGTCACTGATTCATGTGCATTAGTCAGTACTACAGTGATGTGAATAGCCTGGAAGTAACCCTGCTGATCCTGACACATATTTTTACAGCTTTTAGGCTTGAATAAGAAAGGAAGACTCACCTCCCGGTGATAGGCACAAACAAATCTCTCTACTGATAGATTCTACTTAAAGTCAAACGCAAAATTGGGTGACAGAGTGTCTAGAAGTGTCACATCATTTTGCTTAGTGACTACATCCTATAGTTAATTGGTAGATTCCTATCAGAACACCAGAAATAGATAAGTATGTAGCTTCGTATATATTTATCTGTAAAAATACCTTTTATTTCTAAACACACTCTATGGAATGTATTCATGATTCGTTTTGGTTCTGTGTAAAGAAATATACACCTACAGACAACTGTAACGTCAGTAAAACAGTTGAGATGAATTTAAACACATGCTGTTTATGCATATCAATAACATTTTGCCTAAAATTAGAATAATTTACGGTAAAGAATATAACATTTCGGATAGGATAAATGGCTTAGATATTTATCTTTCTAATGAAGGTTAGTTAATTGTGACTTTAACTTAGGTACAATAACCGGGCTCCAACATATCCTTTAGTCAAAATGATATACTGATTATACTTTTAGAAATGATAACAGAATTTATAGAAGCCAAAGGTGTCTACAATTGGTTAACAGGTAATTCTCGAAATGAACACTGAAATACAGTGAATGAAAGGAGAATTGTTGTTGAGAGTAGGTTTTAAGTTGCAAATCTCCAGAAAGCTAGCTAGTTCGTTTTCCTGTTGGCCTCAATTAGAAATAACATTCATGTGAGTTGTGTGGACATGTATCCTGTTGAACCTGCACTCCTGCTACACAAATGACACTACTTAGCTAGGCACACCTAACCTGGAGGCTTGGCTGCTTTTAATCCCACTCCAACAAATTAAGGAAAAAAAAATACTTGCGACTAATGAAGGATGTAATTAAGTGAAAGAATATAGGGATATCATAAGCAGAAACCAGTTCAAAAGAGTACAGACACCCCTGTCTGGTCCACTGAAAGTCCAGTTGCATGCAACGTTCCTGCATCAATAAAGATAAAGAAACTGATCGATGAAGGCGAAATGGCTGTCCCGCAGTTGAATACGCATACTTTTTTGATTTTAGACTACCTGCTTCATCAACTTATCAAAGTTAGAGAATGTATAAAATTTAAGTAGCACTAGAAAGTTGTTTCATTTTGCCCTAGAACTTTTCTGAACTAGGATAAAGTGGTTGGTTATTGCTGTTTGGTTTTCAGTCATGCTCTAGTTTCTGATAGTTTATGAACAGTATACACCCACTCGGATTCGAACCCAGGACCTTCCGGTTACAAGGCAAGCTCGTATACCATTCAACCACTGGGACCCAATTCAATGGCCAGTGCATGAATTCTAACTTCTACAAATTCGTGATTTAGCGCGACCCCAACCATTGTCGTTGGTGGGACATCCATCCACACTGCGTACTGCCGATGATTCCCAAATTAGGATGAAACAGCAGCTGTCCAGTGCTCCCTGGTTTTCAATGGTTCTCTAACTGATATCAATCCGTGATCAACTCGTAAAAACATAACTAACTCTTACAAATCAAACTATAGAAAAGTTTATGAACAAATTTATCTCCAATAAATTATGATTAATCATAATAAAATACCAATAAAGACTAAGCTGATGATGCGGAGCAGAGATATTGCACAGAGAACATCACGAAGACCGTCGCTGTCACCCAAAAAAGTATACATTAATGATATCGAAATACTCTAATGGATCAGGAATGAGAAATGATACAATATTTACTGACTGCTGATAGCAGGTTAACCTTCTGAAATATAATCTTTCACTTTGCATAACTTGTATTTCGTGATCATGTATACTTAGATTAGTAGTCATTTCTATTACTCTGACTCCAGCAATGCCTGTTCAAATCATTAAACAAAAAGTTAGACAGAACTTCGTAAATGAGTGTGATGAAATATAAAACACGTAAGAAGCATCTTATCAAGTGGTTACAAATAATTAACTAAAGTAAAGACTAGTTATTTGAAGAGTATTATAAATTTAAGAGAGCCGTGCATCAACAGCTTTCATAGAGAAATACTGAGTACAAGATACCGCAACTCAAATCAGGTAATTTCTAAATCTTTGGCTGATTGTGTTCCAGCGTGTAACTACTGGCAAAGTATGCAAAAAATTCATCTGGAAAAGTGACTGAGGGTACTGGACTGTTCAGATACAGTAGAATAAAGATGTACAAATACTTCACTCACAATCCTATTTATTTTGAATGAGTTAGTAATATCTTTGACTGTCAGAGAAAGAAAATGTGCACTTTGAATTAACAAGAGCCAAAAGCTTTTTCTAAAGAGTTGTAGAGGTCAATCATACCAGTATTAACTATTATCATCTGTCAGTCGGTAGGGAAAAATTGTAATACCAGAGATTGAATCATCGACATATCAAATAAATACAGTAAAGACTCATTGTAATTAAAGTCGACTAGAGTTACTAGGCCGCAAAATGGTTTAATTCTTGTTTCAGCCCAAGATGAATGACACTTAGTAGTTGATTTCCAATTAGAAGTCTATATAATACACATTTATAAGGCTGAAAACCAATAAGAGGTGCACCAAGAAAATCAATATGCTCGTTTTTGACTAGACTACAAGGGTATAATTTAAGTTTACAGGGGCAGATCAATGCATATAATATGCTTTATAAAGTGATTTTTATGTGAAATGTTATACACTTTACAAATACACACTTATGAAGGTCAATAACAGGGTGAAGTTTGTAATAAGGTGTACATGTGAAATATTTTTGGCTTGCTGAACTTTAGCTTGGGAGCAAGTGTGCATTTTAACGTATTAAAACTGTTTCCATTTTAACAGAGTTCTTAAAACTGAAAGGTTCTTTACTCTTAGAAGACTGTTTATTTTTATATTGATTGTGTAATTTAACCAGAGTAAATGAGTTTAAATGTCACTAGCCGAAATTTGTTTTCACTATTTAGAAAACTTGTCGACATTCTGACACAGTCTGTGAAACCAAGCAGAATCAACGCATGAAGTCAACTGCAGTCAACCTATAATGCAGCTAAACTTGAACTGGTCAGTTTTATATAAATCATTGAACTGAGTAGCAATTTCATGTCCAATCTTAACTGACTTGGAATTAATTCCCCTCAGATTTTAATGGGAAATTATGAGATATTAATTTTACCGAGTCCGGTATGCAAACACAAAGTCAGTTTGGACATTGATTGCCTTTCATCACTCTGAGAGAAGTTTTTAGACGCTCATTACTGGATTTAATTTTGGTGGCTTGACTGTGAATCACTTCACCAGTTTACAGTACCAAAACGCTCCAATCGATATGAAATAGCCATTTATTCCCTCATAGTTTTCATTTGTTCTTCAGTTTATGTCTACTGGGGATGCAAGCTACTTCAAAATCATTTTCTTCGCATCAGCTACTTGAATAATGCTTCTCAATTTTTTTTTTTTGATTACAGCTTGATTCCACACTGTATTTTTGGTACAAGTGTGGAATTTTCAGCGTGGATATCGGTAGCCCAAAATTCGCAGGCCGACCATAGATATCAGGTGTGCGTCGGCGTGGGCTCGAACCTCGAACCATGTGCATGGTCGGCGAGAGTCCTAACCACTGTGTCAAGGTCTTCATTGGTATATCATAGCTTAACGGATGCTTTTATAAAGCCCCTGCAATGCAACTGATTCAAAAATTTGCAATTTGTCACCAAATATAGGGTAGTCAATGCTACTTTATATTGTATTTAATACTTGCATTTTTAGAATGAGATAAAATTGTGTACATCCATTAGAAGTTATGCAATCTTTTGAATACCAGGCATCCTTATGTTACAAATGCAGTGGCTGGATAACACTCTACGTGAAACGTCCCCTAACTGGTATAAAACTGTCGTTTTTCACCGACGACGCTTCCACATACATGCATATACGCTACTGAGAAGGCACGGGAGATAAGATCGAGAGGGCAGCGTTTATTCTTGTGGAAAAGGCTAGTATCAGAAGAAGATACAGGTATTTATTTCGTTTCCATACAGGACTGAAAAATGTCGAGCTTATTTTGAGGAAATAATTTTCTCAAACGCTGACTGACAGTTAACTGACAAAAAATAAATGATAGGACCCTTGAACTGGATTAAGAACAAATGCTTAAGTTTCAAACTTTTTGAGCAGTAATGTATTTTTTCTGACTATCCTAACGGTAACAGCTTAAAAACATTACTTATTAAGCTGAAAATTTACAAGATTCTTCATGAGTACGCTCACAAGTAGATATTACATAACGTTCCCTATGGAAACAAAATATTTTTGCAATAATTAACTAATACTCTACAATCTTTAAAAGTCCATATTAGTATATACTGAGTAATGAAGTAATGTTTATTTTTTGAACAGATTTAGGATTTTAAAAAATAACACCAAAAGTAATTATTTCCTTCTAGTTTGCCAGTATATAAACTGTCAAAGCAATACATAGAACTGAAAAGTCTTCAGGCCTGTTGAAATTCAGCATTTTTCATTCAAACCCAATTATCCCCACTTTCTATAACTAGTCAGTAAGTTATTACTGAGTCTCGTCAATATGTTGGTATATTTTGGGATTTTTAAACTGACTGATCTCGAATTGCACGATTTTCTCCTGGAACTTCAAAAAAGCTACAATCAAGCTGAATTTTATGTAAACTGAATTTGAATATTTTTAACTGCAAGATTTTGAAACACCAGGTAGGTGTTAAATTACGAAAAAAAAACGCTGAATAGGAGTCAAAAATGCGTTTCATGTTTTATAGTGTTCATTTAACATATTTGAGAGTATATTTAGAAAAACAAGAAAATAAGCGATCCAATAAAGGAAACGTTGGTGGATTCTCTTTACTTCAGCTGTACAATTATCATTATGTACAGTTTGTTTTATGATTATTTCCGATAGTTTTTACATTTACAATGCATAGTAATTAGTAAGGTAGATATACTGAACTAGTGAGTTTTGATCAAAATAAAAGTTATAATTAAGGAGCTGCGTAATAAGTAAAGAATTACTATCGAAATGAGCAAATAAGTAGAAGAGAGGTGATGTTAATCAAAAATAGAATTGACAGTACGCAACCACCACTAAAGTGGAACAGAAATAATGTTTAGTTGTAGCTGGTTAGAAATGCTTCTGTGTGCGATGTTCATTCGTGATGAAGCCTACCTGGATAATATGAGCTCATCTTTTATTATTTAATCGAGGATTCTTCTCAACTGGTTACAACCTGAACGTCAGAAGAATTAGGAAAGAAAATAATCCAAATTCATGAGTTTATAGTTTCTTTGGAGGCCGGGGCAATAGTAGGGGCTGAACTTGCTTCTTTTGAACACAGAGAGCTGATTGCTTGAGGCGAATCGCAATTGCTTCTACTGTTTGGAGCCTGCGGTGTTTCGATGCTTTTGGCAATTTATTTGACACCCGGTATAATATAGAGAAGGATTCTTCCACGCTGGCTTTGTGGCCGGTTTGCACCAGATGTTCCAATATCCAGCTGTTAATAGTTTTCACTACACCTTTACTTAGCCATAGTGGGAGATGTTCTCGAGCACGAAAAATCAAGTTCCTAGAGCAACGGCCAATATAACTCGCTTCACAAGCGCAGTTGGATTGGTAGATACAATTTGAAGTGGCTAGTCTAGGTACTTCATCTTTCAGTCGAGGAGTCACAATCGGTCGTGTAGAGAGTGATACGTGTAATTCTCCAGCATTAAAAGTTCTTTGAACTGATTTTCTTAATTTCTTCGCAATGATCTCGCTTGGTATATCTCCCATGAATTGTAGTCGTATATAGAGAGGCTTCCTTTTTACAGACAGTGAGTAGTCCTTTTCCGTTTTCTTTGTCATGTGTTTCTTGATAAATTTTTCGGGATAGCCATTTTCGATCAAAGTATCATATACAACTCTTAATTCATCTTCAATTACTTCTTCTGAGTATATAGCTGAAGATTTTTGCTATATTTAGTTTAATTTGTTCCCATAAACCTTAAATCGAAAGATGCATGTACCTGACATATATAAACATTAGGAAGTATGATATATATATATATATATATATATATATATATATATATATATATCAAATATGTTATCAGATTTAAGGTTTATGGGAACAAATTAAACTAAATATAACAAAAATCTTCAGCTATATACTCAGAAGAAGTAATTGAAGATGAATTAAGAGTTGTATATGATACTTTGATCGAAAATGGCTATCCCAAAAAATAAATATAAATATAATTAACTCATTAATCCAGTTTAAAAAGATTTGTTAGAATAACTTATTCTACTGAAGATTTGGGCAAAAACATTTCTCTACAAATATCAACATCTTCAAATTCTTCTAATTATATTAACGAGGCATAACAACGTCTTCCCGAACCAGGGAAATAATGTTATCTAACGACCAAGTATGTATTCGGACGAACAAAAAGAAGGATATGAGAAAGTCTATCTAAGTAGAAATAATAAGGAATCATTTTCGTATTGTCTTCAGGGAAGATAATATGAAACGTGAATAGTCAGAGCTAATCTTCCTTCAGAAATAACTTTACCTAACTAGATTTATCACTCATACAAAAGGAAGATAAAAAGTAACCTAATGTGTGAGAATTATGATGTAATAACACAAAGTATTTTCAGTGGAAAGTGTAAATTAACCAGTCACATTAACTGTTGTGATAAAGCAAAAAAGAAAAGAATACAGCTAGCATCCACAGTGGACAATTGACGCCAGCGATTATGCCTATAAAATATTTTTTTTAGAGAATAAGTTAACGGGGATACTACAATCAGCTGTTTTACTGACTAGTTCTTGGTTTTCAAAACCAATTCTAATGTAATAGTGAAACTGCATTATGATGAATTTATGGTTCGAAACCAAAATAAATAACGTAATTTTTCGGAGGAAATTTCATCTACTCAAATATTAATATCATTAATAAGCATAAGCAGAAAAATCATATTCTGTTATTCTTTAAAGATGTACGTTAACAAGTTGGTGCGATTTTCAACCTACATTCTGTTAATTTATGCTTATCATGTAAAATTATTTCTCCATTTATAAACATTCAAATGAACTTAAGTAAGCATATGTGAGTGTATTTCTTAGTAAAAGAAACCTATGTTAAATACCACAATACTTATAAATGAAGCTATAGTTGTCACTAGGCGCTACTTTTTGAGCTAACACGTGAAAAGTGGATCATGTATAAGTAGGTGATAGCGTCAGTTGTGATCATCAAAAATTGAACTGTTTGATAATCAGCTGTGTTGAATATTCCTAATAAGAAGAATTCTCTAGCTGCAAGATAAGCTAATTTCCTTTGTATCACTGGAATTCTTAGCTCTCTTGTAAGAAAATTTTCGAAAAGCTGTGCGTTTATTCCGACAAGAATGATGAATATACAGGAAGCATATTTCAATGGTCAAAATTAGCTCCTTAAAGCATATCCAGGAGTAATATATATATATATATATTTGAGGTATGTTCTCACAGTGATTAAATATATTTCACTGTGATCTAAATGCTATCTGTTACAGACACTGCCCTTATGATGTTGATAATAGCCAGTTAATTATTCGTTGAACGGCTGGAAACAATTAACAGGAAGGTGTGGACATACGTTTCGTATTTATTGACACCCGTCAAAGGGGCATATTCACAGGCTGAAAGTAACTGAAGTCCAGTGGTGTGTACATTACAATTAAACTACTTCTTGTGAAATTGGTGTTAATTATGCTTGATATACTGCCCACTTGCTATGCCTAACAATGTGGTTTATTGGAGGCATTATTTTTAATATTTTACCTTGTATGAGTAATCATCACTCAGGCATGCCATCGGTCAGTTATTTTTTTAGAAGTTGAAGCAATGTTTTATTTTGTTTGCAAAACATGACAATCCTGAAAAACTGCAATACGTGTAATAAAAATCCTTTCTTGTTCCACTTAAAGATTAATGTTTAATGATTAGTTTTCAGTGTATTGCATATTACCTTTCAGTCATACCAATAAACTTCTGGAAGACAGCTGCACTTATATCAACTCCCCTTCTGAGAACTGTTTCTCATCACCAGAGAAATGCTGTGACCATTTTACTGTATGATGCAATTGTCTTTAGTCCTTCTTGGCTATACTAATGATTCAATTTCTAGCAGGGGGATTTCGCATATTCTCTGATTAATATGAGCTTTTCACAGGATCCCATTTAAAGGGAATTTCATCTTATCATTAAGAGCAAAAGCATAAAAAGAAGTGCTCTGAATAAGCCTGATGGTGTGTTGCATTTCTACGAAAGACTCAAAAAACACAAAACGGACATCCCATTACGATTAACTGTATCACTTCCAGGAATCCTACTATACTGTTTATGTAAAGAACTATAGGGGAAATCAAAATACTCAACGAAATCCTGCGATGACTCCATCAAATATGCGAGCCAATTTATAGAGAAAACCAAATGCATTCAAATTGATGATCAAGAAATAATGGTATCCGTCGATGTCAAAGCATTACGTACTTCAGTTGGACAGAAACTAGCAAAAGAAATCATGGAGTGGTTATTCAACAACGACGATCACCTCCAACAACCCTCAAAAATACAACAAACAAGTTAGATGGAATGTATAAACCTATATCTAACAACGAATTTTCACTTCGATGACTAAATATGCGAACAAATTAAAGGGAAATCTATGGGATCCCCCATTTCAGGTTTGATTGAAGAAGCTGTGATACAAAGATTTGAAAACATAAACCTACTGGCAATCAAACCCAAAATTTGGATAGTTTATGTGGATGGAACATTCGTGACAATCAAAAGAAAGGACTAAGACAGAACTCACAACCTAATAAACAATATCTTCAGCAAAATCAGATTTACCAGAGATCAGGTCACCTCGACAGATTATTAATAAACTTGTGGAGAAATTTAAAAACTCCCTTCAAATTGAAGTCTGAGCTGAAGATGTTACCTAGTAAGCCAATGACAGCTTCGCAAAGAAACCATCTAGTTCAGAGAAGTACCATCAGCCCCAACGGGCTGATCTCTGACGAAATCTCAGCACGAATACAGGGGGCTCGTTTCGCATTTGCCAGTTTACGCCGACTCTGGCGTAGACGAGATGTTCGGCTATCGACCAAAGGGCGGGTGTACTGCTCGTCAGTCCGCTCCGTCCTCCTTTATGGTTGTGAGACCTGGCCACTGAGAGTGGAAGACATGAAAAGACTAGCTGTCTTTGATCATAGGTGCCTGCGCTCTATTTTCCGTGTAAAGTGGCATAATAAGGTGAGCAACATTGAGGTTAGGCGTAGAGTTCTAGGTAAACAGGGGAAATCAATCGACGAAGTTGTGAAGTTAGAAAGACTGAGGTGGTTAGGACATGTGTTACGTATGCCAATTCATCGCCTCCCTCGACGATCAGTGTTAGCGGATATAGGGTCAGGCTGGAAAAAAGCTAGCGGCAGTCAAACAAAAACTTGGCACCAGTCAATGAAATCCACAACAGTTGGTCTAAGCCACGTAGGAAGGTGTAGACTTCCAGGCTGGGGTCCTCGGGACGGTAAAAATCTATGGTTGGAAACAATTGGTGACATGGCTCAAAATCGTTCTCAATGGCTGGCGTAGATGCATCCACTCCTTGTGACTTATGATCTCCAATGAAACTGTTTTGTTTTTCTTTATTACTCCTTTGTCTCACACCTCTGTTCACTGTTTCTATTATGCTTTTCTTGTACTTTCTTCTCATGCTTTGTATGCTACAAGGAGTGTGGCGACTTGAACTTCCGCACATTTGTGCAAAGTTCTATGTCGAAAACAGACAGACAGTTCAGAGAACACAACTACATCGAAGTCATCAACCTGAGCGACAAATTTTCTCTATAATATTTAGAATGGTGCGTGTGATATTACTTCTTGAATAAGTGATGGAAATAAAATTTTATCTTGGCGTAATTATTTTGTTTAGTAGTTAAAGTTCCGATAGTCTGAACGCGTTCTGATATTCTTCACTCATCAGTTCACTGAGTGAAGTTGACTCATTACTTATTGAGAGATTCTGAGGTGCATCAGCTTAATTAATAGGAAGGGCGGGCTTCTCATTTATTACAGTTTACTGCTAGACCTGATTTGGAAGTAATTCAGTCACCTGTTATTGATAGTTATAGTAGGGATTTACAGTCACTTTTCTTAATATTGACTTTATTTGTTATATGTGGCCTTTCTGTCTGAACTTTATTGTCTGCTGTGTTGGGTAGGGTGAGTGTATTACTTCAAATACACGAACTAGGCTCAATAGCTATTACTTAGTATAGAGAAAAGAAACACTGAATAAATGTATCAGCTTGTTGATTTTAATTGATTATCTGCGTAACTAAATTGTCAAACAATCAGAAATACAGAATTTATGCCATTAAAAGATGTAGTTAAAAGATGTACTTTAGTGATACTAAATTATCGAATAATTGGTAAGTCAATTTCGTAATCCAGATGAAGCAAAAACTAAAAGGTTTCCTTTATTTTGCTGAGTCGAAAAAGTAAGAATAGCATGGGTCCATTATACTTCGTTGTATTCTCATCAGCTGAATGTGAGCTTTGAGGGTCAACGAGTTAAATTAAACTATATATATATATATATATATATATATATATATATATATGAACATTAAAATCTAGAGATGAGATAGCCGTAGAGGAAAGAATGGAATACTTCAATGAAAAATATCGTAAGACAGTATTTATGAACAGTTTTGCTGACAACTAACAAATATAAGATTAAGTTAATATCAGTGAATTTTTATCAGCATTAGAATACTAAACATTTTAATATAAAAAAGTGCGACGATGAAAATTTAAGAATAACATGTAATAGAAATGAAATGTAAAATCAACTGTCAAGTTAGTTAGAGGCTAACTAATATTTATCTCAGAAGAATTAAAGTGGAACTCTGGCTACTATCTATTCTCCTTAATTTACCTTTCATCAATATTTCTTCTACCGAAATTCAGGTAGGCTTACAAGTATTCTTATATGAATTGTTATCCTTTGCAGATTCTATTATGCTCATACAAATACAAGGAAATATAGTAGATTCACCACAATCTGTTAAACCATTCATCTCATCTTATT
This sequence comes from Trichobilharzia regenti, assembly GCA_944472135.2. Classification (NCBI taxonomy): domain Eukaryota; kingdom Metazoa; phylum Platyhelminthes; class Trematoda; order Strigeidida; family Schistosomatidae; genus Trichobilharzia; species Trichobilharzia regenti. The sequence continues at coordinate 39,189,163 of OX235270.1, forward strand.
TAAATAACAGACAGATTCCTGACAATTAAATGCACTTTATAATGAAGTTATCAATGACTTCCTTCGTGAAAACCCAAGTAGCAGTCTTGTATCACTTAGAACATGGTCCCCTAGTCCTACTGCATGAATATTCACATTATTAAACTTGTTGAATCTACATAGAATATTCAGTTTCACTTTTGAGCTTGGTAACGTATAACCATCAATGTACACATCACTTATTGATCAACCTAGTCAAACGTTGTTAAGCCATTCAAATACTTTAAATTATGGGTAAAATGAAATTCTGCCTCATTTACTCCAATAAATTTGACTAGCCTGCCTACATTCGTATAACTTTAATCTCTTTTCAATAAAGATAGACTTTTGATCATAGTTTACCTTTAACAAAAAATAACCATTGACTTGTAAAAAATACCACTTCGGTGATAATCAGATTTTCATTTAATATAACTCAATAAGAATCCACAATAACCATGAAAAGTGGTGGCCAATAAAAGCGAAAAACAGGAAAGTTATCAGCGGTAGGTAACTCCATAAAAATAGTTGGGCTTATTAGAAAAACACGTTGCAAAAGACAAATGATAGGAAATACAATCTCAGGAAAAAAACGGAACCTTAAATAGCTTTCAAGACAGAAGACTGGAAGTTGTAGGGAGCACTTTAAGAAGCAGTTTAAGTGGCCTACAGCCACACCCAACTTACTCAGCATCCAACACTGAACTGGATGGAATGTCAATATCGGTCTTCCTTCTGTAACTGAGGTTTAAATTTCGTCTCTGGTCTGCAACGAGGTAAAGCAGCAAACTCAATGGGATGACTTCGGAGGTATTTAAGAACGGTGGTAAATACTATTGTATGGGTTGACTAAGATATTAGGTGATGTCTGGGATAGTTCCGTTAGACTAATATAAACGACTGATCACCTCAGTTTGTAGGGAGGGATTAGCTTGACTAATATGGTGTCCAAATAACTGGTTACGATAACCATACGTAAAATAAGTGGTGGTCGATAGAAACACCATGTAAACGCAGATAGGCTGTAAGCCAGGAATTGGGTGTACTGATCATAGCCTCACCCTTCAACAGATTCTGGGAAATTCGCATTCTTGTCAGTTTCCAATATTTGACCAGAAGAGGGAATTCCACTCCACTGACCAAGATGTTCTACGGAAATTTTCGGTGATGAAGGGAGCTCCAAGAAAGTATATCTCATTAATTGAGGCACTCTACTCGAACTGATGAAATCGTGTGGGAGCTTCTGGATAATTGTCATGTGAAATGATGACAACCAGTGGTGTCACTCATGCATATCCAGTCCCTACTTTTGTTTAATTTCATCACAGATGTAGTAGTTGAATAGATCCTAACTGATTTTAGCCAGTAATAAATTGACCTACCACCGGGAGAAAGCCCTATCAGTTTAGAGTATGCAGTTGACACTTTCCTCCTAGGCGAAGACTCTGACAAAATCCAGTCCTCTCAACAACTCGAGCAGAAATCCTCGAATCTTTGGAATGGTGTTCGCCCCCTGTCAGATGTAAGATGAAGCCACTGGACTGATCTACGCCGACTTATAGCTTAAAGATATGAAGTTCAGTGGTAGAACGTGCTGACCACTTTACCTATTTGAGAAGTTGAATCAACCCTAATGGACTGATTGGTGACGACACCTCATCATAGATGCGGAATCCTCGTTTGTGGTGTTTCCCCACTCAACTCATCTCCAACGTAAGTGTGATATCCACCTACTGATCAAGGGATTTATGCACTGTGCAGAAATCCGCTCTGTCCTGCTTTATGGCTGAGACACATGTCCGTTGAGAGTGTAAGACATGAAGATAATAGCTGTCTTTGAACACATATGTTTGCGTTCTGTCTCCTGTGTTAAGTGGTATAATATAATTCATTATTAGCAAAAAGTAAATTTTTACAAGCGTACACTCTTTCATTCAAGAAGTTGTACATGCTGTACCCCTGATATGTATTCAGAACCTTCGACTGCTAAAATATATGACTATACAAGTGCAAAAGCTTTTTGAACTACCAGGTGACATATTCTTTAAGCTTAGCTTACAAAGATTCTGATTGTTGCTGTAATTAAGACATTCCTTAGAGATAACCAGTTCGTAAGCCATGTTATTTTCTACTTCTCCGAGAAAAGACTATACAAGCTTGTCGCTGAAAACAGAACACGCCAACCTAACATACAACAGTGCGTAGCCAATAATCTGTGTTTTGTAAGATTGAAACTGCAGAAATTCTGTTAAATCCAAACATCCCGAGTGTGATATGCATCAAATAGCTGTCCTTAAGAGAGGGTGAAGAAACAATGCCGTTACTCCTCCAGTTAAGCCAGGAAATCAGTTACCACAACATAAACAGACGGCAAATGTTAGCTTGCTAGAGCTTCCAAGAACTTGAAAAGATCATCAGTTCATCCCATACTCTCTTATTCTTTTTCTGTTCATCGAAATTCAACCACTTCTCATGTTTAAATGTTATTACATCTGAGGATTCTTCACATTACTAATCAAGAAACCTGGTATTCATAATTACTAGGATCTTGAGACCACTATTCCAAATCCACGTGAGGATTTTTAGTGTCCAGTCTATCTACCACACAAGAATACAGACTTCAATGACTGTAACTCTGATGTGTCGTATGCATTTTATTTCTCGGAGATGCCAATATATGATCGAAGTTACCACTGACTTGATCGAATTCGACCAACATTATGAGTGTTTGGAAGTCGCGTTAGAGTAGTCAGAAGATTATTTAGCTAGTTATCGTGGAATTCCTGGTATAATTAGTGGTGAAGTTGATCCCTATAACAGAAAATTTACTATTTGACTGAACTCCAGTGTACATTCGTCTGTATGCTGTCCGGTAAACTTAGCCACTAATCGTTGTGGTCATCCATATTTTTCTCAACTTCCTTTTGTGCAACCTATTACTGAATCTCGGACCTATTCAATGATGAGATTTAACACAAGCTTTGGGATTATTGCAAAAATAAAGGCTATTACATACAGTTATCTATAATAGGTAATTCCGATTCCTAAGCAGGAAACCAAACCTATTTAAACGTAATATTGAAGGTCTCTACACAGACTCATGTAGATGAACTGACACTGATTGTCTTCTCTTACTATTTTACTCAGGTAATCCCATGTTGCTGGCTAGTGCTAAATTCAAACATGAAAAGAGACATTATTCTCATTGAATACAGAGAAGAATGACTGAAACAGATCACATTACAAAATTTATCAGTCAAAAAGAATAGTCGAAAATTCTCGCTTATTTAGAGTATCTGAGTAGGTTCCAAATATGCCATGGTTCATGAACGTCTTCACTTCTTCAAAGAAAACATCTGATCTGCCCAAAAAAGGAATTTGTTGAACATTTATTCATGCATGACAGCGATAATGATTTAATTGCCCTTGCTCATATATATAATCTATTGAAATTTAGCTTTAGTTTATTCATCTACTTTTGCAGGTGTTTTCATGAGATGTAGAAGCTTAAATTTTATTTTTTTATTATTTTTTATTATTTTTGATTACAGCTTGATTCCACACTGTATTTTTGGTACAAGTATGGAATTTTTAGCGTGGATATCGGTAGCCCAAATTTCGCAGGCCGACCATAGATACCAGGTGTGCGCCAGCGTGGACTCGAACCCCGGACCATGTGGATGGTCGGCGAGAGTCCTAACCACTGTGCCACCGACGCATCGGTCAGTTTTGTGCTAAGTTCTATGTTGATACGGTTGTAGTTGATGTGAGTAACTGACTGAATTTCCAGAAGAAAACCTTGCATATAGTGCAATAAGTCAAATAGCTAAGCACCATAGAAACAAACAGAAACAGAGGAAAGAAATATAAAGAAAGCACAATAAATGGAAATATGGAGGAGGAAAAATAATAGTTCCAAGACAAATGAAGATTCATTGAATTTATGAGAATATAGACAGTGAATACATTTGTGTTATTCAGAACAATTTTGAACCATGTCATGAATAGTCTTTATAAGCTGGTTTTAAGTGTCTTGGGGACCCGGCCAGCTAAAATATATTTTATCTACGTGACTCAAACCAACAGCCAAAGATTTCATGGACTGATGCTGTGTTTTCCTCCGACTCTTCTAAGACTTTTCCACCTGAATTGTATATCAGCTAACAATGGTTCTAGAGGAAGGCGGTGGATCTACACGAATTCACTGATTGATTTTACCTGCTTATCTAACAGTAATCCTGACCTCAATAACTGTCGCAATATTGTACCATTTAAAATGAAATATAAAACGCAAGTGGTCAGAGACAACTATCCTGTTAATATCTTCCATTTTCAATGGAAACATTTCATACCTACAAAGACTGATGGGGCGTACTGCTATTAGTTCTGAACGATAGTTGCTACTTTGGCAACGTGGTTGAGGTTGCATATCTCAGTGACCCAACAAGCTATACTGGCTGGAACTAATGTTTCTGGAAGTCCTACCATGCCACGAAGATTGTTAGGATTGCGATTTGATTAGAATCAGTTACAGTGTAGGAATGTTTTTATACCATGCTGGAGTTCTGTGAATAGAGTCATACTTCTGGGGAATATGGATATGATAACAATAAGATGTTTCCTTCAAATGACCAGCATGCCAGTTATGCTATCTCTTCACTATGAAGGGAGGAGGTTAGAAAAGGTCGACCCCGAAAATTGTACATCCCGACTTACAGCCAATACCAGCCATAAATCTGGCAACTCCAGCCATGGATGTATGTTGTGTTTCGGAGACACGAATACAAGACCCAAGTGTGGCTATTCACTTAACCTCACTCAGTCAACAAAGTGAGTCTGAAAATCCACCTTAAGGCTGTCAGGAGACACCTCAGCTAGCTCAAACGTGTAAGGATAACATTGAGTGTTAGGGCAGAAGAATCATTTATTGACTGGATCCCAGTTGATAGTAGTATGTGTGCGGTCCGTTAGAAGAAGGAAGGACGGCGTAACCCGTCGTTTTCTTTCCGTAGTCTCCACTTGCGCCCCAACAGACTGCAGTTCAGACGAACTCAAGGATGATTTCTACCTGAAGCTGTCTAATTTGCTGCAAAAAGAAAAACGTTTCAGGAGGCGACTTCAATGTCTAAGTAGGAAAGTTGTGCCAGACTAAGAAGTATGTAGGTGGCACGTATTGGGTTCCCTGCCGACGAACCGACAACGATCATCGTCTTCTACAGTTCTGTTCAGATAATCATATGTTCCTAGTCAGCACTAACTTTAGGCACAAAAAGAGACGTTGCCTATCCTGGCAAAAATAGTATCTGAGATGGATAGCAAGACTCCTCCTGAGGAAGCTTGGTACAACATGCAATTAGCTGTAGACATAGCTGTAAACAGACAGTGGATTTCTATTACCTCATCCTAAATCACTGACCCAAGAAGACTGATTCCGGAGAGCTCCGATTGTGATGAGGAGCTACAGACCCTCAATTGCAAACTAACAAGGAGTCTCCGTAACGACCGTGAACGTGGTGGGCGTAAAAAGCGAAGATGGAAAAGGCATCAGCGATTGATAATTTCAGACAACTATTTAGACTTATCAGAGAAACAGATAGTAAAAGGTAAATGATAAGTGAAACAATCTCTGGGAAAAATGGCACCATAATTAGGTCTCAGAATAGACGGCTTGAGCGTTGGTTAGACCACTTTGAGAAGCAGTTTAATTGGCCTACAGCCACGCTCAACCTGCCGAACATCCAACACCTCCTGAATGGGATGTAAACACAGGTCCTCCGTCCCCTACTGAGATTACTAAAGCTGTCACTAGTCTGAAACGAGGCAAAGCAGCGGAACCCAATAGAATGACTCCAGAGGTATTTAATTACGGAGGAAACAGTTTACTCTCTGAGCTAACTGAGGTGCTAGGCATAATCTGGAAATCAGAGAAAGTCCCATTGGGGTGGTGTAAGTCACTGATTATCCTGATATACAAGAAGGGAGTATTGCTCACCCTATTATACCACCTCACACGGGAGATAGAACACAGGCATCTATGATAAAAGACAGCAAGTCTTTTCATGTCTCCCACTATCAATGGCGATGTCTCACAGTTCGCCATAAACAAGGACAGAGCAAACAGAGCAGTACATACGCCCTTTGGTGGGCAGCCGTCCAAATATCATGTCTATTCCAGAGATAGCGTAATTTGGTGAATGCCAGTCGGGTCTTCTGTATCCATGTTGAAATTTCATCAGCGATCAAAACGCATGGAATGTCTGAAGCAACTCCCCAAATAAGCGAAGTGGTCATTCTACCACCACTCTTGCCTATCTCTAGGCTAGAAATCGATTTAGTCCAGTTCTGTAGCATCATCTTCCATTTGACGGGAGCTAATCGCATGCCAAACGTTGAAAGATTGCTGCTCAAGGTGTTCAGAAGACTACATTTTGTCAGCGTTTTCACCTGGGAGGGAGGACTATATCATCTTCATGTTCTAAATCAAAGATTTACTTCTTACCACGGAATAATCCCGTCGACTTAGAATAAGCGTGCAGTATGGCAACTAGAACTGCTGCGAATTTCTTGTTGAAACCAGTGAGTCATTCAGTCGCTGCTGTTCGGTAAATATGTCCTTTGAAAAAATGGAAAGATATCAAGCCTACGCCAAAGATAATGCATGCTAGCAAATGTCAAACAGCATTGCTGTATCCCTTCTGAGATTTTATCAGCAATCATTCGATCAGGAGTGACACAATGGTTCAAGTAATGGAGGTGGTCATCAGGATCAACAATTTTACTGCCTGTTCTTCAGCTAGGATTGTTATAAGGTCATCTCACATTTGCCTGGAGAGAACCATGGGTTAAAAGTACGAAGCGAGGTTGTGAGGCTCACTATCCGTTACCTATATAGCAATGTAAGGGTGGCTAAAAGATGAAATAGACAAACTCAGCAGCCTACAATCGTATGCTTATTTTAAATTAGTAATACTAGCAGAAAACCTGGTTATTATTATTCTTATTGTTAAAGATGTGAATCTTATTGTTTATGCTGAGTACAGAACATTTCCAAACCGACAAACTAATAATAGTTCATACAATTATTCCAACCAATATTAAAGGGGATTCGGTCAACATGGGCTGTCTAACCCTGACTAGTCGATTATTATTATTATTATTATTGTTCCCTTGGGTTCCTAGTGGGACATGGGGCTTCAACTGCACGTCTCCACTTGCTTCTGTCTTCTACTGTGCTTTTCACCTGCATCCATGTTAGTCCATACTCTTTCAACTCCTCTTCACACGATCTCCTCCATGTCACCCTCACACTGATGACCCACTCGCCGCTTCCATTTCGGCCTGGTTCCACTCGAGCAATCGCCTGACGCTCGCGCGATGTCACCAACCGGCCTTCTCAACGAGTGTCTAATCCATCTCCACTTTCTCCTGCATATTTGTTGGGTGATCGCTTCTTGTTTTGTTTATTCCCATAGTTTCTTGTTGGTGATTCTTTCCGGCCATCTGATCTTCACTAAAGAGCGAAGACAGTTGTTGATAAAGGTCTGGTCTGCAACAGGCTGTTGGAAATATTCTTTGTGACCCGCCCGCCAAGTTTCTCATCCGTATAGAAGAACTGACTGACTTGACATTTGTATTGAAAATCCGACCGAATTTTGTTGTTGATGCTGAGTGACGAGGATTTCCAGATTGGTTTCAGTTTGATGAATGTGTTTCTCGCCTTCCCGATTCTCGCTCGATTTGACATCCTCGTCTGTTCCTCCTGTAGTTGAGACAGTGCTCCCTAGATAAGTGAATGAAGTAACGTCTTCTAAATCCCTCCTGTTGATGGTGATTGGCTCTGGATGTTGCTGATGTTGTTGTTGTTGGTTGGTTATTTTCATAACCTCCGTCTTGTCTATGTTCACTTGGAGTCCTGTCTTCGCCGGTTGCTTCTTCGACCAGTTTGTCGGTTTTTGCTTGTAAGTCTTCGATTGTGTGTGACATCAAACATAAATCATTCACGCGCGAAATCCAGGTCTTCTAGGTTCTTCGCGTCTGTCCAGGATATTCCTGTCTTCTCGTTTCCCACTGTGTGATGCATAATCCAGTCGACCACAATTAGGAATATCATCGTGGGTGATAATAAGCACCCTTGTCTGAATCCTATGTTTACTTCAAACGCCTCACTGAGTTTTCCGTTGTGGATGGCTTGACATATACCGTTGTCGTACAGCTATCTGTTGAATAAGGTTACCAAAAATAAAAAAAATAAAAATAAAAAAATAATAAATATTTGGGGTACGCCGTAGTACTCGAGTAGTTTCCAAATTACTTCACGATCAACGCTGTTGAAAGCCCTCTCAAAGTCTATAAAGTTGAGGTGGAGGTTTGATTGCCATTCCATGCTTTGTTCTGTGATGATGATGCGTAGAGTTGCAATTTGGTCAGAGCATGAATTGCCTTTCATGAATCCAGCTTGTTCTGGTCAGAGTTCTGTATTCAGTGCGTCCTTTATTCTCTCTAGGATGATGCGACTCAGGATTTTATTTGGCGTCGATAGGAGCATGATTCCTCGCCATTTCTTGCAGAGTGAGGCGTAAGTCGCCCTTCTTTGGTAGTTTCACGAGGTTATCTTTCCTCCAGTCAGTAGGCACCTTTCCCTCCTCCCAGACCTTTTGCAATAATGGAGTCAGCATATCTGCTGTCGTCTCTGGGTCCACTTTCAGTGCTCCAGGAGGCATTCCATCTGGTCCAGCTGCTTTTACAGCCTTCAGAAGCTTGATTGCATTCAAGACTTCAGCTCTCGCTGGAGGATTGGTGTCAACTTGCAGTTGTGTGCGCCCTGTTGTTGGTATTTCTGGACGGGTTGCAGGTGGTGGCCGGTTCAAGAGTACTTTGAAGTGATCTGCCCATTGTTTAATCTGTTTTTCTTCCTTGGTAATTGGGCTTCCCTTGGCTGTCTTTTATAGGTTTCGCTTGTGTTGATGTCTTCCCGGATAGAGACTCGGTTATCTGATATGATGTCCTCAGGTCCCTTTTGCCTGCTGCCTTCTCAGCTTCAGTGGCCAGATTGTCGTAGAATCGTCTTTTGTCCCTCCTAGCACTCTTCTTCACTTCTTTGTCCAGTGCTGTGTAGGTTGAGCTCAGCGTCTCCTTCTCCTGTCCGTCCTTGCATTGAATCATTTTCTCTCTCACCATTCTCCTCTCTTCTATTAGTTTCCAAGTGTCCGTTGAGAGCCATTCCTTGTCTTGTCTCTTCTTTATTCCTAGAACCGTTGAACACGTTTCGTTGAAAGTCACCTTCAGAGAGTTCCAATGGTCTTCCACGCATGATTCTTCAGTGATGTCACGCAGTGTTTCCTGCTTTGCTCTGACAGTTGCAGTGAAAGTGTCCTTTGTGGTTGTGTTCTTCAGTGTTTGAGTGTCGATTGGTCTATCCCCAGCTATCCTCTAGGCTTTTAGCTTCACCTTTAAAGTCCCTCTCCTCGACCTTGTGTCCAGTAGGCTCCGTCTTCACTTCCTTGAGATTGAGATGAAGTCTATCTGGTTTCCGATGTGTCCATCTGGTGAAATCAATGTTGTCTTGTGTATATCCTTGTGTTTGAACACACTGGCACCAATCACCAAATCATTGAAGGCGCAGAAATCTGATAAGAGTTCAACATTGTCGTTCATTTCACCAAGGGCCTCACGACCCATGGTGAGTTCTCTTCCTGTATTTTCTCCTCGCATTTTTGCATTCATATCAGCCATAAGGATTTTGATATCGCCGTTTGGGACGTTGTCCATTACTGTTTGTAGTTACCTGTAGAAATCCTCCTTCTTCTCTTGTTCTGAGACGTTTGTAGGTGCATAGCATTGAATGATTGTAAGCTTCCTTCCTTTTGAGTTGAACCTGGCTATCATTATCCTGGAGGAGATTGGTTCCCACTACATGAGAGTTTTGGCTGCTGTTGGTGACATCATGATGGCTACTCCCTCGGTGTGCTCGTGACTGTCCTCTGGGTGACCGGAATAGATTATTATCTCTCCAGTAGGTAGTTGGCACCTTCCAGTTCCGTTCCATCTGCTCTCGCAGATTCCCAACACTTCTATTCTGTACCTTCTCATTTCAGCGGCTATCTGGGCAGCCTTTCCAGTTTCGTACATTGTACGAACATTCCAGGTACCCATCCTTACTTTTGCTTTCATCGAAAGAAGGCACATCGGCTGACTGGCTTCCCGAAGGCTTTCACCAGCCTGCCTCATTTCACTTCCCCGATTCCAGCGAAAAATAAGGTTATTGTTTATATTTTTAGAATTTTTTATATTTTTTGCTTTGAAGTTTCTGTAGCGATTTGGTTAAGTTTTGGGGGTGGAGTTGCTAGCACCACGCCCCAACCCTCCCTCTTTATCCGGGCTTGGGACCGGCTAGAAAACTAGCGAGGTAGTAATCCAGGTGAGGTTGAAAAACTGATTGTTTCTCAATTATTACCTGAAATGAAGACAGTATAAGCGGTATGGTTCTGGTTAGCTCGCATAGCAGTCAAAATGAAATGGGCTGAAAAGTGGAGAAACAACGAATCCAACACTCACTGAACTCCAAGATGTCACCATTTCATCGTCGGTCACATTATGTACCTATTAAGCGACATCTATTGACTAATTCCATGTGGAGAAGAATGCAGCCATCAACTGATCAGTACCATCATGAAGATACGGAACGTTGGCTATGGACAAGCTGTTACAGCTGCAAACCTCAACGCTGCATCTCTTAACGTAGTGGTGGGGATTTATCAAGTAGCTTTCAATCGAATTCTGTTCTTAATTATCAGAAAGACCGGGTTGACTGAGAACGTAGGAAACTGTTTTAAGTAGTGCCCTAGTGGAAGGTAGTCAAAACCTGATTACGTCATAACTAGAGAATCTGTATGATAGGAAACATTCAAAATAAAACGCCTCTAGGCATTGGCGAACATACGGTAATCACGTTCAGCCTAACTCTTTGAGAGCGCATATAGTGGGATGGTACATGGCCTTGTTTGTGGTCTAATACAGAAAACTACGCCAAAATAGAAAAATTTCTGTTTGATGCTCCAAGGCCCTCAGATTTCGATGCACTATCAACTGATACGCATTGGGAGTTAATAAAGGAGATCATTCATACCGCATTCTTCAACACCGTCCTTTTAGTCATCTTAAGCGTCGGGAAATATTCCAGCTGGTTAAAGCTGGACATAGCGTCCTTTGCAAACGAACCTAAGTTTTGGTATAAACGGTGACTTTCTATGAAGCACACTGACTCTAAGGCCTACTTAGCATTCAGGAACCAATGGTCTGAAATGAGAGGCCAATTGAGATGGATCTTGCCGGAAAACTCTTTGTGAACCCCAGGAACCCAGGAATTGAAACCTACCAGCCATTGGGCATGTACTTTGAGAGGCCTGAGTGATCAGTATTTCACGAGAATGAAAATTGCTGGAGCAGATATTTCGGCCTTTGAAATAATAATAAACAACAACATAATTATTAAGACTGAGACAAAATGTTGCTTTTCTGAATCACAAAGTGAAAACGTAATAAGTGCTTTGCACACTAGGTCCACAATGGTCCTAGGTGCACCACTGCAACGCAACCCAGGAGAGTCCCTAGGTTTGGATGATATTCGAAAGAACTGTCGGTCGGTCCTTATGTGACTTGTTACAAAACTCCATACATACAGAGAAACTGCCAGAGAAGTTAAAGAAAGCTGTACTTCCTCTGTCTTCAAGAGTGTAGGTCGGTAAAATGTAATGAACTATAGACCAAGAGCAATACTTTCAGTTGTACCATATCAGGTAATGCCTGGACAGAAACAACACATTCCATGATTCGTAACATAATTTCAGGATAAATGATTCCTGTGCAACAAATCTGTTATGAGTACGGTAGGGGTTGACATCATACTGGTATATGTTGTTCCTTGATTTTACAAAGGAATTCGATACCGTTGATTTTTTCCTATACAAAATAGGCCAAGGTTCTCTTATAATTGGAAGACTCTCTGGATAACAGGGAATTCAGTACCAAAGTCAGTCGTGTCTACTCATCTAAGCACAGCTGCGCCGCGGATATCTCATGGGGTTCCATTTTAAAACCCTTGGTGTTTCTAATTTTCAGAAGTAGCCTGCCATGCTGTCTGAACAGCAGCGCTCTTCTTTATGCATATGACGGAAAGGCTGGGAGATTAGGAAAATGTTTGGAGAACTCAGATAGGTTGTAGGCATAGCTAAAAGCTCTGGGCATATTTCAATGGAAAGTTTTTCAATCCTTAGAAATTCGAGAAGAGATACCTACGTAACTTACTACATGTGTGATGATATCTTGTTCTGGGCAACTTCAGAGGGCTACTTAGGCTTCGTTTTACCAAAAAGAAAAACTGTGTGTGTGTGAATTACCCGGGTGATGTGGGAAAGCCATACTCAGCTATATATTTCACATTTAGACGGTTGAGGTCGCTGAATTTAGAGCTTTTTCTAAGACTGTGTAGAACATGTGTACGACAGCCTTTTGAGGTGCATATTATCATTGCACCATCACTTAAAAGTGACACTAATCTTTGGGAAAGGGTTTAAAGTAAGGTTGTGGACATTCGGAACAAAACATATGGTAGAAGGTAGCGTAATTAGGCTGCAGACTTCCATCAACACTTTAATTCTCCCAGTATTGAAGATGAGATGGCCAATCAGAAAGGATTGGCGACAAAGAACTAGACTCAAACTTCTTAGTTCCCAACACAAGTATGCAGGTAGACTGAACATGTGCTGAAGAGAGCTTTGGGTAAGATCATACGTCAGGCCCTTGAGTAGTACATGTGTGGGGAGAAACGGTTCGAGCAAATGCCAGGAACATGATAATGTAAAGAGGAAATTAAGGTTGGTCAGTAGTCGTGGAAATGGTTGAAAATCATCGTGGAGAACCGAGTTCAGTGAAAGTGTTCTGATACCACACCGAAATGCAAGGAATAAATTAATGGTACGGGCCAATTCTTAGTTAAATTATAAGGGTTGAGCACTTTACCTGTTTGGGAAGTTCAACCAATTCTAAGGTACTGGTTAACGCTGAAACACCAGTAAGTTTACGCAAGGTTCTCTTTGCGATATCTTTGGTAGAAGCGTGACATACAACATTAGTTGAAGTAATATGATTAGTGTTAGGTGAAGGGAAAGTCAACCGATGAAGATTTGAACGTTTATCGATTGAAATAATCAGGATATGTCTTAAGTATGCTCAGCCACCACCTTTATGGACGTATATTGTTAAGTGAAGTAAAAATTAGTCGGGAAGGTTTAAAGGTGGTCACATGAAAAGAAATTCACCGACTGAGCTGTGTAAACAAATATGGATTGCACGGTGGGGTCTTTTAGAAGACTAAGAATCAATTATTTGAGATATGACCTAACATTTTTCACAAAGATACTTATGTATTAGATAATTTGTCAGCGAAATTTCGTATATCTCCATCCACTTTTTGCATTGTACTATCACCGCTTCTCTGTGTTCTTTTTCAAACTGTAGCAATCTGAATTGATTACACATTTGCAAAGCTATTGGAGTAGAAGTATGTAATGAAGGACAGAAACACTTGGCATCAAAATCCAATAGCCTACATCAAGGTGAAATTTACCAGGAAAGACTATTGTCCCTAGGAGTATAACACCATAAAACAAAAAGGATGGGTGAAGCAGTACAGCAACATGATATTACAGTATAACTCAAAAGAAGATATCTATCAATCTACAACACTGCTGCCTGTAAGCTAATAAAAACATCTGAGTAGTTAAAGCCTTCAATGCAATTAATCGGAACTGCCTAATAATTGTATGATCACGATATAATTTAATTACAATACACCGATGTGTACTGATGCGATGATTGCCTTTATCAGTAATGTTAAGATTATTAGGCTTTGTATTTAGAAATCTGCTATTTATTAGCTTAAAATCCGATGGAAGATATTAAATAAAAACGGTAATATTCAAAATATAGTTGTGCACAACTATTCACTTTAGCCAACGTATATTATAGTGTGTTATATTCATAGGTTATTCAGTACATAAGAATGAGAATAAATTCTTTAATATTCTATTCACTTAAAGGTGTTCATATTTTTCTGGTTGAGAAAGGTGAGCATTGCTAATGTAGAATACGCCCAAAAGAAAAATAATTAGTATAATTAACTTCAATCAATATTTGAGTTGGTATTTTTCCAAGCAGTTGTAATTTTTACCTACATGCCACACCTTATATTTGAAAGTAGATGATGCTAGTAACTAAGTCGAATCGAGTTGAATAACTTTCAACTGTAGGATAATGAATAAAAGTTGTGGTGAAGATGATTAGGCGAGATTTTCACAAAAGATGATGCACAGACTATGTGAATCTTTACTACAAAACAGAACTCAAGATGTAGGCGTAGAGTTCGATCATTATTAATAACGAATTGTCAATTAGCACTTTCTAGTTCAGATTCCAAATAACAGCTTTGACATTTAAACCACTGTGTTTAACTATCTTTATTTCGAATAAGGCATTAAGAAGACAAATTTCGCGAGATGACATCATTTCGTAATTTCCTTACAACTGTTTTACAGCTAACATTGTTAACAATAGTAAAATAAAGATCATGACAATTACTCACTTAAATAAAAATCAAAAGTACACACTAATGACCAATCATATCTAGATAGGTCATGTTGTCCATGTCCTGTAACTGACATCGAATACATCATCTTAATGTGTACAGAAAATAGTAGATTCACCTTCCAAGAAAAGGCATACAAACAAATCGATGGTGTTGCTATAAGGAACTCTCTTGGGCTCCTGTTAGAAGATATTTTCATGTCAGAATTGGAGAGACAAATGCAAGGTATGCTTGGAGAATTTATGCTGTGTAAACGTTATGTAGATGATACTCTTATTATTGGTAATAATAGTAAATCCATTGTAAATTTTATTACTCTATTTAATCATATTCGTCCAAATATTCGAGTAACTTCCGAACTAGAATCGAATAACAAACTCGGTTTCCTGGATATTACTTTGACTAGGAGAGATGATGAAACGATTCAACGATCTATTTTTCGTAAACAGACATGGAGTGGACAATATCTTCATTTGACCAGTTTTGTTCTTATCCAGTATAAACGTTCCCTAGTGGAATGTTTGTTCTCAAGGGCTCGAAAAATATGCACGAGTGACACATTGATGGATCAGTTTCGACATATACATTCAGTTTTATTAGCTAATGTTTATCTGGAGAACTTTATCACTCATCACAGTAAAGAGAAACCACATCTCGAAAAGACAGCTTCTGTACCAAAGGAAGCTATCTTTATTAACCTACCATTCAAGGACAACCAGATTATGCAGTTGACAGCTCAAACACTTCGGTCAGCCATCAAACGCACATTCTACGCCGCATCTCTTTTTCTCACTTGCCGAACATTTTCGATCCCTGTTCCTACGATTAAAGGACGAAATTCTGTGGACTCTACTTCAAACTGTATCTACAAGTTCACCTGCAGCTGCGGTGCTACCTATATAGGTAGAACGAAAAGAATGTTCCAATGTCGTCGAAAAGAACATGTTCCGAAATGGCTACTAAATCATATAGAAAATCCCAACGCGATTAATCTGAATAGAAATCCAGCATCATCCATTGCAAAACACTTATTAATGTCAGGTCACAAAATCAATATTAATGACTGTTTCACAATTATTTCACATAACTCTAATTCACTGTTATTGAAGTTGATGGACGCACTTTGGATTAATGACACACAATCTTAACTGTGTGTACAAAAAACAATTTACTTCAATCTGCGCCTACCATGGACATGACCATGATCTAAATATGATGTATGTACTTTTGTTATTTATTTGACTGAGTAATTATGATGAATTTTATTTTACTATTGTTAACCATGTTAGTTGTAAGGAAACCTCGAAATGATATCATCTCACGAAATTTGTCTTCTTAATGCCTTATTCAAATTTATCTTTGTTTCATTTGTATTTAATGAGACTATTTGATAGAACACATAGTGATGTAGTATCAATAGCTGGATACGGTTTTGAGCACAATTTATTGTTCACCTCCATATCAATGTATTCACACGCCTCCCAAATTAGCTCTATATATTCTTGCCAATTCTGTTATTCACTGTAGTCTTCCTGATATCCGGTATAAGAAGGAGGGGGAAAATATATAAGGCAGATTAGGAAGGCCTGTGAATACATCGACGTGATTATGGGCAATAAACTGCACCACTGTGCTACATAAAATACAATTTAACTTGCCTACAGCCACACTGAACCTCCCGCCATCCAGCACACACCCGAATGGGATATAGACACTGGTCCGCCGTCTGTAAGTGAGGTCACAAGAGCTATTTGTAATCTGAAACGAGGTAAGGCGGCAGAACCTGACGGAATTATTCCGAAGGTGTTTAAATATAAGGGTGACATACTAGTTTGTAGATTAACTGGGGTACTAGGCAAAGTCTGGGAATCAGAGACGGTTCCATCAGACTGGGGTAAGTCACTTATTAAACCGATATTCAAGAAGGGAAACAAGTCCTCGTGTGATAATCATAGGGGGGTCAGCCTAACGAAAATAGTTTCTAAAATCCTAGGCTCAGTAATCATGCATAGGCTAAGCAGAACTCGGGAGGAACAAACGAGGGAAAATCAAGCAGGCTTTAGACCAGGTAGAGGGTGCATAGAACATATCTTCACTCGCCGACAGATTCTAGAACATAGACACACTTTCCGGCGTCCAACAATTGCCATATTTCTTGACTTGAAGGCGGCCTTTGACTCCGTGGATCGAAAGGTACTATAGCAATGTCTGACTGTGAAGGGAGTGCCAAGAAAGTACATTGCACTAATCAAGGCACTCTATTCAAACTCATGTAGTCGTGTAAGGGCTTATGGGGAATTGTCATCTGAATTGGTAACAACCAGTGGTGTCCGACAGGGATGTCCACTCTCCCCATTTCTGTTTAACTTCATCATAGATACGCTGATGGAAGTATCCTTAACTGAACGTAATGACTTAGGAATCGACTTGTTACCAGGGAATAGTCTTATGGACTTGGAATATGCAGATGACATAGTCCTGTTAGGGGAGGATGCTGAAAAAATGCAGAGTCTTCTGAACACCTTGAGCAGCAATCTTCGTATGTTTGGCATGCGATTCGCCCCTACAAAATGTAAGATGCTGCTACAGGACTGGACCACATCAACTCCTAACTTAGTGATAGGGAGTGAAGTGATAGAACATGTTGACCACTTCATGTATTTGGGAAGTTGTATCAACACCAACGGACTGATTGGCGACGAAATCTCAGCACGGATCCAAAAAGCTCGAGATGCTTTCTCTGACTTACACCATCTCTGGCGTAGGCATGACATCCGGCTATCAACCAAGCGACGTGTGTACTGCTCAGCGGTTCGCTCCGTCCTTCTCTATGGCTCTGAAACACGGCCAATACGAGTTGAAGACATGAAAAGGTTGACTGCTTTCGATCATAGATGTCTGTGATCTCTTTCTCACGTTAGGTGGTTTGATAAGCTAAGTAATATTGACGTTAGGCGTAGAGTGTTGGGAAAAGAGGGAAAATCAATCGACGAGGCTATAAAGTTACATAGATCGAGATAGGTAGGTCACGTGCTGCGAATGCCTAACCATCGCCTCCCCCGACGGGCATTACTAGCTGATATAGGTGCAGGTTGGAAAAGAGTAAGTGGTGGCCAAACAAAAACATGGCCTCATCAATCCATGAAATCCTTGACAGTTAAACTGAGTCAGGTAGGGAGATGCAGACTCCCGGGTTGGGGCCCTCGGGACTCTAGGAATCAATGGCTGGAGACAATAGGTGACATGGCTCAAAATCGTTGTCAATGGCGCAGATATATTCAGTCTCTGTAATCTTTCATATTTCTTCCTACCATTACCCATTCTGTTTCGCTCTTATACCTGTCAAACTCTATTGATTCTCTTCACTCATCTTCTTGTCTATCCTTGTGTGCTATTTGGAACATGACAACTTGAAGTGCTGCACTTTGGTGCCAAGTTCTATGTTGAATCCAGACAGACAGACATAAAATACAGGATTATATTCTACCACAGCGCCCAAATTCTACGATCACGACAACTTTATTTAACCTAGAGAGAAGGAGAGAGTTCAGAATCTTATCACTAATGCGAACAAATTTAGTCTTTCCTTGCTTTTCTCAAATGATGAATTAGTTCTAGATCAAAAGTGAATTCACTGTGATACTCCGAGTGAGTTCAGTATTTAGTAATGCTTTTGAAAAGCATCAATTTAGTTTTCTCTTTACAGCCTTCCTCTATACTTATATTTCGACTTAAAATCCAGGATTTTACCATTCCTATTTGTTCCGAGTAGGAAATAGGGCTTAAAGCTTGAGTGGCGATAATCTTTTCACGGATTGATGTTGCTAACCTCACGCTAAACTTTCCCTTTTTGCTAGGCTTATTGCCGCCTAAGCGAATTTTAGAAGTACATTAACCGGGAATCAGACGTAGGTAACCCCGCATGGTTGGAATGGAATCTACCATTGAGTCACCGACGCACGCAATGATACATCCACTGACGAGGGGTAATTATGCAATGGTTTGTCTTCACCATTTCTACTATAACTTATTAAGATAAATTGGCTTATTTAACGTTTTTCGCAAGATATTAGTGTGTGAAGTTAGATAAGAGTCACCACAATATATGCATAGCCGGATTTCAACTTGAAACCACGGCCACTTGCTTAAAACTATCAATTAAAGCTCAAGATTAACTAAGCTGACAAGAATATCTTGGAAGCGAGATAACAACCTATTTTTAATTTAGATTCATTTATATAGGATAATGTACTCTTACTAAATTAGAGGAGACAAACGAACGAAACCCTAAGTAGGTTGCACGCCTATATTTTTTATGCAACCTTTTTGTATTTAAAAAGCCCAAATTTTCCTTGAACAAAAATATATTTTAATTTACTTTAAACACTTTTATTCCACAATATCCACGCACACTATACACACAAACACATGCGACTAGTGCAAAGGACAAAAAAGCATTTTTAAGAGTACAACAAAAGCGAAAGTTTTGTTATGAAGCTAATTTAAACAATGAAATATGACTAACATACAGTAGTGATAATTATACTTGAAAGGATAATCGATAATTTGAACATTTTCAAGCATTTGGATTGCAAAAATGCCATTGTTCAACTAAAATGTATAAAGAGAAGAAATAAAGGTCAGTGTTATTATTTATAGGTAGTCTAAATGTTAATAAACAAATGAAAAAGAAAATAAAGGACGCAACAGTTTGCCTTAAATGTAATTGTATTTCAATGTATTCAACGAGTTATTGAAACATCTGAAAAACTTAAGACGATAACACCCTCATTAGTCAATGGCTACTAGTGAAAGAATCTCTAACTGATTTATGTAATGATAAGGTTCGACAATTTGTCGCACGTTTTCACCCTCTAGATAGATTGTGAGCAGATGATTTAATTCAATTTTAGATTTTTCCGTTGACTGATTGTACCGAAGTGCTCGGTCTCAGGTTGACATGTAAGCTTCTTGTGCAGGTGCTTCGATGATGTCTGGTCATGTAGTTCGAAGTCAGTTGGTAGAATCCAGGATGCACTGCTAGTTACATGACTAGACATCGTCGAAGCACCTGCACAAGAAACCTACATGTCAACGTGAGAACGAATATTTTGGTCCAATCAGTCGACGGAAAAATCTAAAAATGAATTGAATAATTAATATGACCCGTTGCACAAGAGGTGGGTCTCGTGGCCTAAGTGGTCTAGTGGATAACGCTCTGGCGTTCGAAACTATGGACACTGGGTTGAAGCCCCGGTGGGGACACCAGCGCTCAATGTGGAATGCAGGCACGTCCAGATGACGAGTCCCAGGTAGGACGGCATGCGCATCCCGGATTCCACTGCTAGTCACCATCCAATAATTAACTTCTTGTTAACAGATGAATTTACAATAAAATAAGAATTGAAACATAGATCTTTCATACAAACTCTGCATTTAGTCTAATCTTGTTGATAAAAACCATTTTCTGCCTTCAGATCATTGCTACAATTTTAACTGTTTCACTTAGGTGTCCTCTCTCTCTCTCTCTCTGTTATTATGTTTACAGTGGTCTTTGTCACTGTTTTGCAAAATATTAGTTACACAATGATCTGCTGCATAATTTTAAAAATTGACTATAAGAATCCGGAGGACCCGAATCGGACAGTCTACCCCTTTCTACTTGGCTCAAACCAACGGTCAGAGACTTCATGGACTGATGTCACGTTTTGCTTTGTTCGCGCCTAACCCTGTATCAGAAAATATTGCTCCATAAGGGAGGCAGTGGCTGCTTGTGCACGAAACATATCCCTTTTTTCCCTTGCCTTTCTTACTTAACCACTCTACGCCTAACTTCAATATTACTCATTATATTATACCAGTTAACTCGGGATATAGAATGCAAACATATGTCGTCAAAAGCAACTATGCCTTTCACAGCTTCCACCTTTAATGACCATATCTAACTATTATAAAATTTATTACATTTATCTGTTTTTTGTCACTTTACAGAAGATGCGTTAAGAGTGAAACTTCACCATAGAGCTTCTAGCGATCTATTATCTCGTGTGACTTTGAAAGTTATATATTCAGCTAAAAGTAGCCAATACCTTGGCAAAAATTAACACTTTTTTGGTAGAAAACAAGTGAAACTCACTTGATTTGTTCGTTGATTCACTTCCATGTTTAAATTCCTCATACTTTTGTAAAGCATCTGTAAAATCTTCTTTCGATACCATGTAGGGACTTCCTTTCACGGTGACATTAGCTCTAATTATCGGAACAAGAAACATGATGCGGTTAGTAGGAAATACTACAGCTCTACTATCTTAAAAAGCCTAGGGAGAACTAGGAGTGTAAAGATCAAGATTATTTTGACGACAACGCAAAGCCTATGGATTAGAATAGATATCTGACCTGGTAACGCACACAGAAACATTGTCTTACTGGATGTGACTGGCACAACAATACGCACATGTAGACTAATTCATAACAACTTAGTGAGTGGATAGTCAGTGAAGGATTTCACGCCCTTCTGGAAGACATATACGTAAACTCCGATTATGCATAAATGTTTGTAGAGCTGCACGCCGACTACAAAATGAACTTTAAAAACAAGAGACGCTAAAGTACTCTTATGATTAACTGTTCAATTAAATGTCACTGATGAGTATGGCAGCAATACAATATACTGTACAAATTGTGATGAAAATAAGTGGTAACCTAAATTAAAGACACTGTAGTTTTAAAGTGACTGAAACAAAGGGGGTGATAACAGCTAGCTCTAGAACACGACAAAAAGAGATAATTGTGTAGATACAAACTGACTCAAAATATTTGCCAGCAATATGGGATTTTCAAAGTAAATAAAAGCAGGTATTGATGCCAACTTTATCTAATTAACTAGCTCACATGTTCTCTAGCCGATCGTACCTACGGATAAAGACAGAGGGTTGGCGTGAGGCTTGCAACCCTACACCACTAAACCTACCAAAGTGCCACAGAAACTTCAAAGCACAAAAAATACATTAAAAATACAAAAAATTCCAGTAACAATCAATGGATGTGGACCGTCAAAATTGTCAACTGAAGAGTCAGTAGTCTACTCAGGTCACCTAGACGACAACCACGAGCACACCGAATCAGTGAGTGGTTACCATGATGTCACCAGTGGCAGTCAGAGCTCCAGTGCACTGGGAACCGATCTCCTTGTCCAGGATCATGACAGCAAGATCCAACTCAAAAGGGAGTAAGGAAGGATGGTCACAATTATCCAGTGCTACCCACAGTGCTACAAACAACGCGGAAGAAGAGAAGAAAGAAGATTTTCACAGACAAATACAGCTCTTTCTCAAGATGTACAAGACATACGTTAGACCACACCTTGTGGCGCAAAGTATCATCACGCCCCTACTGCTTAGAAGAGAGGCAAACCTTACGCAGAGAGTCCAAAAACGGGAGATATAAGGGGTCTTCAAAACAAGCCATCTAATAAACGGCTAGACGAATTTGGTCTCTTCACACTTAGCCACCGTTTGCTGAGGAGGGACTTCATTACTCGCTTTAAGATTGCAAATGACCAGAAGCAACCAAACAAAGGCTTTCTGCCATCAAGTACATATGTGCCTATTAGTAGGAATCACTGAAGTATCGCTCACCAGAGGGCGAAGACTCGGGTGCGCTCCCGCTTCTTTTCACTGTAGGTTGTCGTTCCTAAAACTTTTTTCTGGAACTGCGGCTACCGCAGCGTCTGTGAACAGCTTGAAGCAGAGGCTGGACAATTATTCAGCGAAACAATGACTGCGTCCAAGCGGCCTGTTCCTTAAAATCTCATATACTGTTATTGGGTAGGCGCTTAAGCTCATCGTTCTACTTCCTCACATTCTCTCCTGTCTTACTCCCCTGACTACTCCGGCTATTACGTCGCCTAAGATATTACTACTGATCTGTACATACATGAACTAAATATATATGCATATCAGTCTCAAATTTCATTAGCTCTCTGCTTTTACGTTCTATTATATCTTTTTTAGTCCACAAAGCCTACTTGATTATGTCTGTTATTATTATTATTTATTATTATTGCATCCTTTAGTTCCTAGACAGACATAGGGCTTCAGCTGCGCACCTCCATTCCCTTCTGTTTTCTGCCAACTTTTTCACTCCGCTCCAGGTTTGTCCACATGCTTTCATCTCCTACTCACATGACCTCCTCCAAGTCACCCCATCCTATCACTGACGACCAACTCGCCACCCGCTTCCCTTTCGGGTTCCACTCGAGCGATGGCTTGTCTAGTGATGTCACTCAATGGTTTCCTCAGCGTATGGCCAGCCAATCCATCTCCATTTCTTCCTGCCTATTTGATGCACAATCGGTTCCTGCTGTGTTGGTTCGCTCATTGCCAAAGATCCCTGTTGCTGATTTTTTCTGGCCGGCCATCTGATCTTGAGTATTGAGCGAAGACAACTGTTAATGAAGGTCTGCAGTTTGTTTGAGATGCTCTTTATGACGCGCAGTGCAAGTCTCTGATGAGTACAGTTGCACTGACTTCACATTGGAGTTGAAAATCCGGATGTTATTTTTGATGCTGAGTGCTGTTGACCTCCACACAGACTTAAGAGTAATGAAAGCTTGTCTCGCTTTTCCGATTCTGGCTTTGATATCCTCGTCATTTTCTTTCTCCTGTATTTGAAACAATGCTTCCGAGGTAGGTAAAGGAGGTTGTTTCTTTCAGATTCCTCCCATTTATGCTAACTGTCGTCTGTTGTTGTTGTTGCTGTTGGTGTTGGCCAGGAATCTTTATCACCTCCGTTTTATCTATGTTCACCTGAAGGAAGTCCTATCTTTGATGCTTCTTCTGCCAACTTGTTGCTTTTCACTTGCAAATCTTCCACTTTGTGGGAAATCAGACATACATCATCATCGGCGAAGTCCAGATCATCCAAGTCTTTTGTGTGAGTTCATTTTATGCCTGTTCCCTCGTTGGTTACCGTTGTCTGTCGCATTATCCAATCTGTAATCAGGAAGATCATTGGCGATAGTAGACAGCCTTGCCTCACTCCCGTCCTCACTTCGAAGGCTTCCGTAAGTTTCCCGTTGTGGATTACTTGGCATGCAGCATTGTCGTATAACTGTTGGATGAGATGTATAATTGTCGATGGGACCCTGTAGTCGCGAAGTAGTTGCCAAATGACCACTCGATCGATGCAGCACTATCGAAGGCCTTTTCAAAGTTGATGAAGTTGAGTGAGGTGGAGAGGTGACTGCCATTCCAAGCTTTGTTCAATGATGATCCGTAGAGTGGCGATTTGATCAATACATGATTTGTTTCTCCTGAACCCAGCCTGTTCCGGTCGGAGTTTTTCATCCAGGTCGGTGTGTTTGATTCTCTTCAGGATGATGTGGCTTAGTATTTTGCTTGGGATGGACAGGAGTATAATTCCACGCCAGTTTATACATTGACCTAAGTCTCCTTTCTTTGGAAGTTTGAATAAGTATGCGTCTTTCCAATCCTCGGGTACTTTGCCCTCTTTCCGCACCTTCTCCAGCAGTGGCGTCATCAAGTCCGCTGTTGTCTCTGGGTCTATTTTTAAAGTTTCTGCTGGGATTCCATCTGGTCCTGGTGCTTTCCCAGCTTTTAGCATCTTGATGGCATTCAGGACTTCTGATTTCGTCGGGGGGTGAATGTTCACTGGTAGTTCTGCTTCCGTTGTTGGTATTGTTGGGCGTGTTTGGGTGGCGGACGATTTAGAAGTCTTTTGAAGTGTTCAGCCCAGTGCTTTCTCTGTTCCACCTCTTTGGTGATTGTTTTTCCATTGTTGTCCTTTACTGGCTTAATTTGTATCGAACTTTTGCCCGAAAGGTGCTTAGTTGTTTGATAGAGTGTGGTGAGGTCTCCTTTGCCTGCAGCTTGTTCTGCTTCGTTTGCCATGGTTTCATAATATTTTCTTTTGTCTTCCCTGGCACTCTTCTTCACTCTTTTGTTCAGTGTATTGTAGCTTTCATTCAGCTCCTGTTTTTGTTGCTCGTCAGTGCACTGGTTATTATTATTATTATTGTCATTATTATCCTTTCCTTTTTGTTGACGACACTGGATGACTAACGGTTCAACTCTATTCACATTAGCAACACGGTCTTAACACATTGCATACTACATACCTTGAATAGTTAATCCTAGTACCTCTGCTTTTAAAGTCAAGCGAAGGTACGACAGTCTAGTGAAGGAATAGGTCAAGCAGAAGTTTGTCAAAGACCAGGAAACTTTTCCTCACAACCAAGAAGTGAGCACAAAGAAATCAAATTGGTTGACACTAGCCTGTAAAAAACGATAGCGGATATTGCAATGAAATGACAGCAGTGAAGTTATCCGTTACTTGGCGTTACTGCATACATTGCACTTTCATTCAGATAAGCGATCTGTGCAGGACAGCATTTCCACATCTGTGACATTACAGTGGTGCTTGTGTAATACAGAGAAGCCGGAAACACACTGCTTTTGGCAGATTTTTGTTTACCGTGTAAATCAGTCTGAATTGTGAACTAGGTGAGATGCTTTGACGGGTGTCGACTGAGTATTCAGTAAAGGCGTTGCTGTTTAAGCAATCGCCTCGTCTTTACGGCTAAGCTGGGCAATGTTACCTGACATATTTTGAAAAGATGTGCATAGAACCATCTATGTATCTAGTTCCACAGGAGCAGGTGAACTGATATATGCATATTGGAGTAGTCAGATGCGGGAGTTTGTCGTTAATATTAATTGGAATAATTGGGAGTCTAGAGAAAACCACCGTTAGATTTGCTGCAAGAAACTCCTTCTCTAAGGCTCTAGAGATTCAAAATTGTCAACTGGAGAATCAGTAGTCTAATCCGGTCACCTAGACGACAACCACGAGCACACTGAAGCAGTAAGTGGCTATCACGAAGTCACCACTGGCAGTCAGAGCTCCAATGCACTGGGAACCGATCTCCTCGTCCAGGATCATGACAGCAAGATCCAACTCAAAAGGGAGTAAGGAAGGATGGTCACAATTATCCAGTGCTACCCACAGTGCTACAAACAACGCGGAAGAAGAGAAGAAGGAAGATTTTCACAGACAAATACAAACGGTAATGTACAACAATTCCAGTGTTGACATTAAAATCCTCATGGGCGATATGAATTCCAACCGAACTGGGAGCAGATAATACAGGAGAGAACTCATCATGGGAGATCTAGAGGCTCTCTCTAGGCAGGATGAATGAGAACGGAGAATTATTCGCATACTTCTGGACTTTCAATGATTTGGTGATCTGAGGGAGCGTGTACAAACACAAGGATATACACAAAGAAACATGGATTTTCCCACTACATTGCAGGTAACACACACTTCGAGACATTATATCAGATAACAAGGTCTCTATCCGGGAAGAGATCAACCACGATGATGAAACCAATGAAAGATGTTCAAGGGAACCTGATTACCAAATAGGAGAAACAAATGAAAAAATGGGCTGATCACTTCAAAGTACTCTTATATTGATCATCTCCGGCAACTTGCCCAGAAATACACCATCAACAGCACGCACACAACTGCCTGCCAATGGACATCAATCCTCCAACGAAAGCAGAAATCTTGAATGCGACCAAGGTACTAAAGTCCAGTCTGGAATGCGCCAGGACCTGACAGATTTCCCCTGCCCCCGAAGCACTTAAAATGGACGCAGAGACTGAGGCAGATGCGCTCACGCTATCATTGCAAAAGGTTTGGAAAGAAGGAAAGGCATTTACCGACTGGAAGAAAGGCCAGCTAGCATGTCAAGCCACCAGAGAAGGGTGACTTGCGCCTCACTCTACAAGAACTGACTGACGTGGAATAATGCTCTTTTCCACGCCAAGTAAAATACTAGGTCGCATCATCCTGAAGAGAATAAAAAGATACAACGGATACAAAAGTCCGCCAGCTCGGAACAATTTGGATTCAGGAAAGGCATATCATGTGCTGATCAAACTGCAACTCTACGTATTGTTATCGGACAAAGCATATAGTGGCAGTCAAACATCTCTCCATCTCAACTTCATCGACTTCGAAAGGGCCTTCGACAAGGCCTTTGACAGCGTTGACCAAGACGTAATCTGGAAACTACTTCAACACCTCACTCAACAGCTGACTATATGGCAATGCTGTATGTCAGTCAGGTGATCCACAACGGAAAACTCAGCGAGGCGTTCGAAGTGCATACAGGGGTAAGACAAGGCTACTTATTATCACCGATGGTATTCCTAATTGTGGTAGACCAGATTATGAGTCAGATTGTCGGGAGCGAGGAGATAGGAATACACTGGACCAACGATAAGAAGACTCTAGAAGATCTGGACCTCACAGATGATTTCCGTCTAATGTCACACAAACTCGAAGACTTATAGGCAAAAACCATCAAATTGGCTGAAGAAGCAGGAAACGAAGACAGGACTCTAGGTAAACAGAGAAGACGAAGACAGAGGTGATGAAGATAACCAACCAACAGCAACAACAACCAGCACCAATCACCCACCATCAATGGGAGAGATTTAACAGAGGTTACCTCATTCACTTATCCAGCCAAGAAGCATCGTTTCAACTACAGGCGGATGGCTCGGACGAAGATGTCAAAGTCAGAATTGGAAAGGCGAGATACGCTCTCATCAACCTGAAACCAGTTTGGAAATCTTCTGCACTCCACCTCAGCATTAAGAACAAGATTCACATTTTCAACACAAACGTTAAGTCGGTTCTTATATACTGGTCAGAAACGTGCACTGAGTGTAAAGAAAAGGATTTCCGACAGGTTGCAGACTTTTATCAACAGCTGACTTTTCTGGCTGCATACTGAAGAACTAGTTGTCAGCCAGCCAGAAAGAATTAGTAACAAGAAAATGTGGGAACAAACCAATCAAGAGCATAATGCTCGAGAAATATCTGGGAGAAAATGGAGGTGGATCGGGTATACATTGGGGAGACCATCGAATGACACCGCACGCAGTGCCAACCATCACTCGAGCAGAATCCAAATTGGAAGCAACAGATGGGTCATTCTAGAGTGACATGGAGAAGACTGTGCGCAGAGGAGATGAGAGATTACTGTCAATAGTGGACTTAGCTGAAGAGGACGGGAGGAGACAGAACAAAGTGGAGATATGTTGTTGAAGCTCTATGCCCCATTCGGAACCCAAGGGTTAATAATGATAATAACCAACTAATCAGATTTATAAAGGATAAGCTCCACGAGAACACTGTAGTAAGTGGTCTGATTATTTGGAATAATA
Source organism: Trichobilharzia regenti (assembly GCA_944472135.2). Classification (NCBI taxonomy): domain Eukaryota; kingdom Metazoa; phylum Platyhelminthes; class Trematoda; order Strigeidida; family Schistosomatidae; genus Trichobilharzia; species Trichobilharzia regenti. The sequence continues at coordinate 39,217,084 of OX235270.1, forward strand.
GAATTTTCACAACCCCTTAAGAGACATGGCTACAGATTTTTACAGGACACTTTGTAGAGTACTTCGATAATCTCGTTGAATTTTGAACTGATTTAGACGTATATATGATTCCTAAAACTCCTATTTCTGAAGTTACGAAAGCTACCTATAATCCAAAATGAGAGAACGTAGCAGAATCTGATAGTTTACCTGAAGGGTTTAAAGGTGGTAGAATTCAGTTACTGGCCAGACTAATTCAGTTACTAGTTATGGCACAAGAGATAGTTCCATGAAACCGTTCATCCTACACTATAAGCAAGCATACTAATGATCTTATTATAATCATAGAGAAATCAGTTTGACTGGTAAAACATCGAAGATCTCAGGGTCTAGCTGACATTGGATGTGGAGTAAACAAGCTCAATAAAATCTAACAGGATTTAGACAAGAGTGCATTGATCGTAAGGAAATTTCGCACTTATGGGTGGAGTGGATTTGCACACACAAAAAAAAGCTTAAAGTGGAAATGATAGTTAAATCCTCAATTATCAGCTTGTAATTTAATAATATGCCAACTGTTTTTGAGTTAAATCGATCAGCTGTTTACTTGTTTTCGTCTTGCTATTATGCTTCTTACTCTGCGCGTGATCCACACCTGTGTATTTGAGGTCTGAAGTAATTAACAATACTAGAAAATCTAAAACTGGTTTTACTAACCGTACAATACTGCCGGCCTGAACTTTAGTAGATATCAACTTTTGCCATTGTTCATGAGTTTGGGAGATAATTTTTGTAGCGAAATCCTTGAATGGAAAGAAAATGAAACATAAGAATATGAGTCATGAAAACGTTGAAAAAAACCTTTAAATCCATTTAGATAGAAACAAATGTTCCTTATATTTGTGTCATAGAAAAGTTAGTAGAAGTGGGTTTCTACAGTGAAACAACTCTGCATGTACTTATAAAATAGCATGTTACATTAGTGCATGCTTAAATAAATAGTCCATGACAGTAAACTGATAACTTTATCTAATTTAGATGAATTGTGAAGGCAAGATATTACTATGGCCAATTTTAGAAACTATTATGTGGATCATTGGCTCGAATGCACTGGTTGGATTTGGTATTGAGATCTCTCTCTACTTACTGAATACTGGAGTTCAACTGATATTCGTTAGTCTTTGTACAATAAAAACGCTTCGTCGTTTGGTACAAAAAAATTAGTTTTTGAGTAACTGACTTCTAAGGATGACCAACACAACAATGACCAAACAATATTCAACCTCAGCAAAATGACAAGGAAAAACATCGGATTCAGTAATCCTTAACAAATCCTCATACAAACAACATCAAAGGAGCTTCCGCAATTTCCACTAGTTTATTTTACTTATTATGATTATTTCGATGTGGATACAATTACTTCTATATGGAGACAAATTTTGCGTAAGTTACCTGCTGTCTGATTTTTTCTAAGTCTTAAAATTAAATGGGTTTTGATGTTGGAATATTGGTAGCAATACACTTATTAAACTCAAAATAAATCCAACTGAAATAAACGTTTCCTACAACTGAATGTGTGTCGACAGTCGCACCCGGCTTTCTACTGTGGCCCACACTTTATTTACGTTTCTCACCAAGAGAAAATATCTTCAAAGTCCACAATAAGAGCAAACTAATAGATTATTAGGCAAGACAGCTCACAAACAGAAATCATAGTCTTTATTTGAAACGTTATTTTATTTAGCTTAAGTAAATAAACGAAAAAGCATCATACAACGTTAAACGCTGCTCAAACCACAAATGTTTTGTTACATTAATCAATTTGTGTTGCCATACTCTTAAGCAAATAACTAAGTACAGGATTGACGGTTACATTTATGAAACACAAACCGTTGCAACAATACCTTATTTTGAAACAACTATCATCTAAGGACTACACTTCAAACAACTAAAAGAATTAACAAAATAGACGTCGTTACACGTCTATATGTAATTAGTTTATAGACGACATATATAGAATCGAAGGCGCGTTACTCAACAAAATACGTTAATGCAAGTAGCCATGATGTATATCTGATAGTACTACATGATTACCCAAACCTTGGTAGGTGAAGCAGAGTTCAGTCTTAATTCATCATATGAACAATATATATATATATATATATATATCACCTGGCACTTATCTGTCTGTCTGTCTGTTTTCGACATAGAACTTTGCACAAATGTGCGGAAGTTCAAGTCGCCACATTCCGTGTAGCACGCGAAGCAAGAGAAGAAAGTACAAGAAAAGCATAATAGAAACAGTGAGCAGAGGTGTGAGACAAAGGAGTAATAAAGAAATACAAAACAGTTTCATTGAAGATCATAAGTCACAAGGAGTGGATGCATCTACGCCAGCCATTGAGAACGATTTTGAGCCATGTCACCAATTGTTTCCAACCATAGATTTTTACCGTCCCGAGGACCCCAGCCTGGAAGTCTACACCTTTCTACGTGGCTTAGACCAACTGTTGTGGATTTCATTGACTGATGCCAAGTTTTTGTTTGACCGCCGCTAGCTTTTTTCCAGCCTGACCCTATATCCGCTAACATAGCTCGTCGAGGGAGGCGATGAATTGGCATACGTAACACATGACCTAACCACCTCAGTCGATGTAGCTTCACGACTTCGTCGATTGATTTCCCCTGTTTACCTAGAACTCTACGCCTAACCTCCATGTTGCTTACCTTATTATGCCACTTCACACGGGAAATAGAACGCAGGCATCTATGATCAAAGACAGCTAGTCTTTTCATGTCTTCCACTCTCAGTGGCCAGGTCTCACAACCATAAAGGAGGACGGAGCGGACTGATGAGCAGTACACCCGCCCTTTGGTCGATAGTCGAACATCTCGTCTACGCCAGAGTCGGCGTAAACTAACATGCGAAACGAGCCCCCTGTATTCGTGCTGAGATTTCGTCAGAGATCAGCCCGTTAGGGCTGATGGTACTTCCCAAATAAGTGAAGCGGCCAACGTGCTCTACCACTTCACTCCTTATTTTTAAACTAGGCGTCGATGTAGTCCAGTCCTGTAACATCATCTTGCATTTGGCGGGAGCGAATCGCATGCCAAACATTCGTAGATTGCGGCTCAAGGTGTTTAGAAGACTCTGCATTTCGTCAGCGTCTTCGCCTAGAAGGACTATATCGTCTGCGTATTCTAAGTCAACGAGATTATTCCCTGGTAGCAAGTCAATTCCTGAGTCACTGAAGTCACCTAGGGTTAAGTCCATTAACACATCTATGATGAAGTTGAATAGAAAAGGAGATAATGGGCATCCTTGACGGACACCACTGGTCGTCATCAGTTCAGATGACAGCTCGCCGTAAGCCCTCACCTGGCTGTATGAGTACGAATAGAGTGCCTTAATCAGTGCAATATATTTTCTTGGAATTCCCTTTACAGCCAAGCATCTCCAGAGAACTTCCTGGCACTTATAAGGGATGAAGTTATTGGTTTACAGGAACAAACATACAGCTCGGTGGGCATTATCCTAAATTTGTAACCAAAGATTGTTGTGTGGTTTGTATGGTTAGGCACGTTACTTTTTGCTACTGGGTTTCAGATTTACAATCTAATACATTTACTTCAATATGAACAACCTGATAGTATCATAAGAAATATACACATGTGATACATGGTCTAGTTTACGGAAAAGTATTTACTTGCTAAGTAGTTAGTCATTAATTTGTCTCACAGACTAAGAAATTATCTAGAGTTTTCAGTATGGTTGAAAGATGGGGATGTAGACTTTGTGGATTGATGCTGCTTTCAACATATTCACTAAGTTTAAAATTCAACTGCTTCACATTATATACACTACCCACTATTAGCTTCTAAATAATCACTGAATAGAACCGAATTAACGGAACAACATACATCAATCATTACATGACTTCGTAATAATCAAGAAACACTAGTGCGACAGAAAGCATTTAAAACTTAGAATGAATACGATGGCAACGGTATACCAAGACTTAATGGTAACAAAACAACTGCCTAATTTGATGACGCAACTATTATTGTGTAAACAAAGCAAGAATACAGTAGTCGATAGTATGCTGTCGTTGTATTGAGGGAAAACATCACGCTAATATAGTATAGCATATGCAGTGTACAGTTAAGAAATGAAACCAATATGCTTACTTTATTCTGAAATTCTCCATTAAAGGCAAATGCATTTTCTGGTTTTCCAGCGGGCACTTTATAGTACTTGAACCAGTCTCTTGTCGCCTAAAATGAGTTACACAGTGAATTTTTTATAAAGTCTTATGAACAAGGTATGTGGTCTTTAAAGAATCTTCGAAGGACAATCTCAAGTGCCAAGAGATTATCCGAAGAAAATTTAGCTTAATGCATACCATTTATATCTCAGTTAGACTCACCAATGCAAGCCTACAAAAATCACTACGCCTTCAGAAAACTAATATGACTAAACAAAACTAACCTTTAAAAGTCCTGGCATATGTATATCCACATCCTTAATATCTTAAATGAGGTAAAAAATAGTATAAATTTGCACAAACCATTCAGTTTCTCAGCCATTGGATCAGCTACATTGATGACTATAACCTTCCAGTCGGTTTCACCTAAAAATTAAAAATTCATACATCCATAATTCCAGATTTTATATAAGGCGTCAAGAAAAGTGATAGGGAGGCAAAAAATTTCAAAATATGTGTACAAACATTGGCTTATGTAATCCTTTAGTGCGATGCTATCGCTAATTTTATAAAAAACCACATCATACACCGTGTATATTAACACATCCTAGCAATGATTCAACTAATTTCATACCCCCAAGGTCGAAATAACAGAAGGCCTACAGCTGTCGGCTTTTTGAAGTAATAACCGCAAAACACAACCAAGTGACGAAAATCAGCTTACGGGACTTCGAGAACAGTGAATATGTGATAAGTCAGGTGATGCTGAAATATTGTTCCAGCAGTAAGAAATACAGAATAATCAACGTCTACGTCAAAAAATTTACGGACTGAATCAACTGTTTTAAACTGCATCGTTAAAGATGTTTGGAATATAGCTGTTGGATTGCCAGAAACTAATTATCAATATCAGTGAGTTACGTTCCAAATTAATTTGTTAGGAAAACAACCAGAATTCGGAGAAAAGTGCTAATTCCCTCTTAAGGTTAGTGCTGCAATATAATTTTAGTATAATCGTCTACTTTGATGAGGTTCTAAAGATGGCTAAATAATCGTTACTCTAGGTAAGTGTTTGTACTTGTATTCTCGTCTACTTATTATGCACCAGTATTATTTTTCTGGTAAGAACTTCTATCAAATACAACTAATTATTTTCTAAATACACAGTTCAAGGTAGAGTTTCACTACGATTTTATACCGTGTGATTATTTTGAGGTCAGAAATCCGATTAAAATGGGTCCGATGACCACTAAAAGATGTATACCTACGGTCGAACGAGTCGTCAGAAATCATCTATGCCAATTAGCTGTACTGTTTCGGTATTATTTGTCTTTCTCAACTGCACTACTTTAGATATATAGCTGATATGACAAATCGGTGTTAAGTTTTCGTATTTTTTATTCTACTTGTATGTACCAATGATCCATGTGAGTGGTTTCCAAGTACTAATACATCATAAGAATATACCAGGTAGTATACAGATTTTATAAACCGTAATTGGTTGCTCCATTAGAGGAAGTTGATGAAAAACAACAGTTTAGGAGCCGAAGAAGAAAGAAAATGAAGAAGACGATTACTAACTTTTAAGAAATCTATTTCATGTTGAAATAAGGACTGTCGATCTGGTAAGGTTAAGGTGATTGGTATCAATGGGCTTTTACGAGTGAGATAATAACAAGATGACAAGTTAACTGAAAACCAACCTTCATCAATCATGGCCAATATACCCAACACTTTGACAGGTATCACTGACCCGCAAGGCCAAATCTTAGAACCGATTTCGCAAACATCAACAGGATCATTATCTCCCTTAGTGTTTGTGTTTCCATCCACATGACTTGGATCTTCCCAGGTTTGAGGTAGGGCACCATAATTCCAAATGTAACCTTTGTGTGGGAATACATTGTCTACATAACGTAACTGGTTATTTTTCACATCTTGTTTGATAGGATTCATGAGCTCCTCTTTGCAGATTTCCATTTTCGCATTTGTCCAACGGGGAATTTCAACAACCATATTGTAACAGTTATTTGATACGTTTGATAACAGTGGGACGTCATGGAAATATGATATTGGAGAACCTTCGTGAGCTTCAGAAAAAGAAAACCCATTAATCAAATCATACGGAGATCATAATCGAATGACTAAGGAACACAGCAGTTAACCATGACACTGCATTACATAATATCAGCTAACTGAAAGGCTGACGGACAAGATTAGAAACTGCGTCAGTCTGTAGACATCATCTTTGATGCCAGTCCGGTGCTTTGCTTTCTAGTAGAAACTACTGCACAGCATACATGAATTTAAAGATCTAGCGACACCCAGCTAGCGGAAGACTCGCGTCTGCTGCAGAGGTTTTAGGTGCCCATGTATTTCTCCGACATCGGATCATCTTCTGCAGTGTATCTGAGGTGGAACTCGAAGTTTCACTCACTGTTCCTGAGCTGTGAAGTCCGCGCCAGTTGGTTATTAGAAAGCCCCGTCTTGTAGCAAACTGTTCCTATTCAGAAACCACGTGAAGTTCAGTGTAAGAGTTTAGAAGGTTATATTGCCTGTTTCGTAAGACAATTTCTTGATGTCAATTTAAGTCACTGGAACACTGGCTTTGATCATTATTACACAGAAAAGTTTATTCAGAAGTACAAAGAGCGAAATTGATTACATTTACACATCTTACCTAAGAACATTCGGTAGGACGTCGTATTGGACGTCCCACGTTCAATCTGCACACTGGAATGCATGACAACGCTGTAGGATGGAAACTTCACGCTACGAAACAGACTTCTGAACATCCCGCCATCCCCCACGACCTAGAGTTTAATTCATTCAAAGTCCTCACATTCAGCTTAATGAACCATTTATAATGCAAAATTGAGAGCTTTACGGAAACACCAGAAAACAACTTCGGATCCGTAATCATGGAATGAGTACAGAAGAAGGTAATCGACTACGAAAACTTATTGTGATCAAAACAATCTGAACAGCTCCTCGGATTTACATATAGATCACAATATCTCGCCCAAAAGTTCCTAATTGTGGCTATCAAATGTGCCTGGTGAATAGCGCCACCCTGTGTTATTTTTATTAAGTCATTCAGCCGACTGATGTTTTCATAGAAGGTATTGGGTACAGTGCTGAACTTAGTCATAGTCCCCTGAAATGTGGACTTCGCACCACTTCAACTTTGAGAACACTGTTCATCATGGCTGTGATTGCAATCTCCGGATCACTCTGGGGGCATTTAACAATTTCAGCGAGCCACAAAAAACTGAGAATCAAATACACGAACTCAAACATATCCCCTTATATTTATCCTCTCTTGAAAATACCCCCAATATCTCTAAGTGATTTCCATTCTCAATCGGAAAACCCAGCGTGTTCTCATCGTTTACTGAAAGGTGAGTTTGCCATCGAGATTCGATGCTAATATTAACAATATGTAGGATTTTTCAACACAAGTTGACGAGTTCCATTGACGCATCTTTCAATAAATAATTATTTCAAGTATTTACCGAGTCCTTTCTTAAAATTCAGGGAATCAGTGGCAGATTCGATGGGTGGGTCTAAAGCAAGTATGCAGGTATGTTAAAAGACTTTGAATTCTCTTTCGCGTACCTACGAAATGTGTAAAAAGCAGAAAACGGTACTTACCTTTTGGTCTACTACTATCCATCCCCAGTAAACACGAGCTCTAAATGCTTTGAAATACTGTTGTATACACATACAGCACTTCGCACCACTCAGGTGTTTGGAATAGCGACTTTACTGTCCTTTGCCAACATAAGAATGAAGAGCAATCCGTCTGATGCTAAATTCTACAAAAAGAGATTTAACAAAGCGAAAATATGGTAGTGTTACTTTAATCTGTACCAGGTTGCTGGGCGAAAATTCGCAACACGGATGTATTCGGGTCTCTAAGCCTCAAAATAAACTGCAGTCTCAAACATTCTCACTCATTCTAGTGGTTTGTTGCTGATTGCGACTGAATTTTCCCCTGGGCATACCCCAAGCCAAGGCATTGAAATCTCCAGCTACAGTGGCATGATCACAGCCCTAAATCCCGTATTCCCGTGATGGTGCTGATCACCAGGTGGTTGTGCTCTAACACATAGGTGAGTGATCGGCAAATGCCACACATTAAATGATTGGAGTGACCTACGGCGAAATGACGCCATATAGATTCTGGGAGTTCAGCAAGTAGTGGTCCCGTTGCACGTACGCATTTAAGTTGCTTCACAAGGTGCGTAGCGAATCCCCATTCTATGTTATCACTGTCTCTCCTGGTTAGAACCACGTCACTGATTTCGTTGTCAGCAGTAGTGTGAGTTAGCCAGGTTTCAGTCAGGATTATTATTTTCAGGGGCAGGTGTGGCTGTAGGGTTCTGAATTCACCTGCTTTTCCTCTCGGCCCTCTCACATAGCTACACAGGCATCTGACAGTGGGTCTCACTACCTCAGAGTATTGTTGGGTAGTTGACACAAGGTTGGCTGCAGGTTGAGGATTTAAAACTGGAGCCAGTTGGCCGATTCCGATGGAACCACCCTGCTGCAGACTCAAAGTTATTCGGCCGTTCCTTGTAATCGCTACAGCCATCCTTATCTGTACGACAGCCTGATGATCATTTCATTAAGGAACCTAGTAACTGTTTACTTACAACACATTTGTTATGTTTCCCGGTATCTCATTTCCACAATTCCCGTACAGTGAAAGCATAACTTATATGCATATGACTACCGATTACTTGTCTAAAAGTTACGTTTTTCATCATTATTCATCGGTCACTACACACTCTACTCCCTTGTAATGACCTAAAATTATTAAGTTGACTTCTGTGATACACATACAGATTCTAACACCCAATTCTTTTTAATGCTTATTCTATGTTACCCGCATGTGAGACCTAAAATTAAATCCATCTTGTAAACATTTACAACAGAAGTGTTTCTACCTCTTCATACAATGTCAGAGAGATTCCTAAATGCAACTGGTCCTCATAAAATTGATATTTATCACTGAGGAAATCAAACAGCATGGATATCTGGTAGTTGAGGTTTGTATTAACCAGAATACGATGAATGGCATGCACTGTGTTTGTCTTTTACCGCTAGTTTCTTACTGTTATAGCCAACTAAGTGAGTTTTTGACTGACAGAATGTAATATATTCCAAAAAAATTGTCTGAGCAGTATCAACCAGACTGCTTTAGGAAAATACATCATCACCATTAGGATGATCGGCCACAAAGCACTTATGAACTTTTCTGCCAGTGCCGACCATAAGTCATGCTGGCACTTAGGCTTTCAAGCAAATTAAGTAACTAACCTCTTAGTGAGGCACAGCTAGACAGACCAGTGTAAACTGAAATAACCCTGGAAGTTTTCTCCAGATAATCTCCCATACTCTCATCTAACTATAAACCTAGTGGGTGGTAGGGCAAACTTTCATGTCTGAGCGAGAAGTGTAGCTAGGCCTACTAGTTTGTACATGCGATTTTGTAACACAATCACATTCAATACATCCTATACATTAGCAACCCCCACGTTTACTTTAGGATACACCCAAGGAACACTCATCCATGAACTCCCAACCATTGAATTCAGTTATAAAACACAACGCTTCCACAATATGAACAATATGGCATCACCAAACGCTATCTACCCATTGACCTTCTGTAATGAGAAATGTACATTCTCGAGGCTTGGACTCTTCTGAACAAGGTCATGGTTCTGCGGCTTGTGTGTACTACATAGTCTTAGGTTTAGTGAAGGAATGTCGTGACGTCCTTGCAAGAATGTTCAGCGCAGATTCACATGACATCCACCGCACTTGACAGAAACCCTTACTTATGCGAATAACCAAATAAAATACAGTATTGGGCTCTCTGTTCCAAGACTGTTAAGGCCCAACTTAACTTCCATTATCTTTCATTTTTACAGTGGCTTTAAATGTAATTGTCCAACCGTCTTCAACAAGATTACATACTGCGGGCTATCACACACATCACTTTCACTGCCAGATATCTTATGGAACTGTGTCCATGGTCTTTCATCCTATAATGTGGAACAAAATTATATTCGCGATGGGAATTTGCAAACTTTGCATCCATTTAAAACGACTTCTGAATAAGTTTCTATTATCTAAGAGCATACGTCACATACTAATATAGGCCATGTGAAAATGGGATTGCTAGTACACAATGCTCTCCTAATAGTTGTGTTCCTAGAAGTCTGAGCGCTAACCTCCGTATGCAGACTTACATCTATGTCCTATTTTCAGTGTTTGCATTAACCACATATTCCGTAGTATGATAATAATAATAAGGATTTACTTTATTCCAAAAACCGTACTTGTGATGCAGATTGGAATTTTCGGCATTAATCGAAATATTGCATCCAATTTCCTCAAATTATAAATTAAATTAATCACACAGAAAATTTTCCACATTTGCAATAAGGATAAAGTCAAAAACATTGAGCATACAATGATGACAGCTAAGGTAATAATAATAATACAAGTGAAAATTGCCGTGGTCTTGTTTCGCACAGTATTGTCGATGCGGTATAGAAATCCTAGCATGTTTGAAAATACTGAACGTAATTATCTCTCCACATGATACGGTGGGAAGGGGGGGGGACAAAGATTATAGCAGTCATAGAGATATGTTGGTGTTTTCAATTATGAAGGTAAAACAAAGAAGCAATAGAACCATAAATATAATAGAAATAATAAAATTAAACCTTGAAGGTATATAAGGATGGATGGAGGAAATTGCTTATTTACTAGACGAAAAAAGGTTAGTTAATTATAATAATAATGTATATTCTCATATAAACATATAAATTTACATGAAAATGGATGCCATTTTTACAGGGACGATCAAGTATCATATAATATCAAATCGTAGATTGTCTATAAGTTAATAATGTTTGAACAGTTAAATATTTGATCTATATATAAATACACTCATTGTCTGAACTAGGCTGTATAGTTATTGAATTGTACAATTGTCCTCCAGGTTGAGCGGGAAAATCTACTTTGTTTCGTTTTCATCCCGTGGTTGTCGGCATACGATAACCAACCAATATTGAGGTAAGTACAACGTTTACAAGGGATTGAAATCTGTTTTAGAAAAGTAAAAGTGCTAAGGTGAATGAATAAAGTGTAATGAAATGGGTAAGCACAAGTATCACTAATAAATGCATTAATAAAGGAAACTCCCTAGGCTGACAACGTTCATTTGCAATGTATAATGCTTCCTGTACAGTTTGCACTATCATGATGTCCACATTTGGTTTTAATACATTTTTTCCTTATGCCGGTTTTTTATATTTTACGCCTTTTTGTGCATTTGGTGCACAACCGTACCCTACAGAGAATAGGAATAGAATAAGTCGAATCAAATTCCTAAAGAACTATAAAATGTTAGGTTTAATGGGATATAATGAGGATCAAGTAAAGACGTTATTAGAAAATAAATGAGATAAGACATTGTGAATTGGTATTTAAAGATCCGACAATGGACAGCAAGTTAGTTTATAAGATGCCCCATAAATCTGTGCAGAGGCCACATGGTCGCATCTCAACAATAGGCTGAGTGAATGGTATATATTTAAAGGCAGAAGCATGATCTGTCTGGGCGTTCATTATTATCTTTTTCAAGATAAAGATCTAAGCCCTCATAAAAATCAGAAATACCTCGAGCCTTCAAATTGTATATTGCTGTTCCTGCAGAATGGGGCGATTCACCTTAGTGACCCCCACCATATCTACTGACCAGCTAGCTCCACCCTCCCTCCTTTAATTCTTGCCTGACAATATTTTCACCACATAATAGTGTGATTTCGTTCACACAATCTCATCAGACTTTTGAGACCATTCTCATATTCTCACATCTTGATCTTAAATTATATCATGTCTCAACACGCTCACTGGCCTGATTTATTTTGTGTGCTGACGAACACTCATTTAGTGGGAAAGGGTGAAAATATAATATAAAAATTTGATTTTATCACAACATAAATATTTGTCACAACTGTGACATCTCTCAAAAACAGAAGGTTTCGGTTTACTAGTTCTCTAAATTCCGAATATAGCGTTATGGCTATTAATCGATCACTATAAACAGTCCTAGAAGTTCCCATAAAGGATCCTCACTAGTTTCTGCGTGTGCGCGTAAATCACAGCCATAAGATTTATTCAATTCTTATGCTTCTCTCGAAATACATAGACAGGACCTGTTTTGGGTCCTCTTACTGAACCCAGAAATTAAGACGACTGACACAATGGTAGAGAAATCACTGATAGTCGCATATGACATCCTGTATGTTTACGACCACTGCCCACAAGACTACTAGAATTTACGATCTCTAACAGCCCTGCGACAGATCTCACATCAGAAATTTTGATGTCTATCCGATTTTAACAGCAGGGTAACATTTTGTTTGTGGGGCCGAAATTCCACCAGCTATTAAATGACAGCTGAAAAATTTGAAGGTTTCGGATATTCATTCTACGTCAAATCAACCCTTACTGGAAAAATCGAGGGTGGATGGCTGCAAAGTAACGAGAACTGTTTTGAACATCTGCATATGTTTCGTTCACCATGTCGAGCTAATAAGCATGTCAAGTTATTTATCAATCTGCAACAGCTCGTATCACAAGACCCGCTTCGTATAAATTCATTACTGCATATCTATAACTGTGCAGATCATACTGTTAAGCCATATCACATTTTACCGAACCATTCCAATGGACACTGGACCATGTGAGTGCTTTTGATCTACATCTCTGTTAATAAGCAGTAATGATACGATAATAATGTCTTAATACCGTCTACCCTTTAAAAGTCACTGAAATTTTCAAAACTCAGCCACCACACTGACTTATTTGAGAAGACAGAAGTTAGTCGTAGTGCGGGTAAGAGCAGTGTCATGCATTAAAAAGGTTTGAATTAGACAAACTGTTAATTTACAGAGAGCGACTAGAAAACATTACAACATATAGGAATGAGAAAATGGAGCATAAGATCCACCGAAGAGAGACATGTTTTCGAATATCAACTAATAAATACACGGAACATGAGTACATTTGTCTATACCTTTTATCCATTTTAAAGAGTCAGATATGTAGCTTTTTCCTGTGTTTTCATGCTTAATCCACCAACATTTTATGACTATAAATTAAGTTGTGGTTGATATACACATCGCCAAACAACCCGAAAAAACATGAGTTTATTCACAGTAGAGAATACTGATGCACATGTGATTTATTTATTTAAAGAGGCGTGCATCAATATCGAGCGTGCTCCTTGAATAAGACGTGCTTTTTCCTCTTTAACCGGAAGTATCCAATTTTGTGAATTATTCGTTTGGGAAACCTGATCTTCCTACCCGGCGAATTTTATTCAACCATTTCTTCCTCACCGAGCCTGTGTGGTACTTCCCGCTGTCTCGAACTACTGCCAAAGCTTCAGGTTCTAATTCTGTAACAACATCCTCCTCACTCTTTCAAATATACAGGACTTGTGGGTCTGTTACGTGATTGCTGTGAAGCCGAATAACCCGAAAGTCAAAAGCTTTTACTTAAATAGTTTATCCTTCTTTTCTGTGCTCTCTATTGTCTTTTGCTGTAAATCTATTAGACGAAATAACAGTCTCTTATTATTTAATCACCAGTATTAATATAGGAGTAAAATGACAATAGATTCTCACCCTAAAATAAGTAATGGGATATCATACTCTGTAGTCACCAGGGCTTCAGCCAAAACGGGCAAACAGGTGAAGCTGATGGACTCACGCATACCGGTCTTGAAGACCAGGGCAAATATTCCCCGCTCGTACAGATTACCCATGTCGCCACAGTCCTACAGTGAAGTTGTGCAAAGTCAGCCAAGTGGATGTGGCTCACCCCTGTTAACACGACTAGTTTAACAGAGCCGAGTGGGAAGATTGCACTAAGTGAGAACTGCATAACACCCATGTGCGTCGGTGGCACAGTGTTTAGGACTCTCGCCGACCATGCACATGGTCCGTGGTTCGAGCCCACGCCGGCGCACACCTGATATCTATGGTCGGCCTGCGAAATTTGGGCTACCGATATCCATGCTGAAAATTCCATACTCGTACAAAAAATACAGTGTGGAATCAAGCTGTAAATCAAAAACGAAAATAGGAAGACCAAAATAAACGTTCACGACGTCGCAGGACGACAAGAACACTCCCCAAGAAGGCAGACGACTGAAAGGTCTGCGCTTCTGTTGTCGAACAAGCAGACTCTGCTTTCGAATGTGACTTTTGCAAGCGATGGGTGCATTGCAGATGCGACAATGGGGTACCAAAAGCATATTATGACTTTATGCGTAAAAACCCATGCCAATGGTTCTGGTACATATGCCCGAGTTGCCGTCCTGACGTAGCCTCGAGTAGTCCTCTGAAAACTAAAGTTGGCGCAAAAGTAGCAGGGAAAAATGTGAAATGTTCGACTTCCACCAATTCGTATATTAGTACAAATGCACGTAAACCGGGGATACCAAAATCCTCACCGGTTAAACTTGTAACTCTTCACATAACTGCTCCAGACACAGAGGCTGGAGCACCACGGGTTTCCGTCGTTTGAAAAAGACCCCTATCGCCTGCCAGTAATACTGTCCATAGCACTGAGACACACAGAAATACCCAGTCGCACCAGACGAAACAAAACGGTCTTAAAGGAGATCACAAATGTGCGAGGACCGAGCCCAAGCCCACGGTTAGTAGATCAAATTGTGTAATCCTCTTTAACGTACCAGACTGTAGTAGTAGTCTGCTGAAAGATAGGGCCCTATTTGATCAGGAACAGTGGTCCATCTTGTGTAGCACACTGGGTTTGGACATCCAACCAGTAAATCTATGCAGATTGTATAGGGGCACTGCTGCACCTGAAGGCAAACCATCCCCACTGAGGGTAACATTGGGCTCTACGGAGGATGTTGAAAAAGTGTTACTGGCTTCTCAAGTCCTTTCTATAGGGAGGGCCTGTAACATACGCGTTAAGCCAGACAGGCCGTGGAAGGAAAGACAAATGGCGAGGGAGTCGCCAGAGCTCATTCCTTCTGCCTCCATGGTTGTGCATGGCATTCCCGAACTGGTAACTGGGAACGCCTGCGAAAAGTATTGTCATGATGTACAACAATGGAGATGGTTGGCATCCCAGATGGCCCTGGGGAGTTCAGGGGCTGTCTCTATTTATAGACTGCCTCGACCCACTCATCTTGTGTCAATTAACTCGCCACGTCTGTTAGCTGTCAAGTTCAGCTCCCAATACCAGTTGACTACCGCACTCCATAGATGGTACGAGACCAAGGACAAGGTCAGAAAACACATTCGCTGCTGCGAGAGCCGGCCTCGCACCCAAAGGAGAGAACAAAGCGTAATTAAAAAGAATCCTCAACCCCTAGTCACACTACAGCGGTGCAGCACGGACGATGATGGCCAGTGTCATCCGAGTGCTCCGACCGAACTAAAAGAAAAAAACGCCAACAGGCCGGTTCCTGGGGAATCGGCCAACTAGTTCGTAGGATAACTCCTCAACAGATAGCCTGTCAATGGAGTTGAAGATTGAACGATCAATTCTTGGTTGTTTGCTTCCCCAATTTTCGCGGAGGCATCAATACGACAGTCATCGTCTCATCGGTCGCTGTTCAGAAAGAAGAGTGAAACATCGCCAGAAGTAATCTTATGATTTATTATTGTAATATTTGTTTTCAGACCTTAGTTTACTTAGTTCGCTTATTCCTTTTATATGTTGGTGTAACAATAAACAAATGTCACGCGGCAGATCGGTGTTTTGGTTTTTGCGTCCGTTATAACTAAGCGTTTCTGAAATCTTCGAAGAACAGCGTGGGCCCGAGCGTAGCGAGAGCTGGGCATTAACGGTTTATGAGACGTGATTGACAGTTTCTGACGATAGAAACAGATCTGGCGGATTCAAACAGTTGGCGAAAGTTTGGATAGTCGCCGTTCATTTTTCCTGGTGCCGGTCAAGTCCTCATTCAACAAGCAATATCTGGAACGTTTTTGGAATTGGGTCAAGTTCAACAATGCCTGGGGCAAAGAAGGGACAGAGTGTCTTGGATGCAAACAGGAAAGTAAGTCATGGTGACTTGTCTGTTACTTGTAACGATGTGTCTGATGTTAAGCATGACATGGTTGATGTTACTGTTTCGCCGTTCAGGGATAATAGGAACATCAAACTCCCTAAATTTGAACCACGGTGTTTTGATGGAAACCCGGCTGATTATTTACAATTTGTAAAGGAGTTTGATATCATGTTGAGTGGTTTTTTATTAAATGATGAATTGAAGTTAATGTATTTGATGAGATATTGCACTGGAGATGCTGCAAGAGCTATACAGTGCTGTACGTTTATGAAGCCGAAAGAGGGCTACTACGAGGCTATGAGCATATTACGTCAAAGGTTTGGAAGACCTTCGATGATTGCAGGGAAATTATTCGAGGCTGTTAAGAGTAATGGTGGTCAATTACAGGATGACTCCCAGGCACTCACTGAGTTTTTAGATAATTTTCTAATTTACAAGAATGGAATGATTTCGATGAATCGCATGAGTGACCTCAACTCGAGTTTTATACTAGAAGTAATAGCAAGACGTCTACCTACTCGACTGCAAAGGAAGTGGGTGAAGATAAGCTCCCGTATGGAGGATGAGGGTATCGAGCCAAAGTTTGATGATATCCTGAAACTGGTAAATACTAGTGTCAATCAATCTATGAGCAAGTTTGCCAGTCTGTTAGATCTCACCCCTAGAATAGAGCAGTCTGAGGGTAAAATGCAATCATTGATGACGAGTAGTAATGCATATAGACCTAGTGAGTGTAACAGGTTTCGTAGTACATCCTCAACTGATAGGTTACAAGATGCAAGACAAACATGGTTTTGTTTTACACGTGTGCAAGAGGTGCATACAGAAGTGAACTGTGAACCGGTGAGCAAGTTCAGTGATAAGCTAAATGTAAACTCCAGACCTGACTCCGAATTGTGTGACGATAACGGTGTGGTGAAGAAGCCTGTAGTTGCAACTAGTAAGCCATTGTTTAATAGATTGCCACAGAAGAGAGTTACAGTTTCAGAGTGGAGTTCTGACCCTACAAGTTTACAAGGTATTACTAGTCAGAGTGAAGTTATAAAACCTTTTATGATTTGCGAGGAGGAACCAAAATTGTCTACTTCTGTTATTAAAGAGTTTGAAAATGATGAAGTTGACGGTAAAGTGAATATTCGTGATAATGATCATGATACTTCACAGTTGTCTTTGGTTGATCATGATGAGATGAGGGATATGCCTACTACTGCTAAGTTAAATAAAGGTTCTGTACAACTACAACGTGAAGTAGAATTGAACGCAGATGCAGTTCCAAAAGGTGTGCATACTTGTGTGACCGTCAGTGTGATTGATCAGCATGTAACCCACCTATCATCAGATGCTAGTGCTAAACCTGAGCTGATAGTAAAAGACACCAGTGGTGGTGGTCTTGCAGGTAGACAATTATCTGAAAGCCGAGCAACAACAGCTTTTGATCCACTGCTAAGTTAATCAACTGATATCAATCAGTCGTCGTTGGTGCTGTCATCCACAATGAAAAAGACACCCATTAACTCAAGTATCTTGTGCAATGACTATGGTAGTATCAGTTCGTTTGAAAGGACGAATATCAATGGTCAGTTTAGTGAGGATAAGCCAAGTGTAAAGGAGAGAGTAATTGTTAAATTGACTTGCACGAATAAAGGCATTTCTAGTTTCAAGTTATTATTTGAATGTTATTATCTTTGGTGTAAATTACTCTGTTTCTATACTTGGTTGATGAGATATGTCGTGTGTCTGTTGGTCATCTATATTCTACGATACAATGACATGGGCGTGTTGCCGTTCAGATTTGAGGATATAGCTGATAGAAGGAAGTTAGCAAATGAACTCTGCGACGATTTTCCAACATAGAGCGTCAACCTGAGAAGGGGTTGTAGGCGTACTGGTGTAAGTCCTACAATTCTTCAAAGGGTAGCGCATCAATGAGCAGCCCAATGTGCTCGGTGTGTGATTTTGTACATATGTTCATATTGCATATACTGAATTGATATCATCTGTCATCTATCTGTTGGTAATTCTGTTTGTGTCCGGACGACTTCCACTTGGATCATCAACCTGGGAAGGAATGTAGGCGTACTGCTGTAAGTCCTACGGTTCTTCAAGGGTAGTTTGTCGTGCCAGAATCCACAACATTTGATGTGTTGATTGTACATATGTTTGTGTTGAAAAATTGTGTGAGTTCCAATTGATGTAATTGTTGGTTAATCTTGTTTGTGTCTGGACATTCCACAACTTACAATCGTCAACCTGTGAAGGGTTGTAGGCGTACTGGTGTAAGTCCTGCAATTCTTCAAGGGTATTCCATGAAGACATGAAATGCGAGTTTGTGTGTACTGTTTGTATATACGTGTGGTGTGTCATATCAATTGGTATTTGAATTCATTGTGTTTACTCGTTGTTTTCGTACCTTGTTGTTATTGCATAATTTTGTTAAAATTTTCGTCGTGATTACTTCTGAAGTTGTGTCCACTCTTCTACATCCATGAATGAATTGATTGATGTTAAGGACAGCAGATGGGTCGTATACGCCGGGGAGGCTAGGCTATTGCTGAGAATGAAAT
The DNA here is from genome assembly GCA_944472135.2 of Trichobilharzia regenti. NCBI lineage: Eukaryota > Metazoa > Platyhelminthes > Trematoda > Strigeidida > Schistosomatidae > Trichobilharzia > Trichobilharzia regenti. The sequence goes on from OX235270.1 coordinate 39,235,971, forward strand.
GCACACGGAGATAATTGTTAGGTGCGGTCCTACACGCTGGGGAGAAAGAGTGTAAACGACTGAGGCTCGCACGCGTCACCGCTACTAGAACTGAGGCAGAATGAGTGACAAGCGATCGCAGTGGTAATTGGTAGTGAGTAGATAAGAGGATGTGCGTAGAGTATCGTGAGGTCCTGCCATGGTCACTTTGCATTCTGCAAGAGTCATTCTAGCAAATGGCGATTGTGTTGCAAGATGTCAAGAGGAGGTCTCTGTCTGGACGCGCTGGTCGTCATTGATGTGTGAGATTGTGCTGTGGGTATGCTTGTGGTGTGTTGGCTTTTCTGTTTGTTTTCCATTTCAGCTCTGTCCGTGTGACCCAGGTTCTCGCAATGGCATCCAAGTCGACGTGCATTGGTCGTGAAGGAAAAAAGGGTTGGATACCTTTTTCCCGGGGAGTGTCAATGGAGTTGAAGATTGAACGATCAATTCATGGTTGTTTGCTTAAAATCAACTTCCCCAATTTTCGCGGAGGCATCAATACGACAGTCATCGTCTCATCGTGTGAGGATATACGCTATAACCAGGTGTTATCGCGCAGCGACATCGGTTACCGCGTTCACGGCTACAGGCGTTATAATCGCCTATTTTTTGGGAAATAGATCATATTGGACTAGTTTTAGACTTCTGGAGCCACACGGCATTATTCTGTTCATAGTAAAGCGTAAAATTGTATATTATAGCTCGGACGGATTATCAATGAAGAAGTCATCCTTTTGAAGAAAGTTCGCATAGAAAGAGTATTATTTGCATTATAGTGCGTTGAGGGTTTGTTTTTCGCAAGTTGTTTCAAATATTAAGGTCATAAATACACTGCAGGCAATGGCTGTTGTCATTCCAGTGAATCTATGAGAATCTGGCCTGTGAAAGAGAAATAGCATGCAGACATAGGTTAGATGTGTGTTTTGAACATGTCAAACACTTCTGTTATCATCCGGGATGACTGAAATATTCCGTAACACATCGACGACATTATGCGATGAATGAGACAGGCTGCCGAATTTCCTGGTGATTATATCTATTTTGATGAAGTTCCTAGTTAAAAGTGCTTGGGTGAAGATGTGATAATAGTTTAATTGACATTTGCACATGGAATTCCAGAAGGCCTTAATTGCTCAGTGCATGAAATGGCATCAGAGTATATTGACATCAGTGTTCATCGTGTCTCGAAGAATAGTATAAATAGTCCTTCTCAAATGTCAGAGTACTTAAAATGAGTATCAGCTTTCTGTTGATTAGTAGCTAGCAGCTGTGTCACACAACTACTACACCTGTTGCATAGGTTATATCAATCTTAATAATTATTTTGTTTCACATCACCAAGATATTCTGAGATCCTTGATGACTTAATTGTGGCTATGAAAGATGCACTTATAGCCCTTATATTTCAAGCAGTTATTACTAAACAAGTTATCTGTAAGCATTTTGTGATGTTCTGGTTACTATGCTTCAGTGTATAGGGTTACTGCCTGCTTCTGTGAGTTAAGGGATATTTGGTGAAAATCATGATACAATGAAGGTTCCTATAGACTCACTATGAATACTGCAAACTGTTGATAAGAAACTGCCTCAAAGGAAAAAATGCCGAACAGCTAGGAAATACTACCTCAGTGTCGATGGTTATTACCTTTTGTATTTGTAAATCATCCTTCAAAAGCTCAGATTAACGGCAAACCATCCATGGTACCCCACAGGCCCTACAGAAATTTGTGAGAGACCTTACATGTCAGGTTGTCTTAGGAATTGTAAGGTTGCAGATATTTCAGTTTACCTGTCACTGAAATATCACTTATGTACTTCACGATGTTCTTTTCATTTGTGCACTATTACACTATATTTTATCTTAACTGTGTACAGTGTTCATTGTTGAGGGTTTACAATTTAACTCTTATCATAGCCTGTTGTAGTTATTATTATTTGCTTCCTGCTATCCTTTAGAAGATGAACAATAGGTGTGACAGTGAAAACCACAGAAGAATGCTGTCATAAACGAAGAATGAGAAAGGAGAATGAACCATTTTCAGCAAAGGTGTGCAAATCTAAAGCGTTTAACTTTAATATTACTTCTTTGTTTACTTTTCTGCAGCTATCCGGTAACGTCATTCAACCCGGTCGCATTGCTTCGACATTGTCCAAAGTATTGCGACGAACAACTGCGTAAAGACATGTGCTTATTATTATTTTTGATTAAATATATTTAACATCCTACTTACCAGACCTTTTTTATTTAATCTGATTGTGGATATATTTGTCATGATGACTAGATGCAGGCGCCAGTTATTAATAAGACCTAAAAAAAAAAAAAAAAAAAAAAAAAAAAAAAAAAAAAAAAAAAAAAAAAAAAAAAAAAAAAAAAAAAAAAAAAAAAAAAAAAAAAAAAAAAAAAAAAAAAAAAAAAAAAAAAAAAAAAAAAAAAAAAAAAAAAAAAAAAAAAAAAAAAAAAAAAAAAAAAAAAAAAAAAAAAAAAAAAAAAAAAAAAAAAAAAAAAAAAAAAAAAAAAAAAAAAAAAAAAAAAAAAAAAAAAAAAAAAAAAAAAAAAAAAAAGACTTCTATATGACTATGACCGACATCGTTCCTACGCAATTACACTTACGTATAGTTAAAGTCCTAGAGAGCACCGGTCTAGCATGCCGTGCTCAATAAGGGAACACATGAATCGAAAGACAACAAGATTGACATGAAAATTGTATTTTACTTATGATACAAATTCAGTTTATTTACATATTCAGAGTACGATTGATTCCTGCGGCTACTTCTACTACATAATTCCTGGCAAACACTTCTCCAAATTCGTCATGAATTTTCCTCAAGCCCTTGACCACAATACTTATGTAGCTTTCGAATGCGGCACTTCGATTTTGAGGGACAACAGCTGACGTGCATTGAGATGCGAACAAGTCGCGTGACCACGCCCATTGTTTGCAATTCTGCATCACATGGTTAACTACAAAAGGTGAAACAAAAAACGTAAAGATAACTATAAACTGATTATTACAGGTGCAATGATGGTAGTGCTTGTGTCTTGTTTCCAATTAAGGCAATGTACACACGAATAGTTTAATAAAAATTACAACTTTCCGTATATAAGAACATTAATTAATTAAATTTCTGTCGACATAAATTAAAAACGGAGTCATAAAAACGCAAATATACCTGTGAAATACGGCTTTCTGAAGTGGACCAAAAGCAAGTGTCGGCAGGGGTACCGACAGGTCTGAAATGTAAAGCACGTGCAGGTGCAAGCACTCAGATCAACCTGCACTGTATTCCCATTTTCTTTGAAAAATACATAATCAAAAGATTCAAACTCAACAGTAGCCCATCGTCGCCATTGGTATTCACGTATTACCTTCCTCGCGGCGTAGGGCGTCAGCAATCGTATTATTGGGATTACACGTTGTGCACATGGATAAGTGAAGCATCGCGACTGGGCAATAACCGCCTCCTGTTGTATTCTTGAAAAACTTCGTTCATACCATTTATACACCTTTAGCATACTTTTATGCAGACTATCACATCTTTGCAAATACCGTTTCATTTGCTTGTGAGAGCTCTCGACGCGATTATTGGTATCATTCCCAAAAGTCAGCACGTTGTCTCTAAAACATGCTGCCCACAATTCTCGTCTATGCATCCAACGACGTTGTAGATATTGACTGACAGTAGGATCCAATCTGCTAATGACTCTGAAATAGAAATTAAATCTGGAAAATGAGAACATTAAAGGCATTACTCTGATCTCCTTTTACACTGCACTAAGCGGCATAAGTAGTTCTTCACAATGGGATTTCTTGTCTACAAATAAAATGTGAAGTATGTTTTGAAAAACTCACTTTACGACAGAATGCTCGACAAACATGGAAAGAACACAAAACAATGTGCGCTTGTCTGTGCGTTAACTTGACGGCTGCTATTTCAGCTTGCGCACAATCCATTATGAAAGATTCTGTTTTGGAGGTGTCTTCCATTATTTGACGAAAACAATCTAATATCCAAACTACATCTCGTTTGAATTCTTTTCTAGTCCACGCAAATAAAACCGGTCGTCCACGACCGAAATTATCCGTCACAAGTAACTGGAACAGTGAATACCTGCACGTTGATTAATGGATTGGTAAACTTACTTCCCTTTATTTGTATTATACGTTGAATCGATACCAACAACTTCAGGGAACTGTTTATACATTTCGATTTGCTCATCAGTTGCAAAACAAATTCTTGTTAGTGAATTCCTGATCGGTTCATCGGAATAATACTCCATTAACTTCCCACGGGATTTTAGGAATTCAAAAATGTCACGACGACTCGAAATACCTTAAGTATGTAACAAGTACGTCAACGTTACCTTTATTAACTGCGGCTTTCATATTTTTAACGTCAATGCGAGTTATATCCTTGTGGTACTTCTCCTTAACATGCATTATTATTTCATCGGATGAGTGGGATTGCTGAAGAAGTGGTTCAACATTTTCTTTCTCTTCAACTGTTAGTCGTCTAAACCATGAGTCATTCTGCATGTACACCCTGCTGCATGGATGGTTATGTACCATATTGTGGGAAGCAATTATGAATTCACCACTACGCAAAACCACGCGAAATGAAGACGAGCAATTGCAACATTTAGACCTGAAATATTCATGAAATAATACTACACTTCTTCTTACGACTTATTTTTCAATTTCAATCCAGGTTTTGTACGATTCACTCCAAAAGTGCATTTAAAACCAACAAAAGCGTATTTAAATCTGTCATCCGGTATCGTTTTGCTATAAATATGAACATAGTGAGTGCAGGACAACTTTATTGTTAGCATTAAATGACTTCCTCACTTTTTGGAATTCTGCCAGTGACTTCTCAAATTCATCCCAGCTCAAGAAACGCCTTCCAAGTATTAATTCACCAAAAATTCCACTTAAGTCTGTGCTCCTTTCACTCGAATTTACTACCTGCAACGGACTACAATAAATTTATCAATTAGTATCTATCTATGTCACAACTATTCCAAGATAAATCGTAAAAAAACAACATTGAAATACAGGCATGATCAATAACCATCAAGAAAATACCGCACGTAAAACCTAAATTACAGAAAAACACAAGAACCCACCGGTTCGTTGACATCGCAAGCAACCGATAGACCAAACAACGAATTGTACGACACACAAAGCCTAGTACATGCACAAACAAAGAAAAACAAAGCGTTACAATAGTCTAATTCACGTTTATAGTCATCACATATACTGGCAAACGAAGCAAACACAACCACGCCAAGACGGCACCCGACAGAACGCACCCAAGGACAATTCAAACTCCAATTGACCGCCACTGTTCTAGCCAATGAAAGACGAAAAAACCTGAGTCGCGGGAAATATAACCACGTTATAACGTATATCCTCACCCCGTCTCATCGGTCGCTGTTCAGAAAGAAGAGTGAAATATCGTCAGAAGTAATCTTATGATTTATTATTGTAATATTTGTTTTCAGACCTTAGTTTACTTAGTTCGCTTATTCCTTTTATATGTTGGTGTAACAATAAACAAATGTCACGCGGCAGATCGGTGTTTTGGTTTTTGCGTCCGTTCTAACTAAGCGTTTCTGAAATCTTCGAAGAACAGCGTGGGCCCGAGCGTAGCGAGAGCTGGGCATTAACGGTTTATGAGACGTGATTGACATAGCCAATATCAAGTCAACTACTCCCCAATACATGGAAGTGGTGAGACTGTCTACCAGTTGCCTGTATAGTAATGTGAGAGGGCTAAGAGGCAAAATAGCTGAACTTAGACACCTACAATCACAACTGAACTCCAAAATCATAATACTGACGGAAACCTGGCTAACCCCTACGGTGGCAGACAGCGAAGTCAGTATAAATGATATGGTCCTAGTCAGGCGAGATAGGGACCTGAAAGAAGGAGGTGGAGTCGCCATATACGTCGACAAACAGCTCAGATGTGTTCACGCGATGGACCCTCCCCTCACAGAGCTCCCTGACTCCATATGGTGCCACTTCACCGTTGGGTACTGCAAATATCTAGTGGGCAGCATTTATCGATCACCTTCATGTGGAGCAGACCACAACCAGGTACTGCTAAATACAATCTCAGCAACTCAAGACATGGGTTATGATCAAATTGTCATAGCTGGTGACTTCAATGCCCCATCTCTTAACTTGGTGTCGGGAAAAGCCCATGATAGATTTGATCGAAATCTGCTGCATACCATCAGGAAGGCTGGATTCACTGAAAATGTCAAGATGGATACTAGATGGGGCCCTGATGGGAAGTCTTCTAGACTGGATTACGTGCTCACTAGTGACCAGCTACTAGTGGAAAACGTTCAGATCACGACTCCCATAGGTAGTAGTGACCACGCGGTCATAGTATTCGACATAGTCCTCCGCGAGCGCTTACAGTGGGACAATACACAGCCCTATCTGTGTTATAACAAAGCCAACTACACCAAAATGCGAAGACTTCTGTCTGAAGCAAATTGGCCTAAAAAATGGACAGAGCTAACAGTAGAAGAACACTGGAGAGTGGTAAAGGAAATCATTCACCAGGCGGTCTCAGACACTGTTCCTTTAGTCTCACCAAAAGCTAGGAAGCAACGATCATGGCTAAAAAGGGGGACACAACGCCTTCTGCAGGCGAAGCGAAAAGCCTGGTTTGCGTGGCGACGATCGAAGAGTCAACCCGAACATGAAGTGTACCTTGAACTCAGGAATCGATGTAACATACGAGTCCGGAGCGATAGAAGGACATTTCAGGGAAACCTCGCCAATAAGCTTCTCGTGAACCCCAAAAGCCTATACAGGTTTATGTCCGAAAGAAAACCGACCAACCAGGGAGCATGCAATCTAGTGGGTTCTGATGGGAAATCTCTTACTAGTCTTGAAATGGCAGAGACATTCAGCCTAGCCTTTCACAGGCAACTAAACAGTAACGAGGATATTACCCCCACAGAACATCCAGATTACATCGCAAAACCAACACGCGAAAACCTGCTGGGTACATTTCAAATTACCCCGGCTATGGTACTTGCAAAATTGGGAAGGTTGGCTTCGGGAAAGTCTTCAGGTTGTGATGACATCAGACCATCTGTCCTGAAGCAGTGTTCAGAAAGTCTCTGCCAACCCCTAAGTGATCTGTTCCAACACTCCCTTGATGTAGGGAAACTTCCATGTGAATGGAAACGAGCAATCCTATCCCCTATCTTCAAGGGTGGTGACCGGCAGAATGCGACCAGTTACAGACCAGTTGCTCTACTTCCAGTGATATCGAAGATATTGGAAAGTCTCATTGACGACCACATGAGAAAATACTTCGATGGGACTAACCTTCTTCACGAAGCACAGCACGGTTTCAGGAGGGGAAGATCCTGCGTGACGAATCTTCTACTAGCTTGGAACGATTGGACACTATCCTGGGACAAAAAGGTACCAGCCCACGTGATCTTTCTCGACTTTGCGAAAGCATTCGACACAGTTCACCATGGTCTGCTCCTTCACAAAATAAGCAAGGCGGGTGTTTCTGGAGCACTTCTCGCATGGCTGAAAGATTACTTAGGCGAGAGAGAATTCTGCACCAAAGTCAACCGCATCCGATCATCCTGGCACACCTCGGCATCAGGGGTTCCTCAGGGTTCTATCCTAGGGCCGTTGATGTTTTTGATTTTTATCAACGACCTGCCCTCCCAACTAAACTGCTCTGCGCTTCTTTACGCTGACGACGTAAAGATTTGGAGAGCAATAAACTCATCGGAAGACTCAGATAGATTGCAGGCTGACCTGCAAACTCTGGGAAACTGGGCTCTGGCTAACGGAATGCCTTTCAACCTAAAGAAGTGCAAAGTAGTGCAACTTCATTCCGGCAGGTCACAGAGTGTAAATTACACCCTTGGTGGCCAGAACTTGAGTTGTGTTCCATCAGAGCCGATCTAGGTCTTATTCTAACAGAAAAGCTAGACACCAGTGGAAATTACTCGAGGGACGTCGCCAAAGCCTACGCAACTTTACACTTTATGCATAGGCAGCTGGGAGCTCTCACTCCCGAACTGTTCTTAAGGTTATATAAGGCATATGTGAGGCCACACCTTGAGGTGCATAATATCATTGCACCTCCGCTACTCAAAAGGGATGCTAACATTCTAGAAAGTGTCCAGAGACGAGCGACAAAATGGGTGATCGGCCTCCGCAACAAATCATATGAGGAAAGACTAAAGAAATTAGGTCTTTTCACACTTAGTTACCGTAGGCACAGGGGAGACCTCATCACCGTCTACCAAATCCTAAATGACCAGGCCCACCCAAATAAAAGCATCCTGCCATTAAGTGATTATAGGCTTCCACGAGGTAACCCGCTAAGGATAGCACACCAGAGACCAAAGACTCGAGTGCGATCACATTTCTTTTCGCTTCGTGTTTGCCGTCTCTGGAACGCTTTACCGGCGGCCGTGACTACAGCGCCATCTCTGGAGATTTTTAAGCGGAAGCTAGACAATCATGCAGAAATGCAAGGTTTGTGTCTCAATGGCTTATCCTCATAAAACTTGAAACCACACTGTCAATGGATAAGCGTACAAACTAAATCCCCACGACCTATTCTGCCTTCTCTCACTCTATCTTTTCCTTAGGTCACCTTTATTATTCCACTTATCTCAACCTATATTATCTACACTACAACCTATTATTATTATTATTATTACTATTCTGCTTTTATGACTACACCGAATGACCAAGGGGAGTTAGGTCAAACTCCATTCACGGCAGCAATACAGTCCTAACATACTGCATACTACAAACCACATCTCGACCAATCCCCGCACCACTCCTCCTGGAGTCTACCAGAGCTAAAGCAGTCGAGTGGCGGGACTTACTACGCAGAAGCTCACCGAAGATCTGGAACCTCTACCTCACAATCAAGAAGCGAGCTCAAAGAAATCACTGGTTTATACTAGCTCGTAATCAGGATATTGGATATTGAGTAAACGCTGATTGGCAAATGACTTTTGTTTCTCCATATAAATTACAACATGTGTTATCGCGCTTTTTAACTTTTTATAAGTGAGCATTTCACAGCTACTATAAAACTTGATTTGAAAGAAGCAAACAACTGAAATTCGCTTGGTTATTCAGAATTTAATTTACTTTCAATTCAACTGCAAATTGATAAAGGTACAATGATATAATAAGAAGCTCAGAATTATCGGTAATTAGAATCTTTGATCGAAGGTTCTAATATTGTGGTTAGCAAAAACTGAAAAATTTGACCATACGGCAGTCTAAAATTACTTTAAAAGGAGTACAGATAGCGTGGTACTGCTTTTAAAAGGGAACAAATATGTAATTTGTGGGTCTGAGTGTAAAATATCGTTACTTCACTAATAAAATCTTACTCTACTTTTGACTTGCTAGACAAAAAAATCAAATTCAAAGTGTATCAGATTCCCCATAATTCCTTAACGTATAATAAGACTATGTGTTTATTAATCATCACTACCCATCGCCATATGGCGATATGTGATACGAATATTGTCAGCAATGATAACTTAGTTTTTATAATACAGCAATAATAAATGAACCTTAAATTAATGGCAGTTTGTTTGCATAGGAGTTAGGTTGTATTCTTCTCTTATTATGTGTGAAACAGAACATTTATTAGAAGTAAGAATGATTCATAATTTATAAATAGGTCGGTAAAAAAATGATTTAATTGACCTACTTATTAATAAATCTATTTATGATCATTGACGTAATGATATTAATGTTTGGACTACTTTCGAATTGACTATCACTTAGTGTGGTCATGAAATCCGTCACATTTCATAATTCTGTTTAAAAAATAAGTTGAGTTAAATCTCCATACCAAAACGCTCATTTTTATTCAGATTACATTTTCGAATAGGTTGATTGTTTCTCACATCGAAAACTACTGAGATTTTCTTCGTAATGTCTCATCTTAAAAAGTCTGTCCAGGCAATACAAATTGCATATTAGCGAAACCATTGAATTCCCCTCAAACATTCACCGTTTATAGTGACTGGTGAGCTTTGTCGTTAGTATTCAGGTAACATAATCACTTCTGTCTTTTCTATTTTCTCTTGAAGTCTTGTCTTCGCTGCTTCTTCTGACTTGTTATTTAATGCCTGTAGTTCTTCAAGCTCATGTGGTATTGGGCATAAATCATCAACAAATTTCAGATTTTTTAGAGTCTTCTTGCTGGACTAACGTATTCCTGTTTTCTCACTCGCTATTGTTATTCGTATCATCCAGTTCACCACAATCGGCAGTACCATCGATAATAGTAGACAGCCTACGTTGCTTTTCGCTAAATATTACATATATTTCCAAAAGTAGTCTAGTCGACCTATTAATCAAGTGGCTAGGGGGTGAGTGGGTAGAAATTTACGATGTATGAGGACAGTCTTGTGATTTAGGGTAGATTTTGTTACATTTAGGACGCCTCAAAAATGTTTTTATTACAATTTATTAAGCTGAGAATTGTTGGGGTGAAACTTGAGATTCTCTGTCCCATGGGCGAAATCAACACGACTAAAACTTTAGGGGTTCACCAGAAAAGCAATGAACTGCTATATGTATGCGGAATAATTACTTCTAACTTTAATATTATCTACTATATTATACGACTTAACATGGGAAAAAGAATGAAAAAACCTGTGGTGAGACGCAGGCAATTTCTTCGTTTATTCAGCTGCCAATCGCCACGTCTCACGGGCATAAAAAGGACTGCTGTAAACTGCCGCTCAGTACATGCTCACTTTAAATGATAACCAGATATCACACCTACGCCAGAGATGAGGTGAAATGCCAAATACCACATGATTCCATTGTATTTATGCTGAAATCTTGTCTCTAATCAGTCCATGGGGGGCTTATGCAAACTCCAAAATAAGTGAAGTGGTAAACAAATTCAATGTCTCCACTTTCTGTCTTTAAACTAGGAGTCGCTGCAAACCAGTTCTTCAGCGTCATCCTGCATATGACAGGGTCGAATCGCATCACAACACATGTTGAGATTTTTGCTCAAAATACTCAGAAGACTATTTTTTCAGCACAATAAAATTGAATACGTGTTAATTTTTTCTTCTTATTCTCTCCACGTTTCTGGCACACGTTGAAGACATTTTGAGCAGTCTACCTTATCCATTCAGATCACAAAGCGGTACCCGAAATTACGAAGAACCCTAAGTTGTGAGGAGCAATTTAAATCATCCCACTATGTATATAGCTGTGCTTTTTTTTTTTAACCTCTAATTTTCAAAAATTGTTTAAGTGGATTTAAAAACAATGGCCTAATCATCAAAATTAGCTATCATCTAGAAAGAGTACACTTGTATCATCATCAAAATTGGCTTTATATAGAAGTGATAAGAAGTATTTGTTATTCTACTCTAAAGATATAGCATCATTTCGTGATAATAATGCAAGTGACTTTCTCAATATTGCATTTTGTGGATAAAATACACAAAATATAAATAATTAGAAAAATATATGTAATAAGGGGACTACCAACCAACTCATAAATTAAACAAACAGAATTTACTCCATGCCAAATATGGTTAACATATAGCCTGATAAGCAATCACCTGTAATCATCATCTGTAAAACCTGCTGTTTCTGATTGGCACCAGGTACCATATTTTGTATTTTAAATTTTTATGTATGTGCTTCTGACCTTTTGTCTGAACACACGTTCCGCCTGTCTCAATTCACCTCCGTTGCTGAGTGGGTCTAGAAATCAACTAAAGAGTTGTGAGAACTTTAGTGACTGACATTAGGTATTTCTGTATGAATTAGCCAGTACAAGAGTTGGCGCATCCCTAAACAGTTTGATGATAACTTCATAAAATTAGCCAGAATTAGTTTGACGATTTCACCTTTCTAATGGGCGAGTAACGTATTATTTGCGTGTTGTACCTACATAAATGATACAAAATTTTATTGTCGATTCCTTAATAAAACAAAACTTTCGAACCATACCTATCTTTACTCTAACTAGTAAGTTGCATCAGAACTGAATTTAGTTTGAAGAGTACCTAACGTTTCAATCTCAAATAATAAAGGGTTGTAAAACGACTGTTTTATTGAACATTAAGTAAGGATAATGCAGCGACTGCTCCATTCGATGGAAATATAATATTGTCAACCAACATAGTAATGAGGGACGAAAGATATAACTATCTAAGAGATAGAGAAAGAGAGAGAAGTTTTAATTCTCCAAAAACAAACCTTGAATAAACAAAGGTTTAGCAGGAACTCTTTCATGATGGCCGAAAATTGGGTGGTAGAAAAATCAAAATATTGCCAAAGTTCTCCTGTCAAATCAACATTGTTTGTATCCAAAGATTTGTGGCATTGAGTACTTTTTAAAATATTAGTATAATCAAAGAAAAAAATTGAGCTAACCTAACGAAGATAACTGTATAGTCTTACACTGTTAGACCTTGTTACAGTTCAATTAGTATCAAACTGGTCTTTTTACATAATATTATTTTACGCTGATGGCAACAGTGAAACCTGATAATACATCTACTTTATTTGGTTTTCTAAGCAAATGATGTTCCTCCATTATATTTTTATTTTTTTATTTTTTATTTACAGCTTGATTCCACACTGTATTTTTGGTACAAGTGTGGAATTTTCAGCGTGGATATCGGTAGCCCAAATTTTGCAGGCCGACCATAGATATCAGGTGTGCGCCGGCGTGGGCTCGAACCCCGGACCATATGCATGGTCGGCGAGAATCCTAACCACTGTGCCACCGACGCACGGTTTCTTAAAAATGTATTTGACTCCTAAGTAATGTTCACTTATTTTGATGAATTTATTTAGGTCTTCTCCCTATTTAGTCTGTTGCTTCTGTGTCAATCGTAATCTTCTCTTTTCGTCGAACTTCAATTTTTATGCCCACGAAGGCTGACCAGAAACGTTCATTGAATCTATGATCCTTTAGACTCCTAGCATCTGAAAATAAGTCCTACTGTTGGCTTTATCTATTTATCTATTTTAATAAAGTCTCACAGTGTTATGCAGTCATATTTACTGATCAATAAACATTACTGTATAACACTGTGAGACTTTATCAAAATGAATTTTATCCAAAATGGAATTATGCTCTACCATAGTGAACAAGTTCAATTCTTATATTTTATTTTATTTATCACCGAACGTCTACTAGTTGATAACTTTACTTCACTTTGAAGGTTATCTTTCGTATCTTTATTTATTTACCTGTCTATTTATCGCCTGTATTTTCATTCTTCCTGAATGTTTTACTAAGATAAAGTGATTTCAAAACAGTTAAACATTCTTTAGCCTTTTTAACCACATCCCGTTCTACAATAATATAGGATATGCTTGTATCTTATATAAATCAAAAATGATAGACTGAATAGAAGCAATCATCTGACTTACAAAACACATAAATTGAATCTGAACGAAGTGGAACTTTTGGACATTTACTTTTGAGAAGAAAACATACAGCACCTAAGATTCATTCTTCAGGGAGACTGTATATCCGTAAACACAATACAAATTCTCTTCACAACAATCAGATTCAAATTTTCAATTTTATTATAGCTGATTCAAGCTTATTCTCATATGATTTGGTATTTTATTTTAAAGGTGAATGCATTTTACAAGAATATGAATAGTGATATGGAGTATGAAACTCTAGAATATCTGAAAACTAAACCCAATATTGTTGATCAATATGTAATGGAAAACTGTAGTGTCGAAAAAGTAAAGCACTGGTATTATGAACTTCTTAGAAAGGCAAATAAACCACAGCGGTCAAATTTTGTAGGTAAGACTTTTGTTGGAATTAAAGAATTACTTTTATTGTTAAGCAGTGTTCATGAAGCAACTTTCGTTTTACCTTAAAATTTACTAATACTAGACTTTGTGTGCAAATGTTGTATATACCTTCATATTTTGCATTTACTTAGTAGGAGGTATTAGCTCAATGAAACTACAGCATACTGCATATGGCGTAAATGGTAGTAAAGTTAGATAACAGTATAACACACATATAGGGAGTTAAGGAAACGATATAAGGTACAGTGATGATACTACTGTTGCATGTGACGGTTATAAGCAGTTTGTACTGGAAAATCGCATAAAGTTATGTTGGGAACAGTCATCACACATAAAGGTGAATTTATCACTGAAAGTAAATGTGATCCTTCGACAGTTTATCTCATTATTTTGAGAATTCTAGGTTGATGCTAAAGTTTTATTGAACATTTGATAACGCTAACCATTTAGTGAAGTATTTAGCTAGTGATACTAAGAGTGAATACCCTCAAATATAATAATTTTTCTTCTCTGAGCACAAAGATATTATAATAAAAAGAAACAGAATGTTTTCCAACTCTGAATCACGTTCTTTCGGCTTCATAAATACAAAATTTTACGCAATACGGTGACCTAATTCTATCCCCTTGCATTCTACCATGCAATACAACAAATATGACATTTTAACCAACAAAAGTGAATGAAAAGAAGAAAAAGTGAATTTCTACTGAAACTAATGAATCCTAATCATCATTAACTCAAAGCGAAATTCAAATCATTTACTGCTGAAACAATTTATTACGGTTTTTTTAAATATGAAGTTGTGGCTGCCAACTTCTATCTCAGTTCATATATATGCATGGATATAAAGTCCATCTATTCTGGCTTTTCTACAAATGTCTTAGTTACCTTCATACATTACGCCTCATAAACATAAGCTACTGAGCTGTTCAGGCTATATCATCCATTAAATGGTGGAAATCTTCCAGACGGTTCTAGGAACGTGAACTGAGTTGTGGCTTTCCGTATTTTAAGAAGCCAGCTCTTCACAGATAACGCAAACTATGAGAATTTCACGTAAAATTCTTATGTATTTATGGTGACGAGTAACTTAAAGAGATTTTGGAGAAATAGCACTTCAAAAAATGTTATTTATATTAGAGTGAATTCATCTACATCCTTCCAAAAGGCATTTTTATCATATTCTGTAGTACAGCTGTAATCACAAACACCTATGTAGTAATTTTATCCTGAAACAACTGGTAAGTCTATCAAGAAAAAAAGGGCGTTGTTTAAAAAAATTTAAAATGTGATATTTTTATAAAATATGTTACAAGCCAGACTGTTGCTGCTGACTTGATCAGAGCATAAATACATGGTGTGAATACCGGGAGTAGGATTTAAAAATCGATAAGCGATGCTCATTGTTATGACTACAAGTAGCATGTTTTCTAAACATGTATGTACATAACCAGTAAATTTTTCTCCCAAATTTATTCATTCGGAGAGCTGCATTTGAACAGGTACACGATATAGTATTTTATGTAAGTTCAGTGATTCACTCAGTAGAAAAAATATTACTTATGTTGAGCGTGACTTCAAAATTCTATTTGTTTCTATGCCAGTAAAATTAAGTTGTTTCCTTTTAAAACATTGGAATTTTTTCTTGTAATGCAGATATTCAAGTTGAAGGAGTGGATTGTACATCAGAATCACAACCAGTCATACAAGGCGCATATAACTCTTCTTACTCAAATCAAAATGTAACGGTTGAATATAGTGCAGATTTGCAAACATCCGTTTCTCCCCATTTTCCCTTACAACCTTATACTTTAATTCAGTCAGAGTTATTAAAAGCAACTACAAAGGGTGTTGCAGATAAAACATTAATATTGTCAGACCTAACGAAAACAATAAGAGAAAGTAAGTCTCTATTTCAAAGCGTATACGTCACAAAAATGTATAAAATTTACAGGGAAAAACGACTGCCTAAGATAATTTGCAACTCAAATACTTTTGCTTACAGGTATATTATGCATGCTTGTGAGCTGAACAGTTCCATAGGGAAACTTAAATAGTCTGACTGCAAATTTAGTTCTGTATTAACTTCATATTATAAAAATATTGGCTATCAATTTCTATAATGTAAAATATTAGTAACAAGCCATAGACTTGTTAAGACTTGTGAGGAATCTAATTCTGAGACTATTGTTCTACTTAAAGAGGTGAACTACAGCTGGCTTAAACCTATTTTCAAAATAAAGCATAGATTTACAGGTAAATTTGACCAGTTCAGTGATTTTTCGAAACTTTTGAAATGAGAACATACAATTCTGTTTCCATTTTCTGCATATCTCAGAAATTGTGATGCGAACAAAAAAACTTTAAAGGATTAGAAAGAGTTCCGAGAAGAATGTGGTCTGCGTTTGTAGGTCAGATTGATACATCATAATTATCTTATAAAGCGAAGCCATTATAAGTAGTAGGTGTATTTCACTACACTACCCATCTTAACCAGTTATGTAACAACAGAAGACAAGGGCCAGGTAACAAATCGTTTATTTACGAAATCAACACATATAGATTTTCATGTACATATTATAGATTATTGTTAGCAAAAAGACACAGTCCTCTGATTGGTTGTTTCTCACAGAAAATTAACCTTGCACTTCTTTGTGGCTGTTTCTTGAATGTCAGATCATCTATACGTTAACTGTATCCGCATACGCAAAGCCTTTCTTCTCACTTTACTCACGACCAATACTGGGGACATAAACATTGACGTAAATTACTGTCCACCAGTTGTTATTTTGCCTCTCGGATTCCAGAGAAGAATAAGATTGTTATTTGAATTTTTTGTATTTTCAGTGTATTTTTGTGCGTTGAAGTTTCTATGGCAGTTCGGCAGGTTTAATGGTGTAGGGTTGCTAGCTCCAAGCCCAACCTTACCTCTTTATCCGGAGGTGGGACTTGCTAGAAAAGTAGCGAGCTAGCAAACTAGGCGAGGTTATATATACATATACTTTATTAAACTTTGTATAGAAGTAACAAGAAGTATTTGTTATCCTAGTCTAAAGATCTAGCATCATTTTGGTAATACTAATGCAAGTGAATCTCTTATATTGCATTCTGTGGATATACTCCACAACGTCCTAGTTCATACCGAATTCCAGTTCCGATCTTCTAAATGCTACTCTTTGTATTTATTGCCCACTGTTTACAACTTATTACAAAACCTCACTATAGCTTTTGTGACGAAGGTACACAAGTTAGTGAATTATTTAATATCAGAGAGCATTGGACAGCAGTTTAATCCTAGCTTGTTCATTATGCATCAATGACTGCATAAAAAATGAAAACCAAATCTTTCAGGTTACAAGAGGAGGGAGTTACCATTGATCTACTGGGTTCACTTCTAATCTCTCGTTGGTTAGGTAGATATTAAAAATATTCCCATTCACTTTTAATTTTCCTTAGCACTTAAAGACATTCTGTGGATCTAAGACACCTGGAACTGATGCAATCCTACTCGGTGATGTCCCACTGATGAATCGCTCTTTTGTTTATTTGTTTTCCCAGTAATCTCAGTTGATGGCGTAAATCTGTACTTAAAAGAAGAACAAGGTGAAAATTTTTACCTGCAACCAGAGGACCAGTCTAGGTAAGCAGTGATGTACACTAACTAATGAAACCAAAGACTAGGACGCAGCAGTTCCATTTATTCTCAAAGTGTTCAGTCAGGTCAGCCATTCAAAGGGCATGCAGCTGAATCCGGTCGCCTGATTTCATGGGAGTTTGCGCCTAAGGTAAAAGAATATTTATTATGAAAATTTTAAAAAACATCTAGCTTATGAGTTCATGCAAGTGTTACAGATAATTTAAAAAGCTGAAGAAAATGATATGTAGGCATAAGGAGAACATTCTCTTATGTCATTTTAACAAGCGAATAAATGATCACACATTTATTTGGAACCATAGTCGTATTACCTTCCTACACCAAACTTTAGGGGGTACACAAATTACGGTTTCATGCTTACCCAAGTATGTATTCTCAAACCACCAAAGCACTTGTGACCAGAAAGCTATTAGGAATCCAATCCGGTACAAAAAATTGGTCGTCTAAATTAGGAATTATATTTTGGGATCAGAAATTTATTAGAGTGACGTCTTCTTAGCTAACTAGATTATGTGCACGAAAAACTGAGAGAAACACTACACCATGCCAAACAGTAGGAATTCTTGATCACCTACCTTAATCACTTGAGCTAAACAGTACAGGTCAGAGTCGCTTGTTGAATGATAAAAACTGTAGGCCAATAATTCCGAGAAATTATTTATCACTACATCTTAACAAATTAATTCCTATATCCATGAAGCACTTTAGTGATCACCTGAATTTCATTAACTCGACATTAGTTTTACAAATCAGTCAATCTGTTTAAGCAGAATTTAATATGTTATCAATTCGATAAATGATAGAATCACCCTGTTCTTCGCGAAGAAGATAACAATTCTCAGTTTGTTTGACTGAAGACTAATCAAGGATTGGATACCAATCACAGTTTTGTTAAAAACTATGTTTTAGTCTGGGAACTTAGCGTTAGTCTACAGAGAATACAGTGTGCATTTCCTGAGTTCCATCTCGAAACGAATAATAAATGTTCTGATGAGAAGTATTTCTTGAAAAGATTGGGACGGTTATTTAGCTTTTTTTATCGTTATCAGTTACACTCGCGCAATTTAAATACGTTTTCAAGTACAGAGAAATTAACAACTACCCAAAGTATAATTTACGTCTAAAAATTCATATTTAGTAAATACTGTTACTCTTGTAGATAGGTATGCAAATTAATAAAAGTGAATATTTCAGAAAGCGAATAGTTATTAAAGTCGACAGAACGACTATTATCCAGAAGAGATATTAAAATTTATAAATGTCATCGGTAATACGCACGAAAATCAGCATTTCACGTTCAGCCGTGGTGTCATATTTTACCAGTGAACTAAGTTGTCGTGTACAACGTCGCAAAACCTGCTGAAGGCCAACAGTTATTCCATTACCAAATGGCATTCTGCTGATTACTTGTCATTACCAGTCATGGAGATTCTTATTGTATACATAATACAATTAATATAACAGTAGTGCACCAATATAAATCTTAGATAAATGGCAATCTAGACAATGTGTATGTGCAACACTGAAGGAACTAATGTTTGCATGCTGTCACTCAGATCAGCTCGCTAGCCATATTACAAACTTATGGAATTGAGTCGGTCCTAAGGGTCTGAAAACATAACAATGCGGTGAATAATTTTATAGAATCACACATAAAAATATCCAAAATACTTCGGATTGTTTTTCATTACTTTTTAGAAGGCTGCCGATAAGGTGATTACATCTGAGGCATCAGTTAATGCCAATCATGTTCTTGCTCATTCTTTCAAGAATGGCGACGGAGAAACTATAGGTAGGCGTATTATATGGCATCCTTCTTAAAATTACTGTCATAATGGTATTGAAATTAATGAATAAAAACAATGTTTTAATATGGTTATAATATGGAACAGCTTTGATTGGAGAAAAGCGAATGTTTGTGTTACTTTCAACAAGATTATGACTAGCAACTATGTGTGCAACTATTCTCTCTTGATCGTGATTATTATATAGCTTTAGATTTTCAAAACTGTAGAAATATCTGACCTCCCCGTTTCATAAGGCTTTTGATGTATCACTGAGACAGGTATTACTCATAACCTATAATCAGTTTCAAGCAAGTTTCTCTTTTTGTCTACATAAAAATTGTGTCGTAAGTGTTAATTAAGAAGCTATATTAACTGAACTGGTCGTATCCACCAAGCTACCATGTTGTTCAAATACACAATGTGAAAAATCAATCAAAAGTGTGACAAAAACACCTTAATTTACTTGAATAAATTGTCAGCATACTGGATACCATCAGTCTATGGCTTTTGACTACTCTAACATTACGTTCTCCAGTAATCTGTAAATAAAGTAAACGCATAGGAAGTTCTCATTAATATCAATAACCATGGCTAAAATTGGCGGAAATTTAAACTGACCTATAGTAATCATGTAATTTCTTCTTCTTTATTATTATTCTTTTCAATGATTTTCTATGGAAATCTAAGCAGTGATTTAGATTTCATTTAATTAACTTTACATTTGAATTTGTAATTATTATTATTATTTTATTCTTTTATTCCTAGAGGAACATAGGGCTTCAGCTGCGCACCTCCATTCCCTTCTGTTTTCTGCCAACTTTTTCACTCCGCTCCAGGTCTGTCCACATGCTTTCATCTCCTCTTCACATGACCTCCTCCAAGTCACCCCACCCTATCACTGACGACCAACTCGCCACCCGCTTCCCTTTCGGGTTCCACTCGAGCGATGGCTTGTCTAGTGATGTCACTCAATGGTTTCCTCAGCGTATGGCCAGCCAATCCATCTCCATTTCTTCCTGCCTATTTGTTGCACAATCGGTTCCTGCTGTGTTGGTTCGCTCATTGCCAGAGATCCCTGTTGCTGATCTTTTCTGGCCGGCCATCTGATCTTGAGTATTGAGCGAAGACAACTGTTAATGAAGTTCTGAAGTTTGTTTGAGATGCTCTTTATGACGCGCAGTGCAAGTCTCTGATGAGTACAGTTGCACTGACTTCACATTGGAGTTGAAAATCAGGATCTTATTATTGATGCTGAGTGCTGTTGACCTCCACACAGACTTAAGAGTAATGAAAGCCTGTCTTGCTTTTCCGATTCTGGCTTTGATATCCTCGTCAGTTCTGCCTGCATTTGAAACGACGCTTCCCAGGTAGGTAAAGGAGGTTGTTTCTTTCAGGTTCCTCCCATTTATGCTAACTGTCGTCTGTTGTTGTTGTTGCTGTTGGTGTTGGCCAGGAATCTTTATCACCTCCGTTTTATCTATGTTCACCTGAAGGAAGTCCTATCTTTGATGCTTCTTCTGCCAACTTGTTACTTTTCATTTGCATATCTTCCAGTTTGTGGGAAATCAGACATACATCATCATCGGTGAAGTCCAGATCCTCCAAGTTTTTTGTGTGAGTCCATTTTATGCCTGTTCCCTCGTTGGTTGCCGTTGTCTGTCGCATTATCCAATCTACTGCAATCAGGAAGATCACTGGTGATAGTAGACAGCCTTGCCTCACTCCCGTCCTCACTTCGAAGGCTTCCGTAAGTTTCCCGTTGTGGATTACTTGGCATACAGCATTGTCGTATAACTGTTGGATGAGATGTATAATTGTCGATGGGACCCCGTAGTAGCGAAGTAGCTGTCAAATGGCCACTCGATCGATGCAGCACTATCGAAGGCCTTTTCAAAGTTGATGAAGTTGAGTGAGGTGGAGAGGTGACTGCCATTCCAAGCTTTGTTCAATGATGATCCGTAGAGTGGCGATTTGATCAATACATGATTTGTTTCTCCTGAACCCAGCCTGTTCCGGTCGGAGTTTTTCATCCAGGTTGGTGTGTTTGATTCTCTCCAGGATGATGTGGCTTAGTATTTTGCTTGGGATGGACAGGAGTATAGTTCCACGCCAGTTTTTACATTGACTTAAGTCTCCTTTCTTTGGTAGTTTGAATAAGTATCTTTTCTTCTGCTGGGATTCCATTTTAAATTTTTGGTGGTAAAGAAATAACTTTTACAGAATCTGTTGAGTGAATTTGGCATATGTGAACTATTGACATCAATTAGTAATGATAACTAGGTAGTAATTTCCTATCAGATAAATATACCACTTCTCTAGAGTCTAGCTTCTTGTAACTTCTCGCATAATAATGCCGTTAAAAAGAAGTTCAAGTACTTAAATCTTTCCATCTGCAGTCGATATCCTCATTAGACTGGTATTATAAAAAACTTCAAAAATCTCTATGAAAAGTATACTTTAAGAATGGACTAACTAATAAAAACGAAAAATTAAATTTAAATTTAATTAAAATCTGTCTGGTCTACAAATGATTTCGTTACTTATTATTTTCTATAGTTTGTTTTGTGTTCTTATTTTATTAGTAATAAAAATGTGGCGTAAATATTTGAGTATAAACTGGATATTCTGATTTCAAGCTAGAAATCGAATAGATTTTTCCCGCTAGGCTTTCATTTTATTTTGTCACTTTTATTTCAGAGTTTACTTTGATAGAATATGAAGTGGTTAAAAGCGAAAGCCTATATACACAATTATCAGTTCAGTTCACCAATAAATATTTATAAAATTTCGTGTAGTTTCACACTTCATTTTTTTTTCAGGAATAGTGGAACTCTATCGTAAAAATCAATCCTTTATTGAATCAGAGAAACAGGTACTTTGGTTAATTTTTTGTCTATGGAGAATTTGATTTTTACTCGGACATATCTAAAGTAAATTGAAAGCTTCCCATACTTTCTTACACTTTGTTACATGTTGTATTTACTTCATCCTGGTGTCTATTGAAGAAATGGATGAAGTAACAATTTGATTTGCTTTAATTTGACCATTCTAGAGATTTTACAGACTAGAAATATTTATTTGATTCGAGTGCCAAATAAAAGTTGATGCCAGTCTGTGGTTCAGAATAAGTAAACAGCTAAACGAATGATGAAAACAGTTTGAACATTAAGTTTAATAGCTAAGCATTCACATAAATCATACTGCGTTAAGTGATTGATTATAGATAAAATATATTTTAAAATGACAACCTGTATTTTTTTTAATTCCTTTACGTTCCCAGTGGGACATAGGGCTTCAAGCTAGAGGCCTGAAGTTTCTGTAACAGTGGTGTTTATTTTTTACGAGATTAAAGTTGCCCAACCTTCCCTCTTTACCAGTCTAATTACTGACTTAGAGAGGTAAAGGAGTGTGTCAGCCGGGGATCGATCCTCGGACAACATGCGCGGCATTCTACCGCTGTGCCACCGACGCACGATAACCTGTATACACAGTGCTAATTTAGCTTCTCAATTTAGTACAAAATTTATGCAAAATTTAATAATGAAACTGTTTCTAGAATAGGCAGGAGGTACACGATTTCCTTTAAGGTTGCAGAAACGCCTCGCTGACGAGTGCCAACTAGCACGAAACCTAGGTCTGAGGCTTCCTGCTGATTGCCTCCAACCATCTAATATCTTTAAATATGACTGGTTTTAAAGGTAATTTTTCCATTCTTCTTTTCATCAGTTTTAGTTTACTTAGTTCATTTTCATATCTGATGCCTTCATCACACCGGACTAGTATTCACCTATTATAAGCCAAAACGGCTTTGTATTCATCCATGATATGTTCTGTGTTCAAAAAAAACATCATGAATTCGATAGGCTTTAGGTCGATTTTTCTTTCCTTATAAGATTGGGTGATCATACACCAGCACCAGTTTATCAAAATTATCTGACCTACATATTTCACGTATTATCTTCCCACTGTTTTTAGACACTTCTTGATTAAATATATAATGATCTGCAAATTTAGGGACAGTTTTAGCAAACTTAGACAGAAGACCGGTTCTAGCTTCCTTTAAAGTTTGGGGTTTATCAGTCATAAAACTTAACGCTGATGTGTACCAGTCGAACTTCTTTACATTTTTAATCCAGCGTTTTGCTATCTGTTCTTAGAGACTAATCAAGTTCGTTTATTTATGAAAATCTCGCCATTATTTTTATAGTTCCTGCTCATCACTAAGCTAATATAACAGATAATTATTAATTACATACTGCTGAGCTGCTTTCGTTTCTTTAACTTTTGTCATTTATTTTTCTGCAGCCCCTACTTCTAGACATATTTGTGTAGTTTCTTGGTCAGTCAATTCCGGATCATTTTCTCCTCCTTATATGCACACGAACGACCTTCAGGATCAATAATTTGGGTGTTTCTCCATGTGACCTATGAGACCCAGCTACTAATCAGGTTACTGATAGATTTAGACTACATTCCAATACCTTGACCTTTGGGAGATGACCTAGTTGTACTTTTAATTTTAGAATACTCGGTTATAAATCACAAAATCCGAAAGTATATATTTGGGCGATGACTTCTCAAATATCATATCCCGGCACTCTCATCATATTTTCTGAGTTAAGTAAACCTTTGTCAAAGAGAATGTAGAGACCTATGAGTCCTGAAAATACTTCCAAGTGATTGCTTACTTGACTTCTACATCAGAAATTTATACTAGCATTCCTTCTTTTTTTGGCATAGCTGGTTGAAAAATTTGCACACTGGGCAGAACGTCTCTTAAGAAGTAACGAAGTAAGTCATAGTGAGCGTTGTTTCCGTAATCTGTGTGTTGCACAGCCCTATCAAGCATTATTATTATGCTCAAAATAATCAGTAAAAACAATTCAAGAATACAAATGACAGCATATACTAAAGACTTAAAAAAATTATTTAATATGTAGGACAACGGGTGGTGCCAACTAGTGGTATCCACAAAAATTGGCGATTCTAATTCACCCTATAACATCTGCACTCATTCTCTACATCATTCTTATTTTACTTCTACCAAAAGTCAAGCATCAGTAATTGGGATAAATGAGTAGTCCCGAAATTATTACTTCATTATGGGCCATTGGATCAGGTCCCAGCGGCTCGATGGTTTACGACCTCGCCCTGTAACCAGGAGGTGCTGGGTTCGAGCCCCGGCGGGTGCGTACCGATGAAAAGTCCCAGAACTAAGATGAAACATCTGTCCACTACTCCCACGTCTTCCAGTGGTTCTCTAACCAATGTCAGGTCATGATGAAATCCCCCAAACAATAAAAAAATCCCTACAAAAACTAAACGTGAAAAATATTACTTTATTACTGTAACAACAGAAGACAAGGGCCAAGCAACAGATCGTTTATTTACGAAATCAACATATACTTATAGATTTTCATGTACATGTTACAGATTATTGTTAGCAGAAAAACAGTCTTCTGATTGGTTGTTTCTCACTGAAAGTTAATCTTTCATCTCTTTGTGGCTGTTTCTTGAATGTCAGATCATCTATATGCTAACTGCATCCGCATACGCAAAGCCTTTGTTCTCACTTTTCTCATGACCAATATTGGGGACATAAATATTGATGTAAATTACTGTCTACCAACTCTGTCCACCAGCCAGCTCTTACCACATTACTACATCATATCCAATGTTCACTAGATGATTGGAAATTTCATTCTTTGTGATTCAATGAACAGTGAGTTAGTCTTTGCTAACGTACAGCTTTACAGTCCAGCTTCAGGAAATTGCTACAGCAACCATCAGCAAGCTGAAGATTGGTATTTAGATTATAGAATTTGTAGGGATTTTCGACTAATCAAGCAAATAAAATTGGTCTAGATTCTCCATAATTCCTATAATCTTAGTATCAATCGGCAGCTCTCTGGCCGCTACTGTATGGGTTTTCTGAAGCTACAGTGGGAAGTCGTGGCCAACGCCGTTCACCATGTAAAGGTGAATCAAGTGCATATCGATAGCATTGGTGAGGGTAGCTCTATATCACCAGTTGAAAAAGTTGGAATCCAGGGGTCAGTGAATCCCTACCTAAGTGTCTGAATAATCAACGGGAAAAGCCTTGTAACCAGGAAGTAGCAATTTAGGTCCCTCATGAAGTCCTGGGTGCACACCGATGGACAGTCTCGAAATAGAGCGAAATACCTGTCCACTGTTCACTAGTTTTCAATGATCTCTCCAGACGATACTGATTCATAACGAAAATAAAACTAATGAAATTAACCCAGAATCCCCACAAATCCTATAATCTGTATATTTAGATATATCAAGACATCCACGTTTATCTGTTTAAAACTCAGTAAATCTACCATCTGAAAATAAATTAAACACACCTGATGCATAAGTAACCTATATGTCTCCACATGCAGCACCGGGTAATATCTTAGTATAATGTTACTTTTCAGTCTAAAACTGGAAGTTATTTGACTTGGAATAATGAGTACCAAAGGAGTGAATACTCGAAAATAGAATGTTGGAAACAAGAGACTGAGTTAGAGGGAGTCTTTTAGTGTCCTGGAAAACAAGTTATCACCTCACAAAGTAAGTGACCTAATTAAGGTGTTTGAGAAGGTCTAAGCAATTTGAGGCAACACTGCAATATTTTGTCTGGCAATTTTTTCAAATACATTCAAATCTGAGGACAAACAAATTCATCAGTAATAATATTGGAAATAATGAATATACTATTCTCAGCTTCGCCGTTTCCTCACTACTTATTTTTTATTTGATTTATCCAAATATCCTGGATTATGTGTTTCTCCGGTTTGAACGTGAGTTCACTCCTCCAACAATTTTGATAACAGGGTTTTCTGTTATTTTGCATGCTTCCTGGGTTTTGCCAGGATAATTTTAATCTAGGATTGGTATCTTAAGCACTTATCTTTCACTATAAAAAACTTAAGGCAATTTAAAGTGATGATCTGAGGGGAGGCCTCTATCATAATGTAGATTTAATTAATCGCTTTACATTTGTTCACTAATGGAACTTTATACTTTTTACTTTGTATTATTTCTTTAGAAATTCGTCACACTTCAAAGGACTCAAATTGTTGAAAACTTTATAATGGAAGTTGCAAGGTTAGCTATTTCTCTTGCCGTTTTGCTTAACTAAAGCAAGATACTGGTTAGTAATTACTATTAACCGATTATACTCATGTTTCTATTCAAGATGCTTATTTCAACAAGTCAACAAAATGGATGATATTATTAAAACAATTATGGTAAGTTCTGGTTTTCAATTCAATGATGGAAAGAAATATGTTGGACGATTATAATATTTTCTTGAATAGGTGTGATGAACAGATTCTTAGATGACATCATACTTTTTACCAGTAACTGATGGCTTTTATACATAATATGGAGGAAGGTACGTTAGATCAGAGAGTGGATTGTTTGGCAGCATTATCTCTGAGCAGATGAGTCGACACTACTGTCTTTATTCTTTGAAGGTGAATGAATAATCAGCCTGCATCTGTTACTGAAATACGGGAAAAAATATATCATTATCTACTCAAAGCCCTTTATCAAAAACTACTCGAGAAAAACCTGATTATATGTTGCACATTCATCCAAAAATTTATCCAATAAGATTTAAAATAGCCTAGTTACTTTGTGAAACTGTATTTTACTTAATACAAGAGGTCATTTGATCTCGACTAATTGGCTGAATGGTAATGTGCTGGCAGTGTAATCCCAACACGAAGGGCTCTATCTACTGCAAATTAGTCAGTGTATACCGCTTAGCAGCCCTAAAGGAAAGCAGTGCTTCAGTTATCAATGGCTTTTGTAGCTAACATTTATTCGCAATTAAACGCAGTTAAATCTGTAAAAACCTAACCGTCTTGTTAGAATGAAAATACAATATGAAAAGTATGAAAATCACTCAACTTTTTAATCTTGAACTTTGCGCCAAAGTGCAGAAGTTCAAGTTACCCTAGATAAAGAAAAAATAGAAATGCAAAAGACTACTGTAAACAGATGCGTATGGAAGATAGAAAAATTTAAAGAGAAAA
Source organism: Trichobilharzia regenti (assembly GCA_944472135.2). Taxonomy (NCBI): domain Eukaryota; kingdom Metazoa; phylum Platyhelminthes; class Trematoda; order Strigeidida; family Schistosomatidae; genus Trichobilharzia; species Trichobilharzia regenti. The sequence continues at coordinate 39,263,338 of OX235270.1, forward strand.
TACTTAGTTCCATATAAGTTTGTTTATTAGATATATCACACAGTGAAACAGCATTATTTACTGGATGACCTTTCGAACAAAATTTATATTGTTCATAATCATATCAATTGTAATCACACGACTTTGACATGTGCGTCGGTGGCACAGTGGTTAGGACTGTCGCCGATCATGCACATGGTCCGAGGTTCGATCCCCTGCCGACGCACACCTCATATTTATGGTCGGCCTGCAAAATTTGGGCTACCGATATCCATGGTGAAAATTCCATACTTGTACCGAAAATACAGCGTGGAATCAAGCTGTAAATCAAAAAATATATGATATACAACTGATATGATTATGAACAATAAATTTTGTTCGAAACGTCATCCAGTAAATAATACTGTTTCACTGTGTGATATATCTAATAAACAAACTAATATGGAATTACTTACTACCACAGTGCCCAAGTTTTACACTTATAGAAAATAATTAGGTTTTTAATTAATCTGAAAGATCATAAAGACTTGGCGCATCTGCACTACTGGAAACGAGTTTGAGACAATATAAACTAATATCTACTAAAGTGACTTAACTGATTATTTATATACAGCAGCCTAAAATGATTCTGTATCGGCATAATCATTATTTGATGGAAACAATCTACACTATAAAAATAATGCTAACAAAATAATAACTTCCATTGTTACTGCTACTGGAAAGGGTGATTAGTTCCAAGGAATCAATGAACATCATGCATATATATAAAACTTAATTTACTGGCTAAATGCACTTTTAGTGTTTAATGCCCTGATATTTTTTGGTCACGTCGTGGCGTTTGTTAGTCTTGGTTTCGTGATACCGGTGTTTAGTACAAGAACAAATTTCTAATCTCTGTCATTAAAGAGGATTAGGATTCATCTCTATCATAACTATCATGACTGCTACTATTCATACATACATATTAATCATAGCGTTATTCACAATTCTAAAACAGTTAAAGTTCAGTATTGTTTGTCATCCTTATATATATTACTCAATGTGTAATTCAGTAACTCAGGTGACTTGAAACACCAATTCTATTTTCGATAAGATAAACAGGTCATGAGAAATGCACTTATGTCAGATAAAACATCAATAATTTAGGAGAAATGATTACCTACCAAAAAGACATATGCAGCATAATATCAATTCAATGAATTGAATGAGACCAAATCATGCATAACACCAGACTCTTTGCAGTCATTAAAGGATAAAATAAACAAAGTTTTTCAATTACCCTAACATGTGTTATAGTGGTGCATTGACTAAATTTCTTTGTGCAGAAAAGAGTGCCAGTTATCTTGAATTAAATATGGTAAAAATTCTTTATGATGTGATTGTTTTTTTTGTTTCCTAGTCTCTAGTATACTTCTATTATCTATTTTATTTTTTATTTTTCCTTCACGTTCCCCAGTGGAACATAGGGCTCCAAGCTATTGGCTTGAAGTTTCTGTAGCAGTGTTTATTTTACAGGATGGGGTTGCTAGCCTCATGCCCAACCCTTCCTCTTTGCCAGAATTATTTCTCCCTCAGCCAGGTAAAGGAGTGCGTCGACCCTAGACTATGTGCATGGTCGGTGAGAGTCCTAACCGCTATGCCACCGATCAATCCTATTTCACTTTTATTTTTCATTCACTATAGGTTACCATATTTCTGTGTTTTTCACTGTACTCATGTATCTTGTTTGTTCTTTTCAAACACTTACCTGAACATTCTATTGTTAGTCTTTTAACAGTAGTTTATTCTGCAATAATCTTGCATATATGTCTGGTGTGATTGTGTGAATGAGGATGTTAAGATGATTAGAAGGGTCTGGCATAATCGTTAATCACTTGCTCAGTACGAATACGATATTATACGAGAAAATAAGGATGTTGTCTACATTTTCAAAATAGAAGTGGCTGTTTAGAGAACATGTGCATACTCCTTTTACGAATAAAAGATTCATACCAATAATATTGTTTGAATGTACTCAATAAAACTCAGTACTATAAAAAGATTCTTAAACGTGTAAAACATTTCCTTATTATTTTCTGATGTCTATAACGGCTGAACGTTGTCTCTTTGGATTAAATTTCAGATACATGCCAAAAATCTAGTCAGAGCTGATCGGGTCACTCTATTTTTAGCAGACTGGAAGAAAAACCAGTTATATTCAAGTATTAAAGATATTGGAAACTTAAAAGAGACTGTATTTGCAGAAGATCTAGATAATGCAATAAGGTGACTTACTAGCTAGTTTGTTGGTTTTTAAACAATTTAACTGTTTCTTTTTCGATTTTATCACAGAACAATATTAACAGAGAGCCATTGAATACCAAAAATTATGAATCTTTAAAACACTGCAGCACCGGATTCCCCCAAATTAAGAAGCGTTTTCATTGTTACATAGTTCCATAACGTGACGACACAGTATAATTCACATCAAGGTTTGCCATACACTTCAACTTCCAATGAAAATCAGAAGAGATTAATTTCTTATTCCAGCCGGTATTCAATACCCATTTTCTTGTTTAATATGTTGATTTGTATGCAAAATACTGGGCACTCTCGAGTAGGAATAAACTTTCTTCTAGGTTCCTCTTTTTCTTCACCTTATGTATATTAGTCATTAAGTATGTCACATATCTTCCTAATTATTCTGAATTCAAATGCTTCATTGATCTTGATAAGATTTTATCGTTGCTGTACCACAGAATTCGAGGTACACTAAATCAAGATATAAAAAAGATTTTAGAAGCATTTAGTGAAGGGAAATATGTCACGATAAAATTCTGATCACTCAAAGTCTACTGCTGTTAAGTGAAACAAACAAAACTCTTCAAGCATTCACAGAAATCTAAAGCACCTAAATACCGAAAAATATAAGACTGAGAGAAATTCAAAAAGGATTACGCAAAAAAACTAGATAACAAAAGGTGATATATTTAAGCCTTGTTACCTTTGTTTTCGACGTGGCGGTTATTTTAATCCAGTACCACAAACTGTCACGGCTTTCGATCTACCAAAGTTCTGTATGTTGTTCAGACTTTACCCTCATGCACTAAACGTCTTTAATAAGCCATTTTTCATGATACATTCATGTAGCACGTTTCCTGCAGTTAATAGGAAAGACCGAAATACATTTCCATTTTTGTATTACGGCTCACTTGTCTTTTAGCTTGATTTCTCTTTTATAAATGCAATTTTTAACTCAGGTTACTTAGTTTCGTGAACGGCCATGTTGTGGTAAATGGAACGTGTCAGTGTTCAGTAACCCATTAGATCCATTTAGTAAATTTGTGAATAAATTTTCGATTTACACATGTCTATTAAGGTACACTACTCAGCATTTCAACACTGATCCAGCATTCCTTATTGACTGGTTACACAGTCGTAGTTTCAGATGAAACTATATCACATATATAGAAGTAAAGATAAAACAGAAGTTAGAAAGCTGTACGATTCTCTCACGACTCAAAATTGTTGTACACAACGAGGAAATGCAATCTTCAGGCAAGCACTATGCGAACTGAGTAAAATGTGGCTGGTGGTATACAAAATGTCACTAAGTTATTTCAAATACATGTTCAAATATCACTTCACTGATTATCCTACGTCTTTTGAATGCAAATTACACTGCCAGTGCATTGAATTAATCATTGTTTTAAACTACGTTCATTGATATAAGAATTTTACAGATTATTGGAAAAATTCATCACATTTAGCTGCAACAAACCACTTTTAAAATTAATTCTGTCAATTAACTTCCAAGTCTAAATTCCTTAGGAAATATAAAATTATTTTCATTTATTGCGCTAAAACAGGGTAGGGTACATTATTGTGTGTTAAATGGTAACCAAAACACTGAGCCTAGATTTTTAAAGACATACATAAACTCCGGAGTAACAGTTAAACCACTAATAAAATTAAAACTATTGCTTTCACTGCTAGAAATTTCTTCAAGCAACTCGGTTCACTTAAATGTGCTGAGTATTGAAGAGTTCGGGAATACAAAGTAATGTTTGTTAGACTAGCCTGAACAAAACTAATTAGCAGATAGCAAGTTAAACTAAATTGCTTTAATATCCAAGTATTGGTGGCTTTATATATCCACACAAAATAGACATCTCACAAGCTTTAACAAAGTAAAAGTTTCCTAGCTTATCTCTTGTTCATTTTTCCTGAAGCGTTGACTCCTTTTGACTATATGATTATTTATATCTAGTTTCAACCCCACCTAAGGCCGACATCTTCATGCTTGACTCGTTAGATCAGCGATGAACAGTATTATTTTCCTGATCGCTATACAAAATACTATTTAGTTAGTCAACATGTATGCCCTAGTGACTGATAAAATTAATTTGAATGAATTTCACTGAAATATTGATGAAAATGAAAACAATGGTTGGGAACATTCCATCAGAATGCTTAATATTATGATAAATATTGCTCCTGTTATTTTACCAAGTAAAACATTTCCCATTATTAGGCTTATTTAAAACAGTGTTGCCTGCTCCAATGAGTAACTTTCATTGTCGTGGTATGATTTGTTTAGTATTATGTAATTACACCGTTCAAACAAGTTTCCATGTATATAAAATATCCAATATAGTTTAGCTTGACTGATATCTATGTATTAATTTCTTGGAGTACAAAATGATAAAGACATTTTTGTAAATATCAACCGTTAGCTTACACGAATTCTTTATTTTTGACCATTCTTCCTCTGTAAATAAAAAATGAACACGTTTACTTTCTTATGGATGAGCTTTTAAACGAACGTCATGCATACAATTTTTGAATAAAAATTTCCTTAATTATATTCTTTTTGTTTTGAAAATCAGGTAAGCAGAAAAGATAAAAGAGTTGATGAATTGTCGATTGATAAAGTAAGATTTCACTCACGTAATGATTACTTAGTATTACTGAAACGAAAAACTAACTGTTCCGGCTACTCCGTGTGCAGTTAATGTCCGCTTAATTAGCTAACAGAGGCGCTATAGGCAAAATAACTGACATTAATAATATAAGCCAATAATATATTTCCACTTGCATTTTATTCAGCCAAAAACAAGGTCTTTTAAGGATTTTACTAATTTCCCATTAGGTTTAAATGTGCGTTGTTGCTTTATAAGTTAGAATAAAATCAACGGTTTCGCTTGCCCCCTACTTACTATGTTTTCTAGTTTTTTGGATGTGCTTACACAGATGCATATTACTGATGTTCAAGACATGGATAATTATAAAATTCGAAAATATACTTAAGCAAAACAATTAGGTTATTTTTAAGAAAATTAAACACACACATGCACAACGATTAATCAGTTAACACATTTATTATAACTTTTACATTTCAAATTCTAATATTTTCTTGTAATTTCATAGAATTTCAGTTAATGAGGGGATAGCTGGTTATGTTGCAAAGACTGGGGAGTCTATACGCGTAGATGATGTGAGTGGTGATCCAAGATTTTGTGATCGATTCGATGTCACCTGTGGGTATAAAACTAAATCCCTACTTGCTGTACCAATATTCGGTGGAAAAGTGTAATATTTCATAATATACTACATTACTTGAAATTGATTATAGCATTTTAGGTGTAGTTGAACTGCTGAATAAAGAAGAAGGATCATTTACTGAAGATGATGAACAAATTTTTAAAATGTATTCAGTTTACTGTGGTCTTGCATTGAATATAGCCAAGGTGAGTTGTAATCACATATGCCTTTTGTATATTTAATTTAAAACATTGGTCAGAGTGCTTGCCGATATAAAATACGCACTGGTCAAGTGCACCTGAAAAACTTTTGTGGAGAAAATATTACTTTTTGTTATTTTGACTCACAAAAATGAAAATACTTCATTTTATACAAAAGGCATATATATATATATATATTCAGATGCAGATGAACGAAGTGTAAAGGGACAAATACATGGAGCATATTTAAATAACCGTGTTATACTGTCAAACATGTTATGCTTTTATTTACGTTGCTTAAGTATTTGTGTGTGTGTGTGTGTAGGAGGTTTACACAAACAGTTAATTTCTTACTGCACAACTATGTTATACTGACTGCACTCTGAAATAAATAGTTTTCATAGGATGCTAAAATAAAAATATCCGATTAAAAGTAAGTGAAATATACACATCTGTCGTTGAATATATAATCCCTAGCATTATATATATATATATATATATATATATATATATATATATATATATAATGTTAATATTCTTCCTGCACTCTGTTGGGTCACTTTTATGGTTAGTATAATATTTTACTGTAGGCTTTCATCTAAAGAATATTGAATCGGCCCAAGACAAAAAATACCTAGTTCATTTTGGACTATATATATGTGTGCATATATATGGTTGAGAATGATGTGGATGTGCATATTTGTGAGTTAAACATAGCCACAGAAGAAAAGATTAAGTGAAAGGAAACATGGAAAAATCTGAGACATAGACTTTTATTTGAATGCAGTGATATTATAAAGAGGTATTTCATGTGAACAAGAAGCACAGAAAGACAATACCAATGAGCATAAGATGATTAATTAAAATATTGATGAGTGAAATAAATAAAATACAAATAGCGTTTGAATAGCGATAGGCAGCGTAAAAGATTTATCAATGTCTTACACAGAAGCCTTTATATTAAATTTATACAAACTATAGTCAGATATTCAAGTACTATATAGTTTTGAGGTGACACTTCACCATGATTTTATTTCAGTTCCTGTTAGTAATTTCGCAGTACTTGCACTAGTTAACTTTTCACGAGCATGTAAATGAGACGAAGATTGGTATACAGGTCGAAAATGGTTAAAATCAGAGTTGATATGGACATATGAGTTCAATAAAGTGTTTCTTCACAATTTAATTTTAAAATCTTACCACTAGTATTTTCATTTATTTCTTCCATAAATATGATGTGAGCATTTTATTCTAGTATAAACACTTTTTTAACCATCAACGCTCCTCAATTATTAATTTTTGAAGTCTTCAATAGGGTAATTCATGTTGACAAATACTACTAATTGGTGTAAGTAGTTCGAAACTACTTGCATTAATCGGTACTGACTATTAGAAACATCGGATGACGATTTTCCTTCTTTTCGGTTGAACACTTTAACAATGCACTCAAAATGACCCAATGATTAAAAGGCCAATTTAGTTCAAACTACTCTAATTATGGATAAGCACTTGGACTAAATTGATAATACTTGGAATTTAATTAGCTAATGTCGCAGTTAAACTGCAGCCCTTTTGGAATCACAAATTAAACTTGTGTTTTAATTTTAAACTACATAATTTTGTTTGTCGTTATTTTCTTTCAGCTGGTTAGTTTAATTCCGAGCTTTGATCTTTTTCCTAAGTATGTTCAGCACTAACTTCATCGCGAAGTAGGTATTTAGAATTTATCATGAATGGTGCAACTGTTTCTTCTGATGACCTTCACTACAACTAGCTGTCAGAGCTTTTCTTATTCTATCACTCACTTTAACTGCTGTGGATCGTTCCGTCAAGACTTTTCAACATTTGACTTGTTCCTTATCTATTTTCTGATGAGTGTCGACCGATAAGAGCACTGGTCTTCTGAAGTTTTTCCGGCATTTTTAGCCCTTCCGCTTCTTTTGATTTTTTTTTCAGTAGAATATGAGTGTGTAGTTGTTTGCATAGATTGATATAAAGGGATAAAAGTCATATCTTTCGATGTCTAGTTCATGTTATTCGATGCAAAGATGAAATGGATTTTTACTTCAGCCAATTTAGCGTTAATCACAGTTGGTTTAATTTATTTCTTAGAAGGTGTCACATTTCTCTTTTTGTGCTATGTGGTTTATAATCTGCAGAATAAGTAATGAACAGATTGTGTTGGTTTGTGGACAATATCTGTTGGTACACTCATCTACAATCTGATTTATAGAAACAACCTATAAACAAAGAAAGATATCTTATTAATTTTTGTTAAGCTGATACTAGTGGGTGATCAACATTGTGTTGAATCCCTCTGATTATGTGGATACAAATTTTGATTTTATCAAAGAAATAAAGAACAGTTCTTAGAGTTTATCGAATAGCCCAAAACAAAACAGTTAACAGTGCTAACACATGAGAAATTTACACATGTATTAGATCATAATAAAGCTGGTATAAAAAAACCCAGTTAACCTAAAGCAATATGATGTTGTTTAGTTGATACTGATTAGCAGCAGAATCCAGGATGTGTATCTCGTGATGTTGTGGACTTCGTCCACTGGACTCACTTGCATTTCCAGTAAGTAGTGACGATGTCAGGTCGTTGTCTATTATACCACTGAACCATGAGAACCATCTCTTGTTCACTGAGTAGCAGTTATTATTTGTTTGAGGTTATTTGTATTAAACACTAACTGTTTATACTGAATCGGAATGCTAAACTTAAGACATCAATAAGGCATCTGTATTAGGAGTCGACATGTCAACAGAGCCCTAGAATTTCGGTTCAATGCAATCAATCAATTACGACTACATGTTAACTTAAACCGAAGTTGTATAATCAGTACTATTCGGTATATTTAGACTCCTATTTTCCTATGACCTCAAAGTTCATTTAAATTCATTGTCTGTAGAAAAAGTCTCCAGTATACTGTCAGACGTTAACAATATACATGACGTTAAGTTTTTTTTAGGAAAAAAACTATTAAAATTTAAAGTTTCAAACAAAAGTTTAACTTTATAAAAAGCGTATTACCACTGTCATGTAATTTATCTACAAACTATATACCGAAAATATAGTCTTTTATATGCAGCGTAAGAAAATAGATTTTAGTAAGTCATGGACATGAGGAGACATTTAAAACCTCAGGCACCACGGGTTGCAAATAACAGAATTTGGATAGTTGAAGGAGCATATGAAAACGAGACGGATTTGTGTAGAACATGAATAGAAAATGGGTTCAACTTTACGGCAGTTTAGATAGAGTGATGACTTGCAAAAACCCATGTGTTCACATTAAAAAGCAGTTTATATGACTGTGTTTCATTCCTACTTCTGCCTTTTTTCTTCTGTTTTTAACAGATGTATGACAAAATTTATCGTTCTGACAAGAAATATCGAGTTGCACTAGAAGTCTTATCTTATCATAGCTCTATAAGTGAAGACGATGTTGTTGAAGCACTCAACAAACCAGTTCCGAAATCAATACCAGGAATAGATAGGTACCTGATTCCTTTCATGTGTTCATGTGTTCCCCTTGGTGTCATCATCAGAAATAATTAACTGTTTTAGAAAATCACATTATGCACTTGCCTTCACCAATTTTGCAATGCTAATAACTGACAAAAACAACCGTAAATTTTATTGCTCGTCAACAATACAATAATACAATCAAATTCATCATGTCTATTCCTTGTTATAATATGAGCGCAATAAACACAACTTATTCAACTGAAATTATTGTTAACCATGTACTATCCTACTATACCGTTCAAACGACTCCACCTTTTAGTATCTGTAGATGAAGTAAATGTAGACAGACAAGAAAGGGAAAAAAGATATTTTCGTATTGTTAAATGCTCACTTTAATTCATTATTTGCTTCAAAATCTAGCTCTAAACTTTGTAGTTGATTAATGGTCTGTAATGGTGAATAACGTACATATCCCATAAATGCATGTAAATATTTGCCTAAATGTGAGCCAGTAGAAACTAATAAAGTATGCCGTACAGGTTTTTTTAAGCCTCCTTTACTTCCATTTCAATAAATTGCCGACTTTTTTGTTTAGTTTTTAGTGTTGTCTATGAATTTGTCCGCATATATGATGAATAATGAATTTTTCAGGTTTGCTGAAATATTCCATGCAAAAATTTAAAAACAAGGAATTTAAATGGCTTTTTTACAGGTTCGATTAGAAAAAAAACCAATTAGATGTGTAGCATAAAAATCGATTTCATTTTTAAACATTACTTTGCTAAATGTTTTATGCCATTGTATTACCTTTATCCTTATGTTGAATTCATATATAATACCACTGCTCGATGTTCCCCTTTTTGATACTCAAACTGTAGTAAATAATAATCAATCAGTAAAATGATGTGTTTTGCCCAGAACTGGGTGTACTCAGGAGAAGCAGATCATGAGCGAACCAAATCGCCGTACTATGCATTCCATAGAAAAGAGCGTAAAATGGCAGTCAAACCTACACCTTATCTTCATTAGCCTTGAAAAGGCCTTCCGACAGCAGCAGCCACCGCAAAGTTCACCCACTAATGTAATTTTGCCCACAGGCAAGTCTAGACAAAACGTTGAAAGACCTTATTGTTAATGTATGGTTCACCAAGGAGACTCAGAAAAGCTGTCATTTAACGTCTCCATCTTTCAGCTGAAATATTGCGTCTTACGCTTGTCTTAGAATACTGTGTTATCGTTGTTGGGTATATTAGTTATTATCGTCTCACGGAGAGCTATGGTTAAGGTTGCATTACTCAAGTGAAAGGTTTATGTGGTGTGATGCTGAAAAACTTCACTTCAGAAAGCAGATGATGATCAGAGAAGCTTTACATTTATGTAATATGTTGTTAGACACTTACTAGTTGCAACCCGAATCCAGTTAAGGGTGAATTCCGTCACCAGCGTACTGAGTTTCTCAGGCAACCTCACTCTTCAGATCTCGACACAATGCAACCTCTTTTTAATCAGGATCATTTTCACATACAGCCAACACCACAATGTTACTTGGTATCCTGCATCTACAACTCATGCCTAGTCTCCAATAAATAGTAACGCTTCTGGCTACCGATGTTATGAGTGCACACGTGACTATGGGCAGATTATTTTGAAAATCTATTGCTTCAACAAATACGGCTAATGTTTTATAAGCCTAATGTGCTCAATGGTCAGTAAACACCAATCCATCAATATAAACAGAGGTCCAGAAGGATCTACATCATGCATGTAATATTCATCGAAGTATTAGCCTGTTACCATTTACATCTGAAGCATTGGTGCCTATCGTCCTCTGAGTGAAAAACTGTAACTCTCAGGCTAGATTTTTTTCAGCTCTTAAGAGGGTCGATAACACGTTCGTTCCTCTTCATTTTTTAGAACGTCGTCACACGTTCCACACACAAGTGATCGTCTCTTTTGATGTTAGGGATGCGCTTGACTCCCTTCACATGACTGTTGTTTGAATTTGTTTGGCAAAAAAAGTATCTCTGATGTCTGTTAACATTTTGGTGATCCTTATTAGAACCACGTCACGTGAGAAATGGTTGCCAAATCTCGGTATTTCTCTTTAATTCTGCTATCGACAAGAGTCTGATGTCATCTTCGAAGGATACGCTCAATGCTGCTTGAAAAAAAGCTTTGACTTTGAGTGAGCGAATAATAACGCCTTAGATTGTCACAACACAATGAAAACCTAAGTCTCACTTAAGCAGTTATTGATTAGCGTTCGTAAGTACAGCATATGCTTTACATCACTTAAGTACAAAGTAATTTGCTAGAATTGGAAGGAGTCTGTACTTGTGCTGACCCCTGCAGGTGAAAGGTCTACCCAAGTATTTCTTATGTCTAGATAGTCGTATGAGTGTCCACGGAGGTGTCATGGACGAACTTTACAGCTAAAGCAAGGATGATAAATGGCTGTCTGTACCGTTCTCGACACCATCATGGCATTAGTCTGGTCATCAAACTTTCGAATAATAATTACAAGGTGCGTTTGAAAGAAACGTAGGTTCGATTGTCACGGTTTCTTTAGAATTGTTTACATCCATTAATGTCACCTCGTAAGTGATCCTGAGGACCAAGGCTGCGTGCTTTGATATGGTGAATATAGTTTTCAGTAGCATGGAAATATGCTAAGAACATCCTCTCAGTGGCAGACACATCGTTCTTTCTTTGGTAGCTCTAATACTAAATGGGAAATGAGGAGAGGTAGTCGTCCTCTGAGGTGACGCTTTGCAATGAAAGATAGTTGAGTTGGGTTGGCGCCTTCTGGTGTATTATGGTTTAGTGAGAAGCTTATACGACATCACATTATTCGGTAGCTATGTATGTCACCAGATGTAGTTTTGAGTGGAAATCATTGGGTAGCGTGATGCTATTCCACAACATCTTCCCTTCCAGAAAGTAATGCAAAGTGAAGGCAGCTTCTTTGAATTTTTTGACATTTACACTTACCTGTTATGGTTCTATTGGTTTTCAGTTACATTACTTCACTTTCTCTTTGTGCTGTCCACAATTTTATGTGTTGCACAACTTGGTGTTGATACCGCACCTGATTTGTGATTCAGCAATTGTATTATTTCCAACTGAGTTCAAATTAAATCAACATACTAATCGTTTAGTGAACTCACACTTTACTAAGTATACTGCTAAATTTCCTCATTTGCACTGAAATTCATTTGATACGGTTTTCTACATTTAGGGGAATACGAAATAGTTACGACAAAGTATTGAATACAATGCCTCATGCTTTCATCTTGGAATTCTTACTTTTCTTATCTTTGTGCTTTGATTCTCTTGTCAGTTATTGGTGTTTGTTTTGCAATATGGTATCACTTAAAATTAAAATATTCCATCCATTCTTCCGTCATTCCTTTTTGGAAATATATGCATTATTTCTAACAACCAACTGGATTTTTAAGGCACTATTGTCATTTTGTAACTGGCCTTGGGCTTAACTGAATACCCTGTAAGTTGGTAGAGTGTGTATTGTAACACACCTGTTGTACAGTCTCAGATAATACTTAATGAATGATCTTTCCTTTGTTTGTTTTTAAATGAAGCCAACAAATAACAGTTTGTTTACGACATTTCACAGATTAAATCATCTTTTTGAAATCTTCTATTAGAGGGCTTAAACTATAATGTGAGTTTCTGAAGAGTTTGTCTGTCGATCATTCAGGTATAGATGTTTTTTTTCTTGAATTCACCTAGTCCCAGTCAGATTGTTTGCGCTTTAAAATCAGAATAAATAATAATATTTGCCATTGTATTAGTGGGTGTAGCAATGTTCAAAGAGGCAAGTAATCCAGTCACGTGGACGTCTGGAGTATGTTTTCTGTAAAACAGATCTTTAGATATAATATTTCATTCTCCAAACACTGTGATATTTGGCTGTATAAGATTGTCCAAATGTCATTCATTGAAACTGAAAAATATGTGCATTTCAAACGGAAAAATTGATCAAAGTAATATCATTGATCAGAAAGCATTCTCTGTTTGTAAAGAAACCTTCATACACATAAGCTTTAGCTATATTGAATCATGCATGCGTATTTAGAGAAAATGAAATTCAGTTCGAACACGAATTGTTTCTAATAATTATGTTTATTTCTCAATATGCCTTCTAACAATAACTCTGACGAGTTAACTTTCTGTATTTTTTCTTTCATTTAGTCATGATTTCTCCCCATGGGATGTTGAAGAATCACAAGAGATTGGAACAGTTGTGTATATGATGTATGAACTCGGGGGAAAACACATGTGAGTATTCATATTTACAAGACCGAGTCTGTAACTGCGATAACCCACTTACGAAAAACTCATGATACAGAAAGATCAAAGATGATAATTCAGGGATCACACGCAATATGACAAAATAGTCTCTTTCCGCAGAGGATATGGTGAATAAGTGCAATCTGCCAAGTATTAGTAATCCGTCACACATAATACATTACATTAAAAAATCACTGTGACTTTTATTTAAAAACACAGGTGGTATGCTTTATTCTGCTATCGTAAGACACCTTACTGTACTTAGTTAGTTATAAGTAGTCTAAGTGACAGCTTGTAATTTATCATGTTGATTTGCAAGAGTATTAAATAGTTTGTTTGTTTTTTTTTTATCAAAAAAGGCTGATTTCTTACATGAAGTTTCTTTCCAGTGTGATCATATTGTACCCTATAAGGGTAAACGAAGTTAGTGTCAATCATATGAGCACTTCGTTTGATTCTTCAATATTTCTGTCTTTTAGGAAGATTTATTTTGAGAATGTATCTCATAACTAGTTTTTTAAATTATCGTGGTAAAGTTGGATATGGAAAAGAATATATAAACCTGGGAGATTGATATTAGGCCAAAAACATTTTGAGAAAGATCTTTCTTGTAGCAATCAAATGTTATGGAATGCAGCAAATTACCCTTTTCACACTTCTTGGCCATATATATATATATATATATATATATATATATATATATATACTACACTAGAATGACACTATTAAATGCCCTTTCTATACAATAACCACAGAAATTCTGTGATCAAGGTTTTATTTTGCTACATTTCAGTCTCTTGATGATTGCGATGCTTAGTTGAGAGCACAAAATCGGAAACATACAATAAGGATAGACATATTTATTTGCATCACTGGTGTTTATTAAGTTGACATAAAACTCTGTGCAAAATGTGATAAGAAAAGTCTATTTCAAAAGCTAGTAAATATGCGTGAAATGCACTAACTTTGCGCAGTGGCGGTACCGTAACTAACTTGCGTCGGTGGTACAGTGGTTAGGACTGTCGCCGACCATACACATGGTCCGAGGTTCGATCCCCTGCCGACGCACACCTGATATCTATGGTCGGCCTACAAAATTTGAGCTATCGATATCCATGCTGAAAATTCCATACTTGTACCGGAAATACAGTGTAGAATCAAGCTGTAAATAAAAAAATAAAATACTTGTAAAAGCCTGAAATTTCTACGCTTCTTGCCTTTTTCGAAAGTTAAACTGTATTGAAGTCAGGTGAATCCAGAATCAGTGGAAAAAAATTTCACAATCATTCACTTGGTTAATTTATCAACAGGGAACTATGCAAAGGTGAACGATATTCAGTGAGATTCCATAGATATTACGAATTAAAACTAACTCATTTTATAAATTGTTGGCATCAACACAGCCATTTTTATATTGAGATTATTAGTGAAGGGTCATCTAATTTCTATTGCGCAAGTCAGTCAGGCTTGATGCTATCTTCAGGACTAGTTTGATTAACCTTAGAGGAGGTAAACTGATTTCCAGACTCACCCAGTGACACAGATCTCTAGGAATTTATTTTCTTGTGTTCTGTTGCATATGCTGTGTTTAAAATAACCAGTATGTTTTTTCAGTCACACTGAGACATAAAACGACCAAATAAAATGACAAATATGCCCCCCGCCCCCAACATTCCCGTGATCAGATCAAATTCGCATTATGTACGGATTCAGTTGAATAAATTCAGATCACAATATGCGACCAACTAGATACCATAAACAGTGATCAAGAAAGCAAGCATACATGAATAATTGCATTCCTGCGATTACTGTGGAGTACTTGTTTAAAAATATCATACTGCTTTCAAAGCAGAATAAATATTAGTAGTTTGAGAGAAAAGGTTACTTGAAACCTAGATCTAACCTACCTCAAAGTAAAATCTGTTAAGTATATGTGAAACGACACATAACACTAGAAAGCATAAAGTGTCTCAGCTATTATGTCAAGCGAAATTTCATTGTTTGCTAAATAAAATGAGTGCTATCATTGTTGTTGTTATTCACTTCTAATCTATGTTATCTCTTAAAGTGTATTAATGATATCCGTGAACCAAAAATGCGTCCTCTACAAATGGCAATTTCCTCTCACTAGCCACATACATGTTTTGTACTGAAAGGACTAAAAATCAATTATGATTCTTTTACTTCAGAACTACTCACATACTTCTAAAACACAACACCGCATTACATGTTTGGAGGATATAAGTATAAACTTGGGAACTGTGGTAGAGTATAACTCCATTATGGATAAGATTTTATTTTGATAAATCACACACAGTGTTGTACAGTGGTATTAACTGATGACATTTTGAGCACAAACTATTGCTCATAATCATATCAAGTAACTCACACTCAAAAAAAGTTGTGTGAGTAACTTGATATGATTATGAACAATAGTTTGTGCTCGAAACGTCATCAGTTAATATAATTGTACAACACTGTGTGTGATTTATCAAAATAAAATCTTATCCGTAATGATGTTTGGAGTTGTTAAGATGCAGTGGTCAGGGATTTCGTGGTTTTAGCTACTAGTCACCAAGGCGTATTTGTAACGTCAAAGGAAATCATGTCTTCTCTGAGATTGGAACCCGTGTCACTCAGTGTGCTAGGGTCAGAGACGTCACCGCTTAGCTGTTCCGGTTTGCAATTAGTCTGCAGTTTTATTGGATACGATTGTAAAAAATGTTCAGTCTTTCGTTTGATGCAGACTAAAATTCTGTCAGTCAACCATCCAAACATCTACTATCAATTCAAGCTGCGCTGTGGTGGTGAGTCACCCAGCTTGGTGACCCATATTACAAACTTGACTGATAGAATTCAATCTGAATCAGACAAAGGCCTAAATGCATGGCATATTTTACTATCTAATGACGAATTAAAATAAATGACACTGTCCTCCTAATCTATTTTCTAATAAACCCAAATGGTAACACTGCTTTGTAAGTTATTAAACCGTGACACTGAGATGCTGAAGACTGAATTATTCCCTTTGTTAAATCATAGATGGTAAGAATACGAGACATTATTAGTATCATTATTATCTTTAGTCCTTATATACAGAGCTTAGTTCTGTAAGAACAATAATGTGTGATTCGTGATTTCATTAAATGTAAATTACTCAGGTTAGAGTATCTGAGATAATTACAACTGAAGTATATCAACTTAAAAAAATAATTTTACTTAGGTATAGAGTCTGAAAACCATTCCATCTGTCAGGGTTTTTCACCCACTTAGTTACATACTAGTATGTATTATTTCAGTTCTTCGTCTTTATATTCATTGTATTCACATCAAAAATGGCCAGCTGATCGATAGGTAGTCTAATTAAGATCATCAAATAGGTCTATCCAAATCTCTGTCAAATCAGTGTATGATATTTTCATACATGCTAATCAAATGCTAGTGAGCAATTCATTCTTGATCTAATTTTTAAACCATGAGAAATTTAACCAAAATAATTTTAATAAACCGAAAACACACATACACACACACACACACTGTGATTAGTAATTCCACAAAATGATTCACTGTTTGTTAGTTTTTTTTTTATTACTAAAAATCTGTGCCCGTGTTAATTATGTAATGTGTGAGCGACTACCTCAAATGTTTACAAAGCTTATCAGTTAATCAATGTACATGTATACATGTAACAAATCTCATTTCATCGTTAGACTATGATAACTGTAAAGACTACTAGATGATTAAAATGTTATTATTAATATGATTCATAAAATAAACTTTCGTGAATAAAATCGTGAAGCCTTAAATTCACAAGCTTTTGTGAATTAATCATAATTCAATGCTGTATAGCCTCCGCGAGAATGATAGTGTCTAGTCAAGCTTGACGTAGATGAAACAACCTCTGCCAACTGATACTTTGCTCAAAATATCTTCGAATTTATTTTTGTAGAATTCATAAGTGCATTAATTAAATATGCTACCGCGATAACCAACGATACGAAATTCTGCATTGTTAACACCATAATTTTTATGGAAGGGCTGAGGTCTAAAAATTTATTTCTACAAGGTGTATACAAGGGGGAACAGAAAGGTAAAATCTGTTTTTTACTATTATTGAATCATAAGCATAATGGCAACCAAAAAACAAGCTCATTTGGCTATGTTCAGAATGTTGTCGATTTGTAATTTATTTCCCTCATAATTCACAGTTTGTATACTGAATACAAAAGCGTCCTAGACTTTTTGAAGATAACCATTTTCTCGGGAAGCAATTAACGCCTCTGGGTAAAACATAATTCATCAATGAACTTCCTGGTCATTTCAATTGGCTGATCAATTCGTAAATGAATTTTTACTGTAAAACATCTACAGTAATATAAAACTGTCTCATAGAAATTGGTTCATGAAAAACAAATGAGGGTAATTATTGACTGGGCTTTTATTTCGCTATACATTAACGAAATGTGAAGCTATCTACGGGTTATTATGAATACTGTTATTCCTACAGGTAAAAAAAGCAGTCTTAAGTGACCGATTTATTTTGTTTATTTTTTTAAAAAAATTTTACAAATCTGATATTCTCTGAAGGTTTGAAGAGACAACACTGTATCGTTTTGCACTTACTGTACGAAAAAATTATCGTCCTATCCTTTATCATAATTGGGATCACGCTTTTTCAGTAGCTCATGCAATGTATTACATGCTGAAAGTTGGAGGACCAAAATTTACACTGATCGAAGTAGGTTATTAAGTTTAAAAATATCTAAATAAATTTTTAAAAAAATGTTTTTATATAACTGGAATGGAAAAGTGTACTTGATCTTAGACAATGTCATTTCCCCTAACAATGTATCCCTTAAGAATATCAGTCAAACGGGGACACATTAAAAAATCTCAGTCTTTAAGGTTTACTTTGATTTGATTGGTTTCAAGTTGGATCTCGAAATGATATCGGGTAGACAGTCACTGAAAACTGAGGGATACTGAACAGCTGTTTTGTCTCATTGTGAGACTCTTCATCAGTATCATTTATAACCCCATCGGCTGTTGGATACAGGACCTTTCGCGTGACAAAAAAATCTGTTGACTATTCAGGCGTTGGCACGGGACCAAATATCCCATTAATTCTAACTTCTGTCCAGTACTCTTTGGTCTTCAGTAGTTCTCTAAGTGATGTCAGTTAGCGACATAACATGAAATTACAATTTCACATCAATTTCCTTTCTTCGTTACAAATTATCTTATTTAACAAAAACTTAATCTAGTGAACAGACATCATATCATGGTCTTCAAATTACTTGATGGATTTAGATACAATAAAGCGGAATATTCGATTCGTTTGTAACAGTCCAGAACTAATTACCTTAAAATTCAAGCGTTGGTTTGTAGGGTTTTGATTGGTTACAGTATTTTATCATGAGCTGACATTGATTAGAGAACCATTGGATCGGGTCCCGGTGGCTTAATGGCATACGAGCTCGCCTTGTAACCAGAAGAACCTAGATTCGAATCCCGGTGGGTGCGTACTGAAGAAGAGTCCTAAACTAGATCGAAACAGCTGTCCAGTACTCTCAGGTTTTCCAATGATTCTCTAACTAATGTCAGCTCATGATGAAATCCTGTAATTGCCCTTAAGTTCTTTTTCAAATAATTCAGCTAATTACTCATAAGCTATATCACTGAACCCTTATAAGATAAAATAGAAATGACTCCTGAAAGATTGTCTTTACTGTAGTGTCAACCCTACACATATTTCAAGACGGAAATCATAATGCATGTTTTAATTATTGCTCAGTGATAAATGTCTTGCATGAATTAAATATACATAATTATGTTTAACGTTGATGACAAAGCGTCTGACTTTCTCATTAGGACATAAAATGTATTTAGTGCCTAAAATTGTAATTTCAATTAAAAATCGATAAACATTTACAACGTTGTTTAAGACATTACAAATTGAAGACTGTTCCACTACAGACTATTAGTATACATAAATCCAATACCTCAGTTATTATCATGCACATATATAATTCTTTATTAATCATCAACATGTATTATTCTAGTGTTAACTAGGCTACACACGCTTTGATGTCATACACATTTTGAATATATATATATATATATATATATATATATATATATATACAAACTAAGCGTAAAATTAATCAAATTAAAAATGGTTTCAGGTTAACAAATTGAAAATTTCGCTATTGAAATTTCATGAATGATAAAATAGGTTGTCTAATAAGAATTAGAATGGTCTAGTACGTAGAGGCTTCAGAATAGTTTCTTTTGCGAATTTGGACAGTCAATTGTAAGGAAGTTAAGAGATGCTGAACAGCTTCTTTGACTTCATTTCTGTAATTCATTTCAGTATGAACTTAACTCTTCTTACATTTAAATATCACTCAATGTAAAGAAAACTTTTCAATCTTTAAGTAAAAGCAACAGGTTATTATATCTTTGAAATCATTTAAATAGCCACATCAGGTAATTAATAATTAAATATTTTCCGTTAATCTACTGACGCCAGATTATTTGAATTAGTGATGCATTGAGTTATGGACAAGAATGTTTAAACAAAGTGAATTAATTACATTTCCTGAATTATGTGTTTAATGTTAAAGTCATTTGAAATGAGCATTTCACAAATCAATCCGTTTTACAAATATATGTAACATTTGTGTAAATCCCTAATTAGATGTGTGAGTTCTAGGGTAAAACTCTGACAAAAACAGATAGTAATTAGTCTCAGTAACATGGATGAAAGGTTTGAATATCTTACGGGAATAAATCCATGACGAATTTTCTGTTATCAGAATTATAAATCTTGGATTCAGATCCACTGCTGAAGTTCTGTAAAGAGACACAGGGAGAGAGAGAGAGAGAGCGACAGACAGAAGCGACATGGCCAATATTTGTCGGTCAGTTTTATCTGAGTAAACAAATTTAATTCTCAGAATGAATCTATGTTTTATAAATTTCTAAAAGGTAAGCAGTTCCATCTTTAACATTATTATTTGATGAATATATATGATGTTTTGATTGAGTGAGTTTTGATTTCAAGATTTTTAAGGCAGCGCATTGAAAATCCATGGCAGATAGTTGCTGCCTATTATAAAAATCTTGATCTCAAAGAACACTTGAACCAATAAAAGTCTTTTCTATACTACAAAATACTGCCAACCAACTCATAACATATGTCTTATATTTATTACGTTTTACAGAAAGTGTGCTTATTTGTAGCCTGTCTGTGTCATGATTTAGATCATCGTGGTAGAGATAATCGATTTATGAAGAGTTATTCAACCCCCTTAGCTGCTTTGTATAGTTCATCACCAATGGAACATCATCATTTCAATATGACAATTACAATATTACAGGTAGGGGATACATTCACTTGCATACCTAATGATCGTTGTAAATTTATCGTATAATAAGTTCTGTTTAAATGCTTATTTATTGATTGATAACTGATCATGATTGGGATTTTTTTTTCCGATATCCAGTTACAAACTAGTTAATTCAAATTTCTTGTCTGTCTGTTTTCGACATAGAACTTTGCACAAATGTGCGGAAGTTCAAGTCGCCACATTCCGTGTAGCACGCGAAGCAAGAGAAGAAAGTACAAGAAAAGCATAATAGAAACAGTGAGCAGAGGTGTGAGACAAAGGAGTAATAAAGAAATACAAAACAGTTTCATTGAAGATCATAAGTCACAGGGAGTGGATGCATCTGCGCCACTGAGAACGATTTTG
Organism: Trichobilharzia regenti; assembly: GCA_944472135.2. Classification (NCBI taxonomy): domain Eukaryota; kingdom Metazoa; phylum Platyhelminthes; class Trematoda; order Strigeidida; family Schistosomatidae; genus Trichobilharzia; species Trichobilharzia regenti. The sequence continues at coordinate 39,284,586 of OX235270.1, forward strand.
AGCCATGTCACCAATTGTTTCCAACCATAGATTTTTACCGTCCCGAGGACCCCAGCCTGGAAGTCTACACCTTCCTACGTGGCTTAGACCAACTGTTGTGGATTTCATTGACTGATGCCAAGTTTTTGTTTGACCGCCGCTAGCTTTTTTCCAGCCTGACCCTATATCCGCTAACATTGCTCGTCGAGGGAGGCGATGGCTTGGCATACGTAACACATGTCCTAACCATCTCAGTCTATGTAGCTTCACGACTTCGTCGATTGATTTCCCCTGTTTACCTAGAACTCTACGCCTAACCTCCATGTTGCTCACCTTATTATGCCACTTTACACGGGAAATAGAACGCAGGCACCTATGATCAAAGACAGCTAGTCTTTTCATGTCTTCCACTCTCAGTGGCCAGGTCTCACAACCATAAAGGAGGACGGAGCGGACTGATGAGCAGTACACCCGCCCTTTGGTCGATAGTCGAACATCTCGTCTACGCCAGAGTCGGCGTAAACTAACAAATGCGAAACGAGCCCCTTGTATTCGTGCTGAGATTTCGTCAGAGATCAACCCGTTGGGGCTGATGGTACTTCCCAAATAAGTGAAGCGGTCAACGTGCTCTACCACTTCACTTCCTATTTTTAAACTAGGCGTCGATGTAGTCCAGTCCTGTAACATCATCTTGCATTTGGCGGGAGCGAATCGCATGCCAAACATTCGTAGATTGCGGCTCAAGGTGTTTAGAAGACTCTGCATTTCGTCAGCGTCTTCGCCTAGAAGGACTATATCGTCTGCATATTCCAAGTCAACGAGATTATTCCCCGGTAGCAAGTCAATCCCTGAGTCGCTGAAGTCACCTAGGGTTAAGTCCATTAACACATCTATGATGAAGTTGAATAGAAAAGGAGATAATGGGCATCCTTGACGGACACCACTGGTCGTCATCAGTTCAGATGACAGCTCGCCGTAAGCCCTCACCTGGCTGTATGAGTACGAGTAGAGTGCCTTAATCAGTGCAATATATTTTCTCGGAATTCCCTTTACAGCCAAGCATCTCCAGAGAACTTCCCGATCGACAGAGTCGAATGCTGCCTTTAGGTCAAGAAATATAATGACTGTTGGACGCCGGTAGGAATGCCTATGTTCTAGAATCTGTCGGAGGGTGAAGATATGATCAATACACCCTCTTCCTGGTCTAAAGCCTGCCTGGCTCTCTCGTGTTTGTGCTTCCCGAGCACCACTCAGTCTACGCATGATTATTGAGCCTAAGACTTTAGATACTATATTAGTCAAGCTAATCCCTCTGTGATTATCACAGGAAGACTTGTCTCCCTTCTTGTATATGGGGATAATCAGTGACTTACACCAACCCGATGGGACTTCTTCTGATTCCCAGACGCTGCCTAGTACCTCAGTTAATGCAGACAGTAAGCTGTCTCCACCGTACTTAAATACCTCTGGAGTCATTCCATCAGGTCCCGCTGCTTTGCCTAGTTTCAGATTGGTGACAGCTTTAGTAACCTCAGTTAGGGACGGAGGACCTGTGTCTATATCCCATTCAGGGAGGTGTTGGATGCTCGGAAGGTTGAGCGTGGCTGTGGGCAAATTAAACTGCTCCTCATAATGCTCTTTCCAACGATCCAGTCGTCTATCCTGGGAGCTAATTATAGTGCCATTTAATTAGCTCCCAAATTTCTTGTACCCTACTAGTAGACACGACGAGGGAACACACTAATATACCATGTAGTTTTGTAGTTCCAATCACTCATTTATTTAGTTAAGTTTCACCACAATACCAGTTATAAGTTTGAAAAGGAATTTTACATATTAATTTCATTTATACAGCAAAATATAAAACAGTTTATTTTGTTACGCGGAACGGTATACGAAAATGCTAATAATTTTTGGAAACAAAAAACTTTATTTTTCAGGAGATGATTTGTGAAGTATTTAATTTGTTTTTCAAGTTTAACCACGGATTGATATCAGTTAGAGAACCATTGAAAACCAAGGAGTCAGGATGGACTTCCCGCAGATGACATTGGTTGGGGTGGTGGCGCTAAAACATATCACGAATTGGTAGAAGTTAGAATTCCTGCACGTAGTGATTGATTTGCGTCCCAGTGATATCATGGTATACGAGCTTGCCTTGTAACTGAAAGGTCCTGGGTTCAAACCCCAGTGAGTGTGTACTGTCGATGATTTCCAAACCTGGATGAAACAGCTGTCCAGTACTCCCTGGTCCTCTAACTGACTTCACTCCGTGGTTAAACTCGAAAAATAACTTTATATCCTTTTTTCTTAAGTTAACTTTTCTTGACTTATTTGTCTACTGTGTATAACTAAAACGATTTAATATTTTACTTACAGCAACGTGGTCAAAATATATTTAAAAATTTTAAAGATACACCTTACCAGACAGTAGGTTTACGCTTTAAAATTTTTTTTGTTTATTTTACCTTCTATATTAAGTCATCAAATATCATTTTTTGGAACTGTCAGTATACTTATAGTTGAATATACAATAAATGTTATGCAGTTGGGGCATAAGTGTTTTTTTTTCCAAGTTTCCTCTCTGCAATTGAATTAGTCAAACCGGAACTTGAGACTACCGCATGAAAATGAGTTATATTTTGAAAGTTGTTAAATAAATAGATGTTCTGTCTGCTCAGAACAAAATATCGAGTTGACTGTCCATGAGATCAAAATATAATTGTAACCTGGGAGTACTGGACAGCTGTTTCGTCCTAGTGTGGGACTCTTCAGGTGTCCAGTACTCCCAGGTTTTCCAATGGTTCTCTAACCAATGTCAGCTCATGATGAAATCCTGCAACCAATTAAATCCCTACAAAAAACCAACGCTTGAATAAGTGTAACCGGTGAGGTATACTTGCATCTCACCAATATGAACAATGAACAACGGTGACTCAGTGAACTTACAAAATTGATAGTTCTCATATTTTTTATTACTTTATTCACATGTATATGTGACTGAAGTGCTGGTTATTTTTAGGTCCATTTGAACTTATTATTGTATCCAGTATATCATCACATATAGTAGGGTATTTCATAAGTTCGGCAAAATCTAGTCATGAAAGCTGGACTAATCACTCACTTATATGTGGAGATGATGTCGTCAAATAGTTAAAAGTACTATGAACAGTTGCCACAAAAAGGAAAGGAAAACTGGATATTCAAAGGCAGTCAGATTATGCATTCAACGAGACAGTGAATTGAATTCCTGTTTGGAAATTCACTCTTTATTTAATGTAACTTACTACCAAGGTGAAGAAGTTTAGCTCACAAACTTGTACCAAAGATGGTTGTTAGAATTTCATTAAGACCTTGATAAGAAACAAAACTTGTTTAGGGTACAATAAGCTGTCCACATGTAGACATATAGCTACAAATAATTTCTGTTATTTGCAAATGCTGGTTCATCCTCACATACTATGTGATTAGTAATAATGACTATCGCGATAATTAAAGTGCTCATAATAAAGGTGAGCAATTAGCCATTAGTAAAATTACTCGTCTATGGTACTTTTTTTCTGTATTTGTCTATAAATCACACCTAAGTTATAAATGTCTTTGATGACTGTCGTTTGCGCGAATTGACCTAAGAAAAGTGGAGTTTGAACCCCCAACCCACTAAATGCCAGTGCATATGTTACAACTAGATTGAAAAAGTATTGTTTATTTCATAAAATTTATTTCGTCTGTAACTTAATATGAACAGCTAACGACTGGGTGTTTTGAAATTCATAAGATCTAATTTATAGCCTATACTATGTCTGCGATCTCTTTCTCACGTTAGGTGGTTTAATAAGGTAAGTAATGTTGACGTTAGGCTTAGAGTGTTGGGGAAAGAGGGAAAATCAATCGACGAGGCTATAAAGTTACGTAGATTGAGATGGCTAGGTCACGTGCTGCGCATGCCTAACCATCACCTTCCCCGACGACGGGCATTACTAGCTGATATAGGTGCAGGTTGGAAAAGAGTAAGTGGTGGCCAAACAAAAACATGGCCTCATCAATCCATGAAATCCTTGACAGTTAAACTGAGTCAGGTAGGTAGGGAGATGCAGACTTCCGGGTTGGGGCCCTCGGGACTGACTCTAGGAATCAATGGCTGGAGACCATAGGTGACATGGCTCAAAATCGTTGTTAATGGCGCAGATGTATTCAGTCTCTGTAATCTTTCATATTCCTTTTCTACCATTACCCATTCTGAGTCACTCTTATACTTGTCAAACTCTATTAATTCTCTTCACTCATCTTCTTGTCTGCCTGTGTGTGCTATTTGGAACGTGGCAACTCGAACTTCTGCACTTCGTTGCCAAATTCTATCTGGAATCCAGACAGACAGACAGACTATGTCTGGACGGGTGAATAAAAAGAAAATTTATATTTTCTTAAAAGAATTGCTCAACACAGCAATCTAAGTTCGGAAGAAAACTGACGATATTCAGTGGATAGACACATAGAAATACAAGAAAGTTATTCAAACTAGTATGATAGTTAGACTTACGAGTATTCTGAACGTGAGATTTAAAAATCCAGGTAATTTTTTATCAATGCATTGTAAACGTGAAATTACTCAAAAAGGTGTTCATTAACTAGGTCAAATTTACACGAAGACTGTTTTCACAACTGTTTTTCTTTTGACAGGTATAATAGCTTTAATAAGTAATACTTTATAGAATGACAAATACTAAATACTATGCCAGTATCTTTCTCACCCTTCTTTGCATGATGCAGGTACACTTCATAGTGTCATCTCCCACAATAAGAGTGAAACATTTTGAATAGTATTCTTGGTCTTCAATTACAATGCTATACCGTATATAATCAAGTGTTTCTCCTTCGTTAAAATCCTGAGAATTTGTACCTAATGATTTCCAAGTCTGTTCCCTGATCATCCACTATTATGGATCTTTTTCGCATGCGTCGGTGGTCCAGTGGTAGAATGCTTGCCGATCCATATGTATGGTTTGGGGATATATGCCTGGCCGACGCACTACTAGACCTTGCTCAGCCGGCAGTAAGCCCGGTAAAGAAGGAAGGTGAAGCGTGGAGCTAGAAATCATACCCCCCCAACCCCGTAAAAACACTGCTAGTGAAATTTCAAAGGTCAGGAGGCTTGAAGCCCTTTGTTCCATCTGCGACGCGAAGGAATGAAAGAGAGAAATAGATTTTTGTATGTCTTAAACTTCGTACATTCTTTAAAAATCAATCAATTTGTTAACGAATAGCGTAAATCTGACCTTATTTTTGTTATTGAAAAATCGTGTGCATGATCAGAGACAAAAAAAAGTAAACTTCAATGATTACTTTAATTATGCTAGATTTATTATTAAACGGTTCATCTTACTATTAAACTTTCAAGATACTTGGACTTATAAAACACTGTATTCTGGCTACCGATTTGGCAACATTTTGGCCAACTCAAGATAAATTAGGGGAAATGTTAAGTTCTGGAAGTGGTATTGATTGGTCTCAACCAGCTGATAGGTAAGCTGGCGTATATTTTTCGTTATTTCTTTTATATATTTCTACTTGTGCTATATTACTTTTGTTTGTTTTTGTAAATTATGACATTCTTCAAGCATTCAACTTGAAAAACTTACTAGTTTCAACATAAATATAACTTGAAGGATAATTTTATCCAATGGAATTTCAAGTAAATCATAAGTAATCAATGACTATTTATGTGGTAATTTAGTTTGTTTTTATGTTACTCTACATGGTGGATAAGAGAGATATTTCGGCGGGATATATATATATATATATATATATATATATATATATATATTCAAATAAGTGGGTTTTCAAGAAAAATTTAATTCTCAAAATACTACTTACTACCTAATCCATTCTTAATAATAAAAAATGACATCTTTATTCTGGACAGTATTTATAAAATGTACAGGATTTTCAGAGGAGTTTATTGCATTATATTTTCCCTTCGTAAAAAAGCTCAGCGCTCTCTGAGCTGAAGTACAAACCATTCCATTATGACATATCTGCTTTGTCTCCTTCAAGAAATCCATGATATCTGTTTGAAAGCCAAATGTAAGATGTTCAAAAGTACATTTTGAGACCCAAAGACATAACTGAAGAACTGAAGAACATACATTGGAACACGTTGTCGACAACAATCAGGACTTTCCTGGATTTAAGTAGGACCTTGCAAATCAGGCGCTTCCAATAAATACGCCAACTGATTGCCTTCTCTTTAAGTGACTGAAAAAATAATTGGTGATAGGGTTGTCAAACTTAAATGGGCTAGAATATTTTGTGTGCGACTACTTAATATTAATACTTATTTTATTCCTTTGCGTTCTAAGTGGAACACACAACTTCAGGCTAGAGCTTTGAAGAGATGGGGTTACTACTCTCATGTCCAACCTTCTCTCTTTACAAGATTGTCTGTCTCTTTTCGGCATAGAACTTTGCACATATGTGTGGCAGTTCAAGTCACCACACTTCCTCCATGTAGCACACAAAGCAACAGAAGAAAGTACAAGAAAAGCATAATAGAGACAGTCAACAGAGGTGTGAGACAAAGAAAGAGTAATAACGAAGAACAAAACAGTTTCATTGGAAATCATAAGTCACAAGGAGTGGATGTATCTGCACCAGCCATTGAGAACAATTACTTAGAGCCATATCACCAATTGTTTCCAACCATTGGTGTTTACCGTTCCGAGGACCCCAACCAGGAAGTCTACACCTTCCTACGTGGCTGGCTTAAACTAACTGTTGTAGGTTTCATTGACTGGTGCCATGTTCACTACCAGCCAGGCCATGCAAAGGATTGGGCCGGCCAATAATTGAACCCAGGGACACTCGCATAACTGGCCAGTGTTCTACCACTGAACCGCAGACGACAATGCATGACTACTAGTTTGAATATATTGAGAAAATCAACTTATTGGTCTGGAGGCAATAAGTATAGGGAAACGACGATATTTTGTGCCTTGTTTTCGTTTCATTATCAATCCTTAGGAATCTGTCAACAATACTAGGTATCATCTGTTGTCTGCGACTGTTATGTAAGACTTCCGACAAAAAGGTATTTCCCCACCTTTCTTTAGGTTTATAAAAACTACTACTAATCCGTTTCTTACTTATCCATCAGCAGAAAACCAAAGGAATATTGACATCTGTCTAATGAATCAAAGATTATTATTTTTTTATATGATGCTACACATTCCTCAGTAATCACTCTCTCTGAAGTGTTTAGTTTTTTTAACTTACAAGTGGTTTAGAGAACAGAAATGTATGGCTTTTCTGTAAACAAGTCTTTACTAGTTCTGTTTCCCTGCTTGAAAATAATTGCATGATGGTAAGCCGTGAAAGCAACCATTTAATTAATGTCAGCCTAGTAGATACATTGGTTTTCTTCTGTCATTTTTAATATTTCACTAACTCTAAACTACTGCTACACTAAATGAATACAATTTCAGCTATTCGAAATCACCCATGGGTAACAATCAGTGGAGATCCTCTTGTATGACTCTACTCTGATGCATAATATGTTTTATAAGGTACGAAAAATTTACCGATCTAGTGGTGATAAGTTTGTTAACAAACAAAAGTCAACAAAATTCACGATTTGGAACTTAGTTTGCAACTGCGCAAAATTAATCCGTAATCTGTACAGTTCGAGATGATTATTTCACTACTGTTCACCTTGGAAACCGAAATTATTCAGATTACAATATGTAACCTACCTGATATCACATATAGTAATCAAGAAGCCAAGGATAAATGCATAAAGCTATATACTATCAATGTCCTCATTTTCGCCATCATAACAAGAATGTACAGAATTACAGTTTACCCCTTCTCATAAGTCTTTCATGAGTTGTCATTGTGCTAATTACTTTATTTATTCTGACTACTTCATCTTTACTTGATATAAGTATAAAACTTGGGCACTGTGGTAGAGTATAATTCCATTATAGATAAGATTTTTATTTTGATAAATCTTATCTATAATGGAATTCATCTTTACTTGCCTATTACATAGTCAATCTGAACACAGATTTATACCTTGGTTACTACTTATTTTCCCAAAATTATGTAATATGTAATCCACATGTTTAATTTCTGAGATTATTCCTACCCTTTAATTGTTACATTAATTTTCTTGATTAATTATCATCCGCCTGACATGTGAATAGCCACTAACTGTCACTAATAAACGTATCATCACTGGAATGATAAATTATTTGTATTGCACAAGAAATGCTACAAATATATTACAGAGATAGATGGACACTTAAATGAAAAATGAATATTTCCCTGCCCAATCCTTTTGTCAATCTAAATTTCTAAACGGGGACTTTTACATATCGAAATATTCAATGTGGATAAATTCAATCCTAAATCTTTATCGAATGCTATGAATCATGCATATAATACGGTCATTCGGCTGTACGATAACGGCTGACAGCTTTGTACCTATTGTACATATTAATTTAAAGGAATACCCCACTGAAGAGTACCATTAAGCACAAAGCAGAAGTTCCAGATATTCTGCTAATTAACTTGTAATGACCAGTATAGCATTCTCAAGTACACATAACTTAAACCATTTGGAAATAAGTACTTCCCGAATTCCCATTTAGGCACTAGGAGAGAACAGACTGAGTGAGGAAATATACTCCTTTCCAATTAGTTCCTCATCATCGGCTCTACACTAATATATATATATATATATATAGTTTTTTACATTGAAATTTTTACCAATCAAATGGTTATTTTAGTTTATCAGTTTTAGTATACGGGGAGTTGAATTATCAGGTTAAAAGTCATCAAAACAACTAACTAATAGATGTCAGTAACAAGATATCCAAGTTTTCAAGGAGGGGTGAAAATGAATTACGAAATTCATTACATAATCAAAGAATTTTTAAAATAATGATAATTAAGAAGAAATACGTTAAATACAAACAAGTTAGCTGAATTAGCTATAATTGCAACAATAACACAATCACAGTGTGGAGCTAGTTAGATTGGGCAAATTCATCGTCGAGTTTCTGAAGACCACCCCATATTTATTTGGCAAAGGTTCAAATAAGGCTATACGCAGCTCACTACTAGGTCATCTCGTCGATACTCGACATCAAGTCAACTCTAACAGAGCTTGTAAAGTTCTTTATCGTACATCATCCAACGTCGCGCGTGGCCTGCAACTACGACTTTTGCATACAACAGAGGCAATCAGAATTCATCTGAACAAGCCAAATCTGTGTGTTCAAAAGAAATTTGTACAGCTCCCTTCTTTTCCATTGATCAACTACATAACATGCATTACGTTTTTTTAAAAGCAGTTCTTTCCCCTCCCCTTGTTACTATCTTTTGACTTTGTTATCTTGTTACTAACATCTATTAGTTAATTGTTTTGATAACTTTCAACTTTATAATTCACTCCCCCCCATACTTAAAACTGATAAACTGAAATAACCTTTTGGCTGGTAAAAATTTTGATGCACAAAAACTATATATAAGTGTAGAGCTGATGATGAGGAACTAGTTGGAAAGCAGTATATTTCTTCGCTCATTCTGTGTTTTCTAAATGAATCTTTGTAATTGGTTTATTCGGTAGAATCATTTATTAAAATATATATATATATATATATATGTATATATATTTCATTGTTTATTCCTTTCTAGGCTGACTGTAATGAGTATTCTAATGCCTGCATGTGATTTATGTGCCACATTTAAACCATGGGATATACAAGTTAAAGTGGTAATGTTAATTATGCAAGAATTCTGGACACAGGTATGCTAACAGTGTAACAGCTAAAAATGTTTTCTTATGGGGAAAATTTATATTTGGCATATAGAAATTAACTCTCTGACAAAATATAAAAGCTTTTACCCTCTAGTAATATAAATTTCTAGCCTTGCATTCATCTATTAATGATGGTAGAATTTATGTATCGATAACAAGTGATCCAGTAGAATGTACTTACTAGACTATTTACTCTTATCCACTTTACATTATTAAGCACGCCTTAAAGATTTCACTGTAAGAGGTACAAAGTGTGAACCCATAATGGATACAACTTAAAGGACTGAAGAATTACAAATTATGCACATAAATGTGTGAACATAGAGTTAGGCCGGTATGTTCGAATAGCATTTCATACTGATTGCGTTTAATTAACATAACATAAAATGATACAGCATTAAAAACTGAACGTCTCCAGCACAGTTTATTGCTCATAATCAATAATATCATAATATATTCACAAGACTTTAAAACTTACTTTGTATGCTATTGTTACCCATGCATCTTATTGTTGTAATTTTACATAATACCGATATAGGCTTTGCTGTATTTCGATTTCACGTGTTTGGTGTTTATTCGATGAGTAGAAATTTCGTGATTAACCTGACGCTCCACCTAACCTGCCCTATTGTGTGATTACATGCAAGTCTGTCTGTCTGTTTTCGACATAGAACTTTGCACAAATGTGCGGAAGTTCAAGTCGCCACATTCCGTGTAGCACGCGAAGCAAGAGAAGAAAGTACAAGAAAAGCATAATAGAAACAGTGAGCAGAGGTGTGAGACAAAGGAGGAGTAATAACGAAGAACAAAACAGTTTCATTGGAGATCATAAGTCACAAGGAGTGGATGCATCTGCGCTAGCCACTGAGAACGATAAATTTGAGCCATGTCACCAATTGTTTCCAACCATAGATTTTTACCGTCCCGAGGACCCCAGCCTGGAAGTCTGCACCTTCCTACGTGGCTTAGACCAACTGTTGTGGATTTCATTGACTGATGCCAAGTTTTTGTTTGGCCGCCGCTAGCTTTTTTCCAGCCTGACCCTATATCCGCTAACATTGCTCGTCGAGGGAGGCGATGGCTTGGCATACGTAACACATGTCCTAACCATCTCAGTCGATGTAGCTTCACGACTTCGTCGATTGATTTCCCTGTTTACCTAGAACTCTACGCCTAACCTCCATGTTGCTCACCTTATTATGCCACTTTACACGGGAAATAGAACGCAGGCACCTATGATCAAAGACAGCTAGTCTTTTCATGTCTTCCACTCTCAGTGGCCAGGTCTCACAACGATACAGGAGGACGGAGCGGACTGATAAGCAGTACACCCGCCCACATATTGTGATAACCGAGCTTTTTTCTAGATTATTTAACGGCACCAATCATTCAAGACCTAGCCCAATTCTTATTTTTTTTCGATAAATTCACTGTTGAATAGGATCTACTAATTTGACCTATATATATAGGTGACTGCACAGTCAGGTATTTGATAAATTATGTTAGCTTTTCTAATTTTATCGATGAGAAACTTAATTCAACAAAATTCGGCCCAGAGTTAGTCGGTTGTTTTGAATACCATTTAAATTCCAGCCTTATTAAAAATCTTACGTAGGACGTCTGGTATTTTTCTTTATATGGCAGTATTACTGAGGCTTTGAAATCCTAATTATTTATGTTATTTTCACTACTACTTTTGCTTTTCTCATGGGTCTTCATATATTTTGAATGAATTCTGGTGGGTAGTTATTCACTTTATCTATTTGATGACACCGAATTTTCATTGAATCAACAGGAAACACGTAGAGTCGAAACGACGCAGCGCCTGTAACGCTAATATGAAAAATTACAATTTAAAAAAAAATTTGGGGGCGAATACAACCATACGGAGCAAATTACGAAGTTATGTAAAAATACACTGATATGATTACCAGCAATAATGCATGCTAAAAACGTTATCCAGTTATTAATCCACTGACTCGTATTTTCCATTTTCAGAATAAGGACCGTGTAACTACTGATTTCGATCATATCATTACTCCTGCGTATTGATAGTACATCAAGATGAGATTATTATCAATCAACAGCTAAATGCACTGAAACCTTAAAATGCTACCTTGGACTCATTAAAACTTATAGTGGCTGGCTTCTTGCTTGTCATTTTTAAAACATTCGCTTTAGTCCACGTTCACCAAGTATTCTTATCCTTAAGCATTACAAATTTGTTTGAGACACATACTTTTGCTTTTGAGATGTGGATTTCCTTCACAGATAGACAGTGTGTCTCTTATTTCTTCTTTTAAGGGTGATGAAGAGAAGGCCATAAATGGAAAACCGTTAGTTTTAATGGATCGAGATGAAGCAGTTCAAGTAGCAAGTGGACAGGTAAATTATAAGCACTAGTAACAGAGTCGGAAAACTTTCATTTACAGAGTATTTTTTTTGGTCTTTATTACGTACAGCTGAATGGTTTCTTAAAACTCATCATCAGGCACATATGCACAAAACATATAACGACATTAAATGAACCCATTTGAAATGAGTATATTTGCAGTGATTTATATCTTGAAAGTCTAAAATAAATACTCGAATTCAATTGGTGGATAATGATTAGCAGTGTAATCCAGGATGCACATTTCGTCCTGTTCCAGAATCGTCATCTGGATGTACCTGCATCTCCCAGTGAGTGATGATGTTCCCAACGAGGCTGGAACCCAGTGCCCATAGTTTCAAACACCAAGGCATCATCCACTAGACGAAAAGCGACTCGAAAACTGCAACAACACAAAAAGGTGTAGTGATGCAAACATTCACAAAATCTCATATGATGCCAGTACCGGAAATGGAAATCTCACTGAAGCGTTTGAAGTGAAAAAAGAAGACAAGGCTTCTTTCAAACTAGCACCGCTGTGATGGACTGCATTTTGAGGTAGACCATGGGAAGCGAGATGGGAATATACTGGAATGACAAAAAACCCTAGGTGTGTATCTCTCGCGGATGGTTTATGCCTAATTTCACTAAAACGCCAGGATTTTCAATCGAAAACCAATAAATTGGCAAAAGAAGCAGAAAACACAGCACTTCAAGTTAACGAAAAGAAGACAAAGTTAATGAAAGTACCCAAGAGATCAACAGAAAACACTAATTACCACTATTTGCAGAAATAAAATGAAATCACCTCTTCCATTTTCCTAGGCAGAGTTGTTTCAACTATAGGCGGCAGGGATGAGGATGTTAAAGCAACTCAGGAGACATAGTAGAGATTAACACCACTCAGACCACGAGGAATGAAATCGAAATTTTCAACACCATTATCAAGTCAGTGGTTGTTTATGATTCACAGACTTGTCACGCACATTACAGAAGTATTTCCAACAGGCCACTGCAGACTTCTAATCAGTTTACAGCTGCTTGAGCTGGCTCAATGCTGAAGATCAAATGGTTAGTCGAGAAGGATGAGCAACAAAAAACTGTATTATCTATTACTCAGTAAATATGCATGAGGAACTAGAGTTGGGTTGAACACAGACAGAGCAAACCTTCAAGTGACATCATAAGCCAGGGATTTGAGTCCGACCCGAATTGAAAGCAACGAAATGGGCGTATTAGAGTGACATGGAGATTGGCTGAAGAGAAAGTGAAAGTTTATGCAGCCATTTGAAAGTGATAGCAGGAAACCGAATGGAATAGCGATATACCACTGAAGACCTATGTCCAACACGGATCTCAAGAAATGTTGTCGTATCAAAGCTAATGGAAACAAGTGACTGAATCTGGCTGCTTTCGAACAAGACTACAGACGAATGCCGCTCAAATCCAAACTGACTAAAGGCCATCGAAACGTCAGTAAACAGTGGTGAGCGACAAAAGGGAGTAGAAATCAGTGGTAGGTAATGCTGTAAAACTGTTTAGGGTCATCAGGTAAAACGGCTGTGAAGAAAAGCTTATCAGTGAAACGATACACAAGAAGGATGTTTCTTAAAAGAAAGTCGAAGTAGAAGAAACCCGTCCTCCAATTATTGCTGGGTTGCGAAAGCTCTTGCTAATCTAGAAAAAAATAATACCACGGAACCTAATAGAATGATTATTTTTTTATTGAAACACAAACATTGTTCTTTATTGGCACCAGGAGATATACCGTACAAAATTAATGAAACAACAATATATGAGGAAAATAAGGATAAAAACGGGAGGATCATTCAGAAAGCAATCAAGCCTACTTGTAAAGATCACTAAAAGGACCGTTCAGTACTTTATTTTTATTCAAGCAGCAGAAGAAAGGAGGAAATCGCAGTATGTTCGCCACTGATTGCGATTCTTAGCCATATCTGATAACGCCTCGAGCCACCGATTCGAACCGTCTCTTAGACCTCAACCGGAGAGCCGTGATGCACAGATGGATGTTACCTAACACAAATAATCGTTCATCCTACGACGCCATCATTGATAGGCTGACCATAATTCCGCTTTTTCCATCCAGTTCAAGGGCTAGCAAACAACGAGCAGCACGATAAACTCCGAGATGACATTTGTAGCACATGAATAGGCCACCGAAGCCGGTGCTCCCCAAGATGACAACATTCGATGTAATATGACATCAACCGTGTCAGAAACGTACTCTGACAGACCTTAGGATTACTTGCACGATGCGATCCGGAGCAAGCGATCCCACGAAGGTAACGGTGATCGAGTCGGCACCCCTCCACGTCTTCTAGAAGGCAGAAGTGACAGGCATGCAGAGCGCACTAAAGCATTGTAAACCCTATCAATGACACCCAGACTGACGTTGCGACAGGCGATTCAACTTGCCACGCATATCCTTTACACTTGACTCCAGAATGTCATCGATGGCACGCACACTCTAACCATCAGGCCTAGCAGTCTGATACACGAAGTGTTAAGGATGGCAATGATGTATTATTTCCTGGGTTAACTAACATATTAGGTAGTGTATGGAAATCTCATATTATATCCCAGACCCATCCAATTATGTCCTTTTTTCAATGTGTTTAGTGTTTCTTCTGCACAGTTCGTTCGTTTTTGTTCATTTGCTTTTTTCCTAACTACATCTGTGTGTTTACGAAGTGTGGCAGCTTGAACTGCTGCATCTTTGTGCAAAGTTATACGTTGAAAATTCAGCTCATTGTGATTAAACTTTTGCGCATCAAAGCTGCACCCTGTGAAACATATTCCATATTTATTTTCGTCATACCTATAAACATGAAATTTAAATATTTGGTCCATCTTTTCACAACTCAGGTTGGTTTCATTCGTGGAGTTTGCTTGCCATGCTATAAGACCACTTGTCGTATCGTACCCAAAGTAAGTGTAATCATAAGCGTAGTGGAAGCAAACCTAAACAAATGGGAAAAAATCTCAAAACTACCATATGAAACAAGGAAAATTATCTTGGATAAGCACATGCAAAAAACATTTGCGAAACTGAACAGTAGAAAAAACAGATGAGGTGGACACTTTTATATATACATACATCCATGCATACATATATATGTTTTGCTTTTCCGTTTTCTTCTACTTTGTTTCTGAATATAGTATTTATGTTCTACCTTGAAAATAAACAAGCTTTCTCTTCGTCGTTATACTAATAAAGTAGGAAAGAAGACCGTCCAACATCAGTCGAGCTGTAAACTTCACCTTAGGCATAAAAAAGATACTAAATACTTCGAATAGATAAACAGTCTCAATGAATTCACTAAATACCGTTTTATCTGCATGCAAAGTTTCATTTAGACCAGGATTAGTAAAAAAGAATAAACGAAAAAAATGCATACGATAAATAACTATAAAAGAAAAAATTGCATATTAAGTGATGATATAAAATATATGATACATTCCGTGTAGGTGTAGGACACATATGGATATATAGCCGCCAGTCACCAGAAATAATGAAATCAAGTCAAACAATGCAAAATCGTATCGCATAGCTTGAATAAGCAGTTAAGCAGAAAGAAAGAAAAAGTAAGTATATTAAAGGATACAAATTATACGTAGTGTCTATCAAGTACGTCTGAGTTGCGATATAAGTTTAAAGAAATAAGCGGTACATTCCTGTCAGTGTATGGGGTAAGGAAAAGAAATAACAGCAAATATTTCACGAATTGTTACAAATTAATGAAGCAGATTGAATCATTCCAATGTGTGTTTTATACATTCAAAGACAATGAGATGAGAGTAAAGAAAAATTAAGCAAAATTTTTCTGACTGCTGAATGGTACATAGGGAGATAAGTAGTAAAATAACAATCGATGAAGCCGTATACCATTATCATCCGTAGTATAGTATGTAGAGGGAGAAATGAAGGTATTCAGAACATAATGTAAGGGGGAGGGGGGATAAAATTAGAGAATATGCTTTAAAGCTTGATATGTTTGCGGTATGTTCGTTTAATTGACAAAATAATGCGATGTAGATGTTTATTAGTGCATTCACCTCAACAAAGAAGTTGATTTTCCCGAACTTTGAATTATATTCACTGAACGCCGCCTCTACAATGAGGACATTAAAAAAAAAGTGGCACATCTAGATATTATTACGAGATTGTGTAGAAAATTTAAAACTCAAAAAAAAGAGCGCCTTCATAGTGTTATTGAGTGGTTTAGCACAGGTTTTTATTACTACTGTAAACATCCAGAGAGATGAACTAATACGGTTTTCACACCAGCACCAAGTCAGATAATCCAGTAGTCGGTAGACAATTTTTAAATCTAGTGAAGGCATAAAAACAATCAGATGCCTGGAGATGTAGTAAAAAAATGATATTAGGAATACGTGTGCAAACCGATAAAAAGGGATAAATCAAGCCATGCATAGAAATGCATCACTTCAACCTTCAAGTAGCATCACTTAAATCACATATGACTTAATGATTGTTAGCAAATAGATTATCTACAACTGACTGAATTAAACGGGATGTGCGTTTGCATATATTGCTTCACACCTCATCCATGAAATAATATTTTGGACACCGATCAGTGTCAGAGACTTAAAGGACAAATATTGCCATTCAGTGATGACTGATTCATGCAACATGAAACTCCTGGTAAACTATAATTGAAAGCAACGTGTGAAATTCCCTAATCCACTCAACAAGTCTTGATAAATAAGGACAATAGTTATTCAAAACAGTCACATAGTAAACTGATTGATATTCCTCCAGCTGGTTTAACTCTGATATGGAGTTTTTGATTTAGTTGTGTCTTCTGAGCTGGTTAATTTAATTGCGAAGCTTTGGTTGTCCATCTGGAAAACATCTTCAGCACAGCTTTTAGTATGAAATGAACTTCTTTGAATTCTCTATTGACTCTGTGGCCACGCAACACTAATCGTCTTTCTGTTTCAGATATTTGAAGAAGAATTACTGCCTAGGAGAAGATTTGAACAAGATGTTATGCTTTACATATCCTGCTAATGATCGAAATTCAAGTGTAAAATTATCTTTTCCAAGTAGCTATTCTGAAATTCGGTAAACGAATTTGGTTGATAGCATTTGAAACAGTTAAATCAACTTAGTCAAAATATAAGGCCTGTAACAACCAAACAAAGCCGTAACCTCTGTATTTGTTTACGTGATTATGTAGAATTCAAGTATCTATAGTAAATAAATACAGTCATTTGTGGTTTCGACCGAAGATTACAAAAAGCTTTCGTTAAGCTAGAAAATGCTTGGTGTTGTAGTCTTCATACAAGACTGATGTACGGTCACTACTTGAGAATGATTAAGTCTAACATTAACCATAGTATAGCTTTAAAACATGCAGCATGGAAATTTTTGATGTGCATTTAACGTGAATGAGGCCTTACATCCTACTCACGGGGTAAACGGTTTCTCACTTCTCCAAATTCATTTCTGATGCTCTTTGTAAATTATACATTAAATGAAACCCGACCGAAAGCTGTTACCTTGACGTGGTGGTCGGGCTTGAACACCGCAATGACCTAACAAGCTATACTGGCTGAGACTTATGTCTCTTGAGGTCTACCATGCCAGGCAGGTTGTTTGGATAGCGGTTAAACAAAAAGCAGCTACCCAATCCAACATCATGATACAAACAAAATCACAAAATTTCATGCCGGATCGGCCGTGGCCCGGATTAACAACGACCGCGCTTCCTGCTGCCGTGTCACAGGGCAGGAGTGATAAATATGCTACTGAGACACACCAAACAAAAAGAACAAACAAAAACAGGCCGCGTGTGACCGGCCTCAAGCAGTTGTCCCCTGGGCTCTGCGGTCACGCAACCAACTTCCACGGTGTGGGCAGCCGGGAAGTAACAATCGCCCTCACAATCCGAAATGCACACGAAACCTCTCTATTACTCACTCATCTTTGTCTTCATCTTCATCTCTATCATCTTGCCTTCCTTCCACTGATGCAACTCCTCGACTTGATAGCTCTCCACTTCCTCTCCACTCTGCGTCCACTAAAAACGATGGAAGCCAAAAAACCACCACCGACAGCCTCTTAAAGCCGCGCCACCAATTTCATATAGGAGCTCTTAATGTTAGGACACTTTGCCAAATAGGACAACAAGCATCACTAGCCAAGACCCTGGCATCACGAGCCATTGATGTATGTTGTGTTTCAGAAACACGCATACAAGACCCAAGTGTGGTTATTCACCTAACCCCACCTGGCCAACAGGTTGAATCTGCAAAATTCACCTTGAGGGTGTCAGGAGATGCCACAGCTAGTTCACGAGGATTAGCTGGCGTAGGGATAGCTTTGAGTACTAGGGCAGAAAAGACATTGCTTGACTGGATCCCGGTAGATAGCCGAATGTGTGCTGTCCGTCTGAACGGATCAGTAAGAAGGAGGAAGGACTGCACTACTCGCCGATGCCTTTTCGTAATCTCCGCCTACGCCCCCACTGACTGCAGTTCAGATGAAACGAAGGATGAGTTCTACCAAAAGCTGTCTAGTTTGGTGCGAAAGGCTAAACGCTCAGACATAGTCGTTCTAGCTGGTGACTTTAACGCTCAAGTAGGGAAATTGTGTCAATCTGAGAAGGATGTCGGTGGCACCTATGGAGTTCCGTGCCAGCGAACCGACAACGGTGACCGTCTCCTACAGTTCTGTTCTGATAATCATTTGTTTCTTGTAAGCACTAACTTTAAACACAAGGAGAGACACTGTTTGACTTGGAGACCCCCTTCATCAAACCAACGCTGGACACAAATAGACCACATAGCAATAAGCTATCGTTGGCGTGGGTCGGTAGGAGATTGTCGCTCCTTCTGGAACACGTGCGTAGATACCGACCATGCACTGGTCCGCGCTCGGGTGTGCTTACGACTGAACGGACGTAGGAAACAGCTGGCGGTAAAACCATCACGTCCCCAGCTCGATCAGGAAACTAAATCCGTATTTCAGGAAGAACTAGCTAAACACATATCTGTGTTCGACAGCTGTGCTCACCCTGAAGAAGCTTGGAAAAATATCCAGGCAGCCATAGATACAGCTGTAAAAGCTGTGAATAAGGTAAACCCAAAGGTGAGTAAAAACCACTGGATCTCCACCGCCTCATCCGAACTGATAGATGCTAGAAGACTTATTCCGGCGAGCTCCGAATTCAATGAGGAGCGAAAGCTGCACAAGAGGAAACTTACGAAAAGTCTCCGCAAGGACCGTGAACAGTGGTGGGCGACAAAAGCCAAAGAGATGGAGAAAGCTTCGAGGATAGGCAACACCAGGCAACTCTTTGGACTCATCAGGGAAACGGGTGGGAGAAGACAAATCATTAGTGAGACAATCTCGGAAAAAAATGGCACTATAATTAGCTCCCAGGATAGACGACTGGATCGTTGGAAAGAGCATTATGAGGAGCAGTTTAATTTGCCCACAGCCACGCTCAACCTTCCGAGCATCCAACACCTCCCTGAATGGGATATAGACACAGGTCCTCCACCCCTAACTGAGGTTACTAAAGCTGTCACCAATCTGAAACTAGGCAAAGCAGCGGGACCTGATGGAATGACTCCAGAGGTATTTAAGTACGGTGGAGACAGCTTACTGTCTGCATTAACTGAGGTACTAGGCAGCGTCTGGGAATCAGAAGAAGTCCCATCGGGTTGGTGTAAGTCACTGATTATCCCCATATACAAGAAGGGAGACAAGTCTTCCTGTGATAATCACAGAGGGATTAGCTTGACTAATATAGTATCTAAAGTCTTAGGCTCAATAATCATGCGTAGACTGAGTGGTGCTCGGGAAGCACAAACACGAGAGAGCCAGGCAGGCTTTAGACCAGGAAGAGGGTGTATTGATCATATCTTCACCCTCCGACAGATTCTAGAACATAGGCATTCCTACCGGCGTCCAACAGTCATTATATTTCTTGACCTAAAGGCAGCATTCGACTCTGTCGATCGGAAGTTCTCTGGAGATGCTTGGCTGTAAAGGGAATTCCGAGAAAATATATTGCACTGATTAAGGCACTCTACTCGTACTCATACACCTTTATGACTGAAAGTGAGACCTGGCCACTGAGAGTGGAAGACATGAAAAGACTAGCTGTCTTTGATCATAGGTGCCTGCGCTCTATTTCCCGTGTAAATTGGCATAATAAGGTGAGCAACATTGAAGTTAGGCGTTGAGTTCTAGGTAAACAGGGGAAATCAATCGACGAAGTCGTGAAGTTACATAGACTGAGATGGTTAGCACATGTGTTACGTATGCCAAGCCATCGCCTCCCTCGACGAGCAATGTTAGCGGATATAGGGTCAGGCTGGAAAAAAGCTAGCGGCGGCCAAACAAAAACTTGGCACCAGTCAATGAAATCCACAACAGTTGGTCTAAGCCACGTAGGAAGGTGTAGACTTCCTGGTTTGGGTCCTCGGAATGGTAAACACCAATGGTTAAAAACAATTGGTGATATGGCTCTAAGTAATTGTTCTCAATGGCTGGCGCAGATGCATCCACTCCTTGTGACTTATGATTTCCAATGAAACTGTTTTGTTCTTCGTTATTACTCTTTCTTTGTCTCACACCTCTGTTGACTGTCTCTATTATGCTTTTCTTGTACTTTCTTCTGTTGCTTTGTGTGCTACATGGAGGAAGTGTGGTGACTTGAACTGCCACACATATGTGCAAAGTTCTATGTCAAAAACAGAGAGACAGACAGACATTAAATGAAAAGAAATCGCCTTGTAACCAGAAGGACCTGGGTTCAAACCCCGGTGGGTGCGTACTGCTGAAGAGTTCCACACTAGGACGGAACAGCTGTCCAGTACTCTCAGGTTTTCCAATGACTCTCTAACCAATGCCAGCTCATGATGAAATCCTGTAACCAATGCAATATATTGGCCTTGTATGAATTTCTCAGAGATACATCACACATCTGAACTTCGAGACATCAGAGTTTCATTTCGTGAAGCCTGCAATCCATTCCGCATCATTTCCAGGTGTTTGTTATCCCATTATGAAGTTGTCAGTGTGGATTTCAAATACTATTGACTATAGTTACTAAAGATGGTCGTACGGTTAAGATACTTAGAAACTGTCAGTGGAATATTATTAGTGGAAATAAAGTGAGAAAATGAAAACCCCAACTGAAGAATAAAAGAAATTTGTGTGATCGATTATAGGAGCATGTGGGCGGTTCACTATTGACAGCTACTCATATCGTGGAAAATGACTTCTTCTCCAAGTATTTAATGGAGAGAGAAAATTAGTTGTACGTGACCACATATTACAGAGGACAAATCCTAAAGTTGGGTGATACACGGTTCGTCTGGAAGTGCAGTTTGTGGAACTATAATAATAATATTGTCGATCTAGTTGTGGGCTGTTTCTCACTTTTCGGCTGCAAAGAATAGAAATGTTGACATCCCTCTGTACATAATCTTCAGTGACACAATCGTTGTTGACTGTTAAAGTTACCTTACATCAAAGTAAGGATGTACAACTTGGTTGGTTTTCTGAAGCAGGTGATAAGAGAAGTTTTTCCATTATGCCTGAGTATGAACTTCAAGATTCATATTTACTACATTTTTATGTGATAGTCAAATGCTGTTAATGTAATAAACATACTGACAACAATACCATTTTTCTGGAATATATATGATATTAACTGAGATTTAAACTAAAACTTAATACCTAATCTTTATAAAGCGATCATACTGCAGACAGCAACTAGTCACAAATAAAACTACTTGAAAAACGTTAAAGCAACAACATCAATAATTCACATTATACCTGTAAACGATCCCATCATTAGTAGGCGGTAAAGCGACACCATTTCTTACTGCATCATTCCGACTAACTCCAATATCACCAGTCCTGTTGCTTTTAGCGGATACAGTTTTCGCGTTTTGATTTGTATTGCTAGATAGTGAAAGTCGATATATTGGGCGATAAGACACTCCAAGTGGGCTTGCTTTCTGTCCAATACGAACAATATCAAACAGCGTCAACTGTATAGAATAAGACATAGGAAATTCTCCCTTAAATTCAAGTTTTGTACACAATTGTGTGGTGCATCTTTCTTGGTGCCATATTGTACCAAGTTTTTTATGCGTTTAAATAAATAAATAAATAAAATAGTTTTGTACTTTAGTACATGCATATAAACGTGTACAAGTTACATCTGTTAATAAGGTTCAAATGAAATTTTATCTATTTAACAGCTTCACATACTTACACTTAACTGATAAAAACTAATTCGTAAGAAGCGCATATCGTTTCGTACAAAAAAAATCAAAAGTGTGATTAAATGCGTTGAGATACTGACATAAAATATTTGCCTATAAATCATGACGATAAATAAATAAACCATTTCTGCACTACCATTCGGTGACAGGGACAGAATGGTATGTAGGAAACAATATGCTGTCCATTATACACGTTAACTTAATATACAATAGTTTTTATCAATAATCAACAAGAACTAATCGCCCAACAAATATGCAGGAGAAAGGGGAGATGGATTGGACACTCGCTGAGGAGGCCGCTGGGTGACATTGCGCGCGGATCAGGCCATTGCTCGAGTGGAACCCGAAAGGAAGGCAGCGAGTGGGACGTCCAAGGGTGACATGGAGGAGATCGTGTGAAGAAGAGTTGAAACAGCATGGACTAAGATGGATGCAGGTGAAAAGTACAGCAGAAGGAAGAGAGAAGCAAGTGGAGACGTGCAGTTGAAGCCCCATGTTCCACTAGGAACCCAAGGGAACAATAATAATAATCAACTAGTCAGGGTTAGACAGCCCATGTTGACCGAATCCCCTTTAATATTGGTTGAAATAATTGTATGAACTATTATTAGTTTATCGGTTTGGAAATCTTCTGTACTCGGCATAAACAATACGGTTCGCATCTTTAACACTAATATGAAGTCAGTTCTTCTATATGGGTCAGAAACTTAGCTAACACCTCACCAAAAGCATTTCCAACAGACAGCTGCAGACTTTTATTAACACTTGCCAACGCTATATATTGAAGATAGAATGGCCAGAAATAATTGGCCACAAGAAACTCTGGATGTCAACAAACTAACCAAGAACCTATCGTTCAACAAATATGCGAGAGGAAATGGAGATGGATCGGACATACATTCAGGAAACCATCGCGCGCAATGCAGACCATCCCTCGAGTGGAATTCAAATGGGAAACGATGAGTGGATTGTCCTAGGGTGGCATGGAGGAGATCGTGAGAGGAGGAGATGAAAGATTATGGACAATCGCAAGCCCATATATAAAGAGGACAGCACAAAATAGAAAAAAGTACAGATGTGTTACTGAAGCCTTATGTTCCATTCTGAACCTAAGGAGTCAATAATAATATTATTTGACATTATTCCGATAGACAGCGACTTAGAGTAAATAGACATAATTAGAATTCATGACGCCTTACGCATCCACTGGTTGAATAATAACATTCTTGTCGCATAACCAGATGATCTTAGGTTGGTTTCTTGACTGTACCTTAGATGTCCACAAACGAAGGGGACTAACCCATAATAAACGCCTGTCCAGTGTAACTTCTTTGGAGTAGTTCTATGAAAATATCCATTCGTGAAGACACCTAGTTTGAGGTTTGACATCTTAGAATAAAGCAGAATAAGTCGAAGTCCACAAGAGGTTAAATCACAGCCATACAATTTCAATAATTAATTCAAGAAACCACAAGGTAGTTAGTAATAGATATGTCATATTGAGCATTTCTACAATATCGTGTCGAGTGCTAATTAAAAGTTTGTCAAAGCATGAAACCTTAGGTGTGTACATCTACGCGTATCTGAGTAAACATAAGAATTACTGAATGTTAAAAGCACTAATTTCTGTCTGGAATACAAGATGTGACAGTCAGTGTGGTACTCAGAGTCCATGTTGATTTGAATATACTTTTTTTAAATTTTGTGCATCACTGCTTAAATTACTATCACTTATATTACAAAACCAGAAGATCATGATTAGCATTCAACAAAACGGCAGAAATAAACGCGACAGAAAAAAAGTATGCAAAAACTCAATATTCATTCACAGAATGTAAACATACTTGACCGGGAGCCAGCTGATAAAGTCCAAGAGCTGGTCCATGAATATAACCGGGAGTATATACATTTGTACTACCAGGTTGAGAGAATACAACTGAACTGACTGCAACAACGTCATGAGAATCCAGTAGGTGTAAAGTATCCTGTCGACGAAGTTGTGGCATATTGAGAACAACAGCTTGACCACCAACATTTGTGAAAACAAACGAATATTCACAGTTTTGATCTATATGAGAAGTTACGGACATTCCACTGGCAAATGAACGGTCAATGTCACCACAGGCAGAGTCAGCTACAACAATAGCACGTGGAGATGTTATAGAAATAAATAATTTAGTGAAGAAAGAATAACGCCAGAGACAAAAGAAAATTTAAAATAACTTGTAATTATTATTTGCAAAAAACTTGAAATGTCTTACCATTGGATTCTTTTGATAGCGATGGATTAGTCTTCCCATGTACTTTAAATCCAATCAGTGAGGCTGATTTAATGCGATACCCATCAGTAGCTGTTATACGAGCTTTATATTTCAAATGTATATTAGGCAAGCTAAACAAACGAATTTGTTCTTCACTGACAACTGATAGGACAGGAAGAGTATAAGTTTTGCTAGCATCATTCGCATGAAGTTTGAAATCTGTTTGTAGATAACAAAAAGGCAGAGAGAAATAGAAACAAAAAGAAAAGCAGTCATGAATTTGATGAGAACTAAAACTACAAACAGAACACAAATACCTACAAAAAACAGGAATTCCTTATAGGTGAAACAATGAAATACGTTAAATTATAAATTATTCGATAAAGACAATGACATGAAAAACACCTTAAAGACTGGATGCAATGATTTACGAACATACAGTGAAGTATTTTTAGTCAGTTAGTTACTTAGATCCTAGTTACCCGTATTGGAATAATAGAGTGGGTAATAGAGGGGTTTTGTGTGCATTTCAGATTATGAGGGCGATTGTTACTTCCCGGCTGTTCACACCGTGGAAGTATGGTTGCCTGACCACAGAGCCCAGGAGACAACTGCTTGGGGCCGATCACATGCGGTCTACTTTTGTTTGTTCTTTATTGTTTGGTGTGTCACAGTAGCATATTTATCACTCCTGCCCTGTGACACGGCAGCAGGAAGCGCGGTCGTTGTTAATCCGGGCCCCGACCTATCCGGCATGATATTTTGTGAGTTTCTTTGTATCATAGTGTTGGATTGGGTAGCTGCTTTTTGTTTAACCGCTATCCAAACAACCTTTCTGGCATGGTAGGACTTCAAGAGACATAAGTCTCAGCCAGTATAGCTTGTTGGGGCATTGCGGTGTAGCAGCTTTCGGTCGGGCTTTGTGTGCTACATGGAGTGTGGAAACTTGAACTGCCGCACATACGTGCAAATTTCTATGTCGAAAACAGACAGACAGACACTGGACTAATAGGCCCACTTAACGTTTCAGGGCTTATAATAATACCCAGCTTCTTATGCTAAAGTAGATACGTAGGCTCCCGATCTGGGGAACCCATTGGGTGGTAGATGAACACTTCAGCCAGTTAGCTATATCTAGACATTATTGTTTTCGATAGATGGTGGCAGACGCCACGAAGTCAAAGACGTGGCATTGGTCTGCTAAACTTATCTGAAGACTCTAAGGTATTAAAGTCCATATGGAGACTCCAACCAGACTCGTCTACTGCTGCAGTCAGAGAGCTTTATATCTTGGTTCGTATTTAAAACCAGACAGTTTAATCAAAACAATAAGCTTTTCCGCTTTAGTGTAGGGGAGTAGACGGCAAGACTGTCGTAGACAGACAGCATAAAATACACCCATAGTTTACCCTTCCTAAGGAATTCAGATGATGTATTAGGTACTAGCTACTGGAGGGTTACACACCAGGCATATCTCACCTTTTTGGATAATAAATTCGTTTATCACAGTAAACTAGTGTTGTATCAACTAGCGCTATACTCAAAACTAAAATAGTTGCACTGTCTACCATTTGGAGAGCAACTAACATAAATTTACGACCTCACTAGTTTTGATTTCTCTCACTTTCAAGTCCTATAACCGATTATGTTATGACAGAATGGAATAAAAATTAATCTGAATCATTTTGTATCACCGTGTTTTTAAAGATTCGATAACTGACACTGAGCATTGAAAAATTTGAAAACACGTAAAAAAGAAAATAAATAAATGCCCTGAATATATTTAAGAGAAACGCAATAATGATTGACTTGTGAATCGACATAGAACCTTGCATGGAACTGTGTCACAAGTTGGAAAAGAGCATATGAAGTAAGAGAGCAGATATATAATGATTACTTTTTTATTTTTATTTATTTATTTGATTACAGCTTGATTCCACGCTGTATTTTTGGTACAAGTATGGAATTTTCAGCATGGATATCGGTAGCCCAAATTTTGCAGGCTGAGGTGTGCGTCGGCAGGGGATTGAACCTGGGACCATTTTTTTTATTTACAGCTTGATTCCACACTGTATTTTTGGTATAAATATGGAATTTTCAGCATGGATATCGGTAGCCCAAATTTCGCAGGCCGACCATAGATATCAGGTGTGCGTCGGCCAGGGCTCGAACCTCGGACCATGTGCATGGTCGGCGAGAATCCTAACCACTGTGCTACCGACGCACATTAGCATGCTGGTGATATCATTTAAAGGCAAACTCGAATTATTTGTAAATACCTCATCGTGAAAGTTTTTGGGCGGTACAAACTATTCTGTAGATAATTTTAACTTTAATGGAGTGCTACACAGAAGCATACCAGTCCAAGTTGTGGTACATTTCACAATACAAATAGACAGAAACGAAATAACATAATAAGGAAACAACTATTTTTTATGAAAGAAAATATGTAATATTTACACTAGGTGAAAGTAAGTGAAAACTTTCAAGATTGGGATAGTGATACAGAGCGGACATACGCATGACCAATCTTCAGTCATGTTTTGCTGAATCTTAAACCATATAATTTTAGTTACTAAGTTACCACAAACAGACACGTCTACTGCGAGTATACTAATGTCTTAAACAACTATCTCCACCTGCATTATTTAGCTAACAAACAACTCATTCTAAACAATGAGAGTATTACCAAGGAAACCGAATACTAGCAGAAGCACGCGTTTGATTTATTCCTTATTTTTGTGAGATAGAATGACAACTGAAATTCTACCGAAATCTGTCAAGACAATGAATGTTTCTGAGATCAACGTACCTGATAGTGAGAAAGGTATATTTGTCTTAGTGTCTACAAGACGAAGAGATAGAACAGGTGCACGATGCTTTAGAACAAGTTCGCGAGAATAATAAAGATGAAGCTTAGGATGATCAGACGTGCTCGAAGTTTTATCAGCGAAGATAGAATATACTTTAACAGTTCCAGCCTTAGTACCGACAAAAAGACTGGCGATAGGATGGAGTGTTGGACGAGGATTTGAAGAACCCGACTTGAATAACGAGGGACCAAATGCAAAACAAGACACAATAGCTACACCAGCAGAATCCTGAGCACGATCACATATTTCCCTTTCAACATTGTATTGTGATATCAACTGTATATTTTCATCTGCAATACGTCCACTACGTCTTTCAGCTTCATCAAGGGGAGTTGCATCAGTTTGATTTGCAGCAGGACGATTAGACTACAAAGTAGAGACAGAATTAAACGATTATGAAAAATTATTGCCGCACTCACAAATACACAAAAAGAATTACAAATGTTCCACCTTGCTTACCACTTAAACTTAGCAAAAATCTATGAAGTTACTAACTGCTGGCCTTGGCCGTATACACCGCTTAACTGGGAGATAACTAAGATCCGCGGCTGGAGACGAGGAGTGACATACATCAAAAGATCGCGAATGTATTCATACTTCTTCACTCCTAATTGTAATAACAGAATTTTCAATACGCCTTGTCTTTCTTGATATATTACATTCTACCATAAATGAGTGTGGTTAATATTTCCTTTCTTGTCTTCATAAAACTTCCTTCTCAGTATGGAAATATAGTATGCTAGTTTTGATTGTTACGGACTAAATTTTGGTTTTACGCTGAAAATGTTAGTCCACCTATCTGAATATCTCATCAAGACATAAATTAACTCAAAATATACTTAATACTGATGGACAAATCTATTTTCAACTATCGATTGAATACTGATTAAATTATTCCATAATTGCTCTAGTAAATGTATCTACCTTCATCTGGTGCTTTATTTGCCCCCAAATTCATTGTTATGTCACTACATGAGAAAATTCGTACTATCAGTAAGCGTACTAAACTTATGTCGACTGACGATTGAAAACTACCTTAATATATGAAATTTGGATATAAATCGTTTTCAAACAAAATAACTACTTCGATAGTTTTATTGCTCCTCAAATTTCGATGATAAAACCCTCCAAGCAATCAAACACAATCCCTACAGAAGACCAATACTACCAATGATACTTGTAGTATGAATTTACCCCAGTTGGTATCTGCTACTTTGTTGTACTGGTTGGCCTTGCATACCGCTGCGACCCAACAAGCTACACTAGCTGAGAATTCGGTTCCCGAAGGTCTTAGTACACCAGACTAGACTAAAAGCAGTTACTACGGGGTACATGGACTCCAGCACGCAATCGGATAGAATGGCGAATGAACCTGTATTGGTCACTGGCGACCATGGGAACATAGAACCTGATGCTGCTCCACTGCCTTGTGGATGTGACACTAAGTCGAGAGCAAAATAAGAACAAAAACTGATTCAACAACCAATCACAGCAGACTTTGCGTAGGCGGATTACAATTTGCAGATAGATAATCTGGACTTCAAGAAAAGGCCACAAAGAGATGAAAGTCTAACGTTCAGCGAGACATCACCAATCAAATGACTCTGTTTTTCTGCTAACTATAATGTATGATAATCTACATGAAAATCTATAAATACCTGTTGATTTCCTTAATAAACGATATGTTTCAAGGCCCTTGTCTTCTGTCGTTACACTATGAGTAAAACTAATCGCACGTTCATTCCAGTGCTTTCGAATACTAATCATATTTAAAGTGACATTTCTTTTTAACATTATTTTTATACATAGAGTTTTATGTTTTACTTTTGCTATCCTTGGTATCTTCACTTTCGCCAGCCTCACATTTGTTTAAGTTCTCAGCATATCAGTACCGTTTTCAGATGTCAGTGAGGAGTCTTAAAAATGGTAGTCCTCAGTGCGACATCTAACACAGACATCCTGAAACCGCGTGTTGAGCACGAGGTTCTCACCAACAATTTTCGGACACTGATGCAAATCGGACAACAGTAAGATCTGGTAAAACACTGGAGAGCCTTGCTATCGACATCTGCTGCATTGCAAAGACCCGCTTCAAGACCTCAGTGAAGTGCTTCGAATATCTTCTCCATCTGGAAGTTCAAACAGCATCACCTGCGCTTGTCCGAAGACTATGTCACACTATGCACTAGAACCGAAGCTGCACTGCTCGACTGGATATCCAAAAACAGTCGTTTATGTACTGTAACACTACGGCGCGCCTCAAGTCTTTGTCAACCTCATTCAACAACTGACCCCATGACAATGCCACCTATTAGCCAACCGAAAGCTGCTACCTTGACGTGGTGGTTGGGCTTGAACACCGCAATGCCCCAACAAGCTATACTGGCTGAGACTTATGTCTCTTGAAGTCCTACCATGCCAGAAAGGTTGTTTGGATAGCGGTTAAACAAAAAGCAGCTACCCAATCCAACACTATGATACAAAGAAACTCACAAAATATCATGCCGGATAGGTCGGGGCCCGGATTAACAACGACCGCGCTTCCTGCTGCCGTGTCACAGGGCAGGAGTGATAAATATGCTACTGAGGCACACCAAACAACAAAGAACAAACAAAAGCAGACCGCGTGTGATCGGCCCCAAGCAGTTGTCTCCTGGGCTCTGTGGTCACGCAACCATACTTCCACGGTGTGAACAGCCGGGAAGTAACAATCGCCCTCACAATCCGAAACGCACGCGAAACCTCTCTAATCCTCACTCATCTTTGTCTTCATCTTCATCTCTATCATTTTGCCTTCCTTCCATTGATGCAACTCCTCCACTTGATAGGTAAACCCAACGGTGAGTAAAACCATTGGATCTCCACCGCCTCATCCGAACTGAATGATGCTAGAAGACTTATTCCGGCGAGCTCCGAATTCAATGAGGAGCGAAAGCTGCACAAAAAGAAACTTACGAAAAGTCTCCGAAAGGACCGTGAACAGTGGTGGCTGACAAAAGCCAAAGAGATGGAGAAAGCTTCGAGGATAGACAAAACACCAGGCAACTATTTAGACTCATCAGGGAAACGGGTGGGAGAAGACAAATCATTAGTGAAACAATCTCGGAGAAGAATGGCACTATAATTACCTCCCAGGTTAGACGACTGGATCGCTGGAAAGAGCATTATGAGGAGCAGTTTAATTCGCCCACAGCCACGCTCAACCTTCCGAACATCCAACACCTCCCTGAATGGGATATAGACACAGCTCCTCCATCCCTAACTGAGGTTACTAAAGCTGTCACCAATCTGAAACTAGGCAAAGCAGCAGGACCTGATGGAATCACTCCAGAGGTATTCAAGTAAGGTGGAGACAGTTTACTGTCTGCATTCACTGAGGTACTAGGCAGCGTCTGGGAATCAGAAGAAGTCCCATCGGGTTGGTGTAAACCATTGATTATCCCCATATACAAGAAGGGAGACAAGTCTTCCTGTGATAATCACAGAGGGATTAGCTTGACTAATATAGTATCTAAAGTCCTAGGCTCAATAATATTGCGTAGATTGAGTGGTGCTCAGGAGGCACAAACACGAGAAAGCCAGGCAGACTTTAGACCAGGAAGAGGGTGTATTGATCATATCTTCACCCTCCGACAGATTCTAGAACATACGCATTCCTACCGGCGTCCAACAGCCATTATATTTCTTGACCTAAAGGCAGCATTCGACTCTGTCGACCGAGAAGTTCTCTGGAGATGCTTGGCTGTAAAGGGAATTCCGAGAAAATACATTGCACTGATTAAGGCACTCTACTCGTACTCATACAGCCAGGTGAGGGCTTACGGCGAGCTGTCATCTGAACTGGTGACGACTAGTGGTGTCCGTAATGGATGCCGATTATCCCCATTTCTATTCAACTTCGTCATAGATGTACTAATGGACTTAACCGTAACTCACTTCAGCGATTCAGGGATTGACTTGCTACCAGGGAATAATCTCGCTGACTTGGAATATGCAGACGATATAGTCCTACTAGGCGAGGACTCGGAAAAATGCAGTCTTCTACACACCTTGAGCTGCAATCTACGAATGTTTGGCATGCGATTCGCTCCCGCCAAATGCAAGATGATGTCACAGGACTGGACTGGACAACACTGACTCCTAGATTAGAAATAGGGAGTTAAGTGGTAGAGCACGTTGACCGTTTCACTTACTTGGGAAGTACCATCAGCCAGCACCAACAGGTTGATCTCTGACGAAATCTTCGCACGGACACAGAGGGCTAGCTTCGCATATGCCAGTTTACACCGTCTCTGGCATAGACGAGATGTTCGACTATCGACCAAAGGGCGGGTGTACTGCTCATCAGTCCGCTCCATCCTCCTTTATGGCTGTGAGACCAGGCCGTTGAGAGTGGAAGACATGAAAAGGCTGGTTAGCTGTCTTTGATCATAGGTGACTGCGCTCTATCTCCCGTGTGAAGTGGTATGATGACGTGAGCAATATTGAGGTTAGGCGTCGAATGCTAGGTAAGGAGGTGAAATCAATCAACGAGGCTGTGAAATTACATCGACTGAGATGGTTAGGAGATGTGTTACTTATGCCTAGTCATCGCCTTCCTCGACAATGGGTAATGTTAAGTGACAGGATGGATCAGACTGGAAAATAGTTAGCGGCGGTCAAACCAAAACATGGAACCAGTCAATGGAATCCACAACAGTTAGTTTAAGCCAGTCACGTAGGAATGTATAGAATTCCTAGTTGGGGTCCTCGGGACGACTAAAACCAATGGCTGGAGACAGTCGGTGACATGGCTCAAAATCGTTCTCAATGTCTGGCGAAGATGCATCCACTCCTTGTGGCTTACGATTTCCAATGAAATTGTTTTGTTCTCCGTTACTACTATTCCTTTGTCTCACACCTCTGTTTACTGTTTCTATTATGCATTTTTTCTACTTTCTTCTATTTCTTTGTGTGCTACATGGAATGTGGCAACTTGAACTGCCGCACAAATGTGCAATGCTCTATGTCGAAAACAGACAGACAGACAGTTCTGAGGTGTAGCAGCACGTGTTTAGACACAGTGAAGACCACCATCCATTGAATATCGTCATCTGGGAAAATCGGCTTCAGTGGTTTGGAAATGTTGATAGAGTGTCGTCCTAGAAGCCTCCGTACGGGTCTTTGTTCCCTCGCCCAGGGATGGGACAGAAAAGGCGGAGAGGTGGTCAGCCTATGATACGGCGTTGTGGGATAGAGGATGTTTGTTGTAGGCTAGCATCGGATGGTACATCACTACTCCCTCGTTATAGTCGGAGAGATAGCTCGAATCGGTAGCTCAAAGCGCTGTCGGATATGGTTAAGAGTTGCAATCAATGACAAATGTGCTGCGATTCGCTCTTGTCTTCCCTTTCTGAAACTGATTTGACGAATGAGGTTTGGTCTTGTTAAATGTAACTGCTTTCTTCGCAGATGAAGTCCTTATTCCTTCCCTCATTCGTTCTCCACTTTTTTTTTCAAATGGTGTTTCATTAGTACTGTGTGGTGCATATTCTTGATGCTTATATTGTACCACGTTTTGTGTTTTAAATAAAATAAAAAGCACGACTTTCCGTATTGAGTGAGAAGGATGAAACACAATCTCACCTGCAAATATCATATACCAAGTAACATAATATAAAGTATACTGTTTATGAACTCTAATCTATAACCATCAAATAATTAGTCAGTGTTTATGGATTACTCATTGAATTAGTCAATTACTCACTTGGGTAACAGTGCGTCGTATGCCAGCTCGACTGGTATTAGGAACATAAGTTGGTGCAGTTAGTTGAACATTTGACTTAGTTGACCGTACTCTTTTCAGACGTCTGAATGAATCACGAAGACTCTTCTTAAGTTCTCGTGTACGACGTCTTGCCCAACCTTCACCAGCAGCAGCCTCTTGAAGAGCATCGACGTTATCAGGTATAGTTGACACCGCAAGAAGTGCTTGCGGTGGAATTGGTTTTTGTGAATCCATACTGTTATTAGATAGAAATTTGGGCACAAATATAACACCGAAACCGTGGGGAGTACCAAGTGCAAGTAAAACTGGGAAATTATTGGTATTATTCGTAGAGACTTGATTAATCTCTTTGATATGAGATAAATCTAATTCACTCAAGAGAAGAGAAGTTATACGGGCAGGAGGTTGCACGAATATAACTGCAATAGGCTGTAGCTGAGGTGGTTGTGTTGTCGGTGCTGAAGTAACACTACAACTGTTACTAAAACATGACCTGAGCTAAAATTTAGCAAAGAAAAATGCACACACTCTAAATAAACATGAATTATCTATAAAAAAAAAAAATAAAGTGAAGTCACAGAATAAAAAACAGCCATATGATAAAAGTGTTTAGAATAATATCTTGAAAATTCATCGGAAAAAAAATCATAGTGACTGGTAGTTGAGGTTTACTTTGAATGCATGCCTTAAATTGTTAATGATTCGAGATTTTATTGGAATTTGTCAACTACCAAAAAAATCTATTCTGTACTATCTGCTTCACGTTTGGATAATCAGTATAATTCAATTTTCAATATATATATATATATATATATATATATATATATATATATATATATATATATAGGGAAAACCAAATTCAAAATCAACATTCACCTTTATGATGTGATGGGTCTTTAGATACACCAGACGATTTTATCTTGATAGTAAAATAGAACTATAAAAAGCATTTGAATTCCTGCAACTGTTGTGTGTGCTGCAGGCAATTAGCAGAGTCGAAAGGTGAATTTAGATTCCGTCGGCAACTCAAGTGCTTTAATACAACCCAATCAGTCTTGAATTGAAACCGAAAACTAGTCGCATGTAAGCTATTCGCATATTTTCTCTTACGGTATACAAAAATGGGAATGTAAAAGTGTCACTGAACAACTATTTGCATTTCCATTCAATTCAGTTGACAATGGGCCGCACTCTACTGCGGCAAGGCCTGACGACACTACCTCAGTAGGTGAAAGTGTTTGAATCCATGATCCAGTAGTTGGAAGTTGAGTGTGTAAACCAATGAGCCACACATCTCCCCAAAATATAATGCTAAGGGAAACGAATAACGAACATCTCTGAAGAAAATTCTTAAAAGACAATAATGTAAACATGGCACCATATCAAGGGATTAAAAATAACAGATTGAACAGCTTGAATAAAATAATATACTAACTAAATACTTACTAAATTGAAAAGTACTACTAAAACAAATTCCCACTGAAACACTCAATGAGATCCCAAGCTGAAGAAGACGTATAAAAGATAAAATCGATTGAATGTTCAAATAAACAATGATATCAAAAGTCGTATGTATTTCATCATAAATCAAACTATACTTCAGAGAAAACTCAATTATAAATATTTACCGTAAGAGGAGCATGTCCCTTCCATTGAAATCCAGGCATTGATTTCTTAATTGGTACAGTTACAGGTTCAATACATGGCATCAGATTGAGAAATTGATATACAATCACCTAAAGAAAGAGAAAGAGTTACATTGGGCGTATATGTATATGAGTTTCACCAGCATGGTAATTATAATTACCAATTAAAATAAGATGTGAAGCAAAGTAGACAAGTGTTAAATCAATCTTTACAAAATTTTAAAAATATTTCAGTTGAGCCTAAACAATAACTATGAGTACTACTACTTGTTTAGTGCTTATAGTTTCTAATTTGTTTTAATCTTTAATCTATGTGATGAAACTGGTTAACCGATAAGATTATTCAGATCAGAGCAAACAAATTAAGCAATTGTATGCTACGCTTACATTCATTTGTACAGCGTAAATACAAAATTTTACAGTCCAGTTAGTATTAGATAGAAAAAAAGAATCAGTCGCAAATAATTTACAAAAACATTATCTCAATGTATCAAGTTATTTCAGAATGCAACATCTCAATTAGGCCGGCAGTAATTGTACCAGTGAACACATTCTAGCGCTATCCATTACATTATTGTAATTCCAGTGATGAATAAAGGATAAAGCTCGACGCCTACTAACTGATTAAAATAATCCAAACACTTTCAAGTGTAGCTTTGTAGGGATTTGACTCGTTTCAAGATTTCATCATGAGCTGACATTGGTTAGAGAACTGTTGGAAAACCTAGGAGTACTGGGCAGCTGTTTTGTCCAAGTTTGGGACTATTCAGCAGTACGCGCCCAGCCGGATTCGAACCCAGGACCTTCTGGTTACAAGGTGAGCTCGTATACCATTAAGCCACTGGGACCCGACCCAATGGCCAGCCCATGAATTCTAACTTCTCCCAATTCATGACATAGCGCAACCCCTAGCCAATGTCTTCGGTGAGTATTTGTACTCACATCCGACCTGCTGCACCCTACTGGTCACGACTTCACACTAGAGCTCGCCTTGTAACAAGAGGACCCTGGGTTCGAAACCCGATGGGTGCCTACTACTGAAGAGTCCTAAACTAGGACGAAACAGCTGTCCAGTACTCCCAGGTTTTCGAATGGTTCTCTAACCAATGTCAGATCATGATGAAATTCTGAAATCCGAACACTTAATTGAACACCTTTTTCATCGGATACACGAATCCCAAATTGGCAAACAAATGAATTAGGGAATATATTTTCTGGGTATCCACCAGACTGTCTGCACTCTCAGACTGAAACAGTAGATTGAGCGGCATCTAATGTTATGGTAGTTAAGCAAAAGATATTTCATGAACCTCTTCTTGGCTCTGATAATTGTTTTTGAACGTTTCATTATCAGAATGTATTATATTAGCAGCAAAACTAAAAACACTTCTAATCTCATATTAAACTCACTCAAATGAATAGTCTATCCGATAGAAGGTTTTATATACTTTAATCCATAGAAGTTAGGAATTCTATTAAGAGAAGTTAATGTCCAGCAAAATTGAGAAAAAAAAAGCCTTAATAATCTTTAACACAAATATACCAAGAAAAAGCTCCTTACTAATTCACTTTACTAAGACTAGATACTCCAGACATACTGACCAGCTAACATATTTCACTGAATTAAACAATCAGTATTTCAATGTTTGTATTAAGTAGTCTAAATCAAAGCTCAACGGGTGCTTTCATCAACAAAATACAAGGTTTGCTTCTGCTGCAAAGCGAAATTAGATGGTGGCTTTTTTAAATCTCTTTTAATGTAAGCAATAAACATTAAGTAAGTAATAAATATATATTGAAGTATTCCAACTATACAATTTGATAAAGTATAAAGTCCAAGATTCATTCACGAAATAAACATCTGGCGAAATCGATTGGACGAAATACAAATTTTTCAAAACAATATCAGAACATCGTTTCAAGAATTTCAGACAGCCGGTTTTCTTCATTAGTTTGAATGAAGAAAGAACGAACATACTTTCAGGTCTCATTATTTCTTCTTTGTTGTGTTGAGGTCTAGGAATAAATTCAAAGCAAGGGATTGACGCCTATCCAAAGTTCACAAATTTGATGAGCCATTGAGACCTATAATGTCAGTGGTGAAATCACCATACCATAGACTGGCTAGGTGGCTGGTATAGAAGTTCTAACTAATTAGACAAAAGTTGGCACTCCAAAGCATCAAGGGTTCCTTCCTTCTTAAAAAAATTAGACCAAATGAATATTTCCGACAAACTTATCGTATCTTATGATGTTTGTTCAGTATTTACTAGCATACAGTGACAGTGAGACTAGTGAAAAGAAAGTGAGAATCATATGCCTGCAATCAGAACCACTTCCTCTTCCTGAAAAGGAGCTAGGAATATTACTACTTCTTTACACATAGAACGTTCAGTTTCGATTCATCAACCAGTTGTACCGGCAGATTGACGCGGTGACATGGGTTCACGTTTGGGTCCTGTTTTTGCGGACACATTCATGGCTCATCCTGAATAGACACGAATAAAGTTGGATAGAAAGCACTGCCTATCACTGGAGGTAAGTTGACGACATGTTTGTGGTTTGCAACAATACGGATCAACATAAAAACCAGAAATGATGGGACCTATGAATGTGTTTGTTCTTTCTGTAATCAAAAAAAAATCACAACATTCAGTTTTAATAAAAGTATACTACTAATGACAGGACATTAACATATCCTGTAGTTTACAGTGTACTTCAGGACAAGTTTGCTTAGCTTACTCATAAAGCACACAGACAAAATGAAATTCTGATTCGTCCAAGTGGTATGACATCATTCATCGATTGTCTAAAATAAGTGCATCCTATAATAATACACACGTATGCATATAAACACACAGGGAAGAATAAGAATTGCAAATTGACTTCAAAAGGCAAAAATTAGCATAACAATATGTAGATAAAATATTATGCGAACACTATAAATAAAGTTGTAAAAACATGAGAGAAATAGATCATGAAGCTTGTATATACATAAAGGTACCCAAGTTAATCAATCCCCTGAATAGAATGAAAGGATGAGGGAGAGATAAAAAAGACGTAGGACTTATGAGGAAAAAAAATGAATACATATTTCTGTCTCATTATTATCCCGCTGGTGTAAACATAGTCGATAACGCGAAAATTGTCAAGATGATATGTGTTGAAAGTAATAGTGACCCCATGCATAAATAAAAGAATTAGACAGGTAGGTGGGTAGGCTTTTTTGCACATATTAAAGAAACGATACACTTGATTTACGTGAGGAATTGTGCACAATCGGAAAATGAATACAAGGCGATGTCCCTTAAAAGAATTTGGATAGCATTATTAGAAGATAAACTATATATTCTAATGTGTTGCCTAATGGTAATACAAGGAAAAATATACCCCAATGGTTTTCTACATGATATTGATTAGTACCGAAAAATACCCTGAATTAGGAGAATTGCCAAAACATATATATACATATGCCTTACCTGTCCTGCAGCTCCCCCAACAACTACTGTAT
This sequence comes from Trichobilharzia regenti, assembly GCA_944472135.2. NCBI lineage: Eukaryota > Metazoa > Platyhelminthes > Trematoda > Strigeidida > Schistosomatidae > Trichobilharzia > Trichobilharzia regenti. The sequence continues at coordinate 39,323,113 of OX235270.1, forward strand.
TATCGCAGAGATAAACGAACTGTACAGCGACTCTACTATCGTCCATAAAAGGATCAAACACGCCAGCTTGACGCAATGGGGGCCATGACGATTCACCCTCATCATCAACTCCATTTGTATGATCCTAAAGTAAACACATAAAATGAAGAAAGTACAATGAAGACAAACAATGGTGAAGTTTAAACATGAATATAATTCAAATAGTCTATTTCCCCAAATTACTTAGTGAAATTTCCTGGTATAAATAAATGACTAGTATTGAAATTCATCCAAGTGACAGAAGTTTGGAGGGGTAAAGATATCGATAATTTCAAGAGGGGATTGTAAAATAATCTGAATCGGCACAGCATCGTCGCACCAAAACATGCAGCGAGCAAAGAAAAAAATCAAGTGATTAAGGTAAGACATGAACAGAGAAACAGCAAATGTAGACACGTGACCCGTGTCATTCAGATTACTTACGCAGCCACCCCTTTTGTCATGTACTTTAATATCAACATTTAAAAGACGGATTGAGAAAAGTAGTAAGCATAATATAACCATATGTTTCAATTTTTATGACTGCATGATATAACTGTTATTCTAATTTTATTGGTTATTTACCATTTATCAAGTAAGGGTTTGTAGGGATTTTTTTGATTGACTGGAGAATTTCATCATGAGCTGACATCGGTAAGAGAACTGTTGGAAAATCTGAAAGTACTGGAAAGCCATTTCGTCCCAGTTTAGGATTCTTCTTCCTCATGCACCCACCAGGACTCGAATCCAGAACCTGGTTTTAAGGCCAGCACGTAGACCATTAAGCCACTGTGACCCGATCCAATCACCTTGTAACCAGTAGGTCCAGGATTCGAATTTCAGTGGGTAGGTATTTACGATGTCAGTGATGACGAATGATTGTTAAAAATCTTATCACCAAGAGGTTGACAGATTACATTTTGTTTAAAAGTGTAATGTCTACCGATGTATAGGTATAGACGAGGACCTATTTTAAAAGAACACATCAATACTCTCAGTTTCTTCTTTTCCACATAGTCTTCAGTCGAATATCTTAAGTTCCAAAATACAAATGAAGCTAACAACTAGAGGCCCATGAAATTAGGACATTTTATAGTTTTGCCAAGCCCGATTTTTCAACAGGCATTCGAGCAAGCGTTGCAGTTTCATGAAGACAATGGCTGTCCACCCGAGAACAGTACCCCTTCTTTCAACGACTAAGATGTTGGATGTTCAGGATTGTTTTATCAGCTACAGTATAAGCAGATAAAAATATTCAGCATTACATATTATGCGATTCATTGTCGAACGAATGAAAGATATTCAGCTGAATCACTCCTTAAACCAAAACCAAAAAGCACAGACCAATCCTATAAAATTGTGTTATACTTGACAGGCACTGACTGCAAGCCTAGCATACTATATAAACCGTTTCCACCTCATAAAAGACCTTAGTATTTTTTCAGCGTCTTTAGCAAGAAGAATTTTATTGTCTGTATACTCTAAATTAACTAGCAACTCCTCTTTTACTGACATTTTCTTCACAGTCAGAAATTGTAAGGGAACACCTTCACTGAAAAAAATATACATATTACGGCCACAAACATCATTTACTCTATCCATGCGATTTCAATCTAATAATAATACTACTCACCAGACAGTGTCTTCAACTCATAATCCTGCGATCATCTCTAGTAACTGGGGTCAAAGAAACATCCATTCATAGTATCTGCAGACAACGCTGTCAGCTCCATATTCGAACTTTAAAGATTCGAAGGTAATGCAAAACAGACTTTAGACCTCACTAGTTAAAAACCTTATGTATTTGATCTTGGAAGGTGTGGAATCGCTAAGAAAAACACGCAAGACCTAGATGTGGTTGTATATTCCAACACGTAGCGAAATTAGTAAATTTCCCCCAAGGCCGTTATAAAACATTATGACTGAATTGTTCCGTAAGAATAAAAGTATATCCTGATACTCACTAGTGCTTTTAAATAAATAGGTTTTTGAATTAAACTTTGGTTCTTAACTTATTCACTATAATAGAACTAAGGTAAGATTATTTCATTTTCATTTACACAGTCACTGATTGCAATTTGATGATATATAAAGAATATGTTTCGTTCAAAGCTGTCTACTTTACTGTTAAAGACAAAATCCTCAAATACAGTCGGCTATACGAATGACTTTAGTCTTCAAGCAAGGAATTTATTGCAGTCGGAAAAGTATATTGGAAATATTCATGAAGTCTCATACAAACGTATCGACACTGGCAATCTTCTTTTACAATCTTAATCAAATTACCTGGCTAGCACTAACTCCGAAAACAGAAGAGACATTATCAGTTGGGAGGTTAGTAAATATTGCTTCACCTTCTTGAAAACCTATGGGGCTTTCACTCCGCATAATTCTGTCCATGCGTTCACCTACGACTGAATGAGTGAACAAAAGTAGCTGCAGAGTTCTTATATATCCGGCTCTTTAAAAATAATAATTGGTTTAATAAGCAATGAAGTAACCAAACTCTTATATATGCACGACAACTAAACTATGCCTGGTGAAGACAGTCAACAATCTGCAACAAAAGCATATGAATCTCTGCGACTTCATCCAAATTATTCAAGAAAAAGGAGAACACAGAAAGCGGGTGATGTACTTCTTTCTTGCGAAAACGGTGAAAAAATGAAGAATCCTCAGAAGGCTCTGAGTCAAAATCCGAACATACCTGTATATGTTATTTTCAAATCGATTATGGGGGCACATAGGTTGGAGTTGGTTTGCACAATGTCAATCGAAAACCGTTATCCTAAGCTACACATGCAAATTTGTGTTGTCTGACTGGAGTCCTCTGAATATCAATAATCAGTGATTGGAAACTTTTTGTGTAATGGCTTAATAATATCGTCCATAATCTTGGAGATGCATTCACAGCTTGTCAACTCCCGAATCCTGAGGATCTTCACGAATCATTATGGAATTATTTTTTTCATCATGTCCATGATTGTCTGGTATAGTGAAATCAAATTTCTCTCTGACTTTATGCTTCTTAAAAATAGGGTGACTTGAACTGAAGCACTTATATCCAGACTTCTGCATCAATATCTTAGTCTGTTTATTGTAATTCTATACAAGTAATAAACGAGTTGTCACGAAAAGATATTCACTTCCCTACCAATAATCACTGTATTATCCCCAAAACTATACATTTCCCTTTATATAGGGAAACTCGTACACCTACACTACAATCAAGAATATATATATGTATAGCGGGATTACCACTTAAGAGAAAATGAATTTGAACAAAAACCTTGGCGTACAAAAAGTACCTATATCCAGCAGCGTGCCTAACTATAAGTTGCGATAACTATCTTTGCGACAGTTGTCAGTTACGGACTATCACTTTGAGCCACAAAGAAGCTGAAGAGTTTATAAAAACAAAATATTCCATACCATTACTCACCAATTGACTGACATCTTCGAATAAAATAGCTGTGTGTAGTGTATAAATACGTCTGAGACAGCCTCCAGCACTAAGGCGCCAAAATGCAACAGAACCATCTTCATGCCCAGTAAGAAGTAAATCATCTGTATACAAGATATTTCCACCTAGAGAGCTGGTGGACAGTCGAGACCCATTAATCAGAGCATGACCACCTTGAATAGGCCAAGGCAGAGACGACCAACCACTGCCTGTTGAATTGTGTGCAATAGCTCCTCCACGACCAAAGCGACCCTCTGGACCAAAGTATACACCGGCAGCTTCCAAATTTGCTAGGAAGGTTGGATTCACCTATTTTAGTAAATGAATCGTTCACAAGGCCATAAAATACTTATTTCAGAAAAGAAACCCACTCATGATCAAAATTTCACAAAATTGCAGTTGTCCTTAGTTTGATGAGATGAGTCGTAACTCATAATTTGTATGTTATACTATAAAGCATGTATAAACCACTACAGATCATTCTTTTTTCTAAACCGGAAACTATGCATCGAAACAGCAAATAACTAAATCAAACATAAAGCGAAGCGTTCAGGTTCTGATAATGATTATAACTGGCAAACACTATAACTCTTTAAAAAGCTTATTACCGGTATGTGATTATATACAATAAAATTACTCCATATATTATAACTTTTCACTTAACCAAGTATCATGAGTTGTACGTACAGAACAGCAGTTCACATGGTCCAACCATACAACTGTTGATCTGAAAGAAGTGCGGCTAAATGCATTTGATTACATTCATTTTTTCACTTTGCCTGGACAACAGTAGACATGCTTCATCATTCACACTGAGTGGCTCAGATTCTGAACCCGCATTAAAATGCAGTAACTGGAACATGTTATGTGCATCAAACCATCACCTACTTTCATATATACGATGCCAAATAGCACCACCAATTTATAACATTATGAAAGCAGCTGGTCTCAACTAAATACTTCAGATTTATAACCAAACACTATGAAAGAAAGCTCAAAACGGAGAACAATGGTGCAAATTTGGATATATCCTCCAAATACTAAAAATCACGAATATCCATCTTATTACTTCTGATTTATTATTACTACTTTCAGGAAAAGTCTGAATTGGAGAATATGTTCGATATTCGCAGCATACTACTGTACGTTACTACTAAAGATACTCAATTCTAACTTGCGGCGCTGAACTCAGTATGCAGACTTACTAAGCGAAATTTATTAGGTGAAAGCAAGAATCACTAAAAAGAAATCTAATTGCAGATCGAAAAGTACCAAAAGGGTTAACAATCCTATAAATCACGGTTTTTCTACTAAATGACTATTTTTTTATTCCTCCACGTTCCCAGTGGAACATAGGGCTTCAAGCTAGAAGTTTCTGCAGTAGTGTTTATTTTTACAGGATGGGGTTGCTAGTCTCAAGCCCATCATTTTCCTCTTTATCAGCTTTATTTCTGGCTTAGCGAGGTAAAGGAGTGCGTCGGCCGGGAATCGAACCCCGGACCATGTGCATGGTCGGCGAGCATCCTAACCGCTATGCCACCGGCACACAAATGACTATACACTGTTTTGTTTAAAATCAAGATTTCTGTATGATACTCAAAACAGACCAGCTCTATAATGCATCTTATAAATAATTATTAATTGTCTTGGGTATATAACTTAGTATATTCCTGTAATTAAAGATTACTGACAACAAGTCCTACCATTTAATAATCTATTCATCTTCAATCAGTGGCACAGGACATATTCCTATAGCCAAGATACAAGAACAAGATGCATATGCATATTTATTTCCACAGCATTCAACTACCAATCTAAACCACTATAAACTAAAGATCTATATAATTTTATACTCTTTAGTTTAATATAACCAGGACTATCCAATGTATATTGTAGATGTCATTAATTTTCTAAACAGACGCATGACAAATCAACAGATCAAATGACAAATGAAATATTTGGGTAATAAGCACAATAATCTATGCATATCAAACACCCACATGAGTGAAGTAAACGGCAGCAGATGATAACATTTTATCAACGTTTATGTAAACAAATAAATTATATTATTATTGTTCCCTTGGGTTCCTGGTGGAACATAGGGCTTCAACTGCACGTCTCCATTTACTTCTGTCTTTTGCTGTACTTTTCACCTGCAGTCATGATGGTCCATACTCTTTCAACTCCTCTTCACACGATCTCCTCCAGGTCACCCTTGCGCTGACGTCCCACGTGCCGATTCCCTTTCGGGTTCCACCCGAGGGCTTGGCGCGCGATGTCACCCAGCGGTCTTCTCAGAGAGTGTCTAATCCATCTCCACTTTCTCCTGCATATTTGTTGGGCGATTGGTTCTTGCTTTGTTTGTTCACATAGTTTCTTGTCGGTGTTTCTTTACGGCCATCTGATCATCAGTATAGAGCAAAAACAGCTGTTGATAAATGTCTGCAACAGGCTGTTGGAACTATTCTTTGTGACCCGCCCGCCAAGTTTCTCATCCGTATAGAACTGACTGATTTGACGTTGTTTGTATTGAAAATCCGACTGGATTTTGTTGTTGATGCTGAGTGACGAAGATTTACAGATTGATTTCAGGTTGATGAATGTGTTTCTCGCCTGCCCGATTCTCGATTTGACATCCTCGTCCGCTCCTCCTGTAGTTGAGACAATGCTCCCTAGATAAGTGAAAGAGGTCACTTCATTCACTTATCTAGGGAAGAAATAAATTACTGACATCCAATTTAAATCATGTAGGTACGAATGAGGAGTGAGATATTTGTAATTGGACAACAGTCTTATTCAAATCCTACAGCAAATACTTTAAATCTGAGCAACTCGGTATTACTGTTAGCCCTCACAGAACAACTGTGATACTTAAAAAATCTGTTCTTCGTATCCGACTTTTATTTTTATTTTTTTTATTTTGAATTTACAGCTTGATTCGACAGCGTATCTTTTTGGTAGAAGTATGGAATTTTCGGTAGCCCAAATTTTGCAGGCCGACCATAGATATCAGATGTGCGTCGGTGCGGGCTCGAACCCCGGACCATGCGCATGGTCGGCGAGAGTCCTAACCACTACAACGCTAAGCGAATGTTAAAAGTAATAAATAAAGAAAAGATTGTAAATACAACTATTATTCGACGCACAAGTATCCAAGGCAAACAAACACTAACCACATAACACCTGATCATAAGTAGCTTAATGCAATACTAGTGTCTTTCGTTTCTTCATATGAGTTACAAACACCGAAAAAGCCTAAATGAGATGTAGCTAAAATTCAACTCAACACGTTGCACAAAACTCAAATGCTATTTAACCTTAAAAAGAGCAGAATTTGAACATTAAGACAGAGTTCAACTTTATATCAATATATTTATTCAATATACGACATAATGATACAGTTTTACAATACGATATTGTAAAACTACAAAAATTCACATGTACGCTGCACAGTATTTATACGGTTAACTGTCGCAGCTATGATAATTGAAGGCAAACACATTTCACGCAAACATTGTTACATTTAAGGTGTTGAAATAAAATTATATAAACTAACACTGACGATATATATATATATATATATATATATATATATATATATATATATATATAATCAACCAACAAACGTTGTCAAAACAGATACAAACAACCGTACTATTTAATATAACAATTTGGTTGATAAGCAAGCACATGCACGTCAAAAGTATTACTTATTTATTCAATGTTTACGTTTTATAAACTAAATGTTAAATACCACCTCTAGTTTGAAATATTTGTGAGCTAAGTGATTTTCTAAGAGAAATTAACGAAGTACTTGCTGTATCTAGTAATTTCTCAACAGAAATTGGCTTGCACACAAACAGTTTTTAACTTCACAAAGTTTCCTTACATAAAACCAACTAGAAAACTACTTTTTCAGGGAAACTTGAACACATACTTTTGATGTTCTTGACGACCGACGGATCCATCAATTCGAAGCAAATTTTAAATTCCTGAAAAGAGTTTTGTCGGTCTGACTCAAAGATTACAGCATCTGTGACCAGTGGTTAAAATACCATGAATAACATCAAAATAAAGGTCACGATGACTGAGATGAGGTGCGACAGCAATATAACCACAATTAACTTACACATACTAGGCTGATTTCTAAACAGAAATATACGAAGGAAGTATCGAATTTAGAAACAAAAATTTGTAGAAAACTGTTCACATCACAGCATTTCAGTGTATTAAGCTCGTGATAATTTATGTTTAAACAAAGTGAGGATACATCTTAAAAACTTACTTGGGTTGTTAGGTTGTATGCTGTTAGAGATGTCGTATGAAGACAAGTTAGATAAGGAGGGCGCATGAAAGGCCAACCGGAAGTAATAAGATCAACTGCTACTAACTCCTCCTCACATAAAAGAATAAGTATCTGAACAGGTCCACCCAGAGGTCCGACAGGAACCAAATCAATTAATTTGGAAGGTAAGTCAAAACAAACATGTTCCGGTGCATCCGAATCAAAAACATGGATGGGAGCAGCAGACGCTTGACATCCTTCCGGTAATTCATCATCGTCTTCAGCCTCAGCCGCTGCAGCAAGTCGAGCGGCAGCAATATTGGCATTAGCTGCCTCATCGATATTAGACCCACGTAATACACTAACAGTATGACGTTCTCCGTAAGTGGCACGCGGCATTCCCCCCACAAATACTGTGATTCCTCCACTATTCACAATGAACGAAATGAAAACATGAAGCCAAACAGTGAGTTACGAAAAAATAGCACTGCATAAAAATTACCACACTCTCAACATGAAATTTATTTATTTAAAGCACAAAACGTGGTACAATATAAGCATCAAGAATATGCACCACACAGTACTAATGAAACACCATTTGAAAAAAAAAGTGGAGAACGAATGAGGGAAGGAATAAGGACTTCATCTGCGAAGAAAGCAGTTACATTTTACAAGACCAAACCTCATTCGTCAAATCAGTTTCAGAAAGGGAAGACAAGAGCGAATCGCAGCACATCTGTCATTGATTGCAACTCTTAACCATATCCGACAACGCTTTGAGCTACCGATTCGAGCTATCTCTCCGACTATAACGGGGGAGTAGTGATGTACCATCCGATGCTAGCCTACAACAAACATCCTCCATCCCACAACGCCGTATCATAGGCTGACCACCTCTCCGCCTTTTCTGTCCCATCCCTGGGCGAGGGAACAAAGACCCGTACGGAGGCTTCTAGGACGACACTCTATCAACATTTCCAAACCACTGAAGCCGATTTTCCCAGATGACGATATTCAATGGATGGTGGTCTTCACTATGTCTAAACACGCGCTGTTGCAGCTCAGAACTACTCACACGATGATATCGAACGCAAAAAAGTCTATGGAGACATTGATGGTCAAATAGGCAGAGTCGCTTGACATCCTCACCTCGGCGAGACCAGGTTTCGCAGTGGTGGAGCAAGACTGTATGCACCGATGCATTACAAAGCCGACCTTTGACAGCCAGCCTAGCGTCTAGACGGTGCCAGAAGTGACTGAAGTTGTCGTATGCCACTCTAGCCTTCCTGATATCGTTGGAAATCTCGTCAGTCACACATACCTGCCGCCAGCACTCACACAACTACCCGGATACACGAACTTATCGACAACTTCATGCAACTCAGATGCAAGAATGATGAATGCAGTTACAGGCTGTTGCCAATCTTGTTACTGTACCTCGCACTTAGACGGTGCGAAGCACGTATCACACTTACAGGCATTGATCACCAACTGTTTAAGTGAGACTGGGGTAGCCTGCAAGCCATAGAACAATAGGACGATATCGTCTGCTTACTCGAGGTAGAAAAGTCTTTCTCCAGAAAGCAGATCTACACCACCATCACCACCAACACCATTTACGTCTTCAGAGCTAACTCCAGATGGTGATTGAAGGGAAAGTTATTGAGAAAAAGAGGGATTGGGCCACCCTGTCTAACCCCATTGTCGATTGGGAACATTGATGATGATAGGGTTTTGAGGAAGTTCTCATGTACACCCCTGTCTAACAGACAGTTCCAGAGAACAGTTCTATCCAACGAATCCAATGTAGCCCTAATATCAAGAAACCCAACGATTGTTGACTTGTAATACGTGTAACGGTGTTCCAAAAATCGGTTTAGGGTGAGCACATAATCAGTCCACTCATGGCCTGAAAGAAACCCGGCGTGCTGTTGGCGAATCAATTCCTCATGTATTTTGACAGCCTGCGAAGCAAGACAGCAGCCAATATCTAAGACGCAATTGGTAGCAAACTGATACCCCTATGGTTGGCGCATGTGTTTTGTTGACCTTTTTTATAGATGTGGACGAGGATGACTGCATTCCACATTGATGAAACACCCTCCACATCGATGTGACGAGGATCTCGCCATCATCTTTACAAAGTGGTGGTGGTAGGTTGGTTGTCTGGGCCGGGTTTCCAACAAGAAAAGTACAACAATGATGAATTACCTAACTGGAAGTGAATTAACAACATACAATTTTGCACAAAAATGCAGCAGTTCAATTTCCCACACTTCATAAAACAACACAATGGGATAGAAGAGGAAACAAATGCAAAGGAACTGTAATACACAGAAATATATTGGAGAAGGAATAATTACATGAAGAAAAGTGAGCGTTTTATGCATCTGGGAGATTGCAAAGAATGAATGCATCTGCGTCACTAAGACCGATTTTGAACTATTCATCTACCTGATGTTGTTTCAGAGTCGATAGGACTCTAAAAAGGCAGTCTTTAGCTCCCAAGGTGATTAGAGACTTCAGAAACTGATGGCATGTTTCCACTTGACCGATCGTAACCTTTACGAACTCAATCTTATGACGGCTAACGTACCTAGACATAACTAAAGGAAAGTTAATTTTTGGAATTTTAAATATACAAAGTACAAAGTAACTTACAAGGCTGAAGGAAGCCAGAAAACTTTGCTGATTAATTTACACGGAAAAGGTCCTGAAAATAAAAGAAACGATCTAATCACAATTGATAATCAGCAAGTTTTAAGAAGACAATTCCATTTCTTTGGAAATGATTAGTGTGCAGTATTATGCTTAAGTTAAAACACTGTTTGCAAAAATGACCTAAACAGAAGCCATTACACTTAATGTAGACAAATGAACTCCTGAACTATGGCTTTTCTGAATGCTTTAAGAAGATAGTAATATGAAAACGCGACACAACACTATCTCTTTTGACGAATTCGAGTAATGTAAAAACAATCAGTTTTGCAAAATATGGTGCTTTTTAACTCTTGAAATTGGTATAATGGTTATTTCGGTAAGAACTTTGTTGATTTCATTCAATCCAGCCAAAATAGTGAGAATGTGTTCAGTATTGTGGGAGGAAAACATGTAGATAACATCAGTAGATAATCACACTTAACCAAATGATTGAAAATAATACGTGACATAGAAATATGAAAGTTGTCCAAATTGTCACATCTATATCTACGAATTAAGAATTCAATAAATGCTTTAGGGAGAAGCTGATGCGAATGAAAATGTGATATCACACTGAGGTTGAGAATAGGATGTGAACCCATCGGAGTCACTGTTATCCATTTTAAGCCAGATAACCTAAAGCCTTTAACTGAAACATTCTAGCAGTAACGTTGACTCCAACCGATGAATCCACATACCCTCCCACACTCTATTCCGCACTGATGACCTGATGAAATAACGCCATATCTGAATACGCTTAGTTTCTTCCACCTTCACTGACATAAAACTCTAAGAAGTCAGTTGATATATATGCGCGAAATATTTCCCAGATATACAAGTCCATAAAAGCTTTGAAATCACTAGGCTGATTTGAACGTCTTTAACGAAGATGATATACACTGCACATAACCTGACTTCACCGAATGCAAACAATGCTATCAAGGCAAAGGTAGTTAAGCACTTAGAGTCTTCATCTCTCTTTTGAATAAACTCTGCCGACCAGTATTGTTCAACTGTCTATCTTTTTCACTAACTTTAACAGTTTTTACTACACCCAACTACTGGCATCTCTGCCCCTTATACTATGAATGAATCAACTGATAATCTCGGGATACAAAGAATACTGAAAGCTACAGTTCACATACAGAGCATCTAATCGATACAGTACGAGTAAACACGGTAAATAGATATGCAAACTGGTGCAGAACCATGGACGGAAACACGGAAATGCTTGCTTTAACTTGCAATAGCAAATAATATTAGAATAAATAAATAAATGGGTATGAAATAATATATTATTAGTGCATGAGCTTCAACCACGATGAATTTAGAATATGTGCATACCTGGAGTCAGGCTTAAACTCTCACAAAAACTACTATGGTTCAGTAAACAAAAAAGTACTCCGAAAATCTCGATCAGTGAATATTAAATGACTTGCAGTGCAATCGAACCAGTGTTTTGATCCTACCAAAACCACTAATATTAGGAACATATGATGAAAATATAGAAAAACGATAGAGCATGTAGAGATATAGTGACTAGTCTCATAAATGAAAGACATTACTGTCGACCAAATGTATTCTAAGCATACACCTATTAAAAAGCAATAAGGACGTGACTAAACGATCAAATAGAAGTTTTGATGTACCGGGCTGTCATTCACACTAGGTATGCGGAGACATTGTATTAACTGGTTGTCACCGTCAGAATCTATTAAGTAGAGGGTTAATGTGCATTAAAATCAAGTCATCAAATCGGTTAATTTTATGACCAACTGGCATATGACTGTTGTATGCAATAGAATTCCCAAGTGCACAACCTTTGAGACTTACTAATTAGAAGTGGAAGCCATCACATATCATTCACTGAAGAGAAAACATGAAAGGTTTTATACCTGATTCAATGCTCGTTGACGGGAAGTCTACTTAAAATGCTTTGTACACGACGTAAATCAGTATCTGCTTCTTTTGTAATTGCTGGAGTTTATTGGTGTCATGATGCATTCTGTTAAAAACGCGTGCTAAGATGCAGTAAATCTGCTTTAATATCGCTAAACTTGTCATGTATTGGTGTTTTACGTTTGAACACTTTCTTAACGTCACATTTCTAAATGCAAATGAGAGATAACTTTACTTTGCTGAGAACAAAATACATAATCAGATCACTACTTTATTTTGAAGATTCTCCATTAACTAGTAGTAAATCAAAGAAGTATCACACTGGTGCTTGTTAATCAGGTGAACAAGTGGCCAAGTAACTACAGTAACTGACAACTAGGATTCTAAGACTTCATATACCTTATGACAATATCGTCACAGTGCTGATAAGAGCACCTTTATCAGCAATGGGTTGTACACTGTGTCACAAATGTCAAGCGTGAATGGATAGCCGAAGACTACAACGTAGTACTAGGAAATGTAATTGAACTCGAGTATTCATTATAATTAACTTCAATGCATTCACAAATTCCATACGGGCATCTGTCTGTCTGTCTATGTCGAAAACAGACAGACAGACAGATGCCCGTATGGAATTTGTGAATGCATTGAAGTTAATTATAATGAATACTCGAGTTCAATTACATTTCCTAGTACTACGTTGTAGTCTTCGGCTATCCATTCACGCTTGACATTTGTGACACAGTGTACAACCCATTGCTGATAAAGGTGCTCTTATCAGCACTGTGACGATATTGTCATAAGGTATATGAAGTCTTAGAATCCTAGTTGTCAGTTACTGTCAGTTACGGGCATCTACCATTAAATTGAGAATCATGACAACTGACCAATACAATCTGTAAAGCTAAACTGATGTCGAGTGAGCTTTCCAAAAATCCATGTTGTCAGAAATGATGGAAACTGACTATACGCTAATGGAAAGCACTATACATTGACAGGATGCAGGTAAAACCGGTGAATATGACTGCGAAATGTATGAAATAACACAGCTTATTTCTTTTGAATGGAAATTAATAACAACGTGAGAAACTTACCATAGGGCATACTTGGAGGTTCTTCCATTGATAGCATGGTCGCTTGGACAGGAGTACTTGTTATTGTGGGAAATCCAATGTCCTTAAAACTCCACACTCCCAGAGATCCATCTGTATGTGCGGCCAAGAGACGTGTCCCCAGATGAGGTGAATGTGATGGTGGTTTTGAGTTATGCGGTTTGCCATTGCCGCCACACCAAGCTGCAGACTCCAAACCATGTTGCCACGGTAAATAAGTCATTAAGCGATTCGAGCGTAGGTCAAATAGTACACTCAAGCCGGAATTGTAGCCGATAAGCAGCTGTCCTGGAAAACCAGGCCTTTCTGACAGAACTACGACAGCATCTGCACGATGACGCTGACGAGGGTCAGGTGGTATACTGAAAATGTGCAGCGTGAGAAATTATACTGTAATTAGATAAAATAACGATACAGATGGCTACATTCTGTTTACCAAACAAATCTAGTTAAACAATGACTTATGAAGCTGTATATTATAACCACTATGTGAACGCAGAAAACAATGTTTTCAGGAAACATTAGCTCTTGTAATGCACAAGAATACGACAAAATTTGGCATTTTAAAACTACTTTGTAGCCACCCTACAACTGTCACTAATCGAAGCAACAACTAGATTTAAAAAGATGAGTACAATCTTCGCCTACTACTAAAATGCATAACGTAGAGCAACTTAAGATTATCGACTACATATCCATCTGTGTACAATTCGACAAACCAAATCTATTGTTTGAAAACTAAGTAACAGCTTTCTGGTTCAGTTCATAAGTATAAAATCGACATTAAACACAGTGTGTACTTCGTCGAAAGTTGAGTGCTTATCATGTCCTGCAAGAAGCTTCTGAAAGTTTCTAAACACTACTTGTACGGTTATTATTTTCAGACCTTTTTAATAAAATAACAGGAACTCACCTATCCAATACTCGAGAAGGGCTTATTCCATCATCAACTGAAGGAGCACACCAGAATTTCGTGTAATCATTAGTGACCGAATTGGTGTTTAGACGAATAGGAGCAACCCAGCCGTTATCACAACCTATTAAAATACTTTGACTTTCAGATGCGTAGTACATGGCAGTAACATGACTGTTTTCTTCACTATTAGCGGTACCTCCAATTCCTATTGATTGAGATCTAAGCTGGCTTGTGATCCTCTTGAGGCATGATCTCTGAACTAGTTGGCTGGACGTCTGTCCCGATGAAGCCAATTCCCACAGATATAAATCATCTGAATCTGTCAGCGTAACCAGCTTTTTCTGAAAGAGTGACATATTATATACACAAGACTTACACTGCCAGTTAGAAAGATAACCTGGATATATTGGGCAACCGTTTCGTGCAAGGCAGAAAATGCTATTCCTGGTTTTCCGTATCTTAATTAGCATTAAGGATGAACAGACGTACGAGGAAAATGTTGAACTTCCACAACTATACGACGGACATTAAGTAAACAGATTATTTGGAGTTCCACATGAAACTATGACAGGGACAGTTGGAATAAGACGTTTTAAAAGTCTGAGCTACTACCGGATACGATAACACTTTATCGCCTGAAATCACCGACATCCCTTTTACCTGAATAAGTTAACATTATGACTTTCACGTCACGTATTCACGCAGTGATGAATGCAAAATCTTGTACATATGCTTCAGAGTTCAAAAGTAATAATAACCATTTCAGCAGCTAAATTAAAAGCGGAAAAGATTTCACTGCTGCCAAATACTCATAAATTCTCGAAGTAGCATGAGTAACAGCTACTCTGAAACATAACAACAGAAAATACAGACTTAGGATTTCCATCTACCCAACTGCCAAAATAACTACGAAGAAGTATGTCGAAAAACTTCTGGCACCAATTCTTACAAGCATTTTACACTAAACTCTATGTAGTTCAACTTCTGCAAAGTAAATACATAAACGAGTACAGTGGACATGAACTGCATTACACCATTTAGAAAATAAGTGCATCTGATGAAAAAAACAACGAAAATGGACCGATTTAACTATTCGTAGAGGAGGGTATGAGGTTACAAATACATCATCTAGTTATTCAAAAAACTTCGTTATATTTCTTTAACATTACTTATCCTCGAATTAAAAAAAACATGTTGTGTAATATGAGCGGATGTTTATATTCGAGCATATTACTACCCAACGAAATACAAAGGATACATATAAAGGTTTCCATCACGCGTTAAAACAGCAAGCATGTCCAAAACTGGATCGTAGGCAAGTGAAGTAGGTTTAGAAGGAAACCCATAGTCGCAACACTGAAAAAACCATCACCAGACATCGTAAGACTTACAATAGACACCTTGTGTTTTGATCCTTGTAAATCGCTTTGCTCTGCTTTTTTACGAAAGGTAGGGAAATTACCAGGGATTCTTCTGAAAGATTGGAAGATTTTCTGTGCCATCAGAACCGCAGAGCACAAAACGCGCGGCAAAACCACTGATCAAGCTTGGCGCTTTTCGGTGAAATAACAAACCGATTTTGTAGGTAAACAACTTGCACAGTTCTTTTGTTCTCTTCAGAGATTTATTGTCCGGAACCTTTAAAATCAGTATAATGGGGTCTCAAGATGCTGGTTCCTCATACTTATTGCTATTCAGCTATTATTATCATTATTACCGATATATATATGTATATATATTATTCGTATTAATTTTCAAATTTAATCAGCTGACTGTTGTTACGTTTTCTTATTTCTTTTTCTGTCTGTTAGTCTGAATAACTTCACTAATTATATTTATTATCATCATAATTACTTTCTCTTATCGACGATACCGGAGGGCTAACTGGCGAAAGGATCAACTTCAATCACAGTAGTAACAGTCTTAACATACCTCATACTACAAACCACATATAATTAATCCCAGCACTACTCCCTTTGGAGTCAACCAAAGCTACGACAGTCGAGTGGCGAGACAAGCCACGCAGAAGTTTACCGAAGATCAGGAACCTATACCTTACAACCAAGAAGTGAGCACAAAGAAATCAAATCGGTTTATACTAACTTGAAAAAACGATATTGGATATTGGAAAATATTAGTTTCATAAAACTAATTGGTGAACGTAAAATATCTTTCCACTAATTTATTCACTGAAATCTCCATATATATATCCATAAAGCTTTAAGAGTGGTTGTCGACATTAATGCTTTTAAATAACAGGATGAGCAGGGTCAGGTGAGATTTCAAAATGAATCTACGGAAATGAGCATAATTGTAACGACTAATAAAAACTCTGATGAATTAAAAAACGTAATAGAGCATTTGTGAATTTTTCCATTGCATATCAGGCCACAGTGGCAGCAGAAGTTAGACTTGTTTCTTCTATATGCAAAATCCAGATTAATTTTGGGGGGCTGCTATGCCTTCTGAATGGAGCACTCAATGCCTTATATCTAGCAGCAATTTATTTGGTGCACAGCAGAACATAGAATAAAATTCGTCCTGATAATTTAACAGCCCGTTTACACCAAGTGTTCTAAAGTGTAAGTTTCAGTGAGTTAAACTACATTTTATTTGGCCACATTGCTAGGTGTTCTCGAATACGAGAAACTAAGTTTTTAGAATGCTTTATATGACAGTCTCTAAAAAAGCCTCTGAATTGATATGAACTGGTAAAGAAAGGCAGTCTCCTATTATTTCGCAGCCGAAATCAGGGCGTGAAGAAATTATAAGCTGCAAATATGCCTTTGCCTCAAGTTGGTTGTTGATTGCTAGTTCATTTAGCATATCACTCTTAAATTTCTCTTGTACACATGCAGGCTTCTTGTTTACAGATACAGAACGTTTATCCGACTTTCGTCTCCACGTGTTTTATACAGTCTCTTTTGGAAAGCTATACTTAATTCAGGTATCGCACAAAGTGTCCTAACCAAACTTCTTTTCCAACCGAGTAGAAGAAAGCTGTTCACAAACTTTACTTAACGACATACACCTTTACTATCAAATGTTCCTGTGGGGACATCTAGAAAAGCGATTTTTCACATTAGGAAGGAAATTCAAGAGAGTCTGATGACTGAATGTCATCATCAGGTTGGACTGTCACAGTTGGTATATATGATTTCAAAATTCTGAGCAGTCAGTGGGTATTGGGATGACCATACCACATAGCGTGAATTTCTTCACAGTACCGAGGAAATCGTAGTAATAAGAACACAGTATTCAGCAAACAGACTGTTTTCAACAAATTTACCATCAAGCTGTACAACCGTACATTTGTGGTTTTTTTAAGAAATTGTACCCGGTGAGGGAATTAGGACAAAAGTGCGAATACATGAAATGATAATAGTGTCAATGTAGTTGAAGATTGAACGATAAATTCATGGTTGTTTGCTCAAACCCAACTCCTCCATATTTTTCGCGGGATTCATCAATCCATCAGCCATCGTCTCATTGTTCGTTTTTTGGTGGAAGACAGAAAACTATCAGAAGTATTATCGCGATTTATTGTTATAACATTTTTCTTAGACCTTGTGTGTAATAACCTTATTTTTGGCGTAAGGATAAAGGATCCTCGAGTTGCCAATCTGTGCTCCGGTTTTTCGCGTTGGTCATTACAGATTGTTTCTGAAAGTCTTTGAGGGACAGCGTGAGGTTAAGTGTAGTAAGGCCTGGACACTGACAAATATTATAAAATGCAATTAAAATCTTTTTGATTATAATTATAGTTTAATGTCATCTATAGAATAATACATAAGATGTATAGATTTTGGAAAGGGTTACAAAATGATAGGATTAATAGACGAATTTAAATTGTTACGTAACATGGTGTGAAATATGATAATCTAGAATTCAATTCCCCACCAATTTGCATACTGCGCACCATTTTGAAGCGGGACTACTCCTCAACGAGGTGAGAGAGAAGGTATACGAGAGTAGTGCCACATCACCAACAGAGGCGGTACAGATTGCGAAGGCGAAAGAGTCATTTCTAAACCTTCGCAGGAACCAGACAGAGACGGAATTGTCCTGTATGCTGTTAGCGCTTGGAGAACTAATGCCATATATGGCCATGTTGAGGGAGCCCGCACAAGTTGAAAATTCAGGCCACATCCTCCCTCTGTCCGCTATGCGAGACGTCCTGTGGGACAACCACGAACAGTGGCGAGCTTGACGAACACCTGCGTTTTAGGGAAAATGGCGAGCTCCTATCGGTCATACTCAATGTTATGTAGGTATCATAGGGCTCATGTTTAGCTAACCACTTAATGATCAACTAAGCAAGATTCCAAGGCAAAATCTTCGTCAGCTTGATAGATATCAGTGAAGCTTGCAGGTTTTTTCACACATACACTGTGGTGACAAACAACTTACATCCACTCACTACCTACAACTTCAATTGACAATAGGGTACAGAATGAAAGTACCTTGAGAGTTGTGAATATTATGAAAAGGTAGAGGCGGTTGCATGTGTCATTCCTGTTTGGCAGTTATTGAAATCTCGGTGGATTTGATTGTGGACTATGATCCTCCACCTGGTCCCAAGGCCTCAATCTACACTAAATCTGAAGCTGCCACTCTATTAGGTTCTGCGTAGTGTTTCAGGATATGGAGTAATACTACATATCCGCACTTGATATGATCATGATGGGGAAAATGTTAGCACAGCTTCCTGGTGAACATAAAGGGGACACACGTCAGCCAATGTCGGATTTTTCTGAGGCAGCCTTGTAGTAACCGGATGATCTCTGGAGAATAATAGATATCGGATATGCTCTTGACACTGATAATTTTGCTCCAATATGATGAGTACCTCGCCAGATTCCATCTAAGTTCCACCCTCAACCTGAAATTATCGTTGAGGAAACGTTGCAGATAAAGATAATTACATAATCGAATTCAGCATGAACTTACCCTATCGCGCTAGTTAAAAAGAAAAGCGGATCCCTCCGTTTGTGTGTTGATTGCGGGAAATAGAATGCAGTGATACGGATAGATGCTCACCCCTTGCCACGAATAGACGAAACGTTCGAGGCATCTTCAAGTGCATCTGGTTCCCAAACTTGCATTTTTCTTCGCGATATTGGCAGGCTGAAGTCCACCTTCATGACCGGCATGGGACCGCTTTTAAGATTCCTAACAAGTTACATGAATTCCGAACCATGTCTTTCGGCTTAAGCTGTACATCAGTAAAATTCAAAAGGTTAATGCAAGCGATAATAATGGACCGGCTCTAAAAATTTGCATAATATATTTAGGTGATATCGTTGTGATCAGTCACACTATCAAAGGGAACGTTAAAGGACTGCTCATGGTGTTGGGACGTTTGAAGTAGGGAGTACTCAAAGCGTAGTCGAATAACTATCGTCTGTTTAGAACGGAAATCACATACCTTGGGCATGTGGTCAGAGCAGGCGGAGTGCGAGGCAGCCCAGAAAACGTTATATCCCTCGGAGCATTACTGGTGCGGAATTCTACAAATGGGTCACGCAGTTATCTGGGATTAGTCTCGCATTATTGTCGTTTTGTCTGGAACCATTCTGAAATCGCCAGCTCTTTGACAAAGTCTATCAGAAGAAATATTCTTTTAGTATGGGTGGAGAGGTGTGATCGTACCTTCCGTCTACTGAAAGATTCATTATGATCGGCGCTCACATTCGCCTTTTCAGATACATTCTCAACAGCCGGCGAGTAGGTCTCAGGCACTGATGCCAGTCAAACAGCCATTGGAGCCATATAATCTCCGGTCGGTAGCTGTGGTAAAGAATGTATCATGAAATTCGGTAGCTGCATGTTGAGCTAGACAGAAAAAATACTGCATCAATAGGAGAGAAATGTTAGCTGCTTTTACCATCATTTGTAAATACCGTCTGTATCTCCTTGGACAAAATTTTATGCATGGAGCAGACCACAAATCACTTCGAAGGTTACAAATCTTCAAGAACGCTGAGGATCAGATTGCTAGAATGCAGGAAATCCCCGTGAATACGAATTCGATCGTGTGTGCCGACCTGGAAACTGATTTCTCAATTC
Source organism: Trichobilharzia regenti (assembly GCA_944472135.2). NCBI lineage: Eukaryota > Metazoa > Platyhelminthes > Trematoda > Strigeidida > Schistosomatidae > Trichobilharzia > Trichobilharzia regenti. The sequence continues at coordinate 39,343,575 of OX235270.1, forward strand.
TGATATGCCATCTCAACTTTCCCTTATAACATTCGGAGAGAGCCCATCCTGCGAGGACCGGTGGACAACAACAGTCTACACCCTTCTTTCGTATGAACTCCGTGTTATTTAAAAGTGTTTCATCTGACATTTGTTGTCGAATATCCAGATCACAGAGATCCTGAAATTATCGCTATTTTCAGGGGACTAAGCTTAATACTGAGAATGCCACGCGAAATAATCGACGCCAAACAACAGAAAAACGGTGCGGCAACATGATTGTTTATTCTTCAGGAGATAACGAAACAGATTTATAATGGCTAATCGTTGAAAAAGTCTGTAAACAAACGTAAATATAAATTACGATAATACTTTTGGTCGCATTTCTCCACTATTCTGTCAGCCAGTTTATAAGTACGACAGAGGATGGAGGCACTAACGGCTTATTGAGAGGCTGAGCACTTCAAGCGCACTTGTGCCCACCGTGATTGGTAGGTTATCCTTTAAGTAAATGTTGTGGCTATTACGTATTGCCCGTTGCTGATACATGATTTGGAATAGCAGTAATAAATTTAGATAGGCATAATATTTTTCAGGTTATGGAAAAAATTGGTGTAGTATACACTTCACAGATGTGACATACATTGGATCCGCTTACAAACAGAATATTGTATAGCTCGAGGATTTGGTCTTTTTCAGTTGGTTGTAACGGATGGAAAATGGAGGCAGTTGTGTAACATGTGCTTTTCGCAGAAAAATTGTAATAGATAAATAGGAAAATCTATGGTTCTCCGAATCTATCGTGGAATCTATAGAGGACTTAACCATAGAAAATTCCCAGTTCTGTGATTGCCCCTTTCCCTGTTCACATATTTAGGTTTGAGGAATTGTTCACCAGAAGCGAGGTAAATTCATCTGATATGTAAACATCTTCAAATACTCCGCAATGCAGCTGAAGGTAGTCGGGGCAAAACAATCCCAAATTTTGCATGGAAGATCATATCCAGATTTTCTTGGCTGGTCTGGTGGTTGTCGAAACTGCAAAGACTGGTACATTACCACGGGAAACTGATCCACATTTTGTTGATGAAATGATTAGTATACTATCTCCAAACTTTGACGCAGCTAAAAAATATTTAAGTTACGTCTAATCCGGCCGTGCATAATATTAGTGCTCACTAATGCTGAGAAGAAAATAGCCAATGAAAATGTGTTGGTAATGGAATAACGAAATATAACTTGGCAAACCTGGGTCTTATACACACACGATTTGTACTGGTAGCCCAGGTACCTTAAGTACACTATGAAACTTATATCCCGTTCATCACAAGTAGTCTATTCTTCTTATTTTGAGTATAATATCACGGTCTCAAAGGAAATTTTTAAGCAATAAAAAGGTAATTCCATATTAGTTTGATTATTAAATGTATCACACAGTGAAACAGTATTGTATACTGGATGACGTTTCAATTGATATGATTATGAACAATAAATTGTGTTCGAAACGTCATCCAGTATACAATACCGTTTCACTGTGTGATACATTTAATAATCAAACTAATATGGAATTACTTAATACCACAGTGCCCAAGTTTTACACATATATTAATAAAAAGGTAATTACATCACTCTTCTTGTCATTTCATATCAATAGGCTCTTAAATGATCACATTAATTCTTGAACTCACGTAAAATTGACCACGTCACACAACTTCATTATTTATTTTGTAGTCATAAAATCCTGAATCTTATTACACTGGCTTTTGTTGTGCATATTGGCCGTCTACAGTCTACCAGCAGAAGTAATTACTGAAAGGCAACAATAGTACCCAATTATGCCTAAATTCAATCATGTGTAAACATGACACTTTACGCATATTACGTCATCTGCTACCATCACTGCTATCACTTTTCAGCTCAAAAACAGTAGGTAATAATGATGAAGAAGTGGATTGCATACTTCTCAAAATGTTTATTTCCAAAAATATGGTCGTAATATCACAAATAATCCATCATTCACTAATATATTCTCAGCCTTTATTTCAACAGAACATCTGAACATACTGTATGAATGTAGAAGTAGGTATCATAATCTGTGAAATAAAAATGGGAAAACTCCGGTTAAGGAAGTAGTGAGTCGAATAAACAGTTTGAAACACAGCACCATTCAAATGAATGATTGTTTCGTCACCGCAGTATCACAAGTTAATCAACTCAGTTTGGTTCCTGGATGTGGAAGCCTGTAAGAATTATGAAATCTTGACTGCTCCGATATCCAAAACACCTACCTGTCATATAAGGAAATCTGTTCCGCTTATGTGAATTACTCATTATTTCCTACCATTATTGAAAATTATCGATGAATTCTGAAATTCTTCATGCATCTAAACACGACAATTTGTGGGGAAAAAACAGTATTTCTTCAACACACTGGAGACGACCAATTTTATCAAATTTTACACTTTTGCGTTAAGAAAAGGTATTTAGGATACATATCTATCGAAAAAGGGCGTTGATAAGGCATATCCCCTATTTGAAGTGGCGCCTCTGGCTTAACCTTGACGGCATTTGCGCGGTTTCGTTGATTCGAGTTGTAGCTAGTCGTCCAGCAAACGCAGTAGGCGCGATTTCGGTGCTTATTTTGCTCTTGTTGGATGAATTTATATGAAAATTATTGTTCGATATTGTTCTTGAGCATTTACTTATTTCTTGTGTGACAGGACGCTTAAATACATGGTTCATGCAGTGATTTTTGGCATGCAGAGTAAGCTTCGCGTACATTTCAACGACTGTCATTCGATAAATTTCTTTGCAGATTGGCGGAAACTTGTACTCGGTCTCAAATTTCCCTATCAGCATTTGTGCAGTACCTATTACTGCTGCAGGAACCGAAGAATATGGTTGATATCAAATTTTGCATCCTTCCGCACTTTTGTGTGGTGTTTTGATAGCTGAAAGTCAATGGAATGCATAGATACAAGCGAAAATTAGTGTTCACAAATGGGAAGAAACTGTAATATGTTTTACGATCACTTACAACATTCAGTGTTTTCTGCCAAAATTTTTAAATGAGTTAAATGCACACTGCAACATTTTAGTAATTTGGTGGATTTCAATACCATCCTCGTGATCAGGTACGTAAAGACATCTGACGTGTGCGTCATTTTGTCCTATTAGTGAGTTTGGTTTCATAAACTTCCGATTTTTGTTATTGTCCTGACGCCACATTATTCGCGCTTGTTCGAAGTTAATTCACAAAATTATTTTAAAACCACGTAGAAGTAGTGTCCGACATCTCTTAAAGCTATGGACGTAAGGTTTAGAAGTGGTTGCTGTATCCATTTAGGGAAGGCTCATCGATTTCTGCAAGTAAGGGCTACGCATCATATTCCTAAATGCCTCCAGAAGCAACAGAATCTTCAGAAGTTATTAATGGGGTCCCAGCTCCTCTATTTCGAAACATATTATAGGGACAGGACATAAAACTGACGTTTGCACATTTTTTAAACCTATCTGTAAAACGTGTTTGGATTGCATCCTAAAGTTTGTGGAAGCCGAAGTGTGATTAGGAAGTTTAAACCACTTTTGTGAATTCCAAGACTATTCGTCATCACACGAAACCGTTTTTGTTAAACTTCGTTTTGATACTAGTCAGGGTAGATGTACTAGTACCTCTGATATTTGGTTTAGTGATCTTCATTGTTATTTTGACCTCCAATATGTGGTTTTAATTCCACCTAAATTTATTTTCTAGACTTTTAACTGTATTAATCTCATATGTATTCCTATAACAAGTCCATGCGTGACCAGATTGTCCAAAATGTGTTGCACAAATACAACACTACACGACTCAGACAAATTACGTCTTCTTATTACTTCGTCTAAATATCCACTTGTGTCAAAAATAGTGACTGATGTAATCGCACATCGATATAAACTTTCATTAATTCTTACTGTGCTATCTCGTTAATATTATATTGGTAGTTATATTCATGTATACATCCTGTGAACCCTTGTTTTCTTTTTTAGATAATCTGTAGTTCCAGTGACCTCGTGGGATTCGTTGCTGAAGAAAGTGGTTTCCAGTACCGTTGATTTTGTATTTTGTGTCGAATCACTAATAAATGTATTCTCTATACCTCAAATAGACATTCTACTTGTTAATAGTCACTACTAACTTCATAGAATGTTGTGAGCTACAGAGTTATGGGGTTAGGGTCATGTGTTGTATTGAGTAGCGCGTTTAGAAGATACGTCCGCCCCTGAGGAATATTGTCGTCAATATGGAGTACATTCTCGTGATAAATCTGTTAGCAGTAATTATTATCAGTACCTATATTTCGTATGGATGGTATATAACGAAACGTACTAATTCAGTAGTCAAAGGTTAGAACTATCCGTTAAAATTGAAACAGGTGCTCATGTAAGGGAAAACTGATTAATCGAAAGTTGAAACATCACGTAAGTGATAAAGTTTATAGCATTGTTTACATGCGAATAGTTAAGGTTATTTATTTAGAAATGATGGTAACTCGTTGATGGTTTAAGGGATGTTCTGTTTGATAGGAAATAGATGGGACATTGTAACTGAAAAACAGTGTAACTGGATAAGCAACATCAGCTGGCCAGTATACACATATTTTGAAGTAAAACACGATCGGGTAAAGTATTTCGAAGACAGGAGTAGAGCAGTCTTCTGGAACTATTAATTTAGTGAGCAATTAAATTTGTCTTTGAATTAAGACTGAAAGTAAGCGGCATATTGGTAGGCTAAACGTTTATCATTATTCGGTTTCATTAGAATAAGTATCCGAGTACTGGTTCACTCATCATTCTGTATTTTGCATAACTAAGTAACATGGCGTTTACATTCGGATCCAAATTACTAAGTAAAAATTAATATCGCTAATATGAAATTGTCGCCAAAGTAAGTAAATACGTTCATATCTAGAAAATACTAAGGTTTGGAGTTGTTTTTTACTACCACAACACCAGGTGACTCACTAATTAGTCACAAAGTAAAACTAGATCTGTCAAAGAGAGTCCGCTCCTGACTTCTGGGTTTCGTGAAGGTAGAACTATATACATAGGTTAATAGGATTAGACGCATGATTTCAATTCGAAACTAGGTAATTACGCTTCGCAGCTACAGAAAACACCACGTTACAATCTATTCCTTTAATCGTGTCAATCAATGTGACATCAATTAAGACTAGAGAAGGAACACCACTGGTTTTCACAAAATCCATTTGTGTTCCCTAATATAATGTACATTCCGTAATTATAGGCAAACTAGGAAACGCACCAAGTCATCACATATACGAACAATAATTAATTTAAAGGAATGCCTACTCAATATGGTCCAGAGTTCATGTGAAGTGACACATGCCTACATCTGAAAGTGCGTGTGTAAGGTATCGCATTTCGTAAGCCTTTCGTCTAAGTGACTCAATGGGTCGCCTCCATATTTAACAAATGCTCAGTCCATGAATTCTACTTGTACCTGTAAAACACAAAGAATACCCTGCTGGGATATGGTGGTGTGTTACACTAGAGTCCCTCAGTTTACAGGTAAATCACACTTAATATCAGTATTGCGGCTTTTAGTTGAAAAAGTCATTCGACTGTGTCACAGATGCTTTTGGCTGGATTCCTCAGTACCAAGTATTATTCCCTATGAGTGTGCATTGAAGAAATCCTGCAGAGTGATATTGAAGCTTCGCCGAAAATTGAATAGAAACATTTCACTCATACAAGATGTATGCAGTAAAGAATACATTATTAACTCGTTGTGCTCACTCCTGCATTACCCTATAAAATTCTCTAGTTTGGAAATGAAAAATCCACATATATATTGTGTCATTAACTTCAGATACACACTAATATCTAAATTTCATACGCTTTCTGTCTAACTACTCCATGTAATAATAGTTTGATTGTTATTTCCGAATGCAGTAATAAGTATTTCATGGGCCACGAGTAGCACTTGGTATTCAGCAGAGGTATGGGCACTTAGTGATTGTAATTTAGAGAACTGATACGACAAGGTTAGCTTTTTTCTAATATATGCGCAACCATCAACACAATGAAAAAATAATGACGAATTGTTATCACAAGCATTCTATTTACTATGGAGGGAATGTTACTACAAGCTAACTTCACAGTAACATGTACAAGTCTTGCATGTCATTGCATCAGTAATATTAGCACACTGATTGTATTACGGCCAAGTGTAAATGATTTAAAGGCATCGTAACAATAACTTTGCGGGAGGTAGATGTATTGAAAGACTGCTTGCAGACACTATGTATGACGACATCTAGTAGAATGTCTACGGAGACTGACAACCTGCAATGAGGAAGACAAAAATGAAACAATTAGGAGACACATAAGATAAGTATTTTTGACATAAGTATAGAATTTGGGCACTGTGGTAGAGTATAACTCCATTATGGATACGATTTTATTTTGATAAATCACACAGTGTTGTACAGCAATATTACTTGGTGGCGTTTTGAGCACAAACTACTGCTCATGATCATATCAAGTCAGTCACACAACTTTTTGCCTCATTCATATACATGAGTATTTTAGTTAAGCGTACTACAGGGATAGAAGGTCACTCATCTCAATCACTTCTATTCACACTATTTCTTACGTCCGTGTTACTGACTTTTGATTTATGTTTTCCTCTTCAGTGCACTTTATCTGGACAGTTTAAGGAATCGGGAAATGCACAGAGTACTTAGGAAACGGCATGAATAATTTTTTAGGCTAATTGACACTAGGTAGTTCTGACACTACGCATCTGCAGTGACAAAGCTGACTGACTGAGTTTTAACATGGAAATGAGCACAGAAGTGTAGCAGTTCGATTTGTGACGTTCCACACTTGAAAAATATTATATTTGGTTGGTAATAAGCAAAACATATTTTATCAGATGTGTTTCAACCTCGCATTTGGGCTACACGATAAAATTAACTAACTAATGAGATATAACGGGACAGAGTGTGAGAGTTATCTCGGGTAAGAGGAGAAATTATTGTAAGATCACTTTCTTCAGTTAGACAAGAACTAAATGAAAAAATACGATTACCATTTGTTGACATTTTGTCTATTTTTATCCACGTTTTAGCATTTCATTATATCTGGACTATAGGCCATTCTGACAGACTGACTTTCAACATAGAAGCTTGCACACAAGTGCACCCGCTTAAGTTAGCACATTACATGTAGCACACAAAGGTAGAAGAAAAAAGAAATTAAATGTCACTATAATGAGCATAAATGTGATGAAAAACAAGCAGTCATATGGAAAAAATATAAGGGTTGCTCAGATATGTGAGATTACACACAGTGAATGCATCTGTGTCATTAACAACGTTTGGAATCACATTTCTACTTAACACTAAGCTTAACCCCAATATTACTCACCATATTAGACTACTTAACACAGAGGAAAGGGTACAGACACTGCGATCAAAAACCAGTAGTCTTTTTATATCTTCCAGCTTCAATGGTCACATCTCGAAACCTAAGTGGGCAATACCATCAGCATACACTAAGTTGACAAGACTGTTCCCTGGTAAGTCCCTAAAGTGAGTGATAGATAATTCGGTTAATACATTTATGATGAACGTGAACTAAAATAAGGACGACAGTTGTAGAAATGAGCCTTGTACTACATAATTCTTTGAAATATCAGTTCCTTCATAGTTTAGTTTCAGTAATAAGTGAATGGAATGCAGTCTACAGATTCATGAAATTCGCATACTCACGTGCTACTTTCCTAGAATCCTAGCTGATGTCTCCTCAGGAAAGTGGGAAATGAGCATTCCACTTACGTAAACTCAATAGGCTGTGAACTGCTGACAATGAAAACGGCAACAATTTTTGGTATTACTTAATTCCAAAAACGATCACATAATCTTTTATTCCGACTTCTGGTTCCATCAGATGAAATTAAAGGGAAGAGCTGAGAATAGAGGGAATGTTGAGGGTTAGACAGTATAGATTTAGACCATTTCTCACATGAGTTTAGATGTCTTGTAACTAATGCATTAACGAGTTGACTAAATGGTACACCACTTGCCCTAATGACAACCTTAATACCTTGCACAATACGACATAGTCGTTTTTGAGTAATTCAGGAAAGAATAAGGGGGAGCATTAAAGACCAATGCAAGAGTTAACAAGTTGTATAAAGAGAGGTTGAATGATTCCTGACTGTCTTGACTACATAACATGGTAAGCTAGACTAAAGGTTTTCTTAGAAATCGACAAGATATAGAATGACCAAGAAAGACCAGAGGATAGATTTACTCCAAGGTATTTTCTGTTAGACTTAGTTTCTGTTTCAGTGCCCTCTTTGATACAAACATCTTGTGAACGACACAGTTCTTGCAGTCTACGCTTATGAGTGAGGGGAAAGTTAACTGCCTGATATTTAGAGGGATTTAACGCAAGACCACGTACCTTAGACTACAGACAGGAACCAGTTACGTTTGCTGAAGTCACATTGTAACATGACACGAAGTGAGACGGTCAGATCAACAGCGTATTTGACGAAGTTGCTCTCGTTAGAAAGAGAAAAGTCATGTAAGACGAGAGAGAAAAAAGAAAAGGGGTGATAAAAATAGCCTGAGGAACACCAGCTTCAGCAAGCGAGGCGGAAGATTTACCCTAATATACAGTATGTTGCATTCCATTTGAGAAATGATAATGCAACCAATCAACTTCCCATGACCCAAGTTTGCACGATCGAAACCTTATTCAAATAAAGTCATCTAGGCGCTGAGTCAACAACAACGGCGAATGCTGAATGACCGAAGGCTAAGCACAAAAGTGACAAAGCACAAATCCAGTTGCAAAGTAGGAGACGAGTCCCGGGTGGAAGAAGAGATTACTGAAAGGTATCCATTTTTCATTTGGCAAAGAACAAGATTACGAACTACACTTATCATTTGGTGAAATTTTGGAGATCATTTATCAATGTCTCGCATTTAGTTATGCCCAGACTGTGTCATTCTGACTAGCTTTCAGTATGAGTTTGCAGAGAAGTCCACCTGTTTAATTTACCACATTTCACGTAGCACACAAAGGTAGAGACATTAAACTAAATGGAAGTTTAACGAGCGAAAATGTGAGGGAGAATAAATAGTGACAAGGAAAAACATGAGTTGAATAGATACGTGAGATTACACAGAGTGAATGCACCTGTACCAGTACCAAAGATTTGCAGTCACATCTCCGGTAGTTCTTCCAGCTGACTGTCAACAATTTTATGAACCAATATCACTTTTTCACTTGACCGACCCAAACACATTTTAAACCTTAACATGTGCTGGCTAGCATTGTCCCTGGAGAAAAGCGATGGCTTTGTATGCCATCACGTGTTCTAGCCATCTCAACCTATTCAGCTTCCCTACCTTGAAGACCAACCCTGCCCACCTGAACATTTATACGTAACCTCAACAGCACTCGCCATATTATACTGCTTTACTCATGAGATAGAACGCGGACACCTATAATCAAACACCGGTATTATTTTCATATTTTACAGCATCAGAGGTTACTTCTCATAGTCTAGGTGGACAATATCATCAGCAAACCGTAAGTTGATGAGAATATCCCTTGATAAGTCTCTAAAGTCAATTACAGATTATCCTATTAATATGTGTGTGATTGAATTGAGCTGGTATAAGGATGACAGTTTAAGAATTCAGCCTTGTATTACATCCCACTCGGAAATGTGTTTTCTCGGATAATTCGCAAACAGTATTCAGTGAATAGAAAACATTCTGTAGGCTTAACGAAACTCGTAAACTGACGCACTACTTTTGCAGGCACCATAGTATTTCCTCAATAAAATGAGAATTGAATATTTCGGCTGCATAAAACGAGTAAGTAGTATCCTGGGAATACCAATGACTACAACAAGTCTAGGAGTTATGCACTACAACTTTTACTTTACTGAATACACCAGCAGACTTTACATAAACACTTGACAGATCAAATTTATACAGGAAGTCAGTAAGATTTAGTAAACTTAAAGTGCTTTCGATTTCCACAGGAGTTCTCTGTGCCGAATTTATTCCTTCAAGGGCCTACACAGATTAATTCTTCAATTAAATACCACTGGCGTGGAAGAAACTCCATTCTTCATTACTACACTTAATGAAAAGAATCATGTTTTTTATTTCAAAAACAGGAGCATTCGTAATGTTTTACTTTATGTAAATGCAGTTACATACAGTTGCACTAAGAACTCAGCGCAGCTCGATACACAATAGTATATATACAAATAAACTGAAAAATAATGTCCTCCTTACCTTCTGAACAACTTGTCCTTATTCCAGGGTTATAATTTTTTCACCTATGAGCCTGAGTTATGTCTAGGAAATCACAATATTACTTCAGTTAAATCTTCCCCCAAAACCAAGGCCACTTGAAACCAATAGCAACATAGCAACAAGCGTCACTGAGGGGATATGCAATAAAGTCGCTCTTAATGCCCAGCTCTTGCTACGCCAGGCCGCTCGCTGTCCCTCGAAGCCTTTCAGAAACGCTTAGTACTAACGGACGCAAAAACCAAAACACCGATTGGCCACTCGAGAATTCTTTATTCTAACACCAACATATGAGCAGCATAATAACGAAGGTCTATGAACAGATATTGCAATAATAAATCACGATATTACTTCTGACGGTTTTGTATGTGCTTTCTGAACAGCGACCGATGGGACGATGACTGGTGTATTGATGCCTCCGCGAAAATATAGGGAAGTAGGGTTTGAGCAAACAACCATGAATTGATCGTTCAATTCTCAACTATATGAACAGCATATTATTTGAAGCAATGATCTGGTCTTTGCCCTTATCATATGTCGACGATTAGGCAGTGACAGTCTTCTTTTCTCCCACCGAATGGAGACAAATTTTAACAAACAAACAGGTCGGTGATCACCAGCACTGATATCTGTTTTCTGATATAGTGTGCTTGATACCTAAGTGTCTGTATCGTCTATTACATAGGTTATTCATAAGGTGGCAAAGTTGACTCGTAAAACGTTAGTCATTTGACCAATAATAACGATTTTAGCTATTTTTAAATGTCAGCTACTGATCTCAGCAGTAGGTGTCCAGTTAAATGTAAAAAAGTAATGTTGCAACAGCAGCTGGGATTTTTCAGTCCATACGCGGCTGGGAACCAGAATACTGACGGACCAGTCGATATAAAATGATAAGTGAGGCACAAAGCAGCTTGAAATTATCATCGCGCGAGTCTATGAGATTAGAAATGCAACTATCAGGATGCTTTCCTTATTTCTAAAGTTACTAGAATAGTGGCGTTGTACAGGTGAAGATTGGGATTTATTTGTTGGTATAAAGGTGATATTCCATAACTGTCCCCCAGGATGAGTCGCGGAGGAAGGTAATGGGTACTTCAAGAGGCAGCCGTAAGATTTTAAATCAGTAATTTTTTACATCTATTGTTATATTAAGTCGCAAAATATCTACGGTCTTCATTATAACTCAGAAAGCTGTCTGGAAGTTAAAACGGTGAGGCTGGAAAGACAAAAAAATGTTGGCCGCACAGAAATAAACAAAGAAAGTGATTTGTAAATTAAAATGCATACATATGTGTGTCCTGTGTAGAAACCGTGATTCCAACTATTGCGCCAACTAACTAGTCTTTGCTGCGCCAACTTTTAAATCACATGAATGAAATAATATCTATGGCCTGTCTTTATGGTTTATCATGTTTTTCCAATGATATTAATATTCATTGATGTTGATTCTTACTTATATGAAATGACACTAATATGCATAAGTGGAGTGAATTGGAAGGTGAAGGATTCAGATGGAGTAGGCAGTAGTTGAAAATGTAGTTGAAGATCGAACGATCAATTCATGGTTGTTTCCTCAAACCCAACTGCATATTTTGGCGGGAGTCATCGATACTGCACTCATCGTTTCAAAGATCGCTGTTCAGAAAGCACATACAAAACCGTCAGAAACCTTAGTTATTACGCTGGTTATACGTTGGTGTTAGAATAAAGAATTCTCGAGTGGCCAATCGGTGTTTCGGTTTTTGCGTCCGTTAGTACTAAGCGTTTCTGAAAGTCTTCGAGGGACAGCGAGCGGCCCGGCGTAGCAAGAGCTGAGCATTAACGGTTTACGAGACGCGATTGATAGTTTCTGACGGTTGGTGACAGATTCTTACGGCTTGGATAGTCTCCGTCCGTCTTTCCTGGTGCCGGCCAAGTCTTCTTTGAACAAGCAATATCTGGAAATATCTGGAATTTTGGCTACGATCAGTGATGCTTGGGTCAGAGAAAGGGCAGAGCGTCTTGGATGCAAACAGGAAAGTAAGTCATGGCGACTTGTCTGGTACATGCAACGATGTGCCTGATGTTAAGCATGACATGGTTGATGTTACTGTTTCGCCATTCAGGGATAATAGGAACATCAAACTCCCTAAATTTAAACCACGGTGTTTCAACGGAAACCCAGCTGATTATATACAGTTTGTAAAGGAGTTTGAATTCATGTTGAGTAGTTTTTATTAAATGATGAAATGAAGTTGATGTATTTGATGAGGTACTGCACTGGAGTTGCTGCAAGAGCTATACAATGCTGTAAGTTTATAAAGCCAAACGAGGGGTACTATGGGGTTATGAGCATCCTGCGCCAAAGGCTTGGAAGACCCTCGATGATTGTAGGGAAATTATTCGAGGCTGTTAAGGGTAATGGTGGTCAATTACAAGATGACTCCAAGGCACTCACTGAGTTTTTGGATAATCTGATGACTTATAAGAATGCATTGATTTCGATGAATTGCATGAGTGACCTCAACTCGAGTTTTGTCCTAGAAGCAATAGCAAGACGCCTACCTACCCGACTGCAAAGGAAGTGGGTGAAGATAAGCTCCCGTATGGAGGATGAGGGTATCGAGCAAAAGTTCGATGACATTCTGAAACTGGTAAAAGATAGCGTCAATCAATCTATGAGCAAGTTTGCCAGTATATTGCGTCTCACCCCTAGAATAGAGCAGTCTGAGGGAAAAACGCAGTCATTGATGACGAAAGAGCCTCAGAGAGGTGGATATCGAGATGGCTCTATAGTGTCTAGTAATGCATATAGACCTAGTGAGTGTAACAGGTTTCGTAGTACATCCTCAACAGATAAGTTACAAGATGCAAGACAAACACGGCTGTGTTTAACATGTTTGCAAGAAGTGTATACAATGATGAACTGTGAATCAGTGAGCAAGTTTAGTGATAAGCTAAATGTGAAATCACAGTCTGACTCCGAATTGTGTTACAATAACGGTGTGCTCAAGAAGCCTGTAGTTGCGACTGATAAGCCATTGTTGAATAGTATGCTACAGAAGAGAGCTACAGCATCAGAGGACAGTTCTGACACCATAAGTTTACAAGGTATTACTAGTCAGAGTGAAGGTAGAAAATCTTTGGGGATTTGTGAGGAAGATCCCAAATCATCCACTTCTGTTATTAAAGAGTTTGAAATTGATGAAGTCGACCAGATAGATGATGGTGAATTGAATATTTGTGATAATGATCATGATAGTGCAGATTTGTCTTTGTTTGGTCATGATGAAATGAGGGATATGCTTACTACTGCTAAGTTAAATATAGGTTCCGTACAAATTTAACGCGGTGTAGAATTAGAGGCAAATGCAGATGCAGAAGTTATGGACACTTGTTAGACCGTCGGTGTAATTGATCAGCGTGTAGCCCACCTATCATCAGATGATAGTGCTAAACCCGAACTAATAGTAAAAGACAGCAGTGGTGGTAATCTTGCAGTTAGACAACTCTCTGAAAGCCGAAAAAGAACAGCTTCTGATCTACTGCTAACTATATCAACTGGCATTAATCAGTCGTCGTTGGTGTTTTCATCCACAATGAAATGGACGTCCATGAACTCACGTGCCTTATGCAATGACTATGATAGTATTGGTGCGTTTGAAAAGACGAAAAATATTGGTCAGTTTAGTGAGAATAAGCCAAGTGTGTACGAGAGGGTAATGGTTAAATTGACTTGCATGAATAAAGGAATTTCTAGTTTCAAGTTACTATTTGAATGCTATTATCTTTAGTGTAAATTACTCTGCGCCTACGCTTGGTTGACCAGATACGTCGTGTGTTTGTTGGTCATCTATATTCTACGATACAATGACATGGGCGTGTTACCGTTCAGATTTTAGGATATAGCTGATAGAGAGAAGTCACCAAATGAACTCTGCGACGATTTTCCAACCTAGAGCGTCAACCTGAGAAGGGTTGTGGGCGTACTGCTGTAAGTCCTACAATTCTTCAAAGGGTAGCGCATCAATGGGCAGTCCAATGTGCTTGGTGTGTGATTTTGTACATATGTTCATGTTGTATATACTGAATTGATATCATCTGTCATCTAGCTGTTGGTAATTCTGTTTGTGTCCGGACGACTTCCACTTGGATCATCAACCTGAGAAGGAATGTAGGCGTACTGCTGTAAGTCCTACAGTTCTTCAAAGGTAGATCGTCAAGCCAGAATCCACAACATGTGATGTATTGATTGTACATATGGTGGTGTTAAATAATTGTGTGAGTTCCAATTATTGTAATTGTCGGTTAATCTTGTTTGTGTCCGGACATTCCACAACTTACAATCGTCAACCTGTGAAGGGTTGCAGGCGTACTGGTGTAAGTCCTGCGATTCTTCAAAGGAATTACATCGAGACATGATCCGCGGTGTTATGTGTGCTGTTTATATATATGTGTGGTGTCATATCAGTTGGTGTTTTTGGATTCACTGCGTTTAATTGTTGTTTTCGTACCTTGTTGTTTTGCATAATTTTGTTACATGTACAAAAAATACGGTGTGGAATTAAGCTGAAATCAAAAAATAAAATAAATAAAATAAAATAAAATTTTCGTCGTGCTTGCTTCTGAAGTTGTTTTGGATCTTCTACATTCGTGAATGAATTGATTGATGTTAAAGACAGAAGATGGGTCGTGTACGCCGGGGAGACTAGTGCTGAGAATGACATGCACACGGAGATGATGATTAGCTGTGGAATCAATGATTGAGAGTGAATGCTTCTACTTAGGCTGTGGTCCCACACGCCAGGGAGCGGGAGTGTAGACGACTGAGGCTCGCACGCGTCGCCGCTACTAGAAGTGAGGCAGAATGAGTGACAAGCGATCGCAGTGGTAATTGGTAGTGAGTGGATACGAGGACGTGCGTAGAGTATCATGAGTTGGTGCTATAGTCACGTTGTATTCTGCAAGAGTCATTCTAGTAAGTGGCGATTGTGTTGCAAGAGAACACACCTTAGTTATAATGCCTAAAGTTGGCTATATGTTGGCGTTAGAATAAAGAATTCTGAAGTGGCCAATCGGTGTTTTGGCTTTTGCGTCCGTTAGTACTAAGCGTTTCTGAGAAACTTCAAGGAACAGCGTGAGTCCCAGCGTAGCAAGAGCTGGGCATTAACGGTTTACGAGGCGTGGCTGACAGACGTCTTTGTTCACCTGTGCTTGAGAACTTCACATGTATTTGTTCACCGTGACTGTGTGCGTTTACCTATGGAACCCCTTTACGACGGTCCATATAGAGTCCTTAAACGTATGGGTAATTTCTTTGTCTTCGACACAAAATCCGCGAAGACGCCGTCAGCATAGACCGTTTGAAGCCGTTCAACTTAGAAGGCAATTTCATTAGCCTAGAGCTGCACATTCGTAACAATACACAAGTAACCGAATATCCATTGATCCTCGAAGAAATCACTAGCATGGTAAAAGCCATTGAACTTTTTGTCGAACCCTTAAATAAAACGTGTTCTGGACGGAAAGTTAGATTCCCAGAATATCTTCACACTTATGTCACATGACCAAGTAGTGCGATTCACCCTACTCTCATTCGTTTGTGGTATTTATTTTTTTTCATACACATCAACGTTATTAATATCGCATCCTGAAAAACAAGTAAAATGCTTTTCTAAAACCGTAGATATGACATCCAGTAAAAAATTGGATATATACTTTCTTTCGATTTTCGAATTTTCGCATTGTTTTACTGTATGATAGATGCATATCATTTTTCAAACGTTATTTTTGGTATATTTTCCTCAACAAGGTCGTTGGCATTCTTGTTTTCTCTTCCAGGTGAGACGGGCACTAGGCAAGAGGCAAACAAAGCACGGGATTCAACGGACGAACATCAACGAAGTGATGCTCAGACACCCTTTCAGCATAGGTAGACGACCGGTAGGCACTAAACCAAGCCGCTCGGAAGAGCTTTTACCGATGGCTATTTGTTTTTGTTGATTAATTATATGCGTCACGCCTGTCATATCTATATTCACTTGAAATCCTGTTTTTGCTAGTTATCCTGCCATCTTGTCGGTTCCTGCCTGTTTTTTTCTTGACCTTCCCAGTGGGACATAGGGCCTCAAGCTAGTGGCTTGAAGTTTCTGTAGCAGTGTCTATTTTAAAGGATGGGGTTGATAGCCTCATGGCCAACCTTTCCTCTTTAACAGCATTATTTCTGGCTCAGCGAGGTGAAGGAGTGCTTTGGCCGGGGTTTGAACCCGGAGCATGTGCATGGTCGGCGAGCGTTCTAACCGCTACACCACCGACGCACTTGCCTGTTAGTCACCGATCTTTTGGGACATCGGACTTAAATCACCCGCGAGATACAGATCTTCTAGACTCTTCCTATCCGTCCAACATTTTCCTGTCTTCTAGCTACTAGCAGTTTGACACCTAACCCAGGCCACCACAATTGGGAATATGATCGTGAGTGATAATACACAGTCTTGTCTTAGTTGCCGTTCCAACGTGTTCCTGTTTTTTCGCTAACAACAGTCTGTTGCACGATCTAGTCTGGCACAATTGGGAACGCCATCAATGACAGTATTCATCTTTGTCTTGTTACCTGTATTCATTTAGAAGCCATCTCTGAATCTTCCATTGTGGATCATTTGACATGCACCATTATTATATAGCTGTTGTATGAGGTTGAATTAATATTAATAATAATATATTCTCATTTTTTACATGAGGGACGCCAGTTTACAGGCATCATCAATTCGATAAAGTATTTTTTAAGTTATTTCGTGTTCAACGCTGTTGAAAGCCTTTCCATAGTTGAAAAATTGAAGTAGAGATTTGACTGCGATTCTCTGCTCTGTTCGACGATGATGTTCATGATTGCTTCCTCTGAATCTCACTGGCTTCGGCTGGAAATCTAAATTCAGTGCTTCGTTTGTTTTTTGCAGGATGACACGACATAAATACTTTGCGTGGACAAGAGCAGCAACCCAAGTTGCTCTTCGTTGTTAGCTTCTTTCGGGCAGTATATGCTCTTATTCCTGCCCAACAATTTGCTGTAGTGGTGTCAGCATATCTGCTGAAGCATCTGGTTTAGGTTTTTACGGTGTTCAGTACTACTTCCGTCATCTGACTCAGTAGCTTGATAGCTTCCGAGATTTCTGCTTTTGTTTGAGGACAGGCGCCATCAGTTCTGCGCCTGTTCTTGTTGATATTTCTGAAAGAGTGGCAGGAGGTAGTCGGTTGAGTAGCCCTTTGAAGTGGTCAACTCATAACTTTCCTTGTTTCTCTGCAATGGAGAGCAGGTTCCCATAACCATCATTGATAGGTTTCAGCTATGCTGATGCCTTAAAAGATATAAATAATATGTAAAATATATTTCACATAAACTAACCATTTACATGATTGACATACCGTTTGTACAAGCATGATCATATTCGACAATTGCAATTTGAAATGGAACACTTTTTTATGACATTAAAAATTGGAAAATGGAAAAAACCTCTCGAAACTTTATAAGAATAGATTACAAGATATTGGTTTAAGTCTAAATTATAATCTACAATATACTTATAGGGAGTCAAATTCATGCGGGAATTACGAAATGTTGCGTTAATGGAAGGTAAGAGGAGAGGTGATACACAGATACTAGAGTAAGACACACACGATGCAGACCTTGTGATCATTATCATTTTATCAATTAATAAGGGTTCGAAAATGTGTAAATCTCCACAGTAGGAGGAAAGTACAGTGTTATTTTGGTATTGGCAGATACAAGAGACCAACTTTGCAATGATAAACATAATTCGAAACGGAATTTGTTCCGTTGCCTATCGTAAGTCCCAACAATATTCTAAATAACGCTCAAGCAATACAAACGTAGAAAGCAGCATTACCGTTCACTTGCAGTGCTTCAATGCAATATTTTCAAGAAGAAAAGAAAGAAGAAAACAGAAAGAGAGGTGCAGAGGCAGCCAGAAAATAATAATTTTAGGTAAACAATATACGATAACCGCAGGGTTTATTACCCTTTCTTATTACTAAGAATTTATAGTCATTGAGTTTTATAGTGTTACATACTAACGGTTAATTCAAGTTTATGGTAGTAAACAACGACAAAAATATAGAATAACAAAGTAAAAAATAAAAAATTAGGGCGAAACGAATGATGATTTTCACTCTTATATAGGGTAATGTTTAGAATAGAAACTGAAGAAGTTCAATCCAAACGCCAAAGTACATAAAATATGCAGAAGAAAAGAGTTTATACTCAAGCTGTGGCATACAGACAGGTTTCATTTTTATATTTGTTGAAGTTATTCAAACTCAGGAGCCTTAGCAATAGAGCGCATTCCTGCAGATAAGGGTGGCCAACTTAAGTCCACACTATTATATCCGCTGAGTTGCTGTCACCATCCTCCTACCTGGATATATGATTTAATACTGTGTCTTGTCTTACCTGCGATATCTACTGCCTCAGTTGACGGTGTGTTGGAATTTGAGTATCGGTTAGGTCAGGGTAGGCGCAGAGAGTGGCGAGCAATCCCATCGTAACCAATAAGAATTCACAAACCTTTAAGCCTATCTTCTAATTGACGAAGCAGTACGTATATGAGGTCATCATGTACGGACCGTTAGCTCGTTGTAGGGGACAGATTCCATTTGAGAATAGTCTTTCCAAGGCGATGTTTTGTTTATTCTCATGGCTATAACGTGTCAATTAGTTTGTTTCAGTCTTTCGGAGCACAGTCTATACAGAATGAACTGTGAGATGTCACAGTGAATCTACTGTTCAGTGGTCGTCGTATTCTTCTTACGTAAATAAGCCCAACAAAAAACCTCCCGAATCTGGAACTATCTCACCGCATACACACTCCGAATTTCTGATATCTGAATACTTTTACATTGTCTTTCGTTTTCGCGAAGATGCGCTAAGAAATATTCTGTAGTATCAACATTTCAAAGGAACGTTACCTTGTGCCCAGCGGCCTGCTTAAATCTTGAGCTACCAAAATTTCCATCCTACATATTGCATCTATTTCCTCAGATTTATTTTGTTTTAATTATTAAATTATGTATCCAAGTCGCATTGCTTACTCTCGCGATTATTTAAAATGTTTTCAACCTGTTGATTTACGAGTATATAATAACGTTAAGAAAAAGCATCATGGAGGTTGGCAGAGATCATTAAAGTGTACTCTAATGCATCAGATGACTGTTCCTGTGATTATGAGCACAAATTGCAGGTCAGTATCAAACAAGATTAACTACTTGCATTCTCCATTATACTCAAATGTATATTGTAATGCCGATGTAATTACTCTTCAAGAAACTTGGCTCCACGCTTCATGTGACGATTATTTGGCCTTCTTAAGTGGTTTCACAATGTACAGACAAGACCGATGCAGCTCAAAGGAGAAGAGAGGTGCGGGTGTTGCCACTTTTATTAATTCTCAGGGGTCTAATGCCAACAGCGTCTGCTTCAAATTCTAATATGACAATATTGATTGTATAGCTGTAAAATGTCGACCTAAACACTTATCTAAGTGTGGATTCATTTTTGTCACGAATATCTACATCACACCTTGTTGCAGTCCCTCGGAACTACCGATGTTCGCTGATGAATTCACTATTTTTGCTGCTGCTTCGTTTGATAACTCCTTGTCTGTAATGACTGGAGACTTCAATAACTGTGACTGCAGTTTTATTACATTGCTGGGCCATGAAAATGTTGTTAACTTCCCAATTCAACAAGATAGTTCACTTGATTTAGTATTTATGAATTATTCTGGAATATACGAAGCTAGTAAAAGAGCTCCACTTCTCAATGCTGATCACTACATATTACGAGTCTTACCCAAAATTTACGGAAAGTTACACAGTAAAGCCTTCTCAAACTTGTCTAAGAAAGTTGTTCACAGATGCTACTCAAATGACCACGTACATCATCTTAGAAACATGCTCAGTGACACCAGATGGGATTTGTTTAATGATGATTCACTTGATGACAATAACTCTAATATTACATCCCATCTGAAATTTTGTTTTGAAATCTGTTGTCCAAAAGAAACACTATTCGTCAGATCTGACCATTTCTCCTCGCCTCAACTTAAAAAGCTTCGTAGAGAGAAGGAAAAACTATATGAGATGAAAGATAAAAGTGGTGTAAAAAGAACTAACTTCCTAATTAATTCGGAAATACAGAGGTTGAATGTAATATATAACCAGAAATTCATATCCTGCAAAAATCCTGCTAATATGTGGAAACTATTTAAGGAAATCACTGGTGGTAAGCAGATAAACAATATTCCATATTTTTTGATGAATGTACTCTTAACAAATCTTTCATTCACACTCCCTCAAATGCCATGCTTTCCAGCATCACTTGTGTTATTAATAGCCCTGTCAATGTAGTTGAAGATTGAACGATCAATTCATGGTTGTTTGCTCAAAACTAACTTCCCCAATTTTCGCGGAGGCATCAATACGACAGTCATCGTCTCATCGGTCGCTGTTCAGAAAGAAGTCAGGACAATACAGTCAGAAGTAATATTGTGATTTATTATTGTAATATTTGTTGTCAGCCACGTCTCATAAACCGTTAATGCCCAGCTCCTGCTACTCTTGGGCCCACGCTGTTCCTTGCAGTTTCTCAGAAACGCTTAGTAATAACGGACGAAAAAACCAAAACACCAGTTGTTGACTCGAGGATTCTTTATTGTTACACCAACATATAAATCAAGCATGACTGAGGTCTGTGAACAAATATTACAAAAATAAATCACAATATTACTTCTGACGGTATTGTCCTGACTTCTTTCTGAACAGCGACCGATGAGACGATGACTGTCGTATTGACGCCTCCGCGAAAATTGGGGAAGTTGGTTTTGAGCAAACAACCATGAATTGATCGTTCAATCTTCAACTCCATTGACACTCCCCGGCAAAAATGGGATCCAACCCTTTTTTCCTTCACGACCAATGCGCGTTGACTTGGATGCCATTGCGAGAACCTGGGTCACATGGACAGAGCTGAAATGGAAAACAAACAGAAAAGCCAACACACCACAAGCATACTCACAGCACAATCTCACACATCAATGACGACCTGCGCCTTCCAGTTAAAGGTGTTCTCTTGCAACACAATCGCCACTTACTAGAATGACTCTTGCAGAATACAACGTGACTATAGCACCAACTCATGATACTCTACGCACGTCCTCGTATCCACTCACTACCAATTACCACTGCGATCGCTTGTCACTCATTCTGCCTCACTTCTAGTAGCGGCGACGCGTGCGAGCCTCAGTCGTCTACACTCCCGCTCCCTGGCGTGTGGGACCACAGCCTAAGTAGAAGCATTCACTCTCAATCATTGATTCCACAGCTAATCATCATCTCCGTGTGCATGTCATTCTCAGCACTAGTCTCCCCGGCGTACACGACCCATCTTCTGTCTTTAACATCAATCAATTCATTCACGAATGTAGAAGATCCAAAACAACTTCAGAAGCAAGCACGACGAAAATTTTAACAAAATTATGCAAAACAACAAGGTACGAAAACAACAATTAAACGCAGTGAATCCAAAAACACCAACTGATATGACACCACACATATATATAAACAGCACACATAACACCGCGGATCATGTCTCGATGTAATTCCTTTGAAGAATCGCAGGACTTACACCAGTACGCCTGCAACCCTTCACAGGTTGACGATTGTAAGTTGTGGAATGTCCGGACACAAACAAGATTAACCGACAATTACAATAATTGGAACTCACACAATTATTTAACACCACCATATGTACAATCAATACATCACATGTTGTGGATTCTGGCTTGACGATCTACCTTTGAAGAACTGTAGGACTTACAGCAGTACGCCTACATTCCTTCTCAGGTTGATGATCCAAGTGGAAGTCGTCCGGACACAAACAGAATTACCAACAGCTAGATGACAGATGATATCAATTCAGTATATACAACATGAACATATGTACAAAATCACACACCAAGCACATTGGACTGCCCATTGATGCGCTACCCTTTGAAGAATTGTAGGACTTACAGCAGTACGCCCACAACCCTTCTCAGGTTGACGCTCTAGGTTGGAAAATCGTCGCAGAGTTCATTTGGTGACTTCTCTCTATCAGCTATATCCTAAAATCTGAACGGTAACACGCCCATGTCATTGTATCGTAGAATATAGATGACCAACAAACACACGACGTATCTGGTCAACCAAGCGTAGGCGCAGAGTAATTTACACTAAAGATAATAGCATTCAAATAGTAACTTGAAACTAGAAATTCCTTTATTCATGCAAGTCAATTTAACCATTACCCTCTCGTACACACTTGGCTTATTCTCACTAAACTGACCAATATTTTTCGTCTTTTCAAACGCACCAATACTATCATAGTCATTGCATAAGGCACGTGAGTTCATGGACGTCCATTTCATTGTGGATGAAAACACCAACGACGACTGATTAATGCCAGTTGATATAGTTAGCAGTAGATCAGAAGCTGTTCTTTTTCGGCTTTCAGAGAGTTGTCTAACTGCAAGATTACCACCACTGCTGTCTTTTACTATTAGTTCGGGTTTAGCACTATCATCTGATGATAGGTGGGCTACACGCTGATCAATTACACTGACTGTCTCACAAGTATGCACACCTGGAACTGCCTCTTCGTTCAATTCTACTTCACGTTGTAGTTGTACAGAACCTATATTTAACTTAGCAGTAGTAAGCATATCCCTCATCTCATCATGATCAACCAAAGACAAATCTGCACTATCATGATCATTATCACAAATATTCAATTTACCGTCAAGTTCATCATTTTCAAACTCTTTAATAACAGAAGGGGACAATTTTGGTTCCTCCTCACAAATGATTAAAGGTTTTATATCTTCACTCTGACTAGTTATACTTTGTAAACTTGTAGGGTCAGAACTGCACTCTGAAGCAGTAACTCTATTCTGTGACACTCTATTCAACAATGGCTTACCAGTTGCAACTGCAGACTTCTTGACCGCACCGTTATCGTCACACAATTCGTAGTCAGGCCTGGAGTTTACATTCAGCTTATCACTGAACTTGCTCACTTGTTCACAGTTCACTTCTGTATGCACCTCTTGAAAACGTGTAAAACACAACCGTGCTTGTCTAGCAGCTTGCAACTTATCTGTTGAGGATGTACTACGAAACCTGTTACACTCATTAGGTCTATATGCATTACTAGACATCATGGAGCCTTCTCGATATCCACCTCAGTCATACTTGATTTATATGTTGGTGTAACAATAAAGAATCCTCGAGTCAACAACTGGTGTTTTGGTTTTTTCGTTCGTTATTACTAAGCGTTTCTGAGAAACTGCAAGGAACAGCGTGGGCCTGAGCGTAGCAAGAGCTGGGCATTAACGGTTTACGAGACGCGGCTGACAGTTTCTGACGATGGAAACAGATTCTGGTGAATTCAAACAGTTGGTGAAAGTTTGGATAGTCGCCGTTCATTTTTCCTGGTGCCGGTCAAGTCCTCTTTGAACAAGCAATATCTGGAACGTTTTTGGAATTTGGTCAAGTTCAACAATGCCTGGGTCAAAGAAGGGACAGAGTGTCTTGGATGCAAACAGGAAAGTAAGTCATGGTGACTTGTCTGTTAATTGTAACGATGTGTCTGATGTTAAGCATGACATGGTTGATGTTACTGTTTCGCCGTTCAGGGATAATAGGAACATCAAACTCCCTAAGTTTGAACCACGGTGTTTTGATGGAAACCCGGCTGATTATTTACAATTTGTAAAGGAGTTTGAGATCATGCTGAGTAGTTTTTATTAAGTGATGAATTGAAATTGATGTATTTGATGAGGTATTGCACTGGAGATGCTTCAAGAGCTATACAGTGCTGTAAGCTCATGCCCCCTAATGAGGGATACGCTGAGGCTATGAGCATATTACGTCAAAGGTTTGGAAGACCTTCGATGATTGTAAGGAACGTATACGAAGCTGTCAAAGGTAACGGCAGTCAACTTCAAGATGACTCCAAGGCACTTACTGAGTTTTTAGATAATCTTATGACTTATAAGAATACCTTGATTTCTATGAATTGCATGAGTGACCTCAACTCGAGCTCAGTCCTAGAGGTAATTGCAAGACGCCTACCTACTCGGCTGCAAAGGAAGTGGGTAAAAATAAGCTCTCGTATAGAGGAGGAGGGTATCGAGCCAAGGTTTGATGATATTCTTAGACTGGTGAAGGACAGTGTCAACCAGGCGATGGGCAAATTCGCCAGCATTTTGCATTCTAAGGTAGAACCTAAGGAACCAGTGAATATAAGGAAGGCATTTGTGGTGAAGTCTCAAGACACAACGAGAAAGGATGAGTGTATTGTTTGCCATAACATGCATCAATTGAGTGATTGTAATCGCTTTATCGCTATGTCACCCGTAGAAAGGTTAAAAATGGCAAAGCAGAAGCGGCTGTGTTTCAGTTGTTTAAAGATTGGGCATACAAAGTGGAATTGTAAGGCGACAAAAAAGGAAGTAGTGGTTTAACGGATATGCACCCACTTCTGAGAACAGTGAACGAACCTGGGAATTCGGTTAATTGTAATAGTATCTCTAGACCCCTTGACATCCCACAAGTTTTCTTAGGGGTATTACCAGTTAAGGTGAAAGGACCGAAATCTTCAGTAGAGACTTATGCATTGTTGGATAATGGTTCAGACGTTACATTGATAGATGCTGAACTGGCTGGTTGCTTGGGTATTAAAGGCCCAAAGCAACCCTTGGTTGTAAATACTTTCAATTCTGCGAAAACAGTAGTATGTGAGCGAGTGTCATTTCAGTTAGAATCCTTGGCTACTGGGGAGACCGTGGAAGTGGATACTGCTTACACTACCTCCAGTATGAAACTTGGCGAAGCTATAGTACCTAGTCGTGAAACGGTTGTCGGTAAGCCATACCTGTGTGACATACCTCTTCCAACACTGCAAGATGGAAGAGTGAGAGTACTCATTGGATGTAGTGTGCCAGAAGCTCACAAGGTATTAGAAGAGAGATTTGGAGGTAGAGATGATCTGTTTGCGACGAAAACACCACTGGGATGGACAGTGAGAGGACCTATACCCATAGTCCACATATCATCATTAGTTACAAACGATGGGGACAAACTAGAAACTATGATTAAAAATATGTATGACAAGGAGTTTTGTGACTGCGGTGTCCCAGGGAAGGGTCGTTCTGTAGAAGACTTAAAAGCAGTTAAAATAGCCGAGGACTCTTGTAAATACGAAAACGGGCGTTTCAGCGTTGGCCTACCATGGAGATTCAAAGATAGACAGTTGGTTTGTAATAGGAAAGTTGCTCTTAAGAGACTAATGGGTTTACAGAAGAAATTCCTGTCAGATGCAGAACTCTGGTCCAAATATAAGGAAGTCGTCGATAAACATATAATGAAGGGTTACGTTGAAAGACTAGTTGATCAGAGTGAGCCAGGGAAGTGGTATTTGCCCCATCATCCCGTCTTTAACCCGAGGAAGCCAGGTAAACTCCGTGTGGTGTTTGATTGTTCTGCGAAACATGAAGGAGTCTCTTTAAATGATAATCTGTATAGTGGCCCAGATTGCGTGAGCTCATTAGTGGGACTGCTATTGAGATTCAGAAAGTTTACAGTTGCTGTCGCGGCGGATATTGAGGAAATGTTCCTACAGGTGAAGGTGCCAGAGAGTGACAGAGATCACTTGAGGTTTTTGTGGTTTGATGACGGTCCTTGTGGTAAGGTGTCAGAATATAGGATGACAGTGCATCCATTTGGTGCCACGTCCTCCCCGTTTTGTGCTAATTTTGCTCTACGAAAGGCAGTGTCCACATTTGGTTCTAATGATTTGCTGGACGTCATAGATTGTTGCTTCTACGTGGATGATTGTTTAGCCTCCTTCGATGATGATAAGTCTGCAGTTAGATTTGCAACAAGCATCACTGAAGTGTTAGCTAAGGCCGGCTTTCGTCTAACTAAGTGGGTCTCGAAGCATATAGATCCAGAAGACAGAGCACCTACCGTACGAGATTTGCCTGTTGATACTCTACCAGTTGAACGCACATTAGGTATGCGATGGGATGTGAACTCTGATACCTTTGGATTTAGTGTTGGTGATATTGATAAGCCAGTTACTCGGAGAGGTGTGCTCTCTGTGTTGTCGTCCGTGTTTGACCCACTTGGATTAGTAGCACCTTATCTACTTCCGGCTAGGAGGTTATTTCAAGAGACATGCAGGAAAGGGTTACAGTGGGATGAACCATTAAGTGAGAGGCAGAGAGAAGAGTGGAAGGGGTGGGTTAACAGTTTAAGAATGCTGAATCTACATTCCGTCTCACGTCCACTTAAGCCGTCGAGAAATCATGATATAATTGACTTCCATGTTTTTTCTGATGCCTCTGAGGTTGGATTTGGTGCAGCCGTATACATCAGAACCACCTTAAGGAATGATATAGATGTTAGCCTGGTGATGGGTAAATCTAGAGTTGCACCTCTAAAGACGGTTTCGATTCCGAGATTAGAACTTAATGCCGCCTTACTAGCTGCGCAGTTATTCACAACGGTGTGTAAAGAGTTGGATTACCCCAAGCATCCCGTAACGTTTTGGACTGATTCGATGTCTGTGATATATTATATACGCAACGAGTCAGCAAGATATGCATGTTTTGTAGCTAACAGAGTATCTCAAATTCGTGAACTAACAACTGTTGAGCAGTGGAGGTACGTACCGTCTGGAAAAAATCCAGCTGATCTAGCCTCGCGAGGAGTTATTGATATGAATGTGGTTAAAAATAAGTGGTGGAAAGGTCCAGAGTTCTTGCTAAGGGCTGATAGTATGTGGCCTCGTAGAGAAGATGAACCACCGATAAACGAGTGTGCCTTGGAGTTGAAGACAAGTGTCAGTTTAACATCTACTCAAGAAAGACATTCAGGTTTACATCCACTTTTTAAATATTATTCTTCTTGGTACAAACTACTGAAAGCTGTTGCGTGGTTGACACGATATGTTACGTATTTAAAGGTCATGCATCTTGCGGGATACGAAAATATGAATGTGGGGCCTTTGAGAGTCGAAGATATTAGAAATGCAGAGTTAGCGATTTTGAGGGCTGCTCAGTGGGAAGCGTGGGGTGAGATTGCCAAGGAGGATAGTCCCGATTTCGCAGATTTCAAGGTGCGGTTAGATAGATTATCTCCGATAGTTTCCGAAGGGATCGCTAGAGTTGGTGGACGTCTACAAATGTTAGAATCGTCATATGAGACCCGTCATCCGGCTTTATTACCTTGCTACCATCCAGTCACTGATCTCATTATAAGACACTACCATGTTCTTGAAGGTCATTTGGGTACTTCGCAAGTACTATCAAGTATTCGATGTAAGTTCTGGATAGTGAAGGGAGGTACTGCTGTCCGTAAAATAATTGATAAGTGCATGGAATGTAAACTCCGAAATGCTCGTCCAGTACAGCAGATGATGGCACCACTCCCAGCGTGGCAAGCTTCTGAAGGGAATTATCCATTTGAGTACGTTGGGGTGGATTTGTTCGGACCTTTTGTAGTGAAGAGAGGCAGAACCCTATGTAAAAGATATGGCTGTTTATTCACCTGTTTGAAAATGAGAGCTGTGCATATTGAGATGGTTCATACGCTAACTACTGATTCATTCGTGCTAGCATTACATAGATTTATAAATCGCCGGGGTGTACCGAAGATGATGTTCAGCGACAGAGGGACTAATTTTGTTGGCTGTCACGCCGAGCTTAAAGAGTACTTCGAAGGTCCTCAAACGAGAGTTCAGGAAGAGTTACTGAAAAGGAACATCGAGTGGCACTTCAACCCACCACATGCCAGCCATAGAGGTGGGCTATGGGAAAGACTTATAGGAATTATCAAGCGTATTTTAAGCTCCATAATTAAAAACCAGAGTTTGAATGACGAAACGCTGGAGACATTTTTTTGTGAAGCTGAACGAATATTAAATGACCGGCCGTTATCACCTGTGAGGGACGACGTCAAGGATTTTGATGTGTTAACCCCAAATAAATTATTGTTATTGAGAGGCAACCCTGGCATAGAGGACGCAAGCGGGGAAGGAATACCTACGATTAAAAGATGGAAACAAGCCAGGCACATGAAAGATATATTTTGGAAAAGATGGTTAAAGGAGTATGTTCTAACATTGCAAACCAGGGACAAGTGGAAAAAGTTGTGCCGAAACTTAAAGGTTGGTGACATAGTATTAGTAGCAGATAAATGTGCCACAGGTAGGTGGCCTTTGGGAGTGGTAGTAAGGCTAATCTGTAGTGGTGATGGATTGGTGAGGACGGTTGAGGTGAGAACAAGTTGTGGCATGTTGGTGCGAGATATTAGAAAACTGTGTCTACTGGAAGGTGCTGAGAGTAGAGAGTCGGAGGATGAAACACTAGAAGATTTTCCAACCTAGAGCGTCAACCTGAGAAGGGTTGTAGGCGTACTGCTGTAAGTCCTACAATTCTTCAAAGGGTAGCGCATCAATGAGCAGTCCAATGTGCTTGGTGTGTGATTTTGTACATATGTTCATATTGTATATACTGAATTGATATCATCTGTCATCTAGCTGTTGGTAATTCTGTTTGTGTCCGGACGACTTCCACTTGGATCATCAACCTGAGAAGGAATGTAGGCGTACTGCTGTAAGTCCTACAGTTCTTCAAAGGTAGATCGTCAAGCCAGAATCCACAACATGTGATGTATTGATTGTACATATGGTTGTGTTAAATAATTGTGTGAGTTCCAATTATTGTAATTGTTGGTTAATCTTGTTTGTGTCCGGACATTCCACAACTTACAATCGTCAACCTGTGAAGGGTTGCAGGCGTACTGGTGTAAGTCCTGCGATTCTTCAAAGGAATTACATCGAGACATGATCCGCGGTGTTATGTGTGCTGTTTATATATATGTGTGGTGTCATATCAGTTGGTGTTTTTGGATTCACTGCGTTTAATTGTTGTTTTCGTACCTTGTTGTTTTGCATAATTTTGTTAAAATTTTCGTCGTGCTTGCTTCTGAAGTTGTTTCGGGTCTTCTACATTCGTGAATGAATTGATTGATGTTAAAGACAGAAGATGGGTCGTGTACGCCGGGGAGACTAGTGTTGAGAATGACATGCACACGGAGATGATGATTAGCTGTGGAATCAATGATTGAGAGGGAATGCTTCTACTTAGGCTGTGGTCCCACACGCCAGGGAGCGGGAGTGTAGACGACTGAGGCTCGCACGCGTCGCCGCTACTAGAAGTGAGGCAGAATGAGTGACAAGCGATCGCAGTGGTAATTGGTAGTGAGTAGATACGAGGACGTGCGTAGAGTATCATGAGTTGGTGCTATAGTCACGTTGTATTCTGCAAGAGTCATTCTAGTAAGTGGCGATTGTGTTGCAAGAGAACACCTTTAACTGGAAGGCGCAGGTCGTCATTGATGTGTGAGATTGTGCTGTGAGTATGCTTGTGGTGTGTTGACTTTTCTGTTTGTTTTCCATTTCAGCTCTGTCCATGTGACCCAGGTTCTCGCAATGGCATCCAAGTCAACGCGCATTGGTCGTGAAGGAAAAAAGGGTTGGATCCCATTTTTGCCGGGGAGTGTCAATGGAGTTGAAGATTGAACGATCAATTCATGGTTGTTTGCTCAAAACCAACTTCCCCAATTTTCGCGGAGGCATCAATACGACAGTCATCGTCTCATCGGTCGCTGTTCAGAAAGAAGTCAGGACAATACCGTCAGAAGTAATATTGTGATTTATTTTTGTAATATTTGTTCACAGACCTCAGTCATGCTTGATTTATATGTTGGTGTAACAATAAAGAATCCTCGAGTCAACAACTGGTGTTTTGGTTTTTTCGTCCGTTATTACCAAGCGTTTCTGAGAAACTGCAAGGAACAGCGTGGGCCCAAGAGTAGCAGGAGCTGGGCATTAACGGTTTACGAGACGTGGCTGACAAGCCCCTTTCCAGGTTTTTACACAAATGATGTTCAAAAGTGCCTCAAGTCTCTAAACCCTTCCCAGAGCTTAGGTCCCGATAATGTACCTATTATTATTTAAAAAAAATGTTCTGATATTCTGTGTCACCCTCTTACTTAACTATTTGAAAAATCTTTTTCCGATAATATTGTGTCTGGCGTTAAGAAGGACATTAATGTTGTACCCATACCCAAATCATCTACTGGAGCATGTGTCAAATTTAGACCCATTGCTATTACGTCTCCTTTTTTGAAAACTATGAAGAAATTACTTTTGCTTAGTCTTGTATCCTCACTTAAATCCTTTAATGACCCTAAACAATTTGCCCATAAGCACAGTAGAAGCACTTTAGTTGCGGCTGCCGTCTTATATCATAACATTGCTTCCAGTCTAGACAAGGGGGCTAAATTTGTTCGTGTTGCCTTCCTAGACTTTACATCTGCCTTTGACTCGGTCCCTAGGGACATCTTATTAAATAAACTTGCTGCTAGTCAAAGAGGACGTTGGGGTGTTAACTGGTTACATTCCTATTTCGCAGAAAGAAAGCAGTACGCCGTGTATAAAGGGAAGTCTTCCACTTCATTGCCTACTGAAGCTGGTGTCCCTCAAGGCGCTTTCCATTCTCCTTTTCTTTTTTCCTTCTTCTTGCATGACTTGCCTCACTCTTTCTGAGGTACTTTGTGAAGTACGCTGATGATTTAACGGTTTCAATGGCTGTTAACTCCCAGCTAGATTGCACCAAAATAAATACCATCCGTGAACTTTTGAGTGAGTTGTTTAGAAAATATACGTTAGAAAAACTCCCTTGTTGAAACTGTAGCTCCTCCCTCAGGAGCATAGCGCTTGCCAGTCAGCTAATAGGACAAGCAGTTAGCGGCTCTAGACCTTCTGCTGACATGTCACCGGATGTCGTTGCTCCTACCCCTAAAGTTCCTCCCAACATTAACGGACTCTAGCACTAACGAGTGAAAAACAAGCTTTATAATTCCATACTACCAGTCCAGTGATAAGGCAGTGATAGACCCATATATTGAACCCCAGTTGTCTCACGAATAGTGAAGAAGGTTGCTAAATATCAATTGTCGGATTGTCTACCAAAGTAAGATCTTTTCATCAGCTCTCAGCACGGATTTCTGAAAACACAGGCCCCGCGTTACTTGTCGCTTCGACGTTTCCTACTGCATCACTAGTAGTCGCGAAACAAGAAAAGCAGTAATTGTTCTCTACCTCTATATATCTATGACATTTTACATGGTATTTCAGAGCATTATCTTTGAGAAGCTGTCCACAGTTGGTATTTCGAATATATTACTCAAGTGGTTGAATTCATTTATAAGCGACTGGGTACAAATAGTTAAAGTTGAATCTGTGTTGCCTTATGCTAGGCAGATCATAATTGGGGTTGGACAGGGTAGTCTTCAAGAACCACTTGTAACTATAGTCTACATTGATGGCATTTATAACTTCTCCCTCCCAGATGCGGCATTCCTATATGCTGACGACCTCAGGTTTGTGAACTCCTACTAAAGTCATGAATTAAATCATATGACAAGTAAAATATGTCCAGAACTACATGGGTTTGTAGCATGGTTTGCTCAATTCCTTCTGAGGTTTAACGTTGACAAAATAGGCTGGCTTTGCATCGGCCACAGTAATCCGGAACTAAATATTCAGGAGAATGTGCAGAAACTAGCCAAGCCCAACTAAGTAGTAGATCACGGTATCAAATACTCTAGTAATCCTAGGTCCTCTGAGAAAACTGATTATAAGGGACGCAAAACAAGTAGGCCCATAGGTTGCGTCGCTGGCAATTCCCTTTCGCCGTGAGTCGAAAATTTTATTATACATAGTGTGCTTTCTGTCTACTTTAGAATACTGTCTTTTATCCACAGTGGGCTCCGAGAGAGTGACAAGCTTAAACTGGAGGGAGTGAAACGGAGATTCAGTCTAAGAACTCTTCGTTTGGAATTCGATCTTGACTACGCTGAGCGGTACAAGGGACTGAAAAAAGAACCACTTTTGAAAGGATATCATAAGCTAAACCTCATTTTTCACTGCAAGCTAAACAATTTTCCCCCACACTACTTCACAATCACTAAATCTATCCGCCATCAGTTACGACCATGGAAATCATGACA
The DNA here is from genome assembly GCA_944472135.2 of Trichobilharzia regenti. Lineage (NCBI taxonomy): Eukaryota > Metazoa > Platyhelminthes > Trematoda > Strigeidida > Schistosomatidae > Trichobilharzia > Trichobilharzia regenti. Next base: position 39,376,079 of record OX235270.1, read on the forward strand.
ACTCAGTTGTTATAGAGCATTGCCACACTTTCATGAGGTACAAAAAATAAATTTTCAGCCATTTGAAGTAGACTCCTAGCTAATGTGCGTGAAGCAGGCATGCTTCCAGTATTCATCTCTTTAGCCACAATACTGCTCGAAGATGACTAATGTCAATGGAGGTGAACATTGAACGCTGGCTCATTGGCCTTGGTTGCCATTGACGGGCAACTCGAGGGCGCGAATGCTTCAATCGTTTACAGATTCGAAGAAGACGAAAGAATAGGGGTAAAAGCACAGCATATTTATTGTAAAACATTCGTTTACAGACTACGTACTAACCTCGATTTTAATTGCCGAACAATACAACTTCCTACAAACAACCACTTCTATGTTTGAGTTAACGTCGACAGTCAGCCGCAGTAATTATCCGTTGGCGGAGTCGTAGTAACAATAGAAAATTAGGGTTAGCTTCCTTCACAAATACTGTAAATGTCCAGGACTAACTACACCGGACTTCACTCTGTCCTCAGAAGACTTTCAGAAACTATGCGTAATAATCAACACGAAAAACCAGAACGCAAATTGATGAATCGAGAATCCTTTTTTCTTATTCCAGTACGTAACCAACAATACGGTTATTACACACTGGGTCCAAGAATAAATGTTATAACCATATATCACGGTAATACTTCTGATAGTATTTCTCCGTCTTCCAACTAACAGTGAACGATGAGACGATTACTGCACTATCGATGACTCCCGCCGAAATATGCAGTTGGTTTTGAGCAAACAACCATGAATTGATCGCTTATTCTTCAACTATATTGCCACTACCCGGCAAAATAAGGATCCATCCCATTTTTCCATCACAACCAATACACGTTGACTTGGATGCAAAAACCAAAACACCGATTGGCCACTTGAGAATTCTTTATTCTAACGCCAACGTATAGCCAACTTTCAGCTTTATAACTAAGGTCTATGAACAAATATTACAAAAATAAATCACAATATTACTTCTGACGGTATTGTCCTGACTTCTTTCTGAACAGCGACCGATGAGACGATGACTGTCGTATTGACGCCTCCGCGAAAATTGGGGAAGTTGGTTTTGAGCAAACAACCATGAATTGATCGTTCAATCTTCAACTCCATTGACACTCCCCGGCAAAAATGGGATCCAACCCTTTTTTCCTTCACGACCAATGCGCGTTGACTTGGATGCCATTGCGAGAACCTGGGTCACATGGACAGAGCTGAAATGGAAAACAAACAGAAAAGTCAACACACCACAAGCATACTCACAGCACAATCTCACACATCAATGACGACCTGCGCCTTCCAGTTAAAGGTGTTCTCTTGCAACACAATCGCCACTTACTAGAATGACTCTTGCAGAATACAACGTGACTATAGCACCAACTCATGATACTCTACGCACGTCCTCGTATCTACTCACTACCAATTACCACTGCGATCGCTTGTCACTCATTCTGCCTCACTTCTAGTAGCGGCGACGCGTGCGAGCCTCAGTCGTCTACACTCCCGCTCCCTGGCGTGTGGGACCACAGCCTAAGTAGAAGCATTCCCTCTCAATCATTGATTCCACAGCTAATCATCATCTCCGTGTGCATGTCATTCTCAGCACTAGTCTCCCCGGCGTACACGACCCATCTTCTGTCTTTAACATCAATCAATTCATTCACGAATGTAGAAGACCCAAAACAACTTCAGAAGCAAGCACGACGAAAATTTTAACAAAATTATGCAAAACAACAAGGTACGAAAACAACAATTAAACGCAGTGAATCCAAAAACACCAACTGATATGACACCACACATATATATAAACAGCACACATAACACCGCGGATCATGTCTCGATGTAATTCCTTTGAAGAATCGCAGGACTTACACCAGTACGCCTGCAACCCTTCACAGGTTGACGATTGTAAGTTGTGGAATGTCCGGACACAAACAAGATTAACCGACAATTACAATAATTGGAACTCACACAATTATTTAACACCACCATATGTACAATCAATACATCACATGTTGTGGATTCTGGCTTGACGATCTACCTTTGAAGAACTGTAGGACTTACAGCAGTACGCCTACATTCCTTCTCAGGTTGATGATCCAAGTGGAAGTCGTCCGGACACAAACAGAATTACCAACAGCTAGATGACAGATGATATCAATTCAGTATATACAACATGAACATATGTACAAAATAACACACCAAGTGTAGTGGACTGAGCTTCAACGTACCACTCTTGAAGAATTTTAGGATTCACAGCAGTACGCCTACATCCTTTGTCGGTTTGACGCTCTAGGTTGGAAAATCGTCGCAGAGTTCATTTGGTGACCTCCTTCTATCATCTATATTTCCAACTCTTAACGGTGACACGCCCGTGTCACTCACTGTATCGTAGAATATAGATGATTAACAAACACACGACGTATCTGACCAACCAAGCTTGGGCACAAAGTAATTTACACCAAATATCATAACATTCAAATAGCAATTTGAATATCGAAAGGCCTTTATTTATGCAAGTCAGTTTAACCATTACCCTCTCATACGCAGTTGACACATCCTCACCAAACTGACCATTGACTTTCGTCCTTTCAAACGTACTGGTACTATAACGGCAGAAGACTAGCGCCGGCAACAGATCAATTTATTACGGAAATCAGCACGTATTTATATTTATTTCATGTACATTATTATAGCTTCTTCAAGCAGACAGACGCAGTCTTCTGATTAGTTGTTTCTGGTTTCTCGGAAGGTTTAACCATATATTTGCGAACCTTATTTTCCCACGTTAAGTCTTCTGTGGTTAGTTGTTGAATCAGCTTTGTTCATATTTTCTGACGGCCAGTATTGGTGACCTAGACATTGATGTAAATTAATGTCTACTGATTGGCTATCAGCCTGCTCTCACTACAATACTAGCATAATCACAGCACAAGACACGTGAGTTCATGGACGTCCCTTTCATTGTGGATGACAACACCGACGACGGCTGAGTGACACAAGTTGATGAACTTAGCGGTGGATCAGAAGCTGCTGTTGTTCAACCTTTAGAAGGTTGTCTAACCGCAGGATTATCACCACGGCTATCTTTTATGATTACCTGCAATTTAGCATTAACATCTGTCGATAGGTGCGCTACACGGTGATCAACTACACTGACGGTCTCACTAGTATCAATACATTCTGCGACCGCGTCTGCCTTTAGCTCTATTTCACGTTCAATTGGTGCACAGCTATTGTTCAACTCAGTAGTAGTAGGCATTCTGCTCATCTCGTCATGATCGACCAAAGACAAATGTGCGTTATCACTACCATTGTCACAAATATCCATTTTACTGACGTTAGTATGATTGACTTCGTCATTTTCAAACTCTTTATTAACAGCATTAAATGTTAAACTGACACTTGTCTTCAACTCCAAGGCACACTCGTTTATCGGTGGTTCATCTTCTCTACTAGGCCACATACTATCAGCCATTAGCAAGAACTCTGGTCCTGGGTTCGAATCCCGGTGCTTGCGTACTGCTGAAGACTCCCAAACTAGGACGAAACAGCTGTCCAGTACTCCCAGGTTTTCCAATGCTTCTCCAACTAATGTCAGCTCATGATGAAATCCTGAAACCAATTCATGGTTGTTTGCTCAAAACCAACTTCCCCAATTTTCGCGGAGGCATCAATACGACAGTCATCGTCTCATCGGTCGCTGTTCAGAAAGAAGTCAGGACAATACCGTCAGAAGTAATATTGTGATTTATTTTTGTAATATTTGTTCATAGACCTTAGTTATAAAGCTGAAAGTTGGCTATACGTTGGCGTTAGAATAAAGAATTCTCAAGTGGCCAATCGGTGTTTTGGTTTTTGCATCCAAGTCAACGTGTATTGGTTGTGATGGAAAAATGGGATGGATCCTTATTTTGCCGGGTAGTGGCAATATAGTTGAAGAATAAGCGATCAATTCATGGTTGTTTGCTCAAAACCAACTGCATATTTCGGCGGGAGTCATCGATAGTGCAGTAATCGTCTCATCGTTCACTGTTAGTTGGAAGACGGAGAAATACTATCAGAAGTATTACCGTGATATATGGTTATAACATTTATTCTTGGACCCAGTGTGTAATAACCGTATTGTTGGTTACGTACTGGAATAAGAAAAAAGGATTCTCGATTCATCAATTTGCGTTCTGGTTTTTCGTGTTGATTATTACGCATAGTTTCTGAAAGTCTTCTGAGGACAGAGTGAAGTCCGGTGTAGTTAGTCCTGGACATTTACAGTATTTGTGAAGGAAGCTAACCCTAATTTTCTATTGTTACTACGACTCCGCCAACGGATAATTACTGCGGCTGACTGTCGACGTTAACTCAAACATAGAAGTGGTTGTTTGTAGGAAGTTGTATTGTTCGGCAATTAAAATCGAGGTTAGTACGTAGTCTGTAAACGAATGTTTTACAATAAATATGCTGTGCTTTTACCCCTATTCTTTCGTCTTCTTCGAATCTGTAAACGATTGAAGCATTCGCGCCCTCGAGTTGCCCGTCAATGGCAACCAAGGCCAATGAGCCAGCGTTCAATGTTCACCTCCATTGACATTAGTCATCTTCGAGCAGTATTGTGGCTAAAGAGATGAATACTGGAAGCATGCCTGCTTCACGCACATTAGCTAGGAGTCTACTTCAAATGGCTGAAAATTTATTTTTTGTACCTCATGAAAGTGTGGCAATGCTCTATAACAACTGAGTTGTCATGATTTCCATGGTCGTAACTGATGGCGGATAGATTTAGTGATTGTGAAGTAGTGTGGGGGAAAATTGTTTAGCTTGCAGTGAAAAATGAGGTTTAGCTTATGATATCCTTTCAAAAGTGGTTCTTTTTTCAGTCCCTTGTACCGCTCAGCGTAGTCAAGATCGAATTCCAAACGAAGAGTTCTTAGACTGAATCTCCGTTTCACTCCCTCCAGTTTAAGCTTGTCACTCTCTCGGAGCCCACTGTGGATAAAAGACAGTATTCTAAAGTAGACAGAAAGCACACTATGTATAATAAAATTTTCGACTCACGGCGAAAGGGAATTGCCAGCGACGCAACCTATGGGCCTACTTGTTTTGCGTCCCTTATAATCAGTTTTCTCAGAGGACCTAGGATTACTAGAGTATTTGATACCGTGATCTACTACTTAGTTGGGCTTGGCTAGTTTCTGCACATTCTCCTGAATATTTAGTTCCGGATTACTGTGGCCGATGCAAAGCCAGCCTATTTTGTCAACGTTAAACCTCAGAAGGAATTGAGCAAACCATGCTACAAACCCATGTAGTTCTGGACATATTTTACTTGTCATATGATTTAATTCATGACTTTAGTAGGAGTTCACAAACCTGAGGTCGTCAGCATATAGGAATGCCGCATCTGGGAGGGAGAAGTTATAAATGCCATCAATGTAGACTATAGTTACAAGTGGTTCTTGAAGACTACCCTGTCCAACCCCAATTATGATCTGCCTAGCATAAGGCAACACAGATTCAACTTTAACTATTTGTACCCAGTCGCTTATAAATGAATTCAACCACTTGAGTAATATATTCGAAATACCAACTGTGGACAGCTTCTCAAAGATAATGCTCTGAAATACCATGTAAAATGTCATAGATATATAGAGGTAGAGAACAATTACTGCTTTTCTTGTTTCGCGACTACTAGTGATGCAGTAGGAAACGTCGAAGCGACAAGTAACGCGGGGCCTGTGTTTTCAGAAATCCGTGCTGAGAGCTGATGAAAAGATCTTACTTTGGTAGACAATCCGACAATTGATATTTAGCAACCTTCTTCACTATTCGTGAGACAACTGGGGTTCAATATATGGGTCTATCACTGCCTTATCACTGGACTGGTAGTATGGAATTATAAAGCTTGTTTTTCACTCGTTAGTGCTAGAGTCCGTTAATGTTGGGAGGAACTTTAGGGGTAGGAGCAACGACATCCGGTGACATGTCAGCAGAAGGTCTAGAGCCGCTAACTGCTTGTCCTATTAGCTGACTGGCAAGCGCTATGCTCCTGAGGGAGGAGCTACAGTTTCAACAAGGGAGTTTTTCTAACGTATATTTTCTAAACAACTCACTCAAAAGTTCACGGATGGTATTTATTTTGGTGCAATCTAGCTGGGAGTTAACAGCCATTGAAACCGTTAAATCATCAGCGTACTTCACAAAGTACCTCAGAAAGAGTGAGGCAAGTCATGCAAGAAGAAGGAAAAAAGAAAAGGAGAATGGAAAGCGCCTTGAGGGACACCAGCTTCAGTAGGCAATGAAGTGGAAGACTTCCCTTTATACACGGCGTACTGCTTTCTTTCTGCGAAATAGGAATGTAACCAGTTAACACCCCAACGTCCTCTTTGACTAGCAGCAAGTTTATTTAATAAGATGTCCCTAGGGACCGAGTCAAAGGCAGATGTAAAGTCTAGGAAGGCAACACGAACAAATTTAGCCCCCTTGTCTAGACTGGAAGCAATGTTATGATATAAGACGGCAGCCGCAACTAAAGTGCTTCTACTGTGCTTATGGGCAAATTGTTTAGGGTCATTAAAGGATTTAAGTGAGGATACAAGACTAAGCAAAAGTAATTTCTTCATAGTTTTCAAAAAAGGAGACGTAATAGCAATGGGTCTAAATTTGACACATGCTCCAGTAGATGATTTGGGTATGGGTACAACATTAATGTCCTTCTTAACGCCAGACACAATATTATCGGAAAAAGATTTTTCAAATAGTTAAGTAAGAGGGTGACACAGAATATCAGAACATTTTTTTTAAATAATAATAGGTACATTATCGGGACCTAAGCTCTGGGAAGGGTTTAGAGACTTGAGGCACTTTTGAACATCATTTGTGTAAAAACCTGGAAAGGGGCTTGTCAGCCACGTCTCGTAAACTGTTAATGCCCAGCTCCTGCTACTCTTGGGCCCACGCTGTTCCTTGCAGTTTCTCAGAAACGCTTAGTAATAACGGACGAAAAAACCAAAACACCAGTTGTTGACTCGAGGATTCTTTATTGTTACACCAACATATAAATCAAGCATGACTGAGGTCTGTGAACAAATATTACAAAAATAAATCACAATATTACTTCTGACGGTATTGTCCTGACTTCTTTCTGAACAGCGACCGATGAGACGATGACTGTCGTATTGATGCCTCCGCGAAAATTGGGGAAGTTGGTTTTGAGCAAACAACCATGAATTGATCGTTCAATCTTCAACTCCATTGACACTCCCCGGCAAAAATGGGATCCAACCCTTTTTTCCTTCACGACCAATGCGCGTTGACTTGGATGCCATTGCGAGAACCTGGGTCACATGGACAGAGCTGAAATGGAAAACAAACAGAAAAGCCAACACACCACAAGCATACTCACAGCACAATCTCACACATCAATGACGACCTGCGCCTTCCAGTTAAAGGTGTTCTCTTGCAACACAATCGCCACTTACTAGAATGACTCTTGCAGAATACAACGTGACTATAGCACCAACTCATGATACTCTACGCACGTCCTCGTATCTACTCACTACCAATTACCACTGCGATCGCTTGTCACTCATTCTGCCTCACTTCTAGTAGCGGCGACGCGTGCGAGCCTCAGTCGTCTACACTCCCGCTCCCTGGCGTGTGGGACCACAGCCTAAGTAGAAGCATTCCCTCTCAATCATTGATTCCACAGCTAATCATCATCTCCGTGTGCATGTCATTCTCAGCACTAGTCTCCCCGGCGTACACGACCCATCTTCTGTCTTTAACATCAATCAATTCATTCACGAATGTAGAAGACCCAAAACAACTTCAGAAGCAAGCACGACGAAAATTTTAACAAAATTATGCAAAACAACAAGGTACGAAAACAACAATTAAACGCAGTGAATCCAAAAACACCAACTGATATGACACCACACATATATATAAACAGCACACATAACACCGCGGATCATGTCTCGATGTAATTCCTTTGAAGAATCGCAGGACTTACACCAGTACGCCTGCAACCCTTCACAGGTTGACGATTGTAAGTTGTGGAATGTCCGGACACAAACAAGATTAACCGACAATTACAATAATTGGAACTCACACAATTATTTAACACCACCATATGTACAATCAATACATCACATGTTGTGGATTCTGGCTTGACGATCTACCTTTGAAGAACTGTAGGACTTACAGCAGTACGCCTACATTCCTTCTCAGGTTGATGATCCAAGTGGAAGTCGTCCGGACACAAACAGAATTACCAACAGCTAGATGACAGATGATATCAATTCAGTATATACAACATGAACATATGTACAAAATAACACACCAAGTGTAGTGGACTGAGCTTCAACGTACCACTCTTGAAGAATTTTAGGATTCACAGCAGTACGCCTACATCCTTTGTCGGTTTGACGCTCTAGGTTGGAAAATCGTCGCAGAGTTCATTTGGTGACCTCCTTCTATCATCTATATTTCCAACTCTTAACGGTGACACGCCCGTGTCACTCACTGTATCGTAGAATATAGATGATTAACAAACACACGACGTATCTGACCAACCAAGCTTGGGCACAAAGTAATTTACACCAAATATCATAACATTCAAATAGCAATTTGAATATCGAAAGGCCTTTATTTATGCAAGTCAGTTTAACCATTACCCTCTCATACGCAGTTGACACATCCTCACCAAACTGACCATTGACTTTCGTCCTTTCAAACGTACTGGTACTATAACGGCAGAAGACTAGCGCCGGCAACAGATCAATTTATTACGGAAATCAGCACGTATTTATATTTATTTCATGTACATTATTATAGCTTCTTCAAGCAGACAGACGCAGTCTTCTGATTAGTTGTTTCTGGTTTCTCGGAAGGTTTAACCATATATTTGCGAACCTTATTTTCCCACGTTAAGTCTTCTGTGGTTAGTTGTTGAATCAGCTTTGTTCATATTTTCTGACGGCCAGTATTGGTGACCTAGACATTGATGTAAATTAATGTCTACTGATTGGCTATCAGCCTGCTCTCACTACAATACTAGCATAATCACAGCACAAGACACGTGAGTTCATGGACGTCCCTTTCATTGTGGATGACAACACCGACGACGGCTGAGTGACACAAGTTGATGAACTTAGCGGTGGATCAGAAGCTGCTGTTGTTCAACCTTTAGAAGGTTGTCTAACCGCAGGATTATCACCACGGCTATCTTTTATGATTACCTGCAATTTAGCATTAACATCTGTCGATAGGTGCGCTACACGGTGATCAACTACACTGACGGTCTCACTAGTATCAATACATTCTGCGACCGCGTCTGCCTTTAGCTCTATTTCACGTTCAATTGGTGCAGAGCTATTGTTCAACTCAGTAGTAGTAGGCATTCTGCTCATCTCGTCATGATCGACCAAAGACAAATGTGCGTTATCACTACCATTGTCACAAATATCCATTTTACTGACGTTAGTATGATCGACTTCGTCATTTTCAAACTCTTTATTAACAGCATTAAATGTTAAACTGACACTTGTCTTCAACTCCAAGGCACACTCGTTTATCGGTGGTTCATCTTCTCTACTAGGCCACATACTATCAGCCATTAGCAAGAGCTCTGGACCTTTCCACTACTTACTTTTAACCACATTCATATCAATAACTCCTCGCGAGGCTAGATCGGCTGGAGTTTTTCCAGACGGTACGTACCTCCACTGCTCAACAGTGGTTAGTTCACGAATTTGAGATACTCTGTTAGCTACAAAACATGCATATCTTGCTGACTCGTTGCGTATATAATATATCACAGACATCGAATCAGTCCAAGAGGTTACAGGATACGTGGGATAATCCAACTCTTTACACACCGTTGTGAATAACTGCGCATCTAGTAAGGCGGCATTAAGTTCTAATCTCGGAATCGAAACCGTCTTTAGAGGTGCAACTATGGATTTGCCTATCACTAGGCGGACATCTATATAATAATAATATATATTCTCATTTTTTACATGAAGGACGCCAGTTTACAGGCATCATCAATTCGATAAGTTACACATAATATCAATAAGCATATTTAGTAAAGATAATATAATAAGGTACATTTTTTTCCCTAGCTATGTAGGGTACACCAATTGTATAGGCATGCATAAATATTGTTCTAATAATAATAATATATTCCTTCCTGTTTATGCAGGAACATACCTATTGTACAGGCATGGATAAGTTGTTATATAAATTGCACATGATTTGATATGTAATGGATTTACAGTTTGGTTGTTCTTTCTGTCATTAGAGTCAGTCGGAAATGTCTGCTTTAAAGTCTGTTTGTGTAGCACATAAAGGGATATAGAGATATTGTCTTCGCATTAACAAAACACCCAGACATCAGATGAATATATTACAGATATCTGGGAAAAATAAAGCTTGAAGTCAATTCTCCTATATAACTTTGTTGTGAACAACACCCTTGGCTTAAAGATTATTGATGTATTATGTTGAGATCAGTGATATATTTGTTCCATTTTTCAGCAGTCTTATCGTGGTTTCATAACAGGAAAGAAATTTGATCGTGGGGGCGAAAACTAGATAAGGTCATGTTCAGCTGTTTTACTGCATCAAATGGTGCCGAGGTCGATTCCAGAAATCTCCATTTGTGCCATTTGTGTCCACATGGCGGACTGTACTCGTAAGTTGAGTAAAATGTTGAAAAACTATTTGAAAACCAGTTGCTTCTTCATTTCAGATCATGAATACTCATTTACAGCATGTTCGCCAGCGTCTTCAAATGGTAGAATTGGATCGTTCCTGGAATTTGATTGATTATGAGATAAAAGGTTTGGAATTAATCATAGCAGTTAGAATACAGTTAAACATGCAGAGAGGTACTTTTGATTCAGCAACCGGTGAATTTTTTATTCTTTTCGATCTGGTATCAGAATAACCGCGGACCATTCCATTCAATATGTCGAATAAGGCATGCAGGAGCAGATCATTACCATCGAATGAATCAACTTGATCTGAGATGCAGCTTTCAGCATGTTTTCGTTATATCATAGATATCCATGTTTATTGGCGCTGTATAGGCAGTGATTTGGATTATGCCGTATTCTACAGAGTCTCCGTGCCCATTTGAAGTATACATATGCTTTGAAAGGATTACTTTGTTGGTTTCTACCCCCACTGAGTGTTTACAACAGCAGCTGTGGATTTATGTATTTCCTCGCCATTTTGGATAAAACATAGCCGCATTCTTTTTGGGTAGGAGACCAGTTGGTGGCTTATAGATGATCAAGTAACTTTTATCTTTTCATGTGGTGTTGCGGTAAGTTTCTACCTTGTTTTCTCATATTTCATTCGTATGTTGGTTATGGTTCGCCCTTTGTATCAGGTAGACATAGTTTGATCGACTATTGATTGAATGGGTGTTATTGTCATGGCTGCTGCTTTTTTGTCTGGAATTATAAATAGAGGCAAAACAAACAACAGGTGTAGTCTCTGAGTTCATACATTAAATGGGCCTATGATTTCTGAAACTCTTACATGGGAATTACCACTGGTATCAATTACAAACTCACTTAGTGTGTCATTAAGTGCCTTTTCAAAGGAGGCCAATGTGCTTGCTAGTCGCGTTTTCTCAGGTAGTTTGTTCCATATTTGGCCATACCTAACCAAGAAAAACTTTTGCCTAGTGGCTGTTTTACACGGTTCTATAGCCACTGTACCTTTAGTGTGTCTAAGGTTGTATCCTGTGTTACCTGAGAACCGAGTATAGTTAGCAGGGGTATACACTATTTGGTTAAGAAGCTTATAGAAGAGTACCAGATTTAATCGCAGTCGCCTTAACCATAATGTTTCTAGTCCCAGGATTTCACATCTGGTAGAGTAGTTTGTGCCGTTATCGGTTCCGAGTACTTTTCGCGAGAAGTACCTCTGTACTCCTTCTACTTTCAGTTTGTCTTCTATGCGTGTACTACTAAATATGAATGAACAGTAATCTAGGAGTGGGCGCACACATACCTTGTACAGCAGTATTCTGGATTCGTTTCTGTAGAAGTTCCTGAGTAGGAAACCAATAAGCCTTCGTGATTTCGACACTTGATTCGAGATATGCTCTGAAAATGATAGATTGCGTGAATATTTCAGTCCTAGGTCTAGTACAGATTTGAGTCTGGGGATTTTGTGGCCCTGAATTGTTAGGTTGAGTTCAAGGTTGGAACAGCCTATGCAGAGCCATCCACACTTTTCAACATTAAGCTCAAGTCTCCACGTGTCACAGTATCTATCCATTTTTGCTAATTCTTCATGTATGGAGTTCATAGTTGGGCCGATATCTGTATTTGTGCAGGTATATGTCACCTTCAAGTCATCTGCATACAGTATTGGCTTGCCTATACTAAAACATTCACATATACTGTTTATGTATATAATGAAAAGAAGGGGTCCCAATACACTCCCCTGGATGACACCACTGCTGATTGGTCTAGGTCTGGAGGTCATTGAGCCAACTTTAGTTGTCTGATTCCTGTCATACAGAAATGATTTTATCCAATTGTAGAGGGGGTTGCGTATCCCTAGTGAGCATAGCATACCGACTAGCAGACTGTGTGGGACTCTGTCGAAGGCTTTTCTTATATCGAAATAGAGGATAATTACTAGCTCTCTCCTATCTCTTCTATAGGTGACTTCGTTGAAAAAGTCTATATGGCAAGTGACGCAAGATCTTTTCTTGAGGAATCCGTGTTGAAACAGGTTGATGAGTTTATGTTTTAGAAAGTAGTCTGACATTTGGTCCTTGATTACTTTCTCCATGATCCTTGATATGACAGGTGTTATATTGATAGGCCTATAATTACATGCACTAGTTTTGGCCCCTCCTTTATGCTTAGGTAATATATATGTGTTTTTCCAAGTGTCAGGGTAGGTTTCAGTCACTAGTGAGATATTAAATATTCTGAGTAATAATACTATCATATCCGTACCACCGTTTTTGTATATGACGGATGGTATATCGTCCATCCTGCAACTACTGTTAGCTTTTAATGTCCTTACCGTCGATGCTATAGTTTGTATATTAAAGTTTATTTCACCTAACTTGTAGTTATTTTTGCAGGTTATGTCGAGAATTGGGGACTGATGTGCTTTGGTGTTATTGGAGAACCACTCATTCAGGAGTTCACTAATGATCTGGGGATCATCATATCATCATATCATCCCTTAAGGTAGTTCTGATGTAGATGGCTGCACCAAATCCAACTTCTGAGGCATCAGAAAAAACATGGAAGTCAATTATATCATGATTCCTCGATGGTTTAAGTGGACGTGAGACGGAATGTAGATTCAGCATTCTTAAACTGTTAACCCACCCCTTCCACTCTTCTCTCTGCCTCTCACTTAATGGTTCATCCCACTGTAATCCTTTCGTGCATGTCTCTTGAAATAATCTCGCCGGAATTAGATAAAGTGCTACTAATCCAAGTGGGTCAAACACAGACGGCAACATGGAGAGCACACCTCTCCTTGTAACTGGCTTATCAATATCACCAACACTAAATCCAAAGGTATCAGAGTTCACATCCCATCGCATACCTAATGTGCGTTCAACTGGTAGAGTATCAACAGGCAAATCTCGTACGGTAGGTGCTCTGTCTTCTGGAACTATATGCTCGAGACCCACTTAGTTAGACGAAAGCCGGCCTTAGCTAACACTTCAGTGATGCTTGTTGCAAATTTAACTGCAGACTTATCATCATCGAAGGAGGCTAAACAATCATCCACGTAGAAGCAACAATCTATGACGTCCAGCAAATCATTAGAACCAAATGTGGACACTGCCTTTCGTAGAGCAAAATTAGCACAAAGCGGGGAGGACGTGGCACCAAAGGATGAACTGTCGTCATATATTCTGACACCTTGTCACAAGGACCGTCATCAAACCACAAGAACCTTAGGTGATCTCTGTCACTCTCTGGCACCTTCACCTGTAGGAACATTTCCTCAATATCCGCCGCGACAGCAACTGTTAACTTTCTGAATCTTAACAGCAGTCCAACTAATGAGCTCACGCAATCTGGGCCACTATAGAGATTATCATTCAGAGAGACTCCTTCATGTTTCTCAGAACAATCAAACACCACACGGAGTTTACCTGGCTTCCTCGGGTTAAAGACGGGATGATGGGGCAAATACCACTTCCCTGGCTCGCTCTGATAAACTAGTCTTTCAACGTAACCCTTCATTACATGTTTGTTGACGGCATCCTTATATTTGGTCCAGATGTCTGCATCCGTCAGGAAATTCTTCTTTAAACCCATTAGTCTCTTAAGAGCAACTTTCCTATTACAAACCAACTGTCTATATTTGAATCTCCATGGTAGGCCAACGCTGAAACGCCCGTTTTCGTATTTACATGAGTCCCCGGCTATTTTAACTGCTTTTAAGTCTTCTACAGAACGACCCTTCCCTGGGACACCGCAGTCACAAAACTCCTTGTCATACATATTTTTAATCATAGTTTCTAGTTTGTCCCCATCGTTTGCAACTAATGATTATATGTGGACCGTGGGTATAGGTCCTCTCACTGTCCATCCCAGCGGTGTTTTCGTCGCGCACAGATCATCTCTACCTCCGAATCTCTCTTCTAATACCTTGTGTGCCTCTGGCGCACTACATCCAATGAGTGTTCTCACTCTACCATCTTGCAGTGTTGGAAACGGTATGTCACACAGGTGTGGCTTACCGACAACCGTTTCACGACTAGGTACTATAGCTTCGCCAAGTTTCATACTGTAGGTAGTGTAAGCAGTATCCACTTCCACGGTCTCCCCAGTAGCCAAGGATTCTTACTGAAATGACACTTGTTCACATACTACCGTTTTCACAGAATTGAAAGTATTTAGAACCAAGGATTGCCTTGGGCCCTTAATGCTCAAGCAGCCAGCCGGCTTAGCATCGATCAATGTAACATCTGAACCATTATCCAACAGTGCGTAAGTCTCTATCGAAGATTTCGGTCCTTTCACCTTAACTGGTAATACCCCTAAATAAGATTGTGGGTTGTCAATGGGTCTAGAGATACTATTACAATTAACCGAATTCCTAGGTTCGTTCACTGTCCTCAGAAGTGGGTCACATCGGTTGAACCACTACTTCCTTTGTCTGTCACCTTATAATTTAACTTGTATGCCCCATCTTTAAACAACTGAAACACAACCGCTTCTGTTTTGCCATTTTTAAGCTTTCTACGGGAGACATAGCAGTGAAGCGATTGCAACCACTCAATTGATGCGTGTTATGGCAGACAATACACTCATTCTTTCTCGTTGTGCTTTGAGCCTTCACTACAAGTGCTTTCTATATATTCACTGGTTCCTTAGGTTCTTCCATAGAATGAAAATTGCTGGCGAATTCGCCCGTCGCCTGGTTGACACTGTCTGTCACCAACCTCGCAGTATCATCGAATCCAGTGTCCAAACCACCTTCCTCTAGGCGGGATCTAACCTTCATGAACTTCCTTTGTAGACGAACCGGTAATTTCTGACAACTGTCTCTAGCACCGAACTTGAGTTCAATTCATCCATATTGTTAAGATAAACGAGATTATTTCTGTATTTGATTAAATTATCCAAGAACTTTGCGAGTTCCTCGGGTGTCCCTTGCTGCGCCATATTACGTTTAATGGTCTCAAAATGCTACAGGGTATCATAAATGGCCTTCCAAACCTTTGACGTAATATCTGCATGGCCTCTGTATATCCTTCGTTTGGGGCATGATTTTACAGCACTGTATAGCCCTTGAAGCAACACCAGTGCAGTACCTCAACAAATACATTAACTTTGTTTCGTCATTTATTGCAAACCCACTCAACATGGGTTTCCGTCGAAACACCGAGGATAATAATTAGGAATTTTGAAATTTATATTATCCCTAGACGGTGAAACATGGACATTAAACTTATCATGCTCAACATCACACACATCACTACATATAACAGACAACTCAGCAATACTTACTTTCCTAACTGCTTCCAAAGCGCTTGGTCCCTTCTTTGACCCAGGCATAACTGAACTTGACCAAGCAATCCACAAAAGTTGCAAATAACCCTTGTCCAAAGAAGATGGGCAGACACCAGGAAAGACGAACAGAAACTATCAGAAACTGTCACTGTCCAGGTCATACTACATTGGACCTCACGCTGTCCTTGGAAGACTTTCAGAAACCATGCGTAATAACCAACATGAAAAAACACATCTCAAATTGGTGACTCAAGAACCGTTTATTCTTGCATCAATACAGAGGCAACCATTAGGTTATTGTACACAAAGTCTAAGAATAAATGTTATTACAATAAATCGCGATAATACTTCTGATAGTTTTCTCTCTTCCAACGAACAGCGAAAGATGAGATGATGACTTCCGTATTGATGAATCCCACGAAAAATATGGAGGAGTTGGGTTTGAGCAAACAGCCATGAATTTATCGTTCATTCTTCGACTACATTGACATCACTCGTATATCTGTGAGATTCTGGATGAGGTCCAATCAAATATATGTGAACTTGTTCGAAACGAGCGTCAGGCATAAAAAAGGTACCAAGTGGGCTTTAGGTGTGCCATATTACCTTGCACTTTTGGCAAGCTAAGCACGTGTGTGCCCATTCCCTTACTTTCCTATTGATGCAAGTCCAACAATACCAACTAGTTATGAGCTTGACGGTAGTTCGAATTCCTGACTGGCACAAGCAATGCAACATTTTGAAGATGTTACGGCGATAACTTTTAGGCACGATGGGGCGAGGAGTACTCGTGGATTCATCGCATAGAATGTCTTCCCATACCAAAGGGTTTCTCGGCTAATTGCAGAGTTGTTCTCGACAGCTCATGTTGAAGCTCAGTATCTTCTTTTTGAAGACGAGCCAGTTTTACAAGGCCCATGCCGTCTCTTTGAGTGGGGAACAAACGCGCGACAAGGCATCTGCCACAGTGTTGTTTACTCCGGATACATGGCGAATACCTGATGTAAACTGTGAAACGTAATCCAGTTGTCGTGATTCCCTAGGTGAATACATATCTGAAGGTGAGTTCAGAGAGTACGTCAGAGGTTTGTGATCAGTGAAAATTATGAGTTAACGACCCTCCACTGAATGTCGAAGATGACCTATAGCAGAGTACATAGCCAGAAGTTCTCTGCTGAATGTGCTGTACTTGCGTATACAAAGTGGAGACCGCGAAATACTTCATCGATGAATCGTTGGAATGTTTGGGCTGCATTCCGGAGACCGAATGACATACGTAGAAACTCAAAAAGTCGAAAGGTGTGACGATAGCCGTCTTCGAAATATCTTCTAGTGCCATCGGGATTTGGTTATACGATTTAACCAAGTCGATTTTAGAGAATACAACTGCACCAGATAATGCTGCCGTCAAGTCGTGCATATGAGGCAATGGGTAGCAATCAGGGGTTGTTTTGGTGTTCATTCGCTGGCAATCACCGGTGGGTCACCAATCGTTGCTATCCTTTTTCAGTACCATATGCAGTGGTGATGCCCATAGGCTATTCGATGGTTCAATGATGCCAAGGATAAGCATAGGGTCGAACTCATTTCTAGCAAGCCTCAGTTTGTCAGACGCAAGTCGTCGTGCTCTAGATGTCATGGGCTGTCCTGAGGTTATGATGTGGTGCATAACATTGCTGCTTATGCACGGTAGATCGTTGGACGGGCAATTAAGTTCCGGATATTTATCAACAATCGGTTGGAAAGCTGGATCAAGGATTGCCTTCAACTTTACGAGTGACAAGCTGGGACCTATGTAGGTGATGCCTTTGGTAGACAGTCTAGTAGTAGTAATGGCAAGAAGAACGCTGACTTCGATGCTTGTGTCGACTAAATATCGTGTCTGACTGATCACATCACTAATGTAAAGAGGGCGGCTGTCGCCCTCGGCGACGGTTGCCGCTAACGAGCACCGGCGGTGTAGCTTCTCACAGTTTTTGAGAAATTGCCGGAATTACAAGGTTTACGACAACATTTCGCTCCCTGGCCATAGGTGTTGTGATACCAGCGTCAGTCAAGGTTTTTCAGTAAACGTGGCTTGGATTTAGATCGACCACGTGATTTTCGCCTTTGAGGGGAGTTCTGATGACGGTAGGAGGAATTTTAAGGTATATTTGACCTAAGCATCTGCTGAATGGAGTTGCATAGCCCTATCACCACAGTATCCTTACTCGAAGTCTGTTTTGCAACTGAGCATATTTCGGTAACTGCCCGAAAACAGCTAAGTTGTCTAAAATAACACTCTGAAGTGTGACAAGTACGGTCTGTACTGATTGTGGCAGTTTGGATAAGAAAAGTTCTCTGAAAACTCCTTCATTAAGCCGGCGTTGGCCGATAACTTCTTGTTAGCATGCTCATGGCCAACTGATCTCCTAACCCGACTTCACGAAATAATTCGTCCAGACGCTGTCGATCCGTAAGAACATTTCTCCTGAGGAGGGATGCTTTGAGCAACTTGTAAGAATTATTTACCTGGGGGCTCGACATCTGCACAGTTACGCAGTTGCTGAATTCCCGCCGTATGGCGTGAATAACTGCGAGGAACTGTGAACGTTGATCGGTTATCCCATGCTCACAAAAATTAGACTCGACTATCCGGAACCACGTTTCAGCATTATCTGGCCAATACGGTTAAAGCTGAATTGTTTTGGCAGTTGAGCGAATACGAATGACCTTGGGACTATGATCACTCGTGACGAAATATATACAGTTTGAAAATAGTACAAGAACAAATAAAAAATGGAACAAACTCACCGGATTTATCTGCGTATTTATCGAAGACGAAGTTCGTGGTTGAGCTCAACGACGCGCGCTCCTTGAATACGACGTGCTTTTTCCTCTCCAACCGGAAAATACCAATTCTGTGAATTATCCGTTTGGGAAACCTGATCTTCCTAGCCGGTGAATTTAATTCAACCATTACTTACATAGTAAATCTCTGTGTGGTAAGTCCAGCTGTCTCGAACTACTGCCAAAGCTTCAGGTGCTACTTTTGTAGCAGCATCTTCCTCACTCGTTCAGAGAAACAAGACTTGTTGGTCTACCACGTGATTGCCGTGAAGCCGATCATTCAGAAAGTACTAGGTAAAGTCGAAAACCTTTTCTTTTCCTTGCCTTACACTTTTTCAGTCTTATTCTTGCTCTTTTGGTTAGAAACTGTTGCTCTCTTAGACGTACATAGCATAATTTATAGTGATTGTTAATATGGTTGTTGAAAGCAGCCTTAAAAAAGCCACTAGAATACCGTACTCTGTAGTCACAAGGGCTTCAGCCAGGGAAGGAAAAAATCCAGGGATTTCAACCCCTTCCCGCATACCGATCCTAAAGACTCGTGTAGCTTTAGTCTGCCCTGATACAACGCCTGCATTGCCACAGTCTAGTACTGAAACGGCACAGGCAATACCAGAAGGACAGAATTCTACACCTGCATCAACTGTAGGCCAGTGTGTGAAACACATCAAGCCTAAAAGGAAACGTTCAAGACGTCATAAGACCTCGAAGGCGTCATCAAGGAAAGGGGATGAATGCCAGGCGTGCAGCATCACAGTTTCTAAAACTGATTCAGCGTTTGAATGTAATTTTTGCAAACGATGGGTGCACTGCCGTTGTGACAAAGAAGTACCGAAAGCATACTATGAGTTTATGAGAAATAACCCATGCCCATGGTTTTGGTACGTGTGTCCACTTTGTCGCCCTGGCATAGTCCCACAAAGCGTGTCTGCGGATAGCAGAAATAACACGCTCTTGTGCCCCAACACAGTATCATGCAGCTCCCCCCTGCTAAACTCGCACTGCCGAAACTGGTCAAAGACTTAAAGAAGGACACACCAGCCCTACTGACTGGAAATGCCAATTCTCACAAGGTGAAGATTAGCAAGGTTCCATCCACATCAGGGGAGGGCAAAATTACAAAGGCACCACTTGCATCCACTAGCAAGCCTGGCAACACAAAAAAGGCTGTCCAGGTACCGACGAAGCCTAATGTTGCTAATGATGCAAAGGACTGCAAGAAGCCGAAGGCAAAACCTAAGTCTGAGGGTAGTCGGTCTAACTCTCTCATCCTCTTTAACGTACCTGTGAGCACGGATAGCTTGCTCGAACAACGGGCCCTGTTTGATCAGGAACAGTGGTCCAACCTGTGTGGCAAACTAGGTCTGAACATTAGTTCAGCAAAACTGTGCAGACTGTACAGGGGTGTCCACACGCCTCAGGGTAAGCCACCCCCATTACGGGTTACACTGGACTCTGCCGAAGAGGCCGAAAAAGTACTGTTAATGGCTCAGGTACTAGCCCTGGACAGAAGTTCTAACATAAGAGCGCGGCAAGATAGACCATGGGCCGTCAGAAATATGGCGAGGGAGTCACCGGAACTGATGCCTTCCACCTCTATGGTGGTACACGGTGTTCCGGAGCTGGAAACCGGCACTGCTTGTGAAAAACACATGCACGACGTACAACAATGGAGATGGCTGTCATCTCAGATGGCCCCTGGCGCTTCTGGAGCCATCTCCATTTTCCGACTACCTCGTCCCGCTCATCTAACATTGATTAACTCTCCAAAGCTGCTGTGTGTCACATTCAACTCCCCGGAGCAGTTGTCCATATCACTTCAACGGTGGTATGAGACCAAGGGAAAAATTGGAGGACACATCCGATGCTGTGAAAGCAGACCCAGAAATATAAGGAGGCAGCAAACTGAGGCTTTAATACGACCCCAAGCTTCGGTGACACTAGAGCGATGCAGCTCTGAGAATAATAGTCTGTGTCTCCCAAGTGTCCTGCCTAAATCCATTGAAAAAAACTACAACGGGCCGGTTCTATCGGAATCGGCCAACTAGTTCCAACATCAAGTCCCCCACCAGCAGACGGTTTCACGTCAACTACCCCACAACACTCTGAGGTTGTTAGACTCACTGTCAGTTGCCTATATAGCAATGTGAGGGGGCTGAGAGGGAAAGTAGGTGAACTCCGAAATCTCCAAGCACACCTTCAACTGAAAATAATCATTCTTACTGAAACGTGGCTAAACCCCACTATCGCCGACAATGAAATCAGTATAGGTGATATGGTACTGGTCAGGAGAGACAGGGATAATAAGGAAGGAGGGGGAGTTGCTATATACTTTGATAGGCAACTTAAATGTGTGCGCGCAACGGACCCACCACTTATCGAACTCCCAGACTCCATATGGTGTCATTTCACCGTAGGCCACACCAAGCACTTACTGGGTGGCATCTACCGATCTCCCACCTGTGGGGCAGAGCACAATCAGCTACTGCTCAGCACTATCACAGGAATACGAGATTTGGGCTACGACCAAATCACCATAGCTGGAGATTTCAATGCTCCATCACTGAACCTTGGCTCCGGGTGTGCTAAGGGAAAATTTGGCCGAAACCTACTGCAAACTATTCGAAACACGGGACTGACTGAGAATGTTGGAGACGACACTAGGTGGGGCCCTAGTGGAAAGTCATCAAAACTAGATTATATTCTAACTAGTGACCAGCTACTCGTCGAAAAGGTCCAGATCATGACTCCTCTGGGAAGCAGTGACCATGCAGTCATAGGTTTCGATCTTGTCCTCCGTGAGCGTTTGCAATGGGATGTTACGCGACCATGTCTGTGCTACAGCAAGGCTGACTATGCTGAAATGCGGAGGCTCTTGTCCGACGCAGACTGGCCCTTAGCATGGGACGACCTATCTGTGGATGAACACTGGGAAGTGGTAAAAAAGATTATCCATGCAGCAATCTCGGATACCGTCCCTTTAGTCACAACACAGCCTAAGAGAAAGACGTCATGGTTGAAGAGAGGCACGCAACGTATTCTGCAAGCAAAGCGGAGGGCTTGGTTTACGTGGCGTGTATCTAAGAGTCAGACCGACCATGATGCATACCTCGAACTCAGGAACCGGTGTAATGCAAGAGTTAGGAGGGACAGAAGGTCATTCCAGGCTAACCTTGCTAAAAAACTCCTATCAAACCCTAAAAACTTGTACCGATTCATGTCGGAAAGAAAACCGACAAACCAAGGGGCATGCGCCTTAGTAGGCCCAAACGGTCAATATCTCACTAGTCTGGAGATGGCTGAAACATTCAGTTCAGCCTTCGCTAAACAGCTAAACAGCAATGTGGATATTACAGTTACGGACCAAAATGGTGGCACCACTATTTCAGAGGAGGAAGACCTAGCGACTACTCCCCAAATAAACCCCGCAATAGTACTAAGGAAGCTACAGCGACTCATACCTGGGAAGTCCCCAGGTTGTGATGACATCAGGCCATCTGTTCTGAAACAGTGCGCCGAGGCTCTCTGTAGACCCCTGTGCGACTTGTTCCAACACTCAATGGATTCGGGGACCCTGCCAAGGGAGTGGAAAAGAGCCATCCTTTCTCCAATCTTCAAGGGTGGGGACAGGCAAAACGCTGCTAGCTATAGACCAGTAGCTCTACTCCCAGTGGTATCAAAAGTACTGGAAAGTATTATTGACGACCACATCAGGGAATATTTCGATAGGACTAATATACTGCATGAAGCCCAACATGGTTTCAGAAAAGGCAGATCCTGCGTCACTAACCTACTGTCAGCTTGGGACGACTGGACATCATGCTGGGACTTGAACGTACCAGTCCATGTGGTCTTCCTAGACTTTGAGAAGGCATTTGACACTGTTCACCATGACCTTCTCCTACATAAAATAAGACAGGCAGGCATAGGTGAGCCACTTCTGTCATGGTTGAAGGACTACCTAGCCGACAGGCAATTTTGCACTAAGGTTAACCGAGTCCGATCATCTTGGCACAGATCGTCATCAGGAGTGTCGCAGGGTTCTATCCTAGGACCACTGATGTTTTTGATTTTCATCAATGATCTACCACGCCGTCTGAGCTGCCCGACTCTCCTGTACGCTGACGACGTAAAAATATGGAGGGCGATAAAGTGTCCGGAGGACTCAGATAGGCTACAGGAAGACCTAAACCTTCTGGAAGACTGGGCGGTGGCCAGTGGCATGACTTTCAACTTGAAAAAGTGCAAAGTAGTGAAGTTGCGCACCTGTAGACTGCAGAATGCAAGTTACACCCTGTGCAATGAAAGCTTGTCCTGCACAACGTCGGAACGCGACTTAGGTCTAGTTCTAACGGAAAAAATGGACACAAGCGTAAATTACACAGGGGATGTAGCGAGGGCATATGCGGTCATACACTTTACGCATAGACAGTTAGGTGCACTCACTCCTGAGCTCTTTCTAATGTTGTACAAAACATACGTCAGGCCACACCTTGAGGTGCATAATATTATTGCACCCCCAATGCTGAGAAGAGATGCCAACCTCTTGGAAAGAGTCCAACGACGGGCAACAAAAGGAGTGGTTGGTCTCCGAAACAAACCATATGATGAAAGGCTGAAGAAATTAGGCCTGTTCACACTTAGTTACCGTCGGCTTAGGGGGGATTTGATTACTGCCTACAAAATAACAAATGACCAGAATCACCCAAACAAAGGTGTTCTGCCATTGAGTAGGTATAGGCTTCCACGTGGAAATCCCAGAAGGATAGCTCACCAGAGGGCAAGGACCCGGGTGCGCTCCCACTTCTTTTCACTGCGGGTTTGTCGTCCCTGGAATTCCTTACCGGCAGATGTAGCTATGGCACCGTCTTTGGACGCCTTTAAGCGAAGGCTGGACAACCATGCAGCGATACAAGGACTGCATCCAAATGGCCTATCTCCTTAAAATCGCATTTACCAATCAGGGTAGATAATTAAACTCGTCATTTTACTTCTTTACATTCTCTCCCGTCTTACTCTCCTGACAACTTATTAATATTATAATTACTATTATTATTATTACTATTACCGATATATATATTATTCTTCAAACTTCATGAGCTGACTGTTGTTACGTTTCCTATTTTCGTTTCTGTCTCTTAGTCTGAATAGCTTCACTAATTATATCTATTATTATTATTACTATTATTATTATTATTATTATTATTACTATCTCTTTTCTCTTGTCGACAATACCGAAGGACTAACTGGCGAAAGGATCAACTCCAATCACAGTAGTAACAGTCTTAACATACCTCATACTACAAACCACATATAATTAATCCCAGCACTACTCCCTTTGGAGTCAACCAAAGCTACGACAGTCGAGTGGCGGGACAAGCTACGCAGAAGTTTACCGAAGATCAAGAACCTATACCTCACAATCAAGAAGCGAGCACAAAGAAATCAAATTGGTTTATACTAGCTCGTAAAAACGATATTGGATATTGGATATTGGAGCTCACCACTTTAGGGGCTAATTGTATTGACGTTTACGAATTGTACGGAGTAAACTAACGCTACATTTAATACCCACAAATTCTATAGTATTCGTTCTGCGTAGACCAACGACAAAGCACAATTGGTGGTCCAAATTACGAGACATATTTCGCGGTCAAATGGGAGTGCAAGATGATTGCTTAGCTGGTCAGTGATCGTGCACGAACGTGACACGACGGAGTACTGAATGGCGTGGATGCTTGACCGTAGGCCTTCAGCTAAACAAGTCAACTTAAACAGTGAGGGTCAGCATCCAATGTTCAGTGATGATTACTGTGGTCAATAATTCTTGGGAATTATTTACCGCTGCATTACTATTTGCAGTGACAGCCACCACAACACAATACTACTGATACATGACGCTTGAGACGAAGAAGACAGACAGTTGAGCAGAGAGCCTTTACTCTGTCGGATCAAGATTTCGGAACCACAAACATGATAATAATACTATATATATATACATATATATGGGACTAGTAAAAAGGTCACACGAATTATCACACCTTTTGAGCATATATGTATGCAAACATGTGTATAACTTTACAATTTAACTATTCAAATAACAATAATTCGTGGACATGAAACATTCCATGATTAGAAATGGTCTTATTCTGTACATTTAAGAAAGTGAACGTTAACCTATAGGTCTGTAATAAGGTTATGGTCCCTTCTTAAAGTAAAATTTAAGTTGAGTTTAATCTAGTGATTACTTTTGAAAGGTTTTCGTAGCATGGAATGTAACAATACTAGATGTCCTTAACAATGTCTACTACATCTTGTCAACATGGATTTAATAAAGGCAGTCTACTTTATTGCGCAAAATATAACTACCAACCAGAGATGATAATAGAGAACGATGTGCTGAAATATTAACACTAGTTATTATGTGTATGTGAAGAGATTTTTACATAAAAGATGAACATGGTAGGTTTTTTTCTTGGTCTGTTTTCAGATGACAATTCAATTCAATACATGTGCTTGTGCCACATCGTATAGCTAGGGAAAAATCCACTAAATATGATAATTTATTATTAATTTGATTACAGCTTGATTCCACACCGTATTTTTTGGATCAGGTATGGAATTTTCAGCATGTGATATCGGTAGCCAAATTTTGCAGGCCGACCATAGATATCAGGTGTGCGTCTGCAGGGGATCGAACCCCGGACCATGTGCATGGTCGGCGAGAGTCCTAACCACCGTGCAACCGACGCACAAAGTTTATATCTAGTTAGATAATATAGGCTCCATTTGTTACAAAATGTATACACAGTGTACAGAGCTCTTGGCGTAGATATCGCAGTAGTGAGAAACAAAAAGGAACAGTGAGGATATCATTAGCAGCGACTATCAGTAAATCTACTTTGGACTTTTAATTGTTGTCAGTTTTTCTATCTCATGACAGTGCCTAAGCTTAGGATATTGTTTGTCTTGATAACTGATAGAGATCAGTTGCAACCCAAATGTACCACACGAGATCACCACACCTCAATATGGAGTAAAATCAGGGTATTAAAAATGAAAATGTGACTACAGCGAATAATGTTATGAAGTGGCTGTGAAAGGAAAAACAAGTTGGATTTCTCCACAAAGCCCAAAATCATATTCAGACATTTTATGTTTTTAAAGGAAAGTTCTATTTGACAATTCCCAGCAGATTTTAAATTTAACTTTAAACCATGGAGACGAATTGATTAGAATACCAATGACTATGCAAGCTCGATAAGTCGTCTAGTCAGATAGACAAGCCCTTGTGTGGTGGAGAGTTTTTATTTCTAAATATGGATGACTTCACGTTTTAAGCAGTCTAGACATGGAATAGTTCAGTGAAGAAACCATGTCGATGATTTAATTCACTTCGTTGTACAATTGCAATTATATTCATTATATCAAGCATACCGAGGTAGATATCCTCACAGATAGCCGACAATGACCTTGGCTGAAAGTAGTGTTATGAAGTGCGAAGTAACATAAGTTAGGATTGTTTGGCCACTAAGTTCCACACCCGTGCTCTAATAGTTGACAGAAACATTTCGCCACTGAAGATCATGGATTGGATCCCCTTTGGAGCTAGAGGCATATGGCTGAAGAGCTGCAGAACCAGAAAAATCAGCTGTGCAGAACTAATCTCAGTAGTTTTGAAACTGATATTATTTCGGGATTTAAGTTGAAACCAATCAAATCCCTGAGAACCAACGTTTCGAAAACAAATTAGTTTGGAACATAGCTCACACAGAAATACCTTGGAATAGTAAAGATTATGTTTGTATCACTTTGTTTACTTGTATAACTAATCTGCCTTATTTTCCATCCAACACACTGCGTTATATTTTCTGTTATTCTTATTGTTTTAAATGTTCAGTTATGTTTTTAATTCGAACATTTTTAATGACATTTCACACGATCGTATTTCGTTTTTCGGAGATAAACAAATATAAGCAATTAGCCAATGCTTTTGAACAAACAGCCCTGCATCATATAATATACTAAAGACTGTTATTTTACTTGAAAATGCTGGATGAAGTGAAAATGTTATTTAGTAAAGGATTCCGGAAATCCTGTATATTGTGTGTTGACTTTGTGCCCACAATAAAGTTGTTATTATCATTATCATTCTCAATCAAAGTAAAACTAAAGTCATGAAGACTAGTCGATTCCAGACAAAAGCAAGATAATTAGTTCAAAGAAGGGCTCTTTCTCAGCTATTTCATCATCTTTAGCTGTACAGTCGTATTCACGTACAGTTAATGAATAATTTTGGAAAAAATCGCTTGGACATTGGATGTGAACGGAAACAGAATAAAAGTAAGCACCAAAATAAACAGTGCCAAAGACGAACGCCGTACACAAAGCGTTACTTAAAAATGGTACCAAAAGTTGTAATACGAAAACATACAATGCAAAAATCGAAATTATAGTATTGATGTTAAAGACGACAGAGTTTGGAGTTATCGTCAAATTATAAGAAGGGTGGGAGGCATCAGTCAGTGTTTTCCTCATGAATGACCAAGGCATCAACGATGTAAAGCCAAAAGAAATATAAATTTTGTGGAGGTTTCTCGTAACTCTGCAGATTATTTTGGGTGAGTTTCAGAGACTGAGTAGCCAGTGCTGAAAGTGTGTTTAATTATAGCAAGCGTTATATACTTTTGAAATAGCCTTTCGCTTATTCCATTCATCTATTTCACTGATAGTTGTTTCTATGCTCTTTTCATTAACATCCAACATCTTAACAATCTATTAATATTAATTCATTAATTGTTTATAAATATGACTGTAATGATAAGGATGATAAAATAGCCGAGTGCAGGCTCTTCTCTAAACTACTGTTTCACTTTCATCTAGAACCCATTAATATTCAGACCTTAGTTATATTTTGATCAATCTTTACTATACCGTAATATTTCTAAATAAACTATATTCCGAGCTAAATTTGTCTGTACTCCTGTACTTGGCAAACTGAATGTGTACACCGAAACAATCATATATAAGTATGATTGTATAGCTTAGTGTATGAAATCTCTGAAGAATTTTTTCTCACAATTATTACTGCGAGTAAACACTCAGGTGTTTATTATATTACTTATTCATGAAATGTACCTCCTTGCTCAATAATAGAAGAAAGCATCCTGATTTAATCATTGCAGTACCTTAATATTTTGTCTATGCAAATGCATCCTGTTAACTACATTTCACATTGTTTTAATTATACAGGTTAAAGTTATTATTACTATTTTCTGTATTATTATCGTTAATTCACTGCGCGAAATTACCTTGCGTTTGATTGTGCGCAGCTAATATTCACAATCTAAGATTAGCTGGCGAAACGATTCAATAAGAGAAAAGCTACAGTCGACTGTTTATTTCAAATGTAAGCGTCGAAATTTCAGATGTCACTGATTCAAATAATCTCTTGGTGAAAGGAAAATAAACAATTGGGGGAATAAATTTTGATGTTTAAGTATAATAAAGCAGCAATTTTCATTATCTAACTGAAGCTTAAATTATCTAAATGTTTGAAGTGATTTTTATCTTTAAAGAATATCATCTCTTCTTGTTACTATTCTCAAAATACGTGTTATACTAGAAGCTTGAGATCGCGAACTATTGTTAATGATTATAATAATTTTATGCATACAGCTGTGGTGATTGACAATTTCTATCTCTGTATTGTTTAAGTACTTACTGTTGATTACTAATATGTTTCATATATGAATTGCATTATAATTCCGCTAAATACAAATTCCTGAAATCCTCCCTCTCTGTGTTTTCGTTGAATTCTTGTAATTCGGTCATCCCGAAATACTAATACTACGATTAAAATAAATTACTACACCAACATTCCTTACCAATTAAATATTTCTAATCAAGATTCCGAAGTAAAACTATAAATTCTGGTTGCAAAAGTAAAGCAAGACGAAGTTAAACTACTAGGAGATACTAATTCTAACAAGTGAGTGACTAAGTTTTCCAGTTTTACAAAAGAACTTTGACTATGAAAATGATTACACACTTAACTTAATGCATGTTCAAAATATTGGAAAAAAGGAGTTCAACAGAGTTATGTTTTCGCGACTGTATTGTACAGCCATTAGGAATGAAAACTCTGAATTTGTGGTGATTGACAATTTCTATGTCTGTATTGTTTAAATAATTACTGTTGATTGTTAATATATTTCTTATATGAATTTAATAATAATTCCGCTAAATACAAATTCCTGAATTCCGCCCTCTCTATGTTTTGTTTGGATTCTTGTAATTTGGTCATCTCAAAATACTAATATTACAAGTACAATAAATTACTACAAATTGGCATCGCGGTGGAACTAAATAACCTGGGAAAATTTCCTCTTAATGGTTCTCCGCGGGAAATTGCTGATTATTTGGAATGCTTCGATGCGTGGTGCATTTCAAAGAATGTTCGGGATGACAAAATTCCAGCACATTTCATTATTGCTATTGGGCTAGATGCATATAGCCTAGTAAAGACTCTGTCATCTCCAGATAAACCCATTTCTCTATCATATGACAAGATCCGTGAACTTCTTATAGATCACTTCCATATAACTACTTTTGAGACCAGAGAGAGGGCTCAATTCAATAAACTGGTTCGTGCTCCCAACCAGAAGATTAGAGACTTTATTCTTCAACTTCAAATACAAGCTTCAAAGTGTAACTTTGAAGATCAGCTGCATACTCAACTACGTGATCGTCTAATTGCTAGCTGGAATCAATATTCCTAAGTTAGAGAAAGAGTTAATTCAGATTCCTTCTTGTACGTTTCAAACTGCTAAAGATTTATGTATTACATATGAAGATGTCAACAGTGAATACTCTGCTCCCACTACGTCAGTATCTGATGTTATGCTTTCCAAAGTCGAAAATACAAGTGGTCATGGAAAGCAATCCAAACTGCCGTCCACAGGTAATAGAATGCAGCGAGAGATCAAAAGCATTAAACCGTGTTTTTCCTGTGGAAAGTTACATCTACGAAGCACTTGCCGTTTTCGGGGTGCTAAGTGTCACAAATGTGGTAAAGTTGGA
Source organism: Trichobilharzia regenti (assembly GCA_944472135.2). Taxonomy (NCBI): domain Eukaryota; kingdom Metazoa; phylum Platyhelminthes; class Trematoda; order Strigeidida; family Schistosomatidae; genus Trichobilharzia; species Trichobilharzia regenti. The sequence continues at coordinate 39,406,033 of OX235270.1, forward strand.
CACATCAAGACGGTTTGCAGAAGTTCGAATACTTATGTTACTCAGAATCCTGATAATTCTTCCAATTAATCTGGTAAAATGCAGTCAATGTGTCATTCAACTTTTCAAAATACTCAATCTCATCCAAAGAAAACCTCCACTGCAAGTTCAGCAACTCAAGCGTCAACTGTTTCCAAAAATGAGGTAGCCGAGTTACAATGCGAACTGTCAAAAACACGAAAAAAACTGACTGAGATGAGAGAGCAACTGATTAAAATGGAGGAATTGTTGCATATGCATAGACTGCGTCTGTTGAAGGCAGAACATACAAGTACCCATGAAAGTCCTGCAAAACTATTCAAATCTCGAATTCTCAGAAAGCATCTGATGTCCACGACTCCTAATGTACATTATTACAAAGGGAATGACTATAGACCTTCTATTGGTATCATACTACAAAGAATGGGAAATCGAGTGGTGAAGCTATTAGACATCAAAGGTCACTCAGTTCATAACGGACACCAATTATAATAATAATAATTCCGCTACTAATCCCGATTTTGTAGATAATTCTGAAATAAGTCCAGATAACAGTGATAAAGATAATATCACAGAATCAGTTAGAAGGTCGCAGCTACTTGCAAGCAAACCGAGACATCGTTATAAATACGCAAGGAGATATTCGACGTGTGACGGATGTGGTGATTGACTATTTTTTTATGTCTGTACTGTTTAAATAGTTACTGTTGATTGTTAATATATTTCTTATATGAATTGAATAATAATTCCGCTAAATACAAATTCCTGAATTCCGCCCTCTCTGTGTTTTCGTTGGATTTGTAGCGGTAAATAATTCCCCAAAATTATTGACCACAGCAATCACTCATTGGATGCTGACCACCACTGTTTAAGTCGACTTGTTTAGCTGAAGGCTTCCGGTCAAGCATGCCCACCATTTGATACCCCGTCGTGTCACGTGCACGATCACTAGCTAGCTAAGCGTTCGTCTAACGGCTGGTTTTGGTTCCTAAATATATCTCTTGGTTTGGACGATCAATAATTGGCTTTTGTTTTGTCTTAGGTACACGAGAATAAATTAATTAGAAGTTGTTGAACGAGATATGCGTCAACCATTAAAGATTCTTGTAATTCGGTCATCTCGAAGTACTAATACTACTATTACAGAAGATTACAACAGAACTGCTTTCTTTTTCTCCTAAAGATCCAGAATGGTCTTTGCTGTGATTCTAAAATTTGGAGGGAATCGCGGAACTCCTTTTTCATACTTTAATCAGTGTAGAATGTATTGTAATCAAATGTTTCGGTGAATTATTAAAGCGATGGCTAATTGATATTCTACAATTGAAGTTAATTCTACATTTGACTTCATAGAAATTTAACAATTTTCGCCAACGATTCACTCTACTGGCAATTTGTTTTGATCTTAGTGGTGAATTAAATATTTATTAATCACCTAGGTTATATAATGTGCTACCGGAAAAAAACAGTTCATTTTAAATCGCTTAGTGCGAAAAATGGTTTCTCTATAAATGTAAAATAGCCACTTATTTGAGTATATATGTTCTAAGTATTATTAATTGTCTTTTTGGCTTTATCTCATATGCTAGTGTTGAACTATCCTGAGTATTCAACGGCAGTCCACTAACTTGTAAGTATCAATTAAAACATCCTAAACTGAGTGTTATTCAGTTACCTTACAGTTTAAAGAAAATAAACCTCATTTCATGCCAAATGCATACGAACTGCTAAAGAAAAAAGAATGAAATGTGATCACCCAGAGTATGAATTATAAGAGAAGAAACAAGAATGAAAGCAAGCTGAGTGCACTCACTGATGTGAAAACAATTATTAACATAGTACACAAACAATAAATAAATAGTTTATAACCTTCAGCTTTTGCAAAATAAGGACTAGCTGATGAAGGACTTTTACACTGTGGACAAACGTCTGCTGCTAGACCAAGCGCTTGACAAGTGAAGAAACGAAAACTACAGACACCACACCGGAATTCATTTGATCTCGTATTGCGTTGGATGTATGTCTGTTTTTCATCTAAATATACATTATAGAAATTGTGTAACATTAATAGTTAAGCTTTGATTACATATACAAAAACAATAAATGCAATATATCTTCCATCTTGAGAGTATAGAATAACAAGCATAAAACAGTTCTTTTTTAAAAGAGATATGTTAATATCAAATTTTATTAATTCGAATTTAAAAATATTCAAGATCATTAGTCTCCAAAATACTTGATATCTAATATGTGTATGGCGTGGAATCAATTACAACAAAAAAGTAAGCAAATTCATGAAAATTAGCAGGCCTAAATATCACAGTGAACATGAGGTGATGCATGCAGAAATTAAACTACAGCAGCCACCAACAATGTTTCGATCGAAGAATGACCTTGAAGCATTCATCATGAATGCTATGAATGTGTTACATTCATTGTTTGCTCTTGGTCTGGGTTCCTAGAATTCTAGGTACTGGCTTATTGTGCTTACCTGAGAAATTTTACCAGAGTACTCAGGGAGTAAAAAGGCTTAATTTCCCTGTACTATGATTGGTTGGTTTAGAAGGGTAATTTAGAAGGCATTTACTGCTGGTGGCTATAGTTTAAGTTCTCCTGACAGATTGACACAGATAGGTGAAATGATTCAAAGGTTTGGTAGATTAGTCCTATTAGTTCATGTCAGAAATCTAACGGAGCTATATTTGTACTTTCACTGATCACCAGTATAAATTTGAAGTAAATTCTCTCAACTCTGTATGTTATTTTAATTTTTGATAGGCCGATGGTTATGAATAAAATAAATTTAAGATTCACTAAAAAACGAATATTAAGACAAATAAAAGTAAAAGTACTATTAACGTCTTTCATAAAAATTTTATAAACGATTGGCTTTCAATGGATAAAAAAGTATTTTGAATTTTTTATTGATAATTTTTTAACGGGGGTATTAGTTTTAGTCTCCACTATGTAATAAGTTTGGAATGTGTCAAAACTTTCAATGACTACAAATCAAAATGAGTACAATACATCAGAAATTCATCACTAGTAATCTTAGAACTTGCCCCAGTCTAAGACCTCCACAAGTATTTGTATGAACAGCTGAATACTAATTCATGTTCATGAAATCGATGATGAAGAGACCTCCATTTTAATTAATAAAATCACTTTCACAGTTGGTACAACGTAAATTACAAGCCATGTGAACTTTATGTTCTAATGTTTTTGCCTCTTATGATCTATGTAATGTAGACTGTGTTAATCTGTGATCATCACTTCGTCCACAAGAGTTCAACAATCTAGTAGTAGTAATGGCTTAGTTCAGAGATGTTACAGATTGAATTTCTTCACCAAGAAGGGAAACAAATTGTATAATTAGTTTGGTGATGCCCACACGTAAGAGGACAAAAGCAAAACACAAAAAATCTCGCTCTCCATTGTGATCAACAAGTCTTCTCCGTTATGTGAAAATCGTTTCAGGTCGTTACTGTTTATGTGCTTGGTGCAAGAAAAGTATCCATTGGTCAAAAGCTTCAACTCGAGAATAACCAATGTTCCTGAATGGATGGATAAAATGTAAATTGCTGACCAATACTTCTGTCCTATAGAAAATTATGGATAAGATCTTATTTTGATAAATCACACAGTCTTGTACAGTAATATTAACTGATGACGTTTTGAGCACAAATTATTGCTCATAATCATACCAACTCACACAACGTCTTGCTTCATTTATATATGAGTAAAATTGATCAGACATTTGGATAAAATCAATGTAAGATAAAGTATATTCAGAAATAATATTAGTGTTATCAATCAAATACAATCAGATGGGAAATAAGATGTCTTCCATAGTAAAACTAAGTAACTTGTTATCATGTGAATTGAATACATTTTAACATTATCTAGCATTCTCCACTTGACTAGTAATAATATCTTCCATGTGTCTGCTATTTGCTTTGATTCATGTCTGTTGCGTGTGTTGAGTGACTCGATAAACAAGGATTCGGTAATCAATCTGTCTCTCCACCTACCTAGATTACTTTTGAGAATTTCGACTGTCCCACCCTACTGTGTGCTTGTGTGTCATCCATAATGGAGTCATGCCCTACCACAGTGCCCAAGTTTTATCCTCGAGTTTATACCCAACACTCGCAACAGACATGAATCAAAGCAAATAGCAGACACATGGAAGATATTATTGCTAGTCAAGTAGGAGAATGCTAGATAATGTTAAAATGTATTCAATTCACATGATAACAAGTTACTTAGTTTTACTGTGGAAGACATCTTATTTCCCATCTGATTGTATTTGATTGATAACACTAATATTATTTCTGAATATACTTTATCTTACATTGATTTTATTCAAATGTCTGATCAATTTTACTCATATATATAAATGAAGCAAGACGTTGTGTGAGTTGGTATGATTATGAGCAATAATTTGTGCTCAAAACGTCATCAGTTAATATTACTGTACAAGACTGTGTGATTTAACAAAATAAGATCTTGTCAGTAATGGAGTTACACTCTACCACAGTGCCCAAGTTTTAGACCAATAATAATACAGAGAACTACACAACAAAGGGAAATGAAAGTGATACTACACAATAAACTAAACAAATGCAACCAACATTTTAAATCAGTCATCGGGACAGAGACAGTCGCTAAAACAACAACGAACAGTTAGTGGTAAATTGAAAAACAGATGGATTAAATCACCGAATAAAATGATGAATCGATGGAAGACTTTTCACAGCAACTAACATTTACATCAGGGTTCAGGTTTCTTTGGAATGAACTGAATTGCGATAGTGATTATCTAGGTAATCTTTAACTCTATACATCGGTAAAATTTCCCCCGAGAACAAGGAGTAACAGGAAATCAGCAGGGTGGACTTTACCAACCAGCTGTTTGTCTGACGGAAACAAAGAGAAATCAGCAGCCGTTAACATAAAGGTAGAGAGTGAAGTCATTACTGTTCAATAAGAAAGTCCTAATGTTGATAGTAGATAAGGGGTTAAAAACACTAACGCGATTTAAAAGGATTGCATCAAAATGCACCAGTGTTCCTACGTGACTAAAACGCTTATCAAACATTGCATGATAACTCCATAAAAACAACTCGTTATTAAATCAAAAACAAGTGAAACAGTACAGGAAGAAACGGAAAAGTCGTAGTAGAAGAACACTGGCATATGAAGATAGACTAACCAGTTTTACGGAGATTTTATGATTGAATAAAAATACTTCTAGGACTGACAGCTTCACTAGGCACAGGACCTTCACTGACTTCATCAAATAAGTAATATAGTAAACAGAACCACTTTGTCATTCAGCGCTAATATCCAGTCACCATATCAACCGTATGTACGGGTAAAATAAAGGACTTGATGATGAAATACAACAAAAAAATGATTTCCTCTGATTTATTACCGTTTTTTACTTTAATCAAGCCAAATTCAACTAGGCAGAAGGAGTGAAATCCCCCAAGGTATACAAAAATTATCAATTTTTACCTAGCATAATTAGTGGTTTACTAAATGCCTATGGTTCAACAGCGAAATATGCCAGCGACATTAAGAAGTGGCTTATACCAGGATAAACCTGGAGCAGTGATACAGATATTACTAACAGTTTTCATTCTCCTGATTAAACCTTAAATGTGAATTAGGGATCTTGACGATAGTTTCAGAATTTTCAGAGGCTGAGAAACGATTTCTCAGTCCGCACTAGAAGTGAATGTCACATAAGCCATAAAATATACAAGTAAGTATAGAGATGCACTATCTAAGAAGAAAAAGTGAATAAAATCTTCAAAGCCGACTGAAACCTTTATGTGGGTTAATTAAGAAGCTGGATTTCTCAAAGAACCCACGAATATCAGCTGGCAGTAAGAAAACTTCATTGGTCATCATTTATTTTTGTGAACACAAACAAATACAATCCCAACTTCAACTAGGGGGAATTTCGGGAAGTCCGACATTTGAAGAAGGCTGCAATTTATGGACACTTAGAATTAAACACAACGCACAGTTTCACTTGAAAAGATAAATGATCATTCTTTAGGTGGATTAAGTTGTTTAATAGATAACCACAGTAGTATTCATATTTTTCTCAGTCTTTGCAACAAAGATATAATCCTGATGTAACCCAAGGGGACAAAACATTTCCAACAGTTACAACTACAAAGTTATAATAGAAGCAAAAATCTGTACTGAAATATTCGCGCAACTAATATGCCTTAAATTTTTAGTGAATTTGGAGCAACAGTTATCGCTAGGATTGATAATTATGCTTTTATTATCAAGTATCGAAGCTCGGAAGACAACTAGCAGATTTCATTGGGATATGTGCATTAGGTTTGTAAAAATTACTGACATGATGTAGGGAACATTATGTCGTATCACTTAGCATAACGATCATAATGTACACCTGAGGATTAATTAGCTAAAACCATTTGGTGTTAAACTTAGATACATCATACACTCTTACACTGTATTCGTTCAGATATTAAACAGTTGTGTTGTAAAAGCTCTATGACTAGTTTGGATACCAAAGGCGACATCACATACCAATTATTACAAAAACTTATTGTTTGTAGTTACAAATAGCACTAGGGGCTATATATTCAGGACTTCCTCTCTACCGAGTTCTCCAGATATTTTATATTTAAGTAGATATATAGTGAAGAAAACAAATGTAACGTTAATGAGAGCACTTTTATAGAGCTGATGATTCTGAATCGAAACCTTCAGCATACATATATCAAAATATTTTTTATTCGGAATAAAAGAAACCACACTTCATATAGCTCAAAGTTATGATGACGGGTATTTTAAATATGCTTTTAAGCTGAACAAAAAAGCCAAAGAGTCATATAAGCGAAACACGCAAGATAAACTCACCATGATTAATCAGTTTCCTATTCTTTGGAACATATCTGCCCCCTTCTTCTGTTGCGCTATCGCTATAATAGCGCTGTCTAACTATATCTTTAGAATTTTTGGCATAGGGTAAAAGGAGATGAATCTGACATTTTGGACAAATCACTGATTCAACATATATTGGGACTAGAATAAGCCGCCCGCATACACACCGAAAAAAGTGACGATCTGAAGGAGGATAGGCTATAGGCTGTTTGAAAAGTGTTGGATAAAAAAATCGCACATCAATAGTGTGTCTAAATTAGAGAAGTAAAAAACATGTATGCTACACTTGTTAGCTTGTGATAAAAGACTTTTACATATGAACACAATGAAGCAATTAAAATGCCCATATCAGGTTCTTATTTAGTGACGACGAGGCTGCCTGTAGAAGTTGCAGACATATCTTAAGTTGTGGAGTCACAGATGGAGGCAGATGAAGGTATGCTGCCAATTTCTGATGTTTGATAGAAGTGACATTATCCTATTTATCAGTTACTGACATTAAACAGACTGACAGTGTAAAAAGGTTTGCTGGAAATCAAATGAAAAAGATTCAGAATAGGTGAATGATTGCATTGAGCTGGATGATGTGGAAACAAAATATTTATGCGATCCGTCTGAGCATCCTAATACAAATCTCGTGAGCAGTTTTGTCACCGACAATCTGGCAAAATTAAACAAAGCAAAAACAAAAAATGTACCGGGATAACGGGAGCTCATCTATTTTATTTAGAAGATTTTTCTCAACTAGATACAACTTGGACAATACAAAATAGAGATTACAGTAAAAATTTAAACATATTTTTTCGCAATGGTAAGGAGTAATTGATGGAAACTAAGAGTAATAAACATTACGTCAATCTCGAGTTTTTCATATTATCAATCAATATTCTGTAGCACCAAATCCAAAATATGCAGTTTTGTCAAATGTTCACCAAACAGCATTAAGAAACCAAACTCACAATGGATCTGTTGCTATTCTCCGATCTGACAGATGATCTGGTGTTGTGATAATGATTAAAGATGATTATGTGCACAAAGCCTAACTAATTCTGAGGGACGTATCAACATTTTGAATTGGTCATTCGAAGAAATCTTTATCCAAAACAGTCGAGAAAAGAATAACCTAGAAACTAAAGGAACTTTTGAAGGACTTAATCGATAACTGCACATAACGAACTGGAGCCTAGAGGGTTGAGATTACCTTAGTAATACGGCCTTTCCAAGACAAATTTACCAGATGTTCCCATAAGACCAATACTATCCATAAATAATTTAACATTGCATAAAGTAGCTCGGGGACTAACAGAACTGTTGGAGCCTATTTATACCTAGTTATCTGTTCACAGGTTAAGAGACACTATTCACTTTTGCTAAACTGGTAGAGAATTTGAACGTATCGAAGAGATCTATGATGTCGCTTGGTTTGTCTTCACTGTCTGTAAGGATCCCATTTGAAGAAATAATACAAATCACATATGTGTATGCTGACCTTATTCCTCGATCGAAGACTAGAGTCAAACAGCTTCTGTTAATATGTGCCAAAGACGCAAATTTCCAGTTCAACAATGTTCTGCACTGACAAATAGATGGAGCCGCTATAGAAAGTATGCTGGATTCGATTCTGGCAAATATTTTTATGGGTGACCTGAAATTTACAAGAATAAAGTTCGCAAACAGGACTGACTTCTACGGTTGGTACATCGATGTCACGTTTGTCATTTGTGATTAATTTACCGATGGAATTCAAATATTAAACGTCATAAATAGTGCTCATCATAATATAGAGATTACAACGCAATATGAAAATCAGGACAAGATTCATTTTCTGACCTTGGTATTCAACTTGATAGATACAGTAAAATCGTAAAGTGTATCTAGAGAAAAGAGACGTGGTTGGCAATTTACCTGAACTTCAAAAGTTTCTGCGCTATTAGTTAAAAAAGGGATTGTTGAGAAGATTGTTTGATTGTTTAAGAAAGCTTCACTCAGATAAAAGGTCCATGAAGTGTTATGCATTATGAAAAAGTGCCCAAGTGGTGATGGTTACCCAGAGAGGTTCACCAACAACAAGTGGAAAACGTAGTGTGGAACAAGAGAATTGCAGCACAACAGAGAAAAAGTCTATCTTTCTATAGCTTTTTGGTGATATTGCTAGTAAAATAAGATACAGACTAAACGGTGCCGTTGAGCTTGTATTTGTATGTTAAATGATCATTTGTTGAAGATAATCAAAAGCAGACAAACTCCCACATCAGGTTATTTCTATGTCTACCGCTTTGCATGTACGTGCCATAGCATATGCATTATGAAAACAAAGAGAAGTATTACTTTCTGCATCAAAAACCTGGAACAAAAGGCTCACAGGCATAAAACAATAAGGCTTCGTGACATATATTAAAAACCGGCCATACTGTGAACAATATGAAGGCTTTAAAAATAGTCAACTGGGTTGCCAAGTTTGGTTGAAGCAATTGTCATGAAACGATTAAAACTAAATTTATGTATGCAAGAGGAGACAGTACTGAATGCAACGCTATCTTGAAAATTAAACCTATATAACTAAGTGTAGAATTTTTATCAATTCATGTATCCCTCTATTTCGATATAAGGATAAAACTTAAGGACCGTGGTAGAGTATTATTCCATTATGCATAAAATTTATTTGGATAAAGTCATACATTGTTACATAGTAATATTCACTGATGACGGTTCAAGCACAATTTGATGTTCATAATCACATCAAGGTTTTCACACAACCCAAACATTTCGAGCTCTAAACTCGTGTATATTCGTCTAATTATTCTATGAACACTGAATCCATCTAACTCTCAACAAATTAACCGCTTAAATCATTCCGAAAGTACCTTACTCTTAGTTCCTATCAAATATTTCTTATGATCACAAAAAAGTATGCTTATATCTTCACTGTAATATATATTTTCGTGTTGTTCAGATTGTATCCAGTTGAAAAAAACCCTCGAAATAATAAAAGATAAGTTCATTATCCTGTTCTACACTTTTCAATTTCTCTGGTGGGAAGAATTGTATGAAGTTTCGAAAGAAATTGATAAGACCCTTGTTCAGTGTAAACGTTCCTTTATTCATTCCATGAAACTAACACCACTTAATACGTCATTGCCATCATAAGATTCAACAAAAGTATTAGGTACGCCCCTATCCTACTTATTTCAATATGTAATAGGCTAGCTCTTGATGAAGGTATCACGGATATGTACTCATATTATGCCTAATGGATGACAACTAATTAATAGTGTTAAACATTATTAGAAGTACAAACTAAGCATAAAAGCATCAAAGGTAATCCCAAGGAAAACACTGAGAATAGAGATTTGGAACAACGTTTGACGACAGAATGTAAAATAAACGTGCATTCCTAAAGGAACCTAAGTTTCAGGATTCGCTTCTTATCTGTCGTTTCACAGTTTAAGCACGGAATACCAGTCAAGTTATCTTTGACAAATTATTTCTTCTCTTTAGGGCTGTCATGCAAAGCAGTTATATTTTAATTAATTGTTTAACCATTATCATTGATAAATTCGTTTCTACGGCAACAAATAAGTGCAGAGCAATCGCAGCTGCAAACGTCGCTTGTGCAGAATCAGAGACAGCAGTACGGAGAGCACTTCAAAGACAAAATGTGTGTCTTCATGAAAAGTGCATGACTTTGTCGGCATACAAAATATGCTCTTGGAATTACTTTTGATTTAAATTATCTTTCATTGGCCCTTTTAAATAAGTTCCTGATCCAGTAAAAGGTAAATGTGCAAGTCACACTACAAATGCTGTGTGAATTTATTAAAAAATAGCACCTCATTTAACATTGTTTTGCATTAGTGTTAAAGAGTACATTATTATGTTTGTTTCTAATGTTATCATAACTAATATCATAAATTCAATAGTTAAAGTCATTATTAAATACTACTAATATTGAGGCCATTTAAATTAGTCAGAATTTCAACTGCATTATTTATATAATTTCATATACGCAAAGATAATATTTGAAATTCATCACTTTTGGATACTTCAGGTATACTAGATAATGGAGACACAAAGGATTTAGTATTGCCATCAAGAACAATAAAGAAGTATTATTTTTGCCAGAAGTCTTAACGTAAAATGTTTTTGTATATATACTGGTCCCAACTTTTAGTAACAAATGTTCTTAATTATAATATAGAAGTGTAATATATGCATTGATGTTGAATAAACTTTGCATGTGCGTAGAAATTATTTTATCCTTTTACTCATATCAAAGCTATTACTTTCAAGGAAACAGTAGTGAAAATCATTCTAATTTCAATTCCAATGTACTCTGCTTCAGTAACTATCAAATAAATTTTCTTTAATATTAACCTCTACATTAACAGGTTACCATGACAGTGTCTAAAAGAAGGGTTAAATCAACTGTTATTGGATGGTGAGAAATTACTTCAATCTTCAAACACTTACTTTAAAATAAACCTATTTAAATAATTAGTAATGTGCTCTTATAGCCCAAAAATTATAGTATGTTAACAGCTTCATTTTTCATAATTACTGGACGCCCATTTTATGCAGCAAGACTAAATTATAGCTACCCGAACAAACGAAATGTCTAATTGACCGAAAATGGTTCTTTAGAACTATTTAAAAAACATTATATCATTCCTCTGATTTTGTTGATCTGTTGGATGAATGTCCATCAACTGTACAAAATTATTAGTTTGGCAATACTCAGTGATAAATAGGGCACAAAATTTAATTAGTGGCATGTTGTTTGCTTAGTCGGCTATACTATAACTGAGCGACTTGAATCTACGACTTTCGAGGAACTGGTTTTACTTTATAAGTATATGTATACATGCATGTATATGTATGTCACATGAAGCATGGAATATCATAATTTTCAGTTTATTTGTTCAATGATCATCCATTAAGTGGGTAAATGATCGTGACAAACGGGGAAAACCGACGAAGTGCCGATGAAAGATGGGAAAAATGGTGTCCAAAACAGTTGAAGAAATTTTCCTCTCCTTTCTTACATTCCCTTCCAATTTCATCACAATGACAAATGCTAATATTTATCATACTTTTAAATATATATTTATTTATAAATATAGTTATAACTGTGGAGCTTACGGTTGACTCGCGACACTTGTTACACAACACCACAGGTTTGTTATACGACAGCGGAATCTCTATGACGAAGCCACAAACCTGACAAAAAACCAGCTTCCCAAAGTTTTTCGACGTTGATGCAGGGGTTGGACGACAGATACCTGGCACAACATGATAGACTGTTGTTGTATCACCGCTACCTTTTCAAGTTTTAAAAAAGAAATTAAAATGCATACTGAAGGATCGCTTTCGGCTAAAACTTGAACTTGATGAAGAAGACTGAAACCGATGTATTTCTGATACATTCATACTTGGCTAATGCAAAGGTTGGAGCCTTGAGTTTCAAGGTTTTTTCTGTTATCGTGTTATACAGTATGTTAAATGTTTGAATGGCAGATCCCAGGACAATAATGGTTCCTCCAATTTTATTTCGAGATGAACAAAAGACTTTAAGTGAATAGCCCGGATAAAGGACTGTGATAATTTGTAATGTGTGGACATTTCATCAGTAAACACTTTCTAGCCTTTCTATTTTAGGCTGTTCAGATTTGTTTTTTGATTTGACACTAGTAACTAGTGTGATGCTTCTAGTCCTCTGATTGGTGTAGACTGAATTCTATCAGTCAGGTTGTAATGTGACCACCATTCTAGCTAGCTCGCCATCACGGCGTTCAGACTAGTTCCAGGAAATCCATTAGACTGTATCCTGCAGTTCTTCCAGTTAACCTGCTCTCTGAACTGCCTGTGGAATAGAAAATTACCCTGATATTAGCATGCATTAAAGCACACTTGAGAGAATGTATCACAGAAGTTACAACTTTGATACTATCCAGTCAGAAAACTTGAAAGCCAGCATACGTTTGCGACTAACGTGGCTGGTAGACCACATCTCTGTCGCATATTATGTCACAGGCCGAGACTTTGAGATACGCTCCCTGCTTGGGATTTAAGCAGAGGCTGGCGAAATTTCCTATTCAAAAATAGAGAGGCTAAGGCTCAAATCTCTACCACCACGTGTAGCCGAGGACTATTCCATCACAAACTATGGTGGAAAGTTCTCAGACTCTACCATTTGGCTTACTTGCTCCTTCTAGTGGATTTTCATCGTGGGCAATATGAACACCAGCATGCTGAGTTTCAGTATGTGTTCCAAATGGGTGTAATCAGAATGTCGAAAGTCCCCAGTTCTTACCAGAACACTAGGTACTGTAGGGGGAAAAGCAGTCTGTCAGATAGATGGAAACATCACCCATCAATCTGTGCATATTTGCGGACTAAAAGACACGGTGGTCAATGCATTTATCAAGAAAAAGGACCTCGGCAACTTCCTTATGGTGTGATTATCTAGTTGTAAACTTACCTCAAATTATCGTCAATAAATACAGCTTTCAGCAGCCATGAGTGTTATATTTTCCCTTCGCTTTTGGCTGTTGTGTTGACAACAGCCAGGTCACAAGGTTAGGTGGGTCAGTCTTAAGAGTCGCCTAGTAATGTGGCTAGTGCTCAGGTCCAGCAGGATGGGCGGTCAAACATCAATCGTGAGTACCATTTCCGTTCGAAACCAACTTTAAACGAGCCCGAGGTAGTCAAAGCAGCCCTAACAACCGGTTTCCTAGAAAATACTATGTCAATGGAGTTGAAGATTGAACGATCAATTCATGGTTGTTTGCTCAAAATGAACTTCCCCAATTTTCGCGGAGGCATCAATACGACAGTCATCGTCTCATCGGTCGCTGTTCAGAAAGAAGAGTGAAACATCGTCAGAAGTAATACTATGATTTATTATTGTAATATTTGTTTTCAGACCTTAGTTCGCTTATTCCTTTTATATGTTGGTGTAACAATACAGAAATATCAAACGGCAGATCGGTGTTTTGGTTTTTTCGTCCGTTATAACTAAGCGTTTCTGAAATCTTCGAAGAACAGCGTGGGCCCGAGCGTAGCGAGAGCTGGGCATTAACGGTTTATGAGACGTGGCTGACATACTAGATTACAGTGACTTTTAACCCAATAAGTTAGAAGACGTCGAACTATGTCAGTATTCTAATCTATCATAAACCTGCTGCTTATTGATAAATGCGAAGTATAGTCCTGATGATTTGGACACTCCTCTTGCGTAATAGTATTCTGTATACCATTAGTATCTCAAAGCTGCGATCATGGGCATTAACTCCGAAGTATATACTATCATTAAGGGACTCTATAGCTACTCCTCGCATATATCTTGTAAAGGAAATTTCAGTGATGTGATTTCCTTTGTTGTATTTTTTACCAGTTTTGAGTTTCCGAGGGCATGCTCCTACCTCTGAAGTAGCTCCTGATCACATTGGGGCATAACGCTTACCAAAATGCAGACCATTATTTGTTTGACTCTCACTATCGGCGTGGAACGGAGTTTGGGTTAGCGCTGAAACTTGAACTTATTATAGGGTTTGCAATTTAACATATAAACGAACCTTTTGCGATTGATTGTAAAATTTAACCATTAAGACTTCTCAGAAAGTGTAAATTTATGTTTTTACTTTATACAAAGGTGATCGTGCCTGTGAAATTTGTATCAGTATCATGTAAACTTAATCGTTTATATAAAATATAAATTATTAATATGAAAAGAAGACAAGGGAAAACCTCAGAGGAAGTGTATTAGTGGCTTACAGGTATTAGCAGTCCAAAATAAATCATGTTTTATAAATGCAGTTTTGTTTTTCACCGGCATCCCACACTTATGGAATTCTCCGATGTTTCCCAATAAAGATTTGATAAAATGGGAAGTAACAATAAAAGAATGCTAGATCCTAGATACATGAGATAGCCATAAGAGTCTGTGGAAAAGCTGAACCCCACGACCGGAGTGCAGTAAATATTTAGGAGAAATACAGTTTGTCTTTGCCAATGTTACTGTACCGACACAGTGTTAGCTGTCTTCCTGAACTTGTGAGCCTAAACTTCTGTCAAGAAAAATTAAGTTTAGGCACAGGCGTTCAGTTAGTTTGCATCTATTTTTGGTGTATGGGTAAGAAGCCTTACCAGGATATTTCTGTGCAACAGATAGAGGTGGTTTTCACATTTCCTTGTCATCTGAGTAGTAAGCTGAACACAGTAGTATGTGTCGCTACTGACTAACTCAACCACCAGTGCAACGATGCCTTAGTTTTCACTGCACCTCCTCGTTTGACTCTGGGTTGTTTTATTAAGGAAAGACTTCGGTTCCAACCCTTTTAAAACGATGCCTGGCCAAAATATAAGTCGTTGTATCATTTTTAGAAGCATACCGTTTTTAACTCTTTTATTAGGAAATAGATGTTCGCAAGTACTTTTCTTCATATTTTCACCTTTTTGAAAGAAAATAGGATTGAACTCAGAAAACACTATGTGGGCTTATATATCTAGGTACGCTTAGCTCCCTAAGTATTCACTCCTTCGGTTCTTCTGTAAAATACTCACCAACCAAAGGTGAAGACAATTCAACTCGCTTTCCAGCCTTAGCAGTTATTGTTCTGGCGCCCGCTTTATTAAACAGAGTTTAAAGAAGTCTTTTTAATTACATAGTGGGAGAACACTGTCTAAACACAGCTGTCTTAGTCTACCAATAGTAGGAATATTTATGTCATCATTTTAGACCACAAGGTGCTTTGAGAGCCTTGCACAACTTTAAGCCGCCATTCAAATGATGGTTGTCTTATCAGATCAAACCCAAACATGGCAGCAGAAATCCGTAATTCAGTTAACACCACCAGTCATTTACGGCAACCTGTAGGCGGCCGCAGGTCATTTGATCAGCTGATGAATACTGGCTTTATTTATTGAAAAAACCTCAAAGTTAGGTCATTTTTCGTTATTTTACACACCTTTTTACTTATATTCCTGCAAAAAGTTGATGAAATACGGCATATTTAGCAGAAACAGCAAATGATGGTCTCCTTATCCGGCCGTACCTTACAGCAAGTTTACAGTTTGTTGAAAAAACGTACTTTTCCGTTCAGAAAATGTCGAATTACTTGAAGACACATGTAATGACAACTTTTTGTGATCTTTTTGCAGTTTAATGGATTACACATGGACATGATGAGGTGGGATAGCTCGTTTCGGTAATTATTTCGTTTACTTTGTTGTGTACTTTTCCTAATGCTGACAAGGCTCCTCCACATGTATTTCTTTAAGAAAAATCTGCAGAAATACTTAAAAATCATACACGCATTGTATTTCCTTATTTTATGGCACAAACTTGATGTTAGCAGGCAGATGCAATATCGATTTTGTATTATTGAAAAATGTTGACTGACGTAATTATATACAATTCAACTAATTATTTCGTCATTTTAAACATATTTAATGGTTATTTATTGTGTTTACACTGATAACAATGTCTACATCTGTATAATTCTTATGTTCTTTTTCAGATAACATTTACTTTCGGGAATTTCATGGATTTGGGTGATAAAGAAAAAGATAACTGCATTGTTGTCGATTTTGTATTACATGTTAATTCATTAATAAATGTATTCCTCGTTATTCCTTTGTTTATTCTACTTGATAAGAGCGAATATTAGCACTTGCGTAATTTGTGAGGTGTAGAGTATATGAGGCTACCTTTGAAATACTAAGTAGGAGCAGATATTCGGATAAGCCTATTGGTAGAAGATTATGTTGTAGTCAAATGAAGTAAATATGCCTAAATCGTAGAGGAGGTATTGCGATTATAAAGCATTTCGAGTTATCTATTGTCTTGGCAGAATACATATACTGATTCGCGATCAATAGTCACAAAGTGAAAATAAATCTACCTGAGATAGTTTGCTTGTGATTTCTGCATGCCATAATGTACCATGAGGAGAGACTATAACTATGCTGTTAGATGTATAACTCAGTGCAACTAGGGTTATCGTAATAATTAAAAGCAGAATGCCTAGGGTTCTCAGCCGCGGAACACAATACGTTTCTATCTGCTCATATAATCACGTAAACAAAAGTTTTCCAGACGCCGCATTTACTCCTAATAGTTTACCCTCAAGACCTAACTTAGCACGTGTTACTTATGTTACTGGAACACAATCGGGTTACAACAGAAGGAACACACATTCATTGAGAAATTGTTTATTAAACAAAAGTCAGATTAAAAATGTACAGATAATTCAGATGAGCAGTCCTCTATTACCGTCAGTAAGTTCCATCTGCGTACATGGCACATATATGTTTTTCCATACATCTGAAAAGGTTTAAGAAAAGCATAATTAACTTGGGTATTACATGTATGATCTAAATAAAAAAATTTTCCCGATAAGCGTTTACAAGTAATCACTTTACAAACAATATATATATAAGTAGCCCAATAGTTTTCACTAAACTTGAGGGACTTCGCAACTTATCGTTTGTCGATATCTAGTAGGTCCATCGAAGCATCATGAAATGATAAAATCATTTAACGACAAGTTATGCAGTAGTTTTCAAAGCTTGTACAAATAATTTAGCAAATATGACAACAACTTTATGACAAATAATAGGTCTTGACAGCAATAATAATAACGTTCATGTTCATAGTGACTATAAAAACAATAATAGGTATTATTATCGCAACGAATTCATCATTAACTTAGACAACTAATAATAATACAATCATATCAAATAAATGTATCATTTAATCTTAAGAGGCATGTGTTTACTTACTTTCACTGTGTTCTCTCAATACTAATGTGCTCAACAAGCTTATTCCAACTGAATTTAAGATTAATTCTGAAAGTGAGTGGAGATCCAGTTTATATCAAATAAAAACATGTAACTTACATGTATTACACTGCTTACTGAGACATCTGGTACCTGCTTTCCGATATTCGTGACAAGAACACAGTTCATCTAGGTTTACCTACATATACAAAAGTATACGTATATGCTGCATCAACCATGCCGTTTTTGTCATGATTAGCCAGACCACTGTCTATATTATACTTATTTAAGGATCTCTGAAAATAATGGTCAAGAGATAATTGAAGTTGCGTGAAGTTATTACCTCTTCAAGACATTGTTTGCATTCTTGACACACCTGAGAAGTCCTTAGTTCTTAATTTGGCATGAATTCGTTGAATTCAGCAAATAAATCTACTGCTATGTTGTTTCTCTCCTGAGATGTAATAGTTTGTGTTGTCAGTTATCTCTCCAATTTGATAAAACGCTCCTGGAAATTCAGAACTTAACCAAGCAGCAAAATGATGTTTGAAATTACCTCAACTCGAATGACAGACTGGCCAATCACAAGCGAGCTAATCGCCTGTTTATCTCATTCGCGGCCACTCAAAATTACGGCCGTCGACAAGCTGCCGTCAGTTACAGCCTGAGATTTTGTAAGCCCTGCATAAAAATCGACAAATAATCAACATGATTTACATATAACTTTGGAAAACCTGTTGACGCTCAGTTAAAATAAATATGGAACAATTTCATATATTCTGTCAGTGAGAATGTCCCCTTTCAGTAATCAGGTTCTTCGAGCGGTTGATTATTCACTGTTCATTCTGACCTTCTAATAAAAATCCTCGTCGTACCTACTAGCAATTAAAAACATTCTGTGGTTATTATCCAGTAAATGCCGCTCATTTCCTGCTAATAACGCTTTTCACATAACGGAAGAATCGCATATTTTAACGGCTGAATATACTACACTATGATATCGCACACGATTGTGCATGTGAAGGCGGCACAAAAATCGTGTGTATGCTTCAAATCATTCCTAAATTCTCTACAACAAAGTGTGATATGCCCGCTCACGCCGGGTTAGTGACTAAGGAATTTAGAAGGCTGAGACGAGCAACCAAGTAGGGACAATATGTTCCCTGTCTTTTGTAAGGCTTTCTTCATCCATTGAACGATGCGTGCCTTTCCGTCTTTTTGATCAATTTTCCCGCTTCACTTCCTAATGCTACACTTAAAGACGGAAACAGTCTTCCATAACGATACAGACTATTGTTCCGTAATCTAGGCAACTGTTTTTACAGAAAAGTTGGTTTCTTAACTGTAACTATTTCACTCTGAGATGACAGTTATTTGCACTTAGATTATGTTCGAAGTGTTCGTTGTGGTTTCCTGTTTGCAGTCATTATCAATTTTTCACACTTTATTCACGTGTACTCTAGACAATGAGCCAATCACACTGTTTTCTGCAAAGTTGCGGTATCTTATTTAACTGACAAGGTGTGATATGAAATCATGGTGACGAACTTCGCGTGGCGAGTATTCTTCCGAATGGACGTTGAATGATTAAGCGCGAAGCAAGTGACATATGCAGATCGTGTATGGTCTGCTTTATACCATGTAGCGAAGTTTTGAAGTGCCAAGTAGGTTCCTAGCAGCAAACTACCAAGAGTATAATGTCTCGCTTCTGCAGAGTTAATTTTTTTAGAAAGGAATGCTATCAGTTCCTGGCTATTTTCAACCAAATGATTCAGAGATATAACCTTAGCATTATTAGATGTGTTTGAGATTGGTGCAAGAGGAGCATTTGTGTCAGGATGTATTAGGGCTGTGGTTTTCTCCAGCGCGTGCTTTAATTATACTGGTGCATCGAATGCTTCTTTTGATAACTGATATTCTTTTGGTTTTCCCATTAATGACTTAGTCAGAGGTTGCATGCATTATTTGTAGTCAGGTATGAGAAATTGATCGAAGATAATTGACTGAAATCTTGGGAGTTGGGTGAGTGAAATGTGTAGAGAATATTGCCTGATGATATCTATCTTTTTTAGCGTGGGTATGAACCCCGTGCTTCCAACGACAAGTTCTAGAAACTCCTTTGTTTCTGCCTCAAAGGGGCATTTCCTTTGTTTGAATGTCATGTAATTGCCTTTTAGTTGATGTAATATTGCTCGTATGTAGTCTTCATGTGAGTTTATATCCGGGATAGTGAGAACAGGTAGTTCATGTGCGGTTCAATAAACAACAGGCCACACAATGAATCTTGTCTTAATAATTGAAAAAAACCGTGGAGCATTTCTTCGGCAAAATGGCATCCACACAAACTCATATAACCTAAATGGGGTGGTTACAGCTTTTCGAAGTTCATCTTCCCCACCTACCAAAATCTTGTAATAGGCGCGAACCACGGAAAAATCATACTAATCCCCCAAGTTTAGGCTAACAATCCGCTAATTTCAAGTCAAATGCATGCCACTTAAAACCATTGCACAGCCCAGGTCCTTGTGATGAACTAAGCATTTTGCTTCGTGTTCAGAGATATAATATTATAGTTCTACAGGAGTACAATAGTGTCAATTGTCTGGAAAGACATAAGAGATTGTGTCTGTATCAAAAGAGGTAAGGATTTCAATGGCTTAGCAAGTGCGATCTGAGTGATTTTCCCTCACTAACTGGAAAAATTAACTTTTGTGAATTATCCACTTGGGAAATGTTATTATCTTCGTTTGGATTCACGGGTTTGTTGCACCCATGCCCCGATGCGTCAAGGCATTATTAGGGCTTCATATACAGTATTCCAGGAATTGGAAGAAAACAGATGGAGATATATATAACACATGTCCTAGCAACTTCAGTCCAATATCAAATATCCAATATCGTTTTTACGAGCTAGTATAAACCAATTTGATTTCTTTGTGCTCGCCTCTTGATTGTGAGGTATAGGTTCTTGATCTTCGGTAAACTTCTGCGTAGCTTGTCCCGCCACTCGACTGTCGTAGCTTTGGTTGACTCCAAAGGGAGTAGTGCTGGGATTAATTATATGTGGTTTGTAGTATGAGGTATGTTAAGACTGTTACTACTGTGATTGGAGTTGATCCTTTCGCCAGTTAGTCCTTCGGTATTGTCGACAAGAGAAAAGAGATAGTAATAATAATAATAATAATAATAGTAATAATAATAATAGATATAATTAGTGAAGCTATTCAGACTAAGAGACAGAAACGAAAATAGGAAACGTAACAACAGTCAGCTCATGAAGTTTGAAGAATAATATATATATCGGTAATAGTAATAATAATAATAGTAATTATAATATTAATAAGTTGTCAGGAGAGTAAGACGGGAGAGAATGTAAAGAAGTAAAATGACGAGTTTAATTATCTACCCTGATTGGTAAATGCGATTTTAAGGAGATAGGCCATTTGGATGCAGTCCTTGTATCGCTGCATGGTTGTCCAGCCTTCGCTTAAAGGCGTCCAAAGACGGTGCCATAGCTACATCTGCCGGTAAGGAATTCCAGGGACGACAAACTCGCAGTGAAAAGAAGTGGGAGCGCACCCGTGTCCTTGCCCTCTGGTGAGCTATCCTTCTGGGATTTCCACGTGGAAGCCTATACCTACTCAATGGCAGAACACCTTTGTTTGGGTGATTCTGGTCATTTGTTATTTTGTAGGCAGTAATCAAAGCCCCCCTAAGCCGACGGTAACTAAGTGTGAACAGGCCTAATTTCTTCAGCCTTTCATCATATGGTTTGTTTCGGAGACCAACCACTCCTTTTGTTGCCCGTCGTTGGACTCTCTCCAAGAGGTTGGCATCTCTTCTCAGCATTGGGGGTGCAATAATATTATGCACCTCAAGGTGTGGCCTGACGTATGTTTTGTACAACATTAGAAAGAGCTCAGGAGTGAGTGCACCTAACTGTCTATGCGTAAAGTGTATGACCGCATATGCCCTCGCTACATCCCCTGTGTAATTTACGCTTGTGTCCATTTTTTCCGTTAGAACTAGACCTAAGTCGCGTTCCGACGTTGTGCAGGACAAGCTTTCATTGCACAGGGTGTAACTTGCATTCTGCAGTCTACAGGTGCGCAACTTCACTACTTTGCACTTTTTCAAGTTGAAAGTCATGCCACTGGTCGTTGCGGGTTAACAGCTGCGACGATTGGTTTCCCCTCTTCGTCTAAAACTACACTCAAACTAAATACTACGTTCTACATTATATCACCTGTCATAAGGAATCTTCAGCTTGTTCACGTTATGAAACTATATCTCGTGACCATAAGGAAGGACAATTTGGACATACGACTATGATTATTGGAGCTAGGACTTCAGATACTGTGTTAGTCTTAGTAGACCTGTTATGACCACCGCAAGAAGACTTCTATACCTTTCATAAACTAGGGTAATGCGTAATTTGCACTGATCCAATAAGGTCACCTCAGAATTTCCCACAATACCCATATTTTTATTAACCTAGTAAATAGTCCAACACCACATGACGTAAGCGTCTCAGCAGTCATATCATGAGTTTTGACTCGCCCCCATGTTTAGGGCCGAATGGAACAACTCTTCTGCTTTTATCGTTACATTTATCAAACCAAACGAAGCAGCAGTTATCCAATCGCACTTATTGAATTTTGCTTTCGGGTTAACAGCGGCATTTACAACTCTTCTTGCTTACGACTGGATAGGATGTGCAGCTTTCCTGGGAAGTCTTCCAGCCAGTATCAGATACTCGTGTAACAGCAGAAGACAAGGGCTGGCAACAAATCATTTTATTACGGAAATCAGCACGTATTTATATATATTTTATGCACATTATTAGAGCTTATTCAAGTAGACAAACGCAGTCTTCTGATTGGTTGTTTTCGAGTTCCTCGTAAAGTGGAGCCATCTATCTGCGAATCATATCTGCCCACTCTTAAGTCTGCTGTGATTGGTTGTTGAATCAGCCTTGTTCATATTTTCTCACGTCCAATATTAGTGACCTAGACATTAACGTAGATTGACGTCGACCAACTGGCTGGCGGCCTGCTCTCACCACACTCGTCCCCCCATCAAATAGCTTCGTGCGCAGACGTTCCGACCTTCTGGGTGCTACATCCCCTAGTTGAGGATTGTTCATGACCGGCTTGTCCAACTGTACCCATCTTTGGAGCTGACTGGCGTTAACTCGTTTCTGTTTATCACCTCTTCGGATGGTATATACTTTACCTCGTCATTTTGTGATTGTGTACAGTCCTTCCCACTTTGAAAGGAGTTTCCGTGAACCTGGCCCGCATCCAACTGTATATCTTTTGTCTCTACACTCCACTTGGTCCCCGACTGCAAAAGTATTGCACTGAGTCTTTCTTTTCAGCTGAGACTTCGCAACATCACTTCGCTGCTTCTGCATTACATTCTTGACTGCTTCTTTCCGCTCTGCTTTTTATTTCGTCGAACTCCATTTTTGGTGAAGGGGTCAGGTCTCGTTGTGTATCAGTAATCGTGGTTTTCTACCATACATCAGTTGGAAGGGTGACTTCTTCGTTTTTTCCTGAGTGGTAGCACGATGTGTCAGTAAAATCAGTGGAAGCTCCATTTCCCGGTTACCGCCCTTCGAGGCCAGCCACTCCTTCAGCGTACGGTTGTTTCTCTCCGTTAGGCCATTCGTTTATGGATGATGCGAGGTCGTTCTGATCCTCTTGATGCCTAGCTGTTGCAAACGGGAAGTAAATTCTTCACTCTCGAAACAGAGCCTGTGGTCCGTCAGTACTGTCTTTGGTACGCCGTGGTCTGCAACAATGTGTCTAACTATTGCATCCGTCACAGTCCTTGCACGTTGGTCTGGGATTACTACGACATCTACCAATCGTGTCGCGTGTTCCGTCATCACCAAGAGGTACTGATTACCATTGGATGTCTGAGGAAATGGACCCATGACATCTACAGACCACAAGTCACCTATCGCGGTAACTGGAATCGACTGAAGTGGTGGTCGTATACACCGGTCACCTTTCATCAGCTGGCACCGTGGACATCCAAGTACGTATCTTGCTACGTCTTCTCTTATACTTGGCCAGTACATGCTTTGTCTTAGGAGGTCGGTTGTTCTGGCCACGCCCGTATGTGCTAGCTGGTGACATTCATCTATCATGTCGTGGCACGACGATTGAGGTATGACAGCCAGCCAGCTTCCGTCGTTCTCTCGCCAGGTCAGAGTCCCGTAGGCATTCACTTTTAGTCGATCTCTCTGTCTGAGTAGTATGCTTAGCTCATTACTCGCTGTAGCTTCATCCACTTCTATTCCGTTGGTGATCACCTGTTGTCAGCCACGTCTCGTAAATGGTCAGTGCCCATCTCTTGCTACGCTGGGGCTCACACTGTTCCTTGAAGTTTCTCAGAAACGCTTAGTAATAACGGACGCAAAACCAAAACACCGATTGGCTACTCGAGAATTCTTTATTGTAACACCAATATATAGCCAACTTTAAAATTAAGCTTTAACTAAGGTCTATGAACAAATATTACAATAATAAATCACAATATTACTTCTGACAGTTTTGGCCTGACTTCTTTCTGAACAGCGACCGATGAGACGGTGACTAGTGTATCGATGTCTCCACGAAAATATAGGGAAGTTGGATTTGAGCAAACAAACATGAATTGATCGTTCAATCTTCAACTACATTGACACCTGTATTACTATATTCAGTGTATCGTCCAAACTGCCTGCGTGCAAGTCTTAGTGGGACTTGTTCTACTGCATGCACTCCGTAAGCGACCTGAGGCAACCCAGACTCGTCTTCTCATTTTAATTTTGTACATGAGAGACGCCAGTTTACAGGCATCATCAATATGATAAATTACATATACGATTAGCAATCATACTCAATAATAATGTTTTAATAAAATACACATTTTTTCCTACTTGTGTAGGACACACCAAATATACAGGCATGGGTAAGCATTATATAAATTTCATAAATTCGGTTTATGGTTAAGTTACATGGTTGCTGGCGTTTTTGTCTTAGGTCTGTGGGAACAATATGATAACCAGTCATTCAATGGGGCACGTCATGAAATACAGGAATATTAACTTCGCATTAACAAAAATATCCAAGTATGTTTTGGATGGATTAAAAATACTTGGGAAAAAAATAAAGCTTGAAGTAATTCCTCAATATAACTTGGGTGTGTACAAATCCGAATCTTATTTTTGATTTGATTAATATCCAAATTGGGTAATAAGGAAGCTATTTTACAGATACGATCAGTTATGTTATGAGCTACAATCGTGACGTTGTATTACAAATAGATACTTTTCCATTGGTATAAGAGTATATTCCACAAATGTAATCCAGGTTGCGTCGTGGAGAAAGTTAATTCGTTATTAACCAGGCAACTGAAAGATACTGGACCAATAATGTTTGCAGATCATTTGTCATTGTAAATGGTCAAATATCCACATTATTCATTCTCATTCAAAAAGTCAAATGGAAGCTGAAATGGTGAGAGAAAAAAGAAGACGAACAACAGCAACGCAAAAGAAAGCAACGGGAGTCCTTAAGGAGTGATTAATAAATATATACATACATATTCTGTTTTGTAACCATGCTTATTTTTGTTCATTAACTAACTAGTCCCGTTACGCTAACTTTTATATTATGTGTGAACTAACATTACTGTCCTGTGTAGAAATGTTTGTCATCTAGTTCCCAGGCACTTATAACCCATCCACCAAAGACCTGGTTTTTTTGTTAATGCGAAGACAATACTTCTGTATTTCCTGATGTGCTGCACTCACTGACAATCTAGCGGATTTTTCCAACTATGCACAGAAACGATTGTACATAAGTGAAAAAGATGTTTTATACTATTGGGATTAACATTTATCAAGTGTATGTATACTCTCCAGTGTACATGTTAAACACATTTTGCTATCGACTGTAAATTGTGACTGAATAATATGGTTATATTTCTGTAACAATTTGATGATGCCTGTAAACTGGCGTCCCTCATGTACTGTATCATGGAATAAATTTATTTATTTATTTATTATTAAAATTTATAATTGTAGTTTGTTTTAACTACAGGTTTAAAGAACATAAAATATCTATGTAGGGTGAAAAAGAGTGTGTAAGAGTCAGATGTAGAAGTGCATTGTCATTTTTTGAGCAGTCTGGTGACTGAGGAGATGAACACTGGAAGTGTGTCTACATCACGCACATTACCTGGTAGTCTATTCCAAATGACTGAAAACTTATTTAAGAAGAAGTTGTACCGCACGTAAGTCTGACAGTGCTCCATAGCAGCTAGGTTGTGATAATTTCTAAGATTGTAACTGATGACAGCGGTAGGTAGCGGAGGAATGCAAGAGAAGATTAGTTAGCTTGTAGTAAAAGATAAGGTTTAGCTTAAGATGTCTTTTCCAGAGGGGTTCTAATCTTAGTCTTTCGCATCGCTCATGGTATTCCAGACCACTTTCTAAACCAAGAGTTCTTGAGGTAAACTGCCGTTGCACTCCCTCTAATTTAAGCTTGTCATTTTGTCTGAGCCCGCTAAGATTAAACGGGCAGTATTCTAAGATAGGTCGGACACATACTTTATATAATAAAACCCTAGTTTCGCAACAAAAGAAATTTCGTGTTATGCATCCTATCAGCCTTCGCGTTTTACGTCTGGCATAATCAGTCTGTTCAGCGAACGTTAGGTTACTGGAGTATCTAATACCGAGATCTACGACTGAGTTGAGCTGAGCTAGTTTTCGCCCATTTATTTCAAGAGTTAGATCAAGGTTACTGTTTCCGATACAAATCCAGCCGCATTTGTCAATGTTAAAGTTTAGACAGGATTCAGCACACCATGTTGCAAGACTACTTAGTTCAAGATGTATTTTAGTAACCATATCGCTTAATTCATGAGTGTAGCAGGAGTAGACGACTTTGAGGTCGTCAGCATATAGGAATGGTTTGCCTAAGGTGAAGCACTTGCAAATGCTGTTAATGTAGACTGTGAATAAAAGTGGACCTAGGACACTACCTTGCACAACCCCACTTGAGATCTGCCTAGGATGAGACAATACAGATCCAACTTCGGTTATTTGTACCCTGTTGCTTAGAAATGATTTTAACCAGTTCAGTAATGGGTAGCGAATTCCACAAGAGTACAGCTTCTCAAAGAGAATACTGTGAGATACCATGTCAAATGCCCTAGATATATCGAAGTAGAGAACAACGACTAGCTTACGTGATTCGCGACTACTAGTGATGCAGTTGAAAAAGTCGAAGTGGCAACTAACGCAGTCGGCAATCACCGCTCATAAACCGTTAATGCCCAGCTCTCGCTACGCTCGGGCCCACGCTGTTCTTCGAAGATTTCAGAAACGCTTAGTTATAACGGACGAAAAAACCAAAACACCGATCTGCCGTTTGATATTTCTGTATTGTTACACCAACATATAAAAGGAATAAGCGAACTAAGGTCTGAAAACAAATATTACAATAATAAATCATAGTATTACTTCTGACGATGTTTCACTCTTCTTTCTGAACAGCGACCGATGAGACGATGACTGTCGTATTGATGCCTCCGCGAAAATTGGGGAAGTTGATTTTGAGCAAACAACCAAGAATTGATCGTTCAATCTTCAACTCCATTGACACTCCCCGGCAAAAAAGGGATCCAACCCTTTTTTCCTTCACGACCAATGCACGTTGACTTGGATGCCATTGCGAGAACCTGGGTCACACGGACAGAGCTGAAATGGAAAACAAACAGAAAAGCCAACACACCACAAGCATACCCACAGCACAATCTCACACATCGCTGACGACCTGCGCCTCCAGACAGAGACCTCCTCTTGACATCTTGCAACACAATCGCCACTTGCTAGAATGACTCTTGCAGAATGCAACGTGACCATAGCACCAACTCATGATACTCTACGCACATCCTCTTATCTACTCACTACCAATTACCACTGAAATCGCTTGTCACTCATTCTGCCTCAGTTCTAGTAGCGGTGACGCATGCGAGCCTCAGTCGTTTACACTCTTTCTCCCCGGCGTGTCGGACCGCAGCTAACAATTATCTCCGTGTGCATTTCATTCTCAGCAATAGCCTAGCCTCCCCGGCGTATACGACCCATCTGCTGTCCTTAACATCAATCAATTCATTCATGGATGTAGAAGACTCGAAACAACTTCAGAAGTAATCACGACGAAAATTTTAACAAAATTACGCAATAACAACAAGACACGAAAACAACAAGTAAACACAATGAATCCAAAATACACCAATTGCTATGACACACCACACGTATATACAAATAGTACAAACAACCTCGCCGATCATGTCTTGGTGGAATTCCTTTGAAGAATTGCAGGACTTACACCAGTACGCCTACAACCCTTCTCAGGTTGACGATTGTAATTTGTGGAATGTACGGACACAAACAAGATTAACCAACAATTACATCAATTGGAACTCACACAATTATTTAACACAAACATATGTACAATCAACACATCAAATGTTGTGGATTCTGGCACGGCAAACTACCCTTGAAGAACTGTAGGACTTACAGCAGTACGCCTACATTCCTTCTCAGGTTGATGATCCAAGTGGAAGTCGTCCGGACACAAACAGAATTACCAACAGCTAGATGACAGATGATATCAATTCAGTATATACAATATGAACATATGTACAAAATCACACACCAAGCACATTGGACTGCTCATTGATGCGCTACCCTTTGAAGAACTGTAGGACTTACAGCAGTACGCCTACAACCCTTCTCAGGTTGACGCTCTAGGTTGGAAAATCGTCGCAGAGTTCATTTGCTAACTTCCTTCTATGAGCTATATCCTCAAATCTGAACGGCAACACGCCCATGTCATTGTATCGTAGAATATAGATGACCAACAAACACACGACATATCTCATCAACCAAGTATAGAAACAGAGTAATTTACACCAAAGATAATAACATTCAAATAGTAACTTGAAACTAGAAATGCCTTTATTCATGCAAGTCAATTTAACAATTACTCTCTCGTTTACACTTGGCTTATTCTCACTAAACTGAGCAATATCTTTCGTCCTTTCAAACGCACCAATACTATCATAGTCATTGCACAAGATACTTGAGTTGATGGGCATCTGTTTCATTGTGGATGAAAACACCAACGATGACTGATTGATATCAGTTGATGAACTTAGCAGTGGATCAAAAGCTGTTGTTGCTCGACTTTCAGAAAGTTGTCTACCTGCAAGACCACCACCACTGCTGTCTTTTACTATCAGCTCCGGTTTAGCACTAGCATCTGATGATAGGTGGGCTACATGCTGATCAATTACACTGACGGTTTGACAAGTATGCATGCCTTCTGCAACTGCATTTAATTCTACTTCACGTTCAAGTTGTACAGAACCTTTATTTAACTTAGCAGTAGTAGGCATTCCCCCATTTCATCATGATCAACCAAAGACAAATCTGCACTATCATGATCATTACCACAAATATTCAATTTACCGTCAAGTTCATCATTTTCAAACTCTTTAATAACAGAAGTAGACAATTTTGGTTCCTCCTCACAAATCATTAAAGGTTTTATATCTTCACTCTGACTAGTTATACTTTGTAAACTTGTGGAGTCAGAACTGCACTCTGAAGCAGTAACTCTATTCTGTGACACTCTATTCAACAACGGCTTACCAGTTGCAACTACAGACTTCTTCACAACACCGTTATCGTCACACAATTCGGAGTCAGACCTGGAGTTTACATTTAGCTTATCACTGAACTTGCTCACTGGTTCACAGTTCACTTCTGTATGCACCTCTTGCACACGTGTAAAACAAAACCGTGTTTGTCTTGCATCTTGTAACTTATCTGTTGAGGATGTACTACGAAACCTGTTACACTCACTAGGTCTATATGCATTACTATACATCATGGAGCCTTCTCGATATCCACCTCTCTGAGGCCTACTCGTCATCAATGATTGCATTTTGCTCTCAGACTGCTCTATTCTAGGGGTGAGATGTAATAGACTGGAAAACTTGCTCATAGATTGATTGACACTAGTATTTACCAGTTTCAGGATATCATCAAACTTTGGCTCGATACCCTCATCCTCCATACGGGAGCTTATCTTCACCCACTTCCTTTGCAGTCGAGTAGGTAGACGTCTTGCTATTACTTCTAGTATAAAACTCGAGTTGAGGTCACTCATTCGATTCATCGAAATCATTCCATTCTTGTAAATTAGCAAATTATCTAAAAACTCAGTGAGTGCCTGGGAGTCATCCTGTAATTGACCACCATTACCCTTAACAGCCTCGAATAATTTCCCTGCAATCATCGAAGGTCTTCCAAACCTTTGACGTAATATGCTCATAGCCTCGTAGTAGCCCTCTTTTGGCTTCATAAACTTACAGCACTGTATAGCTCTTGCAGCATCTCCAGTGCAATATCTCATCAAATACATTAACTTCAATTCATCATTTAATAAAAAACCACTCAACATGATCTCAAACTCCTTTACAAATTGTAAATAATCAGCCGGGTTTCCATCAAAACACCGTGGTTCAAATTTAGGGAGTTTGATGTTCCTATTATCCCTGAACGGCGAAACAGTAACATCAACCATGTCATGCTTAACATCAGACACATCGTTACAATTAACAGACAAGTCACCATGACTTACTTTCCTGTTTGCATCCAAGACACTCTGTCCCTTCTTTGACCCAGGCATTGTTGAACTTGACCCAATTCCAAAAAAGTTCCAGATATTGCTTGTTCAAAGAGGACTTGACCGGCACCAGGAAAAATGAACGGTGACTATCCAAACTTTCACCAACTGTTTGAATCCGCCAGATCTGTTTCTATCGTCAGAAACTGTCAATCACGTCTCATAAACCGTTAATGCCCAGCTCTCGCTACGCTCGGGCCCACGCTGTTCTTCGAAGATTTCAGAAACGCTTAGTTATAACGGACGAAAAAACCAAAACACCGATCTGCCGTTTGATATTTCTGTATTGTTACACCAACATATAAAAGTAATAAGCGAACTAAGGTCTGAAAACAAATATTACAATAATAAATCATAGTATTACTTCTGACGATGTTTCACTCTTCTTTCTGAACAGCGACCGATGAGACGATGACTGTCGTATTGATGCCTCCGCGAAAATTGGGGAAGTTGATTTTGAGCAAACAACCATGAATTGATCGTTCAATCTTCAACTCCATTGACAGCAGGATCTATTTTTGAGAAATCCGTGTTGAGACCTTGTAACAAGATCTTCCCTAATTAGGTAGTCTGACAATTGATCTTTTACAACTTTCTCCATGATTCGTGAGATAACTGGGGTTATATTTATGGGTCTGTAATTGCGGACGTTTGCCCTATCACCAGATTTGTAATGTGGAATTATGAAGCTAGTTTTCCACTCACTAGGGTAAGTGCCAGTGTCCATAGATATTGAGAAGAATTTAAGAAGTAACAAGGGTATATCACACCCACTGTTTTTGAAAATTATCGAAGCGAGGCCATCCGGTCCCGTACTAGTGGAAGGTTTAAGGCTTTTAATTGCTTGTACTATTAACTGATTAGTGAACACAATGCTTTCAAGGGAAGAGATAGTAAGGGGAGCGGTTTCACCAGGCATATGTGTTTCTAAACTAAAGTTTGCAAACCAATCACTGAAGAGTTCACAGATAGTGGCAGGTTCATTGTAGATTACTTTGTCGTGAAGTAAGTATGGGATTTCCCTCGCCGACTGCATTCGTTTTTTAAGAAGTGCCGTTAAGTTATAAACTTTGGAGGTACTTTCAAGTGCCGTTAACTCTTCGTCGAGGTCCTTTTGAGAGCGTAGGCGCTTGAGAGATTCAAGAGACTCGTGGATTGAGAGCAATAGTGATATGTCCTTAGTGGAATAGTACTGTTTCTTCAGCTTCCTTAACTTATTACGGTGTGCCCTTGGAATATATTCAGTTCGGTGTCTACTTAATTTCACTATTTTCTTTGGAGCAACTGTATCTAGACAAAGGGTAACATTCCTGTAAAACAGGGTTACTAAGGCCTCCAGGGAGTCAGTGGTAAAATAGTCATCCCATTGACAGAGTCGAATAAGTTCTTGGACTAATCCCCAGTCTGTATATTTGTAACTACGACATATTGTGCTTCCTGAGTCTTGTTTGTTTCCTGTATTTAGTGGTGAGAAAGGCAGAGAGCAGAGTACCATTCTATGGTCACTACTGGAAAATCGATTACCAACATACGTGGATACTGGGATTGTGTCATGACAAAAAACAAGGTCCAACATGTTGTCACCACGAGTAGGTGTCTGGACGTGTTGTTGCCATCCATAACAGTCTATAGTGGCAAGTAATTCGTCGAAGCGTTGGGGGCCGGAACTAGTTAGCCAATTGACTTCTGGAAGATTGAAGTCCCCTGCAATTATTTTGTAATTAGCACTAAACGAGGATGCGTGTGCAAACGATTTAGCTAATAACGCATCAGTTTCTTTTGTTGAGCTTGGTGCTCGATAAACACAGCCTATGAGAAGTTTGTACTTATCTCCATGTAAGACAACCCAGAGTGAGTCAGGTACATTATTCATTGTTTCATCTTCCACCTTACTGACTACAAATGAGCTATGTATATATATGAGACATCCTCCACCACGCTTGCAATCTCTGTTTGCACGGTGTACAGTGTAATCATCGATACCTATATGCACATCAAGTACAGAGGATGAGCACCATGACTCAGTAATCAGAGCTACAGTAGGCTTGGCGACTAATAATAATGTCCTTAGTTCAGATATCTTATTGATTAAGGAACGTGCATTAATTAGCAATATCGTGAATAAGTCACGGGATACTACAAACTGGCTTAAAATGTCACCATAACCTAAATCTATTTGTGCGTCAGCACCGCAAGAATTTATGAATGAAAAGGAGGTCGGACTGGGTGTCTGCACATCGGAGTTGGTGTGCAATGAGGTGGTCCTAGGTGCCATGGGTCGTACCAGTGATTCGGGACACCTGGAAAATTTACCATGTGTTCCTGGATATAAGGGTAGTACAGGTTGGGCCTAGGTTGACGGTTAAAAGGCATAGCATCAAAGGTCTACCCATCCAACTGCTATTCGTCATACCGGTATACACCTTCGGGTTGTTTTTATAACTTAAAGGGAATTGTGAAGGAAGGTGCTTTGGCTGCAAGACTTTAGGAGTCTTGGAGCCTGACTTTCTATAAGGTGGAGCATGCGGAACACCTCCAGATATACTTATGTTTCGAGAGGAGTTTTTCGTAACAAGTGATGGTTTGTTGGCATTCTTACTCTCAGCAGGCTTATTGAATACAAAGTATTCTTCCCCATCATTAGTCTCAACCCTGCGAAATTTGTTCATCGTGGTGAGGTTACTACGTTTGGGGGGAAATTTCTTAGAACAACTTGCAGAAGTTCTAGTCATTTTAACATCTTTCGATGAGGCTTTATTTACAGGGGTACTGGTATCTAAATCAGTTCCTAGTTCCATTGGCAGGTGTGGTTGTTGTGTAGTTTGCTGAATGCTAGTTTCAGCACTAGGTGTCTGTTGCTGTGCACGATCCTTTTTTGGTAAATCAAAGCTAGAGGAGGTGACCAGGTTATTACTACGCATTATTCTGCGCTGACACGGTGTTTTATCCTGAGCTACGGTTATAGACTTATAACTGCTATTCAGTCTTAAGTGATCCTGACATTTAGTAAACTTACTAGCATCAAGGGAATTACTGAATTTAAAAATGATTGGGCAATTAGCCTGGTTAGACTTTTTACGAAGTCGTTTGCATTCACATGGAACACTAGCCATGCCGCAACAAATCAGGATTTTGTGTCTTACAGTTTTCAGGGGCAGAGAATCTGGGACGTTGTAAACTATAGCTTGGTGAGAAGAGGTTATACGCTTCATCACCTCCGTAGCCAAGCAGTCAATCAGATTTTCAGCTTTATTTAGGTTGTCTGGAGATATTTTAGGATGCCTTTCTAAAAGACAGGCTATTGGGTCTAAATTCAAAAGCTTATTTTGAGTTACATCCAGTAAAGACTTAACCTGGCCAATATCAGAACGGCTCTCCGTGGTATTTGAGATTGGCAGTGACATACTATCAAACTGATCTAATTTTTTCTGAATTTCACTTACTTGCCTCTGCATATCTTTCAAAAGGAGGTTTAGTTTACAGAACTCAGAGTTCTCTAACAGAACATCTTTCACCTGTATCACAGGAGTGAGATCTGCACTCAAACCATTTTGAGAGCTAGTAGTTGATACTGTATTACCAGGCGGTAATGCAGTTATAACCGAATTTGAGCCACTATCTAAAACAATTGTGTTTCTACGAACACGTTTTTTAGAGATTTGGACCATAATTTCAAGAATTATATGACAATAAGCAGTAAATAAATTTCAGAGCAAACACGTGCAAAAATGTCACAAATTTCGAACGTACCGCCAAGAGCGATAACAAATCTGCCTAGATATTTCCACTTCCAGTAACGTGTGAGATCGTAAAATCGTACTCCTGAAGACGCAACATCTACCGTGACAATTTCCCCGTGGGTCTCTCGCTGTCTTCAAAAACTGTAGCGGCTTATGTTCAGTTTCGATGTGGTACCGGCGGCCGAGTAAATAAGGTCTCCATTTGTCGACTGCCCATACCACTGCTAAATATTCTTTCTCTATCGTTGAATACTTTCTCTGTGTGTGTGTCAAAACCCGACTGGCATACTCAACGATTCCCTCACCCTGTCTTAGGACCGCACCTATAGCGTAGTCACTTGCATCTGTGCACACTGTGAACTGTCTTCCAGGTACAGTCTTATCTCTATCACCTTGTTTTATCGGTATCTGCCAGTATCCTGAGCGAAGATCGAGAACCGAAAACACATTCGCGCCTTGTAGGCGATCTAAAGTTTCTACCACTGTTGGCATGGCACACGGTCTTAACTCTGTCATACTGTTTAACTGTCGAAAATCAACACAGAATCTACGCTTCCCATCGGCCTTTTTTTACTAACAGCACTGGAGAGTTGTACGGGCTATCAGCTTCCTCAATAATATCATCTTTTAATACTTCTTGCACTTGTCGCCCCACTTCGCCTTTCAGATGACATGGAACTCTTCGCGTTAAAAATGACCTTACTTTCGGATCATTTAACGGAATTTCATGATTCACCTTATCGCAATAACCGTAGGGGTCCCCATCTTCAGTGAACAAATGATCGTATTTATTAATTAATTCTGTCATATTCTGTGCTGTCGACAGCTTAACTGCTGCTATCTCGCTGCTCTCATGCATGTTGATATGCCCGTATTTCGTGACCACAACCTTCACTTGCGTTTCAATTATTGCACCAATTTCCTGCAGAAAATCCGCTCCTAATATCGTTCGCTTTAGTTCGGGTACAACGATGAAAGGAAACATCACCTCTCAGCCACCAACAACGACCGTACAGTTCGATCTATCCGTAATACGCGACACATGCCCGCCTACTGTTTGTACTGTAAATGAACACGGACTAAAACTCTTGTCAATCACGTCTCATAAACCGTTAATGCCCAGCTCTCGCTACGCTCGGGCCCACGCTGTTCTTCGAAGATTTCAGAAACGCTTAGTTATAACGGACGAAAAAACCAAAACACCGATCTGCCGTTTGATATTTCTGTATTGTTACACCAACATATAAAAGGAATAAGCGAACTAAGGTCTGAAAACAAATATTACAATAATAAATCATAGTATTACTTCTGACGATGTTTCACTCTTCTTTCTGAACAGCGACCGATGAGACGATGACTGTCGTATTGATGCCTCCGCGAAAATTGGGGAAGTTGATTTTGAGCAAACAACCAAGAATTGATCGTTCAATCTTCAACTCCATTGACACTCCCCGGCAAAAAAGGGATCCAACCCTTTTTTCCTTCACGACCAATGCACGTTGACTTGGATGCCATTGCGAGAACCTGGGTCACACGGACAGAGCTGAAATGGAAAACAAACAGAAAAGCCAACACACCACAAGCATACCCACAGCACAATCTCACACATCGCTGACGACCTGCGCCTCCAGACAGAGACCTCCTCTTGACATCTTGCAACACAATCGCCACTTGCTAGAATGACTCTTGCAGAATGCAACGTGACCATAGCACCAACTCATGATACTCTACGCACATCCTCTTATCTACTCACTACCAATTACCACTGAAATCGCTTGTCACTCATTCTGCCTCAGTTCTAGTAGCGGTGACGCATGCGAGCCTCAGTCGTTTACACTCTTTCTCCCCGGCGTGTCGGACCGCAGCTAACAATTATCTCCGTGTGCATTTCATTCTCAGCAATAGCCTAGCCTCCCCGGCGTATACGACCCATCTGCTGTCCTTAACATCAATCAATTCATTCATGGATGTAGAAGACTCGAAACAACTTCAGAAGTAATCACGACGAAAATTTTAACAAAATTACGCAATAACAACAAGACACGAAAACAACAAGTAAACACAATGAATCCAAAATACACCAATTGCTATGACACACCACACGTATATACAAATAGTACAAACAACCTCGCCGATCATGTCTTGGTGGAATTCCTTTGAAGAATTGCAGGACTTACACCAGTACGCCTACAAACCTTCTCAGGTTGACGATTGTAATTTGTGGAATGTACGGACACAAACAAGATTAACCAACAATTACATCAATTGGAACTCACACAATTATTTAACACAAACATATGTACAATCAACACATCAAATGTTGTGGATTCTGGCACGACAAACTACCCTTGAAGAACTGTAGGACTTACAGCAGTACGCCTACATTCCTTCTCAGGTTGATGATCCAAGTGGAAGTCGTCCGGACACAAACAGAATTACCAACAGCTAGATGACAGATGATATCAATTCAGTATATACAATATGAACATATGTACAAAATCACACACCAAGCACATTGGACTGCTCATTGATGCGCTACCCTTTGAAGAACTGTAGGACTTACAGCAGTACGCCTACAACCCTTCTCAGGTTGACGCTCTAGGTTGGAAAATCGTCGCAGAGTTCATTTGCTAACTTCCTTCTATGAGCTATATCCTCAAATCTGAACGGCAACACGCCCATGTCATTGTATCGTAGAATATAGATGACCAACAAACACACGACATATCTCATCAACCAAGTATAGAAACAGAGTAATTTACACCAAAGATAATAACATTCAAATAGTAACTTGAAACTAGAAATGCCTTTATTCGTGCAAGTCAATTTAACAATTACTCTCTCGTTTACACTTGGCTTATTCTCACTAAACTGACCAATATCTTTCGTCCTTTCAAACGAACCAATACTATCATAGTCATTGCACAAGATACTTGAGTTGATGGGCATCTGTTTCATTGTGGATGACAACACCAACGATGACTGATTGATATCAGTTGATGAACTTAGCAGTGGATCAAAAGCTGTTGTTGCTCGACTTTCAGAAAGTTGTCTACCTGCAAGACCACCACCACTGCTGTCTTTTACTATCAGCTCCGGTTTAGGACTAGCATCTGATGATAGGTGGGCTACATGCTGATCAATTACACTGACGGTTTGACAAGTATGCATGCCTTCTGCAACTGCATTTAATTCTACTTCACGTTCAAGTTGTACAGAACCTTTATTTAACTTAGCGGTAGTAGGCATTCCCCCATTTCATCATGATCAACCAAAGACAAATCTGCACTATCATGATCATTACCACAAATATTCAATTTACCGTCAAGTTCATCATTTTCAAACTCTTTAATAACAGAAGTAGACAATTTTGGTTCCTCCTCACAAATCATTAAAGGTTTTATATCTTCACTCTGACTAGTTATACTTTGTAAACTTGTGGAGTCAGAACTGCACTCTGAAGCAGTAACTCTATTCTGTGACACTCTATTCAACAACGGCTTACCAGTTGCAACTACAGACTTCTTCACAACACCGTTATCGTCACACAATTCGGAGTCAGACCTGGAGTTTACATTTAGCTTATCACTGAACTTGCTCACTGGTTCACAGTTCACTTCTGTATGCACCTCTTGCACACGTGTAAAACAAAACCGTGTTTGTCTTGCATCTTGTAACTTATCTGTTGAGGATGTACTACGAAACCTGTTACACTCACTAGGTCTATATGCATTACTAGACATCATGGAGCCTTCTCGATATCCACCTCTCTGAGGCCTACTCGTCATCAATGATTGCATTTTGCTCTCAGACTGCTCTATTCTAGGGGTGAGATGTAATAGACTGGAAAACTTGCTCATAGATTGATTGACACTAGTATTTACCAGTTTCAGGATATCATCAAACTTTGGCTCGATACCCTCATCCTCCATACGGGAGCTTATCTTCACCCACTTCCTTTGCAGTCGAGTAGGTAGACGTCTTGCTATTACTTCTAGTATAAAACTCGAGTTGAGGTCACTCATTCGATTCATCGAAATCATTCCATTCTTGTAAATTAGCAAATTATCTAAAAACTCAGTGAGTGCCTGGGAGTCATCCTGTAATTGACCACCATTACCCTTAACAGCCTCGAATAATTTCCCTGCAATCATCGAAGGTCTTCCAAACCTTTGACGTAATATGCTCATAGCCTCGTAGTAGCCCTCTTTTGGCTTCATAAACTTACAGCACTGTATAGCTCTTGCAGCATCTCCAGTGCAATATCTCATCAAATACATTAACTTCAATTCATCATTTAATAAAAAACCACTCAACATGATCTCAAACTCCTTTACAAATTGTAAATAATCAGCCGGGTTTCCATCAAAACACCGTGGTTCAAATTTAGGGAGTTTGATGTTCCTATTATCCCTGAACGGCGAAACAGTAACATCAACCATGTCATGCTTAACATCAGACACATCGTTACAATTAACAGACAAGTCACCATGACTTACTTTCCTGTTTGCATCCAAGACACTCTGTCCCTTCTTTGACCCAGGCATTGTTGAACTTGACCCAATTCCAAAAAAGTTCCAGATATTGCTTGTTCAAAGAGGACTTGACCGGCACCAGGAAAAATGAACGGTGACTATCCAAACTTTCACCAACTGTTTGAATCCGCCAGATCTGTTTCTATCGTCAGAAACTGTCAATCACGTCTCATAAACCGTTAATGCCCAGCTCTCGCTACGCTCGGGCCCACGCTGTTCTTCGAAGATTTCAGAAACGCTTAGTTATAACGGACGAAAAAACCAAAACACCGATCTGCCGTTTGATATTTCTGTATTGTTACACCAACATATAAAAGTAATAAGCGAACTAAGGTCTGAAAACAAATATTACAATAATAAATCATTGTATTACTTCTGACGATGTTTCACTCTTCTTTCTGAACAGCGACCGATGAGACGATGACTGTCGTATTGATGCCTCCGCGAAAATTGGGGAAGTTGATTTTGAGCAAACAACCATGAATTGATCGTTCAATCTTCAACTCCATTCACAACTCTCACATAAATTCTTATCTATTAGCGACACGGCCGTCCCTGTGTCTATTACACATACTACTTCTCGACCATTTACTGACAACTTCGAACACACATCCCTTTTCTCCATAGCTCCCACTAAATCTACTTTCATACGAGAGAAAGAACAAGTATAATGCTGTC
The DNA here is from genome assembly GCA_944472135.2 of Trichobilharzia regenti. Classification (NCBI taxonomy): domain Eukaryota; kingdom Metazoa; phylum Platyhelminthes; class Trematoda; order Strigeidida; family Schistosomatidae; genus Trichobilharzia; species Trichobilharzia regenti. Next base: position 39,445,477 of record OX235270.1, read on the forward strand.
TGAAACTTTTTCTTTTTCGCCTTTCTGGGCAATAACTTCTCCAGTGTCCCGTCTTACCGCATTAAAAACATCGGTCTTTTCTATCAGTCAACTTTAACGCTGCCACATCCCGCTGCAATGCTTCAATTTTCTGCTCATATTCGTTTGGTTTACGTTGCTCTCTAGCGGCCACTGTTGTGCTCAGCAGCTGTCTGGTCACCTTCGCCAGCTCACTAATATCCATTGGCTGTGTTAATGTAGTTGAAGGTTGAACGATCAATTCATGGTTGTTTGCTCAAAACCAACTTCCCCAATTTTTGCGGAGGCATCAATACGACAGTCATCGTCTCATCGGTCGCTGTTCAGAAAGAAGTCAGGAGACAACCGTCAGAAACCTTAGTTGTAAAGCTTAGTTGTACAATGGCTATATGTCGGTGTTAGAATAAATAATTCTCGAGCCGCCAAACTGGGTTCTGGGTTTTGCGTCCGTTCGCACTAAGAGTTTCTGAGAAGCTTCGAGAATTAGCGTGAGTCCTAGCGTAGCAAGAGCTGGGCATTGACGGTTTACGAGACGTGGCTGACAGGCTGCATTTCGTTAACCAGTTGTGATCTCTGAGAAATGTGGTCTGGGACACTCTCGATGAATTAGGAAGACAGTACCTGCGCTTCTGATTCTTCATCCGAAGTGGGAAGAGCACTCCGAAGTAGATTCGTCAATTTCACCGCCAACACTAGCGGGTCTCCATCAGGTCCCAGCTTCGTTGACCGGAACTGCTTCATTGCTAGCTGTCTGTCTGTTGCGCTGTCAAACTCCGACACTAACCGTTCAACTAATTTCTTCCAAGACGCTATGCCATTTCACCTGTCTGCGCTGCCATATGCCGTCATCGCTCGACCTCTCAAAAGCGTCCCAAGGACAACTGCCTTCACCGCCTGCTCCTTGACACTCACCAGCTCAGCGACGGCCTCGAAGTCACGTGAGAATCTCCGTATGTCTCCTTTAAACGCAGCTGGCCACGGGATCTTCATTTTTTGGAGGCAGTGACACCAAATGTAACAACGGACGACAAGGGCTGGCAACAAATCATTTTATTACGGAAATCAGCACGTATTTATATATATTTTATGCACATTATTAGAGCTTATTCAAGTAGACAAACGCAGTCTTCTGATTGGTTGTTTTCGAGTTCCTCGTAAAGTGGAGCCATCTATCTGCGAATCATATCTGCCCACTCTTAAGTCTGCTGTGATTGGTTGTTGAATCAGCCTTGTTCATATTTTCTCACGTCCAATATTAGTGACCTAGACATTAACGTAGATTGACGTCGACCAACCGGCTATCGGCCTGCTCTCACCACACTCGTTTGGTTGTTTTTAGCCCAAAAAATACTTTGTTTTCGCGGCAAAGCGAGTGCTTTTCGGTTTCGTGGCCGTCTATTATATATGTCTTTTCGCATACTTACACAGAGTAGATGGTGATCGAAGAATACATAAGTTTTCTAAGAGAATCAGGAATAGCTTACTGATCCTGTTTGTCAACAAATTGGGCCTACGTAGTCCATAATACTTCATAGTTGATTTGATAGTTCAAAACCTCTGAGTAAGCCAATATCTCTCCTTGTGTCTGAAGCTGATGATGCCGAGGCACAGATGATTATCTGAGTAAAACTATGAAATACGATCACCTTCGTCGGTTCGTCGTAACAGGACTTCATTAGTGCGATCACTAGTCAATGTCATCAGCGACTATTTATCCTCACACCTGACCTGCTGTATCCCACTAGTTACGAATTCCCACTGGAACCCAGGTAACTAACAGTATGAATAATACCAGTCACCAGTAAGTATCAGATTGATATCCAAATGTTGAAGTACAGCATTTAGGGTGTTAAGAAAATCACTCAACAATTACATACCTTCAAAATATTGTTCTCATAATGCAATATATAAGCGAAGGAAACTAGTCATGGTACCATAGCCATTTGAATGAGGATTCCTTGAATTTACTAAAATGTGCCCCGTTAAATACACAGACCAAATCAAAAGTGAATGGATGAGTGCGTTGCTTGATCTTTGCGCAGGCCATCTCGACCATGTGAACTGCTGCCCTCATTAGCCAACTGATTTGTTTGAAATTATAACGTAGACGATTGGGGTTTCGGGGTCATCATGTATGACATGATATTTAGCCATCCCATTGGAAAAATAACGGCACAGTTCATACACAAGCAGCAATGTTCAAAAACGACGAAGACTACCCTAGTTTGCACGACCTGATTCATATATCGCAGGCACTAGCTTCATGCACTCTCGCAGGCGCAGCTGAAATTTTCGACTAGCTTCAATTTTAGAGAATAGCTCTACGGGGACATGCACACCCTGCGGATCACTTCGCATTAGACTGACATTTTCATCAGTATGAGGGGATGATAAAACCTAACAGGGTTCTCTAAAGTCCCCTGTAAAGTCATGAAGCACTTGGTATCCCATCATTACGTTGATTTTCAATTCACAGGTGGGAAAATCAGAATAAATTAAGCGAAGAGAAGGCCGTTTTTACTGTATTTAAGGCAACTGGTGTGCATACCTGATTTTATGCGATAAAATACTTGTATGCATGCAACCTGACGACTACATAGAGACTATTACATGCCACATAATGTGTTGCTGCTATCATTCACCTATGCTCTGAGTGGAACATAGGACTCCAACAACATATCTGTACTCTGTTCTGGTTTCTGACATCCTCTTCAGCTGGGTCAACGACCACCCAAACAATCTTATCCCTTCCTCACACTATATCATTGTTGCAATTATTTGTAATAGTAGTATTGTAACAACAGAAGACAAGGGCCAGGCAACAGATCGTTTTATTATGAAAATCAACACGTATTTATACATATTTCACATACATTATTATAGCTTATGCAAGTAGACAAGCGCAGTCATCTGATTGGTTGTTTATCAGAATTTAGGCAGACAAACGCAGGCTTCTGATTGGTTGTTTCGGGATTCCTCGACAAATAGGGTTCTCTATCTGCGAATCATATTTTGCCACGTTAACTTTGCTGTGATTAGTTGTTGAATCAGCCTTGCTCATATTTTCTCCCGGCCTGCTCTAACCACAGTATCAGTATTTCGTGATGACCTAATTACAAAATTGAATCAAAACACAGAGAGGGATGAATTTGTGAATTTGTATTTGGCGGAATCATTATTCAATTCATATAAGAAAAATATTAGCGAGCAACAGTAAGTATTTCAACAATACAGAGATAAAAATTGTCAATCACCACAATCCTCCATGTCATCCTAAGACGACCCACTCATTGTATCTCATTTGGATTCCACTCAAGGGCTTCGCGCGTGACATCACCCGACAGCCTTCTCAATGTATGCCCGATGGATCTCCATTTTCTCCTACATATTTGTTGAGCAATAGGCTCTTGGTCGGTTTGTTCCCAAGGTTTCTTGCTACTAATTCTTCCTGTCCATTCGATCTTCAGTATGGAGCCAGCGAAAGCAGCTGTGGATGAAAGTCTGCAGTAGCCTGTTGGAAATCCTTTACTTAACACGCGGTGCGAGTTTCTGGCGCATATAGAAGAACTGACTGACTGTCCATTTGTCTTGAAGATTCAAATCTTTTCCTTTATGCTGGCTGATTACAGACGATTTCCAAACTAACTTCAGGCATTTCCTGCCTTCCTGATTCTGACGTTGACACCTTCATCCGTTCAGCCTGCGGTCGAAATGACCCTTCCTAGGTGATTGAATGAGATAACCTCTGTTAAATCTCTTCCTTTGATGGTGATTGGTGCTGGTTGTTATTGCTGCCTGTCTTTTCTATGTTCGCCTGGAGTCGTGTCTTCGCCCCCTACTTATTCAGCCAGTTTGTCGGTTTTCCCCTTCAAGTCTTCAGGTTTGTATGACACTAAGCATAAATCACCTGAGAAATACAGACCTTCTACAGCCTTCTCATTAGTCCATAGTATTCCTGTCTTCTCACAGTTTGACGCATATTACACGCGACCGTAGTTAGGAATATCATGTGTGATGATATGCAATGGCCTTGTCTAACTCCATTTCGAGCGCCCCTACTGAGATTTCCGTTGTGGATCACTCGACACATGAAACTGTCATATAGCCATCTCTTGTATAAGGCTGATAAAGAATGGGGGGACTAAATGGTCAGATAGGTGAAGTAACAAATATTCAGGTAAAAAGTTAAGTCAGTGAAATTACAGTGTCACCGTGTGTGATGAAGAAAATACAGTTGACGAATTATAGAAATCAATGGTTTCTTGGTGATGCAGCTGAAGTCCGCTGCTACAAATTATTGTTATAATTCACAGAAGTGTTCACTGCTGCCGACGTGTCTGCTGGTAGAAGCTGTGCTCCAGTTGTAGAATAGTCTTCGGATTGGGATGAGAGGTCCCTGCAAATTCCAAGGGATACAGCAGGGTTAGCAAGGAAGTGGACAAAGTGTGCCGGAGAAAAGATGAAGCGTTAAGCAGCACACTGAAATTTACACCGAAGTTATGTATATTTTACGATGAATCGTTTTAAACAAAAGTTATGTACAATGTTTCCATTTTCAACATCTACCAAAAAATGTACAATCGTATTGGTCCAGTCTCCACATATTTCGTTATGCGGAATCTAGTCAACTGAGAAGACTATGTAAAGTGGTAGTAGTTATCACTGAATACTTGGATGGTTTGCGGAGTTCCTGCTGACAGCATTGATAGCATGAATGAAATCAATAATTTTTCAACCGAAAGCTACATAAGCTTACACAAAAATAAACATCAGACGATAGTTCGCAGCTGTTTAATAATTAACTGTTCCAACCTTAGATGCACAGGACAGGCATCATGATATCCTAGATTACCACTGTAGTCTGCACTGTTAACCAATATCACCACTGGAACCTCAGAAGAATTGGATAGTTGCGTCTTCAGTAATGCATGACCACGACCATACTAAACAACCATTCAAGGAAATTTAGATCACAGGGCAGGAACATCACCATTTGTCCACTGGAATGGAATACAATGAACCATGGTTCCTAATACATATGTCCTTTTAACCGTCACTAAATAACTTCATAACTCACAGTGAGTTTGATCGAAACCGTATAAACTGAAGATCTTAATGCTGCAGATTATTTCGTAAAATTAAACAGGTTGTTGCAGAAGTTCGTTAGCAATCCTCGCCACACAACAGAAAACACGTGTAAATGGTAAACTAGACAGTTGATTTTCTTCTGAAGTGAAACACTTGGTTACTAGTCGTATACCCACTTCGCTGCAATAATTAACAACACTTAACCATTCATGAAAAGAAAACACGTAGATCAGCGAAGAGTCTCTTTTCGGCGAATTCATTTTCTTAGCTGTACAATCGCAAATATATATGCATTGTTTTGTATGTATGTGTACATTAAGTTTGTCAAACAAAGTTACAATTGGTTAAGGTTACTTTTAACTAAACAAGTGAAGGATGGTAATACAGGTCAAGAAAATTAAGTGCTAATGAAACTAGGGTAGTAAAAAGAAAAAAATGATGAGTTGTCACAAACATTTGTAATAATAATAGTGAGTTTTACTCAGGATGCACATAGAAACAAAGTAGATAATACGAAACTATGTAAGAGATCTAAGTGGATACAAGAATTATAATTGCTTAAGGTTATTTTAACTAAACAGGTAAAGGTTGGTAATATAAGTCAAGACCATTAAGTGCTAGGGTAGTAACAAAGGTGATGAGTTGTCACAAACAGTTGTTAAAAGAAGTTATGCAATAATAATATGAATAGTTTGATGAGTGAGTTTTACTCAGGATACACATAGAAACAAAGTAGATAATACGAAACTATGTAAGAGATCTAAGTGGATACAAGAATTATAATTGCTTAAGGTTATTTTAACTAAACAGGTAAAGGTTGGTAATATAAGTCAAGACCATTAAGTGCTAGGGTAGTAACAAAGGTGATGAGTTGTCACAAACAGTTGTTAAAAGAAGTTATGCAATAATAATATGAATAGTTTGATGAGTGAGTTTTACTCAGGATACACATAGAAACAAAGTAGATAATACGAAACTATGTAAGAGATTTAAGTGAATACAAGAATTATAAGCAATTAAGGAACAGGCAAAGAAACAAAATTAAGTCATCAAAATAAAAATTAAAGCTCAAAACAAATCAAAACATTGTTACCATGAGAGTAGAAGTGGTTGAGTAATCTTCTTTTGTATGCACAGCTCCGGTTTTTCCATGTGAATGGCCAGAGCTTCAGCGATGCAAAGGAGACGAAACCGAATTGCCTTTGATATGTTATTCTTGACTCTGTAGATTACTTTGAAGGAGGCGTTCGTTGAAATGCAATGATCAGTGTTGACCAGGTGTTCAATTATCGCACTCCTTATTGCACCAGTATTGCCTTTTCGCAACCATGCTGGATAATGTTCTTGAATTCTCTTGGACAGGATGCGCGTCGAACGACCGATGTACCTGGCTCCACAGCAGCAGGTGAACTGGTATATGCACATAGAAGTGGCCAGATGCGGGATCTTGTCCTTGAGGCTTCTGCAGATCAGTGGGCGACTGGAGAACACTATTCGTAGCGTTGCTGCAAAGAACGTTCTTCTCAGAGATGATGTGATCCTTCTCTTGAGAATATCGCTTGCTAAATCTCCCTTGAAATCCAAATTCATGTAGATTTTCTTTTTAGGCGCAGTTAAAGTTTCGTTTTTTCGAATTATTGGTTTCATTCCCTCCATTCCCTCCAAAATTTCAAATCGATGACGACTGACCAAGGCTTAATTTTTAACCAACAGACTGCTGTTGGTTATGATTGTGGGGAGAGTTGTCTGCAAGCCGAAATTGTAGACAATAATTTACGTCAGTGTCCACTTCCAGGTTTAGGGTCATGAGAAAAACAGTCATAAAGCTTAACCTTGAGAAAATCACCACCCAATCGCAGCGGAGTTAAAGTGTATAAATATGATTCACAGATATATGGCTTGATTTTTGAGAAACGGCCACAAACAGATAACAGAATAATCTTCAGCTTCTCCGCTAACAATAACGCTAATAATAATGTACATAAAATCGATAAATACCTCCTGATTGTCTCAATAAACGATAAGTTGCCTGGCCTTTGTATTCTGTAGTTACATGATGATTACAGAGAAGCTAGTTTGAACATATTTGCTGCAGAATGCATAGTTTGGGGATTATTGTAGGGCGACATTAAGGAAATTGCCACTTGTTAAAACAAAAAATAACGCTGCAAAGACGCCTTTATAACGGAGGTTCTCATTTAGTCATTTAGAAGACAAAGGAAGACAGTGAGCGGAGAATATCATTATCGACAAATGACTGAACTGGATCAAAAATTACATATAAACATGATATTCAAAGACTAAGTACGATTGAAAATATTCATGTCTTTTAAGTGCGAGCGAGTATAAGATACCAACAAAATTAAAGCCCAAAAGTATGTGTAAATTGTAACTACTAATTTAGAGACTGAGGGTGCAGATGTTTACTGATAATCCGACTTGTAGTAATATAATAAGTCGACTTAAACATTAAGGGCCAACATCCACTGTTGGATGATGAATCCTGTAAGCCAATAAAATCAGAAAATTACCTACCGCTACAGTAAGATTTGGGACTTGGTATCCTTATTGTGAGTTGACAGAAAATATTAGAAGAGAATTTCGGTTAGTAAAAGCACACCAAGCTTTAAAGGTATTTATTTTTTTATCAGAAGAATCATGTTCAGTTTGTGCCTTGGCTACTCAGAACAGCTTATTTTAATGATAGGTAAAATGATCTCCACATTACTAGTAGTGGTGTTAGCAGAATGAAAGCCTAAAATCAGGGGGCCTACAATTTCTAGCGACTTATGGTAATATAAACTTAATTAACGTCTCATCAAATTCAGTGTTGTTTTCGGTGAATAATTATTACCAGTGTAGATGTTTCAAGGTTTAAAAATACATCAGAAAATTAAGTAGCTTCATATTTTATCGTGTATATGTGTAATAATTATTTGTAATCGTAGTATTAGTATTTCGAGATGACCGAATTACAAGAATCCAACCAAAACACAGAGAGGGCGGAATTCAAGAATTTGTATTTAGCGGAATTATTATTCAATTCATATAAGAAATATATTAACAATCAACAGTAAGTACTTAAACAATACAGAGATGGAAATAGTCAATCACCACAATATGCTTTTACAAAACTATCGCTAAATAGCTTGTTATATATACAGCTTTACTCAGACTCCTCATAAATATTATTTGATCAGAACAAGAATAATTTAACTGAAGGATTGTTTTCAATAAATTCTTCTTTAGGCTCAATAGTTATGAATATATTTATTTTGGCATGCAATAATCAGTAAAGACGAATTAGAATTATGTCGGAATGTGTATATTGGAACAAGTACAAGATGGTGTGGTAGTTGGTTAGTTTTGATTATCATTATATATATATATATATATATATATATATATATATATATATATATATGACCAATACTAACTGCTATCTAATATAATCAGACTTTGAAAGCATATCTACCAATTCTAGTTTACTGTTGTTGATAAGTGACAGTATAGGATATGTAGCGAAATCATTGAGCCAAATACTTGGAAATGTGTGTAAACTAGAGTTTGGACACATTTATCTTATGTATTTGAAAGATGTGGTGGCATGCTTCCTGCGATCAGCTGATGCAAGTCAATGTATCGCCCTAATCCTATTGGTTATTTATCGGGATGTTTCTATGAAATACTTTAATTTCATTGATACTATATGTATAACGTGAACTAACTGTGTGGTATTAGAATATCTGAATTCTGAGTTGTTTTTGTAACGACTGAAATTTAAATCTCCGTCTTTGATGATATTAGATAGCTATTAGATATCCTTTAACAATGAAATATATCGTCAAAAGGATGGTATAGCTATGGGCTCACCACTAGGCCATCTACTTGCGGATTTCTTCATGTCGAAACTCGAAAACACTTGCCTAAAGAATATGACTGACAGCTTTGAACTCTACAAGAGATACATCGACGAAACCTTCATCATCTGCAACAACGAAGAGAATTTAGAAGATATCCTGAAGTTCTTCAACAACTGCCACCCTGCGATTCAGGTGACACTATAGAAAGATATAAGAATAAAACTTGTGCACTGTGGTAGAGTGTAATTCCATTATGGGTAAATTTTGTTTTGATAAAGTCTCACAGTGTTATACAGTAATGTTTACTGATGACGTTTCGAGCACAATTTATTGCTCATAATCATATCAAGGTAATCACACGACTTCCTAAATTCATTTATATAGTTCCATTGTTTTTCTCTTGATTTTCACTTGATTTGATTGGTAATAGTATTTTCCATATTTCAGGTATGAGTGACGAGTCATTCCTATTGCATGTGTTGGGTGTAGACTCGATGAACAAGGATTCAGTAATCAACCTCTCTCTCCACCTACCTAGATTACTTTTTAGAATTTTAACCCTCTCCCACCCTATTGTGTGGTTGTGTGTTAGCGCATGCATTGCAATTGCTGAGCTTTTTTCTAAATTATTTATCTTCTCGGGGTCAACCATTCTTACCTTAGCTAAATTTTTATGCTCTGACAATCTGACTACCCCTGACCTACTAGTTTGACCTATGTAGTTGACCTCACAGTCATTGCATGGTATTTTGTAAATAATATTATTTTGTCTAATTGGGTCAACTGGGTCCTTTAACCTACAGAGCTTGTCCCTGAGTGAGTTTGTAGGTTTAAATGCCACCCTAATTCCTATTTTATTCAGAATCCTACGTAGTGTCTCAGATGTCCCCTCTTTATATGGTATAACTGTGGATGACTTATATTCTTTCTTATTTATGTTATTATTACTAGTTTCACAATTATTTTTATTTTGTTTTTGGCCTTTAATGATCTTCCTAATGAATTTTATAGGATAGTTATTCAACACCAACGCTTCTTCTATCTGTTTTAATTCATCATTTAGATCTTTTTTTGTGCTACTTAGTGCCACTGCTCGGTTTGTTAAACATTTAACTAAGCCTGCCTTAACAGTTAAAGGATGAGACGAATTAAAGTCTAAATATCTATTAGAATGCGTTGGTTTTCTATAAACACTAGTGTGTAGTTTGCCTTCTTCTATTCTTTTTATCTTACAATCTAACATAGCTAATTCTCCTTGTTCATTTTCTGATTCAAATGTGAATTTTATTCCCTCAACTTGTGAGTTTATATGTGTCAAGAAGCTAGAGATGTGTTCTGTTTTTAACACTGTGAAAGTGTCATCCACATATCTCCACCATATTTTCGGAGTAGGGTTAAATGTATTGAGGGCACTATTTTCCCAGCTGTCCATAAATATGTCTGCTACGATAGGGGATATTGGTGATCCCATTGCTACACCTTCTGTTTGTCTATATATTTTGCCTTGGAACTTAAAGATAGTAGATGTGAGGCATAACTGAATCCCTAAAATAATTTCTTCAATGGACAGCTTTGTCCTATGACTGAGTTCCGGATCCGCAGTTAATTCTTTTTTAACTGCTTCTAAGGCCATATTAACTGGTATATTAGTATAAAGACTAGTTATATCAAAACTAACCATTGTTTCATCATTCGCTAGTTGAATGTCATTTAGTTTATTTTTCATCTCATATGAATTAGTTAATCTAGAGTTTGAACGATTTCTAATGGGGCATAGTATTAGAGCTAAGTGTTTTGATAATTCATACGTGGGGGTATTTCTAAAATCTACTATTGGTCTTATGGGGTAACCTGGCTTATGTATTTTTATAGTACCATATATTCTACTAGCATTATTAGTTTTAGGCATTAAATTAAACCATTTAGACTCACCCAGTGATGGCTTCATTCTGCGTATTAGTTCCGCTGTAGATTTCTTAACCTTATTCATTATTGTATCTACAGGCTTCTTAATTTCCTCATATGGACCCGTTTGAATATGTTCAGTAACTTTTTTGATGTAGTCAGATTTATCTAAAACTACGGTGGCGTTTCCTTTGTCAGCTTTTGCGATGACAATGTTTTTATCCTGTTTAAGACTAATTAAAGGAAGATCACTAAAGGCCAAAAACAAAATAAAAATAATTGTGAAACTAGTAGTAATAACATAAATAAGAAAGAATATAAGTCATCCACAGTTATACCATATAAAGAGGGGACATCTGAGACATTACGTAGGATTCTGAATAAAATAGGAATTAGGGTGGCATTTAAACCTACAAACTCACTCAGGGACAAGCTCTGTAGGTTAAAGGACCCAGTTGACCCAATTAGACAAAATAATATTATTTACAAAATACCATGCAATGACTGTGAGGTCAACTACATAGGTCAAACTAGTAGGTCAGGGGTAGTCAGATTGTCAGAGCATAAAAATTTAGCTAAGGTGAGAATGGTTGACCCCGAGAAAATAAATAATTTAGAACAAAGCTCAGCAATTGCAATGCATGCGCTAACACACAACCACACAATAGGGTGGGAGAGGGTTAAAATTCTAAAAAGTAATCTAGGTAGGTGGAGAGAGAGGTTGATTACTGAATCCTTGTTCATCGAGTCTACACCCAACACATGCAATAGGAATGACTCGTCACTCATACCTGAAATATGGAAAATACTATTACCAATCAAATCAAGTGAAAATCAAGAGAAAAACAATGGAACTATATAAATGAATTTAGGAAGTCGTGTGATTACCTTGATATGATTATGAGCAATAAATTGTGCTCGAAACGTCATCAGTAAACATTACTGTATAACACTGTGAGACTTTATCAAAACAAAATTTACCCATAATGGAATTACTAGAGAAAGAGTCTAACTCAAAGATGTCTTTTCTTGACGTTCAACTAACGAGACGCCAACAAGACGGCACATTAAAAAGATCCATCTACAGAAAGCCAACGTGGAACGGAAAGGTCACTAACTTCCACAGTTGGGTGCCTCTATATACTAAACGAAACTTAATCCGTTCACTAAGCCACAGAATACGTAGAATTTGCAGCCTGGATGCCATAGAAGACGAAATGAACACTCTTAAGAAAATCCTCCATGAAAATGGCTATCCAGAAAGATTTATCACACAATCAATGAAACCCAGACCAGAGAAGCCGCCAACACCCAGTGCTCCAAAAAGACTTCTCTACATGAATGTAGTAATTTATTGTAATCGTAATATTAGTATTTCGAGATGACCGAATTACAAGAATCCAACGAAAACACAGAGAGGGCGGAATTCAGGAATTTGTATTTAGCCGAATTCTAATGCAATTCATATATGAAACATATTAGCAATCAACAGTAAGTATTTAAACAATACAGAGATAGAAATTGTCAATCACCACAATGAACCTACAGTTCAATGGAGACCAATCTACAGAAATACTGAGAAATCGGCTCTCCCGCTCATTGAAGTAAACCTTTGCTGCAGGTGAGTTACGACTGACGTTCTCCACGATACCAATGATTCGTGTGCACGTGAAGGATAAGCTACCGCTGTTGGCCTCATCTATGTGCATCTACCAATTCACCTGCTCGTGTGGAGCCAGGTATATCGGCCGTACTCAGCGTTCGCTATCCAAACGCGTCGACGAACATTTACCTTCATGGTTTTATAAAGGAGAAAACCGATGCCCTCGCAGCTCGATCCTTGAACATTTGATCGACTCTGGACACCAAGTCAAACCAGAAACAAACTTCAAAGTTATCTACAGAATACAAGGCAATCTTGCTAAAAGTGTACGGATCAAACTTCTCCACATTGCAGAAGCAATGGCTATTCGTCTGCTAAATCCTGAACTCTGCATACAAAAGAAATTCGTTCATTCATTAAATCTACAATGGACGTAATCTTTCTTAATTTCAATCTTACTAATTGTATTATTTTGTCTTTTTCACTTTATTTTATCATTTTATTATTTCACATCTTCATTTATATTATTCTCTACCCCACCCTTTTGTAATCTCTACCCTCATTAACAGTGTTGCTAACTTGACCCACGTCCAATTTCTAGTCAACTATGTTACGTCATCCGATTAACTTACTTATTTTCAACTGTATTATTCTCTAACCCCACCCTTATTTAATTTTAACCACCACTCATTAACACTGTTGCCAACCTGACCTTCTCTGAATTCTACTCAACTGTATTACGTCATCCAATTCACTTAATCAATTCTATTTTATTTTCTATCTCAACGTTTGTCTCCAAGCCAAATAATACTTACATTACATAATTATCTAAAATTTATAAATCGAATGTACACACACATAAACAAATTTGTATATATATGCGATTGTACAGCTCAGTGAATGAATTCGCCGAAAAGAGTCTCTTCACTGAACGCCTTCTTTTCTTTTATATAATATTAGATAGTTGGAGGTAATCGGCAGGAAGCCTTGGACCTAAGTTTCGTGCTAGTTGGCACTCGTCAGCAAGCCGTATCTGCAACCTCGAAGGAACTCCTGTCCCTTCTGAGACACACAGATACGCCTTGCTGACGACTGCTAACTAGCACGACACCTAGGTCTAAGGCTTCCTGCCGATTGCCTCCAGCTATCTGATATCATCAAATCAATGTGCATCGTGATGGCGAGCTACATAGAATGGTGGCCAAATTGCAAAGCTGACTGACAGAATTCAGTCTGCACCAAAGAAAGGACTAGACATGTCACACTAGTTACTAGTGTCCAATCAATCTCTGTCTTTCCTGCATCGTGCAGGCGTGAAAATTTCTTCGTGATTCATTTGAAAAAGTAACCAACAAAATATATAAAAAAATCAAGGGACTGTATATTTTTATATTCATTCCATACTGATTTATAGCTCAGTTTATGTGGGAAGGAGGATTATGTTATGACAAGTTTGATCCTTTTTTTAAGGTTGATCTCATCACGAACAGTAATCAACTAGAGAACTAGTTAAATCAACTGATCAGTCTAATTTCTAAAACCCAACACTCGAAAGTTAAACAAATTTTGTTGCATTTTTTCAGAATTCCAATTTGATACACAATGAAGCAGAATACCATTCCCGATAGTTTATATGGTATCTCTTTTGTTAACGTAGATACCTATATAGTCTAAATCCTTAATTCGATGTTTTCATAGTGAACATGCTTTGTATGGCACAGACTCCTTCGACTGTGTTTTACTTGATTACATTTTCTCCTCATGCTTCACGCAACCAATGTCTTTTACTGACTCTTTTCCGTGTATTAATCGTCACTGATTGTATTGTCTCTACAAATTTTAAACTTTTCGTCATAAAACTAATTCAGATAATGCTTCCTGACAAAAATACTCTGCACGGTTGTTGTTTCCAAATAAAGACTGATATCCTGTAATGTGCTTTGAAAAATATACCATTGCATATAAGGTTGCCATAAGACAGTTAAAACTGTGACGTCCTAAAAATATTTGTTAGATATTGATTGTTTTCAGAATTCCCTGTGAAAGAAATATGTTGAAGCATTTTAGTCTGAGCTTATACAACATTTTGCTGGTAATACACATTGTGACAAAACTTTAAATTGTACGAAGATATTGACAATATTCGAATTCTTCTAAATAAATAGTTAAAAAGTAAAACTGATGGAATATGGAACCTCGTTGCTACTACTAAAAATGGATTTTATTCACTACTAATATCTGTTAATAGCACGAAATGAGGTTTGTCACGAAGGACATAAACTGAAAATTAATGAATTAGAATAAGCAAGCATTTTATTTGATAGAGAACCTGGTGATAGTCTAATGCATCGTCACAACTATACGAGTGGATCTTTTCTAATGATACCAAATGTAAAGAGAAAATATTTTAAATGGAGCTAGTTAAAGGAAACATGATAAATAAAGGATGGAGAGAGTTTTAGCTATTTTCAAATATTGGTTTTGCAAGCATCTTCCTCCTGATTGACTGGTTGGAGGATTTCATCATGAGCTGACATCAGTTAGAGAACCATTAGAAACCTGAGAGTACTGGACAGGTCAGTGATAGAGTATTAACGACTGGATGACTTTTCGAGCACAGGTTATTGCAAGTAATCATATAACTATATGATATCATCGTAAGCGATTCAAAGGTCAGACTAAATTCCACAACATTAATGATAACTTTATATGTCCTTCTGATATCAGGTAACGTGAACATCACTGTTGGTTCCACCTGGGAAAGTAAACCTTAGCTGTGTCAAATTGATATCAAGATTGATTCGACATTTGATTCACTTAGGTTTGTATATTTGACTGGAAACTTTCACTTGCCTAAATAAATATACACGATTCGATGTATATGCTAATTTTGTGAGTGTGCGCAAAAACGTCAAGTTAAGAAGTTGCAGTTCTACAACAGTGAGCAAGGAAACTTTTCTTCATATTCAATATTAATCTAGAAATTATTCACAACAATAAATTATGCAAAACAAAAAGATGTGATATTATGAAAGTTTCTAGCACAAATCTTTACAAAATAAAATTAAATCCATTACTTTACGATTAATCCCCATATTACAGGTACATAAATGATACTTCTGTGATGAATAAATTAGGCGGTGGTGAATAGTTAATTAAATTCATAGTGAAAACAAGAACTAAAACATTACTTCGATATAGATTATTTGAAAACGATCTAATTCGAAATCAGAATCTCAGGAAAATGTTAACCAAAGTCGAGTCAAAAGATGCACAGCACTCTGAATACTTTGAAATTAATTCCGCTCAAAAAAGTTATCAAATGTGACTAAAACTACCTACTAAGAAATAATTTTGATAGGTAGACGCATACCACTTATATCAACAATCAGTGGTATGTTATTTTATTTTTTATTTATAGCTTGATTCCACACTGTATTTTCGGTACAAGTATGGAATTTTCAGCATGGATATCGGTAGCCCAAATTTCGCAGGCCGACCATAGATATCAGGTGTGCGTCGGTGCGGGCTTGAACCCCGGACCATGTGCATGGTCGGCGAGAGTCCTAACCACTGTGCCACCGACGCAGGAACTTGCACAGAAAGACATACAAGGTAACAAGTAGAGGCGGAATAAGGACCAGTTCAATAAAGACAAATGAGACTTGAAGGATGAGACAAGAGTTGTGAAGCATAAGACGCACCAGTTCAAAAATAAACAACGAAAGGAGAAGCTCAGTTAGATTTACGTCTCCTTGAACAAAGCAACGAAGAACAGTAGAAAAAAAAAGAAGAACCAGCGAAAGTAAGTACGATGTCACACGAAGACGTTAAACAATCTCGCCGATAACGAAGAAGAGAAGCAGGAAAGTTATCAACTAAAGGGATTCACAAACAATCAAGAAAATAAAACAACGAAGGAAAGTCAAAAAGTAGAGAGAAATAAAACGACATAAACCGCGTATAATAAAAGTAAAGAAAATAAACAATAAAACACCGAAGCCAAAGCATTCTGCGTCGGTGGGACAGAGGTTTGCAATCTAGACGACCATGCAGATGGTTTGAAAGAAAATAACCCGATGACAAACATATGAAACCTAGAGTTGGCCTACAAATTTAGGATAGAGGGATCGCGAACTGCGAATAACATATGTAAAAAGCAAATAACGCGAAAAAAAGTAGAAAACAAACTGAAAAAATATTTTGAGAGAAAAGATGTAAAAACACAGGGAAAAAAATCGCAGCGAAATAAAAAAATTAAAATCAAAAAAGGGTGCACAAGAATAGTTAAATTAAACAGGAGATAGAGACCAAAACCAATAAGGCATTGACGGTGAGGCTACCATGATGACACCAACAGCATCTGAGACTCACATGCAGTGGGAACCCATCTCCTCCAGGATTATCACAGCAACGTTCAACTAAAAAGGAAGAAAAGTTTCATCTATACAGTGCTACGCACAATTGTACAAACAGTGTAGACCACAAGGAGAAGGAAGACTTCTACCGACAACCGCACGTAGTAATCGACAATAGTCAAGCGAGATGGCGACATCGACATTCCAATGGTTGGTATGAATTCCAGCTAAACTGGGAAAAGACAACACACGAAAAGAAGTCATCATGCGTCCAGCAAGAGGAGCCGAGTGAAATAATGAGAATGCAGAACTATTTGCAGACTTCTGCGTATCTAATGATTATGTTATTGGAGGTGGCGTTCACAAGCACAAGAATATCTACAAGGCTATGTCGACTTCACCAGACAGACATAATAAAGATTAGATAGGAATCACAATCCCAAGAGAGTGGAGATGCAGCCTACTGGACACTGGATCGAGGAGAGATGTAGCTTCAAACCACTATCTAGTGCAAGGAACACTCTAGCTCGAGTTGGAAGCCTTCAAAGAAGCTGGAGAAATACCACAATTCAAGTTCGATACCCAGAAACTCAAGGACAGAACTACAATCCACACACCCACTGACAGAGTCAGAGAAAAGTAGGAAACATCAAGTGATATCACCAAGAGAAACTGTGTGGAAGAACACTGGAGCTTTCTGAAGACAACGTGGAAGGAAACCCGCATAGACAGAAATCTAAGCTGAGGAATGGCTCACTACGGACACCTAAAAGCTGACAAAGGAGAGAAGAACAATAATACATTCACTCCTGTTTCTGCAGGCACACACCAATTACACATGCATGGATAACTTTTATTCTACACTGCATCAA
This sequence comes from Trichobilharzia regenti, assembly GCA_944472135.2. Lineage (NCBI taxonomy): Eukaryota > Metazoa > Platyhelminthes > Trematoda > Strigeidida > Schistosomatidae > Trichobilharzia > Trichobilharzia regenti. The sequence goes on from OX235270.1 coordinate 39,463,184, forward strand.
ATCAATCTCCGATGGAATTACACTGCTGCTCTTATTTTAAACGTTGAAGTCAGTTTGAGAATTCTGTCAACTAAACACAGGAAGAGAAATCATCATGTGTCATGCAAGATGAGCCCAGTGAAATCAGCCAGGATGGAGAACTATTCACAAACTCCTCCGCCTTCAATCACTCGGTGATTCGTCGAAGCGTGTGTAAGTACAAGGATATTCACAAGTTGACGTGCAATATCTGCACGACGTTTCAGTCTAGGAAGGTTGTTCAGATTGCAAACAATATGGTTTAGTATTGCTAGGAATCTGTAAGAGTAGATGGAATGCAGCTAAACCCTGCAAATAGATTACTGAAGAGTCGATAATCTACTCTGGTCACCCAGACGAAAACCACGAATGCACTGACGGTGAGGCTACCATGATGACACCAACAGCATCTGAGACTCACATGCAGTGGGAACCCATCTCCTCCAGGATTATCACAGCAACGTTCAACTAAAAAGGAAGAAAAGTTTCATCTATACAGTGCTACGCACAATTGTACAAACAGTGTAGACCACAAGGAGAAGGAAGACTTCTACCGACAACCGCACGTAGTAATCGACAATAGTCAAGCGAGATGGCGACATCGACATTCCAATGGTTGGTATGAATTCCAGCTAAACTGGGAAAAGACAACACACGAAAAGAAGTCATCATGCGTCCAGCAAGAGGAGCCGAGTGAAATAATGAGAATGCAGAACTATTTGCAGACTTCTGCGTATCTAATGATTATGTTATTGGAGGTGGCGTTCACAAGCACAAGAATATCTACAAGGCTATGTCGACTTCACCAGACAGACATAATAAAGATTAGATAGGAATCACAATCCCAAGAGAGTGGAGATGCAGCCTACTGGACACTGGATCGAGGAGAGATGTAGCTTCAAACCACTATCTAGTGCAAGGAACACTCTAGCTCGAGTTGGAAGCCTTCAAAGAAGCTGGAGAAATACCACAATTCAAGTTCGATACCCAGAAACTCAAGGACAGAACTACAATCCACACACCCACTGACAGAGTCAGAGAAAAGTAGGAAACATCAAGTGATATCACCAAGAGAAACTGTGTGGAAGAACACTGGAGCTTTCTGAAGACAACGTGGAAGGAAACCCGCATAGACAGAAATCTAAGCTGAGGAATGGCTCACTACGGACACCTAAAAGCTGACAAAGGAGAGAAGAACAATAATACATTCACTCCTGTTTCTGCAGGCACACACCAATTACACATGCATGGATAACTTTTATTCTACACTGCATCAAATCAATCTCCGATGGAATTACACTGCTGCTCTTATTTTAAACGTTGAAGTCAGTTTGAGAATTCTGTCAACTAAACACAGGAAGAGAAATCATCATGTGTCATGCAAGATGAGCCCAGTGAAATCAGCCAGGATGGAGAACTATTCACAAACTCCTCCGCCTTCAATCACTCGGTGATTCGTCGAAGCGTGTGTAAGTACAAGGATATTCACAAGTTGACGTGCAATATCTGCACGACGTCTCAGTCTAGGAAGGTTGCTCAGATTGCAAACAATATGGTTTAGTATTGCTAGGAATCTGTAAGAGTAGATGGAATGCAGCTAAACCCTGCAAATAGATTACTGAAGAGTCGATAATCTACTCTGGTCACCCAGACGAAAACCACGAATGCACTGACGGTGAGGCTACCATGATGACACCAACAGCATCTGAGACTCACATGCAGTGGGAACCCATCTCCTCCAGGATTATCACAGCAACGTTCAACTAAAAAGGAAGAAAAGTTTCATCTATACAGTGCTACGCACAATTGTACAAACAGTGTAGACCACAAGGAGAAGGAAGACTTCTACCGACAACCGCACGTAGTAATCGACAATAGTCAAGCGAGATGGCGACATCGACATTCCAATGGTTGGTATGAATTCCAGCTAAACTGGGAAAAGACAACACACGAAAAGAAGTCATCATGCGTCCAGCAAGAGGAGCCGAGTGAAATAATGAGAATGCAGAACTATTTGCAGACTTCTGCGTATCTAATGATTATGTTATTGGAGGTGGCGTTCACAAGCACAAGAATATCTACAAGGCTATGTCGACTTCACCAGACAGACATAATAAAGATTAGATAGGAATCACAATCCCAAGAGAGTGGAGATGCAGCCTACTGGACACTGGATCGAGGAGAGATGTAGCTTCAAACCACTATCTAGTGCAAGGAACACTCTAGCTCGAGTTGGAAGCCTTCAAAGAAGCTGGAGAAATACCACAATTCAAGTTCGATACCCAGAAACTCAAGGACAGAACTACAATCCACACACCCACTGACAGAGTCAGAGAAAAGTAGGAAACATCAAGTGATATCACCAAGAGAAACTGTGTGGAAGAACACTGGAGCTTTCTGAAGACAACGTGGAAGGAAACCCGCATAGACAGAAATCTAAGCTGAGGAATGGCTCACTACGGACACCTAAAAGCTGACAAAGGAGAGAAGAACAATAATACATTCACTCCTGTTTCTGCAGGCACACACCAATTACACATGCATGGATAACTTTTATTCTACACTGCATCAAATCAATCTCCGATGGAATTACACTGCTGCTCTTATTTTAAACGTTGAAGTCAGTTTGAGAATTCTGTCAACTAAACACAGGAAGAGAAATCATCATGTGTCATGCAAGATGAGCCCAGTGAAATCAGCCAGGATGGAGAACTATTCACAAACTCCTCCGCCTTCAATCACTCGGTGATTCGTCGAAGCGTGTGTAAGTACAAGGATATTCACAAGTTGACGTGCAATATCTGCACGACGTCTCAGTCTAGGAAGGTTGCTCAGATTGCAAACAATATGGTTTAGTATTGCTAGGAATCTGTAAGAGTAGATGGAATGCAGCTAAACCCTGCAAATAGATTACTGAAGAGTCGATAATCTACTCTGGTCACCCAGACGAAAACCACGAATGCACTGACGGTGAGGCTACCATGATGACACCAACAGCATCTGAGACTCACATGCAGTGGGAACCCATCTCCTCCAGGATTATCACAGCAACGTTCAACTAAAAAGGAAGAAAAGTTTCATCTATACAGTGCTACGCACAATTGTACAAACAGTGTAGACCACAAGGAGAAGGAAGACTTCTACCGACAACCGCACGTAGTAATCGACAATAGTCAAGCGAGATGGCGACATCGACATTCCAATGGTTGGTATGAATTCCAGCTAAACTGGGAAAAGACAACACACGAAAAGAAGTCATCATGCGTCCAGCAAGAGGAGCCGAGTGAAATAATGAGAATGCAGAACTATTTGCAGACTTCTGCGTATCTAATGATTATGTTATTGGAGGTGGCGTTCACAAGCACAAGAATATCTACAAGGCTATGTCGACTTCACCAGACAGACATAATAAAGATTAGATAGGAATCACAATCCCAAGAGAGTGGAGATGCAGCCTACTGGACACTGGATCGAGGAGAGATGTAGCTTCAAACCACTATCTAGTGCAAGGAACACTCTAGCTCGAGTTGGAAGCCTTCAAAGAAGCTGGAGAAATACCACAATTCAAGTTCGATACCCAGAAACTCAAGGACAGAACTACAATCCACACACCCACTGACAGAGTCAGAGAAAAGTAGGAAACATCAAGTGATATCACCAAGAGAAACTGTGTGGAAGAACACTGGAGCTTTCTGAAGACAACGTGGAAGGAAACCCGCATAGACAGAAATCTAAGCTGAGGAATGGCTCACTACGGACACCTAAAAGCTGACAAAGGAGAGAAGAACAATAATACATTCACTCCTGTTTCTGCAGGCACACACCAATTACACATGCATGGATAACTTTTATTCTACACTGCATCAAATCAATCTCCGATGGAATTACACTGCTGCTCTTATTTTAAACGTTGAAGTCAGTTTGAGAATTCTGTCAACTAAACACAGGAAGAGAAATCATCATGTGTCATGCAAGATGAGCCCAGTGAAATCAGCCAGGATGGAGAACTATTCACAAACTCCTCCGCCTTCAATCACTCGGTGATTCGTCGAAGCGTGTGTAAGTACAAGGATATTCACAAGTTGACGTGCAATATCTGCACGACGTTTCAGTCTAGGAAGGTTGCTCAGATTGCAAACAATATGGTTTAGTATTGCTAGGAATCTGTAAGAGTAGATGGAATGCAGCTAAACCCTGCAAATAGATTACTGAAGAGTCGATAATCTACTCTGGTCACCCAGACGAAAACCACGAATGCACTGACGGTGAGGCTACCATGATGACACCAACAGCATCTGAGACTCACATGCAGTGGGAACCCATCTCCTCCAGGATTATCACAGCAACGTTCAACTAAAAAGGAAGAAAAGTTTCATCTATACAGTGCTACGCACAATTGTACAAACAGTGTAGACCACAAGGAGAAGGAAGACTTCTACCGACAACCGCACGTAGTAATCGACAATAGTCAAGCGAGATGGCGACATCGACATTCCAATGGTTGGTATGAATTCCAGCTAAACTGGGAAAAGACAACACACGAAAAGAAGTCATCATGCGTCCAGCAAGAGGAGCCGAGTGAAATAATGAGAATGCAGAACTATTTGCAGACTTCTGCGTATCTAATGATTATGTTATTGGAGGTGGCGTTCACAAGCACAAGAATATCTACAAGGCTATGTCGACTTCACCAGACAGACATAATAAAGATTAGATAGGAATCACAATCCCAAGAGAGTGGAGATGCAGCCTACTGGACACTGGATCGAGGAGAGATGTAGCTTCAAACCACTATCTAGTGCAAGGAACACTCTAGCTCGAGTTGGAAGCCTTCAAAGAAGCTGGAGAAATACCACAATTCAAGTTCGATACCCAGAAACTCAAGGACAGAACTACAATCCACACACCCACTGACAGAGTCAGAGAAAAGTAGGAAACATCAAGTGATATCACCAAGAGAAACTGTGTGGAAGAACACTGGAGCTTTCTGAAGACAACGTGGAAGGAAACCCGCATAGACAGAAATCTAAGCTGAGGAATGGCTCACTACGGACACCTAAAAGCTGACAAAGGAGAGAAGAACAATAATACATTCACTCCTGTTTCTGCAGGCACACACCAATTACACATGCATGGATAACTTTTATTCTACACTGCATCAAATCAATCTCCGATGGAATTACACTGCTGCTCTTATTTTAAACGTTGAAGTCAGTTTGAGAATTCTGTCAACTAAACACAGGAAGAGAAATCATCATGTGTCATGCAAGATGAGCCCAGTGAAATCAGCCAGGATGGAGAACTATTCACAAACTCCTCCGCCTTCAATCACTCGGTGATTCGTCGAAGCGTGTGTAAGTACAAGGATATTCACAAGTTGACGTGCAATATCTGCACGACGTTTCAGTCTAGGAAGGTTGCTCAGATTGCAAACAATATGGTTTAGTATTGCTAGGAATCTGTAAGAGTAGATGGAATGCAGCTAAACCCTGCAAATAGATTACTGAAGAGTCGATAATCTACTCTGGTCACCCAGACGAAAACCACGAATGCACTGACGGTGAGGCTACCATGATGACACCAACAGCATCTGAGACTCACATGCAGTGGGAACCCATCTCCTCCAGGATTATCACAGCAACGTTCAACTAAAAAGGAAGAAAAGTTTCATCTATACAGTGCTACGCACAATTGTACAAACAGTGTAGACCACAAGGAGAAGGAAGACTTCTACCGACAACCGCACGTAGTAATCGACAATAGTCAAGCGAGATGGCGACATCGACATTCCAATGGTTGGTATGAATTCCAGCTAAACTGGGAAAAGACAACACACGAAAAGAAGTCATCATGCGTCCAGCAAGAGGAGCCGAGTGAAATAATGAGAATGCAGAACTATTTGCAGACTTCTGCGTATCTAATGATTATGTTATTGGAGGTGGCGTTCACAAGCACAAGAATATCTACAAGGCTATGTCGACTTCACCAGACAGACATAATAAAGATTAGATAGGAATCACAATCCCAAGAGAGTGGAGATGCAGCCTACTGGACACTGGATCGAGGAGAGATGTAGCTTCAAACCACTATCTAGTGCAAGGAACACTCTAGCTCGAGTTGGAAGCCTTCAAAGAAGCTGGAGAAATACCACAATTCAAGTTCGATACCCAGAAACTCAAGGACAGAACTACAATCCACACACCCACTGACAGAGTCAGAGAAAAGTAGGAAACATCAAGTGATATCACCAAGAGAAACTGTGTGGAAGAACACTGGAGCTTTCTGAAGACAACGTGGAAGGAAACCCGCATAGACAGAAATCTAAGCTGAGGAATGGCTCACTACGGACACCTAAAAGCTGACAAAGGAGAGAAGAACAATAATACATTCACTCCTGTTTCTGCAGGCACACACCAATTACACATGCATGGATAACTTTTATTCTACACTGCATCAAATCAATCTCCGATGGAATTACACTGCTGCTCTTATTTTAAACGTTGAAGTCAGTTTGAGAATTCTGTCAACTAAACACAGGAAGAGAAATCATCATGTGTCATGCAAGATGAGCCCAGTGAAATCAGCCAGGATGGAGAACTATTCACAAACTCCTCCGCCTTCAATCACTCGGTGATTCGTCGAAGCGTGTGTAAGTACAAGGATATTCACAAGTTGACGTGCAATATCTGCACGACGTCTCAGTCTAGGAAGGTTGCTCAGATTGCAAACAATATGGTTTAGTATTGCTAGGAATCTGTAAGAGTAGATGGAATGCAGCTAAACCCTGCAAATAGATTACTGAAGAGTCGATAATCTACTCTGGTCACCCAGACGAAAACCACGAATGCACTGACGGTGAGGCTACCATGATGACACCAACAGCATCTGAGACTCACATGCAGTGGGAACCCATCTCCTCCAGGATTATCACAGCAACGTTCAACTAAAAAGGAAGAAAAGTTTCATCTATACAGTGCTACGCACAATTGTACAAACAGTGTAGACCACAAGGAGAAGGAAGACTTCTACCGACAACCGCACGTAGTAATCGACAATAGTCAAGCGAGATGGCGACATCGACATTCCAATGGTTGGTATGAATTCCAGCTAAACTGGGAAAAGACAACACACGAAAAGAAGTCATCATGCGTCCAGCAAGAGGAGCCGAGTGAAATAATGAGAATGCAGAACTATTTGCAGACTTCTGCGTATCTAATGATTATGTTATTGGAGGTGGCGTTCACAAGCACAAGAATATCTACAAGGCTATGTCGACTTCACCAGACAGACATAATAAAGATTAGATAGGAATCACAATCCCAAGAGAGTGGAGATGCAGCCTACTGGACACTGGATCGAGGAGAGATGTAGCTTCAAACCACTATCTAGTGCAAGGAACACTCTAGCTCGAGTTGGAAGCCTTCAAAGAAGCTGGAGAAATACCACAATTCAAGTTCGATACCCAGAAACTCAAGGACAGAACTACAATCCACACACCCACTGACAGAGTCAGAGAAAAGTAGGAAACATCAAGTGATATCACCAAGAGAAACTGTGTGGAAGAACACTGGAGCTTTCTGAAGACAACGTGGAAGGAAACCCGCATAGACAGAAATCTAAGCTGAGGAATGGCTCACTACGGACACCTAAAAGCTGACAAAGGAGAGAAGAACAATAATACATTCACTCCTGTTTCTGCAGGCACACACCAATTACACATGCATGGATAACTTTTATTCTACACTGCATCAAATCAATCTCCGATGGAATTACACTGCTGCTCTTATTTTAAACGTTGAAGTCAGTTTGAGAATTCTGTCAACTAAACACAGGAAGAGAAATCATCATGTGTCATGCAAGATGAGCCCAGTGAAATCAGCCAGGATGGAGAACTATTCACAAACTCCTCCGCCTTCAATCACTCGGTGATTCGTCGAAGCGTGTGTAAGTACAAGGATATTTACAAGTTGACGTGCAATATCTGCACGACGTCTCAGTCTAGGAAGGTTGCTCAGATTGCAAACAATATGGTTTAGTATTGCTAGGAATCTGTAAGAGTAGATGGAATGCAGCTAAACCCTGCAAATAGATTACTGAAGAGTCGATAATCTACTCTGGTCACCCAGACGAAAACCACGAATGCACTGACGGTGAGGCTACCATGATGACACCAACAGCATCTGAGACTCACATGCAGTGGGAACCCATCTCCTCCAGGATTATCACAGCAACGTTCAACTAAAAAGGAAGAAAAGTTTCATCTATACAGTGCTACGCACAATTGTACAAACAGTGTAGACCACAAGGAGAAGGAAGACTTCTACCGACAACCGCACGTAGTAATCGACAATAGTCAAGCGAGATGGCGACATCGACATTCCAATGGTTGGTATGAATTCCAGCTAAACTGGGAAAAGACAACACACGAAAAGAAGTCATCATGCGTCCAGCAAGAGGAGCCGAGTGAAATAATGAGAATGCAGAACTATTTGCAGACTTCTGCGTATCTAATGATTATGTTATTGGAGGTGGCGTTCACAAGCACAAGAATATCTACAAGGCTATGTCGACTTCACCAGACAGACATAATAAAGATTAGATAGGAATCACAATCCCAAGAGAGTGGAGATGCAGCCTACTGGACACTGGATCGAGGAGAGATGTAGCTTCAAACCACTATCTAGTGCAAGGAACACTCTAGCTCGAGTTGGAAGCCTTCAAAGAAGCTGGAGAAATACCACAATTCAAGTTCGATACCCAGAAACTCAAGGACAGAACTACAATCCACACACCCACTGACAGAGTCAGAGAAAAGTAGGAAACATCAAGTGATATCACCAAGAGAAACTGTGTGGAAGAACACTGGAGCTTTCTGAAGACAACGTGGAAGGAAACCCGCATAGACAGAAATCTAAGCTGAGGAATGGCTCACTACGGACACCTAAAAGCTGACAAAGGAGAGAAGAACAATAATACATTCACTCCTGTTTCTGCAGGCACACACCAATTACACATGCATGGATAACTTTTATTCTACACTGCATCAAATCAATCTCCGATGGAATTACACTGCTGCTCTTATTTTAAACGTTGAAGTCAGTTTGAGAATTCTGTCAACTAAACACAGGAAGAGAAATCATCATGTGTCATGCAAGATGAGCCCAGTGAAATCAGCCAGGATGGAGAACTATTCACAAACTCCTCCGCCTTCAATCACTCGGTGATTCGTCGAAGCGTGTGTAAGTACAAGGATATTCACAAGTTGACGTGCAATATCTGCACGACGTCTCAGTCTAGGAAGGTTGCTCAGATTGCAAACAATATGGTTTAGTATTGCTAGGAATCTGTAAGAGTAGATGGAATGCAGCTAAACCCTGCAAATAGATTACTGAAGAGTCGATAATCTACTCTGGTCACCCAGACGAAAACCACGAATGCACTGACGGTGAGGCTACCATGATGACACCAACAGCATCTGAGACTCACATGCAGTGGGAACCCATCTCCTCCAGGATTATCACAGCAACGTTCAACTAAAAAGGAAGAAAAGTTTCATCTATACAGTGCTACGCACAATTGTACAAACAGTGTAGACCACAAGGAGAAGGAAGACTTCTACCGACAACCGCACGTAGTAATCGACAATAGTCAAGCGAGATGGCGACATCGACATTCCAATGGTTGGTATGAATTCCAGCTAAACTGGGAAAAGACAACACACGAAAAGAAGTCATCATGCGTCCAGCAAGAGGAGCCGAGTGAAATAATGAGAATGCAGAACTATTTGCAGACTTCTGCGTATCTAATGATTATGTTATTGGAGGTGGCGTTCACAAGCACAAGAATATCTACAAGGCTATGTCGACTTCACCAGACAGACATAATAAAGATTAGATAGGAATCACAATCCCAAGAGAGTGGAGATGCAGCCTACTGGACACTGGATCGAGGAGAGATGTAGCTTCAAACCACTATCTAGTGCAAGGAACACTCTAGCTCGAGTTGGAAGCCTTCAAAGAAGCTGGAGAAATACCACAATTCAAGTTCGATACCCAGAAACTCAAGGACAGAACTACAATCCACACACCCACTGACAGAGTCAGAGAAAAGTAGGAAACATCAAGTGATATCACCAAGAGAAACTGTGTGGAAGAACACTGGAGCTTTCTGAAGACAACGTGGAAGGAAACCCGCATAGACAGAAATCTAAGCTGAGGAATGGCTCACTACGGACACCTAAAAGCTGACAAAGGAGAGAAGAACAATAATACATTCACTCCTGTTTCTGCAGGCACACACCAATTACACATGCATGGATAACTTTTATTCTACACTGCATCAAATCAATCTCCGATGGAATTACACTGCTGCTCTTATTTTAAACGTTGAAGTCAGTTTGAGAATTCTGTCAACTAAACACAGGAAGAGAAATCATCATGTGTCATGCAAGATGAGCCCAGTGAAATCAGCCAGGATGGAGAACTATTCACAAACTCCTCCGCCTTCAATCACTCGGTGATTCGTCGAAGCGTGTGTAAGTACAAGGATATTCACAAGTTGACGTGCAATATCTGCACGACGTCTCAGTCTAGGAAGGTTGCTCAGATTGCAAACAATATGGTTTAGTATTGCTAGGAATCTGTAAGAGTAGATGGAATGCAGCTAAACCCTGCAAATAGATTACTGAAGAGTCGATAATCTACTCTGGTCACCCAGACGAAAACCACGAATGCACTGACGGTGAGGCTACCATGATGACACCAACAGCATCTGAGACTCACATGCAGTGGGAACCCATCTCCTCCAGGATTATCACAGCAACGTTCAACTAAAAAGGAAGAAAAGTTTCATCTATACAGTGCTACGCACAATTGTACAAACAGTGTAGACCACAAGGAGAAGGAAGACTTCTACCGACAACCGCACGTAGTAATCGACAATAGTCAAGCGAGATGGCGACATCGACATTCCAATGGTTGGTATGAATTCCAGCTAAACTGGGAAAAGACAACACACGAAAAGAAGTCATCATGCGTCCAGCAAGAGGAGCCGAGTGAAATAATGAGAATGCAGAACTATTTGCAGACTTCTGCGTATCTAATGATTATGTTATTGGAGGTGGCGTTCACAAGCACAAGAATATCTACAAGGCTATGTCGACTTCACCAGACAGACATAATAAAGATTAGATAGGAATCACAATCCCAAGAGAGTGGAGATGCAGCCTACTGGACACTGGATCGAGGAGAGATGTAGCTTCAAACCACTATCTAGTGCAAGGAACACTCTAGCTCGAGTTGGAAGCCTTCAAAGAAGCTGGAGAAATACCACAATTCAAGTTCGATACCCAGAAACTCAAGGACAGAACTACAATCCACACACCCACTGTTGAGTACGTAACAATGTGATTGTACACTTTTTAGGTACTTGTATAAATTCGAGATATTGTACATAATTTTTGTTTAAATCGCTTCTTGTTGAAATATACATAATTTCCGTGTACGATTGAAAAATACACTCTGCTGTTGGAGACTTCGTCTTCTCCCTGGTCACCTCTATTTACTTGCTCCACTCACACCGTGTTGTAAACTTTGGATTTATTGTAGGAGCCTACTACTTTCATCCGAAGACATTTCTACAACCGGAACACAGCAGCTACAGCAGACGCAGTCCAAACAGTTAACGTGCCTGTGGATTATATAATTAATTTGTAGCCGAGGACTTACACTTTATAACCAAGTAATCCTTTTTGTTGCTATAACTCGTCACTGTATTTTTGGTAATATATTGTGATTTAACACTCCACTGACTTGGATTATTACTTTTATACTTGGAATGTTAGTGAACTCTAATATTAGTCCCCTACAAATTAATTGGTGAGCCCGATAAGAACACGGATTATTTTGGCATATTCATATTCTTATTTTTGCTATTTTTATATTCATTGTGATTTTGTGTGTGGTTTATATTTGTATCCTAATTTGCACCAATAACCTCATATTATAATGTCATCACCTCAGTCCGGTACATCAAACGAGCAGACAACTAATAGCGAGACAAATGCCACAATAAATGCCATCACTGATTTTCGTTTACCCCAATACGGTTTCGCAGAACCAAGGATTTGGTTTGCGGTAATTGAACCGTTGCTAGAAGCACGGGGCATTAAGTCCCAAATAGCCAAATATGGTATGGTGCTGGCAGAACTCCCTCCGTCAGTATTGACAGAAATCAGCGATTTCATCGAAGATCCTCCGACGGAACATCAATTTGATAAACTTAAAGCCCTCCTCATACAACGTACCAGTTTGTCGGATGAGAAAAGAATCCAACAATTGCTCACAGGCTGTGAACTAGGCCCACGTAAACCATCCCAGCTGCTCAGGCACATGCGCCAGTTAATCGGACACCATAAAGTAGACGAGGTAGTGCTGAAACAGATGTGGTTGCAACGTTTACCTAGAAATGTCCAGCAAATTTTAATCATCTCAGGAAAGTCGTATGACTTAGACCAACTAAGTGACATGGCAGATAGTATTTTGGATGTTTTATCCGATAACACCATAAGTCACGTAGCATCTGATAGTGCCACACCGTGTCATTCCACACCCACGGCAGACACACCGATACTCGCCGCCATTGCAGACTTAGCGGCAAGGATTGACAAGTTGGAAACTAATAAGTCTGATCGACAAGTCCGGAGACGGACTTCACAAAGAAGGTCACCATCACGACGACGATCCTTCTCACGACAGCGTTCTTACACGTCTTCTCGGGATAGCAATATATGCTGGTATCACTGGAAGTTTGGACGTCATGCCCTGAAATGTGTAAAACCGTGCAGCTTTAGCGAAGCCAACCAGGCTCAGGGAAACGCCTCAGCCAGACAGTGATGGCGACAGCTGTTACTGGCAAGCAAACAAGTCGCCTCTTCTATGTGAAGGATAAAACTTCAGACACTTTATTCCTGGTAGACACGGGAGCAGAAGTTAGCGTAATCCCTCCTTCACTATCCAGGCGATCTACACGGACACCCGGAAAACTGTCTCTCCGGGCAGCTAACCACACAAGCATACAGACGTATGGAGAGCAATCGCTCATACTGGATCTAGGTTTACGTCGGCGTTTCACATGGATTTTCATAGTAGCCGACGTCAGTCACGCCATCCTCGGAGCAGATTTCTTGAGTAATTTCAACCTGTTAGTTGACGTCAACAATAAAAAACTGATTGATAACAACACCCATCTAAAGATCCATGGAATTATCTCCAGCTATTCTGTCTATAATATCAGTATTGAAAGACCAGCAGATTGCCCTTTTTCCTCCCTACTTCACCGTTTCCCTAAAATTCTTAAGCCGTCGTACAACATCGAGGACGTCCCTCACACAGTTACTCACAAGATAGTTACTACGGGTCAACCAGTTCGTGCTCGTCCCGTAGATTACCCCCGGACAAATTGGCAGCAGCCAAGGCAGAATTTGAACACATGATGCAGCTCGGCATCATCAGACCCTCCAATAGTCCTTGGTCTTCGCCCTTACACATGGTGCCTAAAGCTGATCATGATTGGAGGCCATGTGGGGATTACCGACATTTAAACAATGCCACAGTTCCCGACCGTTATCCTATTCCTCATCTTCATGATTTCTCCCTGACATTACACGGAAAAACCATTTTTTCTAAAGTAGACTTGGTCAGGGCCTATCACCAAATACCAGTTGCCCAAGAGGATATCGAAAAAACGGCCATCATCACACCTTTCGGTTTGTTTGAATTTCTCCGCATGCCATTTGGCCTAAAGAACGCAGCACAATCCTTCCAACGTTTCATGGATCAGGTCACACAAGGTTTGGACTTTGTATTTGTATATATCGATGACGTTTTAATTGCTAGCTCGTCGCCCGAAGAACATACTGATCACCTCACCATCTTATTTCAACGATTTGAGCAATATGGAGTCGTCATTAACCCCAAAAAGTGCATATTCGGTGTCTCCTCTATACAGTTTCTGGGACACCACATAACCACGAATGGTATTACGCCTACGGAGGAAAAGATAGAGTCCATCAAAAACTTCCCCGAACCAGATTCACTCAAGAAGGTCAGACGTTTTTTGGGGATGTTTAATTTCTATCGGCGTTTCATTCCTTCGTGTGCCTCCATCGTCCAGCCGTTAACCGACCTCCTTAAAAATGATCCTAAAAAGTTTCAGTGGTCAGCTGAAGCACGCGAATCATTTTGCAACGCAAAAGATGCCTTATCCAGAGTTACTATGCTATCCCATATCAACCCCGAAGCGTCGCTTATTTTGTGCACAGATGCCTCCCAAGTAGCTGTAGGGGCAGTATTACAACAAAAGATGAAGGGCGAAGTCACCCCACTCGCATTCTTTTCTAAGAAGTTGGAACCGGCTCAGACACGATACAGCACTTTTGGGAGAGAATTGCTGGCCATATATCTTGCAGTGAAGCATTTCAGTTACTTACTACAGGGCCGGCATTTCACTATTTTTACTGACCACAAGCCCCTGTGTCATGCTTTCACTACTTCACTTGATAAACACTCCCCTAGAGAAGCCAGACAGTTGGATTATATCTCCCAATTTTCAACCGACATTCAGTACATCAAAGGGGATGCGAACGTGGTAGCCGATTCTCTTTCAAGAAGTGACATTAACCAGCTCCAAACGTCGGTAGACATCAGTCTTGATCGTATGGCTCAATTACAAAAAGATGACGTTGAACTCCAAACCTGCCGCAGAAACTCTTCCTTACAACTCAAAGATGTGCCTATCCCCTTATCAGATGCAACCATAGTCTGCGATGTATCTACCGGCACTAATCGTCCATTTGTCCCTCTCAGTTGCCGAAAAGCATTGTTCGAACATTTACATTCGCTTTCTCACCCTGGAGTACGCGCCACGGTCAGACTGATCAGCGAACGCTTCGTGTGGCCTAAAATGAACTCTGACATTCGGAGATGGGCACGAGAATGTATCCAATGCCAATGCTCCAAAGTACACCGCCACACTATTACAACCCCGAAGACGTTTAAATTACCCGAAAGGAGATTTCAGCATATCCATATAGATATCGTGGGACCATTGCCAACATCAAGGGGATATACACATATCCTGACAGCGATTGATAGATTTACTCGTTGGGCTATTGCATGCCCCTTAAACGACATATCTGCTGAAAACGTTGCTTTAGTTTTTCTCGACCGTTGGGTGTCAAACTACGGTGTACCAACTACTATTACATCCGACCGCGGTCCTCAATTCCAATCGACACTCTTTCGCGAACTGACGAGACTTCTGGGAGTGAAACATATCTCCACAACAGCCTATCATCCGGCAGCGAATGGTCTAGTGGAAAGATTCCACAGACAACTGAAAAGCTCCCTGATGGCGCAGAATGATACATCTAAGTGGAGTGAATACTTACCTTTGATTTTACTTGGTATCCGATCTACTATCAAAGAAGATTTAGGATGTACACCGGCTCAACTTGTCTATGGCACCAACCTAACCTTGCCTGGACAGCTAGTCCCCTCAGCCGATTCCACAGACGTGAACATTGCCGACTTCACTAACCGATTAACTAGACAAATGCTTCAACTTCAACCAACAGCACCTCGACAATCTCCCCGACGAGATCAGATCAACAAACATCTACAAACTTGCAAATTCGTCTTCATTCGAGTCGACGCCATCAGAAAAGGATTGCAACCTCCATACGAAGGACCCTTTCAAGTTATTAAACGTTCAGACAAACACTTTACCGTGAACAAGAATGGAAAACGAGAGACTATTTCCATTGATCGAATCAAACCCGCATACACCGACAACGACTTCGAATCTACATCGGCAACTGCGCAATCAAATAATCAAACATCCGATTCCACTCCACCGGCACCAAGTCTTATCCTCCCTCCATATCAAACACGTAGTGGTCGGCAAATCAGTAAACCGGCTCGCTACGTTCATTTTGAGGACTAACAAAAGAAAAATAATTAAAAATTATTATTATTTTTTTCGTTTAGACATTATCATCATGACCGTTAGTATTTCGTCGTAAACTTTGATGTTACTATCACTATTATTTATTTATATGTACCTCACCGAAAAAACAGGTAGTGTCCTTTCCAAAAACTACTGATCTTTAATCCATATTTTTTTTAATGTTTCTTTCCCCTCCTTAATTACTGTGTATTTACATATTTTTCTTTATACATTAAAAATCTATGTTCATGGTTAGTGCAAATTTAAGTGACATGACTTTCTATTTCAATTTTTATTGCTGAACTTATTGTATATGCTTTCAGACTTTACATGATTCACATACCTTCTCGCGTTTATGCATGTTGTAATATATCCCTATTTTTATCCAAAAGTTGCTATTACTATTATTACTTACTTCATAGTTTTACGTATCATTTTCCGGTTGTCTCTCCGGACCTCTAGGGGGGAGCCGTGTTGAGTACGTAACAATGTGATTGTACACTTTTTAGGTACTTGTATAAATTCGAGATATTGTACATAATTTTTGTTTAAATCGCTTCTTGTTGAAATATACATAATTTCCGTGTACGATTGAAAAATACACTCTGCTGTTGGAGACTTCGTCTTCTCCCTGGTCACCTCTACTTACTTGCTCCACTCACACCGTGTTGTAACTTTGGATTTATTGTAGGAGCCTACTACTTTCATCCGAAGACATTTCTACAACCGGAACACAGCTAAAACAGCAGACGCAGTCCAAACAGTTAACGTGCCTGTGGATTATATAATTAATTTGTAGCCGAGGACTTACACTTTATAACCAAGTAATCCTTTTTGTTGCTATAACTCGTCACTGTATTTTTGGTAATATATTGTGATTTAACACTCCACTGACTTGGATTATTACTTTTATACTTGGAATGTTAGTGAACTCTAATATTAGTCCCCTACACCACTGACAGAGTCAGAGAAAAGTAGGAAACATCAAGTGATATCACCAAGAGAAACTGTGTGGAAGAACACTGGAGCTTTCTGAAGACAACGTGGAAGGAAACCCGCATAGACAGAAATCTAAGCTGAGGAATGGCTCACTACGGACACCTAAAAGCTGACAAAGGAGAGAAGAACAATAATACATTCACTCCTGTTTCTGCAGGCACACACCAATTACACATGCATGGATAACTTTTATTCTACACTGCATCAAATCAATCTCCGATGGAATTACACTGCTGCTCTTATTTTAAACGTTGAAGTCAGTTTGAGAATTCTGTCAACTAAACACAGGAAGAGAAATCATCATGTGTCATGCAAGATGAGCCCAGTGAAATCAGCCAGGATGGAGAACTATTCACAAACTCCTCCGCCTTCAATCACTCGGTGATTCGTCGAAGCGTGTGTAAGTACAAGGATATTCACAAGTTGACGTGCAATATCTGCACGACGTCTCAGTCTAGGAAGGTTGCTCAGATTGCAAACAATATGGTTTAGTATTGCTAGGAATCTGTAAGAGTAGATGGAATGCAGCTAAACCCTGCAAATAGATTACTGAAGAGTCGATAATCTACTCTGGTCACCCAGACGAAAACCACGAATGCACTGACGGTGAGGCTACCATGATGACACCAACAGCATCTGAGACTCACATGCAGTGGGAACCCATCTCCTCCAGGATTATCACAGCAACGTTCAACTAAAAAGGAAGAAAAGTTTCATCTTTACAGTGCTACGCACAATTGTACAAACAGTGTAGACCACAAGGAGAAGGAAGACTTCTACCGACAACCGCACGTAGTAATCGACAATAGTCAAGCGAGATGGCGACATCGACATTCCAATGGTTGGTATGAATTCCAGCTAAACTGGGAAAAGACAACACACGAAAAGAAGTCATCATGCGTCCAGCAAGAGGAGCCGAGTGAAATAATGAGAATGCAGAACTATTTGCAGACTTCTGCGTATCTAATGATTATGTTATTGGAGGTGGCGTTCACAAGCACAAGAATATCTACAAGGCTATGTCGACTTCACCAGACAGACATAATAAAGATTAGATAGGAATCACAATCCCAAGAGAGTGGAGATGCAGCCTACTGGACACTGGATCGAGGAGAGATGTAGCTTCAAACCACTATCTAGTGCAAGGAACACTCTAGCTCGAGTTGGAAGCCTTCAAAGAAGCTGGAGAAATACCACAATTCAAGTTCGATACCCAGAAACTCAAGGACAGAACTACAATCCACACACCCACTGACAGAGTCAGAGAAAAGTAGGAAACATCAAGTGATATCACCAAGAGAAACTGTGTGGAAGAACACTGGAGCTTTCTGAAGACAACGTGGAAGGAAACCCGCATAGACAGAAATCTAAGCTGAGGAATGGCTCACTACGGACACCTAAAAGCTGACAAAGGAGAGAAGAACAATAATACATTCACTCCTGTTTCTGCAGGCACACACCAATTACACATGCATGGATAACTTTTATTCTACACTGCATCAAATCAATCTCCGATGGAATTACACTGCTGCTCTTATTTTAAACGTTGAAGTCAGTTTGAGAATTCTGTCAACTAAACACAGGAAGAGAAATCATCATGTGTCATGCAAGATGAGCCCAGTGAAATCAGCCAGGATGGAGAACTATTCACAAACTCCTCCGCCTTCAATCACTCGGTGATTCGTCGAAGCGTGTGTAAGTACAAGGATATTCACAAGTTGACGTGCAATATCTGCACGACGTCTCAGTCTAGGAAGGTTGCTCAGATTGCAAACAATATGGTTTAGTATTGCTAGGAATCTGTAAGAGTAGATGGAATGCAGCTAAACCCTGCAAATAGATTACTGAAGAATCGATAATCTACTCTGGTCACCCAGACGAAAACCACGAATGCACTGACGGTGAGGCTACCATGATGACACCAACAGCATCTGAGACTCACATGCAGTGGGAACCCATCTCCTCCAGGATTATCACAGCAACATTCAACTAAAAAGGAAGAAAAGTTTCATCTATACAGTGCTACGCACAATTGTACAAACAGTGTAGACCACAAGGAGAAGGAAGACTTCTACCGACAACCGCACGTAGTAATCGACAATAGTCAAGCGAGATGGCGACATCGACATTCCAATGGTTGGTATGAATTCCAGCTAAACTGGGAAAAGACAACACACGAAAAGAAGTCATCATGCGTCCAGCAAGAGGAGCCGAGTGAAATAATGAGAATGCAGAACTATTTGCAGACTTCTGCGTATCTAATGATTATGTTATTGGAGGTGGCGTTCACAAGCACAAGAATATCTACAAGGCTATGTCGACTTCACCAGACAGACATAATAAAGATTAGATAGGAATCACAATCCCAAGAGAGTGGAGATGCAGCCTACTGGACACTGGATCGAGGAGAGATGTAGCTTCAAACCACTATCTAGTGCAAGGAACACTCTAGCTCGAGTTGGAAGCCTTCAAAGAAGCTGGAGAAATACCACAATTCAAGTTCGATACCCAGAAACTCAAGGACAGAACTACAATCCACACACCCACTGACAGAGTCAGAGAAAAGTAGGAAACATCAAGTGATATCACCAAGAGAAACTGTGTGGAAGAACACTGGAGCTTTCTGAAGACAACGTGGAAGGAAACCCGCATAGACAGAAATCTAAGCTGAGGAATGGCTCACTACGGACACCTAAAAGCTGACAAAGGAGAGAAGAACAATAATACATTCACTCCTGTTTCTGCAGGCACACACCAATTACACATGCATGGATAACTTTTATTCTACACTGCATCAAATCAATCTCCGATGGAATTACACTGCTGCTCTTATTTTAAACGTTGAAGTCAGTTTGAGAATTCTGTCAACTAAACACAGGAAGAGAAATCATCATGTGTCATGCAAGATGAGCCCAGTGAAATCAGCCAGTATTGGGAAATTTCCGGAAACTTTTCCGTAGTTATTTTCTTTGGTTTTTTTTTGAAGAATTTTTTTTATTCTCTGGTTTTTGTTGTTTTGTTTTTTTATGTTATCACTTTTGTATTTAACATTTTTTCATGTTTCTCGCTTTGTGTTTTTGACACCTGGACTGTTTAATATACTTAGGTTCATAATATTTGCTGTGACACAATATATGTGTTTTTGCCTTCTCAGGGGAATCTGTATTTTCGGACTTTGAATGTAGAATCATTCGATTGGTCAATTCTTGACTCACTTAAATCTCACGTGTGTTGATGTCTATGAGATCAACAATGAAGTTGAAGGCGAACGCATTTATAACTGAAGAATGATAAGAGAAGCTTATTTTGATCCGCAGGACACCGAACAAAGATGAGAAGAATAGTGGTAGGAGAGATAAACGCTATCGTAGACGACACACTAGAATCTGATGTAAATTCTGCTACTCTTTCTTGTGATCTCATACGTCTGCATCACATTATCTTTTTCGTCTCGAAGAATTTGATTTTTGTTTTTAATAATTTATTAATTTCCACTGTGACACAATATTCAGCGTAGAGACTCCTTTCAACAACGAATTTATTATCAAGATGTACAATCGTATATATATGGTTTTTACGAAATTATATCCGGTGAGCGAATCAGATCAAAGGTGTGAATGGATGAGTTAATAATAGTATGAAATGCAGTTAAAATATTTGTCAAGTATTGGTTTTTGTAGAGATTTCGTTTGATCGATTGGAGCATAAGCTGATATTAGTATGAGAATCATTGGGAAACCTGGGAGTGCTGGATAACTATTTCTAAACTGTGTGTATCAATATAATCACATATATGGTAAACAGTTTCCATGAAAGGTACATCGGTAAATAGCGAAGTCACATCTAATGACAACATAACTTTGTCTGGAACATTAAAATCTTTAATACTCCCAATAAATTTAAGTGTATCATCAATAGAAAACTAAGACACCTGCCTTCTAACTGGCTCCAGTATTTCAGCTAGCCACTGAGCAATTCCGTAAAAAGGACAACCCGCTATATCGAGAATTGGACGGAGGGGTAATCCTTTCAGTATTTGCAACAAAACTACAAATGACGTTCACCAACCGTAAGTTGTTCTCCATCGTCTGACCGCCTCCACGTGTACTTATTTTTTCACTTGCTCTTGTGGAGTAGAGTACATTGGCAGTAGCCAGAGAACGCTTTATACACGGATGAGAATATATTCCAGCATGGTCTGACAAGTGAGATTGGATGTGTGATACACTATTCTAGAACACTTGATCGACTTCTGCCACTACACCAACCCTGAACATAATTTTTAGATAATCTATCGAATCTATGCTAACCTGCCGCGTTTTGTTTGTTACAAAATCCTGAAGACAGCGGAGGCCTCGGCCATTCATAGATTTAAACCAGAAGTTTGTGTACAAAAGAAGTATGTACAATTCCTACTTGCACCTTGGCCGTAGAGGGATAGACATTTATTTATTTATTTTGTTTATTCAGTTAATATATGTACTTTTCCCTCATTACTACGATTATTATTGTTATTATTATTATCCTCACTCTGAATTGTTTCCGCTTGTCCCACTTGTCATTCTAAATCCAAAATTTATTTTTACAATATTGAATTCTATCTTAGAGAATTTTACACCATGTTATGTAAGACTTTATATTAGCCTACTAGTCCTATAATTATAAACCCCTTTCCAGCATTCATACACCTCATGAATTATTCTATATATGACACTAATTGTTTTGCTACTTAACATTTAACTATAATTATAATCACGAATATTGTAATTGCATTTCATACTATTATTAATTCGTATATTCACATCTTTGATCTGATTCGCTCACCGAATATAAATTTCTTAAAAACCATATATATACGATTGTACATCTTGATAATAAATTCGTTGTTGAAAGGAGTCTCTTCGCTGAATTTTCAGTGCTGAAAATTCCACACTGTACCTCTAGTACTGTTTCTGCAATAAAAGCAAAAAATGATTATTAATACTGTGTTCTTAATTTCATTTTTGGTGGTTTTGGTGAAAAATTCTGCCTTAGTAATCTTGTCTATGGGTCAGACGATTTTGCTAATGACTTCAATACCCCATCAGTCTAAGTTCACTTACCTATCGTTCCGAATCTCTACGATCAGACGGAGCTATGAATGAAGACCAAAATTCTGATTGAAATTTTTATATTATTTATTTATTTAAACGCAGAAAGAAACTTGGTACAACATGGCACCAAGAAGGATGCGCCACACAATAATAATAAAACAACATATATCAAAAGTATAAAGAAATATAAGTAGAGAACGGATAAAGAACTTCATCTGGAAGGAAAACAGTCATGCTTAACAAGTTCAAACAGTATTTGTTAAATATCATCGGGAAGGGAAGAAAGAAGGAAATTGTAACACGTCCGCCATTAATTATAATTCTTGACCGTATCCGATAACGCTTCGAGCTATCTTGCGGACCCCAACCAGGGAGTCGTGACTCACCAACCGATGCTAATCTAGCACAAAAATCCTTCATCCCATGACGCCACGTCATGGACCACCTCTGCACCTTTTCCATCCCGTCCCAGGGCTAGAGAAACAGAGACCTGTACGGAAGCCTCTGGGATAACATTCGCAGCACATGCCCAAACCACTGAGGCCGGTGTTTCCAGATGACGACACTCAACGAACGGTGATCTCCACTGTGTTCAAACACACGCCACCGAACCTCAGAATTACTCGCGTGATGATGCCATCGAACGCAAGCAATCCTGCAGAGACAGCGATGATCGAACACGCAGAGTCGCTGCATATCCTCAGTTCGGAGAGGCCAGGTTTCACAGGCGTAGAGCAAGACAGCCCGCACCGAAGCGTTGTATACCCGACCTTTGACAGCCAGGCTAACGTCGCGACGACGCCATAGGTGGCTCAAGTTGATGCCAACCTAGCCTTCATTATACGGTTCGAGATCTCATTCGTCACCCCTCCGCCAGCATTCACACAACTACCCAGATACACAATTTCTGACAGAAATAGTCATTTTACAATCATTGTGATTAACGGAGACTCGTAAATTAGCAGGTTCAAAGGGAATCCTCCAATGGATAGACTCAGTGATCTCAGGAGACATCCTCTCACATCCACTGAAGTAGGTCCAAAAGACAGCTGAGGTACCTTTTGACTGGAATTTGAGTTACCCTTTTGAGAGTGAAAGATGTTCTGAATGCAGAACTCTGGCCAGAACATGCTAGATCGGCAAAAAACAAGTTTTGTGAGGATCGTGTTTCTACACTGAACATTTTCATCGAACAACGCAAAGAATGACATGAGACCGCGAATTGACTTGGAAACTACTTCAACATTACGAACTGTTGCATACCTTTATCGACCTCATTCAACAAGCATATAATGATAATGATCCGCATCCCAATTGATTCACAAAGGTAAACCTAGTTAGGCGTTTGAAGTGAAGAGTTGAGTAAGACAGTGAGGACTACTATCACCATTGATATTCCTGATTGTGGTGGGCTGGATTATGAGGGAGACGAGAGGACAGATTTAGAAGTATTGTGTTTGAGTCTTAAATTTTTCGATAGCCATACTAGAGTCATTAAAATGGATATGCAAGTTCAATTCGAAAGCTTCTTTACGCAGAATGAAGACCTAATACCTTCATCGAATGAGGAGGTTAAGTTTTAAGTTGGTTTTAGTCGACTACTGATACTCAAACATGAATAGTAGATTTAATGAGATTGATATTTCAAAGAAAAGACATAAAGGGAAAGTACGGAAATTGCCTAAAATGAAATTTAGTGATCTCCAAACCTGACAAAGGTTCTAAATTTGTTACCATTGGTTAAGTCCGATTTCCTAAACTAAACGATGACACTATTAAATGATTGTTTTAAACTTCAGAAATCACCGACTAATACAGATTCAACAGAAAAGACTGAAAAACAGCTAATAGTCATTGAGTTGAAACAGGAAGGTTGCGTCTCACCAGTTTTGTACGAAACACTAAGGCATGTTGGTACATAGTCTGTCCTAGATTTGTAAAATCGGCTTGCCAATTAGACCAGTCCTCAATATGTCTATTTCACCTTATCATACCATAACTGAGAAATGGTAGGTGCAACTTCTACAGTCATTATACAAAGACCGTTTTGAGTTTGTGGAAAGAATTGGAGAATTAAAAGTGAAAATTAGTACATGATATTCACATGTGCCTTTGATAGAAACAGCAGATTATATATGTAATAAAATAATGAATGAAAGTACGGAGATTGGTATTCCTGTGTGTTCCCTGAAGAAACTTCTTTTCAGATGCACGGCGAACGTATATTTTCCCTCAATAAGGAGATGTATACGATGTCAAATGATGTTGCTATGATGTCACTACTGAGTCCAATCCTAGCGGACGTCTTCCTGAAGAAACTAGAGAATAGCCCTCTCAATGATGTGATAAATGATCTGGATTTCTATTGTTTTCAAATTGATGATGCACTTATAATCTGAATGGTATACAGTGAGACAAGGCACATATTGGAGATACTTAACAAAACCAGTAATAACTTTTACTAAAGAACAGAATGACTTTATCTTGTAGGTAAACGAGTAGATGAAACAATATGTAGAAGTTTACATTAGGAACCTAAATCAACTGGTCAGTATACTCACCCTCTGAGTTTCGTCTCCGTATAATACAAATGAAATCTGGTCAAATGTATTGTTCACTGTGACAGACTTCTTTGTTCAAATGAAACACGACGAAGAACTCATCAATACTCGTGATGTAGAGACGAATATCCGGTGGTATTTTTCAGTGAATACATACATTTGGCAAATAAAATGTCCAATGTGCCTGCAGTTACTAAAAAGCAGTGTTCCGAAGATTGCGATTTACAGGGAATTTTAACAGCAAGACAGTACTACGAAGCCTTAGAAGAGCCTTCAAAAAGACTTAACGCAGCAAAGTTATTCTGTTGACTCATCAGCCAATTAATATTTTGTTCACAAAATAAAGACAGACTTCCTTATTTCTCCTCTTCCATGTGTACTTACCAGTCTAACTGCTCCTGTGGAGTTAGTTGAACTGGACGTACGATTAGGCAATTTCAGCGTTGAATTTCTAAACGCTACTTATATTGGTTAGTTAACAGACTAAGTCAAGCTTTACTCAATACTAGCTTACCCCGCAGATACAGAACATCCGGTTGACACTAACAAAACTTTTAAAGTTATTTGTCGTATTTCACCCAACATTTTTCATCCTTCATGAGTACGACTTCCAAATAATCGCGATCCATCTGAACAAGCCATATCTATGTTTAAGAGAAATCTGTTCAACCCCACTCTTTCCCGTGGCCGTTTACATGATACATACAGAGTATTACAAATTATTTTCCTTATCTTTGTCACCTGACTTTGTTAATTTATGATGATAACTGTTCTAGCTAAGTCACTTGACTTATTTCTGTCTTAGTTATCCTACATCATACATTTATGTATTCTTCTTAGTCATCACTATTGTAAAAACTGTCGATTCTGTCTGAAAATTAACTCAGCTTGAATTCTTTACCACGAAAATTATACTTCTTTTTGACTCACAATCCGCTGCTAACTTCTACTAATTAATTGTCTCGATGATTTTTAACCAGTTGTTTTTACCCCTCCTATACTTTAGACCTAGCATAACCATATATATATATATTGAAAAGGAATATATTTCTTCGCTGAATATGTTGATTTTTCTAAATGTGTACATAGTATATTTATCATATGTATTTTATCCAATTCATTAGCTGAATAGAAACCTTATTGATATCCGGCAACTGGTTACTTCAGTAATCATGGGACGGTGAACAATAGGTGAAATCTTTAGTTAGGTATTTCTCATCGAAAATTAGTATCACCAGTGATAAAGCATAAGGTGACTAAATAATGCTAATCATTGAATGCCCTGATATGACCAAGAGTAAGTAAACTTGTTGCTGAAACGGTTTTATATCAAGAATGCCTTATTCTCTACCTTCACATAGAGAAAGGGTGAATGGAAGCGTGAAGTTTTCATCACCGAATCGATGAGAACAAATGGTTCATTTAAAGCAGTTACGAAACGATGATTCAAACTTACAGTACACAATCCGAATGGAAAACAAACCATTTTCGCCGGTGGTGAGCATAATGACACAGATTCTAACGTCGCTCTGCTGTATTGTAGGTCAGACTTCCAGTCAAAAGCTCGGTAAGGGACCGCTCAAGAGGCTTAAGCATCTAGGCAGTGTTTCCACTAACTTTGTGTCTGCTTCTTGGAAGGAGCTTAATATTTTTTCTATGCCTAACATCAAGTGTTAAGTTTTAGGCCTATTACTACCACTTCAAATTTTTAGAAATAATGGAAAAACTGTCTTTACTCAACTTTGAACCTTTGTTGAAGGTTTTTAACGACCCTGAACAATTTGCTTGTAAGCATAGGAAGTGTAGTTTAGATGTCACTGTGATCTTACACCATAATACTGTCTTTAGTTTAGACAAAGGTGACAAATATGTTTAGTATACCTTCCTTGATTGCACATCTACCTTTGACTCTGTACCTGGACCTCTTTTGTTAAACAAGCTCGCTGCGACACAAGTAGGGTCTTGGACTAACAGGAAGCAGTACACGGTATACACAATCGGAAGTCTTCCACTTCTTTGATTACTCTAGCTGGTGTTACTCAAGGTGCTGCTCTTTCTCCTTCTCTGTTTTCTTTCTCCTTACATGACTTGCGCCAGTTTGATGAAGCCAATTTTGTTAAGTATAGAGATGACCTGACTGTTTCTATGCCCATTACTTCTCAGTCAGATCGTTCCAAAGTGAATTGCCATGAATAAGTCAGATTACTTAAACTAAATAGTGATGCTATTAAATGATCGTCTTAAATTCCAGAAATCAACGATTAATAGAGATTCAACAGAAAAGACTGAAAAGTAGCTAACACAGTAATCAAGAAATTTGATTGATAATGGAATATTCAGTAGACTATTCGAAGAGAAAACTGAGACATGGCTGGCAATCACATTCCTGATTATAGTGAATTCGATCATACAACAGACCGTGGAGGAGGAGGAGAAGACGGGCAACGCTAAGCCAACAACAGGTCTCTAGAACATCCGGACTTCGTAGATGATCTATGTTTGACGTCGCACAAACTCGAAGATCTACGAGCAATAACCAACAATTTGGCAGAATAGGTAGCGAAGACAGGAATTCAAGTGAGTATGAAGAACATGAAGTGAAGATACTTAACTAATAACAACAAGGACCAATCATTATCAATGGGAAACACCTAAAGGCACTCCCGTCTTTCACTAACTTGGGCAGTATGTCGAAATCAGCCAGTTGTTCCGAAAAGCAAGACAGGTATCCATTGCTTTGAAATGTGTGGTGATCTGAATTTCCAACATCAATGTCAAGTCAGTGCCTTCATTTGGCTCAAGAACCCGGTGCACGTCACCAGAAGTATTTCCGACAGCCTTCTGTCAACTTTCATCAACACTTGTCTTCGTTGGCTCGATACTGAAGATGAGAACCCGACTGGCTGGGAAAGATAATCAAGATAATCCAGAAGTAAGTGGAGATGTAATGGGCATACAGTGAGATCGTCGAGTGAAGTCCGGATGGAAGGTGACGAGTTTTGGAGTATGCAAGAGTGAAATGGAGGAGGTCATGTAAAGAGGAAATTAAAGCTTGTCAGTATTCACAGAACAAGCTTAAAAAAACAGGAGAGAACAGAATGAAATGGTGGTGTGTATTCCACTCGGGAACTGAGGGAACAATAACAATTTGCTCCATAGACCACACCTTTTCATGAGTGACTGAGTACAGTGCTTGTATTAAAAACGTCAAATGCTGAGCCCCCTTCATAAATGAGCTAGTAGTACGCCTAAACTATGGCATTTGCCTGGTAAACTAATCGAGAGACGATTTGTGCTACAAACTCAGTGCTCAATCCACTGCCACTACCAGACCATGTAATTAATTACGTATTTTATCATCTGATATATACAACAATACTAGAAATATGTAAGGCTTACGAGCGCAGGACACAATTGTCCGTCGTTAGTTTAAGGTCCCTTTTCAGTGAGTACCCGGGCTTTATGCATAATTCCGTTCAAAAAAATCAGATTTTGCAGATGACACTTTATTTCTTAACAAACGTTGCTCTAGCTGAAATGTATCTCTACGACTGAAATAGCTATGAAATAATATAATTTCTCAACAACATGCTAATTAGTTGTGGAAATGTTCAGGAATGAAGTAAACACAATCAACTAAAGTATATGGTGTAAAAGAATTTTAATTTAATCAACAATGCATGTACAATAACAGAATGAAGGATGTGTGACAAAATTAACTAAAACGCAGAAACTCAAAATACCTTTTTTCTACAGAAACAATCAATACCGGTACTACAATAATTAACAAGAATAAAAGTTCTTCAAAATAATGGTGAAAATGACCAGAGATACTTGACATGAAAAAATATATATTTATAGCCTAATCTGAGGTATATATATATATATATATACGGTAGTAGAAATGCTTTTTGAAATATTTTATATTAGCCTACAACTAGTGAAGAAATCATGAAGCTTAAGAAAGTGCTTAAGCATTTATATCAAAAGACTACAGAAAAATAAACTAGAAAGATCAAGAAGTCCACTCTACACAAGTCATATTTTCAATGATTAGAAGAATGAATATGAATGGGAGAATGTTAATTTGACTGGTAAATCAAGCACACAGAGGGGTACAAATAGTGTTGAGACAAAACTAAGAATCACTGATAATATCAGAATTCCGAGACCATCTAAAGAGAATATAGCAAGCAACTAATGTAGAAGTAAGAGAAACAGCATTATGCAGTACTTTTCTTCTGCCATCATCTCTACGAACCAAGACTACAGGGCGTAGAGGAGGACTGTTTGAATTAG
This sequence comes from Trichobilharzia regenti, assembly GCA_944472135.2. Lineage (NCBI taxonomy): Eukaryota > Metazoa > Platyhelminthes > Trematoda > Strigeidida > Schistosomatidae > Trichobilharzia > Trichobilharzia regenti. The sequence continues at coordinate 39,492,159 of OX235270.1, forward strand.
AATGATTTTCGGCTATAACTGCACGAGTACGCTTTCCATTACTACTTTGACTCTTTTCTGATGAACCATTAGGACTGTCACCATTGCTCAACCCACTTCCGGGTGAATTATCATCCGGATGTGAATTCATCAGGGCATGACTACTACGTGTTACAAAGGAAGTTGCTCCAACTGGAAGAGATGCAACTGATGACGCCACTTGATATTTACAGCACGGATCCCACTGCCAAAATAAAGCATATAATCCTGCGGCAGACGCACTGATAGCGCTCAATGTAGTTGTAGTGAATCGAATAACACTAGGAGTAATTGTGATAAGAGCACCATCTGTTCGGACGTTAGGAAACCATCGAATACCCAAGTCGAATGGAAAGTATATTTTGCAGAAGACGGAATTCCACATCAGACCTATTCCTGCTGTAGTTAGAGCAGCAAGTCCTAAAAGAAAAATGATGAGAAAAGTTACCTATTAACTGCTAGAGATCACTATTAGATTCATTTCCTTACTCATCCAGACTAAACTACTGAAAAAAACGTCTGCTCTTTGTAAATATATGGTAAATATAAGACTTAGGAATACCGAAAACTAGTCAAAGTCACCATATTTCATATCTAGGCATCAAGTAGAAAACAAGTGGAGCGTAAACAAAGGAGTGGAAATAAATATGTACCAAAGTCGTAAAAGCGAGTAACAAATGCTGCTTGTTATTCAACAGATGACTACCATTTCCAATATTTTTTGACATCGTAGGCAAGGTTTTGTAAGAACATGTGTACTAAGCTAAAAGTTCAATGTCATGTCAATTAGTAAAGAATTAATGACCCATGGATATCATTCACTGGCACCATTACGTAGAATGAAACATGTGGCGCTCTACTGGAAAATACCTTACATTCTCTACTGCTAGCTGCCGATGATTTCTTACTGTCTTAACACTAAGCTACCAGTTTTCTTCTCAAATACCTGCGTTTCAAGCGAAAACAGGCTTCAAGCTTTGAGGTTTCAGCAGAGCCGCTGTTGCTAGATCCACGCCCAACCTATCCTTTTCCTGGATCTACTACCAGTCAGGCAATATTTATGAGTACGTTGGCCAGGAGAAACCAGTGGGGCTGACAAGCGTTGTATCATTGAGCCACCAAAACTGTTGCTTAATAGTTAACGGGTTCCCCCATAACCTGGGTTTCATCCCCGAGTTCTAAGTGAGTACTGCTGAAGAGTGCCACACCATGACTAAGTAGCTAACCAGTACTCCTTGGTTCAGTGGGAGTGATTTTTTTGTTTTAAACAGTAGTCTTCTTTACTAATCGAATTCGGTACTATGCATGTACAATCTGAATGAGTTGTAAGCGTAAGTATTATTCCTCATGAGCAGCATTTGAGTGTACCTCACTACTCGTCTAAGCACTCACTTTTTCACTAATGGGTATGGGATTCCAGCCCAACCTATCCTACCTTGACCCTCAAACAATAAGAGTGACGTACAGTAATTTGCAGGCAGATGAGGATATTAAATGTCAAAATCAACTAAGTCCGCAAGCTAACAGTAATACCCAGTTATTTCAGTACTTGACTACATATTTCAGATGTTTTGTCATGGTATACTGGTTGAAAAATAGGATTACAAACAGTGTATGTCTTCGTTTCATTGAAAATAGAAACCGAATAGAGCCAACAAATAGAATTAGTAAAAGGATGGTAAGACGAAAAGACATCTCAGTAACTCTATTATTTATTTTCATTAGAATTAACTGAAAATTATATTAATTCCAGCTCTAAGCAAGAGGTTTTAGACGAATTTTAAAAAAGATAATCAGAAGATTAACCATGTCAAAAGTTGAAATTTCACTCATGCCTAGTTATAATAGTTCCACCAGAGGTCTGGGGTTAACAATCGTGTTAGGTAGCTATAACGCCTGATGAGGAATTAACCAAAATATATCAAAATCCTCTCAACTAAAAACTGCAAATAAAGTGTAATTATTGGAAGATAAAGAAAAGTATAAACTGAAGGAATAAACGGACGGAAACCACCAACTGTAGTCGAGAGGGTAGTGAATCATCACGAAAGTCAACAACCTAAGATCTGGCATTACTGAATACCGATCTAAGTTATTGCACCTCATATCCGAACAGCAATAAAAGTGAAAACTCATACTAGAAAACATCTTTGAAGTTTACAATTAGAAAAAAGAGAAATCAAGGAAGACAGAAGACTATACAGTCAATTAATCTTAGGAAACTTTTCCACTATATACAGAGTAATCTAATCGACAGTTTAATATAGGTTGAATACACAAAGAAATAGTGTTTATAAATAGACTCCATTATGGATAAGATTTTATTTTGATAAATCACACAGTGTTGTACATTAATATTAATATTGCTGTACAACAGTGTGATTTATCAAAATAAAATCTTATCCATAACGGAGTTATACTCTACCACAGTGCCCAAGTTTTACACTTTTATAAATAGACCATAGATGTTGATAATTTATTTTATGTTGTGATATTTTCCTAGATCTTCCTTAATCCTAAAAGTCAGCTAGTGACAGATACCAAATGATAAAGTAGACCTTCTTGTCTCAAACGAAATAACAAGGTATAGGATTTCAAATCCAATCTTGACTGGATAACAGGAAAAGTAATCCACTGCATATGCGTGACATGTTCGCATAGTACACCTTTAATAATCTAGTTATATGTAGATTTCCTAAACAACTACGTGAAATGCGGTGATAATTAAAGGTTCAAAAGAAGACAAATCCCGATAACAAAGATCTAGGTTGGATTGCATTGTAATCTATTGGGACAATCATCAGATATACACAGACATCATTAATTATGAAATAAATTATCGGAGGTGTGATTTCTCCTTCACGTTAAGAAAAGACATTTCTTATTACATTCCCGTTAATAAGCATATTTAGAAGATTTAAAAGTATGACATATTCCTATACGATGAACTAAAAGTCGATCTGGACGAAGAACATTCTTTTCAACAAATTACCTTCAGGTTCTAACTGTATTAAAATATTTCTTACATTTACAGTAATAGCCAGTTATACAGACAACACATTTTCACGTAAGATAACTTTTACGGTGTCACAATAAATCGCATTTGTACGACAAACGTGGTGAGTTGAATGAATATACAAAAGTTTGCTAGTTTGAAGAATGAACTGTACAAATTATAGGACATTGTGACGAAAACTATTTGAACAAATCAAAAGAGTAAGATATACCTTTGGAGAGAAGGAAAACTTTGAATTCAAGGTTGGACATGGAAGTAACGTCTAAACATGTTCTTTCTAAATAAGAAGTTCTGGTTAACTTAACCGACCTACTTGGGATAGCCTTAGTTGAATATACAAGATGGAGGTGAACTATGCGTCATATTGACTAGGAAATGCGATATACAACCCTAATGGTTGCGTTAAAGTGAATGAAATGTTCTGTGTCAATCGAGTATGATGGAATTGAAACTTTTATGGGTCTGATTACACCCTTCCTAAATCATGTTTGTAGATATTTTTGAATTCGTAGAAAAACCTACCGAATGATATAACTAGGATCACAGGAACAGCTAAAACCATCTATGCCTGATAAGGAACCAAAATTAAGTTAAACATCTTTCAGTTTTGGGATGACATTAGACGGCTACTGAAATATAAGAAAAGACTTCCAAATTAGGAAGTCCTCTTTATCGTCCAGGTTAAACGTTGGAATAGAATCTCCGCGGAGGTACTTCCCTTGAACTGCAGACGCACATATAACTGATATTTCTCTACCCTAGCCAATTCATGTTTGTCACTGTTATAAACTAAAAGGGACTTTCATACACTTTATCAGACATCTAATCTCGCTTAAAATAATCTGGATGACGTGAAGCTTTTTCGCTAAATAGTCTTCAGAGCAAACTGTCCTTACTGCAGATTCCATAGCTACTTCATTAGCCTGTCTGTACATTTCATTACTACACATGAACTGAACATTAATTCTACACTGAAGCAGTAGTTCCTTCAGATTACCAATACGATTGTCAATCGATCATGTTTATGAGTATAATCGACAGTCTCATCCAGAAAGACGTAGGTGAGTTGAGATGTGACATCAAGTGATGCCATATATTTTGATGTGGTTTTGTTCTCTGAGCTGGATGGTTAGTTTGCGAAGCTTTCATCACCTTACTGGGTGACATCTTCAGCGCATACTTCAATTTGAAGTGAGCTTTTAGATTTCTCCACGAGTTTATTAATCATCTCTCCTGGTGACCTTGGACGTGATTGGTTGTTTGTGTGTTTTCACACCTTCTAGGTTACTTGTATTGGAACCGGTTGTTTCTTTGACTTGAACTTTGACCCTTTGTGTGTGAAGTTTCTTTCTTATTGGTTGATAAATTTTGTCTATCTCGATGTGTCTATTGATTGATGATTCACTGGAATGCCAAGCTTCTAAAAATTCTCTAGCATTCTTGTTATTTCCTTTGTCTAATATTTGAACGTTGTCCCAGTCGAATTGATGTCCGTAGTTGTCTGTGTGTAGTGAAATGAGGGAGTGGATATCATGTCTTTTGACGGCTAGCTTATGTTCGTGGATACGAAGACGAAGGGGACGTCCACTTTGGCCGATGTAGTGTTTTTCGCAGTTGTTACAGTTTATTTTGTAGATGATGTTGGTTTTGTCTTCTTTCGCTGTTGAGTCTTTTGGTTGACATAGAATTGAGTGCAGCGACTTTGTTGGTTTGTGTACGACGTCAATTCCTAAAGGTTTGAAGAGTCTTGTAGTGATTTCTGAGATATCTTTTATATATGGTAAGGCAATTTTCTTTGTGCTTTCCTTGGTGGCTTTTGCTTTGGTAGGTTGGCTTGGGGGTATATGTCTCTTGATGAAATTCCGTGGATATCCATTCTTTTGGAAGACGTCCATGAGATACTTTTCTTCAATTTTTCTTAAGGTGGGAGTGCTGCAGTGAGTCCTTGCTCTCTTGAATAGTGTTTGTATGCAATTCCTTTTGTGTGTTATTGGGTTGTTGCTGTTGTAATTCAGTATTTGGTCTGTGTGAGTTGATTTCCTATAAACTTGAGTTTCTAATTCTCCTGTAGTTGTTCGCCTGACTAAGACGTCCAAAAATGGTATTTTGTTCTCGGATTCCTCTTCTCTTGTGAATTTGATGTCGTTGAAGACGTTGTTTATTAAGTTGTGAGTTTTATCTAATTCGTTTCTTTTGATGATTACAAATGTGTCGTCGACGTAGCGTATCCAAATCTTGGGTTTGATCTTTGGTAGAATTATATTTTCGAGTCTTTGCATCACTGCTTCTGCAATCAAACCTGATATTGGCGATCCCATGGGTGTTCCTTTGACTTGTTCATATATTTGGCCGTTGAATTGGAAGTATGTTGTTAGGCATAGATTTATGCATTCCATCCAGCTTGTGTGTTGCATTTTTGATTGTTGTGGCAGTTGTTCGTCGTTGCTAAGTAATTGCTCCATGGTTTCTTTTGCTAGGTTTTGTCCGATGGATGTATATAATGCTGTCACGTCGAATGATACCATTATTTCTTGTTCATCTATTTGGATGCCTCTGATTTTCTCTAGGAATTGGATAGCAGAGTTGATGGAGTGATCGCAAGATTCCGTTAGGTGTTTTAGTTTTCTGTATAATTCTTTGGATAAATTATATGTTGGAGTTCCTGGGAGTGATACAATTGGTCGTAATGCATTTCCCAATGAATGAAAAAACGACATTGGGAAATACAAAAACCTTTATTATAAAGAATATCATATACCCAATGCTCAAATTTTTTCAAGCTGTTAAAATTGAGCTTGGTTCGGACATATATAGTCTTGTTATTTTACCTATACTGATAGTAACAGTCTACTAAAACTGATTTAAATTGTTTGATTTTATTAACAGAAGAAACAAAGAAGTCACCCGTCTGTATTTTGTTTCATATCAGCATTCGACTCTGTCGATCGGGAAGTTCTCTGGAGATGCTTGGCTGTAAAGGGAATTCCGAGAAAATATATTGCACTGATTAAGGCACTCTACTCGTACTCATACAGCCAGGTGAGGGCTTACGGCGAGCTGTCATCTGAACTGATGACGACCAGTGGTGTCCGTCAAGGATGCCCATTATCTCCTTTTCTATTCAACTTCATCATAGATGTGTTAATGGACTTAACCCTAGGTGACTTCAGTGACTCAGGAATTGACTTGCTACCGGGGAATAATCTCGTTGACTTGGAATATGCAGAAGATATAGTCCTTCTAGGCGAAGACGCTGACGAAATGCAGAGTCTTCTAAACACCTTGAGCCGCAATCTACGAATGTTTGGCATGCGATTCGCTCCCGCCAAATGCAAGATGATGTTACAGGACTGGACTACATCGACGCCTAGTTTAAAAATAGGAAGTGAAGTGGTAGAGCACGTTGACCGCTTCACTTATTTGGGAAGTACCATCAGCCAATGCCAACGGGCTGATCTCTGACGAAATCTCAGCACGAATACAAGGGGCTCGTTTCGCATTTGTTAGTTTACGCCGACTCTGGCGTAGACGAGATGTTCGACTATCGACCAAAGGGCGGGTGTACTGCTCATCAGTCCGCTCCGTCCTCCTTTATGGTTGTGAGACCTGGCCACTGAGAGTGGAAGACATGAAAAGACTAGCTGTCTTTGATCATAGGTGCCTGCGTTCTATTTCCCGTGTAAAGTGGCATAATAAGGTGAGCAACATGGAGGTTAGGCGTAGAGTTCTAGGTAAACAGGGGAAATCAATCGACGAAGTCGTGAAGTTACAAAGACTGAGATGGTTAGGACATGTGTTACGTGTGCCAAGCCATCGCCTCCCTCGACGAGCAATGTTAGCGGATATAGGGTCAGGCTGGAAAAAAGCTAGCGGCGGTCAAACAAAAACTTGATACCAGTCAATGAAATCCACAACAGTTGGTCTAAGCCACGTAGAAAGGTGTAGACTTCCAGGCTGGGGTCCACGGGACGGTAAAAATCTATGGTTGGAAACAATTGGTGACATGGCTCAAAATCGTTCTCAGTGGCGCAGATGCATCCACTCCCTGTGACTTATGATCTCCAATGAAACTGTTTTGTTTTTCTTTATTACTCTTCCTTTGTCTCACACCTCTGCTCACTGATTCTATTAAGCTTTTCTTGTACTTTCTTCTGTTGCTTCGCGTGCTACACGGAGTGTGGCGACTTGAACATATGTCGCACATTTGTGCAAAGTTCTATGTCGAAAACAGACAGACAGACAGATTTAGTTCTTAAACTGTATATCTGTCTCCTTTTGATTTATGTCGATGATTCGCTGGAAATCTGCTTTGTGGTAATCGGCTTTCAAGTCATCACTTTTGTTACACAAATACTACTTATTCTGCTTCCCTCCCATAACTTTAATCCTACATAAAAATGTATAGGCTTCCCAACTGGCTATTATAATGATAGCGCATTTTAATACAGTCAAAACCTAAAAATAATTTATTGAAAAGAATGTTCTTTACTTAGCCCGGCTCTAGATTTATGTGGACTTCCTACTACGTATCTAGTGTTCCCACAATCATTTTTGGGTTAGATGGCACATATCTGTAGGACATTACAAATTCAATAGGAAATCTCAAGTAAAAATATGTTAGAGGATGCTCCAGTAAAAAATGAACATATTAAACCTTCACTGACAAAATGTTCTCGTAAACAAAATGCCAATTAATTACTTTGACTGCTTGGTTTAGCGGAAATGGATATTAATGATTGTCCAATAAAACGATTAATATATACAAGTAACGGCTAAGGAAATGAAAAAATATGTACCAGATAACTGATGGAGTGCATCAGTAATCAAACAGCAGCAACGACACCCGTAAGAGTAAACATAAAAGAGGTAACGAGTGAAAAATCTATCAGCATGATGAAAGCAAAAGACTAAAGTTATGTACTACCTGATATAACAGCTGTTTTGTGTAGCCAATTCCCCGTACGAATCCAACGCCATGTAACTTCACCCAGAGATTCTGGTTCGATAATAACCATACATACTTTCCGACTTAATACAAAGTCTAATTGTCGTTCAAAATCCTCCGGAGAGTGACTATGATTGTATATTGCACGGATGATGGCATATGTCTTCTTGCTGTTGACTATGGCCTTCATGGAAAGGTGCACAATTTATTTATTGAAGAAACAATAAATGCATGAGGTTGTACAGCAAATCAGAGTTTAAAAACTAAAGTCAAAACGTACAAAAAAGATTATATATTTCTAGCTTTAGCCAGTAGGTTCAGGGTTAGCATCGGACTAAATACTGAGCCACTGAGTAGTATAACTAGCTCTTAGAGTGTGATAGAGACAGATATACGAATAATCTCTTTCGGACAAGTCTGTCTCACCAATAAGGTTTGCCTACTGAACTTGTGCTCAGAATAGGTCAGAAATCAGAAGTACTTGTCTAGGCATGTTATGCACTGCTTTACTGCTACGGATGAAGGCGGAATTCTAAGATTAGTCACAGCGGTATACGTAATTAAAAAAAATTTGCGAATTAATTCATACGGCACTGCCGCACATCATATTGCAACGTTAATACTTATTTTGAAAATAAAAAGTGGTTTATATGTAAAGCTAACATGCAGAAATTCATCTTACTAGAATAATTTTCATTTAAAATAAGAGTAGGTGTAAGTCATCGACTTAAGTCAACAAAACTCGAATCGAATTCCAATTCACTAACTTCAGCCTAAGTGATCTGATGGTATTACTAACCCTCCAAAATAACTGTGGATCATATCCACATACGTGAAAAATTCAATCTTGGCAACTAGCTGTTAAAACTAGTGTATAGGAGAAGTGAATCCCAGTCAATTCATCTTGTTTAAAGCTTACATCTAAGTGATATTGTCAACTGCGTGAAAATAAAACTGGTCTTCAACGCCGTTACTGAAATATATTTTGTATTCTTGAGAAGCAATTTTGTTGTAGCGGTACTTATGGCTTTTAGCCTCTAATTTAACTGAAGTTTCTGTTTAAAAGATTAACGGCACTGTCGGTTTCTCCGACCACACAACTGACTGGAAGCTTACAAACTCTCTAAAGATGACTTTTATCTTGTCATAAATCAGAAAACACCCACTTTTTCATCTCGTATCTGTTACAAAGGGTAGATACATGGTTTCAATTTAACTAAACGTCACTCTTGTATGTCTTGAATTCTGCGTTATTCGTAGTGAGTCAATGTAAAATAATTGCCGAGACAAGGCCATGAGATAGGTCAGTATTGTCACCTAATTCGGTAACTTTCAAACACTTTCTTCGAATTACAAGGGACTACTCCTTAGGCTTTTAACCCACAATAAATAAACCAAAATATAAATGCAAACCACTTATTAAGTCAGTCGCTACAGCGTAAGATCGGGGAATTCACTTGAGAAGAGCACCAGTACATGTTGCCACATTTCGAAATGGTACACAGAAAAAGAGACTTCGAGAGAAATATTTGCATGCGATGGAGTGAATGAAGCTTACCAAGGCGTGGAAGAGCACAAATGAAGACATGTAAATTCTCACAATACCTCTGTCGATCGCATTATCTTCCCCTCTGTTACTTTTGATGTCCTACTTTGAAGAAGGGTAGTTGAGATGGTGCATTTCAACAAGACTCTTCGACACTGAATCGCCATAAAGGAAGCGTAGCTTATTAACAGGACGAAGTATTAGTCGACACCAAGATGCCGCACCAACGTAACTATAATCCTCAATAATACAACAATAGCTAATCCAGATGTATAAAACTATGTTTGCAAGACAAGAGTTCGAATTCAGCATACCTGCTGAATTTACGAGGTGCGACGAATTGAAATGTCGCACCCAGCTAGCATATTTTTCGGTCGCATTGCAGACTTTTGGGGGCAAAAACTTCGGGTAGATACACTTACGTGGAACAGTGTCCCAAATTCTGCCCCCAAAAAGTCTGCAATGCGCCCTAAGTCTGTCCCTAAAAGTGTGCAATCTGCCTAAGTCTGCCCAAAAGTCTGCAATCCGCCCGGAAAAAATGCTAGCTGGGCACTCTGAATTCCAAAGCTGGACTGTTATTATGTATCACGATACAGTCGCGAACCTTTAGTGCAACTCAAAACTAATGTTAATAACAACAGTGTAAACTGATATATACAATCAAAACCATTTAGAAACCAAATCATTTTGGGCGTCACCATATAGTTATAAAACCTTACGTAGAATTCACTCATCCTGACCGGTCATTGTGATCTAATTCAATAAAGTAAACTATACAAGGTAAAATTCCCCAATCAGAACGCAAGAATTGCATGCTGACCATTATAATCACAAAGCAACCCATCTTCAGACTTACCATGAATAAATGTAAGCATTAGCTACGAAAGAGCCGCCTAATTCAGACTTCGGATTTCAGATTCAGATTTATTTATCAGTAGAAGGCCCATGTTAATCCTTTTCTGGTTGTCCAAACCCTTCTTGAACTAATCAGTTGAGGTTGCAGACACCAATTCTCAGGGAGTCATTTCCTAGAATTTATGACTCGGTGTACGAACCAGTACTCAACAGCAACTGGCTGAAATTATCCGTAACTTATCAAGGTCATTGGTGGAGTGAGACGCTCGAAGGTCATTTTCGTCCATGTTAGTCGGCCATGTGGGATTGCAGTTCCATAGCTGTTCGTGTACGCGTTTGTTGTTCTGTTTATCCTGCCGTTATACACGACTTATCTTGTTGCGTATTGTTCACAAATGCTGCGTTTCACCTCATTTTTCGTTTCCGTTGCTGTTAAAATGAATTATTTTTTGGTTTCGAAAGTTTTCACTACCAGGTCAGTGCATTCATTTCGGTGTAATTGTTTCATACCTTGTATTTATGCGGCTTTCAGCGTTTTAGTTGGTTTTCAGCTGTTAATGAATTGGCAATGTGTAGAAGCTTTGGAAATCATGCACATGAAGATGTTTGGCTGGTAGAAGCAGTTGTTTTCAGTCCATTTGTTGGTTGCAGGTTTTGTTGCTGGCTCATATGATTATTTAACATGTAGAAATCTGGAAAACTAATGTCTTTCACGTTTATGTCTTCAGCATGCAACAATTTACCAGTAAATCTGGTGAGAAGGGCACGATCAAAGTTGATATTAGCAAGGTTTTCAAAGAACATAATCCTAGAGAATTTAGAACCTGGGTTGAAGTTGAAAAAGCTTTGAAGCCTTTTGAGAATGTGAATATACCATCAGTGTGTCTGCTACCACTTTAAAAAATGTATTGTGAGAGAATCTAAGTCAAATAAGGTTGAGCCGCATGAAAAGTATGAATCTGTTGTGCTTGTGTGCATTTTGGGGAACTAAAAGAAACTGGAATTCTTAAGGGTAAGTGTTACTTATGCTTATTATTGCTTGATGTACTAGATCCAAATACATGAACTAGGACTGCCCGTAATAGAGCCAGTGTTAACATCCATTCGTTGGGTTGCAAAACGGTTTTCAAAGCGGATAAAACACGACGATCTGGTGAGTGTACGATCTATCCCAGTTAAAGGTAAGACATTAATTGGGAAGAATGACATTTCGGGTTGTAATCTACGATCGGTGATTTCCTCGAAGTTGTGATTTTTCCGTGGCTATAAATACTGATGTCCATGGTCTTTAAAAAAAACTAAATAAATTTTCCTTGAACCAGTAGTCTTCTTTTCTGTGGCGAAATATCCGTTGATACGATTATACGATTAGGTAGCAAAGTAGGATGTTCTGTGACTGAGAATCGTGGTTGTTGTGTTTGTCTAATTTCCCGCATCTGACTGTTGTAACCGCATGGATATAGCGTTTTCCTCATGGTACATTATGATATCTAGAAATCATAAGCAAGCTGCCATCGGTAAATTTATTTTTACTTTTTATATCACTGCAAATAGTGAGTCGTTTGAGGTGATAGGGTGGATACCTCTGAATGTTTTTGTGGAGACTAGGGTATATTTAATTTTTTGGAGTAGGTGACGATCTTTTCACCACGAAAGTTCTCAGAATTTCCGCTTTTACTTCGTTATTCAGAGATAACGTTAAGTTGCACACTAAGGTAGTAGCTATAGGAGATTACCTTCAGCGAAAGCCACTTTAAGGTAACTACGTAGCTTTAGGTAATGCGTCATAGAAGTAAGCATTGTAGGTTAGTTGTGTCTGAATGTATTAAACGTTGTATAACTGATCAAACCACAGTTCTTACGTACGAGTTACTTTTATAAATAATGAATGTACCGTACAAGCGTTTACCTTGGTTTGCATACCTAGCTCATAAACATTATGCCTGCATGTGGCATACATATAGGGCCAATACGCTGTGTTGAATTAGTCCGAGATACTTAAAGTTAGACTTGATTTCCATATCACTATTATCAATTTTGCAACGGTCATAGGAATTAACACCTTCAACTAACTTTCGTTTACATCGGAAACTGAAAATAACAGTCTGACATTTCGAAGGATTCAATTTAAGAGCATTTTCTGACTCCTAATAGAGAGCTGTTCATCTTAGTACAGTGTAGCTGGCAGTTAACAGACATTGAAATAGTTAGATCGTCGGCGTGCTTTCTCCCTGATGAATAACAATGAAGCCGTCTAACAATCCAACACTCAGTTTGGGTTTCAGCAAGCTTATCTAACAGAATATCTCTAGGTACTGAGTCGAAAGCAGATGTGTAATCTAGGAAGATGCAGCGAATTTAGCCCCATTGTCTATACTGGAGGAAATGTTGTGAAGCAACACTGCAGCTGCATCTAAAGTACGTCTACTGTGTTTATAGGAGAACTGTTTGGGATCGTTAAAGGCTCTAAATGAAGGTTGGAGATTAAGTAAGAGTAACTTTTCCTTAGTTCGTATGTACGTTATTTGATTCGAAACAAAGGAAGCAGGTCTTATTAACACTTGTAACACTAGAAAGTTTGGCATTTTTGAGAGAATTTATGAAAGACTTGTTTAGCGTACACACACCAAATGAATAGGGAATACTGGAGGTAATTAGATGCATGAAGGCGTAAGTTATTAAATATCCATAAAGTAGATATGCAAATACCGCGGTTGTTGATCATAGAAATGATGGATATTAGATAACATCGCATGATTCAACGGCATATAAGAAATAAATTAATATTGTTTCTTAGCTCATTGTCAAGTGAATAGTCTATCTGATGATGTCACTGAATATTAACAGATTAGTGAAGTAGCTATCAAGCCTAAGTTACTACATTTAATTGTACTACATACTTGGCGTTTAACATTATATAGACTTGCAACTGGCTAGATAAGGTGACTTTAGAGTATCGAACAGTACAGAATTATTATTCAACTTGCTAAATCCCACTTAGCTTTTACAATGTGCTACTGTGTAGAAACAGACACGAAATCCTATTAACGACTAAAGTAAGTCTCATAATACTATAGTAAATAACCATCTCACTAACTAAGCTTAGCGTTTATTATTCCTAATTCACTTATTACAAAAGCACGTAGTATAGCAACCAATTGAAAAAGTCCAGAGGAATTACAAATCAAGAGTATATTAAACATTTGGTTAATTTACAAAAGAAAATCCTGATGAAGGGTATTAACGTTAGTTTGACCGAATGACGTTTCCGCTGATTTCATATTCGACAACCTCCGTATACCTGAAAAAATAAAGTACATGTAAGATTTAGCACAACATGAAGTTACAAGAGATAATTCTACATATTAGCATATACCATGAATACAATGATTCTGTCAATACTAAGTAATATCTCATGCGGATAAATGTATTTGTAGTCTACAGCTGATTTTTATGTTGACGCCGTATACATAAATAGGCATCATATGTGTCAGCCACGTCTCGTAAATCGTTAATGCCCAGCTCTTTCTATGCTCGGGCTCACGCTGTTCCTTGAAGTTTCTCAGAAACGCTTAGTAATAACGGACGAAAAAACCAAAACACCAATTGTTGACTCGAGGATTCTTTATTGTTACACCAACATATAAAAAATGTTTCCGCTAAGGTCTGTGAACAAATATAACAATAATAAATCACAATATTACTTCTGACGGTTTACTGCTGACTTCTTTCTGAACAGCGACCGATGAGACGATGACTGTCGTATTGATGCCTCCGCGAAAATTGGGGAAGTTGGTTTTGAGCAAACAACCATGAATTGATCGTTCAATCTTCAACTACATTGACAATATGTTTTCCTGTATTTGAGGATTATACGCAAATTTCAAGACAATCTCCGAAACGTCCATACTATTGAGGCGTCATTCTCTCATCAAGCTTACTCGCAGATCAACTTCACACTAAACACTTTTACATGAAATGAAGTATTGCAAATGTATAACTTAGAAATTAATCCACAATCTCAGTGATGTCTAGTCCACAAGGTTTTGTGAATCCTACAGAAATCACATTTTCACATTTAGGAGACTATAGGCATCAAATGTAAGCTGAACATGCCTCAACTCCAAACAGCTATGCACAGTGTTAACGACATAGAGAAACACTTAAACTATTGTAAAATACACAGACCTGTTGTGTTGATGAGGATAATAATGTCATATAATGCAAACTAGAAAATTCAATCGTCACAGCGCATCTGTACTGCTTTGTCTAAATGGAAATCTCAGGAGAAATTCATCTCCACTATTGGTGATCAAAAATATTGCAGCATTAAGTATACAGTCAGTGGAAATTGTAAAACAGAAAATAGATTCATAATAATGATAATAAAGCTGAATAGATTCAGCTTTCATAATCACCGCGACTCATGCGTATAATCATACCGTGTAATGATTTAGTGCATTAATTGGAACAACAAGGAAACTTAAACGAGTAATTGCCTTCTCCACTGCACTGTACTTGCAATAATCGTGACAACCACCTTCGTTTGTTATCCTATCAGTCAGCTAAGTAGACAATGGCACAATATTATTAAAGTTGAGATATTTTTGTACATTTAATTCACATAACCCATAGCACACTGCACCAATCAGTGCCAATATACATGAAACCCACTTAGAGATAACCTTTCAACTTACCATAATTCCTGTCCAACCACAGATAGAGTGAAAAGCACATCTAAATGATAACTTAGGTTCCCACAAACGATTCTGATAGCATTTGCAGGTGATTTTCAAGTACTGAGAGAATTATTTTGTCAAAAAAGACTGTTCTTCACACGAAAATAGGCTGTATTGATATCCTGTGACATGATCATGTCATCATGATGACATGTTATAATTCTTTTTTGACGTGAAAACTAAATGCAATTTAAGACAACGAATGCATCATGTAGAAGCTTAAAGCAGCGTGTAAAAGCACCTTAATATAAAAGAAATGAGACATATGTAAATGTGAAGTATGCACATTTATGAGTCTCGGGTGTACGATGTTGACATACTGAGAACCCATTTTTAAGACAATAAAGACTAGTAAATTTATGTACCGATTTTGCACATAAGATTTCGGTAGGTCCCATGATAGTCATTGCTTTGTAAAAGTTAAGAAAACCCTAATTTAAAACCTAACGTGCAAATTTCAAAGTGTACTTGAGTGTAGCCAATTGGTTATAAAATACGCATCAATTTTTTCTTACTCTGTAAGTATTCCATCTCCTCTCCCTCTTTATCAAACGTTCTGTTACCCCGTAGCTTTTATACTTAAAATTAAACTCCTACGAATTTTTTTATTACCTTATTGCTCAACTAGGAAATTTAGTTTTGGCTATGCTACGCTACACAACTCAATAAAGCTTTATATTACGTAGTTTCTGTTGTAACATCGTGAACCCAATCAAAATATCATGCTTCTTTGAAATCTGAACCTTAGTTTTAATGTGTCGACAAATCATAAATTTGTGAATTAAATCTACACATTATCACAAACAATCCTACTGACATTATTGTTATAGTACGTCTGAGAAAGATTCAAAACATATAAATCATACTCAACGGGTGGTTCTAAAGCCGGGGGATATTTGCTATGGGTATTGAATGAGAATTAATTCGCATGCCTCCTAATAAATAAGTACAGTTAGCTGTATAAATGATAAAGAAGTGACAGCAAATATATAATCATATTCAATACATATCTTACATCTAGGACATGTGGTATGTTAACGTATCAGCAACAACCCTTAAGGAGTATGCTAGCGATAGGAAACTGAAGATGAAGATCTAAGGACTTCTCATGAGTGTCAAGAATGCAGACAATGTTCTGAAGAGGTAATAACTTCACGCAACTTCAATTATTGCTTGACCATTATTTTCAGAGATCCTTAAATAAGTATGATATACACAGTGGTCTGGCTAATCATGATCAAAATGGCATGGTTCATGCAGCATATACATATACTCATGTATATGTAGGTAAACCTAGATAAACTGTGTTCTTGTCACGAAGATCGGAAAGCAGGTATCAGATGTCTCAGTAAGCAGTGTAATACATGTAAGTTACATGTTTTTATTTGACACAAGCTGGATCTTCACTCACTTTCAGAATTAATCTTGAATTCAGTTGGAATAAGCTTGTTGAGCACATCAGTATTGAGAGAATACAGTGAAAGTAAGTAAACACATGCTTCTTAAGATTAAGTGATACATCTATTTGACATGATTGTATAATTATTAGTTGTCTATCTAAGTTAATGATGAATTCGTTGCGATGATAATACCTATTATTGTTTTTATAGTCACTATGAACATGAATGTCATTATTATTGCTGTCAATACCTATTATTTGTCATAAAGTGGTTGTCATTTTTGCTAAAATATTTGTACAAGCTTTGAAAACTACTGCATAACTTGTTGTTAGATAATTTTATCATTTCATGATGCTTCAATGGACCTACTGGATATCGACCAGCGATAGGTTGCAAAGTCCCTTAAGTTTAGTGAAAACTATTGGGCTACTTATATGTACATATATATATATATATTGTTTGTAAAGTGATTACTTGTAAATGCTTATCAGGAAAAATTTTTTATTCAGATCATGCATGTAATACCCAAGTTAATTATGCTTTTCTTAAACCTTTTCAGACTTATGTAAAAACATATATGTGCCGTGTTCTCAGATGGAACTTACTGACGGTAACAAAGGACTACTCATCTGAATTATCTGTACATTTGAAATCTGATTTTTGTTTAATAAACAATTTTTCAATGAATCTGTCTTCCTTCTGTTGTAATGCGATTGTGTTCCAGTAACATAAGTAACTCGTGCTAAGTTAGGAGTTGAGGGTAAACTGTTAGGAGTAAATGCGGTGTCTGGAAAACTTTTGTTTACGTGGTTATATGAGCAGATAGCAACGCATCGTGTTCCGTGGGTGAGAGCCCTAGGCATTCTGTTTTTAATTATTACGATAACCGTAGTTGCACTGAGTTATACATCTAACAGCATAGGTATAGTCTCTCCTTATGGTACATTGCGACATGCAGAAATCACAAGCAAACTATCTCAGGTAGATTTATTCTCAATTGGTGACTATGAATCGGGAATCAGTTTACGTATTCTGCTATGACGATATATAACTCGAAACGCTTTATAATCGCAACACCTTCTCTACGGTTTAGGCATATTTACTTTATTTGACCACAACATAATCTTTTACCAATAGGCTTTTCCAAATATCTGCTCCTACTTAGTATTTCAAAGATAGCCTCATATACTCTATACCTCACATATTACGCAAGGGCTAATATTCGGTCTTATCAAGTAGAATAAACAAACGATTAACGAGGAATACATTTATTAATGAATTAACATGTAATACAAAATCGACAACAGTGCAGGTATCTTTTTCTTTATCAACGAAATCCATGAAATTCCCAAAAGTAGATATTATCTGAAAAAGGACATAAGATATATACAGATATAGACATTGTTATCAGTATTAACACAATAACTAACCATTAAATATGTTTAAAATGACGAAATAATTACTTGAATTGTATATAATTATGTAAGTCAACAGTTTTCAATAATATAAAATCCATATTGCATCTGCCTGCAAACATCAAGTTTATGCCATAAAAAAAGGAATTACTTTGCGTATATAATTTCTAAGTATTTCTGCAGATTTTTCCTAGAGAAATACATATGGAGTAGCCTTGTCAGCATTACGAAAATTAAACAAGGAAGTAAATGATGTAATTAACGAAACGAGCTATCCCACCTCGTCATGTCCATGTGTAATCCATTAAAATGCAAAGAAAATTCACGAAAAAATCATTATAACATGTTTCTTCAAGTAATTCGACGTATTTTGAACGGAAAAGTACGTTTTTCCAAAAAACTGCAAACTGCCTGTAAGCTACGGCCGGATAAGGACACCACCATTGCCTATTTCTGCTAAATACGCCGTATTTCATCAACTTTTAACTGGAATATGTGTAAAAAAGTGTGTAAAACAACGAAAAATGACCTAACCTTGACGTCATTTCCAAAAATAACGCCAATATTCATCAGCTGATCAAATGACCTACGGCCGTCTACAGGCTGCCTGAAGATGAAAAACGCCTGGTTCGTGTACCGCGCTCTTGCTAAGTTACTTTTGTGCTGAGCACTTAGTGTGGAAGAAGTACTGAGACCTTGACCTCCTACAATGGTTAGTGGTGAAAATAAACCGGATGGAATGCAAAAAACTGAAAGCTTTCGACATTATGCGAAATCCCTACTGTTCTGACTGTATCGGTAATTAGCCTCATTTTCTGATAACATTCGTGATGCAAGATACGTATGTGTCAGCATATACTCGGTCACTTTCCTTCATTCTTCAACGCCCATGTGACTTCCATCCGTTTATGCGTGATCGCTAACAGAGCAATTGATGTACTTCATTGGTCACAATCCCAAAACGCTTTAAGCTCCCATAGCTAGCTGATCCAATTTCAGAAATGCACTGACTTCTTTAGGGCCTCTTCTTGGGGCTAAGGGACAGGTTTCGTTTTCAAGTGTTCAAGTGTTTTTTTCCTTTGCGCCTGTCAAAGATATTGAGTGACAACTTTTCAAAGAATGTAAATTAACTTTCAATAAACTGACACTCTCGGGATAGATGACTGCCTTATAATTAGCCTGGGAAATAGAATAGGAAATGAGAAGAAGAGAAAAATAAACATTCTCACAAACCACTGAAAAAACCAGAAGAAAGCTGGAATTGCAGGGAAAATGACTGGGGCAGGAAATATAAAATAATATCAGCCTCTAATTTGGTCTGCTCTACTCACATGTGGGGTCACTGTAGCTAGAAGCGAGTGATTCTCTAGTTTCCAAGTCATAGAACTGTGAATGTGTCAGCCCCTTCTAAATCTAACAGCGGTACTAATTCGTTAGGCGACTGAATAACACTATATCCGGCTTGCAATATCTTGCAATATCTGTTCCGATCCCCCTGGGGATTGAAGCAATGAACATTAGATATCAAATGTCTCTTGGTTTGACTTTTCATAACGATTTCAGCAAAGAGTTATTTGTTTCACAGCCAGTGTGTTGCAAGACTTCGAAGTCTTCATTGGATGATACTATGCCGAAAGAAGCAGCTTCTACATGAAGTAAACGATTTGTGTAAATGGCATTACCCTCTAACTATCCTATCTTCCTCATTGCACCTATATTTTGATACAGTCCGCCTGAAATAGCAATCATTGCAACCAATATGCTAAAAGTGTGTCGCAGTCAGATCACATGACGCGGACACCAACATAACTAGCCAAAAAATGGGAATTTCCCTCAATCTAGATAACATATAACACAATTTTATTAAAAATTTTCGGCAAAAAAAAATTTTCAAGCGGAACTTCAACAGTACGTGATAAATAAGTCCAGCCCAACATGATTTCTTCTTAGCTTTTGAACTCTCCTGCTATGTCCTCTAAGGTGTTCCGACCTGGTGGGAAGAAAAAGAAGGAACAGGTCAGGTCCGTAGTCGTTATTTAAAAATAATAAACACTGTGATTGAATCTCCTAACTACCTACGGTATGACAGGAATAAGAGATTTAAACTGTCTAGGCTTCCCTCGTATGGCAAGTTAGTCATGCTGAGAACCATACGTGTTACCTTTCTTTGGACTCTTTCTAGAATGTCTGAGCCCCCTTTAAGACAAGGACTGGCTGCCTGGAAACAGTTTTCCAGTCTTGACCTCACCAGAGATGTATATAAGGAGGTGAACATATCTCTGATGATCCTAGTAAATGCTCTGCGAATTGCCCATAAGGATCCGAAACTACGTGCAGCCAACGCGCAACAGTGTGCTTTAGTTTTTAAATCGTGGCTAACTACGACACCTAAGTCCAAGTGAGTCTGAACTGATGGAAGTGTTATTCCGTCTAGTTCGTAGGAGCTGGTGCTTGCTTGTCCGATGCGCATTGCTACACATTTTGCTACATTGATCAGGAGGATCCATTCTATGGACCACTCTGAAAATTTGTTGAGGTCCTCTTGCAACGTAAACGTACCATTGTTGCCCTTCAGTTCTCTCCAAATTTTTTAGGTCATCTGCGTATAGGACCGTAGAGGAGTCGGTGAGCAGAAATAACTCATTGATATACAAAATATATAGGAGAGGCATGAGTATTGTGCCTTGCGGTACTTCGCTACTCACTGCTGTCCAGGAGGAGAGCTTCGAGTTGATCCTAATCCTCTGCCTCCCATCCATGTGGAATTCCCTGAGCCAGCTTGGTGACCTGCCTTTGATACCAAGACTTTCCAACTTCATGAGCAGCCTTTTGTGAGGTACTTTATCAAAAGCTTCGCTGAAGTCTATGGAGACGATGTCAGGGGGTCTTCTGTTGTCCCTTGTTTTGACCCAGCTTTCTCTTTTAGTGAGGAGGTTTGACAGGCATGAGAGGTTTCTTCGGAAGCCATGCTGCACCCTGGATAACATTTTGTTGTTTTCCCGATATACCATGATGCTTTTCTTGATGATTCTTTCCAGTGTCTTGATTAAAGTGCTGGTGAGACTGATAGGCCTTTAATTTGAAAGGCTTCGTCTTGACCCTCGTTTGTGGATGTTGGTTACTGTGGAGTCTCTCTAGTCCATACGGGAGAGAGAAGTTGAAGATCGTAGTCAAAGGGCCGGCTATGTGAAGTGATGGCTCCTTGAGAATGACCGAATTCCCGCGTATTAACCAATATCCAATATCGCTTTTACGAGCTAGTATAAAGTAATTTCATTTCTTTGTGCTTGCCTCTTGATTGTGACGTATAGGTTCCTGATTTTCAGTGAACTTCTGCGTAGCTCATCCCGCCACTCGACTGTTGTAGCTTTGGTTGACTCCCAAAGGAGTAGTGCTGAGATTAATTATATTTGATTTGTAGTATGAGGTGTATTAAGACGGTCACCGCCTTGAATGGACTTGATCCTTTCACCAGTTTGTCTTCAGATATCGTTGTCAAAAGAAAAGAGATAATAATAGACATAATTAGTGAAGTTATTCAGATTAACAATCAGAAAAAGAAATAAAGAAAATGTTAAACAGACAGCTGATTAAATTTGAAGTTGATATATATATATATCAGTAATAATGATAATAAGTGTTGTTAGAGTTGTCAGGAGAGTAAGACGGGAGAGAATGTAAGAAGTAAAACGACGAACGAATGGTGCATGGGATTTTAAGCGGACAGGCCATTTCGATGCAATCCTTGGGTCGCTGCATGATTGTCGACCGATACACTTTCACATCTTCATGTCTCAGTAAGTCCTACAACAGGTTTTCTACTCCAAAACTTTCATGGTCGATAAGCACGGTTGCAACTATTCTAAGTTAATGGGGATCATCCATTCTCTCAAACAGTTTCACATATTGTTAGGACATGTTTGTGATGGAAGCCAACTTTCCTGATCTGTCTCCCAATTTTGAGGTCACATGCCTACAGAACCATAAGAATCTAAGTGAGTTTAATAGTTCTTTGATATACAGAGAAAGTAAGAGAGAACCGATTACGTGCCTAGTAGCTCACCATTATGTACCTTTCTCTAGGTCGAACCTAGCTCCCTGTCTCTTTATTGATATAAGTATAAAGCCCGGGCACTGTGCTATAGCTTAACTCCATTATGGATCAGATTTTGTTTTGATAAATCACACAGTGTTATAGAGCAGTATTTACTGATGACGTTTTCAGCACAGTTTATTGATCGCAATCACATCAAAGTACTCAAATAACTTTTTTGCCTCATTTATTTATGTGAATGAAATTGACTACACATTTGAACAAAATCAATATAAGATAAAGTACATTGGGAAATAATATTAGTGTTACCAATGAATTACAATATGATGGGAAACAAGATGTTTTTATGGTAAAATAGATAACTTGTTATAACGTTATAATGTGAATTTATAATAATAGTATATTCTCATTTTGTACATGAGGGACGCCAGTTTACAGGCGTCATCATTATGATCAATCACATATACGATTAGCAATCATACTTAATAATAATGTTGTAATATTAATTGAATATATTTTAACAATATTTATTGTCCTCTGGTCCGACTGGCAATAATATCTTCCATATCCCTCGTATTTGCGTTGAGTCATTACTTTCGCGTGTGTTGGGTGTAGACTCGATAAACAAGGATTAGGTAACCAGTCTCTCCACCTACCTAAATTAATTTTTATAAATTTTACTCCGTCCACCTCATTGTTAACGCTTACCCTGACCATCGGGAATTCCTTGAGGCAGTCGAGCGGGCCACCACTTATCCCCAAACTATGATGATCAGTCGGCACTCTTGTGTGAACTATTTTGACGAAAGCTATGTTAACATACACGAGGATAATTTCGACGTATTTCTGGCTTTCTTTGAAACTGGCTGAGCCTCCCTTGTTTAGAGAAGGACTGCTGGTAACACGAGATTCCTCAAAAAACGAGCTAAGCACTGCATAAAATGTTATTTTTCGAGTATACAGCAATTATACTTTCCAGTATCTTCGTGATGGTACTGGTGAGACTAAATGATGACAGTCTACTGGCTAGTACGTAAATCATTCCTTGTGAGTAGAACAGCCTCCAGGTAATGGTCAACGGGACGCATATTCCAAGTACTTGAGTATCCTTGAGTTAAGATTATTGCTTCTGCCTGACTTCAATTAGTCTCGTTTGACTTATTGATGCGCTGGGTAATATCACCACAACTTTTCTCGTTCTCTCGTGGTGTGGCGAGTGCCGATTCTGTGACCGACGGAAAGTCCTGGGTAAATGACCCACAGAGGTAGACAATTTCCCAATATTATTAGCCTACAGCAATCATTACTCAACACTGGATGCTGACCAGCACTGCTTTAGTCGATTTGTTTAGGTGAATGCTTACCGTCAAGCGACTATGCTACTTTCCACGCGGCAGTGTTATGTTCGTCCGTTCGTGCACGACACCCAGATAGTTAGGCAATCATCTTGGCGTACCGATATTGACCCGGAAATATATTTCTTATTTTGGACAGTCAATATGGTGATTCAATTTGCCTAAGGTGTTCGCTGAAAAGAATGTCGTAGGAATCGTGGGTGCAAGAAGTTTCGTCAGTATCCGTCATGCTTTCCCTAAAATTCAAAAGGCCCTCTTACTCCAAAGACCCATAGAAGTAGTTTGCCTCAGCTTTTTCCAGACCTTCTTTAGCTGTCTGTGTCAGTTGTTTTCTTATCGTCATGCCTTTATAATAGACAGGAATATGAAACGTTGTTGGTTGAATGCGTAATAAGTCAAAATTCTGCTTGTATTCCGTAGATTAGGCATGTGAAAAGGTCTTTCTATGCAAATTACCATACTGTCAACTTCTCAGGATGAGTTTGAATCCATAGAAACCTAACGCCGATTACCCCTACTATCGATAAAGCACTTAGGATGAGATGTTGAGTAACGTTTTTTGGATAGAATAATAAGGAATATGATCTATAAAACAAAAATGCGACCTTCTAATGCGTATCACTACTCTTTATTATATTTTATTTCCGTTCCTTCAACATTTGTATCTAATGGGCATATTCAATCGGCTGTTAATTAAACAGATTTGGAAGAAAATTTATGCTCAAATTCCTCGCCGTACTTCAAGGTTCGAACGATGAAGTAAATTTACTCCTCTTATTCTGACGAAGCTGCTGGAGAAGTGACCACTCTTAATGCTTCTTTACAGATATTTCAGTATGAATCTCTGACTTTGGGCTCTAGATTTCTGCCTGTAATATTTCAAAATGTAATTTGATGGATGTTGTGGACGGCTCTAGGATTTCTCCCAGATTATGTTAATTTCCATGATTGCAATAATGAATTGCATGATTATCCGACCTTATTAATGTTAAAATGTTTCTGTGATAAAAGTACTCAAGTTCATTTATTTATTATAGGTTTCCAGACCGTAGGTGTTACGAACTTCCGGGAATAATTTAAATAGTTTACAATAAATCATTTATCTATTATTTTCATTTAGAATCCATATAATGATTGAGACATAGTGTAGGTTCCAAATGTCTCAAACCACATGAACCATGTCGCTCTACAGAAACTAACATTTCCGGTCAATATTTCATCGTTGATTGCCTCATGAAAGCTCTACTTCATGTTAATTACTAATCAATTCAGTAGTAATCTGAACGTTCTGTTACTAATTCTAATCAAGAGTGGGTCTGGCAACAAAACAGCGTATGCGAAACTGTAAAGCTTTGAAATAATGAGGCATTTATCGGACCTTCATCTCTGAAACATAAGTTCTCACTTGCTTTGGATTCTTTTTCACTTGAGATGGGCCGCTTACAACAACGAGAAGCACAGTCTGTTATCAGTATTTCACGATAATTTGGTAAAACAGAAAGTGGATACTCGTCAACCTATATGTAGACAGTGGAAGCCGTCTCAGTAAACTCAAGTTAATGAAGATCCAGACTACTGAGCACCTAATGGAGCAGAGGATGTGGCCTCAGAGTATTGTCTATCACAAGGAACCCTTACGGTCAGGTTTAAAGGCCTCCGAGGAGATGCTGATATCCCACTTATCGATTTCGACACCTGAAATCTCGAGGGTGGAAACATGACGCACGTACCCTTGAACTAATCAGGGAGGGGTCAGGTATATTAAGTGATAACTACAAAGAAGTGTGTAGAATAAAGCAATGGCTTTCTGAAGGCGACGTAAACTTTCTAAGAAACTAGATTATTTCGCTGTTTGCGCGACTTCAAGTTTGTGTCCGGATGACTTTAACAATCAGGATCAGTGTGTAGCTGATTATCTCACAGAAACAGTCTTTTGCCTACCTATTCAGCCTGACACACCCACCGTGGTAGCGAAAAGACATATCTACTGAACATTTTCTTCCTTCTGTCGCAGTAACTTGATGGATATTTTCTGTGACCTTGAAAATTGCACGAATAACTCACCAGTGATGGAACTCCATGGGTTTCTCAGTAACTCTGACACTTTTACTGAAGTGAATGCAAGATTAAACTTGTTAGAAAGCTGTATTTTAAAGCAGCAATATCTCAAGCGATCTCAAGAGGATCGTCAGCCAACTCTCAGTAACTGTCTGTGTCCAGCTCTTACTACGCTGGACCTCACGCTGTCCCTGGAAGACTTTCAGAAACAATTTGTATTAACCAACGCGCAAAAACCAGAACACAGATTGGCGACTCGGGAATCCTTTATTCTTACATCAGTATGTAATCAACAATAAGATTATTACACACAAGGTCTAAGAATAAATGTTATGACAAAAAATCACGATAATACTTCTGATAGTTTGCTATTTTCCACTGAACAGCGAACGATGTGACGATGACTGCTTCATTGATGACTCCCGCGAAAAATATGGAGGAGTTGGGTTTGAGCAAAAAACCATGAATTGATTGTTCAGTCGTCAACTGCGTTGACATCTGGACTTATTACATTTATCTAACTTTCAAATCCCCTTAATATTTCTCCTAAATAAAGATCTGTATCCATGTCTCATTGCTCCCGCTATATCATTATAATCAAATTTTCAATTTATGCATTTTGAGGAAGTGAAATTTCTCCAGACTCCCTCAGAGACAAAAATTATTCAGATAATCATATGTAGGCGGCGCGATTCCAGAATATAGTTAAAGAGAAACAGGATAGTTCGGACTGACTTGGCTTTCTGAGCTGAGTCCCAACGAGCACAGAGCTGATGGAATCAGCCCCAAGCTGACAAAATGGCCAACAAGTATTAAGATCACTTCGACCCGTTTAGCAGGCACTGCTGGTCGATGTGAGTGGTACACAACCAATCTTATTCAGTCATTAATGCATGGTTTTACGTAATTATTACTGCTGTAAGCTGTAACATTCTCAGTGCTAATTCGCCAGGAGAAAAGTTAATGGGTACTTTCAAAGATAACTTTTAAATGTTCCTCGAGAAACTGCAAGATCGCACCCCTAGAAAGTCCCCAGACTGTGATGATATTATACAATTTGTTCTAAACAGCATTCGAAAGCTCTTTGTAGGTGTAGATGTGGCACGCTACAACACTCCGTCGAATCGGCCATGGGAGGTAAAATTAGTTGTGCATCCATTACTTTCAAGGGGTGGGGTTCGGCGAGACGCAACGAGATATAAACCAGCAATAGTATATTCATAATAAAGGAACTAATCTGATAACATGATTGGGGACAATGTCAGACTACACCCTCAATGGAATAACATTCCATGAAGCACAACACAGCCTCAAGGGAAGTGGATCATGTACAACGAATCTCCCATTACATAGGAACACTAAAAATCATGTTGAAATATGAAATTTCCAGTTCATATGACCTCCCCCAATTCTGGAGATTCATTTCATGCCATTCAATATGACCTTCCTCACGAAATTTCCTAGAAGGCTATTGGTGGCCGGCTTCTCTCAAGTTCGTGGAACCAGTTAGATGGAAGAGAATTCCCTACCGAAGTCACTGGTACACGACCATCCTGGCAGAGCTTTGTATCGGGAGCTAGACGAGGTCCTATCTTAAAGCCACCCATGCTCACTACTTATCAGTCATCTGTCATGCTATCAAAACTGGCTGGCTTGGCTTTGAACCGATGAGGCACAAAATTTGAAATCTATAAAATGTCCAGATGACCTAGATCGGAAAATTCTAGGAGACGGAGCATGAGGAAATAGTGTGCGCTATAACCCTAAAAAGTGTCAGATGATACAACTAGGTTCTCAGACGCTGTAGAGAGTAAGTTACTCCCCATGTGACGGTAAAGTGTCCTGTGTGATGAAAAAGCACGACTTCTAACGAAAAACTGGATACAGGATGGAATTGGTAGGGTGATGTGGTGAAACCATATACTGATATAAACGTCACGCATCGAGAGATGTCCTGACCTCCGAGGTTTTTCTAAAGCTGTGCAAATAGAACGTATGACTGAAACTTGAAGTGCGGAATGCCTTTCCTTAAAACGAATAACAATCTTTCGGTAAAAGGTTCTGGATCTTCTCAATGTAGCAGGTGATGCAAAATTGCGGAGTTAGACCAGAACCATAGAAACAAAGGCATTCGAACGTTCATTCACAAGGAACTTTGTCGTGATTATCCACGACCGATCGTGAACCAGACACAGTGGACTCTTGTGCACTCTACCTTCTTTTCGCTTTAAGTCTGTCAGTCCTCAAACTATCTACCAGGAGCTGTAGATATCAGGCCATCGGCGGAACACTTTAAGCGAAGGCTAAATAATGGTACACCAAAATAAAACAGCGTATGAACGGATTAACCACATCCATAGAAGCATCACGATCGCTTCACGAGCGCTCCTTGAATAAGACGTGCTTTTTCCTCTCTAACCGGAAATATCCAATTTTGTGAATTATTCGTTTGGGAAACCTGATCTTCCTACCCGGCGAATTTTATTCAACCATTTCTTCCTCACCGAGCCTGTGTGTGGTACTTCCCGCTGTCTCGAACTACTGCCAAAGCTTCAGGTGCTACTTCTGTAGCAACATCCTCCTCACTCTTTCAAATATACAGGACTTGTGGGTCTGTTACGTGATTGCTGTGAAGCCGAATAACCCGAAAGTTACAGGTAAAGTCAAAGCTTTTACTTAAATACTTTATCCTTCTTTTCTGTGCTCTCTATTGTCTTTTGCTGTAAGTCTATTGGACAAAATAACAGTCTCTTATTATTTAATCACCAGTATTAATTTAGGAGTAAAATGACAATAGATTCTCACCTAAAATAAGTAATGGGACATCATACTCTGTAGTCACCAGGGCTTCAGCCAAACTAGGCAAACAGGTGAAGCTGATGGACTCACGCATACCGGTCTGAAGACCAGGGCTAATATTCCCAGCTCGTACAGATTACCCATGTCGCCACAGTCCTACAGTGAAGCTGTGCAAAGTCAGCCAAGTGGATGTGGCTCCACCCCTGTTAACACGACTAGGTTAACAGATCCGAGTGGGAAAATTGCACTAAGTGAGAACTGCATAACACCCATCCCCATGGTAGACCATGAAACAAATAGGAAGGCCAAAAAGAAACGTTCACGACGTCGCAAGACGACAAGAACGCTCCCCAAGAAGGCAGACGACTGCAAGGTCTGCGCTTCTGTTGTCGAACAAGCAGACTCTGCTTTCGAATGTAACTTTTGCAAGCGATGGGTGCATTGCAGATGCGACAATGGGGTACCAAAAGCATATTATGACTTTATGCGTAAAAACCCATGCCAATGGTTCTGGTACATATGCCCGAGTTGCCGTCCTGATGTAGCCTCGCGTAGTCCTTTGAAAACTAAAGTTGGCGCAAAAGTAGCGGGGAAAAAGGTGAAATGTTCGACCCCCACCAATCCGGAAATTAGTACAAACGCGTAAACCGGGGATACCAAAATCCTCACCGGTTAAACTTGTAACTCTTGACATAACCGCTCCAGACACAGAGGCTGGAGAACCACGGGTTTCCGTCGTTGGAAAAAGACCCCTATCGTCTGCCAGTAATACTGGCCATAGCACTGAGACACACAAAAATACCCAGTCGCACCAGACAAACCAAAACGGTCTTAAAGGTGATCACAAATGTGCGAGGACCGAGCCCAAGCCCACGGTTAGTAGATCAAATTGTGTAATCCTCTTTAATGTACCAGACTGTAGTAGTAGTCTGCTGAAAGATAGGGCCCTATTTGATCAGGAACAGTGGTCCATCTTGTGTAGCACACTGGGTTTGGACATCCAACCAGTAAATCTATGCAGATTGTATAGGGGCACTGCTGCACCTGAAGGCAAACCATCCCCACTGAGGGTAACATTGGGCTCTACCGAGGATGTTGAAAAAGTGTTACTGGCTTCTCAAGTCCTTTCTATAGGGAGGGCCTGTAACATACGTGTTAAGCCAGACAGGCCGTGGAAGGAAAGACAAATGGCGAGGGAGTCGCCAGAGCTCATTCCTTCTGCCTCCATGGTTGTGCATGGCATTCCCGAACTGGTAACTGGGAACGCCTGCGAAAAGCATTGTCATGATGTACAACAATGGAGATGGTTAGCATCCCAGATGGCCCTGGGGAGTTCAGGGGCTGTCTCTATTTATAGACTGCCTCGACCCACTCATCTTATGTCAATTAACTCGCCACGTCTGTTAGCTGTCAAGTTCAGCTCCCAAGACCAGTTGACTACCGCTCTCCATAGATGGTACGAGACCAAGGACAAGGTCAGCAAACACATTCGCTGCTGCGAGAGCCGGCCTCGCACTCAAAGGAGAGAACAAAGCGTAGTAAAAAAAATCCTCAACCCCTAGTCACACTACAGCGGTGCAGCACGGACGATGATAGCCAGTGTCATCCGAGTGCTCCGACTGAACTAGAAGAAAAAAACGCCAACAGGCCGGTTCCTGGGGAATCGGCCAACTAGTTCGTAGGATAACTCCTCAACCGATAGCCAATATCAAGTCAACTACCCCCCAATACGGGGAAGTGGTGAGACTGACTACCAGTTGCCTGTATAGTAATGTGAGAGGGCTAAGAGGCAAAATAGCTGAACTTAGACACCTACAATCACAACTGAACTCCAAAATCATAATACTGACGGAAACCTGGCTAACCCCTACGGTGGCAGACAGCGAAGTCAGTATAAATGATATGGTCCTAGTCAGGCGAGATAGGGACCTGAAAGAAGGAGGTGGAGTCGCCATATACGTCGACAAACAGCTCAGATGTGTTCACGCGATGGACCCTCCCCTCACAGAGCTCCCTGACTCCATATGGTGCCACTTCACCGTTGGGTACTGCAAATATCTAGTGGGCAGCATTTATCGATCACCTTCATGTGGAGCAGACCACAACCAGGTACTGCTAAATACAATCTCAGCAACTCAAGACATGGGTTATGATCAAATTGTCATAGCTGGTGACTTCAATGCCCCATCTCTTAACTTGGTGTCGGGAAAAGCCCATGATAGATTTGATCGAAATCTGCTGCATACCATCAGGAAGGCTGGATTCACTGAAAATGTCAAGATGGATACTAGATGGGGCCCTGATGGGAAGTCTTCTAGACTGGATTACGTGCTCACTAGTGACCAGCTACTAGTGGAAAACGTTCAGATCACGACTCCCATAGGTAGTAGTGACCACGCGGTCATAGTATTCGACATAGTCCTCCGCGAGCGCTTACAGTGGGACAATACACAGCCCTATCTGTGTTATAACAAAGCCAACTACACCAAAATGCGAAGACTTCTGTCTGAAGCAAATTGGCCTAAAAAATGGACAGAGCTAACAGTAGAAGAACACTGGAGAGTGGTAAAGGAGATCATTCACCAGGCGGTCTCAGACACTGTTCCTTTAGTCACACCAAAAGCTAGGAAGCAACGATCATGGCTGAAAAGGGGGACACAACGCCTTCTGCAGGCGAAGCGAAAAGCCTGGTTTGCGTGGCGACGATCGAAGAGTCAACCCGAACATGAAGTGTACCTTGAACTCAGGAATCGATGTAACATACGAGTCCGGAGCGATAGAAGGACATTTCAGGGAGACCTCGCCAATAAGCTTCTCGTGAACCCCAAAAGCCTATACAGGTTTATGTCCGAAAGAAAACCGACCAACCAGGGAGCATGCAATCTAGTGGGTTCTGATGGGAAATCTCTTACTAGTCTTGAAATGGCAGAGACATTCAGCCTAGCCTTTCACAGGCAACTAAACAGTAACGAGGATATTACCCCACAGAACATCCAGATTACATCGCAAAACCAACACGCGAAAACCTGCTGGGTACATTTCAAATTACCCCGGCTATGGTACTTGCAAAATTGGGAAGGTTGGCTTCGGGAAAGTCTCAGGTTGTGATGGCATCAGACCATCTGTCCTGAAGCAGTGTTCAGAAAGTCTCTGCCAACCCCTAAGTGATCTGTTCCAACACTCCCTTGATGTAGGGAAACTTCCATGTGAATGGAAACGAGCAATCCTATCCCCTATCTTCAAGGGTGGTGACCGGCAGAATGTGACCAGTTACAGACCAGTTGCTCTACTTCCAGTGATATCGAAGATATTGGAAAGTCTCATTGACGACCACATGAGAAAATACTTCGATGGGACTAACCTTCTTCACGAAGCACAGCACGGTTTCAGGAGGGGAAGATCCTGCGTGACGAATCTTCTACTAGCTTGGAACGATTGGACACTATCCTGGGACAAAAAGGTACCAGCCCACGTGATCTTTCTCGACTTTGCGAAAGCATTCGACACAGTTCACCATGGTCTGCTCCTTCACAAAATAAGCAAGGCGGGTGT
Organism: Trichobilharzia regenti; assembly: GCA_944472135.2. NCBI lineage: Eukaryota > Metazoa > Platyhelminthes > Trematoda > Strigeidida > Schistosomatidae > Trichobilharzia > Trichobilharzia regenti. The sequence goes on from OX235270.1 coordinate 39,523,911, forward strand.
TTCTGGAGCACTTCTCGCATGGCTGAAAGATTACTTAGGCGAGAGAGAATTCTGCACCAAAGTCAACCGCATCCGATCATCCTGGCACACCTCGGCATCAGGGGTTCCTCAGGGTTCTATCCTAGGGCCGTTGATGTTTTTGATTTTTATCAACGACCTGCCCCCCAACTAAACTGCTCTGCGCTTCTTTACGCTGACGACGTAAAGATTTGGAGAGCAATAAACTCATCGGAAGACTCAGATAGATTGCAGGCTGACCTGCAAACTCTGGGAAACTGGGCTCTGGCTAACGGAATGCCTTTCAACCTAAAGAAGTGCAAAGTAGTGCAACTTCATTCCGGCAGGTCACAGAGTGTAAATTACACCCTTGGTGGCCAGAACTTGAGTTGTGTTCCATCAGAGCGTGATCTAGGTCTTATTCTAACAGAAAAGCTAGACACCAGTGGAAATTACTCGAGGGACGTCGCCAAAGCCTACGCAACATTACACTTTATGCACAGGCAGCTGGGAGCTCTCACTCCCGAACTGTTCTTAAGGTATATAAGGCATATGTGAGGCCACACCTTGAGGTGCATAATATCATTGCACCTCCGCTACTCAAAAGGGATGCTAACATTCTAGAAAGTGTCCAGAGACGAGCGACAAAATGGGTGATCGGCCTCCGCAACAAATCATATGAGGAAAGACTAAAGAAATTAGGTCTTTTCACACTTAGTTACCGTAGGCACAGGGGAGACCTCATCACCGTCTACCAGATCCTAAATGACCAGGCCCACCCAAATAAAAGCATCCTGCCATTAAGTGATTATAGGCTTCCACGAGGTAACCCGCTAAGGATAGCACACCAGAGACCAAAGACTCGAGTGCGATCACATTTCTTTTCGCTTCGTGTTTGCCGTCTCTGGAACGCTTTACCGGCGGCCGTGACTACAGCGCCATCTCTGGAGATTTTTAAGCGGAAGCTAGACAATCATGCAGAAATGCAAGGTTTGTGTCTCAATGGCTTATCCTCATAAAACTTGAAACCACACTGTCAATGGATAAGCGTACAAACTAAATCCCCACGACCTATTCTGCCTTCTCTCACTCTATCTTTTCCTTAGGTCACCTTTATTATTCCACTTATCTCAACCTATATTATCTACACTACAACCTATTTTTATTATTATTACTATTCTGCTTTTATGACTACACCGAATGACCAACGGGAGTTAGGTCAAACTCCATTCACGGCAGCAATACAGTCCTAACATACTGCATACTACAAACCACATCTCGACCAATCCCCGCACCACTCCTCCTGGAGTCTACCAGAGCTAAAGCAGTCGAGTGGCGGGACTTACTACGCAGAAGCTCACCGAAGATCTGGAACCTCTACCTCACAATCAAGAAGCGAGCCCAAAGAAATCGCTGGTTTATTCTAGCTCGTAATCAGGATATTGGATCGTAGCACACTACATACTGAAGCCACATACCACCAATCTATCCACGACTCCAGTATAGCAAGCCTTTGATAATCTAGAGGTGGGGTGAAATACACATAAGTTTAGCGATGACCGATAATCTATGCTTAGAAAACAAGAAATGGACCTAAATAAACAGTTCGATTAGCACAGTCTCATGAAAAGGATGTTTTATATTGTATTGGGAGGTAGGGTTTTCAACAATCGCGTTACCAGGATACTATGTAAGAGAGACGGAAGAGGCCACAGTCAGTTTTTAGGTCATGATGAGTTCCTGCGTCGGCTAGTTATATGTTTTCGTGAATTCGTTTTTCATTGAATTTTAAAGGTTTTTCTGGATGTTTTGCTCGTTTTTCAGTGTGTCGGTCAGTTTTATGTCACTGGGCGCTACTATTTAGCTTATTTTTAGCCTGAAGTTCCCAGTTATTATGTTGGTAGTCAAGGTTTATGGTAAACCTGCAATCACTGAGCTAATTAACGTATACTACGCTAATATAGTAACATAACTATGCTAATTAGCATTATTATTATAATAATAGTAACATTAAACTCCCATACTGTTTAGCCAATGTTTGACAGTTTCACTGTTTTTTAGCATGAGTGGCGCTAAATCGAACCTACTGGGTTTGCTTATCAACGTTGTTCCAGCCCTCACAGGACATATTAAGCATGGACTAGCGTTACTACAGAGCGGAAAGTTTTGATTGAGCACGCAGCTGTCTTTTTAAGCACAACCTGTATCATTTCAGAACATAGTGGGTAGATAAGATCTTCGGTTACCATGTTATCGAGTAGAAAATAAGACACAGGTCGGTGTAATTTATAACTAACATCAAATTGCTCTCATCACGAAACAATCAACGAAAGTATGCTTTTAACTGTCGCTCAGCCATTTGAAGGGAAATTTTCTTGATTTATGCTGACCTAGTATCCACAAATCCCACAGGTCATTGAATTGACAACTTAAAAAAGTAGATTAGTTAATAATTGCACTTATCTATATGTACTAATTAAGGACACATTAAATTTTTAGAAATTGCAGTTGAATTGTATTCGCCTAGTAATCAAAAATACATACATCCTATTTTGGACTTAAAATAAATGCATCAAAATTATTGATGATTTATATTCATTTACTAGACATTCTCATACATCTCAACATACTTTAAACATCAACAATGCATCCAAATAGCGTGTGACTGTCACACTACACACACCAAAAAACATTAACACTCCCTTATATTATGGTAAGGTAAGCCCTAAATCACACTGACTGTAAATTTCCGTGTCAAAATAAAAAGATTACCGCTTTAACTTATATTTTAGGCCGATAGGAAGCCAGCTAGCCAACAGCCAATCAAAATCTGCCTATATCTATTTTTGAAACAAAACCCGTATTATAACACTAATCAATGTAGTATTTCCTCTACTTGCAGGAAGACACCCGGGAGTCAACTCCTGTATCTCCTGGTCCAGGCAGTTGTTGGGGTGCTATTGTCGGGTGGCTGGGACGGCTGTTTTTCGACCAGTGGTCCTTAGTTCGTAACAGGACGTGCTGATGGATGGCGAAAGCAAGTGCTCTACACTCTCGAATCGTTTGACCACCTCGAGAGCTTCTGAAATTGATTTAGCTGGTTGACGGAGTAACTGGCGTTTGAGCTCGTGTGATAAGAGACCTTGCGCAAATCGGTTGCAGATAACCTCAACACGGTCCGCATTAGGCAGGTTGGGGAATGCGTAAGACGCCATCTGGCGAAGCTGATAGAAGTAGTCGGTAGCCGTTTCACCCGGTTCTTGAAATCGGCTTGGAAGATTTTGCGAAACATTCCTCTAAAATGTGCCAATTGTAGCTAAGCGGTTTGGTTGCGGAAAATCCACCAGCGATTGCACGCCGTAATACGGCGTCACTCATTGCTACTTCCATCAGCTTCGCCAGATGGCGTCTTACGCATTCCCCAACCTGCCTAATGCGGACCGTGTTGAGGTTATCTGCAACCGATTTGCGCAAGGTCTCTTATCACACGAGCTCAAACGCCAGTTACTCCGTCAACCAGCTAAATCAATTTCAGAAGCTCTCGAGGTGGTCAAACGATTCGAGAGTGTAGAGCACTTGCTTTCGCCATCCATCAGCACGTCCTGTTACGAACTAAGGACCACTGGTCGAAAAACAGCCGTCCCAGCCACCCGACAATAGCACCCCAACAACTGCCTGGACCAGGAGATACAGGAGTTGACTCCCGGGTGTCTTCCTGCAAGTAGAGGAAATACTACATTGATTAGTGTTATAATACGGGTTTTGTTTCTCTTATATAGTATCCTGGTAACGCGATTGTTGAAAAAGCCGCACCGACAACAGCACCCCAACATTTCATCGCCAGCTCCACCTACACCCTCCGCTGACATTCTCCCAAAACCAAACAGTGATCCTAGCAAATGTTATTATTGCCGTCGTTCTGGTCGCCGAGTGTGGTAATATGGCTATTATAAAAAACCTCAAGGTGAGCTACCTCTTCATGTATCTTTATTTGGTCAGTGTTTGAAATCACCACTTATCCTTGAGGGTAAAATTCAGGGCGTAAACGTAACTTTTCTGGTTGACACCGGGGCATCGTCATCTGTTGTTCGCACAGTTTGTTCAGTGATTGGGGTCCAACCCTAAACCTCTCACCAAACACCTACAATTAATTACCGCCAGTGGAGCCCCATCAAGGTAACGGACTCCGTCACACTCTCCGTGACGCTACAAGGTTTTACCTGGAACCATTCGTTTATCATGTGTGAGGTTGTACAATGGGACGTCATACTGGGGGTGGATTTCCTATCTGCCCAACACGCTGTCATTGACCTAGGACGTTTTTAGATCCGTTCAGGGACACATAACCTCTCGCTCAGTTGGTCACGATCAGAGTGGTAACGCTTGTGCTTTACCCCAGGTGACTACAGCGAATATCCACCTCAGCTTGAAAGACCGTACCGACACTCTGACACTGCTACAAGAATACAGTGACGTGTTCGATGATGGCCACGTGATGGGGCGCACTATTATTGTACAACACGAGATTAAGACGGTGGATAACTTGCCGATTAGGACGCCACCTCGGCGGGTTCCCATTCATTACCAGCAACAGCTGGACACAATGATAACATATGCTACGAGAGAAAGTAATTAAACCGTCCACTTCACCGTAGGCATCTCCTATCGTACTCATGAAGAAGAAAAATGGCTCCCTCCGTCTTTGCGTTGATTGCCACCGTTTAAACGCAATCACTCAACGATATTCCTCCCCACTACTTCACACAGACGCTACCCTAGATGCTTTGGGCGAGGCACAGTGGTTTTCCACATTGCACCTAGCTTCCGGAAGATTGACCAAAAACTGCATTTGTTGTGCTTATGGGGTTATTCGAATTTGAAACCATGCCATTTGGCTTGTCTAATGCCCGTGCTACGTTTCAACGACTCATGCAAACAGTACTTGCAGGGTTAGTCCCTAAACAATGCCTAATTTACCTGGACAACATCACTGTGTTTGGGCATTTTCGGATTGTAATAGAGAGGTTTCGTGTGCATTTTGGATTGTGAGGGCGATTGTTACTTCCCGGCTGCCCACACCGTGGAAGTTGGTTGCGTGACCGCAGAGCCCAGGGGACAACTGCTTGAGGCCGGTCACACGCGGCCTGTTTTTGTTCGTTCTTTTATGTTTGGTGTGCCTCAGTAGCATACTTATCACTCCTGCCCTGTGACACGGCAGTAGGAGGCGCGGTCGTTGTTAGTCCGGGCCACGGCCGATCCGGCATGAAATTTTGTGATTTTGTATTGGACATGATGTTGGATTGGGTAGCTGCTTTTTGTTTAACCGCTTTCCAAACAACCTGCCTGGCATGGTAGTACCTCAAGAGACATAAGTCTCAGCCAGTATAGCTTGAATAGATCATTGCGGTGTTCAAGCCCGACCACCGTCAAGGTAGCAGCTTTCGGTCGGGTGTTTGGGCAGTCCCTTGAAGAACACCATGCCAACCTCCGAGCTGTATTTCAACGTCTTCGCAAGAGTAATCTTAAGCTGAAAGCATCAAAATGCCATTTCCTGCAGAAATCTGTTACTTTCCTTGGTCATGAGACTTCTCCACAAGGAGTGAGCACATACAGAAGCAAAATACAAGTAATCCTCAACTGGCCTACTCCTAAATCGACGACAGACGTCTGTAGTTTCATGGGGCTTGCATCTTACTACCGTCGTTTTGTTCAAAACTTCGCCAATATAGCGACCCCCCTTCATCGATTAACTGAAAAGGGACGGAAATTCGCTTGGACTAGCGAGTGCCAGGTGGCATTCAATACGCTTAAAACATGTTTGACTTATCCTCCTTTTTTAGCATTCCCAAATACGTCGCCGGGCAGCGGCCCCTTTATCCTGGATACTAACGCCAGTGCACACGTGATAGTAGCCGTCCTTTCACAGACAACCTCTAACGGACAAGTAAGAGTGCTATGTTAGCCGGATGTTGAGCAAAAGAGAGACACGGTATTCTACGACGCGCCGTGAGATGTTAGCCCATGTATGCTTACTCACTTACTTCCGCCGTTACTTGCTGGGGCGCAAATTTCGGGTCCGAACTGATCACAAGGCGCCACAGTGGCTGCAGAACTTCCGTGATGCCGAAGGTCAACTTGCCCGCTGGCAGGAACGTTTACAGGAGTTTGATTTCACTTGTGAATACCGGCCCGGAAAACGACATGGTAACGCCGACGCCCTCTCACGCCTGCCAAACTGTGAAACCACAGTAAATGTATTACTTGGTGCTACAGCTGATATTGACTGGGCCTCTCTACAAGCGGCAGACACAGAGATACAACCTATTTATTTATAACAGCACGGCAACAATAAGCTGACGGCCAAAGAATTACGAGACCTACCAGCAGCTACGAGGAGCATCTGCGGTAAGTGGGGTCTCCTTCGTCTAATTGATGACGTCCTCTACATAGCGAAACCGAATTCCAACTTACGACTGCTCGTTCCAAATGCCAGAGCACAGGAGCTTATTAGCCAAGTACGCCATCAACTTGGGCATGCTGGTCAACACAAAACTGAACACGCCATCCGTCAACGCTTCTGGTGGCCGTTACTTCACCAAGATGTGATCGAGTTTTGTAAAATTTGCGACTTCTGTAACCGTAACAAACAGTCTACGCAAACGCTTAGAGCACCACTCGTACCTATGCTAACGGAAGCGCCTAATCAGCGCGTCGGGATCGACATAATGGGGCCACTCCCAACCACCAAAAGAGGTAACCGCTATATCCTAGTGATGATTGATTACTTTACAAAATGGTGTAAAGTGGTACCTTTACAACGACAAGATGCAAATAGTGTAGCCCAGGCGTTCACTGACAACTGGATTGCTCGTTTTGGTGCCCCTCCATTCACTGCATTCAGATCAAAGTGCTGCCTTTGAAAGCCAACTGGTTCATCACATCTGGAACGTATTTGGCGTCCGGAAGACACGCACGACTGCTTACCACCCAGAAGGAAACGGGTTAGTGGAACGTACTAATCGAACACTCAAGAATGTTCTACATGCTTTTCTTGATCGCTTATCAACTGACGCTTGGGATGAGACACTGCCTCAATGTCTCCTGGCTTATCGTTCTTCCGTGTACTCCTCCACGGGTTTGTCACCTGCGTTACTTCTGTATGGCCAAGAATTACGCCTTCCTATAGAAGTTCAAGTTCCTTCCCTACCCTTTGAAAAGACTGACCATATCGTTTATGTCCGGCAACTACGCAACCGTTTGACAATTGCTTACGATCTGGCGCGCACGCAACAAAAGTTGTCAAGCTACCATCTGAAAAATGTGTATGACCGTTTCGCTCGTGGCCCAACTTATGGTGTCGGTGATCACGTTTGGCTTCAGCATCCTCCTGAACCAAATGCGAAATTCTACTCCCCATGGCACTCACCCTTAGAGATTCTGCGGACGTGTCCACCCACAACTTGAAAAATATTCAGCAACCGAATGGCGATATTATTCCTCCCCACTACAATCAACTCAAGCCGCGTCGCCTTTTTCCATCCAATAATTAGCCCTCTCATGATGAATCATCACTCGCCAGCTGTCAATATGAAGTCCCAGCCGTTGGAGGTGCAGGCTACCCAATTCCATCCTTGGGCGCTGAGGACAGTGCCCCCAGAGGAAGGGGGCAGTGTAAGAGAAACAAAACCCATATTATAACACTAATCAATGTTTTATTTTCTCTACTTTCAGGAAGACACCCAGTAGTCAACTGCCTGGACCTGGAGATAGGAGTTGCAGGGCATAAACATTAATGAAGCTCAGTAAAACTGTTATACCCTAAAACTGTACCCCGCACTTTTTAAAAGTAAATTTTGTGGAATAAACGCTCTCCTGCACAGTTCGTGTTCTGTTTTGATTACCTGTGTGCCTGCTAGTTTGCCTGTTACAATTATCCGAGATTAGTAATATTTCGTTTTTCACGAATTAGGATAGTTTTTACAGATATTTATCATAAAATAAATGATAAGTGTACTTTATGTATGATTTGTACTGAATTGAAAGCTAAGTCGTCATTGTGTAGAGACAGTGTGTTACAACTTGGTCGTCTGTAACTTCCAGACTTCAATGAGCGTCTCTATGATTTCAAACATGAAATTAATGGTGGCTCTTGTTGACAGGTGAAGAGTCTGCCGAAGTTTGATAATAATGTGGTTATGAACGGTATAGTTGTCAAATGCTGTCCTGATATAATCTTTATAGGAAATTATCATTTCCTCGTAGTCGAATGCCAGTTAATAGTGGTTCAAACTAATATTTTTTTTTGATTACAGCTTGATTCCACACCGTATTTTTGGTACAGGTATGGAATTTTCAGCGTGGATATTGGTAGCCCAAAATTCGCAGGCCGACCATAGATATCAGGTGTGCGTCGGCGTGGGCTCGAACCTCGGACCATGTGTATGGTTGGCGAGAGTCCTAACCACTGTGCCACCGATGCACTAGTAAAGTATAAAAAGGCATTCTACAGATCAGGAGTTAATGATGGACTCGGGAAGAATGATACACGATATTTTGGCCATAAGTGACGTACAACACTGGCATCAGTTATCTCATCTGGAGTAGATGGTGATGTTGATAACTGACAGTGTTCATTTTCTGTATCTGAGGATTTTTTTTATCTAAATCATAAGTTTCATTCAAACCACGCGATGGCTGGGATTTCTTTTTTTGTTGTTGGTGTTGTGGTGGTGGAGATAAATTCAATTGTAATGAACGAGTTTTTCGTTTAGGACGCAGAATTCTCGGAACATCGGAGGGCGGAGCCATAACTGTTGAACTTTTTGATGATAATCCCAAATCCTTATTGTCTTCATCAAGGCCAGTAGTAGCTGTCGTTGTCGCTGATGGTGTTGAACGATTTTGACATATGCCAGGAAGACATTGACAATTCGCTGGAGTACATAAACGACCAGAACGTTTACAACTACAGCGTGACTGACAATTTCCACGACATTTACATTGACGTTGTTGTGAGTCATCATTGACAGTTGGATTACTGTTCTCTTCTTCTTCTCCTTTGAAATGAAGATTCTCTTCACTTTCGGATTTTTTAACTTTACTATCAGGTTCATCTGTATCCGTCGCATTACAACTGATATGTGAACGTTTATTAATAAATGTAGGCGATATATTACGGTCATTGTTCGTTATGCATCCATTAGAATTTTCACCATCATCATCATTATTTGATGGCAAAATGAATGTCTCATTATTATTATTAAGATTTTGATTCTGCCGAAGTACTGGTGTACCAGCCTGTCGAGAATTTAACAATTCACGCGATTGTAAATTCATTTCTGCTAAGTTTTCACGTTGAATAGCAATTAATTCACGTAATTCAGCATTTTCTTCTTGTAATTTTTTTACGTATTTACTAGTCACTTGACAATGCGACTTGACATCTTCAATATAATCCTCCGTATTTAAATAACCGTTAGCTTTATTGATTAAAGGTGGAGGGCGAGAATCTGTGCATGCATTCACATTGGAGGTGAGCGCAACTTGTAGGGCTTTTTGTAATTTATCATTTTGACTTTTCAATTGCTCGATGGATTTATCCTTTGATTGGAGTTGTTCTTTCAAGTCACAGCAACTCGTTTGAGATTTTAACAATTCCGTTGAAAAACTTTCACGTAAATTTTCCATTTCTTGCTTCAATGCAGTCATTTGTGTGTCCATCTCGGACACTTGTGTCTCTAAATTCATCTTTGCTACTTCAGATGATGACGCTTCTTTAAATAAATATTTCAAAGCTATTCGTGCTTCTTGAATATTATGTAATTGTGCCAAACGATACGATATTTGACCATTAGAATCTGATGCACCGACACAACCACCACCACCTTCTGCATCAGTTGATGATGACCGTTCACCGGCATCGATAAGTTTTTGCTGCAGATCACTAATCTGCTGTGTTTGCGATTGGATTGTCTCTGTAAGACTTTTCACTTCATCCACATACACATCATATTGTTCGTCATTTGGTTGACACGTTTCTATTTTCCTTTCGATATCACGTAATTGATCACAAACCATTTTACGTGAATCGATTAGATTAGTTAAATGAATCGATTTTTATCGCATTCAGCTAAAATATTTCTACCTTTTTCATCTTTTCTAGTTGAATTGACCATGCTCCATCGTTTAAGTTTTATCATACGGTTGGGGGACCTTAATTCTGCACACTTAAGGCTTAAAAACTGCATCGCTAATCAACTTGGTAATGCAGTTTCTTCAAGAGTAAATACCTTAATCAACAAATAACAGACTAATAATTTTCAAAGAATAGGTACCACAGTCACCTTGGACCAGCCGGTCATATGCTTCTAGGCAAAAATTGGCGTATGCGATGTAGAAGTATGTATATTGGATATGTGTATAACACAATTGAATCGTATAGGGTATTTTTCCCTAATATACAGCAAAACGAGGTCTCAATTTCCCGTAGGAGTGGCTATATTAGAAACACCAAAATCTCTGAGTACCATTTAGAGTCCGCTAATCTTGATGAATAATTTACCTTATGATGAATATAACCTGGCGATGGTAGTCACACTACTCAGAGTTTCGAATGGATGCTGTACATAGTCGTTCCACTCTAGCCTTAATCTTAGTTGCAGTCTCCATAACCTTACACGTAACCCTACCTTAGTCCTACCCTAACCCTAAATCAGGCTGGAACTTGCAACAAAGATTAATGTTCATGGATCTGTATGGTTAAATGTCATTTGACTGTGACATTTGTTCTTAACTTTCGCCATCGACTGAATCGCCACCAGGGAGAATTCATTATGCATGTTTTAACTAAAGTATACCACACTTAAAATATCATTCTCAATTGGGAAGAGCAATTTCGAATATCACAAGTTTTAACATTGCAACAGAAGTCTAAAAACTCTTCCCCTAATCTCATACTGTCATGCATTTCGATCACCTCAGATTTCTAGTCAGTGACTGAATTCATAATCACAGTTATTACATCTGACCACACAATTTACATGATACTTTGAAGTTTGGCCCACAATATAATTCATTCATTCACTGAATTTCACATTTTATGGACTCAAGATCTTACAAGAAAGCATCGCGGTAACAAGCTACCAAATTTTCACGTCAGTCAATTTTCGTTCTCCTACAGCGGTGAGCTTACACTTAGTATATTTATTGTTAGTTCTGATTATGATTACATTGTATTTCTGTGTCATATTTTGATAATTTTCAGAGATAACGACATATTTGTCTAAGCTGAATTGGCCATTCGATGGTATACGTTTGTGAAGACGCCACTATCTAGTCAATTTCTCCATCGAAGACAATACATTTTTCTGCATAATTTGTGTGGTTCAGGCGTCCGTGCGTTACAATCATTCATTCACTTTGCTTTGCACTCCATTCAAATGCATTACCGAAGTTATGTTCTTCTGTCTCTGGATGGTAATATTCTCATTCACAGTTGATCAGTAACCAACAGTTCACATCAAGCGAAACACCCGAACAATGTGCATTCGACTTTGTACTGTGTACACATAGAACGCAGGGTTATCTAAGATCATCGAATAATTCATACTGTACTTTCAGAACAACTTTGCTACTCTTGATTGACTATGAATATACCGAGTCCTATTTTGGAGCAAGTCTTTATATACTTGGATTGGAATGAACGTTCACGAGCTGCTCGTGTGTGCAGGAAGTGGTATTCTGTGTTCCGTTCTCCGAGTTTATGGAGAAGAATTGTGTTTAAGCCACCTTGTCGGCGGTTGACTAAACTTCAATATGATATTAAGGGTTATCGTTTGTCATGGTGAGTTACACTTTTGTTGCATTGAGAAATGTATTTTTGATTGTTTCCCCACTAACGGAGCCATCCAATTTTAATGTGGCAGTGTGTAAACCTGCTTTATTTATTCATTTAAACGTAAACTTCGTATAGTATAGGCGTTATGAAATGCACCGTACAAAATTAATAATGTAATAAAAGAAGATAGTGTACTGATCAAGTGCACCTAAAGGAACGTCCATTACTCCTGGTTATTTTCAAACACTTAACAGCCAAAGAGGAGATTGCAACATATGATTACGCTTCTCGGCCATATCTGATGACGTGTTGAGGCACTGATTTGGATTGTCTCTCAGAACTTACTCGAGTTGTGATACACCGACAGATGTTAACCTAACACAACTATTATCCATCTCACTCTACCAGATAGTTGGTCAACCGCCTCCTCCTTTTCGCCATTCATCGGGCTAGTAAACAGTGAACCGCGAGAATAACTTGCGTAGTACATGTCCGAGCAATCGACGCCTCTATTCCAAGTTGATAATAGTTATAACAAGATGGTCTCCACTGTGTCTGAATGCTCCACCAGACACCAAAACCAGGTATATGGCGATGCTACTGGATGCAAGTGGTTCTACGGAAGCAGCGATGGTTGAATATTTAGAGTAGCTACGCACCTTCAGCATGGAGAGACTAGGTTTCACTAGCGTAGAGCAAACTGCTCCTACCGAATAATTTTAAACCCGAAGTTTGACAGTTAGGCGTTGCAACGATATCAGAGGTGCCCCAGGTTAACGTATGGTGTCCCTAGCTGTCATTATACATTCAGAGATCTCATCCGTCACACTTTCACCAGCAATCATGCAACTAGCTCACTAAGCTTTAATGTAATATTAGGGGGCATCTTTTGTCATATCAAGTTACACTTTTGTGCATTAGTTCACGAATATTTCCAGCTGACATATTTATTTCGGTAGAAGTGTACTATTTTATTCACGGAACGTGAAAAAACTCCATAGACGAATGCTCTGGGTCAAACTCTATTGATTCTCTTCACTCATCTTCTTGTCTACCTTTGTCTGCTATTTGGAACGTGGTAACTCGAACTGCTGCACTTGGGTGCCAAGTTCTATGTTGAATCCAGACAGACAGCTCTGGGTTTTACAGGTCACACCTAGCTATCTTAGAGACACTGAATATGTATTTTGAGGTAAATGAGTTGATGGGTATAGCCGATCTACAGAATGATAGATGTAGGGTAATAATATTTGCAATTTATTTCGAATATTACCCAATGGTGTTACCATTAAAGTTGGAGTATCACATCTTGAATTACGAAGTATTTATGTCCGTCATCTCAATAACTGAGGTTACAAGGTCCACACCTGACAATAACACTGTTCTTATCATCACATTTTCTTAGCCAGATATCATTACCTATAGCAGTTAACAAGTGTTCACATTGTTTCTGAGTCTCACTAAATTTCACGTTGACATGAGAAGTTTGGAGTGTTCTACATAGAGGCGTTTCAAGATTCATCCCTACGGTAATTGGACTTACTATCAACGTGTTTTCCAAATGGTTACTGAGATTGATCTTGTTTCATAAGCGGAGATTCCCTTTCTGTTATGTTTACCCTGTTTACTTAACGCACCGCTAGTTTTAGTGTAGCCTCCACTCACATCTTCATTTCACTTTCAAGTACTATCTATTACAGCATCAGCAGTCTGCTAATCCAAGGCTGTCAGAGTTATTCTCACCGTCAAATGCTCAGGAGTTTCACCACTAGTTGTATAATTCGGTCAATGACTATTTTGTCCTGTTTATATATATATATATATATATATATATATATATATATATATATATATATATTATATCACGGAGGGGATTTATGCGTCTGATTTTTGCCATATTTTTTCAACGAATTCCAGTAACATTATGTTCATTTGTTTTGGTCTTTTTAGTACTTTTTCCTTGATATACTGATGTCAGTTTTGGTAACTTGACATATCAATCAGTTTATATCCGATTGCTTGTGTTTACCCCATTCTTATGCATGCAAAGTACTGTTTGAAGCCCTCTGTTGCTCACTTCAGTAGGTCATTTGTAATGACTTTGTATTTTACAGTTGTTTAAAGGCAATTGGATGTCATATTCGCAGCTATAAGTTTCTAAAAAGTGATGATTTGTTTCTGCTCAACCGAACATTGAATCTCGTCGCGAAATTTCTTGAATACAATGCCAAGTTACACAAGCGGAATGATGAACTTGATAAAACATGTTTTGATTCAGATGATAATGAGTATTACGAATCCTCCGTGTCAGCACGTGATTTTTCACTTAGTAGAAAGTCAAGCCACAATGCTGATTATGAAACAGTGTATGGACCTGCTGGTTTTATCATTGAGGGCGATCCTGATGCTGAAGCTACCCTCCGGCTTATATTTGAACTACAAGAGCATGAAGCTCAGCAAAATACATCCGATTTTTCTCCTTCTGACGATGATGTAAGCACTATGTTGTTTAATGGATATGATACTCTGCTACATAAAATATCTATAACTGTTACCAATTTGAATGATATATTTTTGGAGCAGGATTCTTGTGGTATTTTTTGACATTAACAAGACATACTGAACAAAGTTCATTTTATCTTTCCACATTGGTGTCGAAAAGTTTTATGTTAACTTTTTAGTCCACCAATTAGTGTAATTTCGCGAATCCGATTTGTTGGTCAGCATTTTTAGATTCATAGTTGCTTTTTGACGTCTTCATAGTATGATAGTTATAGACGTATGCTCTTAATAAAAAACGGACGTTTATGAAGATTACCTTTACGCGTATTATCTTTTAGGGTTCTAGAATATGAATTGAATTAGGTGTAATAACTGTCACACTTACGTGGTAGTCGGGATTGCATATTTCAGTGACTCCAAAGTGCTATGCTAACCGGAAGTAATTTACAGACAGGTCTTAGCATACTAGTATACCTACTAGACTAAAAGCAGCTATTTTTATGTTGTCGCTTGCGTGAATTATGGCTGGCATATGAGTGGAAATTCGTAGCGTTGGTGAAGGTAGTATAGAGAAAGCATTAGTCCTCAGAACATGTTGAAAACTCTCTTAATCGTCTATTTTAACTTTATCCAAGTAATCATTTGTTCCTGTGCTGCTCTATTTGATTATGGCTTTGACAATTTGACTCTGTACGTGGGAGAGATTTCTTCCACTAATAGTCCACAGGAAATACTGTCATTTCAAGTAAAAACACTGACAAAATCCATTCTTCCGAACATTTTGAACAAGAATTTGGATTTGTTTGTTCTGCTGTTTGCCCCTGCCAAACGTCAGATGATGCACCACTTAGTCTACTACATTGACTTTAATTGTTTCGGAAGTCGTGTATGAACTAAATAGTTAGTAGGTGATGGAGACTGAGAACATATTAGAGGTTGTGTAGACGCTTGCCAACTTGTGTGATTTGGACGCCTACTAGATGTCCAGTTTCCCATGAATGTGCATGTGTACTGTGCAAAAGTTCACCCTGTTCTTCTTTTAGGCTGTGAGATATACTAAGTGTCTGAAATTGAAGGGTATAGTAAGATTGAGGCTTTCGATCATTGGTGCCTTTGTCCGATTGACTTCAACGGGGTGAAAGGCTCAACAGAGATGAGTTTGCAAACCTTTATCTGTGGAAGTAGATAGACATGTAGTTAGTGTGTCAATCAACTGCCTTCCTCGAAGAATAAGCTAAACTAGAGTGGGAAGGAGTAGGTTAAAGGAGAGTTGAGGTTTTTAAGACCAAGATGTGTAACGAATGGTAGAATCTCTGATTGAGTTTCTGTGTCAACAGATATGTGTTGATTACTTGACTGGTATTCTCGGAATGTTAGAAATTAATGAGTGGAGACTTTTGTTCAGAAGTCGAAGTCGATTGCACTGGTTGATTATGCTCCCTCTTCATCACTGAGATTCTGATCACCTGTTTTCTCTTACATTTTTTTTCAACTTTTTCAATTTTTTTTTCGTTACAGCTTGATTCCACACTGTATTTTTGGTACAAGTATGGAATTTTCAGCATGGATATCGGTAGCCCGAATTTCGCAGGCCGACCATGGATATCAGGTGTGCGTCGGCAGGGGATCGAACCTCGGACCATGTGAATGGTCGGTGAGAGTCCTAACCACTGTGCCACCGACGCGCACGTACAATGAGTTATTCTCAACTACACGTTTTTGTCCGTTAGTTTTTCAACATATGTGTGTGATTTTTATTTAGGTTTGGATCCCAAAACTTGGTGAAAATGTCTGCAGCTGTAGCTTATTTTTCAAGGCTTTCAAATGTCCCAGCTGCTGATCTGCTGACGTTTAGGCAAACAATTATTGTCATTAGTCATAAAATCAATAGCTATGCGAAGGAACATATGATAGTTGCATTTTATAAATACTCTAAGGTATGACCTGTTTAGTAGTTTGGTTGAAGGATCATGGACTAGTAAGGTGATAACTATATAGTACAATCGTTTTCTAAAAATGATATCTTAAATTTTCCGGTTTCTGCCCAGTTTTTGTTATTACCTCACTACTTTGATATGCCGATTTCTGTTATATTTGTACTGAAGGCCTAAATTTGAAACATCGTTTTTATTTTTAGGGGTCTGAACTGTTCGATGATTTTGAACAGTTCAGCTTGAACAGAATGTCATCAATTAGCTATCCTCCATCTCAACGGTATCACAATAGCAGCCTACAGCGTAGTCAAAGCGCTCAGTGTCCTTCAACAGTACAGTCTTATGCAATCCCTCGCTATCCACCGGTTGTTCACTCTTTTGAGTTGGATTTTAATGCTGAGGTTGATGACTTACGCGGTTTTGTATATGGAACTGGAGGTGCATTGTTAACAACAATTAGTCGAGTTATACGTCAGTTAAACAGACTTCGTCGTCTTCGACTGGTGGATCTTTTTCTTGTTCCAGACGATGCTAGACGGTTAGTTTGTGAGTTGAGTGATGTAAGTTTCAAGTGTGGTTTAATTATTTTAATTTTTAAAATAGTTATGTTTTACGAGTTGATCACGGATTGATATCAGTTAGAGAACCATTGAAAACCAGGGAGTACTGGACAGCTGCTGTTTCATCCTAGTTTGGGAATCATCG
Source organism: Trichobilharzia regenti (assembly GCA_944472135.2). NCBI lineage: Eukaryota > Metazoa > Platyhelminthes > Trematoda > Strigeidida > Schistosomatidae > Trichobilharzia > Trichobilharzia regenti. The sequence goes on from OX235270.1 coordinate 39,540,885, forward strand.
GTAGTACGCACCCACTGGGATTCGAACCTGGGACCTTCCGGTTACAAGGCAAGCTCGTATACCATTCAGCCACTGGGACCCGATTCAACGGCTCGTGAATTCTAACTTCTACTAACTCGTAAAACATAACTAATCCTTACAAACCAAACTATAGAAAGATAGTTATGTTTCTTTAAAAAAATCGTCATAATAGTAAATATACTATTCTCGCGATATTGTAAGTGAACAGAAGTCTACCGGAATAAGCGAAGAGAATCTGAAGAAGGGGTTAACAGTTGCTTATGAAGATTTTTGAAATCTCTGGGATGTTATTTAACAGTTATTAGATTTTTACATCTGGTGGATTTTGATTCATATCCCGTGGATTCCGTAAACATCAATTCCTACCAGATTTAGAGTTACACTCTGGCTGCTACTACTTTTTAGTGTGTCAATCTTCACAAAAGCTGTTTCTATTTTTCTTTATATACAAGTATGAGTAAGCAGTTCTGTTTGTGCCACTCTGTTTTCTAAAATGGTAGACAAGTTTCTGTTACACAGCTGGGAAGTATTTTTCATCTTATCGTCTAGCGTTAATATTATTGCAGAGTAAGTTGGAACGTAGTGGGGACAAAGAAGGCATGCAGAGTTAGTGTTTCTTGCGTGAACTGTAAACCAAAAAATCGATCTTAACGTTTATCAAAGGTAACGTCGTTTAGCTCCTATTGGTATGTGCTACCGAGTCAAACATAGTCTTTAAGTCAAATTCGCGATTTGCAAATTAGTTCGCAGTTGTTGACACAGATCAAGGTGATTATTTCGCTAGTGTTTCCTTAGGAAATCGATATTATTCAGATCACAATATGTGATGTACTTGATACTATAAATGGTAATTAAGAAACCAAGCGTAAATTTATAAAACGACATACTACTGATTGATTGGTAAGAGTAGTTGTGCACTACTCACATCAACCAGTAGTGCTTGATAACTATATTGAAGTGATATAAACACCGAATGGTCGTTTCGCTAGTTTGGAGTGGAGCTCATTAGCGGCTGGTATGAACTAAGCTGAGTCATACCGCGTACACCCGCTGATGAACTTGACCTTAAAAGAGCGAAACAACCGTCCGGCGGCTAGGTCACTTAGATTTGACTAGCAGGTAACTACTCATCTCAATCAATCGGTAGTTTATAATTTTGTACATAGTCTTTACATTTTAAGATTGTGATTTTTTGGTTACATGGGATAACTAAACTGAATTTCAGGATTTCATCATGAGCTGACATTAGTTAGAGAACTATTGGAAAACCTGGGAGTACTGGACAGCTGTTTCGTCCTAGTTTGGGACTCTTCAGCAGTACGCTGTCCAGTACTCCCAGGTTTTCCAATGATTCTCTAACTAATGTCAGCTCATGATGAAATCCTGAAACCAATCAAATCCCTACACAACATCCCTTAAACTGAATTTCCTGGTCATATTGGCTTTTATCGTATAGGGATAAATCTTTGTACTTTCAGTATGGGAATATTTTTCGTTTGATTAGTCATATACTGTCGTAAGTTGAAGTATTTGTTGAAACGAACCCAAATAAGGTGTTATCTTTGCTATATGAAACACAGTTTCTTATTGCAAGTAAATGGTTGATCAGTGATTTGCAGCAGTTTCAGGTGGTACATTCAAGGTATCATCGTACTCGGTTATGAGCCATCCTTGGAGTCAAAGATGTAGTGAAACTCAGTTTAAACACAGTTTTGTAAAACGTATTTATTTATGTACCAGCTTATAAGCCACAATTATTGTATGGGCTAATGGTGCTAGGTAGTTGGCAAGACTGAAGTGGATTTGGCGGGATTCTAACTTGGGCCCTAGTGACCGAAAGTCGACTTATATGAATTGTGTGAAAACTTATGAAACTAACTGACTGTCAAAGTCTTCAGCTTAGATACATAACTTTAATATGGTAGCTCACTGTTGCTGAGTTAAATGTATGTATGCAGGCAGCAATAGCTATACTTTGGTGTATTGTAATGCATGCTACTTGTATTGTTAAACATTAGTTTTAATGCATTGTTATTCATTCCTTGCTTAGGTTGTTTCACAGTGTTTAACTGATCTCAACCTTCTTCATTTCAACAAACCGTCAAGTGGTGCAACTTCAACATATCTCTGTGATTATGTACCAAGTTTTCCGAACTTTACCCTAAACGGCTGTCAAAATATTAGCCATGCTTTAAACAGTAATAACTCTGAGCACGTTGATGAAGACTGGTATCTTTTAGATCCTCGTTGGCTTAGTGCTCGACCCCATCGGATTGCGGATAATCCTTTATGTGATTTAGCTAATCTTTTTCCAAAGATAACACGTCTTACTCTAAGCCCAACGCAATTTACTGGTCCAATGCTACTTCGACTTTTATATCAGACTCCATTAAAGGAGCTAATTTTAATTCAAGTCAGTTTTTTTTAATTCACGGATAAGTTTGTTTTACGTAATAGATCAAATTTTCTTATGTAACTGAATCGGGGATATTTTTAGCTAAGAAGAATTATTTTAATTATGTCATTACGATGTGCTTCAACAAATAGTTATGAAGAAATTGTACTTGTTTACTTCTGTCTGAAGATTATCTCTCGAATAACAATGAAAGCCTTGCCACTAACTTGTTATTTTTGGAGAACATAACGTCAGCTATACCTACTTTGGTTTGAGCAGCTGGGTAGTATGATCAGCTGTCACAGCTCACGTGTAACAAAAGGCATACCCAGCCCGTGATTTGCACCTACACAAACTTTTTTTCACTTTTTGGTTTTATATTAGTGAATAACTTTATTTTAGACAGTATTCTCGTGCACAACGGAGAGTTCGCATTGTTGATCACCCCAAAGTATATACCTACGCAACATTTTTTACGTAAAATATTAGTAATAATGAGCAGTATGTTATTCGATGTAGAATTGTTTTCTTTTTGAAAATGTCTGTCTGTCTGTTTTCGACATAGAACTTTGCACAGATGTGCGGAAGTTCAAGTCGCCACACTCCATGTAGCACACAAAGCAATAGAAGAAAGTACAAGAAAAGCATAATAGAGACAGTAAGCAGAGGTGTGAGACAAAGGAAGAGTAATAAAGAAGAACAATATAGTTTGATTGGAAATTATAAGTCACAAGGAGTGGATGCATTTGCGCCAGCCATTGAGAACGATTTTGAGCCATGTTCAACCATTGGTTTTTACCGTCCCGAGGACCCCAACCACGAAGTATGCACCTTCCTACGTGACTGGCTTAGACCAACTGTTGTGGATTCCTTTGACTGGTGCCATGTTTTGGTTTGACCGCCGCTAGCTCTTTTCCAGCCTGACCCTATATCAGCTAAGATTGCCCATTGTCGAGGAAGGCGATGACTAGGCATACGTAACACATGTCCTAGCCATCTCAGTCGATGTAGTTTCACATCCTCGTGGATTGATTTCCCCTCCTTACCTAGCACTCGACCGAAGCTTAACCTCAATATTGCTTACCTTATTATACCGCTTCACACGGGAGATAAAACGCAGGCACCTATGATCAAAGACAGCTAACCAGCCTTTTCATGTCTTCCACTCTCAATGGCCAGGTCTCACAGCTGGCCATAAAGGAGGACGGAGCGGACTGATGAGCAGTACACCCGCCCTTTTTGAAAATATATAGTGTTAGGTTTAAAAATTATTTAAGTAAAAAAATGCATGCACACATACTTGAGAATGAGCCGTATCTATTGTGTTGAAGTCGTCGATTATGGTACTTTTTGGCCTAAACATTGGATAGTGAAGTTCTAGTCTATAATCGATTGACTGGATTAGTTGACTGAATAAAACAACGTAAGAGGATGTAAACTTATGCATATATATCTAGGCCGGAAAATGGTTTTCTTCTAGCACATTGCCTATCCCATTTGGTTAATTAAACAAACGCTGGTGTTGCTAGGGGTATTATTCATGCCTGTCATTATAAATGGTGTTTCAGAAGTTCTTTGTCTACGTCATGATATCAGTTCGTTGATGATGACGATGAATGTGTTTGTAACAATCCTGTTCAGAAGGGTTGTTAATAGATATAGATATTATATTCTATCTTTCACTTCTTGTGTACACTGAAAAATAAGTCTCAAATACATAATATTTAAAGACGTAAAAGTTAATGTATTGGAATACTTGTGTTTTTCTTACTGACTTAAGATGAGACTGTGATAAGTTTATGGAGGGTGTGGTCTTCAAAATCGTTTACTTTATTTAATTATGGTATATTCATCGACCTATTCTTGTATGAATGATTATTTGGTGAAGTAGATGATAAAGTCATTCGTTGGGTCTGTAAGAGTGTTATTTATTAAAGAAAATCAGTTCCTCTCTATAATGACGGGGTTGTTTAACTTGACTAGAATGCGCTTCCGAATACGACTCTGTAACCAACTGATCAGTTGAAAATATCCCCTCCACACACACACACACATACACACTGAGATAAACACAAAAATCAAACTAGAAAAAAAAGCCAAAGACCGACAACAACTGCAACAAGCTTTATTAGACAAAATATATGGTATAACGTATTCTCAAAACTTCAAGAATTTAAGCCATAAATAAACAAATCAAAAACTGTCCAGTCAGTTTATCATGTCGACATATGCATAAATTAGGACTCCATGGCTAAAAAAGAAGCTTGTACATCCTAACACCCTTAAGATTATCTTGTTTTTTTGTAATAGTCAGGCTCAAAATGATGTAAGTAGAGTATTAGTCTTGTTTTGTTGTTGTTGTTGTTGTTGAAGTTAAAAGTTAAGATGTTTATCACAACATTTTCAGGCATCTGGATTATACGCTATCCGATAGGAACAGTTGTACTCGTGAAAAAATTATTTCTTCTAGTAAATTCGACTAAGGATATTAAAAAGATGGAGTTTTTCTTTGAGAAAAAATGAAAAAGAGTTTAAGAATGAGAATATATAAATAGTCAGGGACTGACAGAGTAGGTTAAGGGTAACAATAAATCTTTTAACATCATTTCGCCTATTTTAATTAACCTTTCATTTTTCACTTAAATTGTTTTTCAAGTATTGGTTTGGTTAGGGATTTTGTTTAATTGCATGGAGGATTTAATCATGAGCTGACATCAGTTAGAGAACCACTGGAAAACCTGGGAGTACTGGACAGCTGTTTCGTCCTAGTTTGGGACTCTTCATCAGTACGCACTCACCGGGATTCGAACCGAGGACCTTCTGGTTACAAGGCGAGCTCGCAGACCATTTAGCCACTGGGACCCGATCCAATGGTCCTTGAGTTCTAACTTCTGCCAGTTCACGACATAGCGAGACCACTTCGCAATGTCTTTTTCAATGAGTTACTGCCTCATCTTCGACCTGCTGTACCCTACTGGTCACGGTTTCCCACTAGAACCCCAGGTTAACTGCCTGAATAGGGCCAGTCACTAGTGAGCATCAGATTAATTTTCAAGTATTGGTTTTGTAGGGATTTTGTTTGATAGCATGGAGGATTTAATCATTGCTTTGACAAGTAAATGTGTGTCCGAAATGTTTTGCGCATATACATCACATTTTTCAGATAAACTTCCACTTCTTAATAACCTTTTCCAAAGTAGTGTGTATAGTTTAATTTCATATTTTTATCCTGTTTGTAAATACACTTTTTTTCTTGAAATAATGTCTAAAAGTTTCGAGAATTAAAGATTTTAAGGTTTCTTTTCGTTACATAATGTTCACTGCCTAACTACATTTCATTAAAATAATCTGAAATTCTGTGCATTATTTCTTTCCACTAAGACTGATTTAACAGTGTTCTCCGTACCTCGTACTGGAAACCTAACCCATGTCCAACGAACAATATCATATGATTCTGATGATTTAGGTGTAGCTTTCAATGAGGATCATAATTTCGATCCTAATGACTCTATTATGTCAGAATTAATTGATTGGACAGAAGATATTCCACACCTTCGAAGATATGGTACTAGTCAAGAAACCTATAAATGGAAAGTTATACTCCCAAACATGTGGCGTGCAGCACTTTTCCTTCGCCCACACTTTACCGTTCATTTAAAGTTAAATCTAGTCGAAGATTTAACTTGTTTGCGTTGGAAAAATTCTTTATCAGAGGATAAGTTGAATTCAATACACAATCTACTTTCATTCTGGCCTCTTCCACCGGCACCAGTTACCTCAATCACATTAATTCTAAACGGAGAACCTACATTCATCGTGGATTTAATTAGTCCACGTAATCCGATCAGTCCGGTTTCCTATTCACAATCACTCACATCGTTGATAATAGTATTAGAGGTAAGTTGATTTCACAAATAGTTAGTATATTTAAATCTTTGTTGTTGCAGTTAGCATCAGTTTACTTAGAAGCATATTGTTAGTTTATTTAGGTGTCGCCTCTATATTTAATAGCCAGATACTGTTCTATATTTCTTGAGTTTCTGAACATTGATTCACCGATTCTTACCAGTTGTATCAAATTTTGTAGAGATGCTGTTTAGTTGTGATCCTGTTGAGCACCTGCTAAACATATATCAACAACTAGACTACCGATACATGGGGAAGGAATAAAACCGTCTTATTGGAAGTTGGTAAAGGTTTTCAAATAATGTCTGGTTTATTTCCGACTGAAGTGACGTACATATATTTGTTAAGCAACACACCATGTATACGAATTGAAATTTTAAGTCAAATCTATTTAAAAAGTAAAAGTTATATTATGTAATTGTAAAACACGAGTTCCTTGGAGTGGCGTTATGTAAACACTCCTACCGTATGGTCATATTTCATCCCCTATCTTCTAAACATTAAGCTTTAAATGGATAAATATCAAGAAAATAAAACTTTATGATAGTATTTTTTTGAAATGTTTTCAAACCAAAACTCTCACTTCTTATTTCCATACATAGAGTAACCTCTCTAGTTTTTTCCTCGGTTTTTTCTTTCTTCAGCATATTCCTTCTGAAGTGAATCCATCTACTTCGAAAAAACAGTCTAATGAAGTTTGTGATGATAATTGTTCAAATGGAATAGATCATTTATTACAAGATTTAATCAAGGCTTGTAAACATTTAACCCTACTGGCTCTTGGTGGCTCTAGCGCATATGTACATATTTTAACTTTACTGGTAATATGTCATCAAAGAAATCAACCTAATTGTACAGGTGATGAATACAAGTATAATCCATTACAATTGCTTGTTCAAAGGGAATGCTGCCGATTGGATGGCGTTTGTCCGTTGAATGTTCCAGCTACCATCTCTGCCTGGTATAGTACAATGATGTCCGAATCAGTCTCGTCTAGGATAAGAGTAGCAGAGTGTTGCCTGTGTACCGTACTGGGTCAACATCGATGGCATTTCTTAACAAATTCAGAATTTAATAACCAATTGAGTAATTACCTTTTCTGAGTTATTTATTTATTCACTTATATATTATTAAAGAGATAATTTCGTTTTAGATGTGGTTTCCTTATCTAGTCACCTTGTTATTATTAATATTCCTAGTATGTGCCTTTTGAATTCAGATATTAGCTCATTAATCCCCTAAGAGTCTCGCTTGCTTAGAGTCTTTTGTTTATTGCTCATGTATTAATGAACAACAAGAATGTTTTTACACCTGTACCTTTCCAATTTTCTTCCCTTTTTTTCTCGACTAATAACAAGCACACGACTGCATTTACCTAGATTTAATCTAATGAAATTGTGCCTTTTGTAGGTTATTTTCATTTTGCCCAATGACTTCAATTTATTTATGACTGAATAAAACTTCTTATTATGTTTTCTTTTGAAATCACTAGCATTTGTATGTACAACAAAGAATAAAAGGCATGCCATTAAAAAGGAACTAGAACAGTTAAAAAGAAAGTGTACGCGTTTCCGCAGTAATGGTAATGGTATCTTCAGGCAGTTTTGAGCGTTTTAGTATTGTATCTTTTGAAAAGGAAACTATTACATATGCTCCTATTGAACACTAGACACTAATTGTTCAGTAGACTAATGATGAATACCACCTTATTGTTTAAGACGACAGATCACGGGTCCGAATCCCAGAGAAAACGTCATCACTCACTGGAACGTTGGTATATTTGAATAATATGTCACCAGTAGGACGTAGTGCTTATATCGGATTTCGCTTCTGGAACGACAAATTTGCCAATAAAGTAGGGAATATCCTAGGAATTCTATTCAGTGTCTAGAAATACTGCATTTCTCGATGAGTGTTGTTAGCTGAGGGAGAACTGAAGATAGTCAGGCTTCGAAATAGCACAAGTTCAATAGGTTTCTGATTATTGGTCTCAGAGAACGGAATGATGTAGCTTAAATGACTGTTACCCTCAACATTCCAAAAACCAGAGATTAGACAGTTTTCATCACAGGTTTGCAAGCCTTCATAAATACCCCGGTATTGATATCTCTACTTTCGTCAGTCATTCACTATTGTTTGAAATTTTAGTCCACGTCATTTCGAGTTGCTAGCTAGTTGTCTTCAGAAAGTTGGCCACCAGTGCGACAGCTCACATTCGAGCTCGCCACGTACAATGTCCTCACATTTATGTGAATTGGACAAGAGGCAGATCTGGCTAAAACCTTGGAAAGCCTTGCTATTGACATATGCTATATAACTGAGACCCGTATATTAGATTCAGCTGAAGTAGTTCGAATATCTTCAATTCGAAATAGCGTGTACCACGTGCGCTTTTCGGGGAATCTTGCGACATTGATATCGGACTTTGCTAGCATCGGTGTCAGATTAAGTGCTATAAACCAAGCTGCATCACTCGACTGGATCCCCACTCACAGTCGTCCATGTTCTGTGGGATAAAAGGACTATGTGGTGCAGATCACAAGCTTCTACTAGCCAGCGCCGAATTCTGCCTCAACCATCGCCGTATTGTGACGTGTCTTCTCTCTACCATTCAAGCCTGGACTGAAATAGGTCGTAGTTCTACCAGCTATCAGTGGGTGCATAGAGAACTGCAGCTCCTTCTGCAGTATATATGTGGATTTTTACCATAGTTTAGTATGTGCCTATATTTCCATTTATTGGTGGTCGCAAACGTTTTCCTCAGCAGGTGAACGCAAGCGAACTAGAGTAATGAATAGGATAGGTTGTGTAAACAAACACTCACTGCCCTTGGAATGATAAGTAGACCCACTTGTGACTTAAGGGAGCTTCCCGCTGAAAGCCACTTTGTTTCTGTGAGTTTCTTGCTACCACTTGATGCCCGTCGGTCCATTTAGTGGATACCAAGCGTGTGAACATGTGTAAGACTCCCAAGCTTAACGTCAAATGGCACTTACTTAAGAACCGCGAGGCTTGATGGTCAGGACGTGCGTGTGAGTCAGAATCAACAGTCGTATCTGGTAGTAGTCGGAAGCTGATCCAGCTCATCTGATCAACTGGCTCAAGAACATGATGTCAGTGAGGCATATGACAGCTGATCAACAGCTGGAAAAGACTCATGAAACTCTGAACAAAGCACTCAGAGGAACTATTAAGATGGCCCATAGTGTCAGTTTCCCACTTAATTAATCAGAATACTCCATGATCCTAAATGAACTCCCAGCATCCAAGAGCCATAAGATACCTGTTCTTTTTAAGGACAGTAGTGCGACTAATCAGGGAGCCAACTAGATTGTTTAGGGAAAGTCAGAATACTTCACGTATGTGCAGTGAAGCTATTACCGTGCCGGTCTTTAAAAAGAGTCTTAGTTATCCGTGGGAAAATCATCGGGGCAGTTGTGTCTAAAATGTTGGCTGATACACAGCTCCGCATGCTTTGTAGAGCGTGTGAGTAATTGATTCGCGAAGAGGAGACTAGGTTTCGTTCTGGTCGTGAATGTATTGATCACGTGTTCATCCTTCAGTTTCTACCACACAACAAATATCGCAGGACGAAAATCGTTGTATGTCTTGATATTATAGCTACCTTAGATTCGCTTATCAGAACTGCTTTCTGGAATTGTCTCTTAGAGAAAGGTATTCCTGACCAATTTTTTGACCATCCTAGAAGGGCATACAACCAGCTATCACGGCTGTTCTTAACCAACAGTGGAGCTAAACAGTGTTTCTTAGTCTCATCACTTCATTTTGACTATCCCGTAGGTAAATTTATGGAGGCAGATGTGAGCGGTAGCACGGATGTGCAGCCTGAAGAAAGACATTCTGATCTTCAACATGCAGATGATATCTTCTTACGGTGCAGTAACATAGAAGTCAACCAAATCGCAGGTAAGAAGTTGTTGATCAGTGTTCTCAAGAATGGTATGTGTTCTGCTCTATCAAAGTGCAGACTATGGTTATACCATTGGTGGGAGCCTGAACCTGCAGTTACCCTCTCAGGTGATCCGTCAGAAATAGTCAGTAAGTTCGTGTTTCTGCTTAGTTGCAAATGACAGCGGCAGACTGGTGGATGAGATCTATGTGGTGAAAGTGAGGGAGGCATATTCCGAAATGGGCTATCTTTGGCACCGTCGCGACGTTAGCATGGACATCGAAGATTGGCCAATAAATATACTAAGTATAAGCTCACTGTAGGAGAACGAAAATTGACTGATGTGAAAATTTGGTAGCTTGTTACCTCGACGCTTTCTTGTAAGACCTTGAGTCCATAAATGTGAAATTCAGTGAATGAATGATTTATATTGTGGGCAAAACTTCAAAGTATCATGTAATTCGTGTGGTCAGATGCAACAGCTGTGAATATAAGCTTAAACTCTAATAATCATAATAAATTTGACTATCTAAATTTGCACGTAGATGTTATCAGCAGGTATGTAGTTGACGGAAAATTTGTGACCAACCGTCTATTAACAACTCATTTACTTCAGTCACGTGAACATCTCTCAAACTTTTAAGGTTTAATCTGTTTGGAAGTGTCTGTCACACTAGTCGAAACAAAGTTCTCTTTTAATGGCTTTTGCATATTTGTAAGTTCGATGATAATAACCACTAAATGGTGAGAATGAGGTGGTTAAACTTTAAGTTTTATTAACTTATTATGTAGTTATTAGGAAATGCTTAGCTGCATAGAAACTCACTTTTAATAATGCGAACCTACTAGACCTAATAATATTAGATAATGGATTTGAAAGCATCCACGGTAGCATTACTTGGCTTCTTGCGTCCAACAATTGTCATATTTCTTGACTTGAAGCCGGCCTTCGACTCCGTGGATCGAAAGGTACTATGGCAATGTCTGACTGTGAAGGGAGTGCCAAGAAAGTACATTGCACTAATTAAGGCGCTCTATTCAAACTCACGTAGTCGTGTAAGGGCTTATGGGGAATTGTCATCTGAATTGGTAACAACCAGTGGTGTCCGACAGGGATTTCCACTTTCCCCATTTCTGTTTAACTTCATCATAGATATGCTGATGGAAGTATCCTTAACTGAACGTAATGACTTAGGAATCGACTTGTTACCAGGGAATAGTCTTATGGACTTAGAATATGCAGATGACATAGTCCTGTTAGGGGAGGATGCTGACAAAATGTAGAGTCTTCTGAACACCTTGAGCAGCAATCTTCGTATGTTTGGCATGCGATTCGCCCCTGCAAAATCTGAGATGCTGCTACAGGACTGGACCACGTCAACTCCTAACTTAGTGATAGGGAGTGAAGTGATAGAACATGTTGACCACTTCACCTATTTGGGAAGTTGTATTAGCACCAACGGACTGATTGGCGATGAAATCTCAGCACGGATCCGAAAAGCTCGAGCTGCTTTCGCTGACTTACACCATCTCTGGCGTAGGCGTGACATCCGGTTATCAACCAAGGGACGTGTGTACTGCTCAGCAGTTCGCTCCGTCCTTCTCTATGGCTCTGAAACATGGCCAATTCGCGTTGAAGACATGAAAAGGTTGACTGCTTTCGATCATAGATGTCTGCGATCCCTGTCTCACGTTAGGTGGTTTAATAAGGTAAGTAATGTTGACGTTAGGCGTAGAGTGTTGGGCAAAGAGGGAAAATCAATCGACGAGGCTATAAAGTTACACAGATTGAGATGGCTAGGTCACGTGCTGCGCATGCCTAACCACCGCCTCCCCCGACGGGCATTACTAGCTGATATAGGTGCAGGTTGGAAAAGAGCCAGTGGTGGCCAAACAAAGACATGGCATCAATCCATGAAATCCTTGACAGTTAAACTGAGTCAGGTAGGGAGATGCAGACTCCCGGGTTGGGGCCCTCGGGACTCTAGGAATCAATGGCTGGAGACAATAGGTGACATGGCTCAAAATCGTTGTTAATGGCGCAGATGTATTCAGTCTCTGTTATCTTTCATATTCCTTTCTACCATTACCCATTCTGTTTCACTCTTATACTTGTCAAACTCTATTGATTCTCTTCACTCATTTTCTTGTCTACCTCTGTGTGCTATTTGGAACGTGGCAACTCGAACTGCTGCACTTCGGTGCCAAGTTCTATGTTGAATCCAGACAGACTTGGCTTCTGAAGTCATACAGCACTAATAATCAAATAAAATTTCCCTTCTCATTATTCACCTTCATCTGCATACTTTAAAACCAATGCTAACACTATTCCCCATACTGTTTCTTTACCTTCTCTGAACTGTGTTACTGTTCCTATAGAATTCAGTCAGAAAAGTGCTATCCGTAGCCCTATAAAACGAGCTTCATATTTTGACTTTCCAACCCGATCTTGTGTCAGCTGATATAGCTCGAGAGAAAAGGCGATGGCGTGGTACGAGTAATACGTATCCTGGTCATCTCAATCGATGCATTTTCACAACCTCATCGACAGGCTTGTCCTACTTACCTGACACTCAACGCCTGAACTCACTATTATATTATTATTATTCCCCTGGGTTTCGAGTGAAATATAGGGCTTCAACAACACATTTACACTTCTATTTTCTGCTGTCGTCTTCAGCTGAGTCCAGAATTATCCATAGTCTCTCATCTCCTCCTCTCACGATCTCTTCCTTATAACCCTCGGATGACCCACTGGTCATTTCCAATTAGGATTTCATTCGATGGCCTGGTGCGCTGTCTCTTAAGCGTATGCCGCATCCATCTCCACTTTCTCCTACATATTTGTTGAACGATAGGTTCTTGGTTATTTTGTTCCCAGTTTCTTAATGCTAATTCTTCCTGGTCATTTGACCTTCAATGTGGAGCGAGGGCAGCTGTTGATAAAAGTCTCCAACTGGCTTTGTGAAATATTTTCCTTCACGCACTGAGCAAATTTCTGATGCACATAAAAGAATTGACTTCACACTAGTGCTGAAGATCTGAATCTTGTTCTTTACGTTGAGTGCAGATGATTTCCAAACCGATTTGAGGCTGATAAAGGTGTATCTTGTCTTTCTGATTCCGGCTTTGACATGTTCATCCGTCCCTCCTGTGTTTGAAACAATGCTTCCTAGATAGGTGAAGGAAGTAACATCTTTTAAATTTCTCCTGTGATTAGTGCTGGTTGCTGTTACCGTAGTTTGGTTATCTTCATCACCTCCGTCTTGTCTATGTTCATCTGGAGTCCTGTCTTTGCTGCCTGCCTCCTCTGCCAGTTTTTTGGTTGTCGCCTGCAAGTCTTTGAGTCTGTGTGACATTAAATGTAGATCATCTGTGAAATCCAGATCTTCTAGACTCTTCCTATCAGTTCAATGTATTTCTGTCTTCTCGCCCCCCCCCCCCACGCAAAATACAATCCACCACATATAGGATTAGTTGTATTTTCTGAGCTGGTTGATTTAATTTCGAAGCTTTTGTCGTCCTTCTAGACAACAATTCGGAATATCATTTATGATAATAGGCAGTTATGTCTTACTCCCGAATTCACTTGAAAAGCTTCACTGGGTTTTCCGCTGTGGATCACTTGACACGTGGCATTGTCATATTTCTGTTGAATTAGGGTGATAAAGATTTTGGAACTTCACGTCACAGTGTTGAAGTAGTTTCCAAATTACTTTTCGGTCAATGTTGTCCAGTGAAGACCTTTCCAAAGTCGATGAAGATGAGGTGGATAGATGTTTCACTGGTATTTTATACTTTGTTCTGTGATGACGATATATAGACCTGCGATTTGATCAGCACATGATTTGCCTTTCCTGAATCCAGCTTGTTCCGGCGGGTGGAGTTCTCTATGCAGGGTGTTGCGACTTAGTATTTTACTTGGCGTGGACAAGAGCATTATTCCACCCCAGTCCTTGCAGAGGCTTAAGTCGCCCATCTTTGGTATTTTGATAAGATAGCCTTTCCTCCAATCGGTAGGGATCTTTCCTTCCTTCCAAATCTTTTGCGATAATGGAGTCAGCATATCTGTTGCAGTCCTTGGATCCGTTTTCAGTGCTTCTGAGGTGGGATTTCGTCTGGTCCTGCTGCTTTGCCAGCTAGCTGTTAGTAGCTTCATCGCATTCAGGATTTGTACTTTCGTTGAAAGATTGGTGTCCACTGGCAGACAGTTGTGTGCGTGCTGTCAGTGGTTATGGTGATATTTCTGGGCGAGTTGCAGGTGATGGTCGATTCAAGAGTCCTTTAAAGTGACAAGGCCATTGTTTTACTTGTTTCTCCTCCTTGGAAATTAGGTTTCCTTGAACTTCTTATATAGGTTTCATCTGTGTTAATCTCTTGCAGAATAAACGCCTGGTTACCTGTTATAATGTTCTGAGGTCTCTTTTGCCAGTGGTTCGTCTGTTCTGCTTCAGTCGCCATTGTGTCAAGGAATTGTCTCTTATCTTTCCTAGCGCTCTTCTTAACTTCTTTATTCAGTGCAGTGTACATTGAACTCAATTTCTCCTTCTTTTGTCCATCTTTGCATTGAGTAATCTTCTCTCTCACCTTCCTCCTCTTTTCTTTTAGGTTACAGATATCCGTTGACTACCATTACTTGTCTTGCCTCTTCTTTCTCCCCAGAACAGTTGTACACGTCTCCTTGAACATCACGTTCAGAGAGTTCCAAAGTTCTTCCACTTAAGTTTCCTTTTATTTTTATTTTTGATTACAGCTTGATTCCACAGCGTATTTTTGGTACAAGTATGGAATTTTCAACGTGGATATCGGTAGCCCAAATTTCTCAGGCCGACCATAGATATCGGGTGTGCGTCGGTAGGGCATCGTTTCCTTGGTGACACCGCGTACTTCGCTCTGATATCTGTAGTGGAGGCATCCCTTTTAGTTGCATCTTTCGGTTTCTGAATGTTGAACTTGAATTGTAGCCTGTCTCCAGTTGTTCGGAAGGATTTCAACTTCACCTTGAAGGTTCCTTGAACTAGATGATGGTCTGAGCCCACATCTGCCCCCCTTCTCGATTTTTTGTTTAGCAGGCTGCGTCTTTACTCCCTTGAGCTGTGTTGAGATCAAGTCTATCTCGTTTGTGGTGTATCCGTCAGGCGAAACCCATGTTGCTTTTTGAATTTCTTTGCACTTGTGCATGCTCCCTCTGATTACCAAATCATTGAAAACGAAGAAATCTGCGAATAATTCTCTGTTGTCATTCATTTCGCCAGGTAAGAGCCCCTCGTCATATGATGAGTCCTAGTCCTGTATTATCTGCTCCCAGTTCGGTTGGCGTTCATATCGTCCATGAGGATTTTGAAGTCGCCAATTGGGATTTTATCCCTTCCTGCTTGCAGTTGTCTATAAAAATCTTCCTTCTTCTCTTGTTTTGCGTTGTTTGTAGCACTGTGGGTAGCGTTGGATAATTGTGACCTTACTTACTTTCGATTTGAATCTTGCCGTCATAATCCTGCAGGAGGAGACTGGTTCCCACTGCATTAGGACTTTGTCTGCCCAGGTGACATCATGATAGCCACTCACTGCCTCAATGTGCTCGTGGTTATCGTATGGGTGATCGGAGTAGATTGTTGACAATTTTGACAGTCCACATCTATTCAGTCTGCTCTGGCAGATATCCAGCATTTCTACTCTAAATCTTCGTATTTCTTTGGCTACCTTGTCAGCCTTCCCAGTCTCGTACATTGTACGGACATTCCACGTCCCCATTCTTATTCTTGCTTTCATCGAGAGGAGACACATCGGCTGACTGCCTTCCCGAAGGCTTTCACCAGCCCGCGTCATTTCGCCTCTCCAGTTCCAGTGAAGAACAAGATATTTTTCTATTCCTTCTATTTTTAACATTGTTATTGTACATTGAAGTTTCTGTAGCAGGTTCGCTAGCCCTTCCACCAACCCTCCCTCTTTTCCTGGGCTTAATACTGGCTAAGAAACTAGTGAGGTATGGAACTAGGCGAGGTTAAACTCATTATTACTCGTTATATGATCCCACACAACATCTGTGATCAGAAACAGCCATCTTCAGTGCTTGAGCTAACATTTTCAGTGTTCATATCTCAGAAACACAGCAGACTGCTGGGCAGTACACACTTTCTTTCTTCTGTAGCTGGATATCGTATCAGCGCAAAATAGTACGTAAGCTGACGAACTCTAAACAAGCCTTTTTTATCCGTTCTGTAACTTCATCACAAATCACTCCATCAGGGTAGATGAAAATTCCCAAGTATTCAAAATGGTCAGAAGGTCAATCATAATCATACATTCGCCAGAGGCGAACTGCATCTTGATCTCAGTAAAATTTATGCTCAACGTGTTCGGAAGACTTTCAATTTTGTCTGCATCTTCGCCCAGAAAGAATATATAATCCACATGCTACCATATTGAAAACACTGTCCCCTGGTAACAAATTAATATCTAGGTTATTTAAGCTGATTACGGTTACATTCCTTAGTTCATGTTTAATGAAACTAAACAAAAACGGAGATAACATGCATCTCAGATATACACCACTGGTTGAAATCAATAAAGATTTCAAATCTGTGCGTCAGTGGCATAGTGGTGATGACTCTCGCCAACCATGATCCGTGGTTCGATCCCCTGCCGACGCACACCTGATATCCATGGTCGGCCTGCAGAATTCGGGCTAGCGATATCACATGCTAAAAATGCCATACCTGTACCAAAACAAACGATGTGGAATCAAGCTGTAATAAAAAATAAATAAGCTGGTACACGGCTGTGTGGGTCCAAGTAGTGTGCTTTGATCATCCAAACATATTTCCCTAATAATCCCTTAGAGGTCAGATATTAATACAGCACTTCCTAGTCATTCACTTTACACTAGTAAAATGAAACCTTCAAATCACAAAATATGAGATTCGTTGGATGCCTGCAAATATATCCATGTTTCAGGATCTGTCGGAGGGTAAGTATACGATCAATAGACTCTCATCCGCGACTAAAGTCGGAGAAGCTTCTGTGGGTTCGCTTCTTCCAAGCATCATTTAGTCTACACAGGATTACTTAGCCTAGAATTTTACATAATCCATTAACCAAACTTATCTGTCTATGGTCATCAGCGAATTGTATCGGTCTAGTATGAATACCTCAGAAATTAACTCATATCTTCGTCAACCTAGCTAATAGTTCGTAACCACCAACCCTAAAAATCTCTGCAGTAATGACATGAAGTTCCACTGCTTTGGGTCGTTTAAGATTATGGAAAGCTCTCACAATCTCAATTACAGTTGAAGGACAGATATCAACATCTCACACAGGTAAATAACCGATGCTTATTCTAAGTGAATGCTCATGATTTATTAGTAACTTCATGTTATGAGGATATGAACCCATATATTATGACTGTTGTCTCAAGATCCTATGTTACCTATGACCAATAACTCAGTTTGTACTTTTTGTCTCCGTAATTTGTGTATCATACAAAAAAATAAACGGGCTCAAAACTACTTCGAAATCAAAGTTTAGTTTGCCATAATAATTATAATAATAATAGTAATGGTGCAAGGGCGAAAAATGTCTTTAGCATTTTGACGAATAACTGATAATTATAATATCAATGGTGAGAAAGGTAATAACCATCGTCACATCAAGTCATAGACAGTTACCAGAATAGTGACGTCAGTCTTACAGTTGTTTTAGATAAGGGATTATGACTTTTCGCATTGATGTTTCCCTCGTATGCTGACTATTCGATTACTAGTGACAACAAAGCTTATACTACTATAATAAAATATAATTTAATTTATCATTGATGTCACACTACTCATTTCATAAGCTAGTAATATATTGTTGATCGATGTTTACTGAAGTTAAAGAATTTTAAACTACAGGTTATATGAAGTCCTCTCATTCAAACATCTAGATAACTGATATATTCGATAAAACATGACACTCAATAACTACTAGACTGAATTCATTCAAATAATAAATGTTAGTATGCTTATATTATTCTCTTTAAATAATGAATTATTTCTTTGTATTTTTACAGAAATTAAGTGAAATTAAATTTGATAATTTTGCCATGATTGCTGTTGAGATTTTAGTAATTGATCTTCATTGTCGTTAACGCTTCAAGAAATAAGGGATTCATCATTTAAATTACCGTTTCTACTATCATTGCGGCATACTTTAAACTTTGATGTGGTTTTGTTCTCTGAGCTGGATAGTTAGTTTGCGAAGCTTTCATCACCTTACTGGGTGACATCTTCAGCGCATACTTCAAATTGAAGTGAGCTTTTAGGTTTCTCCACGAGTTTATTAATCATTCCTCCTGGTGACCTTGGACGTGATTGGTTGTTTATGTATGTTTTCACACCTTCTAGGTTACTTGTGTTGGAACTGATTGTTTCTGTGACTTGAACTTTGGCCAATCGTGTGTGAAGTTTCTTTCTTATTGGTTGATAAATTTTGTCTATCTCGATGTGTCTATTGATTGATGATTCACTGGAATGCCAAGCTTCTAAAAATTCTCTAGCATTCTTGTTATTTCCTTTGTCTAATATTTGAACGTTGTCCCAGTCGAATTGATGTCCGTGGTTGTCTGTGTGTAGTGAAATGAGGGAGTGTATATCATGTCTTTTGACGGCTAGCTTATGTTCGTGGATACGAAGACGAAGGGGACGTCCACTTTGGCCAATGTAGTGTTTTTCACAGTTGTTACAGTTTATTTTGTAGATGATGTTGGTTTTGTCTTCTTTTGCTGTTGAGTCTTTTGGTTGACATAGAATTGAGTGCAGCGACTTTGTTGGTTTGTGTACGACGTCAATTCCTAAAGGTTTGAAGAGTCTTTTAGTGATTTCTGAGATATCCTTTATATATGGTAAGGCGATTTTCTTTGTGTTTTCCTTGGTGGCTTTTGTTTTGGTAGGTTGGCTTGGGGGTATATGTCTCTTGATGAAATTCCGGGGATATCCATTCTTTTGGAAGACGTCCATGAGATACTTTTCTTCAATTTTTCTTAAGGTGGGAGTGCTGCAGTGAGTCCTTGCTCTCTTGAATAGTGTTTGTATGCAGTTCCTTTTGTGTGCTATTGGGTTGTTGCTGTTGTAATTCAGTATTTGGTCTGTGTGAGTTGATTTCCTATAAACTTGAGTTTCTAATTCTCCTGTAGTTGTTCGCCTGACTAAGACGTCCAAAAATGGTATTTTGTTCTCGGATTCCTCTTCTCTTGTGAATTTGATGTCGTTGAAGACGTTGTTTATTAAGTTGTGAGTTTTGTCTAATTCGTTTCTTTTGATTATTACAAATGTGTCGTCGACGTAGCGTATCCAAATCTTGGGTTTGATCTTTGGTAGAATTATGTTTTCGAGTCTTTGCATCACTGCTTCTGCAATCAAACCTGATATTGGCGATCCCATGGGTGTTCCTTTGACTTGTTCATATATTTGGCCGTTGAATTGGAAGTATGTTGTTAGGCATAGATTTATGCATTCCATCCAGCTTGTGTGTTGCATTTTTGATTGTTGTGGAAGTTGTTCGTCGTTGCTAAGTAATTGCTCCATGGTTTCTTTTGCTAGTTTTTGTCCGATAGAGGTATATAATGCTGTCACGTCGAAGGATACCATTATTTCTTGTTCATCTATTTGGATGTCTCTGATTTTCTCTAGGAATTGGATAGCAGAGTTGATGGAGTGATCACAGGATTCCGTTAGGTGTTTTAGTTTTCTGTATAATTCCTTGGACAAATTATATGTTGGAGTTCCTGGGAGTGATACAATTGGTCGTAACGGGATATTTGCCTTGTGTATTTTGGGTCTGCCGTAGAATCGAGGTAGGACTGGTCCATTGGATTTCATTCGCCATTGGTCTTGTTTTGTGATCTGTCCAGTTTTGCTGAGCTTGTTTAAGGTCCTTTGGATGCGGTTGTCCAATGTTTGTATGGGATTTGTTGGGAGTTGTTGATATACATCTTCATCTTTGAGTAGTTCTTCAGCTTTCTTGGTGTATTCTTCTCTGTCCATGACTACTGTTGTTCTTCCTTTGTCGGCTGGTAAAATGACGATGTCCTTCCTATTTTTCAGCTTTTTGAGGGCCTTTAGTTCTTGAGAGTTGAGTTGTGTGTGTTGTCTTTTCTGTTTGACCATTGGTACAATTGTTTGGCGTATCTCTTCCTGTGTTTCCTCGTTCAAGTTTGATGATTTGAGTAATGATTCAAGGGCAGCGAAGAAATCAGTTTTTGAAGCATCTCCGGTGTTGTAGTTTAATCCTTTTTGTAGTAGTTGTTGTTCCATTTTTGATAGTGGTTGTTTTGATAGGTTGACTACGCAGTCTATGGGCGTATTGTCTGGTTGTTGTTTTCTAATCTTGGCTAGCTTGGTTTTGAGGACTCTTCGTCTTTGTTCTCTGTGTTTTCCACTTGACAGTGAAATTGCGGTGATCAGCGTTGACAGGTGTTCTTGGTTGAGGGTTTTCTCTAATTTTGCTTTTTGGACATCTATGCCTAACAACATACTTCCAATTCAACGGCCAAATATATGAACAGGTCAAAGGAACACCCATGGGATCGCCAATATCAGGTTTGATTGCAGAAGCAGTGATGCAAAGACTCGAAAACATAATTCTACCAAAGATCAAACCCAAGATTTGGATACGCTACGTCGATGACACATTTGTAATAATCAAAAGAAACGAATTAGACAAAACTCACAACTTAATAAACAACGTCTTCAACGACATCAAATTCACAAGAGAAGAGGAATCCGAAAACAAAATACCATTTTTGGACGTCTTAGTCAGGCGAACAACTACAGGAGAATTAGAAACTCAAGTTTATAGGAAATCAACTCACACAGACCAAATACTGAATTACAACAGCAACAACCCAATAGCACACAAAAGGAACTGCATACAAACACTATTCAAGAGAGCAAGGACTCACTGCAGCACTCCCACCTTAAGAAAAATTGAAGAAAAGTATCTCATGGACGTCTTCCAAAAGAATGGATATCCCCGGAATTTCATCAAGAGACATATACCCCAAGCCAACCTACCAAAACAAAAGCCACCAAGGAAAACACAAAGAAAATCGCCTTACCATATATAAAGGATATCTCAGAAATCACTGAAAGACTCGTCAAACCTTTAGGAATTGACGTCGTACACAAACCAACAAAGTCGCTGCACTCAATTCTATGTCAACCAAAAGACTCAACAGCAAAAGAAGACAAAACCAACATCATCTACAAAATAAACTGTAACAACTGTGAAAAACACTACATTGGCCAAAGTGGACGTCCCCTTCGTCTTCGTATCCACGAACATAAGCTAGCCGTCAAAAGACATGATATACACTCCCTCATTTCACTACACACAGACAACCACGGACATCAATTCGACTGGGACAACGTTCAAATATTAGACAAAGGAAATAACAAGAATGCTAGAGAATTTTTAGAAGCTTGGCATTCCAGTGAATCATCAATCAATAGACACATCGAGATAGACAAAATTTATCAACCAATAAGAAAGAAACTTCACACACGATTGGCCAAAGTTCAAGTCACAGAAACAATCAGTTCCAACACAAGTAACCTAGAAGGTGTGAAAACATACATAAACAACCAATCACGTCCAAGGTCACCAGGAGGAATGATTAATAAACTCGTGGAGAAACCTAAAAGCTCACTTCAATTTGAAGTATGCGCTGAAGATGTCACCCAGTAAGGTGATGAAAGCTTCGCAAACTAACTATCCAGCTCAGAGAACAAAACCACATCAAAATTATCCACCTGAGCTACAAATCTTCTCTATCATATCTATACTTTAAACTCTTTAAAAAATAGTAGTTATCCCGCAAAACTGCTATTTTCTGCAGGTTTCTTGCCCTTTAAGGTAAATGCGTTATACGAAACGCAGCTACGATATGTCACATCCTTACTTTTGAATGATATATGGCGGAATTCGTTAAGCAAAATGTACTAGTTTGTATTTGCCAGCTTCAAATGTTGGTTTAGTCATTATCTTCACTTCACACTAACTATGAAACGTTACTTAAATACTCGTGACACTTGAAATATGTAGTTGAATACGATGACAACGGTTCATATTCTTACTAAGAAATTGAAAAGTTTTAGTTTATAGTTAGAATGACACAACTGTTTACAGTGTATCTATGAGAAACCACCATAGCTATTCGGGAACCTAGCACCTCCTGACCACGGACTACGATTTGCTCAATGACAAGAGTATAGTTGACACAGATAGGAAACAAAAGAACCTCATAATACATGTATACGATTTTTGTTAATAATTGGAAACATATGTACCTGTGAAGCTGTAATTTTTGAACTGTGTTTAGCATCTGATCGTAACAATTTGGCCATACATTCATACACCCCTTCAGAAAGATTGTATAATTGAAACTAATATTTAGTTATCAAGTTCAAGTTCAACTTGTACGGTTTCTTTACCTATCTGTGATTTATTCGGCAAACTAAGCTTTGTAAAGTAATGGATTGTTATTCCTTTATCTGCTAGGTATTTTTATTATTTATTTTGCTTTGAATCCCTTGTCTGGAATGCTTCTACATTAGTAAAATGTGCCTCCATTTTATTAGCTGGATGTGAGGAAACATATTTGTGCAGTTTTTAGTATGATAGATGCCCAACTTAACATACTTGATTCCTGGGAAGTATTTTGACAACTTTTACAAACTTTATCAAGGAGACTAACAACAATACACTTATAAAGTAAGTAATACCTAATAGATTTCAGTTATGTAATAATGCTGTTTTAGAGGAGACCCAATCCACTTCTGGTATTAGTGTGTCTTTGGTTCAGCAGTAGAACGCTCAATAACCGTGCATATGGTCCTGAATTCGACCTCTGGTCAACGTACTCCTAGACCTCACTAAGAAGACAGTAAAGCCGACAGAGAGAGAAGATCGGGTGTGAAGTTAGCATTCCCACCCGGGCAAAGTTAAAAACAATCACTGCTACCCATACTTCAAAACTCTAGCCTGATGCCTCGATGTTCCAATCGGAACTTAAAGAAACAAATATACTTCTACTATTTGGCATGTTCATACTTATGGAGTTTTTCATACCATTTGTCTAAAAGAGGTTTCTATCATTATCATTTGACTGATGCTCTTCATCATTTAAGTTTCACTTATTTCTTTACTGTAGATTATTCGCTTTTCAAAATTTATTTTTGATGGAAAACGATTTATTATCCGAAATTCAGTAAAAAGATTTTGTAGTCTCTGTTATTCTTCTTCTTTTTTGCAGAGGAATTTCGTTGTACTTAAATTTTTTTTCTAATTGATGCCTATAGATTCATACAACTTTGTTCTATACAATCAAAATATCACTGGTTGAGAATTAGATCAATTTTCTCTTGTCTTATGCAAACTTACATTTTAGTCAGTTGTCCCGACATTTTGTGCCTGAGATCAATGACAGTGAGGCGGCATAAAGTCCTATGTTACATAAGTTTGTTTGATATAGAAAACAGTGATACAGTATAAATAACTGAATGATACTTCGACTACAATCTATTACTTACTTAGTTATAACAGTATATTTATATGACTGTCCAACTTTCTTTAGTTTATGATTCTTTCTTCTTTTTAATGTGTTATTATTCTATGTAGCTTGGATTTCTGATGCAATACATTGCATCAGAAAATGGAAACAATGTATTTATTGTTTACTCGGTGAACAGGGATTCGGTAATTAACCTCTCTATCCACTAACCATATTATCCTTTTAGAAGTTTTACCCTATTGTTTAATTGTTTGCAAATGCATGCATAATAGTAGCGGAACATTTCTCGAGATTATTTAATCCAGCGAGGTTAACGACGACTGTGATTTATCACATTGAAGTCTAAAATTGATAAAATTGAAAGTTACTTTAAGATGAGACATAATTATTAATGAATTTAAATTTTCTATCGGTGTTTACTGTTTGCCCCCTAAAATTATTTAAACATATATTGAAAAGTCAGCTGTAGATAAATATACACTTTTATGATTTACCTGCGCTACATATTTTCTATATTATCTTATCTGAGTAGTGCACAATAAAAAATACTATAGTTTCATCACCATCTGGATATTCAATGAGTGATAAATGTATTCATTCACGTAGTTCTTATTCTAATACATTTTCCAAGATAGAATCATGTGCACGATAGCTTTTCTGGCCTCTTCCTACTCAAACCATTTCATTAGTTGGTTGGTTGGTGACTCAGAATCAACTGTACACAGAAAACAAAAGAAATCCTCTCGGAATAAACAGCATGACTTAAGACATGTTCCGAGTAAAACGCTTTTTGCCCTTAGACTAACCTGTTACACAGAAAAGAAAAATATTCCATTAGTCTTAATTTCATTATAATTAAATTTTTAAAAAAATTGCTCTTTGTTTTCAGTAATTTCAGTGAGAAATATTAAATTAAAAGTTCAATAATAAATTCCAAGTATTTTCTCAAAGTTAAAAAAAAACAACAAAAAAACAGTCATTGTAAATTATTGTCAAGAAAAATATTTTTATCATTTATTCATGAAAAACACAATCTAAAAAAATCTCTTTTTGGTTTTCTTTTAGAAAATTGTTTCGTACACTTAGGCGTTCATCTCCTTCATTTTAGCACCGGCGATATATACCCAAATAGTGATTACACACTGGGCAGTAATGATCAACATCTTTGCAAGCATCGACACAAAATGGTATTAAGCAACACCCGAATATACCTCTAAAATTGAAAAAGAAAACAATGAAAAAATATCGAGTTTTGGTGTTAATTTCAATGTATATATATGAGAAACGCAATTTTCCAGCCACTGAGAATATTATATGTGCCAAAAGAACACATGAGACACCTGATATTAATTTCTATTCATATTCTGAAAATCTGTTAGACAGCTTGTGAAATGATAGACTCACCCATGTAAATTATCCGTCTATAAGATGCAGAAGTCGGAAGAGTTCACTAGTATTTAGTTATCGTAATTCAACTACATGTTATACTTGGTCCTACAATGAGCACCTTTATAACAGAATTATTCAGCCAGGTTTAGCAACTATTTTACTAGGTATAACGAAGAGTAAATAGTACTATTTCTAACCTTACCACTATGAGAAATGTAGGTGTTAGAATGTGCTGAAAGTGACGATCAATTAGTCAAAAAGCGGAAAAGAAAAAAATAATAACAGATTATCATATTTAAATATTTGACACCCAAAGCTCGAGTCATCTTGCATGATTATATGCCTCAAATTTGATACCAACAAGTTAGCCATATACAAAGCTTTAAGCTTCTTCTTCTCGTCTGTTTGTAAAGTCTACTAAATACTCTAGTGAATTATTGAGAATGACGCCTTAAAATGGAACTATTACACAATAGGCTATTCCAGTAAATTTTTCATATGTCATATCATACATAATTCAAATTCATTAAAGTGTAACCCACATCAATATAAAACAAATATGTGGTTAG
This sequence comes from Trichobilharzia regenti, assembly GCA_944472135.2. Taxonomy (NCBI): domain Eukaryota; kingdom Metazoa; phylum Platyhelminthes; class Trematoda; order Strigeidida; family Schistosomatidae; genus Trichobilharzia; species Trichobilharzia regenti. Next base: position 39,566,624 of record OX235270.1, read on the forward strand.
TCATGGTGTACAAATGTGTCTGACTTGTATACTAAACCTGTTTAGAATTATGCTTCTTTTTTTAAAAATGAAGGATAGATTCTCCCACCTTGAAATGACGTGAGACATGCTGGTTTTTTTTGTGAAAGTATAATAAGTAAGTAAGTCAAAAGTTAAGTTAATATCACGACACGTGCCATAATCACTAAGATGATGAAGTATGAATAAGAAAACTTCAGTCATTTCTTTTTTTTTCAAGATTCGTATTAACAAACAATTTGCCAAATATTAAAAGTGGTTGATAACTTTTATTTTTTTTGCAAATCTAATCACGTACACATGATTTTCACCCCTCTCTCTGTGTGTATTATTTGTCTGTTTATTAGAGAATTGCATTTCGCATTTTTTGTCTCATGTTGCAAAAAAAACTCATGCGCAATCTCAGTTGTTCATTTACAAGCAAACTGCAATAAATAAAAGAAAAATGACTTTCATCTACAGAAAATATTGTCGTAATGAGTATAAGCTTGAGCATAACTGCTTGCTATGACAGTAACTGTTCTTATCCATTATATTACATATAATAATAATAATAATACCAAGCTGCTTTATTAAATATTATAAGCTTTTTTGATTTGTGAAGTACAATTGGGATTGAATTCGAGAAATGCAATGCATTTATTTATATGCTGAATAATGCATAATTTAAGACATGTTTTTGTAAGTGTAGGTCGTAGTGTAATAACTACCACTCTATAGTGAATCAAGCCTACACAAAGGATAAAGTACAATGAAGATCTTTGCTTTGCTTTTTTTTCTACTAAGGTGGTCTTTAGTAAACTTGAATATACCTTCCTAATTACATTAGGAAGGTTTTTGTGATGCAGTTTGGACTACTTAATGATGTACCTATCTGTCCCTTCACATTTTAGAAGATTAAGTTAACTAAAGCAGTTATGATAGTAGGGAGTTTACTCACATGATACAGTGTGCAATAAAAAAGCACAGTGAACACGACAAAAATGAATTTCAGGATTTCATCATGAGCTGACATCAGTTAGAGAACCACTGGAAAACCTGGGAGTACTGAACAACTGTTTCGTCCTAGTTTGGGACTCTTCAGCAGTACGCACCCACCGCCAGGGTTCGAACCAAGGACCTTCCTGTTACAAGGCGAGCTCGTATACCATTAAGCCACTGGGACCCGATCCAATGGTCCTTGAATTCTAACTTCTGCCAATTCACGACATAGCGAGGTGTGAGGACAAATACTCGCCGAAGACATTGGCTAGGGGTCGCGCTATGTCGTGAATTGGCAGAAGTTAGAATTCAAGGACCACTGGATCAGGTCCCAGTGGCTTAATGGTATACGAGCTCGCCTTGTAACAGGAAGGTACTTGGTTCGAACCCTGGCGGTGGGTGTGTACTGTTGAAGAGTCCCAAACTAGGATAAAACAGCTGCCCAATACTCCCAGGTTTTCCAATGTTTCTCTAACTAATGTCAGCTCATGATGAAATCCTGAAACCAATCAAATCCCTACAAACCAACACTTAAAAATGAATTTAGTGTAAAATATAGTGGTTAGTGGTATCATATAAAACATTTAGTGAAATTTTCTTGGTAAGATATCAATTTTAATGTAATTGTGTTCTCTGAGCTGGATGGTTTATTTGTGAAGCTTTCATTGTTCTACTAGGCAATATGTTCAGCGCATACTTCAAAACTGAGCTACAAATCTTTTCCATTATATCTAAGATATCAATTTTCTCAATATTATTATTTTTGTCACTAAGAATTTAACAATGCCTCAGTAAGCTCATCTGAAGTAATCATGTAACGTAGATCACGATCTTTTATCTTTGGACTATACTATGTTAGTTAAATTATTATTGATTAGTAAGAAAAATCATAACTCAGTGAACTCCTGGAAATCATGTAATCAACCAAGTCACATTCTACTGTGTTTGTCAGTGAATACATTTGTAGGCACATCTGACTGATGTGTTTAATTAAAAGCATTGAAACAGGTTTGCAATTCGTTCACTCCTTGGAATAACACTCAGCTGACAACTCTCTTCTTTCTTGGCGTATGATTTACAGGGGTATTGCTTCCAAACCATCAGTCATAGATACTTGGAGTTCACGCGTGTCGAGAGGATACTTCTTACATTCTAATTGTCTTGGCAATATTTATCATATTTAATTATTCAGTATATTGTCTTCTTCATAATTTGCCTCAAAATTATAGCTACGACGAATACGCGAGTAAGATATGAGGTACTGTGAGTTATCAGATTTGCCAGCTGTAGGGATGGTTTCACTTTGGATATCAATTTTATTGAGCTTTCGGTACACAGGTTATAAACAAATGAAAATGCAAAAACTTTCGAGTGTTGTTTTGCAGGGATCTGACTGGTTACAGGATCTTCCTCATCATCCGACATCGGCTAGAGACCCAGTGAAAAGCCAGGGAGTACTGGACAGCTGTTTCGTCTCTTCAACAGTACGCACGCACCAGGGTTCAAACCCAAGACTTTCCAGTTGCAAAGTGAGCTCACAGACGATTAGGCCGCCTGGACCTAACTCACTGACCCCGGTGGATGCGTACTAGTGAAGAGTCCCAAACTAGGACAAAACATCTTTGCAGTGCTGCTAGGTTTTCCGACGGCCCTCCAACCGATTTAAGCCCATGATGGAATTTCCGCAACAAAAGAACTGATATGATTATGAGCAATAAATTGTGCTCGAAACGCCATCAGTAAATATTACTGTATAACACTGTGAGACTTTATCGAAATAAATTCTACCCATAATGGAATTATTACTGTTTTTCTAGTTGCTTTTATTTTGATTTTCAGTTAACCCTGTATTTGTTCGATTCGATGACTTTGAATGTATCTGAAGAATAATTTCTTATGATGAAATTATAACAATAGATTCCGTCCACAACCGAAATCACTTAGAAAATCACTGAAACCAAGGAAGCATTGGGTGACTGTTTCACAGCCTTTGAAGATTCACAATTTAGCCTCAATTGTTCTGTTATTTACTCTCATTTGTGGTAAATTCCACCCCTACTCCAATTATATCCTCTAAAACTCAATAAATAGAGATTTTCCAGTTGAACAGATGTACTTAATCTCATAGAGTTCACATAATTTTGGAATGACTAATAAATGCAGGCAAGGCGGTACTTAGGACTAAATTTTGCATATCAGAAATAAAAGTAGAATAATAATTATTAACACTGTCATATTTTTTATTTTACAAGAGAATGAAATTGTGAAAATTGTCTCAGTTTTCCATATGGTTTTTATGTCATTTCAACATTTCGAAAATCTATAACGATGGTGTGTTTTGATTGTTCAAAGATCTGATTTTAGTAAAATCGTATATCAGTGATGATCAGTCGTAAGTTCTGAAGATGATGATTGAAAAACTAAATATTTACCATAAAGTCTACATATCCTTTAATTTAGTATAAGGAAAAGGGGTTACCAGTGAAGTTACAATTTCTACAGTGGAAAAAGATTTTTATTCAGAACTTATTATTTCTTATGAGAACTTTATTTGTTATTGATTTGTTAAGTAATTTCAGACACGAGGTTTCGGTAAAAAATAAAACGTGCATCGATTCCCTGTCAGTAAATTACCGAAGCATTGAATTGTTTTAGCGGAGAATTGGCGGGAAATTTATTGAATTTCTAGCCTGACTTCTTTATATACAGTGGCTTAGGTAGCATAACTTTTCATTTACTGGTGGGTGGGGAATATTTAAGTTAAAGACCAAACAAATGAGACGAAGGAATATCAGCTACATTCAGATAAGCATTTGAAAACAAGTTCTTAATTGGTCATTTAGTCAGTGATATATTTTAAATATTATCATGATGAAGTGAGATGACACATGTTAAAGAGAACTCGATGACTATAATTATGTAAATTATAAAGGTATAGAAGTATAAAGATAAAAGGCAACAAATGCTCACATATTCTGATGAACTAGAAGAATAATCCAGGTTAACAGATAAGCAAACAAAGGTTATATTTTTCTGGTCTCCCGCGAAAACAAAGATAATTTGTAGTGCACAAATAAAGGTCAAATATCCACTCTTACTTATTTTTCACACGTATAAAAAGGAAACATTGTAGAAAATTCGCTTCACTTTTCTACTCTATGAAAGCATTTCCTTGAGTATATAACTGCTTACTAATTTCTAAATTAGTGCGTCGGTGGCATATCGGTTAAGACGCTCGCCGAGCACGCACATGGTCCGGGGTTCGATCCCCGGCCACCGACGCACTCCTTTACTTTGCTAAGCCAGAAACAATGCTGATGAAGAGGAAAGGTTGGGCATGAGGCTGGCAACCCCATCCTGTAAAAATAGTCACCACTGCTACAGAAACATCAAGCCACCAGCTTGAAGCCCTATGTTCCACTGGGGAACTTGAAGGGAAAAAATGTCTAAATCATATAATAGTGTTTAGGTTTTTACTGCAATAAGGTTGGTGAGAGTATCTAACGTCACTAGTTGTATTCAGAATGAGTATTTCATTATTTTTTTGTCTTCTAAATATCAATTTAATAACCAGCTCAAGTACTGGCTATATCATAAAAATATTGCTGAATTCAATCAAATCTCGATTGTTTAAGTTATATTTCACATTTAGGCGAACAAATCTCTCTTAAAAGCTCATATTTGCTTATTCCTAAACTTCTTTACAAATAAATAATCAATAAAATTCACTTTGAACATAAATCACACTGAGGTAGTTGGTCTCAAGAGAGTGAGTATAATAAGTGTCACTTGTCTAGTTCTTAGTGCTAATGATGACTGAACTCTCTCTATCAGTCAAGTTTATAATGTGATCATCAAGGGCTAAACGACTAGCCGTCGTGGCCCGCTTTGATACGATTATTTTAACACGGTTGGATGCAGTCAGAGGGAATTTGTGTCAATCTAGTAAGAATAATAAATTCATAATATTTGAAGCTTCACTGATTTTCAGGGGGGGGGTATTTATTGAGATTATTATAAGAATGTACTGTGTTCAGAAAAAGTAAGCAAACCAGGAGTATTACCGCTTCTCTTGAATTGATTGAAGGTAAGGAGAGTTAAATTTGTTATGTTTTTTTTTGTTTTCTTTGTTGGTATAAAACAGTCCATTAAGTAAACATTTCTATAAACATATTTTCAACCTCAAGAATGATTAAAAGGGAATTACAAGATATTGATTGTAAATTACTTTCAACATTATTGAAACAATATAGTGAACTCTTCCATTCATTTATGGTTAACAATAGTCTTGATAGAATAAGCTAATTTCTTGAAAATATCTGCATACTGAGAGGTTGTGTTGCTGGAAAACATCTCTAAAATTATGTTGTTTAGACTAGACTTTTGACAGAATAATAGACATCATCTGACTGAATAGATGTTAGTAACCAGTGTCCAATCAAAGTATCCAATATAGTCCTACAGGACGCTAACCGCGGGCTCCTCATATAGTCCAGTTATAACGTCACCAACTGAAACACTGGGTGATACGAGTTCGAATCCTGAAAAGGAACATAGGTGCCTCGAAATTCGCAAATACGCCCTGCTGACGAGTGCCAACTAGCACGAAACCTAGGTCCAAGACAGCCTGCTGATTACCTCCAACCATCTAATGAACATTATTATTTATGAACGTAGGTGATATTTTGTAAATCACCTGCATGCACCTAATTTACTCAAATTATCAGTAATTCAATCCTTTTTCTTTCCATTCTATTGCTCAAAAAAGAGAATAAGTTATATATATTTGTCTGAATGAGCATTTAGCGTTTCGGTTAAATTCGAACTTTTAACTTTGCTTTATATTTATTAGTCTCCCTCTGATGTGAAAATTTAAAACATACTCCAAGTGCCATTTACTGACAGATCACGACTGACTATATAAGGCACATTGCTAGGTTATTCAAATACACCAGAATAAATTTGTCTGAATTCCGACTTATTTATAATAGTCTGCTTGTAAAATGACTTGGCGGTATGCTCTATACCTTCAGCCCAGATTTCTATTGACACTTAAGCGTCATAGGATTTCTACTGAATACAACTCTTTTTTTGTGTTGATTTTATGACCATAATCACTATCTGCTTGGTGTAATTAGTGATGTTTGAACCTGAAACGAAAATCTAAGTCACAAAAGGATAGGAATTATTAGTCTATGAATTATCAGTCCGGTGCCCCACTAGCTCAGATGCAAGGCTACACTGATAACCAAGTGGTCATTATACTGCATTCACTATGCTTATCACTTCTTGACTGTCATGCAAATGCATGATTAGTCACCCTCGGTATATCATCATGTGGTAAATTATATGCTTTTAACCACTGTTGACCAAATAGCATTCTGTCTATCTCTAGGTACTGTCGTAATGTCCCCACTTAAAAACGGTATATCAGCAAAAACTGAGAATTTCAGTCCAGTAAGGTAAATCAACCCGGTGTTTTATGGACGAAATGCTTTTGCAGTAGACGCCTTCGTGAAGAATAATCAAGACGCTTGCTAAAGCTGTTCAGTCTTGCAAAGTGGTGATGACGATAATAATGATAACAGCATATGTGGTTTTGTGAGTGAAATAACATAAGCTATCAGGGAAATAAATCTAATCAGCGAATTACTAAGAATGGACGTCAGAGAAAGAAAGTTACCAAATCAACTGTTGAGAATCATTTAATACTGAACAACTGTTTTTGGTATCATATAATTCTATAGCTGGTATGTCAACCATACTTTCAGTGTCAAGGTTTATCGATGTAAAAAAAACGATGTTATTCTCATTGAAGATTGGCTATTTAAATCAAATGTCTTTATTAAAGTGACAATAAACTTTCCCTACCGTGGCCATCGTCACAAGAATGGATAAACAGGACTGCGTCGCCCCCTCCCCCTAAACCTATAAAATTACATTTGTCTAAGTTATTTTTTTTATTTATTTTGACCACTTCATCTTTAATTTACGTGTTATACTTGTGAAATTAATTTATTCTAACCATTTCGACCTTTTAAATGTGTATTGATTTTCTTCGTTAACTATTAACCCATTGACACTGTTTAATTATTGTTAACAAACCTATCGCCACTTGATTGGCAAACTGATGTATTGCAATAAAAATGCTATATATATTAGAGTAGAGCCAGAGATGAGGATCTAATTGAGAAGTAAATATTTCTTCGCTCAATCTTTCTGTTTTCTAAACTGGAATCCACAAAATTTCAGCTTGTGTTTAGGTATCTCAAGCACACTTCTTCTACATGATGTAGTTCTTCCCTCTCAAGTTAGTGAATCGGTAAGGACTGAGAAACACCAGTAGATTGTTGGCTTTGATAAGCACGTTGAATTACAAAAAAAAACATGTTGATCATTCGGAAAAATTCTTATCACATCTCAGTTGACTGCGTTAATTTTTGTAGTCTTATCTGATCAATTTTTATACTTGAAAATACCAGTCTGTTAATCAGTTTAAAAATAAACTGCACATGCAACGCTTTTTCTATAATTAGAATAAAATTCCCCCCAATAATGAAAATACTGGGAAGCACGTAAGTGTAATTGAAATTCTTTTAAATACAGAAATTATAGTTTCATACTGTTTTTTATAATTTAAGTTTACTTGGATTACTGACTACGTAATCAAAGAAGTAAGTAATATGTCGTCATTGTTCAGCACTAAGTATTTTTTTTAGAAAAATCCGTATGATGTTTTATTCGAAAGAAAAAGAAAGTTATGCAGAAGCTAAGCAAATCAAATCATTTGTATGGATTTTCATATTTTGCATATTATGCTTGAAAAATCGAGGGATCAGTAAGTAAGTATCACAGTGAAGACGACGCATGCTAAAGTTGTATGCAAGCTTCTGTTTATCTTTTTTCTTTCTTTTTGCTCAAAATAAAGTGAAGTCTATCACAACACAATGTGATTTCAAAGTAGAATTCAACCAAGCCTTCATTTGAAACAGTATCATTTCACTCAACCTGCTGTAGAAGCAACACACACACACACAACTGTACATAAGGATCGACCAGGTATCACACAAACACATCATGAGTTCAGTTATGATAGGACACTGGAAATATTTGATACAACTGCTTGTCATGTAATGGTGTTATTTTATGCAAATCAATTTTCGCTTATTGATTAGAAGAGAGAAATTGCTACGGCTGAAAGCTAATAATTATCTGCTGCCTTTTATCATCGAAAAAGCTCAGTGAACTGATAGTATTTTTTTTTCATCTTTCCCATTTAAGACAATCGATAATAGATAGGTATGACTTCTGTAAGGAATATCCTACAGAAGACCAATGATAAATGCAATTGTATATTGTGGGTTGAGTGTTTTTGGCATAACTAATTCTAAACACCATCACTGGATCGCTAATTCAGTTAAAATAAGTTGAAAACGAATGATCTTATGCTTTAGCACGTAGACTAGGTCATGAAATAGGCGCTAAACTGTGTAATTTGAGTCAACAACTTGCATGTTTGCTAAGATTGAGTAAACAGAAGAAAATTCATAGAAATATATACACCGGATGGGTTGTATGTGCTTGAATTTCACGCTTTCAAACATTACTTTAAGCTTTATCTAAAGCTATCCAATTGTGAACGGTAACATTAAGAGGACACTATTTGGCATAATGCAAATAATAAAACCTGTCCAATTATCTGGAAGAGGAAACATACCTTTATAGTTTACCGTTATCAACATAATATCACTGAGCACCTTTCCCAATGGTGGACAGTAAGATAGGTGTCTAAGCGATTTTCATGCGTCTGGAGGCTGATTATTTATTTTCGAAAATTTTAGGTGAATTAAAGACTGATTACTTAATAGCACTAGTAGATACTGCTTCATCGTTTATCGCAAAAGTTCTGTTAGGTGAAATATGATGAAAGCTTAAGAACGTCCACAATAACAACGATACATCGTATCGTATTTCAAATTAAATTCATAGTCAAATACCACTGACCGTGGAATTACTTCACTTTTTGACTTGAATAGTTTAATCTATTGGAAAATCGAGACTTTGAACTGACTGAAATCAAATCATGACTTCTTCAGATACTGTGTACTGATGATAGTTTGTCTACAGCTTTTACTACAGTTTCTAAGTCAGTGTAGAGTTTCCTTTCCTTTCAGATTACCATCTGATATTACCATTTGAAAACTGAGTTTTTGCTGACAGATACTCCATTCGAGTTGAAGTGTCTTTAGTTGTGCGTATTGATGGTCTGTCTGTCTGTCTGTTTTCGACATAGAACTTTGCACAAATATGCGGAAGTTCAAGTCGCCACATTCCGTGTAGCACGCGAAGCAAGAGAAGAAAGTACAAGAAAAGCATAATAGAAACAGTGAGCAGAGGTGTGAGACAAAGGAGTAATAAAGAAATACAAAACAATTTCATTGAAGATCATAAGTCACAGGGAGTGGATGTATCTGCGCCACTGAGAACGATTTTGAGTCATGTCACTAATTGTTTCCAACCATAGATTTTTGCCGTCCCGAGGACCCCAGCCTGGAAGTCTACACCTTCCTACGTGGCTAAGACCAACTGTTGTGGATTTCATTGACTGATGCCAAGTATTGATGGTTGTATTCGAAATGAAGATTATGACTACCAGTCCAACTGGTGATCTGAATACTACTCAGGTAAAATTAGTAATAAACAGATTAGCAAATGGCTGAGACTAACAGTTTTCATTAACTGGCATTCGTTAACTTCATGCTTTGGAATTGTGAGTCAAAAAACTGAGTGCGAATATGTTTTTTTTCAGTATGTTTATTGAACTAATTGGGACGATTCACAGAGTAGATTATACAATTTATATTTACATTTATGTGTGTATGTAAACAGTATATGTGAATGTTTAACTGCTGATATATTTACGTTACTTCCTTTTACTTGTTGTCGTTATGTATAGTATTACTCTACGTAATTATGGATTTATTCATAGATAACAGTTAGGGTTATATTAAAATCCCAAGGATTCCTCCTTAAGTACTGTCAGCCAAAATAGGTTTAGGTCAGAAAAGAGTTAGATGCAGACAAAGTGAAACAAGGCACCAATTCATAAAGTGATTCAACGCGTATTTAAGTTACATAGGGGAGTATGTTTCCGAGACCCACGGAATACTAAAAGTCAGAGCTTAATTGCCTATTCAAGTATTGGTTTGTAGGGATTTGGTTGATTGGTTACAGAATTTCACCATAAGCTGACATTAGTTAGAGAACCATTGGAAAACCTGGGAGTACTGTAACCAATCAAATCCCTGCAAACCAACGCTTGAATATCAATGAGATGCTCACTAGAGACTTGCCCTATTCAGGTAGGTATTTACCTGGAGTTCTAGTGAGAAGTCGTGACCAGTAGGGTGCAGTAGGTCGGGTGTGAGGACAAATACTCGCCGAAGACATTGGCTAAGAGTGGCTCCATGTCGTGAATTGGCAGAAGTTATAGTTCCTGGGCCATTGGATCAGGAAGGTCCTTGGTTCGAACCCTGGCGGTGGGTGCGTACTGCTGAAGAGTCCCAAACTAGGACGAAACAGTTGTCCAGTACTACCAGGCTTTCCAGTGGTTCTCTAACTAATGTCAGCTCATGATGAAATTCTGTAGCTTAATAGCCTACTTCTGTTGAACGCTATGTTAATGTTTAAAACACTGAACTTCTGCAGTTCTGTGCTTATTTCTATTATGATCTGTGAGTCTTATATATATATATATATATATATATATATATATATATATATATATATAATTTCATCTCATGTTCTTATACTTGTTCCACAATACTTTTCTGATATGATCCTATGCTGCCTTTAATGACGATTGTATGTCTCAATTGTTCTGATTAAATTATGGAAATATTCATAAATATTAGTACGAAAGCAAAAGTCACCTTTGAATTTTTCGTGCATCTTCAGAAGTCCCGAATAATGCTCAGTCAAAAGATGATTTTCTTCCGAGAAGTTTGTGTTTCACTCTAGTATACTATATGCTTGGAATGAATAATTGCATGTTTAGTTCATTACAAGTCTAAATTTACATTCACCAGCATGTGTTTCCTGTAGTCTTTTATTTTTTATATTCTGATTTTCTGGTCAGTGGATTTCATCGTTTGATCCGATGGTTCAAGTACTCCTGTTAAAAGTAGTTATTTTAATTAACTGACTGAGAAACAGTCGAATCTTTCTTTCACAACGTCATTTCTGGTTGTTCATTTCCTTTGTAATTATTGTAGTGTGAAAGATAGACAACATATTGGTGTTTAATGAACCTTTCTTGAACATTTACGCATTAAGAATACAATCTTTTCATGTATGAAAGCATATTGAAATAGGCCCTGTTTTCTGCACTTGTTTCAGAGTTAACATGCTAAGATTAGACTTATCATCTGTTAATAACTCAACTCCTCACTGTCTTTAAAACATATGATGCTTAAAACATTTTGAGAAAGTATTGTTGATTTCTGTCTTAAAGACTCTTAGCAATTAAAGTTATGATATGATCAGCTGCTTTATATAAATGCCTAACTGATATCTTGTAACCGAGTTTTTAAACTTTCTGTGTTTAATTCTGTGTCATGATAAGCAAGGAATAATGATAATTTATCTAAAGTTAGCATCATCAATTTAGAACGAAATTATATAGAAAAAAGCTTACCCAAAAAGAACAATTCCAGTGCAACCCATCCATGTTAATAATCCAACTCTATACTGTACACGTGTTGTAACGTCTTTGCCGCAATATGGACAAACAATGTGTTCTGCATCTGGACCCGGAATGAATACAGGTACATTGCCACAATGTGAAGCAGGTTGTTGTTCAATCACCGAACCTAAAATTTACTAAAGTATTATTTATTTGCATTGATGAATAAAGTCTTAAAATGACGAGAGAAGGAAATTACTTTTTTGTTTTATTAAATGCGTGGTTTGTAAACATCAGTTGTTAAAAGTCTACACCACTGGTTGTTCGCCCTAAAAAAAAGTAAAGAAAATCAAAGTCATGGGTGGTGATTTTGAGGAGAATCAATGGTATATTGAACACAGACTATACATCGCACAGTCATTAAGCATATCACTCTTTTCTCAAAGAATGCCGAGTTTACCCACCCACCCCCCCAAAAAAAGGCTTTGAGATATACCATAGTAACATACACAATCTGGAAATATAACGTTTAATCAGTGCTATTGCGGAAAACGAATACATTTCACCTCTTGACTTCAAATCTTATATGATTTTTATTACAAATGCATGCTGTTTTTGATTTTTCAAGTTTTTTTGTCTTACTTAGTATTTAATTAGGTTTCTGATTAGTTCATAGGAAACAGTTTAGCCTCAGGACAGGCTACCTGCTCCAGCAATGAAGAGATTACATACAGAATTTTGCTGAGTATTATATGATTATGAGTGGCAATAGTTTGTGCTCGAAACGTCATCATTCAATATTATTGTATAAAACTGTGTGATTTATCAAAATAAATTCTTATCCATAATAGAGTCATTTCCAAGCACTTTGTTTGATTTCTTTGCATTTCTATTGAAAACTGTTTGCAAGCTTGGCGTAGAGATTCAAGCACTTCCCCCGACTTTCTACGGTAGCACATCATAATCACTCTGTAAAATAACTTCTGGATGGTGACTAATTTTTGTTTAATAGAAAAATGACAAAATCCAATTTAGTATTATTTCAGTTGCCTTTTATGTAAGTGAATCTTTGGAGCATATAATTTGTTGTAAGTTGTCTGACGACATCCAGACTCTCTATCAAATCTGTATTCTAAAGTAAAAATCTATACCGTTATGAGCAATATCAGTGTTTCCAAATAAGTTGGATTTCATAAATGCAGATGATAAAGATATTGTCAAACCTGATATGCGGTGTTATCCTTCAAACTACACGTTTAAGTCTACCAATCTTTGATTCCGCCGACATGGGATTCAGTTGGCTTCACACCCCATCTGCACAATTTATTGTTAAACTAAAATGAATGTCCGAGGTGCACATTACCAGAAAATATTTCAGATCAGATTCTAAGCCTTGCATATAATTTAATATAAATTGACTTCATGAACAGGTGTGTTAGTCAGTACAACGGATATATCAAATGCAGCCGCAAATCTCCTGAAAACCTTGTTTACCGATAATGAAGCTTATAAAGATTCAACAGCCTTACATGTATCAGTCACCGAATCTACGCATTATCAGGATATCCTTGTGACACCTTAATAAAAAGTGAGTCATCAACCGGCTTGAAAATTAAAACATCCTCATAAGTCTGTTGAAGCAAAGTGTGAAAGATTGATTTCAGTCACTCACAAAACTTTCTAACTAACCTTTCATCGGATAAATTCAGCAAAAAATGAAATCAATCCTAAGATGTTTAGGTGGTGTAAACAGTAACATTATACTTTATTTACACTAAGCATCACGAGTTTTATTTAAAATGCATCGATTTGAATTTTTTTAAACTACAACTTATAAATAAACTAGACAGAGATATGAGAATATTTTTAGTGTTCACACGTGTATATCGTGAACGTGGGGAACATTTTCACTGATATTGAAACAACAAAAGGCAAAAGACGGAAGCCAAAGTATATTTTCAAATAATCAAACCGCTCATTATAATAAAGGTCTTTGTATTTCCCAATGAATGAAAAACAAAACGATATTGTTTTTACTGACGTTTTGCTATTAAGTAATAGTTTTATCAAACCGCTGTTTATATATCTACAGTTTATATTCGTTAACCAGTCACTAAGCGTGTGATCTCAGTTTACATCAAATGACATTAAACAGAATGTTAAAATATACATAGTATTCTGTTGCGTAGTATTCTATCTCTAACATCAAATAGAATGTTCAAATAGATATATTGTATGCAGTCATGAGTTGTGGGAACATGTGAGAATAACATTCCATTGGCACAGATTGTCTGTATCAGTAATGGGATATAATAAGAGGTCATTGAGTCCATAGATAATTAATACAAAGTTGCAGTGAAGGTCATACATCATGTTGTTGCAGTCACTGCATTGTATTTATTGGCCAGTATCAACTGCACAAACCCTTTTCTGAACGTTGCCAACGTACACCAGTTTTGAGTCTAATAGACAGTCTTTGAAGAAAAATAATAATAAATGTGTAGCAGGTTTTGAGCGCAGAATGAGTTATTGATAGTTTGTGTAATCAAACCTGTTGCTATTGGTCATTTGCATATCGAATAGTTGAAAAATGGTTCCCATCACACTACATAACACTATACATGCGTTTATTGTCTGTATCAGTAATGCACAAAGCACTAGAGTCTCTGAATTCAAAAAATATTATTTTTTGTTTTCCTTCACATTCCCAATGAAACATAGGGCTCTAAGCTAGTGGCTTGAAGTTTCTGTAGCAGTGGTGTTTCTTTTTACAGGATGGGGTTACTAGCCTCATTCCCAACCTTTTTTCTTCACCAGCTTTACTTTTGGCTGAGTGAGGTAAAGGATTGCGCCGGCCGGGGATCGAACCCCGGACCATGTGCATGGTCGGCGAGCGTCCTAACCGCTATGCCACCGACAAAAAATATCATAGCCTAATCGAAAAGAGATTTATTCAAAGAGAAAGAATCTTGGCATGCAAAAATATAACCTGCCTGTTTAATAAATGTGCTAGAAAAGTCAAAAACTTTTCAGGTATTGTAATTCTACGAGGACTTTTTTCAATAAATTGTGTTTTCAGATAACCCCTTCATATATATCGAGCTGATTATTGACTGGCAAAAAATACATAGTCCCTTTATTCTACTGATGACATACGAGTGGATTTGTTTATTGAAACAGATTAGGTTATATTCAACCTATATCGTTATGACTGACCCTCTTAGAGAAATTGTTCAGGCTTCAAATGGTTCAGTGCAAACCGGCTTATTTTGTTTTCCTCTTCAAAAGTTTCTATTTAATTTGAAAATTGGACTAGGTCAGTGTAGATGAATAAACTGAAGTTCTTCGTTCTATCTATGGGAATATACGTTTAGGAATTATGTTGCTGTTTTGGTTAATCAAGCGTTTCACATAACCTTTCGTTATCTTTGCAATCAAATGAATAAATTTGCACCTATTAAAGAGGAAAGCCAATTAAGACTGTGATAGTGCAACTATAGTGGGTTATCATTAATTTTTTCGAACATTATTAAGGGGTTTATTACCAACCATTTAATAAATATTTGTGAATAACTTACAACTGCTCATCATGGTAGTCATTTTTATTTGCAACATTTAGTCATTATTATCATCAGTGGGAATCAGTTTAGAAATAAGACTTCACGTTGAGTAGGAATATTCCGACTAAAGTGTGCCATTTCAGACCTTAAAGTGGTTGAAGAATCAATTAACAAAATTCCCTACTGTATTCAAAATAGGATGAATATTCAAGGAAAGCACTAATTAGGCGATCGTGGAATTTAAACGAGACGCAGGTGTATTAAGCTGTACAGTTAAACACTCGTTATATGCATTAACAGTTCTCATAGACAAGAGATTCTAACTGATAAACAGTTGAAAAACAAACTAGGTAAGTAAGGAAGTAAGTAAAATCCATTCTATTATTATTATTATTATTATTATTATGAACTGGGCATCCCAGTATGATATCATTCTGTCGATCCTACTAAATGAGACGCGCCAAGATGTTTAGTTAGCTATAACTGCCTATACAGTTCTGTACGAAATTCACCTTTCATTCTAGTTTTAACTAAGGTTTAAGCTTTATACTGAGCACGATGTGGATAAACAGTTTCTCATGTTTTTGGACGGAGGCGGGAGGTATAAACCAAGTAATTAGACAGCAAATCAATATTCTTCAAGGTATGGTCATCAATATCAACTAATACTATTATTAAGAGTCTTTTCAACAACGAATTTATTATCAAGCTGTACAATCGCACATATATGGTTTTGAAGAAATTATCCCTCACTGGATATAATTTCTTAAAAACCATATATATGCAGTTGTATAGCTTGATAATAAATTCGTTGTTGAAAAGAGTCTCTTCGCTGAATATTTTGTTCCTAATGCTACAATGGGAACTATAAAATTAGTAATACTAATATCGCAAGATGATATCATTAACTAATGATACCTAAATCCTTAATAATTGTTTACACACAGTGCTAAGTCTTCAATTTTCGCGATACTTCAACACAATTCTAAATTTTGGTGTGATGGCTAATAGTAATTTTGGTCTAAAAGATATATCACAGTCATAAACGTAATACGTTGTGTTAACAACTGACCAAAAAGAAATTGGGTAAATTTACTCACTTCACAATGTATAAACACTTTTGTACGCATCATCAGTACTATAGACCACCTCAGCTTTCTGTATGTTTGATTAAGTTATTACTGGATAACGGAAAGTGCCAAAAAACATTTATGTGACACGGTGGAACTGCACAAGGATTATCTTGGAAAAGTAGATATTTCATCATATATAGCAGAGTCGGGTTTCTTCGTATTTTTTGAACGGTATTTTTTGCAAAATAAATTTCTGATTTTTTCTGTGGTGACTATATATATATATATATATATATATATATATATATATATATATATATATATAAGTATTCATCTTTATTAGAGCACAAAGGATTTTAGGGGCGTCATTTCTACAATGTATTATATATATATATATATCGTATACTTTTACCAGTTCGAAAATAGGGTTTTAAACAAATTTTATTCTCGAAGTCTAATGACGATTAAATTTTATTACAGAAAGTTGATGCAAAAAGTGTCATAATGAACATCTGTAATAATAATGTATTTTGACAGATAAGGGTTTTAAAATGATACTTTTTTAGGCTGAGAATAAAGTATCTGTATTTTTATTTTGTAGTTAAAATAAACTAGCTTCAGTTTATGATAAGAAATTATTCATACATAAGCTGCATTTTTTCAATATACAGTAATTGATTGACACTGAAGGATAGATGAGTATGATTTCACTTAAAGCTGAATAGATTCAGAAAGTTTTACTAACACTGAGAATTTTGACTGATTTCTTAAGATTGTAGAAAGGCAAATTTACAGTTTGACAGCTATTTTATGACTAAACTCTTTTGATGCCAACTCAGCCTTTGTTTATAACTTATTCGTTATGGTAAGGTGGCATACACCGGAGTCATATTAGTTACAGTACTACAGAGACGTTAATTAAGTGAAAACTCAGACTGAAATAATTAGAAACCTTTAAAGATCAAGTGGATATTTTCAGTTTAAAGGGTTGGTTTGTTTGTGAAGACAACCAACAGAAGGTATTCATGAAGAATTCCAAAAAACTCATTTTACTTTGAAACTAACGCTGAAGATGTTGTCTTAAAAAACAGACCATCCGGAGTAAAGAATACCATAACATCAAAGCCATTCACCTGAACTAACCATTTCCTCCATCATTTCAAATTCTTACAAGAAGAAAGACTTCAATCTGTTCGAAAATGGGAGGACTTTGCCAAAATGCAACTGTCCACTAAAAAACAATTATTTTTCCCATGAATATCTCCATTTTGAATCTCCTACATATCAACTGCCTTTTGAGGAGTAAATTGACCGAAAGACAGGAAGAACAAAGAGTAAAACCAATGGTCGATGAAGCATACTTAAGTGTTCAAAAATAATTATATTCAGTTAAAATCCAAAAAGGAATGCCAAGAAGAACTCTAGGCCGAGAACACCTATTAGCACTCAACACCAATATCATAATGTTAAACAGATGACGCTAGGGACAAAGATAGGTTGTTATCAAAGAAACTTTAACCAACATCGCTGGACAGCGAAGTGATGAAACACTTATTGATCCCCTAGTGAATTTAACAGCTTCGGCGAAGGATACTGAACTACAATAACGGAGACAGCTCAAAGACAGATTTCTTCGTTTCTCTTAGATCATCGCTGAAATCATCAAAACTAGATGGAAGGAAAAAAAAGGAAATATAAGTTTGGCATACTCATGATCAAGCGCAAGAAGTACTATACTCAACTGAATACTAAAGAGTAAAGCCCATTAGGAAACTAAATGATAAAATAAACAAATTTTTATAACTTGCTATCAAAAGAGGAGCTCATAGTTATGGAAAGAATAGACCACTCCAGTAAAGGTGAGGATAAATTTAAAGATAGAAATGTATACCAGCAAAAATTCATACAAAAGTTGGACAGCCTGTTCAAAATGACTCTAAGCAAACTTATGAAGTAAGGAAAAATTAAAATATTAGATCAACGACGAATGAAACCTAACGCATGTATCTTGACCCTATTTTGCTTTAATCCCAAGTTACACATAAAAAGACCTTTGTCTACGACCAACTGTTCTGCTCTTAGTAGCTTCAACATATGATCTGCTAAAAAGATGATATGAAATGATTATAACAAAATGACGAATATCTCCATTAATACACTAAGATATCATGTTCAAGCTGGATGGATATCATAGAACTATATCCTTAAACATATTGTCAGTTCAACGATTACAAGTAAAGGGAACAGCTACGGGATCACCGACACTAGGACTAACTGAGGAAACTAATGTACAATAACTGGAAACCATATTTCTACTAACAATCGAGCCAGAAATCTGGACACGTTTTGCAGATGAAACATTTATCATAATTACGGGGAATGGTTCAATAAGCACTTCTACACTAATCAGACACATGCTTGAGGTCGTCAGATTTACTATGGAAAACGAATCAGACAACAAAACACTTTTCCTGGATATCTTAATCAAGAAAAAGGTGTAGGAAAACTAAAAACACAGGTGCACAGAAAGTCGACCCACAGAGACTGAATACTTAATAACTGCAGTAATAAACCAGCAGAATACAAAAGAAATGGTACGCAAACTTTGTTCAGGAGAGCTAAGAAACACTCGAGTACCACTTTTCTGGAGAGGATAGAAGAAAAATGTCTTTCGATTGTCTCCAATAAAGTGGACATTTTCACATCATTCCTAACAGTTGTCTTCACTTAGATCAAATGACAAGCAAAATCCTACCGTTAGAAACCACAAAAAAATCATCCTACTACGTGTCGAGAACGGTAACAATAAAAAGCAGACACCATAACCAAATGGCCTTGAACCAACCAGTCAGGTCTCCCAGCATTACAAATGGATGCTTTTCATAATCTTCACCACAAGTTTCACCCTTACCTTAATCCTAATCCTACTTTAATCCTACCAAAACTTTTAAGTTGGGTCAGGATGGAACTTTCAGGGAAGATTATGAAAAGTATCCATTCGTGACACTGACATACCCAACTGGTTGTTTCAAGGTCACTAGGCTATGATGTCTATTCTTTACTGTTGTCTGAGGAACATTGCCAAAATTGTTGTTAGGATACTAACCCATCCAGAATAGATATCACACAAAAACCAATTAAATCAGTCAGTTAATGCTACGTAAACAAAAAAATGATAAAATCGGCATTGACCATAAGGTGAATTGCAATGACTGTGAAAAACACTACACTATTCTGAATAAGCATATATCTAAAGACAGAGACTATCCGTCGAAGGATGTGACACGCATTCTCCATATCGGTATATATGAACAACGACGGATATCATTTTAACTGGGAAAATACAGAAAAGTTAAGTACAAAAATAAGAAAATTGCTCTAATCCATTATGGATAAGGTTTTATTTTGATAAATCACACAGCTCTGTACAGTAATATTAACTGATGACTTTCCGAAACGTCATAGCTAGATTAAAGTCAAAGGAGCTACATCAGAAGAAAGAAAACTTTTAAAAGAAGCGGCTTAATAAAGGGCTATTTTAATGGGTGTTTTCGAGGAATACGTAATCACAGAAAATAGTTCAAGGTTTTAAGGTGATTTTCTAGGGAGAATTAGATTACTAACTTTCAGAACACACTAGTCGAGGTAAAAATCAATCGCAGCCTTTTTTGGAAGCCCAGGATATTTATACCACAATAAATGTAATGCTCACCACTATAAATGGTGATAAAGAGACAGAAAGAGTTAGCATGGTGGCGTATTCTGCTGACTGGTATGAGTAGATGGAAACTCCTCACGTCAAACACTAGTGCTTTCTAACCACACCCAATTAAAATCGATACCCGAAAGCTGTTTATGTCGTCTGATTCCCAGCTCATCAACCACATATACAGACAAAGTGAGATCAGAGAGCTTGATTACTTCAAACTTCCTAAATTTAATTTAATTTAACTGACTAACTGGTTTCAACACAGAACTTGGCACCAATGTGCAGCAGTTCGAGTTGCCACACTTCACTCAACACGCAAAGCCAAAGATGAAGAAGAACTTTGCATAAAACGTCAAGCATTTGATTTCGAAATATGTTCATTTATTTATTTGCAACTATATAATGCACCGAAAGAAAAGCCCCGCTAAGATATAATAAATGGAGAAATGCCACTACAAAATTTTAACAGTTTAATCTACCTACATTCCCACACAACTTTAAAAAAGATGACCAAGTGACTAATCGAGACGATTATGGATAAGAGTAAGTGTCATAAATGACTTCTGAACTAAAGCCAGTAGAAATAACAGCTACTTGACATTACTGGGGAAATGAAATTAAAAAATCTGTTAGTGGCATATTCATTTATAAAGTTATTTGTATAACGCCATCATATGACAGTAGATTTTCTAGGTTAGCAGTGCATCCTGTTAAAGTAATAGTGTTAGCTTTATTATTAGCTTTATTATATTAGCTTTATTTTCTGAAGGAAAATCAAATATATGTCAGAAACTGTAATGGAGTGAAAATACTGGGTGTGATAAAAACCTACTGCTTTGATTTTTATTTAAATACATATAAAATGGACGGCCATAAGGAACATAGGATAAAATGGAGACAGATAACCAAGACATTTAGCTCTGCCTTTAATGGTTGATGATTTCTCACAAATGCGGATTTATTAATAATGACTGACTGGTGTTTATTCAGATTATTTTAATGTTTAAGGTGTTAGGTTACTTAGAAATCTCACATATTTCTGAATGTGGAAACGATGAACAAAATTTCAAGCAAATAACAAATGACTGGTCTCAAACAAAACTTCTGGAGAGGAACGCTTCTATTTTGCACTATTAACTGATAGTTTATATTGATAAACAGATTATGCGACTATTTTATTGATTATCATTCATAAACTAATTTCACTTAAAGGTCATAAGATGCATCCTCCTAGTAACAAAATGCAGCCAGTTCTGAAATAGACCGAAAGAAAGCAAAACCAATAATTGCAAAAACTAAACGTAGACATTTCAGTTTACGTTGTTCACTTTACAAAATGTGTAGTTAAATTATCAGAGAAGTCCCATGGCACCAGCCTGTTAATAGTGGAAACTCTTCAATAAGATGCGTTATTCTGCTACCTAGGGTAAGAGAAACTCACTCAGCTTTTGGTATACTAAGATCTTATGAAAGCACCAAAGAATTTCTGAGATTGAAGAAAGTGTTTTTTCGACTATTTTATAAAAATATTGACAGTTTCAATTTACTTTGTTCAGCTGTAGCTGAAATGAAGGTTTTAACTTGCATTTATTTACTTCGTGTGCAACCGTGAAGGTACTTTTCAAAGTTCTAACTGTAAAGGTCACATTTCTGCCATAATTAACTCAGAAATGTCCGTAAACCACGGTCACACCAGAAAATGAATGTTATTTAGATTCTCACATAAGATAAAAATCCTTACGTGGTCCGCAGTCATTGAAACATATTACTGAACACATCGGCGCATGATGTCAGCAGAGCTTTAAAAAAAGACGCTTTTAAAAGTAAAAGATTTTTTTCATTTGAATAAATGTTCACATGAACCACTAAAAATGTGTATTTTTCAAGCCATGCTGACATTCATATACACAGAAAGTTCTGAATGTTATAATAAGGATAAGTAAAAATTTATAGTGTATTTCAATCAGATAATGATATATACATTACCTTTCTCGTCATCCGGAACAGGCATTGTCGTTTCCACCGGATATGGTGGTGGCATTTTTTGCATGTCATCTTCCTCACCAATAGCACTCATTATAATATTCAAATGCTGGAAACCAAGGTGTTACCAGAGCAAGCAAATGAGCAATAACTTATAAGGTTTTGAAAAATCACAAACTTCATTGACCTTCACAGCTGTCAAATATTCAACTTCCAATATGGATTTCGAGGATTCGCTTAAGCCAGATACATTTGTCCCCTAGTTAATAGGTATCATTAGTCTTTTTGGCTTTGTTTATATCACTACTGCCCCACGGAAACTTTGTTTTCACGCCTAATTAAGTAGGTAGTTTGCGGCCGATGTTATGACCGGAGGATAACAGGGAGGAAACTTAGCATTTTTCTCTTCTTAGGAAACAATATGTAAAATGCTGGCAGAAGGGCGTAAATAGTAATTAGGAGGGTGAAGACAAGCATAAAAATAAGAAGAATTATCATTAGATTAAAACAAGCAAGACTGCTTGGTGTCAAGGTCATCCGTAGCTCTATCTTTAGAGAAAATCCCCCGCAGCCTGACATCAACCTAATTTACGCTAATATTTGCTAGTGTCGATTTTTGTCAGGAAAGATTTCATTCACTGCTGCATGATTACGAAGCCATCGATTATAAATTTCTATTCATTTGAATTGGTTTTTTCGATTGGTAACAAAACAGTTACTAGTGCAATAACTCTACATATCATTTGGTGCACAATGAATCCCATCAATCATTTCTGCAACATATTCACCATATAAAGTGATTCTGCCACTGCACTACATGCCGAAATGATGTAAGATGATTGGAGACCTTCGCAGAAAGCCTGGCATTTTGTAGAGCTGCATTTAATCCTCTGATTGGTGAACAAATTTTGTGTGCGATTCGGTGGATAGCCATCCATTATGTTGGTCACGCTGCTAACTTTACGGGCATAAATCGGTCTGCAATAACACTAGGACTAGATGCATGATACTAGTTGCTGGTTAGTGACCAGTCAACGTATTCACTACAGTCCTACAAAAGGTCAGCTGTGACTCCGAATCGCTCAGCACCACCTCCACAACTTTGTGGAAGGTGGATGTATTGAAAGACTGACCACAGACACTGTATGACGACATCTAGTAGAATGTCTAAGAAGACTGACAACCTGCAGTGAGAAAGACAAAAGTGAAACAATTAGGAGACACATAACGCATAGGATAAGTATTTTAATAACAGTAAAAACTTGGGAACTGTGGTAAAGTATAACTCCATTTTGGATAAGATTTTACTTTGATAAATCACAGTGTTGTACAGTAATGTTATCTGGTGACGTTTCGAGCACAAATTATTGCTCATATACACATCAGGTCAGTCACACAACTTTTTACTTCATTCATATACATGAGTATTTTAGTTAAGCGTACTATAGGCATAAAAATCACTCATCTCATTCACTTCTATCCACACTATTTCTTATGTCCGTACTACTGACTTTCGCTTTATGTTTTCTTCTTCGTTGTACTTCATCTGAACAATTTAAGGAATTGGGAAATGCAAGGACTATTTAAGGAACGGCAATAATAATTTTTTAAGCCGATTAACTCTGGAGTAAGTTGTGACACTACGCATCTTCAGTGACAGAGCTGACTGCCTGAGTTTTAACATTGAGCTCAGCACAGAAATGCAGCAGTTCGATTTTCTACGTTCCACACTTGAAAAATATTACGTTTAGTTGGTGATAAGCAGAACATAATACATCAGATGTCTTCCGACTTCGCATTTAGGCTACCGGATAAAATCAACTAACTCATTAGATATAACAGGACAGAGTGTGATAGTTATCTCGGGTAAGAGGAGAAATTATTGTTAGATAACTCTTTTTTTCAGTTAGACAGGAACCAAATGAGAAAGATACGATTATCATTTGTTGACATTTCCCTTCTTTTTATATAAGTTTCAGCATTTCATTATACCTGAACTACAGATCATTCTGATAGATTGACTTTCAACATAGAAGCTTGCACCCAAGTGCACCCGTTTAGGTTATCACATTCCATGTAGCACACAAAGGTAGAGAAAAAAGAAATTAAATGGAACTCTAACGAGCATAAATATGATGGAAAACGAACAATGATATGGAAAAAATATAAGGGTTGCTCAAATATATGAGATTACACAGAATGAATCCGTCTGTGTCATTAGCAACGTTTTGAGTCTCATTTCTATTCAACACTAAGCTTAACTCCAATATTACTCAACATATTAGACTACTTAATACAGAAGAAAGGGCACAGACACCACGATCAAAAATCAGTAGTTTTTTCATATCTTCCAGTTTCTCCAGTATGGATAAGACTTTATTTTGATGATAAATCATACAGTGTTGTACGGTTATATTAGCTGATGACGTCTCGAGCAAAAACTACTCCTCATAATCATATCAAGTCAGTCACACGACTTTTTTCTTTCATTTATATAAAGGTGTGGAATCGATTATATATTGGATTGAAAATCAATGTGAGATAATACACATTCAGCAATAATAGTACGAGTGTTATTGATCCATTACAATTATGTCAGAAAAACGACGAGTGTTTTTATAGTCATAATAAGTTACTTGTCAGAATGTTGTGATGCGTTTGAGTTGAAATAGAATTTTAAGATTATTTATTATCCTCTTCTGATTTGACCGGCGGTAGTAATATCTTCCATATTTCTAGTATTTGCGTTGAGTCATTTCTGTTGCATGTGTTGGGTGTGGACTCGATGAATAAGGATTCCGCGATCAACCTCTCTCTCTACCTACATAGACTACTTTTTAGAATTTTAACCCTATCCCACCCTATTGTGAGGTGGTTTGGTAATTCGTGAAGTGTAATAGCTGAGCTTTTTCTAAATTACTTATCTATTCAGGGTCAACCATTCTCCCCTTAGCTAAATTCTTATGTTCTGATAATCTGACTATCCTTGACCTCATGGTTTCACCTATGTAGTTGACGTCACAGCAATTTCAGGGTATTTTGACAGGATGACAGTTTAAGAAATCAGCCCACTTGGAAATGTGTTTCCCCGGATAATTCTCAAACAGTATCCAGTAAAAAGAAAACATCCTGTGGGCTTTATGAAACTCATAATTTGATGCACTACTTTTGCGGGCAATATAGTGTTTCCTCAATAAAGTGAGAATTGGGTATTTCGGCTGCATAAAACGAGCAAGTGGTATCCTGGCAAAACCAGTGACAACAACAAGTGTAGGAATTATGCACTACAAATTTCCCTTTACTGAATACACCAGCAGATTTTAAATAAACACTTGAAAACATCAAATTTATACAGGAAGTCAGTAAGATCTAGTGAACTAAAAGTACTTTCGGTTTCCATAGCCGTTCTTCATGAAGAATTTATTGCCTTAAGGGTCTACACAGATTACAACTACAATTAAGCAACATTCATGTGGAAGAAATTCCATTATTCATTACTAAACTGAATGAGAAGAATCATGTTTTTGATCCAAAAAACAGAAGCATTCGTAATGTTTAACATTATGTAAATGCACTTATATACAGTTCTTAGTCCAACGTTCCACTCAGAACTCAGTGCAACTCTTTAAGATATATAAGACATATGTGAGGCCACACCTTGAGGTGCATAATATCATTGCACCTCCGCTACTCAAAAGGGATGCTAACATTCCAGAAAGTGTCCAGAGACGAGCGACAAAATGGGTGATCGGCCTCCGCAACAAATCATATGAGGAACGACTAAAGAAATTAGGTCTTTTCACACTTAGTTACCGTAGGCACAGGGGAGACCTCATCACCGTCTACCAGATCTTAAATGACCAGGCCCACCCAAATAAAAGCATCCTGCCATTAAGTGATTATAGGCTTCCACGAGGTAACCCGCTAAGGATAGCACACCAGAGACCAAAGACTCGAGTGCGATCACATTTCTTTTCGCTTCGTGTTTGCCGTCTCTGGAACGCTTTACTGGCGACCGTGACTACACTGCCATCTCTAGAAATTTTTAAGCGGAAGCTAGACAATCATGCAGAAATGCAAGGTTTGTGTCTCAATAGCTTATCCTCATAAAACTTGAAACCACACTGTCAATGGATAAGCATACAAACTAAATCCCCACGACCCGTTCTGCCTTCTCTCACTCTATCTTTTCCTTAGGTTACCTTTATTATTCGACTTATCTCAACTCATATAATCTACACTACAAACTACTATTATTATTATTACTATTCTGCTTTTATGATCAACGTGAGTTAGGTCAAACTCCGTTCACGGCATCAATACAGTCCTAACATACTGCATACTACAAACCACATCTTGACCAATCCCCGTACCACTCCTCTTGGAGTCTACCAGAGCTAAAGCAGTCGAGTGGCTGGACTTACTACGCAGAAGGTCACCGAAGATCTGGAACCTCTACCTCACAATCAAGAAGCGAGCTCAAAGAAATCACTGGTTTATACTAGCTCGTAATCAGGGTATTGGATATTGAAACCCGATGCACAACATCATATATACAAATAAACTGAAAAATCATGTCCTCTTTGCATTATGAACAACTTTTTCTTATTCCAGGACAATAACTTTCTTTCACCTATGAGCCTGCGTTATGTCTATGAAATCACAATATGACTGAAATTATCCGTAACTTATCAAGGTCATTGGTGAATTGAGACGCTTAAAGGTCATTTTCGTCCAAGTTAGTCGGCCATGTTGTATTGCACTTCCGTAGCTGTTCGTGTACGCGTTTGTTGTTCTGTTTATCCTGCCGTTATACACGACTTATCTTGTTGTGTATTGTTCACAAATGTTGCGTTCCACCTCATTTTTCGTTTCCGTTGCTGTTAAAATGAATTATTTCTTTAGTTTCGAATGTTTTCACTACCAGGTCAGTGCAGTCGTTTCCTTGTAATTGTTTGATACCTTGCATTTATGCGGCTTTCAGTGTTTTAGTTGGTTTTCAGCTGTTAATGAATTTGTACTCTTTAGAAGTTTTGGAAATAATGCACATGAAGATGTTTTGGCTGGTAGAAGCAGTTGTTTTCAGTCCATTTGTTGGTTGCAGGTTTTGTTGCTTGCTCATATGATTATTTAACATTTAGAAATCTGGAAAACTAATGTCTTTCACGTTTATGTCTTCAGCATGCAACAATTTACCAGTAAATCTGGTGAGGAGAGCACGATCAAAGTTGATATTAGCAAGGTTTTCAAAGAACATAATCCTGGAGAATTAAGAACTAGGGTTTAAGTTGAAGAAGCTTTGAAGCTTTTTGAGAATGTGAATATACCATCAGTGTGTCTGCTATCATTTAGAAAGACATATGTTGTGAGGCAATCTAAGTCATACGAGGTTGAGCAGCATGAAAAGTATGAATCTGTTGTGCTTGTGTGTATTTTGGGGAACTAAAAGAACCTGGAATCCTTAAGGGTAAGTGTTACTTATGCTTATTATTGCTTGATGTACTAGATCCAAATACATGAACTAGGACTGCTCGTAATAGAGCCAGTGTTAACATCCATTCGATGTGTTGCAAAGCGGATAAAATACGACGATCTGGTGAGTGTACAAACTATCCCAGTTAAAGGTAAGACATTAATTAAGAAGAATAACGTTTCGGGTTGTAATTTACGATCGGTGGTTTCCTCGAAGTTGTGATTTTTCCGTGACTATAAACACGGATGTCCATGATTTAAAAAAAACTAAATAAATTTTCCTTGAACCAGTAGTCTTCTTTTCTTTGGCGAAACATCCGTTGATACGATTAGGTAGCGAAGTAGGATGTTCTGTGACTGAGAATCGTGGTTGTTGTGCTTCGGACTAATTTTGCGCATCTGGCTGTTATAACCGCGCGGATGTAGCGTTTTCCTCATGGTACATTATGATATCTAGAAATCATAAGCACGCTGCCATCGGTAAATTTATTTTTACTTTTTAAATGACTGCAAATAGTGAGTCGTTTGAGGTGATAGGATGAATACCTCTGAACGTTTTTGGGAGACTAGGGTATATTTAATTTTTTCGAGTAAGGGACGATCTTTTTACCAAGAAAGTTCTCTGAATTTTCTTCGTTATTCAAAGATAACGCTAAGTTGCCCACTAAGGTGGTAGTTATAGGAGATTACCTTCAGCGGAAACTATATTAATGTAGTTTTAGGTAATGCGTCATAGAAGTAAGCATCGTAGGTTAATTGTGTCTAAATGTATTAAACGTTGTATAACTGATCAAACCATAGTTCTTACGTGCGAGTTAGTTTTATAAATAATGAATGTACCGTACAAGCGTTTACCTTGATTTGCATACCTAGCTCATAAACATTATGCCTGCATGTGGCATACATTTAGGGCCAATACGCTGTGATGAATTAGTCCGAGATACTTAAAGTCAGACTTCATTTCCATATCACTATTATCAATTTTGCAACGGTCATAGGAATTAACACCTTCAACTAACTTTCGTTTACATCGGAAACTGAAAATAACAGTCTGACATTTCGAAGGATTTAGTTTAAGAGCATTTTCTGACTCCTAATAGAGAGCTGTTCATCTTAGTACAGTGTAGCTGGCAGTTAACAGACATTGAAATAGTTAGATCGTCCGCGTGCTTGAAAAAGTTCTTTTCGTATGCATTCGTGCATTAGTTCGTCAAACAAAAATGCAATTGGTAATGGACGACTTCCCCCTGACCTACAGTGTACTGCTTTCTCCCTGATAAATAAGAATGAAGCCGCCTAAGCAAATGTGTGGTCTAGGAAGGTGCAGCGAATTTAGCCCCATTGTCTACACTGGAGAAAATATTGTGGTACAAGACTGCAGCTGCATCTAAAGTACTTCTACTGTGTTTATAGGAGAATTGTTTGGGATCGTTAAAGGCTTTAAGTGAAGGTCGAAGATTAAGTAAGAATAAATTTTCCTTAGTTCATATATACGTCATTTGCATTGAAACCAAGGAAGCAACTATTATTAACACTTGTGACACCAGAAACCTTAGCATTTGTGGGAGAATTTATGGAAGACTTGTTTAGTGCACACACATCAAATGAATAGGGAATACTGGAGGTAATTAGATGCATAAAGGCGTAAGTTATTAAATATCCATAAAGTAGATATGCAAATACCGCAGTTGTTGATCATAGAAATGATGGATATTAGATAACATCGCATGATTCAACGGCATATAAGAAATAAATTAATATTGTTTCTTAGCTCATTGTCAAGTGAATAGTCTATTGATGATGTCACTGAATATTAACAGATTAGTGAAGCAGCTATCAAGCCTAAGTTACTACATTTAATTGTACTACATACTTGGCGTTTAACATTATATAGACTTGCAACTGGCTAGATAAGGTGACTTTAGAGTATCGAACAGTACAGAATTATTATTCAACTTGCTAAATCCCACTTAGCTTTTACAATGTGCTATTTGTAGAAACAGACACGAAATCCTATTAACGACTAAAGTAAGTCTCATAATACTATAGTAAATAACCCTCTCACTAACTAAGCTTAGCGTTTATTATTCCTAATTCACTTATTACAAAAGCACATGGTATAGCAACGAATTGAAAAAGTCCAGAGGAATTACAAATCAAGAGTATATTAAACATTTGATTAATTTACAAAAGAAAATTCTGATGAAGGGTATTAACGTTAGTTTGACCGAATGACGTTTCCGCTGATTTCATATTCGACAACCTCCGTATACCTGGAAAAAATAAAGTACATGTAAGAACTAGCATAACATGAAGTTAACAAGAGATAATTCTACATATTAGCATATACCATGAATACAATGATTCTGTCAATACTAAGTAATATCTCATGCGGATAAATGTATTTGTAGTCTATAGGTGATATTTATGTTGACGCCGTATACATAAATAGGCATCATATGTGTCAGCCACGTCTCGTAAATCGTTAATGCCCAGCTCTTTCTACGCTCGGGCTCACGCTGTTCCTTGAAGTTTCTCAGAAACGCTTAGTAATAACGGACGAAAAAACCAAAACACCAATTGGCGACTCGAGGATTCTTTATTGTTACACCAACATATAAAAAATGTTTCCGCTAAGGTCTGTGAACAAATATAACAATAATAAATCACAATATTACTTCTGACGGTTTACTGCTGACTTCTTTCTGAACAGCGACCGATGAGACGATGACTGTCGTATTGATGCCTCCGCGAAAATTGGGGAAGTTGGTTTTGAGCAAACAACCATGAATTGATCGTTCAATCTTCAACTACATTGACAATATGTTTTCCTGTATTTGAGGATTATACGCAAATTTCAAGACAATCTCCGAAACGTCCATACTATTGAGGCGTCATTCTCTCATCAAGCTTACTCGCAGATCAACTTCACACTAAACACTTTTACATGAAATGAAGTATTGCAAATGTATAACTTAGAAATTAATCCACAATCTCAGTGATGTCTAGTCCACAAGGTTTTGTGAATCCTACAGAAATCACATTTTCACATTTAGGAGACTATAGGCATCAAATGTAAGCTGAACATGCCTCAACTCCAAACAGCTATGCACAGTGTTAACGACATAGAGAAACACTTAAACTATTGTAAAATACACAGACCTGTTGTGTTGATGAGGATAATAATGTCATATAATGCAAACTAGAAAATTCAATCGTCACAGCGCATCTGTACTGCTTTGTCTAAATGGAAATCTCAGGAGAAATTCATCTCCACTATTAGTGATCAAAAATATTACAGCATTAAGTATACAGTCAGTGGAAATTGTAAAACAGACAATAGATTCATAATAATGATAATAAAGCTGAATAGATTCAGTTTCATAATCACCGCGACTCATGCGTATAATCATACCGTGTAATGATTTAGTGCATTAATTGGAACAGCAAGGGAACTTAAACGACTAATTGCCTTCTCCACTGCACTGTACTTGCAATAATCGTGACAACCACCTTCGTTTGGTATCCTATCAGTCAGCTAAGTAGACAATGGCACAATATTATTAAAGTTGAGATATTTTTGTACATTTAATTCACATAACCCATAGCACACTGCACCAATCAGTGACAAAATATATGAAATCCACTCAGAGATAACCTTTCAACTTACTATAATTCCTGTCCAACCACAGATAGAATGAAAAGCACATCTAAATGATAACTTAGGTTCCCACAAACGATTTTGATAGCATTTGCAGGTGATTTTCAAGTACTGAGAGAATTATTTTGTCAAAAGAGACTGTTCTGCACACGAAAATAGGCTGTATTGATATCCTTTGACATGATCATGTCACATGCGGCATGAAGACTTCGAAGTCTTCATTGGATACTATGCCGAAAGGTGCAGCTTCTACATGGAGTAAACGATTTGTGTAAATGGCATTACCCTCTAACTATCCTATCTTCCTCATTAAACCGATATTTTGATACAGTCCGCCTGAAATAGCAATCACTGCAACTAATATGCTAAAAGTGTGTCGCAGTCAGATCACATGACTCGGACACCAACATAACTAGCAAAAAAATGGGAATTTCCCTCAATCTAGATAAAATATAACACAATTTTATTAAAAATTATTGGCAAAAAAAATTTCCAAGCAGAATTCAACAGTACGTGATAAATAAGTCCAGCGCACAATATTACATCAGTTAAATCTTCCCCCAAGGTCAAGGCCACTTGAAACCAATATCAACATAGCAACAAGCGTCATAGCGGGAATATGCAATAAAGCCACTTGATTCGCTCCCGTCAGATGCAAGATGATGCTACAGGACTGGACTCGACCACGTCAACTCACTCCTAGCCTAAAGATAAGGGGAGAGTGGTGGAGCGTGCCGAACACTTCACTTATTTCGGAAATTGCATCAGCCAACGTCAGTGGGTCGATAGCTGACGAAATCCCAGCACCGAAACAGAAGGCTCGTTTGTCTTATACCAACTTATACCATCTCTGACTTAGTAGACGTGATATCCGACTGGCTTTCGGGCGAAGTTTAAGAATAGCGTCCCAAAACCTTCAACGCTCAAATGACCTTGAACGCATGCTAGTCGTTGGCTAACGGCTCCTGTCATTATCACAGCTGAAATATCAACCCTATTCATCAAATAAGGAGCAAGTTTCACCCAGATAACACTTTTATTACTGTTTGGACAATGTGTTGACATCTCGTTAGGGTTAGGATAGGGGTTAAGGCGAGTATTGTGGTCAGGGTTACGGTCATTGTGTGCGTCGGTGGCACAATGGTTAGGGTTAGGGTTACGGTTAGGGTTAGGGTGGTTAGGGTTATGGTTTAGGGTTATGGTTAGGGTTTAGGGTTAGGGTTTATGGTTAGGGTTTAGGGTTAGGGTGGCGATTAGGAATAGATTTTTCGTTTATTTCAAGTTCTTTTGTTATCCTTATTTCCCTTGTATGTAGTCGCCAATGCTCTTACTGGAACCATAGTAACGAAACCGAGGGCTGAGGAGAGGACTACACAGCAAGAGAAGAGAGATGAACCATTCCCAAAACAGCACACCTTCAGTCTCTTTGGTGAATACATCTACAGAAACTAGTCCAAATTAGCAATTGATACTCTTCATCGCAACTGGAACGTATTTTTAAGTCATATCAGAGAAATATAATCCGTTTAATGTTTTTTTCATGCATTTTTGTGTAAATATACGTTAAATTTTATGCAAAATTCCTCCTATTTTCTGATTGGTCGGCTCAAGGTCATTGTGCGTTCGCATCTCTTGGGACTCCATTCTTAAACTTTGCCGGCTTTCGACCAGAGGGCGTGTCTTCTGCTCAGCAGTTCGCAATGTCCTCCTTTATGGTTTGCTATATGACAGCCATTGAAAGTGGAGGACATGAAAAGGTCAGCTAGCTGCCTGTGATCATATGTGCATGCGTTCTATCTCCCATGTTAAGTGCTATGATAAGGTGAACAATATTGATGTTAAGCTTCGGTCGAGTGCTAGGTAAGGAGGGGAAATGAATCGATGAGACTCTGCAGTTACACAGACTGAGATGGTTAGGATTTGTGCTACGAATGCCTGCCTAGCCATCGTCTTCCTCGACGGGAAAGTCGGCTGACGCAGGGTCAGGTTGAAAAAGGGCTAGTGGTGGTCAAACCATAACATGACTTCGCCAGTCCATGAAATCCACAAAAGTTGGTTTAGGCCATGTAGAGATATGTGGACTTCCTGACTCTTTGGGGTCCTCAGGATGGTGAGGACCGATGGCTGGAGACAGTTGGTGATATGGCTCAAAGTTGTCCTCAATCACACTGCAGATGCATCCACTCCTTGTCACTTATAATACCGAATAAAACTATTGTTCTTCGTTATTAATATTATTTTATTGCCTCGTATCTCTCCTTACTGTCTCTATTCTGCGTTTTTATCTCTTGGTGCGCTGAGTGAACTCGACCTGTTGCACATCTGTGCAAAGGTCTACGTTGAAACCAGTCAGTCAGGTCAAACAACCAAACGAGCAGGCGACTTCAAAACTTCACGCTTGGTCCACAATGCAATTTTTTTTTTATTTACAGCTTGATTCCACACTGTATTTTTGGTACAGGTCTGGAATTTTCAGCATGGATATCGGTAGCCTAAATTTTGCAGGCCCACCATAGATATCAGGTGTGCGCCGGCGTGGTCTCGAACCCCGGACCATGTGCATGGTCGGCGAGAGTCCTAACCACTGTGCCACCGACGGGAAAATGCACCACTCTTGATAACAGCCGTGAAATGCACCTTCAGTTTTCGGAAATGGCATCAGGAGAAAAAGGAAGTGACGAAGAGAAGGTTGAACATCTTCGTCTGCAAAATTCACTTAAGGGTGTCAGGAGAACTCTCAGCGAGGACTTGCAGGTGTAAGGATAGCACTGAGTGTTACAGCAGAAAATCCACTTCTTCAATGGATCCCAGTAGATAGTCGTGTGTGTGCAGTCTGTCTGAACCGCAAAAAGCGAAATGCTCAGATATAGTCGCTTCAGTAGGCGACTTTAATGACCATGTAGGGAAGTTATGCCAGGCTAAGAAGCATGTAGGTGGTAGCTACGGTGTTCCCTGCACACAAACCGACAACGGTGATCATCTCCTACGCTTCTGTTCAGATAGTCGCCTGTTCCTAGTTAGCACTAACTTCAGGCACAAAGACAGACCTTGCATGACCAGACGACCTCCATCATCAAATCAACTCTGGACTCATATAGATCACATGGCGATAGGGTATCGTTATCGAATGTCAGCAGAAGAAATCTACAGTGGCGAATAGAATTTGAACGTCTTCGTCTTTGCAAAGAATGTCAAACAGTCCCAGTGTATCGCGTAAAGATTGTTTGTATATATCACCACATCTGTTTGGTGAACAGATCCTGGATGGATTCAGCCTTATAAGATACTTTTGTAAAGTATTCTGACGACAAGGAGAAACACTGTATCAATGGTATTTGAGGGTTTGTGAAGTTGATCAGCGCGGTTTATCACCAGAACCACAGTGCGATTGGGAGATTA
Organism: Trichobilharzia regenti; assembly: GCA_944472135.2. NCBI lineage: Eukaryota > Metazoa > Platyhelminthes > Trematoda > Strigeidida > Schistosomatidae > Trichobilharzia > Trichobilharzia regenti. Next base: position 39,601,164 of record OX235270.1, read on the forward strand.
AGTCTTCCTTCATTAAAGGATTGCTTCCGAAATACCAAGAAGCATTGAAATCCGAGAAGTTGGACTCCATTGCCACTATTTTAGAACGTTGTCATACAGATGATGGTTCAGATACCAAGCATTTAAGTATCCGAAAGAATGTGAAGCTGAAATTCAACATAACTTGCTACATTTGTCTACGCAAAGGACATGTACAACGCGATTGTCTACGGTTGGTGCATGAACACGACATCTCTTTCTCTTGTGCATATACCTGATGTTACCTTTTTCACTGCAAAAGCGCGCATCATCGTCAAGTTGAAACACACAACCTTACAGTATATATGTATAGTGTTAAACTTTGCACAGGTAACTGGGACTCAAGAGATTCGCATTGTCAATTTGTGCTCATGTGCAGGCATTGTAACCCTTCTTCCTTACCAAGATTCAATCGGTATGTGTCAGTTTTTCGTCTGAATTTTTCCCTTGATTTATTTTCCGATCCTGAATTACATCCAGATGACCATATTAATTCACGAAATCCGCCTAGATCCGTATATTAGGATCGAACTTCTTCGTGTGAATTAGTAAGTCGACACCTGTAACTGCAACCAACAATTCTAATCTAATAATATGGGTAAAATTAATGTTTGGACAACTTGTTCAGTGTTCCCTCGAATATGCTTTGAAAATTAGAAGTAGATGCAATCACTACATTATTTTTACAGTTTCTACGTTGATTACCAGATTCATTTACACGCTTTTCCTTGTATATGCACGAATACTCTCATTATACCACCTACAAATCATTTCCACTAGTTTTTGCCATTTTGTTCGTGTGTTATGGGTGAACGTGCCTACCCGCATTGTATTTAGGGCGAAGTGAACTGTGCACCACACTTGTTCGCACACTTGACAAAGTTGCATTTTCGATTACGGTGATAGATCATTTTTCAAATAAATTCCATAAGATAACCACAAATGATTTATTTTCAAGTGGGACTGGGGTGACTAGCACATCTGGAACATAGGACGGGTAACAACACGATTTAAGTACAAATTAAAACTGAAGTATAAGACAAAGTCGACATAAGTGTTTGTGAATACAACAGTTTCATACAATGTATTCAGCAGAATGGGTTGTGGTTGAAAAAAATAAGATGCCTGATAGAAATATTGGTGACCGCACACTTTATATGAAGGGAAATGTGTGAAAATATGTAAGTATATAGAATCAAAAAGTGCATGTTAATTTGTTTACAAAGAATCACTGGCTTTTATTCGATCGGGTAATTATGCTGCCATGAACACGAAATCGATAAATACAGGTATATTTAGGGTGTCCATGATTGCTGAGTATGACAAGTTCAATGAACTGGACAGGTTCAGAATGTGTCTGTGAAAAAAACAACAGTAATCAGTTATCCATTCAGAATAAAATAGTGGAACATCAGTAGAGACAATATAATATCGTTCTGTTGTGTACATCCATTAGGAATTACAAAAGATTGTGCAATAGTGAGTTATTCGCTTTGCTGAACTAATTGTCCCATAAGGTGGTGACACTGATATTTCTGTCACTTAAGTGTCCTTGTAAAATGTCATTTGGTTTCATCTAATATGCCTACATAGACAGGCTACTGATATGCTGAAACACTAATCACTATAGGAAATAACAATTTTCGTTTGCCTTAAAAAATTACTGTTTTCCAGTAATAAATTGAAGCAGAGGCATTATCAAGGGGACATTTTTCAGATGACCAAGGTCAATACCGAGACCAAGAGACAAAAAGTCTTAGTGAAAACAGTTTACTTACTTTGATGGGAAAATTTTGTATAGGTCTGCCGTTGACATCATACATAAATTTTCTCAAAACAACTCCGTCTTCGTCATCTTCAGATCGTAAGTAAACAGATTGTATGGTAAAACATTAATGTATGAATTGTCAACAACTAGCTTCAGTATTCATGGAAAAGTCCGCATAAACTATCAAGCCAACAGTTCTCGTGATATCACTTTGAAATTATTGTGGAGCAATAATTAAAAGCGCTTGGTACATCTCGAATTCGATCAGTGGGATAGAATGTCGTATATCTGGGGTCACTGTTACAAAAACAACGTAGTCATATAGTTTCATCTCAGATTGCTTGTTTTCGTAAATGTTCAAAAGGTCGAAACTGTTTAGCTATCTGTCTCTCCTGACTGATTAATGTTAAGTGATATAGAATTAGGTTGGAAAGGATACGTAAACTGTCTGATTGGGGTCTTGAGGGTGCTGAAAACCAGCAACTTGATTCTATTGGTGATATGTCTGATGATTGTTCTCAGTGTGGTGCCGGTGCATTCAGCTTTTGTTAACCACAAGATCCATTAAATCCTTATGGTTCCCCACTCCAATATTCTTCCGCTCCTACACTTCTCCTCGTTGTAGTTCTCTTTCACTTTGTTTATTTATCATATGATCTATCTCTATCTGCTACATCGAGAGTGTCAATTTGCACTACTGAACCTCTGCACAAAGTCCTACGATGAGACTCAATCAGTCTTTTGCAGCAAGCGTTTACGTATCGACAGTTATTCAATGTATGCTGCATACAAGAAGAGCCATCTCACGAGGATAAATACTGTTAAAACATGGTAGATATTGCTTCAGCTTTGTTACATTATATAACAACACTTATGTTGGCAATGTGGATAGCATAATATGTAAACACTCGTGAATAGCCTGAGGAATTTATCATACAATGGACCTGATAAAATGTCATGCAACAGGACAGCCCCCAAATATAAAAGAAATATTCGACATTCCCGAGTCTTCCAAAAACGCAGGTATTTCACTCTTCTATATTTCTTTCAGAAATACTCACGAATGCACTTCTGCATCTCCTGTAGTCTTTGAATATTCATTGTCACGTCATTGCTAAAACCTAGCTGATTTGTTTTGGTTAACCACGGCCATATATCCAGTTGCTGTCTCACAACACCTAGGCAAACAAAGTGAATGTAATCCAGTGGGAAGCTGTTAACAATATCTGTGTGTGATTTTTTGACAACTGACGTGTCATGGTGGTAATTACAGTTATCCTTAGTCCTGTAGCTGCCACAACAGCTATGTACAATGCTGCATATCAGGTATCTAATAAAGTATAATCAGATTTCAAACAAAACAATTCTAACAGCTGATGTGAACACGGGCGGTAATTTTACTCGAAATATTGCCAAAAGCAAAAAAAACTTATTGTTTGTAAACCATTGAAATATAACTATACTTTATTTGATCTATTCCATAATGATCAAACTTTTTACTGACATTAATATCATGTATCTGTTGATATGCTTTCCAACATCTCAACATTGATTATACTTTATCCTGATGCTGTGGCTGTAAAAGTTACGTCAGACGTTAAAGGCTTATCATAGATGATTATTCAAAGATCGAAGCATATGCGCCTGTCAATGATATACAGAGCATGTGCATATAATGAACAAAAAGACAAGAGAATGAAAAACGGGATGCCAATCTTTCGAGTGGGACAGAAATACATTCCAGTGTTGCATTCTGGTACCATAAAGAAATTAAATCATATTGTATACTTGTACTCATCTGGATCTTTTAGACCTAACCCTCAAACTGATCCCTCTGTAACATAACCCTAATGTGGAAATATCCCTAAACTAGTCCTGATCTTAGTCGAACCAACCCTAATATCTCCCTTGATAAGTTAACCTAACCCTCACCTGTCCTAAAAATGGACCTCAGATTAATGTTTCTCAAACCCACCCAAAAAACTACCGGACATCCTGTTCAATATCATGACACTTCGATAAGCACATTTTATCCGTAATCAAATCTTCATCTACCTGGTTCCACTGACCTACCGACTAGACGTTCCAAAGCCAGTGGTGAGGTATCACTCCGAGTGCAGAGTCACATTTCTTTGATGTTTACAGTTTAACTACATAGAAAAAATAGATTACATATTTCAATATCTGGAATTATTAAAGGACTATGCCACTGCAACAGGCGTCGTTGCTATGATAAGCTGTAAATAAATATTAAGCAGCAAAAATTGGAAATTCGTACCAAGAGGAGTTATTTTTACCATATATTTCCGATAATTAAAAATAAATGGCATCGGGATAGTGAACAACAACACTATTCACAACTATTTCTTGAATCTCTCGTCATTTGTTTCTTTCTCTTCCCTTTGCTAGCAAATAAAAGCACATAGGGTGAACAAAAAGCGTTGCACGGAAGATGAATAAAATGTCTCGAAGTCAACTGAAATTAATTATACTGTTTATGTGCATGTGCAGACTGCATGGTAATTGCTGCATTGAGCGTATATTAATCTGACCCAGCTGTACTAGTTCAACACAAACAAAACAGTCATAAAAATAAACAATAAAAAACTGATCATTCAAAATATGATGTAAACTTTAGAATCAACAACTGAAAACTGGGATGTAAGCTTCCTAGCAATAGTGAGTGAAATGTGAAACTTAAAACGACACTGACGTTTACCTGTTGAGTGTCTCCAAACTTGCGAGTCTACTTCGACGGCTGATTTTCGCGATCTGTTTCGAATGTTTAGAAGCCCAGAGGCTGTCGGTTTTATGGATTTCTGAGGTGCTGAGGTTTACACCCAACCTAGTGGCGTCATAGGAACCTTAAGACGAAACCAAGTGAAAGCAAAAGTGCTATCGGTTCAGTCTTCAGTAAGACTAATCAGAAAGATAGATGGGAAGTAAGTCGCCTTCACTAGTCTCCCCACCCAACAGTAATTACAGCACATCCATCCGAAGAATGCTCGTTGTAAATCCTTGTGCTTCCTCCATAGTTTGTTTGGTGTGTGTTGCACGTGGAAGGAAAATGAGGGAAGTTGCATATTCTGATAAAAGATCTTCGGAAGATTAGTTGGTTTTGTGAGGAATTTTATAATACGGTTTACTCATATGCATTATTAGTAGTTTATCTACTGCAATAAATGTTAACTGTGATGATACGAACACGATTACAACCATGAGATGAGTCTCATCTTCAAGACTGCCCTTCAGTGGGATTATCCATTTGGGCTACTGTGTTGTCGCCCTTCTGGTAGTGTATCTAGGTTTTAGTAGTTGGGGTAGTGTACTGCCTAGCAAATGGGTAGCGAATCCCCTATGCTTCTGTGCCCTCCAGTTTTCGGTTCCGACCTTCATACAGTTGGTATTTTACGATATGTTAGCTTTATCTAATCTCCTTCTTATGTTATTTGAAAGATATTTGCTTTTGTCAAGTGTAGTGATACGATGCCACTGTGGACATATAATTATGGGTGAACATATGCTTTGCAAGACTACGTGAGCATACCAGGTGTAAGTACACCCAATCGCCTGCATACTGAGTAGTCCGCCTTAGTGGCTTCAGTTCTGTGTGCTCCATAGCAAACACTAGTGCTTGATTTATCCTTAGGAAGTGGCCCAGGCCTGCTAATTGCATCTGTATGAAATATTTTGATTCCGAAGGAGCAGTAGAGGACTCTTTGTGATACTAATACGCGAACGGACATCATTCGATACCGGCCATTTTGCTATTATCAATGTCACAAGTTCATTAGGTCTCCCATAAATCTGATTGAGTCCTTATCACTTGTCATAATCCTCCACATCTTTTTCATCAGCGGTGAGTGATGCAGTAAAGCTTGGAATATTGAGGAAATCAGGAATATTAATGGAATGGGTATGGCTTCTAGTTATATCCCGGTGTTTGATTTTCTACACGTACAATGTACAGGATTCAGCTTAGTATGAAATCTACTCTCCTCAAGGCATGTTCCGACCTTTGATGTCGATACATCTCTGATTAAAGTTTATTGGAAATCCCAGAAAAAAATTTCGGGTGAGTACGACATATGAAGTAGAATATTCTGGCCTCAGTATGCTGTCAGCCGTTGCAGGCTGTCGGCGTTTTTCTAGAACAGTGCTGATCTTTTCTGTAAAAGTGAGTAGTTGCAGAACACAGTGATATTTGGTAGAAGAATTGTCTGCTGGGCGAATTACCAAAACTTTACATATAAATTTCCTCATGCAAAAGTTCTCCGAATACTGTTTTTTTTGTATTCTTTTCAAGCCTTATTGCTTTACATTTGCTTTCATTTTTCTTCTTTTCAGCTTAATTCATCGTTCCACCATTCAAAGTTTTTTTAAAAGACATTACACACAGTGTACTACTTATAAATTCTCGTTAGTAGTACAGATCAACTTCTCACCTCCATGCTGCATGTTTCTGTTATTTAAATGCCTCACTAATGTGAACGTTCAGCCGGTAATTCATTACCTTTTATATTGTAAGCTGAAGTGCTACAGTTGAATGAAATTCTCAGTTTAGAAATTAATTAGCTATTTGCAGTTTACACATTTCGAGGTGAGATTTTACTACATAGTTGAATCTGAAACTATTCAAGTCGTAATATGTGGTCTGCTTAATACCATAAATAGGAATCAAGAAGGCAAACGCACTCTATACTACTGATTGAATAGCATTAGTAGTCGGACATCCCTTACGTCAACTAGTAGTGTTTGCTAGCCAAACTTAAGTAATCTAAACACTGAACAACCGTTTTTCTCGTTTGGGTCCGAGCGTATTTTCTGATATGTATAGAGCGTTTCTAGTCCTGAACATTCAACCGTTTGCAAAAGACATGTATTCAAGTCTTGATCATTTTCCTAGTCGGGTATAGGTATAATGCAAGACTTCTGATAATTTGTTTGTGATAAATCCACAGTCACTTTTTCCTGATTGGTTAGCTTCAAAAATTACAATGACAAGTGAATATTTTATCGCTAATGCCATAATCTGGTTGGTACTCAGCATAGCTCTGACCACCTGACTAGTGCTTTTTGTGCGTTTACGATGCATGGTTACAGAAATGAGGACTGGTTTTCATTAATTTTTCCAGAATCTATGATTCTTTATCTGTGAAATTTGAAATCTGTTTGATTTTGTTTCAAGCAGACTCACAATAACTCAGTTAAATCAAGTGAGAATACCACGAGGCGAACAGCGGTTCCATACTAGCGAACAGTCAAAATGGTTGATGTGCCAAGAATATGAGGAGGTATTGTTGACGATCACTTACAGTGACAATTACAAAGTCTCAACCAATGAAGTGTGATTTGATACTGTTAGGAATGATCAAGAAAAGGTAAGTCAGATGCTCAGAAAGGGGACATAAATCTCAGAATAAAACAAGAAACTTTCTTATTTCAAATAGTGGTACAGAAGAACTGACAAAGCAATGGAATGCTAGTTAAAATAAAACAGTATGTAACTCGGGCTCACCAAGAGCAAGTACTTGATTTGTTATTTCTTAACACAACCAATGCTTAATCTAACGAATCTGTAAATACCGTCACAGAAACAAGATGGGGAGATTAAGTTGCTTATGAATGTGCTTGTTGAGAGTTTTACACTAGGCAGATCTTAATTTTTAGACGATGTATCAACTTATGTGACTGAGATGGGGGCCTGAAAACTGTTTGTGATAATCATCGCAAAGGTAGCTTAAAATAGCATCAGAACCTGCTCTGATAAAGCCTAGTTTAAAATAAGGCTTATAAGCCTCAAGTATTTAGTTCTACTATTTTAGCCTAAGTTGTATTTTCTAGCCAAGGGGCGCACTAACTATAATACATACTGCATAACCCTGTAGGTTTGTTAAGTAAGCTGACCCAGTCTCCACTTTAGAGAACTGCATTTCTAACAGGCTGTCAACCGTTAGACTCACTCGCATTAAAGCGGATTCATAAAGCACGTACTAACGAAAGGCGCGAACATTTTAGTTTAGCTTTAGTGCGCATGGGATTATCTAACACTTTCCTCCTCCATAGTAGTAGTATTTGATTACTTTGTTTGCAAGCTTTCTTGCCTTAGAGTCTGACTCGTTCTTTCGAGGTGTCTTTATATCATGCCCAATATGATGACACTGAATTGTTCATTAAGTCCACAAATAACCGTTTTCTTATTTCCCAACGGTTTTGAAGTGTTAGCACGTGTCTCATGGTAAAGATTTGCAATCAACAGAACACTACACTAAAGTATTATTCACGTATTCAAACAGATTTAGCGTTTTCAGCCTCTTTAATCTTTGAAAGCAGCTAGTGAGAACCTACATCTCTTTATATATAAGTGTGAGTTGTGCATTTTGTTGATCTATCACTAACGAAATCTCCATTTTCATTTTTTGTGAAGAATTAATCCCTTAAATAACAAACTGTTTAGAAGGCGAATTGTGTTCACTAGACATATTACGGTATTTGATTTTATTTCATTGTAAGAGGTGTAAGTTGTCTGAGAAAAGTTTAGTTTCATTGTTGATTTGCTTCTTCTTTGAAATGTTTTGAATACACTGTAGTTCGGATAACAGATTTATTGGTTCTCACTTTAACTTGTGTGCTTCTTTAGTGAGTAGGATAGATGCCTTCTTATCATGCGAAACGTATCACATATGTGGAAGCAATTTATGGAAATCACCGGTGAAGTGCAAATCAATAATGATCCTTCCTTAGTTGATGCTGGTACGCCTAATGAGTCCTTCATATGTTGTCCAGCGGATGTCTCCGAGTGTCTCTAATCCCTAAATTCTACCTAAACATTAGTTCAGATGGTGTGCCTGCTACTATCCTCGGGAAATATGTTATCCATTCACCGATATTATCAAAGAGTCGTTTCCCACTAACATTGTGCATTTTTCTTGGAAAGACATCATCATGTGGACCAAGTGTTAAGTTTAGACTTATTGCCATTACCTAACCTTTCTTTAAATACAATGGAAAAGTTTCTTTTATTTAGCCTTGAACCTTTTGCTCTTGATTACAGTAGGTGTATTTTACATGTCACTGTTATGTTACATCATAATTTTGTATGTAATTTAGACAGAAGTGCCAAATATGTTCGTTGTGCTTTCCTTGAATACACATCCGCCTTTGACTCTGCACCTAGACCACTTTTGTTAATAAAACCTGCTGCGAAAGAAACTGAGCGCTGGACTGATAAGTGGTTTCATTCTTACTTTCCTGTTAGGAAACAATACACTGTATATAATGAGAAGTCCTCCACTGGTTTGCTTACTCTAACTGACGTTTCTAAGTCCTCTATTTTTTATACTTTTCCGACATAACTTGCTCCATTCCGATGAATCCTATTTTGCTAAGTATGCCGATGATCTGACTGTTTGCACGCCGGTCACTTCTTAATCAGACTTTTCCAAAATAAATAACTTTTTATTAGACATTAGACAACCATCCTCGTCAAATGGTCTCAGGCTAAATATCCCCACCCCCCAAAATGTCAAGTTCTTAATTTCATTTTCAGACGCAAGGGCGACTTACTTGAGCTGCTTCGTTCTCATGATTCTGCGATCATAGATAGCACTGAAGTCGAATGTTAAATACCTTGGGTTGTGTATTTTCTCTGACCTTTCCTGGTCTTCTCCCATTATGTTAGTTTTTAGAATGATATTTCGTTTGATATTCTACGTAAGAAAGTTAAGACAGTTGGGTGTCAGTCACTCTCTACTGTTACAGCTTGTTAATTCTTGTATAATACCTATTCTACTTCATAGCTGCCCTTTAATGTTTCCTGAGCTACTTAAAAAAAGACTTTGTTAAAGTGCGAAAGGTACTAAAAGGTATCAGTAAGGCGAGTGTGGTGTCGCTAAACCATCCTGTTAATACTGTTGTAGACAGGCGCATGAATTCAAGCAAGAGATTAGCGAATATTATCTTGTCGAATTCCGATCATCTTAACTATACACAGATCTTTCCTTGGATCTCATCAGGTTGATCCAGAAATAACCATAGAAAATGTTGTGCTCAGACAACTAAGTTTAACAACTCTACGATAGATTATCTGACACACATTTTATGTGATTGGAAAAACGTCGGGCATAACACCATTTACTTGTTGAGAACTAAGGAGTAAACGACTCCTTTTACCTTTTCTTTCTTCATTATACTGTTGTTAGTATTTTCTCTTGAATTTTGAATTAATATTGACATTCTTATCTAACAATATTGTCAGTTTAAATGTCCCATTTAATTACTACCAGTGTGTTATGTAATGAGAAAATTAGATACAGTATTATATGCATACTGAAAATTCCCTATATGTATCAAAAATACTGTTTGGAATAGTGCTTTTATTATCAATATTATTATTTATTGTCACTATTTCAGCTTTAGTCTAAGGTAACATCCTGAAGCCTGTATTGTGTACTTCTTACAAGGTTGCAGATGAAAGCATGGTAATGACAATTATAGGAGGATATTTTTCTATATCATATAGCTGTCGATTTAAATTTTTCCTATTATTATTATTCGTTTCGATTCACTAAACAACAGTTATTCTACTGAAAATTGGCTAGTATTTGAAGACGGTAATCGCCATACAGTCGGTGGCATAGCGGTTAAGACGCTAGCCGACCATGCACATGGTCCAGGGTTCGATCCCCCGCCACCGACGCACTCCTTTACCTCACTAAGCCAGAAATAATGCTGGTAAAGAGGGAAGGTTGGGCATGAGGCTAGCAACCTCATCCTGTAAAAATAAACACTGCTACAGAAACTTCAAGCCTCTAGCTTGAAGCCCTATGTTCCAGTGGGGAAAGTGAAGGAAAAAAATCGCCATACAGATAACCTTTTCATCAAACGAATATGAATTTTAAGATTAGAATCGCTTTCATTAAATGTCAACAATTTTTTCATCCTTATGATGTCATCTACCGAAAAGTAAGTGGACATTTGAAACAACAATAACTTTGTTTGAAATTTGGAGTATTAACGGTATAATAACAAAAACAGAATAATAATCTCATTTGTCGTTTTTTTGGTGATCAGTCCTTTATAAATATACTTGGAGTCCTCTGAATATTTCAGAACTTTCGGCAGAAAAAAACGACGTGTTCACATTGCTGATGCTATTATTGTATTATACAACAATTTATTGAATTAAGGCGAAAAACACCATACACCTTCCCTATGAGGATAAAGTGATTTCCCCTGACGACTACATAACGATATCAGATAATCAGATTCATTGAAAAATAGAACTGGGGAAGACTTGACAGCATATTTTTTAAGAGGATGCTTTTACTATACAGCAACTTTTTGGATGACGAATCATATCCATTGATTAATGAATACAGGAAACAGCCATTTTTTCAGAGAAAAAAATATTTATTTTCAACGACTTCATTTTCAAGGTGTACAGTCACATTTTATATTACGAAAAAAAGTATTATGTGGTACTAAAACTTGCCCAAGCAATGTACAAATGATAAGAATAAAGATGATTAACAAGGGAGGTGAACCTTTGTTTATGTGAATGAAGATATCTTCCTATTATTTAACCCTTCTCAAAAACAATCTTGTGTTCTCTTTCTACAGAGTTTATTGAGGAAGCTGATCTGTTTTGAAGGCATTTTAATCATATGCCATTCCTAGGTGAAAGTTTAGCGCACAGTCTATATTCATTGACTCTGACTTTCATATGCCTACTGCTTTGCCTTATGAAGCAAGCTTCTCACTCTAAACACTTTTTATCCTAATATGTTATCTTTAGAAATATATTTCATATAAACTAGAGCTTTGAATAAAGAACTTGGGGACTTTAAATAGTCTTTAATAATAATCTACATGCAGTAAACGCTCTTTAAAGTTTTTTCCGACGTTTTTCAGTATAGAATAACCATCTTTGATACCCAATATTTTTGAAAATTCCTGTTTTGTTCCCTGCTATTTCTTGCTGCAAATGTTGTTCAGAAACATTTTTGGATAATTATTTTCTGTAACAGTTTGTCTTATATTTAAGATCTCATTTTCATTATCATTGTTTTCGATTATACTTTTAGCTCTATTTAACAGATTTAGAGCTACTAAAACTTCCATGAACACTTAGCTAGTAATCCTTGGTTGTTTTCAAGTTCATATTTCATAATATCAAGAGAAGTAGATGTAGGAATACTAGTAAGGAGAGAAATCACATCAAGATTTACTGTCATTACATCCACTTAATTTCAAATCCCCCAGAGTTTTTAATGTTAGAAGGATGACTCTACTCAGGCAGTTCCAATCATCGGTCAAATTGTAGTGTAGTGATCCAAGGATGGAATTGCACTAGTCTGCAACAGAAGGATGACATTTGTATTTTGTATTTTGCTCTGAAAGCAATTAAAACGACCAGAAGGAAATTTTGTCTAAAAAATTAAACTTTGAAGAAGATACTGACATACGCCTTTTTTGTTTAGCCACAAGTTTATGCACATAGTTTTTTCGAAATAAATATCAAGGTTATTTTGAAAAGGTAAAGAATAGCGATTCAATGGAAACGGATGCACCGATAGCCTTCACACGACCAATATCATCATCTTGGCCATTTTAAGTGAAAGAAGGGAAACACAGGTAAACATCCATAGTAAAGATTAAAAAATACCTAGTAAGGTATCCTTTTTAACGTTCTTGTCCCAGAATTTCTTTGCGAATATAGTGTTTTTCCTGATTCCTCTATCTTGATCATATTGTGCTGGAACGTCACTGGGGCTTTCACTCTGAGAAAGTTCAGTTACTCAGAGGTCCTACATATTCGTTTTAAGCGACTGGCTAAACTCCACTTTAATAATAATCAACTATTTATGATGTGTGCTGTGAAACTTTTGTCTGTAAATCCAAGAACAAACGTTGTATTGTTCATGTAAGACATCTGTGGGAAAAACAAAGATAAACAAATCGCAGACAGTGATCACATCAAAGAGCCCCACTCAGTTTAGGTCAGTAGATTGTCCAGTAGCATTTGACAATAATCTGAAACCTGCAAATGAATGTGTTTGGATACGATAATCAGAGAAAATAAGAGCTCCATTAAGGGCAGCTAATAGGAAAACGTAATCATTAGATGGAAAAATCAGTGAGATTTCAATAACGATATTTTTTATCTAGAAAGATGATATTTACATTCAATGTGTTTTCAGTAAAGAAACATTGAAATGACTTCTTTTTAATTAACGTTCTCAAATGTAAGATAATCCTGTCGTACTAACAAAGGTGAGAACCGATCTTCCTTTTTCAAGTTTGCAGAAAAGGTCAAAAAACAAGTTTTTGAAATAAAGTGATAAGAAGCGGTAGATTTCGTGGTTTTCGTATATTTCACAGTGTCAGGTAATACACATATGGGTTTTCGATAGTCGTTAGTACTATTAGACTTAGTTATTTAGATTCATCTTTTTGGACGTCAACATTTTTCTGTCATGTACTTGAATACTACATTTGTAAAATAAACTAAGGAATTCCCATTCATTTCTAATGTCATCTTCTTTGATGACGCTCACTTAATTACACAAGATAAAGTCAACAGTAAACGAATATATTTCAGAGTGTCTTAAGGACACTTCAAATTCTGAAAAAGAAAACAAAAATAAACAACTCAGTAGGTGTGCGACCAATATAGTAGTCAGTTGAACTGTTAACTCCAAATTATCTCTGATAAAGCAAAAAGGTTTGTTATTCTGTGGGTCACTTTCGACCGCAAAAAATCACTGAATATCCCAATAGTGAAAACACATCAAGTTCATGAAGTTTTTTCACTCGATACTGATTAACAGAGCTCATAAACAAGTGAAGAACATGTAGTGTCATCTGAAAAATCACTGGATAATATAGTAGTAAGGGTATCAAAATGGATGTTTTATGAGCTTATTTAATTCATGGGAAAATTATACTTTAAACTTGAAATTCTAAGAAAACCAAAATGTTGTCATAGAAACCGTGAGGCTAGAATATACACACATTTTGAGCATCCTATGGCGCTATTTTGAAATATGTCATTTAAGTAACTGGTCACAAGTGAGATAAACATTTGTTGTTTGACTTCCGTTTCATTGGTTTTACTTTGTTATGTCTGTCTGTTTGCTTGCTAATTTCAGCTTAAAAGAGGGTTTCAAACATAGACTGAGAAGAAACAAAGTCAATGAACACTGTGAACTACTATTACATTTTTAGTTTTGATTTCCTAAACAACTTACAGCTGTTGATTTTTAAAACAGCCATAGGATTAATCAGTCGCCTGGGAAAGGAATTTCAGTTGTCTTGAAAATCATTTCTGATTGTGTTTGTTTCGTCACAGAGGCTAACACCTAATATTACAATATGTGTACAATGTAGTCAGTCACCTGTGAACACTACCTATATATTATAATGCAGCAAGATTTGTAAGATATAACATCCGAAATTAAAAGGGTTCGATATGATTGTTTGTCAATAGGGTAAAAATGATTTTACTAACGCAATAGAACTAGACCTGTAAGCATAGAGAATAGTTTTATGAAGAATGAGCATTTCATTCTACTGGGGAGTGTAAAAAGTAACATGTTGTGCAGTCAAAACACCAAACACTTAAGACTATACTGATTTACAATCGATCTCATTCAAAAAGTGAAAAACTGATAGAAAGTTAATGGAATGATAGAATGAGTTGTAAATTGAAAAGATATAAGTCAGCGAAGAGTACTTTTCCGAAATTTCTCTTTAGAAGTGTACAGTGATGTGAAAAATTACGAAAATGCCAAAAAAACGTGAATTAATAATATCAGTTGGTAACATAACGAATGAAATTACATACTATATCTGCTATGTCAGGAGTTTTCGGAATTTCTACAGTTTATAACACTTCATTAATTAGAGGTTCGTAATTTATTCATCGATACCTATATTAACTTGAATTGTAGATCACTTGTAGTCAATGAAGAGCTGTGAAGTAGAACGTAATCACTTTTTGTGGTGTAGGATTCATTAGTGTTGTTTTTGTAGTAATTTATTACTAACAGTATTCATACAAATACAATGGCTGCCTGTAGTATACACTTAATTGCTGGAGAGTTAATGATGGAACATTGCTTTGCGCTTTAATCATAGATTTATTCACCCTTCTCAATTTAACACTACAGTTATTTTAATGAAAATGTAGATTGTTTTATTCAAGAGAAACTAGAGATTAGGTGACAGTATATGATTTTCGTAAATATAACTGTGTACAAATTCACAGCATTAATGCTCAAGGCTTTCTCACAAAGTTAATGAATAGCACTAATAATATTACTACTACTACTACTATCATTAATTACTGTTATTATTACTCATTCCTTCGGTACTGAGTGAAACAAGCGGCTTCAGCAGGAAGTCTACATTGTATTTTAGTCTCTACTGTCCTTTTAGCTAGCTCCAAGATTGCCCACAAGCTTTCATTTCCTCTTCACGTGATCACCCCCACTTCATCTTTGGACACCGAACTCGTCGCTTCCAACTTAACTATGATGTCGCACATCGGTCTTCCCAGTGTACATTTAGTCCATCTTCATTTTCTCCTGCTTATTCGTTAGGCTAAAGGTTCTTGGTGGGTTTGCTGTCAGAATTCCTTGTTGTACATCCTTTCTGACCGTCTGGTCTTCGGCAATAAAAATCAGTATTATTTGAAATTCTTCCGTGTTTGTCCTAGTCGGTGACAATTCGCTTTCACATAGGATTCATTGGAGTTTATATGGAGAAATTAGAAAATTAGCTGGAAATCAATCTTTATCTTCCCTTTAATAGAAATATATAATGACCAAAGCATAATAAAACCCCCTGCGTCGGCGGCACAGTGGTTAGGACTCTCGCCGACCATGCACATGGTCCGAGGTTCGATCCCCTGCCGACGAAGCACACCTGATATCTATGGTCGGCCTGCAAAATTTGGGCTACCAATATCCATGCTGAAACTTCCATACTTGTACCAAATATACAGTGTGGAATCAAGCTGTAATCAAAATAAATAAATAAACCAAATAGGAGTTAAAATAACCTGACAATGTGCATATGCAAATAACAGGACTCTGTGACTACACTGTAATAAAACTTTTCACCAAACACGTACAACAGTATATTCATTTTCTTCTTTAAACACTGAGTCCTAGCCTTCTCAGCTTCCATCTTCCCTTTATTGAAGGCCTTGATGAATATCGAGGGTTTCAAATTGTTTTATCGATCCACAGCTGCATTTCGCGGTAATAGTTGCTTAGTGCTACTAGCTTAAAAGATACGCAATAAGATTACCAGTCAAGTGATCACTCAGGCCCGTTGTATTCAGCAAACTATAATTTGAATTTCTCTCTTGTATGGAGCTAAAGCTAAGGTTTTTTGAGCAGCATTTATATATCTTTGCTGTACATGAGTGGAAGTAGTGAAAAATGAGTAAACGGGATGTTACTGAAAGCACAAGCACAGATATTCTGATATATTTTTTTGTTTTACGTGATTTGGAATAAAATATTCTGAATTTCATTTTGTGTCTTCCTGTTTTTCTAAACCACAAACACTTACTTGAGCATTTTACTGTTACATTAAATAAACTGTTGATAAGATGCTTTGAAAGCCTTCATATGAACAGCCTGGTTTAAGATGGTATCTAAAGTGTTAAGGCATAATGATCAGTGTATATATTCTCTTGAGCTTCATGGTTGATATCAAGAGAACCGGATAACTGGGAGAGTGAAACCACGAAAGCGCTTTCGAAAAGTGCAGTCTTTTCATCCTTCTGTATTTTTTTTATGAGTCTTATACTATCCTCACTACTACTTAAGAATAAAAGTTTAAATCAATAAAATATTTTCATACCCGGCCTTTAAATTGTGGTATAAGCTTTTATGCAAAACAATATCTTTAAGACAGACAGGCATTTATGATTGAAAAAGTTATAGTTCACAGGTTAACTACAATAATAATAGTTAAGCGAAAGATTTATGTAAGCAGGAAACATACACCAAGTTGTTTCCTTTTAACATATATGCAAGAAACGCTTCAACAGAGACATCCCACAATAATAACAAAAATGAAATAATAATAGTAATAATAATAACAGTAATCTGTAACAGGAAATGGATAAAATCAGGTTATAAAGAGAGTAGAAAAAGTTTCCCCAAAATAATTCTTCCATCTTGTTACTCTTAAATTTTTTATTGAGTCCACCGGAAGACGCTTCATAATACTATCAATACTAGTCCTTACTATTAGGGGACTGTCTCTATCATTACTACCACAATTTTTCATATTTTTATAATCAATCACTGATTGACGGTAAGAGTTTATTAGAAACTACACAGTCAAATAAATCCATAAGTATAAGGACAAAAATATGATGGATTATGTGACTTACCCAAAACTTTGGAAAATGCATTAGCTTTGGAAGGAAATTATAAGAAATTCTTAGGTGAAGTAAGATAAGTAATATTAAAAGCTACTAAGATTATCATAGTACAACGAAACAAAAGCTGACTAGGTTATCGTGTGTTCTGTGACAAAAGAGACCTGGAAAGCAAGTATTTTGCGTAGGACAGACATTAAAATAAACTCATTCACAGAGGCACTGACTAATAACTTACTTTTTTGTCTTACTGAACTCTTTTCAGAAACTGATTTAAAAAATTCATTTTTCTTGTGATTTGTGAAATATATGAATTGTTGAGTCATTTTATCTTACGATTATTTTTAGAATCTAGAACAGATAGGAAATATACATTATAGGCAAAAAAAACCAGTGACGTTTTTACAGCTTCCTGGAACAATCAAACAGAAAATTCCATCAAGAAGCCAATCACTTCCATTCTGAGTGATACCGAAATTAAAATTAGATAAAATTACACTGAAAACAGCAACTTGGATACATAATCAAGACATAAAAATATTCTCTTACTGTATGATAATCCGTATAGCGTATTGTAGGAATTTAGTCTATGCTGGTGCAAAAACTCATTGCAACAATTAATCCGGGACATTTACAGTATTGCTATCATTAATATAAAAACAAGACATTAAAGCGAACAATATTGTTTACAATTAGATCTTTTTCAGGCTTCACTCTAATTTACACAGCTTACTGTATAAAAAATTTAAACAATGACGGTGAGTTTATGGATCAAATAATAATGATAATAGAGTGTGAAATATTTTGAACGGCAGTAATAACGATAAGAATAACGAGGGTAGTAATATGTGCATATGTATGCAATTCAATAAATAAATTAGATCAGATCTTAAAAGTTACGTAATACTAAAGGTGAAGGGGACAGAAAATCAGAATTTAAATAAATATCATAAAAGTACGAAGGAAATGGAAAATGAGAAAGGCTGGGAGATTGTTGTTGTAAAATTAGAATTTACCTAGGCCAAGGGGAGACAAGAGTAGAACAAACTTCTTTTGTACGCTAACACTAGAATTGTTTTCTTCAATTCCCATAGCTCTGACTTTGGGTAAAAGGCGGCTTTGAATCCCGTTCGATGGAATGTGACTGGTTCCTTTGAAGGCACTTCTCCTGTCGACTTGATGACCACTATCAGTGAAATGAGACAAAATACAATTCCCTATAGATTTTAGTCGACGTTTTCCGAATCATGAAGGAAGATGATCATCAAATACGTTCGTTGAGCTGTCTAGTTGTTTACCCTATGTAGCTTTCTCCGTTGGTGCAACTAAATTTGTAAATAGACATAGAAGTGGTATAGTTAGGCAGCTTGTCTTTCGATTGAGCAATCAAAATTTGACGTCTGGAAAGTAGGAAACAATTCTAGTGTTAGCGTACAAAAGAAGTTTGTTCTACTCTTGTCCCCCCCTTGGCCTAGGTAAATTCTAATTTTACAACAACAATCTCCCAGCCTTTCTCATTTTCCATTTCCTTCGTACTTTTATGATATTTATTTAAATTCTGATTTTCTGTCCCCTTCACCTTTAGTATTACGTAACTTTTAAGATCTGATCTAATTTATTTATTGAATTGCATACATATGCACATATTACTACCCTCGTTATTCTTATCGCCACCTGCAAAAACCTTGTTATCATCATAATCATCGTTATTACTGCCGTTCAAAATATTTCACACTCTATTATCATTATTATTTGATCCATAAACTCACCGTCATTGTTTAAATTTTTTATACAGTAAGCTGTGTAAATTAGAGTGAAGCCTGAAAAAGATCTAATTGAAAGCAATATTATTCGCTTTAATATCTTGTTCTAACTTTTCTCGTAATCATTTTTATTTTGAAGATATGGCTAGTAGCGTGAATATTGTAGTCATGTTTCACTTCATGTACAAATACTAGTCCGAAGCAAAAACAATGAAGGTGGTTTTTCAGGGTTTGAAGTATGCAAATTGGTCACCCAATAGTAACTACACCGGCTTATGAAGACTCTTTGGTCTATTGTGCAGTGAGGTTACCAAGCTATGCAATATAATGCTAGTGATTACTAAGGTATGCTGTTGTTTATTAGGTATAAGGAAATGTCATACAGTAGTAGTAGTCAGTAAACAGGGCAACTTTATTACCGACATCTAAATATTTGAATCTCGAACAGAATATAAGTTTTCTCATAGGTTTAGGTATACCTTACTGATGAGTGGAAGCGCGAAATAAAACCTCATTCTGTATTATCCCGTTTTCTCATTTCCGTAAGGATTCAGTATCTGAAATTATTGGTTGCTTTCAGTTAAGTCTCAATACTGCTTGTTTGCCAAAAATTACACATGTCGCCTGTGGAACTTAGTACATTCAGTCTGTCAAACACTGTATAAAAATAAATTAGCCTGGAATATTGTTTACATCATCAAAACATTTCAAAATAGTGAAAGTTAAATAGAATATAATTAAGAGGGTGAGTGCTAGCTGGTCCAGACTAAAAGTTATGTAGCATGATGAAAAGCGTTCAAAAAACTGGGTGTTAATGGAAGAGCATAGAGACAAGTATCAAAACATATTGTATAGCAGGTGAAAAGAGTGAACAAAAGCTTAGTTTAGAAAATGATAAAATCCACAAATTAGTTCTCATTTTTAAAAGCTTCTTGTAATCTACATTCCCAACTACGAACTTTTATATCATACTGAAAATTTTAACCACGTTTATTCTCCTTCGTTATTATTTGGAATTAAATAGTAATCCTATATAGGTAAACTTGTGCATATAAATACAATTGTACAGCCTTTGAGAATGAAATTGGCGAAGAGATATCTTTGCTGAGCTTCTTGTTCTTTTCTCTCTAATGCAAATTAATTCACAATTTATACAGGTTATTGTTTCACCACAGTTCCTTTTCGGATACCGAGCTTATTCAGATCACAATATATGGTCTGCTTGATATCACAGGTGGTAATCAAGAAACCAAGCGTAGAAGCATAAACCATTTACTACTGATTGAGTGAGATGAGTAGCTGTATACCACTAACATCAATTACATATATCTAGCAAACGCTACTGGTTGACGTTTAATGGTATACAACTACACACCTCAGTCAAACAGTAGTATAAAGTTTTAAGAAAATGATGTTATATATGTCATATGGAAAAGGCAAAAATCATTAATAACAAAATAGTGGTAACAGTTGAGCTTAGAATGATACCCAAGGGTTGAAGAAGCTTCTTGTGTACACATTAACCAGGTTCTCCATTCAAATGTCTGAGGCCTCAGCACTGTAAAGTGTGATGAACCATTCAGTTTCCTTGGAGGCTCCTTACTAATTTAATTTAATTTTTGGTTTTCCCGTCAATTGGTTGGACCGAAGTGCTCGGTCTCAGGTTGACATGTCGGCTTCTTGTGCAAATGATTCGGCGATGTCTGTGCATTTAATTAGAATTTAATTGGTTGGTGGTGACTAGCAGTAGAATCTAGGATACTCATTTCGTTCTATTTGGGACTCGTCATCCGGACATACTTGCATTTCTAAGTGAGTGATGATGTTCCCACCAAGGCTCGAACCCAGTGCCAATAGTTTCAAACGCCAAAGCGTTATCCACTGGACCACTTGGGCCCTTCTCTTGTGCGACGGGTCATATTAATTTAATTGAATTGTTTGGTCTTCCCGTTGACTGATTGGTACACCCAGCTGACGAGTACCAAATAGGACGAAATGCGCATCGTGGATTCCACTGCTAATCACCATCCATCAATTAAGCTCCTTACTAATCTTTACTCCTTTAGTTATAACCTGACTAGTCTTCATTGTTTTGAAATATTTTGAGGTTGTAAACAATGTCCCAAACTAAAATTAGCATACTGTCGAAGTAGAGATAGTGAAATACATTATTATTATTACCGGTGTCCTAGTTGTCATTTTGAAACGTTCGTAAAGAAGAGCCATATCAAAATGTCATTTGACTTTCCTGATGAATAATTGACTGTTTTAACGTTACACAGTAAGCCGGTTCGATTAACCTGTAATCTGGGTGAAAACACAAGTGGGAATGAAAATTCACGTATCCTTGCATATGTTACTATTTAAGTCCACATTTTATCAGGAAAAGGCATGAGCATATCTTTATGAACTGAATTTCATGAATATTTGGAAGGCCATTTTTCAATACTCATTGAGCAGCTAAACACTAAACGATGAGATATATTTGTCTGGTAAATGCAATAAATTAATTAGTTTACTTCATTAAAGACATACTTAAAGAATAAAAACTGAAAAACAGAAATATAGTTGCATTGAAGAAAATCTCTTTGCTTTCCGATGAAGTTGTCAGCAACTCAGCAAATATGTGAGCATGTGATAAAAGAAAAAGAGGATTCTAGAACTGCCTGCTGTTGAAGTCTTCAATGGCAACAGAAATGTTCCTTTTCTGTTACATTCTTTCAATTTTTCTACGATCCGATGGATACTTTCCGCTGTTTGAAAAATTGGAAAAGTACACGATAAGCTGAAAGAGAAAATAATACTGCTGACAAAGTATTTCTGACTTTTCATTCACAAAGCAAATCTTTCAACCAGTTATCTTAAAAATACATGTTAGGTCATATAAAAGAAGAGGTGTTCATCCAAGAGTTACTCTTTTCAGCGGTATCATTCTCATTCTGTACAATCGCACTTATATAGTTCATTTTCATGACAAATAATTTAATGCTTCCAAAGAGATACCAATAGATTTGCTAAGTTTTTGTTTTAATCAAACGCATAATGTAGAGGATGCTTCCTAAGACGAGTTATTATTAAAACACAAACTGGATACATTGTGGGCACCAAGAAATGTGTCACACAAAATCTCGTAGTTTGTACGAGGGCTGAGATACTGGTTGAGGTAGGTGGTTCCTCATATCTTTAACTTGAAAACTGATTTACAAGTTAGTAGAGCAGTGTCAGGAGCTACAATCCCATCACTGGCAGTTACCAAGGCAGGTTCCTACGCCATTCGATCGATTAGGATTCTGCGGCCTATGTATACCATACATTTGGAATTAGAGCTTTCCAGCCCCCTAGGTAGTTGACTTGCATGTCCATCAGTCTGGATGTAAGTGGCAGACATCCTCAGTCGCCCTCTCACTTTTGCGACGAACACCGCGACCATGTGATGGTAGTGAACAGGGCTCACCTGGTAGAAACGTTAGATAAAAAGCATGTATGTTCTACCTGTCACTTCAGTCACTAGTGTGCTACGCAATAGTCTAACGAGTCTTAAGAGCCATCTTTTATGGGAATGGATACAAAGTGTCGTTACTGGTGCATGCTACTTCTACTCCTGGATTCCACCGCTAAACACATCCAGACAAACAGTATAAATGAAGATTAGGGCAGTATTCAATGCTCTCTCAGAGGATAGACATTTAACAACAGAAAATCTCATTTTGATTTTATAAATTCAAATAATGCAAAGGGACCCCTCCGGTGCCAGCGATTTGCGTCGGTGGCACAGCGGTTAGGACGCTCGCCGACAATGCACATGGTCCAGGGTTCGATTCTCGGCCGACTCACTCCTTTATTTCACTCAGCCAGAAGTAAATCTGGTGAAGAGGAAAGGTTGGGCATGAGGCTAGCAACCGC
This sequence comes from Trichobilharzia regenti, assembly GCA_944472135.2. Lineage (NCBI taxonomy): Eukaryota > Metazoa > Platyhelminthes > Trematoda > Strigeidida > Schistosomatidae > Trichobilharzia > Trichobilharzia regenti. The sequence continues at coordinate 39,624,019 of OX235270.1, forward strand.
ATCCTGTAAAAATAAACACTGCTACAGAAAATTCAAGCCTCCAGCTTGAAGCCCTGTCCCACTGGGAACGTGAAAGAAAAAAAAGAGATGTCATTAAAGTCCTAAGTTTTCCAATAACAACTGCGTAAAACAGAAATCATTAAACGTATATAAACTAAAATAAGTAAATTGAATAAAGTATCATAATTTATAGGGTTGAATAGAGCTTAAGTAAAGTTCGAAAACAGTTCAAATGTTATAGAGGGAAAAACAGTAAAAATAACTATGAGTTAGACACACGGAAAAGGGATCTGAATTACATCAATAGGTTACAAATTACGATTTATACTAAGATGATCATCGGAGTCACATACAGAGATATTTACAGGCCTATGTTGCAAAGATTTTGACATTACTGACGTTTCTAGAGGTGATCTGATTGTAAGTTTGCAGCTTACATTAATTAGATAACACTGATATCTATTATTTACTGCATAGAGCAGAAGTATTGTTTGGGTTTCCCATTTCGCAAGTAAATCAGAAAGGTACTGAATACTTCAGTACATTATGGCAGACTCAGTGTACTCCACCTGAGACTTGACATGGTTGCACTCCTTTACAAAGCAAGTGCTGATATATTATACTTATGCCAAGATTTGGGGGAAATACTTAAGTTCTGTGAGAATGATTCAGTCTTTATTAATCATCTGCTAAGCTTGAATTATGTACATGAAATACTAAATATTATTTGGAAGCACTTCCATAAATATGGAAGCTTTTTAAATTGGAAATCAATGTGTTTAATTTCACAAGACTGACTAATACCGATGATATTCTTGATTAAGGTGGATTTTATCATGCATCAGGTTACAGGGAGCGATAAGACAGGAATACTTTGTATCAATAAAAAAACTGCAGAAGATTTTGGACTTTTCGGATCCCACAAGCTTGAAGACTTAAAGATGAAACCAGCAAGTTGGCAGAGGAAGCAGAGAAGACAGGACTTCGAATAAAACAAGAGAAAACAGAGGTGATAAAAATAACCAACCAACAACAAGCACAGATAACTCTCAGTGAAAGCTATTTGAAGGAGATCACTTCTTTCAATTATCTAGACAGCTTCGTTTCTATCACGGACAGTATGGATTAGGATGTCAAAGCTGGGATTGGAAAAAGAAGATAGGCCTTTATTAAACTGAAATCAGTTTGGAAATTTTCTGCATTAAGCATGAAGAACAAGATTCGAATTTTCAACACCCGTGTTAAGTCAGTTCTTCTATATGGACAAAAGACGGAGCATCAAGGAAAGCGGTTCCAAAGGGCGCACACTTTTAGCAACAGCTGTCTTTGCTGTGTATTGGAGATCAGATATCCAGAAAGTAGTAGCAACAAAAGGAGTCTGGGAACGAACCAACTAAGAACCTGTTGCTGAATTAATATTCCGAAAGAAGTGAAGGAGGATCAGACACACTCTGGGGAGACCACTGAGGGACATTGTGTGCCAGGCTGTCTAGTGGGACCCGAATGGAAACGATGAGTTGGGCGTCCGAGAGTGACATGGAGAAGATAAGAAGTTACGGACTATCGTGGAGCTAACTAAATAGGCGTGTAAAAAACAGGATGAAATCAAGATTTTTCTTTGAAGCCTTATGTATCACCTAAGGGAATTATAATAGTGAACGGTTTAATGAATGCCAATTCACGACATAGCGCGACCGCTAGCCAATGTCTTTGGCGAGTATTTCTCCTCACACCCGACCAGCTGCACCCTACTGGCCACGACTTCCCACTGGAACCCAGGTAACTACCTACCTGAATAGGGCCAGTCGCCAGTGAGCATCTCATTGGTATTCAAGTGTTGGTTTGTAGGGATTTGATTGGTTTCAGGATTTCATCATGAGCTGACATTAGTTAGAAAACCATTGGAAAACCTGGGAGTACTGGACAGCTGTTTCGTCCTAGTTTGGGACTCTTCAGCAGTACGCACCCACCGGGATTCCAGTGGGAAGTCGTGACCAGTAGGGTGCAGCTGGTCGGGTGTGAGGACAAATACTCGCCACAGAAGACATTGGCTAGCGGTTGCGCTATGTCGTGAATTGGCAGAAGTTAGAATTCAAGGACCATTGGATCGGGTCTCAGTGGCTTAATGGAATACGAGCTCGCCTTGTAACCGGAAGGTCCTGGGTTGGAATCCCGGTGGGTGCGTACTGCTGAAGAGTCCCAAACTAGGACGAAACAGCTGTCCAGTACTCCCAGGTTTTCCAATGGTTCTCTAACTAATGTCAGCTCATGATGAAATCCTGAAACCAATCAAATCCCTACAAACCAACACTTGAGAACCATTTTGATGTTGACAGTTGTCATGTAAAAGAATATACTTATTGTATGCTTAGCTTATTTTTCCGCACAAAACCCCCAGTTTATTTAAGCGGAACATACGTTGACTGGTTTTTAAGTAGTTTGCTTTCAGTTCATTCAAGACTGTATAGAACGTGGAGTAATTAACTGATTCCAAAGTTCTTAGGTAGTTTTCAATAAACTGAAGTAATTATGTCAGCCAATCACATCCCAATAAATTTAATTAACCAATAGGCTGTCTTTTAACTCTATGAGTTTTATTTATTAATTTCAACTAATTGTCGTGTTAATCATCTTACCATTTGAGAAGCGTTTCGTTTAGGAGTAAATAAGACGGATTACTAGTTGGAAGAATCTAAACTAACGGATATTTATGTTGGAAATAAAGCATGCTGGATAATAAGCTTGTCAGTCTATTGCTGTGTTTCAGTAAGATCGAACTGTCATCAGCTTAATATTTTTTTATTGTTCATATTTACTCCTTTCAAAAAATGTACGTCTTGTCATTTAAAGTTCGCATCATTCTGAACATTTCTACCTTAGCGTTTTTATATAAGAAATTTATACCGAATTTATAATAAAGCTACAATATATGTATCGCTTATGGATTTGAGGAAGTGGTATGCAGTTTAATAAGCTTAAACTTCGCTGGTTATGTGGCTAAATATGAATGTTAAACTCTGATTTGCTCGCTTTTCTTAATGGTGCTTACTTACCTGTGTTTCCCTAATTTAATACATGCTGAGGAGATTGGTAAAGATGAAATATATCTTTTCTTGATACCTTTATAATGTATTTAGTAAATTTAAAATCCATTACCAATGATAATGAATACAACTCAAATAGTAGTCTACTTGTTAACTCATTTGTTTGACTGAAACGATTGGCTTCACTAGGTAGTGAACTGGGAAGTTTGTATCATCCAAGGAAATTAACAGCGCTTACCTCTTGTATGTTTCTTAGCTGATTCTAAAAGGGTAACTTGCTGCACTATGACTGAAAATTAGAGTGTATCTAAAACTTTACCCAATAAACTTTTTCAAGTTTTATGAATAAAATAACACATAGTTGAAAGATTTTGTTAATTTCCGCAGTGGAAGTGTTTGGTAAAATTGTAGTTTATCACTATCAGACAGTCTAAGTTTATATCACATAGATAGATATCGTTTGGCTGCTTGGTATTCTTCAACTTTGTGTAGCTCGTTTTGTGTTCCAATACTGGATAACAGTTAATGGAGTAAGTCTATCATTTGCGTTTCTATCCAACAGTCAGTTGTCTATTATATGATAGACAGATACTGTATGTTCTTTGCTCATACGGGATGTAAATATTTAATAATTTGGTTTATGCGGTAAAGTTCAAAGTGACACATGGTATTCAAAATAATACTGGAGTTCACTTGTTAGTAATAACTTGAATTAATGATTAGAGTGATAAAGGCAGTTTAATGTTTTACAAGAGAATATAGACGTGGTTTGTGTTCACTCCCAGTTTTACTGATGTAGCACACATATCTGAGTCATGTATAGTTTATAAACACCACACTATTTGGCATAACGATTACTATCTTCTGGGTGTTCGATTAGCTAGTTTTTGGCAGATTGGATACTAGGTGATGCGCCTAGCACATTTCTTAGTGAGCTTACTTGCATTAAGATTCTGAGTGCAATTTCCTACTAAATAAATAAGTTACGATAACAATATAGAGTATAGAATTATTGGTATCCTTCTCAAGAAATCAGTTGACAATTACGAGACTCTATTTTATACTTAAATCAAAAAAGGCAGTAAATAAATAAAATGAATATATGCAACTTGAATTCCCCTCCAATATACGCCAGTCAAAGGGTAGGAGTATCACAATAAGTTTTTATTATCGACCTTGTCCTCTGAAAGTAGCCTAAAGAACTGATAGAGAGTTAAGTTAAAGTGAGCTGTGACTTTCAGGCGCTAGTAGCAATGGGAGAATAGAAACATCAAAAAATCGACATTTGAAATCGTTATCAATATAAAGAATAACATTGATGAGGATTAATTGGCAAAATAATGCCACGTTCTCTAACCTTAACCCTCAGCACTTAGATGTGATTAACTGGCTGACTTCATAACATTTCAATATGCCCAGTGGGTGTGACAGTGTGAGATAGCTTTGGATTTGGAGACTGATGTTCACTTGATTGGTGCTGGCAAAAGGTAAAATAGCAACTGAAGTAAACCAAGTTAGTGCAGGATTAAAAACAAGTTTCTTCTATACTTTCAGTGAATAATAACTACGTAAACCGAGGTTATTAGTCACAATTTTCATTTGCCTACAAAGATATAAGTCGTTTGATAGTATGAAATACAGATGAATTCCACTGCCTGTTGATGTGTGCATTTGTGTTCCGAAGTGACTAGAAGGTGCTTATAAAAGATTTACAGACTATGAGTTTCTGGTTTTTCAAAGTAGCCTCCTTCCACTGTATTTTCTTTGGGATGTGCTGATGAACTTTTGAATCCAACTGGAGATTCCATGACAGTTCAGAAGTTCTGCAAAGAATAACTATTGGTCATTATTTTATCCTTTGTTTGGTATAACTCACTTGAAAATTTAATTGAATAAAATAGACTTTTAGTGATATTCTTTTGATCGTCATTCCTTCTTCAATAATAAATTCCTAAATCCCTTGAATAAACACTCACGTACAAATGCTTATAAGGAAACTTTGGACATTTTGATGTTTAATAAAAAAACGAACAGGTACTTCGTGTTCCTTACTTAAAAATTTGATTTAAAGTGGAAAATGAAAAACTAAAGTCTGTTGAACATTCTATTTTAGGTCTGATTCCTGTCTTTAACTTATTGGCTAAACAAAATCAGGAAGACAATGATTGGTCGATGATTATGGAGGTTGAAGTTGAGGATCCTGTCTACAACTCTACTTCTGGTAGGAGTGAGATCATGAATAGCAAGGAGAAGAATAACAAATCCATAATGAATTTACTAACTGATCAATCTGTAACAATTTGTGGGTCACATTTATGCTACAATCTGGGACGTTGTTATACTGATTGGCATACTTCTTATTCCCAGTGTTTGTGCCCTCTAGGATTTTCTGGTGATTTATGTGAGAAAGGTAATTCTTACTGAAACCTCACTTATTGATGTTCTCAAAGTAATAGTATTTCATGGCTTTTGGTAAATCAAACAGTTTAGGCCTAGAGAGTTATTCATTCGTACTAACGACTTAAGGATCCTTTAATCTAAACTTTAGTGCTTAGATTTTTATACTTATCCTTGTTTCGGTTGCCTGTATGATTGGAGTTGGTTTCAGAATTCAGTTCAAAAGATAAGTTGAACCGTAAGTATGACTCCCCAAAAACTGTACTTTATATCTCAAGTTAATAAAGTGTGTGTTTGAATAAACTGCTCTGTTATATGACTTTGATCAAAAAGGTTTGACTTATGCATTATGAAACATACATGCCAGTAAACTAACCACTGTTAAATTCCCGAAATCCCCGCACAGGTTAATAATGCAAGAATCTGTATATAACATGATAATTGCAATATTATAAGGACAGTGTTGGTAAGTAACATAATATCTTCAGTAAAGTGAATCCCCAAAGTTGTTGTCTGTTTTACTGTGCATTGCAGCGAATGCCTGATAAGTTATATAAATTCTACTTAAGTTACGGTCATTCCTCGACTCGTTCTCTATTCCATGCCCTGATGCTTTCACATGAGGAAAAATCTATTTTGCCGTTATAAAGTGTATGACTTTTCACGATATTACCAACTGTGTGAAAGGCTGACTGGAGAGTTTTATTTACTTAACCATATCATTTATCATTTTAAACTGCAGGTAATTTAAAATTGCCTTATCCACAGGTAATTTATCATTATGCATTTCCGGAAGTCATTTATTAAAACTAAGTGAAGGGAAATTGATAATATTTTACTCCCAGTTTATATCCTGAGATAGTTGGGATTATAATAATAATGCAACTTTAGTATCCATTTACTTTGTATCTCGTTCAAAATAAGCGATGCCTTATTACTTTTCTATAGAATTAGAACAGCTTCCTTCAAAAACAAGCAAAGTGTAGGTCAACTCATAAATATGGGTTTTCGATCAATACAATATGTAATTTAGAGAATAACACTATTCACACTTATATGGTAACTCTACCTGGTAAATTCTGGAAAAAACAAGGCATGATGGTTTCCAACAACATGGATTAGTTTTAAGACAAATTTTGTTGTCTGGGTAAGGACAAAAACATAAGTGTCTCATTCCCATAAATTATTACTCAGATAGGTTATTGTTTACAGAACTACTCCTGAATGATGTAGATTTATAAGATATTGCTTTGCATCGTTCAATAGAGGGTCACTAATAACAGAAGAGTGTAGTGGGATATATAGATTTCAAATTAGTTTCTGCATAAGGCTAATTTTATAATAAATGAACAATATTCTTTGTAGTTAACACGAATATGCTGCTTATAATGGATAGACGATGCAGTGAATGGTAATATCTCTTTTTTTTTTGTTTCACCGACACTGAAACCCAAGGAACATAGTCCATTCTTTTTATTCTTACCGGTTAATTTTATTTGTATCGAAATGTTGGTGTACCCTCTGCGACGTAAGTATATTTTCAATAAGTTTGAAATCCAGAGTGTTATCCATTAATCTACACAGGTGCAAGAGTCATGTTTTCTATACTTTATTCATTTCCATGTAGGGAAATCTATGAGATAAATATAAAACGATTTAGAGCTTTGGATTTCGTTCATAACATTGAACTACAAACTTTTAAACCAAGTTGATTCAGATGTCTATAGATGTGTCCTACAGATTTAGGTTAAAAAGAATTTGTGAGATGGAGCTACTTTAGAATGATTATCGCACTTTTGGTAATCACTGACACATCTTTCATCTCCCTATTTGAAAATAGGAGAGTGAGGAACACCATTTACCTTGATCTTTGAAATGTATAAATATATATCCTGAAAATACTGTAAACTGATAGATTGTCACCAGATAAATCTAGTTCAGAAGTGTTAATCTATTTTCCTTAGTTGCTATGCTGTAGTTATTGTCATACTGCTTAAATGTTCATGATGTCAGAATTTCGTCATTCAGCCTTCGAATGCTGATGGTTAGCTCACTGAACTCCTGCCAGAGGGTAAAACGTTTGTTTACCAAAAATGATATCACGAAAAAATGAACCTTAGCAACACAATGGTGCTTATGATAACCACTCAATGTGATTGACTTTCAAGCTCATGTCTTAACTTTTATTAGTAGAGTAGTGAGTGAAATACTCACTAGCAGCATGAGCTTTAGAAGAACTGTTCGCTATGTTAGTGGTTTTCACTAAGTGCAGTAAATGTAAACGTGGTTAGCACTCATTTATTATTTGACTGTGCACTGAAATCTAATCCGAAAACTCTTCACAATAAGGAGGAATTCCGGTTTGAGAGGGATCCGGGAACAAAATTCAGTTTTCACACATCTTGAGTCATCTGTCAAGGACAGGAAAATCAAGAACTCGAATAAACAAAATTTTATTTTGATAAAATCACTCAGTGTTGTACAGTAATATTTACGACGTTTCAAGCATAAATTATTGCTTATATCAAGGCCTTGATATAATTATAGGCAATAGTTTTTTCTCGGAACGTCGTCAGTAAATATTACACTATAACACTGTGTAATATTATAAAAATAAAATTTTATCCATAATAGTGGTATGCTCTACCCCAGTGCCAAAGTTTTATCTTTAAATCAAATAGACAAAGCATCAAGTCACATAAATGGAATACGCATTAACTAAAGCAACAGTACTACAGCCTTCAAAGAAGTTCTGCACAAACATTATTCAAAAAACCTAGGACTCACCTCAGAAATCTTAGCCTGAGGAGAATAGATGAGAAATGTCTAATAAGTGTTGTCATAAAAATGAATGCCTACCAGCTGGCCAACTCAAAGTCATTCAATGGAAGCACAAAGATAATCGTACTAGCACATACGAAGCATGTCTCTGCAGTCACAGCTAGGCAAAAGGAGACAACACCAATAGCACAGATTGCGAAATCTGTATAAGATACTGTATTGGTGATTGTGAACGTCATTTTCATCTTTGCGCCGATGAAAATAAATTGGCTGTCAAGAGACCCGTTATCCTTCCCCTCATATCAGTGCATACAGACAACTACGAACATCAGTTCAATCGGGAAAATGTACAAATATTATACAAAAGAAATACCTAAAATGCCAACTAATTCCTGGAAGCCTTGTACTGAGCTGATTCTACAATCAAAAGATGTATTAGTACAGATAATTTTTATCAAGCAAACCAACCGGTCGACAAAATAATTAATACTCATATTTGCGGGCATGAGTTGGAGGAAATCTCAGGAACGAGTCAGTTGAGTTCAACGTCACTAGGACAGAGGGCTGATAAACTCATGGAGGATTTGAAAAACTTACGTCATATTGAAATCTGAAGACGTTGTCTAGACGGGTAATGAAGGCATGACAGTTAAGTTATGCAGCTTAGAAAAGAAAATTACCCTAAAAATTTTAAGTATCAGTAATTACACTCCATTCTTTGCTTTTTATAAACTTCATTAGTTATTTGTTATTTCATCTTCATATAAGTTATGGCCAGTCCGCTGAATTCGAATAATTCTTGCATCATATAGACAAAAAATATTGATGTTAAGGGCAGAAAAGGAATACTTAATTTGTACGGAATGAATGTTAATCATCTCTTCGGTAACACAAATTATATAATGTAAATATTTTGGAATTAGTATTATGGAACAGTTTAATATGTAAAAGACTATGCATAGCTAAAAATTAAAAATTTAGAGATATTCTCCACTTGCGTATATGCCTGACTTTACATTCATTTGGGGTTTTGAGAATGTCTGAATTCAGAAAAGAGTGACACAGGTTCTGAATACTATTAGATCATGTATGCCCTCTGGATTACACATATACCTTAATGATGGGTACCAAATATTGGAACTGGGTTCTAAGCTTCATGCCGAATAACTTCTCCTCACATATAACATTTAACTTGATAGCTAACCAATAATCACTTGTTTTCCGAATTCCTTTTAGTCTGTCATGAATCGATACATAAGAAGGTGAGTAAGTACGGTAACCACAGAATAAAATCTTAATAGTGATTTGCTTCAAAAGGTTATTTGTAGGTCTGTAAGACTACAGATTAGAAACCTAACAATTCGCTTAGTAGTGTATACGTACTCTGCTGTTTCTCGTTTACTGTAAAATTGTAACTTCATCTATCTCGTTAACGACTTTATGTTTTTATTTAGGGTCGCGCTCCATCAGAAGTTACCTAGTCAATCACATGTTTAGTGACTGACGTGTCACTATAAGCTACAAGTGTTTTTTCATGAATATTACTAAAGTAGTCAACATGCACAAAGTTTATTGTTGGAAGTAACTTCCAGTATAAGTTCTGACCAGATTAGCCACTTTGTAGAAATATTGTAGTGGGATAGAACAGTAGGTTCATTCCACTTTACAAAGTTGAGATTAACAACATAAATTTGGTTACCGGAGTTCTTAACTTTTGACTTAGCTAGGACTGATCATAAATCTGATAATAAAGCAGGGAGACTTAAACATGAAGTAAGATAATGCTGACTTTTGTTTTTAAAAATTCGTTATTTTTGCTTTTGATATTTCATAACTTGAGTTGAACTTTAGCAATTTTATGATATCCTGCCTATTGACTAGCTTTTGTTGCGTGAGATCATGTATAGCGTGAATAAAGAGCTTGTGATCATAAGATCGCAATTCTAACATTTTATGAACCATGCCACACAGCAGTGTAGTTAGCGTTTTGGCTTTTATCAATGTAGTTAATTGAGAAATATAAAATTCACACATCACTAAACTACTCTCCAATTTCTTTATCAATCTGGAACCGATTTGTAGAGGATGATGGACATGAGTTCCCATACATTCAGCAGAATGGTTATCTGAAATTTCGTTTCAGCTCACTGGTAACATACAGTAATGAAAGCCTTGAAAGATATAAAATGTCCACAAACTATTCCTTTACGTATAAAGTGAACTTTGAAGTACGACCGAGTGTTACTGGTGGAAAATATCTCTTGGTTTCTCATGTGTCCAAGAATGGTGATGTTCAGTTTTCAGTCAGTATTGAAAATGGCTACGTGGTGTACAGGTTAGTGAGAAAATTAAGCATTCTGATATGCATACAATATTTCGTATTTTTTACATAATAATCTCTTGGTATAAGAAATATTCTTTTATTCCGGAACATTTATTTGACCTCAGAGGAAACTATACACTGCTTTAATTTTTTGGTTTTTGTTTAAGACTCTTTGTGATGGTTTCGGTTTTGGAACTGCACAGTTGTATTTATACATGAATCGCAAAGGTTACTAACAAGTTCATTCGTAGAGTGTGTTACAGCTTGACAATAAGTGGGAATACTGCCGTGTAGTATTCTAGTTGGCACGACTAGTTTAGTTGGCAAAGTGACTAAAAATATGAGTGAATAAAGAATGGTCACAATGAAGTTTAATCAACTTAAGTACACATGAGAAAACTACTTTTAATAAAAATATTAGGTTCACTTGAAGATGATAGGTGTAAAAATGCTAAATTTTTCGTTCTATGGGTTCTGCACCAGAGATTTTATTCAAAGATTTTCTGGTTATTTTGAAGAGCAGCACTCTTGTACCTGTTATCAAAAGACTCAACTATTACAAAAGACATGCGGATGATAAGTTTATTACACGTGATTTAGAAAACACCTGGAAGGTATTTTATGATGAGCGCGTTGCTGTCCAGTTTAGATTTGGCAAAGAAGAAGGTGGTGAAATGTCTTGCTTTGGCATGCTACTTATCAGGAGAGCTGATAAGTCAAAGAAAGCATCAGTTTACAGAAAATCGATAAGGACTGGGTAAATGACTGATATTTACACTTTTTGTTGCCATTAATAAAGAAGGAAATATAATTCATTTTCTCTGAACACGTTTCCAGAAAATTCGAACTGAAGACAGTGCTAATGAAGAACTGAGACAGCTTAATGACACTTTTGTATGGAATGGGTAAGCGTTACGGTGTGCTAGAGCTGGTAGTAAGCTACGTGAAAGAGACATAGAACGGATTAAGACATCCAGTAGTGTGTTTTACTTAAATTTAGAATCTGTGGGAGACACTGAGAGCGATTTCCCAGAAACTGTTTCTGCAAGTAATTAGGGAAAAAATTTTTTGACACTACAGAAATAAATTATTCCATTCACTCGTACAATTTAATGTTAAGGGAGTGTTCATTGATTATTCGATTTCAAATACATTTATATGTTCACCTATATTCGTGGAGTTAGGTGCATTGGATGTTCATCCAGCAAAACATCATGCTGTATTAGATAGCACTTTCTTGCTTGGATGTTTGAAGGTGAGTGTGGAGGTGTTAATTCATCTATATCACAACATATAGTAAACAGTGATCACGCAGCTTCTGATGTACCCGTCACCATGATCAACAAGGACGAATATAGTGTGCTAAAATGTGGATCAGTGCAGTTGCTTTGTATGGAAATTCATAACATATAGCTAGAACACCGCGCACAAAAACGACTTATATTACATCTTTTGTCACCTTAAATTTAATTTTACCATGTGATTTACAAAGCTTTGCTTTTTCACATTCAGACATTTTACTGAGACCAGTTCACTCATATTACTTCCACGTTTTGTTGCACTCAACATGACAAGTTCACTCATGATGTTCACCATCCAGAACTTATGGCAACTCCTTTTCAATCGACGATGTCATATTTTTATTAATTATGCTCGCTTTCTATTATTTAGTAAGTTAATGAAGGCAAAAATAGAGGGAAATTCCAAAGAGACACTGATATTTTTACTTAAGCGGGAAGTTTGGAAACTTGTCTAAATGATAAGTTAAAGTAAGATATTTTCTAGAAGAAGAGGAATTTGAATAAGGCTAGAAATACGGTTCGTGCGGAATAAGATGCCACAATCGTTTATTTCGTCGGCTTTTCATCAGCTACATACAGTCTAAAAAACTAGCTAAGTTTATGTACAGAATGCTTTTAACGCAGTTCCAAGGGTATGGTGTCATTTAACAAGAGATTCTAAAACTAATGAACTGCGCTCAGAAACCACACTTACATGGCGTACATACAAGATTCAAGTTTAAACAAAACAAATATTAAATGTTTGGATACAATGGAAAATGAGCTGCATAGTAAGAACAAAAGATCAATAAGATGACGAGTAACCACTTAGCTGAGATAAAATTAAATGAGTTCACCTCAAATTTCAGAAACCCAAGAGTGATGAAACGATACTATAGAGAAGGTGTAAGCGTTTGAAGTCAAAGGTTGGTTAATCAAATGAAAGGGATTGTAAATACATCAATTTACAAATTCCTAAGTGGGAATAAGCGTATTAAGAATAGGAATTTAAGTGGACCTTTTCTCCTACTAACCAAACTGCGGATACTCGCATACCACAACAAACAAAAAAAGTGGCATAACTACATAAAATTATGGGGCCTTGTCAGTGAACCTTATAAAAACCTGTGAAGGAAATCATTTAAAGACCAACTGCAGCACAGCATTGTTAATAACATGTGAAATTCTGATCTACAACATTAAAGATTCTCATATATCCAAAATGTGTTGAAAAAGGGCGATTTGAAATATTTGCTGAGTAATAATTATTCAACAGATACATATTTTTCGACGTTTGATTCTGCTGTCTTTTAGCTTTAAAAGCATACTGTAATTTGTTTTATATCTTTAATATATATAAATATATATTCAATAATAGATCTCTGACGATTACAAGAACTAATTCTGAACCCTACCGGAAAGAAGAAATTCAAGAAGTTAAGCATTTTTCATTTCTCAATAAAGATCAGTGGTACTATATTTCGTTCGGAATGTCAGATGACCGGAAGAACTTCCTCAGTGTAGACGGAATTAAAGAAGATTCCGTTTACATGAAAGTAAGTTTTACTTCGTTTAGTAGTTTTCTTCTTAAAGTATACACAATCAGCGTTAAAATGTATATGGTAAAGAAGCGCTACTCTAACTAGGAAAACGATCAGAAATCCTGTTTCTGAACAAAGGATGCTACGAAACAATTTAAAAATGCTAATTCAAGTTTGCCGACATCCTACTAAAACGTTATTCAGTAGTTAGGCGTGTTAAGCAAAATATTTGCCCATTTTGATATACTTGCGTTTGTCAAAGTTATTTTATATAAAATAGAGAAATATCTGTCATCGAAATTATATTTTACGGTCTTATAGATTCTGTTTCTTGCGCATAGAAAAGACAGCATGAAATCTGCCCTGATTTAGTCTGTGACCAACCAATAATGAGGTGAAATTAACTGTTCAAAATCCAACTTCTTCAAAACCTTTCACAATTAGATCCTTTATGTTATACTTTAATATTGATATTTTTTAATATTTTGATATTTTCAGCTAAGACGGTTAGTGTACGAATTAGTAGTGCTTGAATATACCGTTGGTCCTGGTATTCAATTAATTCAGTATTTGAAATCTACCATTTTGCAATTCTTAATACACATAAAATTATATAGTAGTATAGACGAGTTTTATATTATGTGTACTTTTCTTAAATACCAACCAAGAGGAAAGAACAAGTTTAGCCCTCTCGGCACTACAGGTTATTGACCTCATTAGGTGGTAAAACTATGTACAATGAGTAAAATTAACACTGTGAAATTTGACATATTCGTGATCCTATAACTTAGCCAGAAATGATGGAAAAAGTCTCTGTAGTAGTTACCTTTCATATGGTTTTAAGCAAAATAGTATAGAGAAAAGGTTGGTATTGTTTGAAATAAATAGCTGACTAGTTTCCATTCACTAAGCAATGAATCACATCATCTTTCCTGTCGTTATCCACTGGGGATTTATGTACTACACTTTTCTGTCTTCATATTTTCCTCCTGAGAGGATTAGTCAACGTCAGTTCAGTTTTAGAGTACTCGCTTTCTCATAAAGTGGATGATGCGAGAAATTACTTAGATTTAATTTTATACAATACCTTACCTGAATAAATAGAACTATTGTCAGTCGAAAATTTCATTCATCACATTGTCTTGAGTCTCAAATCCAATTCCAAAAATATTATAGGTTATTCCGTGGTCAAATGTCAACTATTACGAGAAGCACTTTAAAAATGTCGATGATGCGGGATTCAGCCATATATATTTTGGTGGGCATCCCGCGCTGACTGAAACTGAAGGACCAGTTAATTTTTTGGGAAATTCGTTTGAATATAGCTACAGTGGATGCATACAGAATATAAGGATTAATGGAGTCTACATGGATCCTCGACGCAAAGCCTTCTTCGGAGATGCTGTGGATGGATATGGGATAAGTAAGTGATTTATTTTCACTATTTCGTGAAAAACTATCATGAGTATGAGTCAGAAGAAATTAACTTAACGCGTATAGTGCATGTTTCTGCCAATTTAAATTTGTATAGACATGGTATTCGTCTTTGACCAACAATACAGTAAGAATGGTTTCGTGTTCACGGGCTGTAAATTTCCTAATTTTGTATTTTATCAGTGGCTGGTTAGTAGGAATATCGAATAATCTTGAACAGAGAGATTGCTAGTGAATAAATGAGTAAAAACTAGTATCCTATCACTGACACGACAGAGTTGACAAACTGGTTTGGGATGTTTCGTCAGGTATTGCTTTATTTGAAATTTTTATTTTAACCGAGAACCTGCCCACTTGAGTGTACGGAGTTTCTGAGATAGTGTTTTAAAATAATTTTGACAAATCTAAAATACTATGCGTTTACTTTATATAGCAAATAATATCGCTCAAAACAGTTATAGGAGTGAGTGTTTTATTTAGGAAATTTTAAACATTATTAGTTTTGTGGTTGCAAACATGACTGAACTGCAACTTTTTTTACATGGAGTTAAAAAATCAAAAAATTTCTACGGTTTTTCTGTGAATCCACCTTTGACTCTCACGCTAGGACTTATCAGTATGACGTATAAAGTAGTAATTATGAGGTGTTTTAACTTTAAGGTAATTGTGGATCTGGACTATGTGAAAAGCAACAATGCAAGAACAATGCATCTTGTCTACAAACATCTGGTTCTACTGTGATCTGTCAATGTCTTCTAGGAAATGCAGGACAACAGTGTGAAGAAAGTGAGTTTTACACACATTCATAATCTATATGCTTAAACAAAAAGTAAATTATTTAATTCCTATGGGTGACGTTTTACGAACTGTAAACCAAAATTTTGGGGTTCTAGTGAGCACTGGAGACAGAAATCCGACCAGAACAAGCTAGATTCAGGAAAGGCAAATCATGCACTGACCAAATTGCAATTCTACGCATCATCATCGAACAAAGCATGGAATGGCAACCAAACCTCTACCTCAACTTTACAGACTTTGAGAAGGCCTTCGACAGCGTTGATCGTGAAGTAATTTGGAAATTACTCGAGCACTATGGCGTACCCCAAATATTCATCAACCTCATTCAACAGCTGTACAACAACGCCACATGTCAAGTGATCCACAACGGAAGACTCATCGAGGAGTTCGGAGTAAACACAGGAGTTAGACAAGGGTGCTGGCTTATTATCACCCACGATGATATTCCTAATTGTGGTGGAGTGACTGGATTATGCGTCAGACAGTGGGAAACGAGAAGACAGGAATATCCCGGACCGACGTGAAGAACCTAGAAGACCTGGATTTCGCGGATGACTTATGTTTGATGTCACACACAATCGAAGACTTACAAGCGAAAACCGACAAACTGGTCGAAGAAGCAGCAAAGACAGGACTCCAGGTAAACATAGACAGGACGGAGGTTATGAAAATAACCAACCAACAACAGCAACAACATCCAACGTCAATCACCATCAACGGGAGGCATTTGAAAGAGGTTACTTCATTCACTTATCTAGGGAGCATTGCCTCAACTACAGGAGGAGCGGACTAGGATGTTAAATCGAGAATCGGGAAGGCGAGAAACACATTCATCAGCCTGAAATCAATCTGGAAGTCTTCGTCACTCAACTCAGCATCAACAACAAAATTTAGTCGGATTTTCAATACAAACGTCAAGTCAGTCAGTTCTTCTATATGGATCAGAAACTTGGCAGGCGGGTCACAAAGAATATTTCCAAAAGCCTGCAGACCTTTATTAACAACTCTCTTCGCTCAATACTGAAGATCAGATGGCCGGAAAGAATCACCAACAAGGAATTATGGGAACAAACAAAACAAAGCAAGAACCAGTCGCCCAACAAATATGCAGGAGAAAGTGGAAATGGATCGGATACTCGCTGAGGAGACCGCTGGGTGACATCGCGCGCCAAGCCCTCGAGTGGAACCCGAAAGGGAAGCGGCGTGTGGGACGTCCAAGGGTGACATGGAGGAGATCGTGTGAAGAGGAGTTAAAAGAATATGGATTAACATGGATGCAGGCGAAAAGTATAGCAGGAGACAGAAGAAAATGGAGACGTGCAGTTGAAGCCCTTTGTTCCACTAGGAACCCAAGGGAGCAATAATAATAAAAAATAATAAATAGTAGTCAATGAATACATTATGACTTGTTAGTTTGCGAAGTAACCAATTATTGCTGCTCAGACGTTGAGCATGAATAATTTACAATGACTAGAAAACCAATTTTTAACCGGCTGAATGAGAGCAGGGAATATAAATCTAAGCATTGTTATATCTGCAAAGCCATTTCATGTTTTTCTTACTGAACAGAAACATTTTTAGTCACTTGAATGTTCCATGAATGTTAATATTTGTAGTTTGGAAATTTTTTTAGTAGTTCAATGGTTCGATTATACTTCTGGATATTTAGTGGAAACCCTTACTCTCTTTGTTGACAGTTATCAGGTTGACTAAACACGTACTGTCTATTTTCTTAGTCACTTACGGATCACCAATATCAAAGAGTACAAAAAGTTCTTGTCAAAAAAACATCTGTGTATGTGAGTATGAAAATTTCAGACTCTTAGTTACTACATATTTATCTTAGTAATTAAATAATTGAATATCTTAGTTATTACTATCCATTCGGGGATTGGTATGCGAGTTTATCTTCTGACCTGAAGGTTCTGGGTTCAGTCTTCGGTAAGGTCATGGGTGCGCCTTGCTGAAAAGTCGCAGAGAAGGACGAAGCATCTATCTAGTACTCCTTCGTTTACAGCTGTTTTCTACCTCAAATCAACTCGTGATCAAGTTTAAAATCCATCCAACACTTGAAAATTCGAGGAAAATTAATTCTTATTTAGGAGTAAAGAGTATATTAGTATGTTTTAGATCAAACGCCATACCTAATTCTCCTATTTACTCAGTTACATGAGGATCAAGTATTTCAGCCATAATGCTACTTGTTGATTGCAGAATTTATTAATAATAATTTCTATTTTCAGAAGTTGGTTTGTAAAGAATAGTTTTGTTTTTACAAGTTGATCACGAATTGATATCAGTTAGAGAAGCACTGAAAACCAGAGAATACTGGACAGCTGTTTCAGACTACTTTGGGAATCATAAGCAGCACCAACCCACTGGGGTTCGAACCCAGGAGATTATGGTTACAAGGTAAGCTCGTTTACCATTCAGCGACTGGGACCCGATTCAATCAATTAATCCGTGATCAACTCGTAAAAACAAATCTAATCCTTACAAACCAACCATTGAAAATCAGCTGATGCTCACTAATGACTTGCTGCAGGACAGAGTTTCCTGGAGTTCTAGTGAGAAGTCGTGACCAGTTAGGTCCATCCAGTCATGTGTGAGGATGGATGTCCCACCGATAACAGTATTTGGTGGTCGCTCTAAATCTTGACTTGGAAGAAGTTATCATTCATGGGCCACTGGACCGAGTCCCAGTGGCTGAATGGTAAACGAGCTTGCCTTGTAACCAGAATCTCCTGGGTTCGAACCCCAGTGAGTGGGTACTACCGACGATTCCCAAACTAGGATGAAACAGCTGTTCAGTACTCCCTGGTTTTCAGTGCTAATCTCACTGATATGAGTCCATGGTCAACTTGCAATAATTTCTATCTGAAGTTTGATGTTTTCCAGTAGTGATTTGCATTAATAAATCCTTATATTCTTGTAATGCCTAAATGTTTGTTTACTGTTTAAGAAACTGTTTATCTAACACGTTTTACAAAAGTGAACCTATATGTAGGTCACTGTTTTCGAGCACATGGGTGAATGATGATTACTTAGGAGTATCCCATTACTGACTATAAAATACTGCATCATATATATTATCTGACTGGAGTTACTAATCAAATATGTATTGTTTTCTGTAGTTATTTAAACTATGCCTTTGTGTATAATGGTGTGGTCGATAAAATACAGTTAATGCCTGATCGAATAGCAGATAGCCAGACTATGATTATGCGAAGTAGAACAGCTGGTTTTCTCAACCTCAGAACAATACATTTAAGCGAACAATATTGTTTTCAATTCGATCTCATCAGGTTTAACTCTAATGTACATAACTTTAGAAATAAAAATTCAAACATAAACCAATCATGATGTTTGTCTATAGGATAATAAGATGGTGAATATAAAATGTGCAATTAGCCAATCAATAATAAGGATGAAAGGTGAAGCAGTCTGCGTAACACGAATAACGAAAAACAGCATGATTAAATAAACAAATGTTCAGGCTAGTAAAAACAAATGAACCGATTAAGTAATGCTAGATTGTAAGGTAAGTAAATGAGACACCTTATTAATGAAGATGTGATAAGATTAAGGGATGATAAGAAAGGGGTTGAAAATATAAGTCAGGGGTGGTGTAGAATTCATCAATTGCTTATGTCTTAATAGGCATAGTTTAGGTTTGATAGTTCGAATGCCTATCGCTTCAGCTGTGTCCAGTAGACGAAGAAGAAGTCTACTGGAATGATTCAGTGGAATACGATGAATTACTATGAAAGCTCTCCTTTCCTCCGCTACATGGCCACTATCAACTAAATGTGATAAAACTGAGCTACAGATTGAATTGTCTGTCCTTTGCCAAACCACGATGGGAGATGTTCACTGACACGTTGGCTAAGCTGTCTAGTAGTACGCCCAACATAACGCAAGGGCAGTTGAATTGATAAGCGCACATAGATTAGGCAAAACTATCTAGCTTGTTCTTCGTTTGCGTCCCAATCATTCGTCGGCTAGAGAATGACAAACACAGCTATGCTGCGTAAAACGTTCTTCGTATACTCCTGAAGATTCTCTGGAATAAAATCTCACTTGATAAGTCACCATTTAATTGTAACTTAATAAATAAAGTTTTTTTACGTGTAGTTATAGTCTCGGGTTTTCTCTCTGATGTTTTCATATGTTTCTTTATGAAACTACTTGGATAGCCCATCTCTATCAAGGAATTGTGAATATATTCAAATTCCTTTTGTAAGAAGTCGTCCATACATATCTTTCTTACTCTGCTCGTAAGACATTCGACGACAATTTTTTAAATATTTAACCGGCACATAACTAAGAAACTGTGTGTATTGCCCTGTGAATATGCTTTTTCTATACACGCTTCTCCCAAGTGACCCATCTTCTCGCCTACTTAACAAGACATTCAGGAGATGTAGTTTACTATCCTGCTGCTCTTCACAAGTAAAAGTAAGCCAAGGGTGGATGTTGTTGAATTTCAGCAACAATTAGTCAATGTTTACATTCTCACCAGGTAAGATAGTTGAATTATCGGCATATCGGTAATATGTATCAAACTCCTTGATGATGTCTTTCAATTTCCCGTTTTCAAGTTGTGCGAGGAAGAAGTCAGCTAATATTGGGCCTAATGGTGAAGCCATAGCTATTCCATCTTTTTGTCGGTAGTATGAATTATTAAAGACAAAGTGAAAATTCATTGTGCATTTAAGAAGTAATTCTTTGAGGCTACAAAAAGGGAATTTCTAAGTATAAACCTTAGTACTAAATGCGAGACTTTATTTTTGTCCTTTAAGACGCACTGAGAAAATATATCGGGGAAACAAAGAAATGACCGAATCGGGAATATTAAATTCACACTTGTTGGGATGAATGCAAAAGCAATTCTCAAAGAAAAAGTCAGCGTAAAAAAATAAAACGGAGGTAATGATAGGTTTGTACTTGCTTCGGTGGTACATATACTAAAATTGGAAAGATACAAAGAAGATTAGCATGTCCCTGCGTAAGGATGACACGCGAAATCGTGAAGCGTTCCATATTTTGTGCGTCGGTGGCACAGGGGTAGAATTTTCGCTGACCACTCACGTGGCCCGCGGTTCGGTCCCCGGCCGGTGCACTCCTCTATCTCTCTAAGCCAGTAAGAAGACTGGTAAAGAGGAATGTTTGGGCATGAGGCTAGCGACCCCATCCCGTAAAATCTGAACACCACTGCTACCAAAACTTCAAGTCTCTATCTTGAAGCCCTGTGCTCCATGGGAACGTGAAGGAATAAAAAAAATGATAGGTTTAATGCAGTCACAGTCTTGATTTGTAGTCTGAAGGTCGAATGCTTACGGCCTCACTGTTGCCATGATTAAAAAAGTTTTAAGAATACTTAAAATTCTGATGTTTGCCTATTAAGCTCTTAGTTAAATGATTTCGGAGATACTTTGCGGGAAAAAATGTTTACCCGTTCATTTGGTTTTTATGCCGACATTCTTCTAGTGGCTGTGTAGTACACCACACGTTATAAAAAGGTTTTGGGGGAGATAATAAAACTTTAAAATCCATTCATTTAGTAGTCTCAGGAACACTACGTTTTATTTGGTCAACTCGTGGGAGTTTCTAGGCATTTAATAAACAACTTGCCAAGGAAATGGGGATTTCGGAAGACAATAACAAAACACTTTTTGTTATTATAGCTCACTCTAAATCACTAAATTCATTGACACTCTGAAAGGCTGCTTGTTTTCATCTCTCGGTGTTAAATGCCACCAGTGAATAATCGTTTAAGTTGACAAATACGAAATCCTCCAGAGAGGACTATTATAACAGGCAGGTTGTAGTATTTTTGTCAGTACCCAGCTTATTTAATCACTGACGATGAAGTTGACGTTTATTTTTCCTCCCTTGTAGGAATTCAAGTGATCATGCCTTTCTACAACGGATATTCGTATACAGAATATATTGGATTAAGTGGTACATCCTCATCATTTACCACTTTACAACTCCACTTCAGGCCAATTAAACCGGATGGACTGCTGTTATATGAAGGCTATAGTCAAGACAAACGCGGTGACTTCTTATCTGTAATTTTATTTCATGGTCATTTGTTGGTGGCATTCGACCTGGGCTCCGGTTCAGCATTTCTAAAGTAAGATAATAGTCGTTACATTAGAGATTATGGATAGTAATGTGGAGTATCTAACATCTTAAATATGACAAAACACATAAAATAGGTCAATATAAATGGAAATATGATGATGATGAGAACTTTCTGTATCAACTATGAAATTTAACCAGTTCGATCTGACATCGAATAACTGTGTTTACAAATAAATTCGGCAAATACAGCACGTTTGTGTAATTTGTCAACTTCAATCGTTAGACTGTCATCATGATCCAACATCAGTTACAGAGACCACTGAAAACTAGGGTGCCCTGGACAGCTGATTCGTTCTATTTGGGGACTCTTCAGCGGTGCGCATTCAGGATCTCACTAGGTATCAAACCTGGGATCTTCAAGTTACAAGACTAAGCCACTTTGACTGGAATTCAATAACCCCTGAATTCTAACCCTGTCAACTCGTGATACAACTCTATCCTCATAAATGCCCTCCATGAGCATCTACTATAAATAAGAACACTGTCTGTATATATATTCATATTTACTTAACTTCTGCATGAACATTATTACCAGTTACTAAAATGTTTTAGGGAGTGCGTAATACCCTTTTATCAAAAATAGTTCTATAGTGATATAGAAGTGTGAAAAACTGTTTTTATGGATGCAGCAATAAACAAGCTGTATTCCACCCATCGATACAGATGAACATTAGTTCCTGGTTGTGTCAGACTTCCTCGAGACATTTTTACGTTGTTTTTTATCACTGACAGGGTTTTTTATGGTCATGAATATCAGGTCAAAGTGTCCCACTGAGTATTAAGTGGTCATACGTAATTAGTGTTTGAAGACTACGACTCAGGAATATTTACTAAATAGTATCAGCATAAGATGAAGTTCTGTTGTCTGAATCACGGATAGTGAAGAAAATAAATTGCATCATCACCTCAGTGCCTATAAAAAATTCTATACCGGTGAATAAGCATTTTCCAATTCCGATGGTTATTTTAATATATATGAATGCTGTTCATTATAAAATAAAGTAGATCCAGTTAAAATAACCTCGTGTTTAGAGTAATGCTGTTAAGGTAAAAGAATAAATAACAGGCTTAAGTGTCCTCGTATACAATCGCATAACCTGAACAACTGTGTGAATCAGTTTGCGTTTCTGATAGCAATTTTAAAATGTATTTTGAAAAGGAAAAACAGAGTCACTTTTGTAAGCAAACTAACGGAGAGACATTACGACGGATAACTTCTGTATATTTTATCTATTATTTTTAGGAGCCCAAAGCCGATTAAAATGAATGAGTGGCATCGAATTCACTTTTGGAGAATCGGTCGTGAAGGTTATCTACAAATTGATTCAGATGAACATATTATGACCAATTATTCATTCGGTTCACAAGTACAGCTAACACTGACGTACTCTTTATTCCTTGGTGGTCATCCAAATATGAACATCATATCAACTCATTTAAAACCATTCATTGGATATTCAACCAACATGAGTTTTGGATTTCAAGGATGCATCGAATCCGTATGTTTGTTTATATTGTGTGTATATAAAAAGGTATAAGGTGTAACTTTTAAAGTAATCAGTACACTAATTAAACAAGTATCAAAAGTTATTATTCCGTCAAACCGTGTGAAACGCAAGTCGGAAGTAATACCGAAGTTATTGGACATGTTTCATAACTAATTAATCAAGAGTCATAATTCTTAAATTGGTTTTTAAAATCCATTAGATTGAATTTTCTGATACCCCTTAAATTATCCAGTTTATAAGCTGTTACTTTAGCTTACGCACGTATAAAAGGTCTTCGTAACAAAGTTTATTTTGATATGTGTGGCTGAATGACAAAATCACAGTTTTTGAATTGAACTTTTCCCCGCCCATCCTTGCGATCACTAGTGGCGGTAAACTAATAGCCTGTGAAATGTCATTCGTTAGAAATGAATTGAAATTTTTGTCTTTGTATTTCACCTCAGTTTAGAGTTGGGAATTTCCGAACCTACACAGTGCATTAGCTAGTATTCATCACAGCGGCTTACCCTCAAAACTGAAGAATATTAATTCACTTACAGTACTCAGACTCATATCAGACGGTGTATGAATAAAAACTTCGCCAATTAAGCTATCCAGTCTTCAAGTAAATGCATATACAACTGTAAACTATGCCTAAATCATCCCTCATTTGGAAAGTTATGTAGTTACGTAGCTTCTTATTTAGAGCTCAATGGTGAAACACATCGACTAAACAATAGTGGAACCAACACAACAAATTCAGAAACAAACGGCTTTTAAAAACTTTTTCTGGTTTATTATCAAAAATGAAATAATATATGGAACCTACTGAAAAGATAATCCAAGAAACTGTTTAGTTAATAATATGTATTTTGTGAATTTTAATTTTGATTACCTCCTTGGAGAATTTCGAACCAATTTATCGAATTTGAATGAATTACTTAGATATCACAGAGGTTTCTACACATATAATGTTATATATTTTTTAATTGTATTGGATTTTTGTGTACTATGATTTAGTTTTACACTATGCGAAAAACACTAATTGACTAATAAATTTTGAAAGTTTTAACTTCTCACTTCTTTGAATAATACAGAGATCATGACTAGTATTACACAATCTTCTTAGGTTGAAACAAATGGAGTCATTATCAACCCCATCGATGATGCCATAAATGGTGTAAATATTTTAAACTGTGATGGAGAAGCATGCGCTCGATCAGATTCTGTATGTTTAAATAAAGGAAAGTGTTTACAAACTTCACATGGTTTTACTTGTGTTTGTCCACTTGGATTTCAAGGAACCCATTGCAAAGAAAGTAAGAAAGAAGGCATTGTTTTGTATTGGTATATGTTCTAATTTACCCTAATAACTATACCAAATGTAGATTTTCAGAGTAGCAGAGGTTAGGCAAGCATAGTGTCATGCAGATGTTGAATTCGTGTCTCCGAGTTTGTTTATGGAACTTTGGAGAAAGTATGTTCCTTAGCTTTATATGTACAAGTAAATGTGGAATTGCATACTTTATCATATACCGCAATAAATACAATGATATTTGTAAGTTGAAATGAGTAATTCCAAGGTTTCATGCGGCGAACTGGTCTGAACTTCTTCAGGGAAATTAATCGAAATTAACACAACAGACGTTTATATATAAAAAGGACATCTCTTGCCTTTAAAATGTTTGCCCAATCATATGAGTCATGAAAAAGTCATCAAAAATACTGATTTCAAATTAGTCTAAAGAGAAGATGAGACTGTGTGCCAATTTCAGTTTATTGGGACCTACTTGTTGTGCAGTCATGTGTTAAAACACTTTTGTTGTTGCGATTTTTGTGATTTCCCATAAGTTGTTTTCTCTTTTCCCCAACCACATGAATTCACTAAAATATGTCCGATAAGTCTCGTTCAATACTCTACTGCAGATTTTGCGAAACCATAAGTAAAATGGCATCCCAAAGTTGAATACACCAGTTAGGTGACATGATTAACTCAACAAAAAACACTTGAATTTATAAAGTTGAACGAATCCAATATGTCTTAGTCTATAGAGTAAGTCAAAAACCGGCAGCCTGCTTAATTTCCACCCGACAAAACGCATCGGTCTCTTTATTTCGTATTTTTTTAATTATTCCATTATGTCCTTTGGTCGCAGAGCGCAGTCACAAACGCATTTAATTGCTTTCAACTTATTGGTGAACATTTCTAAATGATAAAGGGAGGATACTAGAAGGGATTAGTATATGCTTCAGAAGGAGCAGCGTGCCGCCACATGATATACTATAGATTATTATTTTCGATTATTATCTCGGATGAAGAGGAGATATTACGCTATAAGTTGCATTGAGAGTTCTGTACAACCTGCAAACTATCTCTCTAGAAAACAGCTATTATTATGAAATTATCCCGGATCAGTTACTTTAAAGTTTCGCGATTAAAGCAGCATTTCACGGTGAACACTCTGGACTCAATAAATGCCCTTTACAAATTTATACTACTAATATCATACAAGTAGGCAAAAGATAAGCAATAATTTACTAATTTAAAAATATGACTGTTGTAGGATTCATAATTTTCTAGGTTGAATTAAATAGCACTATTTGTCCATCACTTTAACCGGCTATGAGGATGGAAGCACGGTTGGTATTCGCTGAACTTTATGATACGAAATTTCATACTTCTGACTATTATTTCATGAGCATGAGAACCCACCTTGATTTCTGATGGATATTAGGTCAGAATTATTCGTTTCCTTCAAATATTTCTTGCGGATTACATAGACGATTGAAAAATTAGTTCAGTTTACATAGGGTTTCATTCGTTAATCTGTAGGACATGAAATTCATTGAATTGAAACTTTTGAACTAGGTATATATATCTTAGGATAAAGTTTTTATTAAAATAAGAAGTATTCGTTTCTGCGTGAAGCAGAATATTTTCATCCTTGGGCGTAATTACTGCTTTAGGGAATAAATAGTATGCTTTTAAATGATGACAAAAGTAAATGACTGCCAATTTCAGGTATAATGTTTCGTCATCATCCAAAACATAATGCATAGCATTAGATTAATTAAAACGAACCTAGGAAAGTTCATAAGTAGAATTTTTTCCTTCACGTTCTCAGTGGAAAATAGGGCTCCAAGCTAGAGGCTTGAAGTTTTTGTAGCAGTGTTTATTTTTACAGGATGGGGTTGCTAGCCTCATGCCCAACCTTTCCTCTTTACCAGCATTATTTCTAGCCTAGCAAGGTAAAGCATTGCGTCGGCCCGTGATAGAACCCCGGACCATGTGCATGGTCGGCGAGCGTCCTGACCGCTGTGCCACCGACGCCAAAAGCGTGCATTTCGTTGTGAAGTTGGCTCGTCGTGGAGCAGAGTAGATGGACGCGTGTGATTCGAGTAAGTTTTGTACATGATGTTGTTAGTTCTACGATGTGTAACGTCACAATCCTCAACGCCCAGGGTGGGCTCGAGCCACCAACCTTTCGGTGAATAGCCGAACGCGCTAACCCATTGCGCCATGGAGGCCCGGCAGAGATAGAATGCATGTACATATCTGTCTTCAAAGCATGCAGTCTAAGCTGTCTAGAGAGAGAACAATCAAATGTTTTTCGTTAGTAAAGTAATGAAATTAATGAGAATACCAGAGTTTTACAGCATCACAGTAGCACATACTGATGGCTCAAACGCTGTTAAAATTATTCAGTTGATAATATACATCATCGAGAGTGAAGGTTATATAATTTAAATCTCTTATTACACTAATTAGTAAAATTAGTAACTAACATCTATCATTTCTAAATTTTTTATTAATCTTGTTTTTGTTTGAAATATCCATTTGAAATGTTCATCAAGAAATTAATTGGCAGGGAAAGCAATTAGCCACATTTCGAGGGAACAGTTTTGTGGAATTCACAGCAAGTTCACTAAATTACAGGTCTGTGGGTTTTTAACGCTGTTTTTTTTGTTACCAGAACCTTAATGCTGTTTTTTACTTGATATACAATGTTTAAATACTCGAATATAAAGTGTATACTAAATTGTGTTTGCCAATATTCTATTGTAGAATGGGCAGTACATTTATTTGAATAGGCCATTTCGAATCAGCATTGTTTGCAACACATTTCCGCATAACAAAAAACAAAACAATTCCAACAGGGATGTGAACACCGGTAGTAGTTTTGCTCGAAATATTGCCAATAGGAAAACTTATCATTATGTGTAAACCACTGAAATAAAATCATACTTTATTTGAACTTCCTCATAGTATTCTCTCCTGACCTTCAGGACTTTTTAATACAGTAATTTTATCCTGAGCTACACGTATCACTCAGCATTTCAAATAGACAGAAAAACATTCTCGGGTTGATGCACGTAGACTGAATCTGACTACATTACTAATTACTTTCTCGGAAGTGTTAATAAAAAAGATGATAAGAGGCCTACAAGGTGCGCTCTTCATTTATCCAATCATATTTCACATTTGAAAATTACTTCCGTTAAAAGTATTTACATTTATACATAGAAAAGAAGTTCTTTATTATATGTGGTAAACATCAAGATTGCACAGCTTTCTCAGTTGTTTACTGGGATTACAGTAACTTTCCACTCCTTTTGCTGTGTTCTGTTACTGTGCAAACTTAAGCATTCCTTTTATTGAAACCTCACGTGTGGTTTGATTAAGAAATCCACCGTACAACTATACTAGCTGATTTCACAGGCTTTTTTTCAACTAAAAAATTTCAGTGAACACTCATAGACAAGTTCATGTAATTGTTTTAATGATAACAAGATTTAACCATTAGAGACATATTTTTTTTTTAATGTTTAATTCCCTTCCATTTATTTTGATGGAAAAATCCGATAATTCTTGTAGAATTTCTTAAGAAACTGTTGGGTATGATTCCGTTTTTCATGCTAAACAAGTTGATTTGACTCAAACTAATCAAAAAATAAATCAAATGGAGTAATAAAACAATTTGATCCTTTCAATTAAAAGTAATTTTAGGGGATGATTGGGATGAATGAAATGATGACATAACAGACATTTCGGTTGAGTAGTGACTGTTGGTGAGAAGTAATCTGTTGGTTCAAACTCATATTAGTGTGATGTTATAGACGATTTTGTCAACTGTCATGAAGCTTTGAGTCAGTCGCAGCGTAATTATCTGCAGCAGATCTTTCATATATACAGGCCATAGATCACAGGGTTAGTAAACGGGATGCAAACCATGAGACTCTGTGACTGGAAGTAAAGTGACAATCCTTTGTGCCATATTAAAAAATGCAGTTAGCTGTTAAATATTCTATTTTAAATAAGCCATCACTAATTTACAGAAGAGATCGACTTATTCCAGAAGTCCAATAATAAACCAAAACTGTTTTTAAAAAGTCAGCAGACATTTAATAAACGAAAGGAGTAAGGCTGGAATTCTAACCACAGAAAGATTCAAAAATAGTCGGAATCAATTCAAAGATAGATGGACACAAAATCTTTGCAATGTACACTGAGTAATAGTGGATCGTTAAAAGCAGTTAAAGACATCTGCAGCCGTTTAGACAGAAATGAACACTTTATTTTATTACTAAAGTTAACAGTTCTGCTGGCAGAGGTGAACCTACCTCTGAAAAGTTTTCAAAATCAGATTAATCGGAAGATATTTCTCTAAATGTTCCAATGATAATATCTCCCTAATACCGGATTAAACACCTTTTCCAAGTAGATTATTAGAAATAATATATTTGTTGGCTATCTTGCTGGTTCTTACTTTCATTGTTTTTTATATGTGGTGTCTAGTGCTGTAATTTGTAGTGCGCAGTTTAACCTATTTAGAACTCATCAGCTCTATATGCCTGCATCATAATGATTAGTGGTGTTTCAAATGACACATAAAACCAGAGTAACTGTTTCAAACCGTAAGTGGCATTTCACTTTAAACAACTTCTAGTATACAGACTAACTGAGGAAATAGATTCTGTTCATTTTTGGTGAGATTATATTATTCTAAAGATGAAAGTATAGGAAAATCGGCCTTCTTTTTCTCAGATGATGGATGGTTATCTACTATTATTCAACTTTAACATTAAACTATGCCTTAATTAAACTGACTGTATGATTGGTGTTTTATGAACTTATAAATGAGTACACAACTTATTAACTGAATCTTTATTTTTTAGACCTAAAAGTCATCATTATCATCTGTCATTTGAATTCAAATTAGCCAATAACAGTTTTGAAGGTGACATCAATTCAGCGGAAAGTTATTCACCAGTTTACAACAAATCTTTTAACTTTATTAAACGGTATTTCGTCTATGCAGTGTTTGAAAACGCCTATAGGACTCAGAATGTATTGATTCAGCTTCTTCCTATCAATCGGTTTGAATTGAAAGTAGAAAATACAGAGTTTAACACAATGAAAATGTCCTCCTCCAATCTGACAAATCAGTCCACAAAGAAAGAAGAAATGTGGAAAAGTACGCATGATCAATTCAGTCGAAGACTTTGGATACAAAAATATTATATTTCAGAAGAAATAATGACTGCAAACTTTTGGCACAAAATTTTACTCACAAGGTTCTACAAACATTCTATCCATTTGTGCTGTGATTTATTATTAAGATATGGATTTTATGCACAATCTGTCTTTAACTCATATGTCAAATAGTCAAAATCCTGCAATGCATTATCAATGAGGTAATACTGTGGTAGTGTGATACAGAAAAAGTGTTCCAACAGAACAGTATTCTGTCTCTACCAGCAACAACAACTAAAATGCACTATTAAACTCTGGGTATAGTATTCAGACGTTAACATCAACAAATACAATGATTCTTACTGCGAGAATAAAATTCAGTTCGAACACTTCGTCTGCATCAAACCACCACAATACTATCCTTAAAATGACTCAGATTGATAGCGGAAAATTGATTAGAATTCACTGTACCTTGACTGTCAGTTAAGCCGTAAATCATAGGCCCCTAAAATTCACAGTTATAAACCATACTTTTTGGAACTTCATGCTGCAAATGCATGCCGGAGACTAAATAAAAAGAATGCATTTTGGTAATTTTCTCCAGCGGAACTCAATCGGTTCAGTTTATCAGAGAACAGATTACCTTATCCTAGCTCAAAGAATGTTTGAGAAATGGAATGCTAGCTCCAAGACGTGTTTTTAAAAATATTATTGACTTTTGCCCACGGAAATCTCTTGATGATGTGTGAAATTTTTCACTGTGTGGATGAAACTTCATCAAGCTAAAAGTAATAAAGGTTCACTGCTTCTCATAAATGCTCATACTGCTGAGCATAATGCTTTGCCTATCCCGCTAGCGTTCGTTAACATATAATGCGAAATAAATCCACCAAAACAAAGTTGAGACCAGTGCATTTTGTATAGCGATATTTCTAATATCTTTGCCGAAATGCCAGTAGTTTAAAATCGTGAAATTTTGTTATTGAACCTGTAAAACGCAAACTAATTGTAGGCCACCTACTGGTTCAAACTGTTGGATTGTTAATTATCATTTTTTTTCATTAGGCTGTTTTTAATCATATTTTGACAACTTTGTTTTCATAAACTTACTGAACGACTGAACAGCATTTCTCTTTTCACTAGATGAAAGTTAAATAGCGAATGTATAATGTGAGAACTTTCTTACCAACTGTAGAATTTTACTTAGTGAGAATTCATTTGATACTAAACTAAAACAAAGATTATATTTTTCGATATTGTTTAGAAGTACAACGGGTTTCACACTATTCATTAATCAGTCGCTGATTGCTCGAGTTCATTTAGTTGAAAATGATATTTACGAAATGTTTCCAGTCAAACTTTATATTGGTAAGTCCTAAATTAATTTTCTACGTATCGTGTGATCACCCAACGAAACTTTTGACAGTTAAGCTTAGCTATCAAATGTTGACTGGACACCAAAAAAAAATGATTCTCATTATTGTGGTCGAATGCATTTTACACATCGTCCTGTCTATCATTATCTCCATGATAGTATTAAATTATGGAGTTTAACAGATTAAGAATGGAGTAAGAGCCCGAATAGCTCAGTGGTAACATCTCTGACTGCAGCACTGGGTGACGCGGGTTCGAATCTCAGAAGGGACATGAGTTACTTCAAGTTCGCAGATACGCCTTGCTGACTGGTGAGTGCTAACTAGCACGAAACCTAGGTCCAAGGGTTCCTGCCGATTACCTCCAACCATCTAATGTCATCAAAGAGTGTACAATTTGTACGTCGGTGGCACAGCGGTTAGCATGCTCGCCGACCATGCACATGGTCCGGGGTTCAATCACCGGCCGACGTACTCCTTTACATCACTTATCTAGTAATAAGACTGGTAAAGAGGGAAGGTTGGGCATGAGGCTAACAATCCCATCCTTCCAGCTTGAAGCCCTATGTTCCACCGGGAGCGTGAAAGAAATAAAAAAAGAAGGGAGTAAGACTACGAAGTCTTAAGCAAAAACAGTTATTATGTATTTTACATCCCAAGATGTGAAAAGATAAATGGTCGGTAAAAAAAATACTATCGGTCGTCACTATTCCCTGAGATCAGGTTGAGGAAAACACATCAAAATCTTTATGCCAAACTCTATTTTACTCCTTATTAGTTAGAACTTAGCATGTCAAAAGCCTAGACAAAAATCTGTCAAATCAATGGAATGAAGATACGAGCAGAAAATTATGGGATATTTAAACATGTCGGCGCAAACTAGTACAATCGTGATTAGTACTTTTCATTGAAACACCCGACTTATACTCATTTGAAGAACACATCTAGGTGCATGTACTTTATATGCCCACTAACTTACCATAGTTTGGTTTGTAAGGGTTAGTTATATTTTTACGATTTGATCATGGATTGATATCAGTTAGAGAACCATTGAAAACCAGAGAGTACTGGACAGCTGCTGTTTCATCCTAGTTTGGGAATCATCGGCAGTACGCACCCACTGGGATTCGAGCTTGCCTTGTAACCGGAAGGTTCTGGGTTCGAATCCCAGTGGGTGCGTACTGCCGATGATTCCCAAACTAGGATGAAACAGCAGCTGTTCAGTACTCCCTGGTTTTCAATGGTTCTCTAACTGATATCAATCCGTCATCAACTCGTAAATACCCAATAACTTTAAACTTCTGCAACGTCCATAATTGTCCCATTGATTTATGTTTTTGTATAATTTACAAGCTACACAATGTTATATTTCTAGTAAAAAAAACAACATAGTAATTTAGAGTTTTGAGAAGTAACAGTTCATGTGGTTTCTTCCATAATGGTCATCTGTTGAATATCTGTAGCATTTCAGATTTTCTGTCAGACTATGTTATAGTAGTAATTTATTTAGAAGATATTAGTTGTAATATATTTACAACTCCATGTTTTTGTTTAGATTTAATATCAGATATTCACCAACACAATGTTCAGAATTATCTTCCAGAACCTGAAAAATATTAATAAAGTGATTAACTGATTTTCTTATAGGAGGTATTCCTGAAATACTGCATGCACAAAGAAGATATTTGGAACTAATGAGTAACGAATATTCATCCCAGTATAAACAAAATATCTTTATGCGCTCAAAAAATTTCAATGGTTATATAAACAAGCTAGAAATCAATGGATTCCCTACTTCCTTTTCTAATGCACAAAATGGTCAAGATATCACTCAGTGGCGATAAACTGTAATAGCTTACGAAATGTGGCCAAGCTAAGCGAAGAAAATGTTATTCTATAGTCTATTTCCTTCAGAACTGTTGGCGATGAGATCATCTTCTTATTCATAGAATGATATATATATAGTTGTCATTTACCCCATTACACATTTCCAGAAATACTGTTTCACTCATAAAACGTGGAATAGTATTTTTTGGCAATTCTACATTCTCTGGGTCACTTAGGTTATAACGCTAATCACTGTACCAGTGAAATATGTTTCCTGTTGGCAACCAGAAATTCACTGTGTTTATTTAAGGGACCATTTTTGCTAAAATTATTTCATTTCAAACTGTATTCAATAAAAATATTTAATTCTTTTGAACTGAATTCACATTGCTAACTTATGAATTTAGTGGGAGAGCAAATCAACAGTAGAATTTGTTTTGAAAATTCGATGATAAAACTTTTAAACTGGATAATTTTGCATTGAAGACACCTTATGTATAAGATGTACCTATCGCGATTTTATGTATACAGTTGTTTAACTGTCATAAATATAAATCTGTTATAATTACAATCGTTTAACTAAATCGCAAAGGTGTTGGCTTAATTTTTCGGATTCTCTTTACGGTACATTTTTCTCATGTCATTATACAAATTTTTAGTAACCGTTATACGCTGAGATTAATTGAGAAAAAACTGAGATAACCTTTCCAGGATAAGGATACCTGATGATAGTTACCAGTTATATTATTCTTCCTATCATTTGAATATAGTGCAGTTCACCAGTCGCATTCAGCGACATACAGATTTTCCAAAGATTCTTAGTACTCACAGTCTGCTAAAAATATTCATCCACTGACCTGAAGTCCATTAACTGAAATTCCAAGAATATGTGCGATTTATTGAAAAGGTTGGATACACAATTCAACAAATCATTGAAATATTGCTCAGCACAGAAAATTTAGAGTCTAATCTGTATGACTTATTCCTCAGATCTACTAACAATTGACATTTTGTGTAGCATTATACATCCATGCAACTAGGTGAAATCACTATGTGTTCACTCTTAGGCCAGCAGGCTTTTCGCTAAAATATGTGAACTACCAATCTGATAGTTACTACGTAACAACAGAAGGCAAGACACGGAAGCCAAGGTATATTTTTCATCAATAAAACCGCTGTTTATATATATATATATATTCATCACTGACCGTGTGATTTCGGTTCACATTAAACATAAAGAAACAGAATGTTCAAATATACATAGTATTCTGTTGCCAATGCAGTTTATAACCATGGGAAAAGTATTATGACTCTAACATCAAATAGAATGTTCAAATAGATATATTGTATTCTGTTGCAAATGCCGTATTGAACTGTGGGAATAAATGAGAATCATGTTCCGTTGGCACACATTGTCTGTATCACACCACAACACTACTACTCTGTCAGTGGTACACTCATAATTCACAAAGAAATAGGGTTTGTTGTAGTCATGATATATCCATGCAGTGCTCTCTAGCTTTTGTTATTTCAATAAATCCAGTGGGTTCGCAATGAAATTTACTTCTTCAGTACTAATGAAAAAGTTAATATCTCATCATCTCGCTAGCCCACCGTACCACAAGAATTCGTAGCGGTGACTTTTTAGAAGAAGAGCTCCTATTTCCCAAAAGCATCCTGGTTCAAAATGGACACCCACCGCGTTTCGTGGAGAAGAACATGAAACCAAGGCCAAAAAGAGAACAACGCACTTCAGTGCAAAAGAAGACACTCTATTTGAATTTGAAATTCAGGGAGACCAAGCAGCAGATATCCTTAAAAGGAGAATCTCTAATTCCCTGAAGAGGACTTTTCCAGCAGCAACTCTAAGAGTGATGTTCTCTAGCCGCCCAATATTTCGGAGCAGCGGGAAGGACAGACTTCCGCATTTGACCACTTCAGTGTGCATATATCAGTTCATCTGCTCTTGTGGACCTAGGTACATAGATCGTTCTATGCGGGTCTTATAAAACGTGTTAGAGAACATCATCCAGCATGGCTGCAAAGAGGAGGCACTGGTTCAATCAGAAGCGCAATAACTGAACATCTCGTCAATATCTGTCACAGAATCTCAACTGACTCATCATTTAGAGTCATTTACAAAGTAAACAAAAATCTACCAAAGGCAGTGTGTTTCTTACTTCTTTATACTCCGGGAGCTCTCGCCATATGCATCGAAAAACCGGAACTATATTTTCAAAAAAACCAGTCCAGAATTTGCAACTACCGTGGACCTATTTCGGTATGTTCCTTCACCCTTCAGTTTTTTGTTTTGTTCTCTGTGTGTGTAATTTTCTCTCTTTGTCTTCATTCAATTCATCCCATTTTTTCATTTATAAAATCAGTTATTTAAAGTTTGTTTCCATGCTCCTCCTGATCACACTTGTAATTCGTTTAGAATAACTATTTTACATTTATATTCTAGTCCTTTGTATTTTTTTTGTTTCTATGCCTCTTGTAATCTATATTCACACCCCCTAACCTACATTTCAAGTTGAAAATGTTGATGTCATTTTGTTACCATGCTCATTTTTTTCATACCTGTAATTCGTTTTATCCCTGCGTAAATTTTGTCTCTAAGCCTCTTGTTATTCATATCAAGTTGAAAATAGTTGTCACCTTTTATTTGCCATTAAAATTATTTCTCATGTTATCAAATATTAATTTCGCATACGTTGTAACTATTTTCTAATCCTATGCAATCTTATCTCTAAGCCCCTTGTAATCTATAATCGTACCTTCAGACTTTCATATCAAGTTGAAAATTATTATCATCTTCGTTACTATGTGGAATTAAACAAATAATAATTGTAACCATGGGAACTAATCTATATAAATGCGATTGCTTTTGAGAATGAAATCGCCGAAAAGATATCTGTGTTTCTGAACTTTTTGTTCTTTTGAATCAAGTGTGAATACTTGTAAAATTTAATGATATATACCTTTTGTTTATTTCTAATTTTGAGGGAAAGCATGAGCGCATAATGTGCTTTATTGACATTATGTTAAGAAGATGAAAAGACTACTCACTTGATATGAATATTTTTCAGATAAAAATATTGACAGATCAATTTGCACATATTGAATTTTGTACATATTCACTGAGTATAAAGTCCCGTATAGTGTACCACGAGAAGATAAGGAAAGATTTCCTTCGAGGTCCACTTACCTAAGGGATTTAAATGTCCTCATTTTTAGCTGAGATGTAGTGTCTTCGTATTTTTCGCATAAAGACGAAAATTAAACACATTTGTGTTCATTAGGTTCAGAGTCAATGAGGATGCGTCAACCAAAGTTCTGTTCTAAATACTGACAAGAAATTTTATGCTTAAAACAATAATAATCACTTTATTTCAAAAAACAATAATAATTTTATAGAATAGAATAGAATTTTCAGCGCTTTTATACATATTACAACAATTTAGCTCCTCTTATGAATACGTACATACATAAAATTTAAAATAGTAATAATAATATTAATAAAAAAACCTAAATAAACAGAATGATGGTAAAAACATAATGAAGTATCAGTAGAAGGTATCATAGGTAATGCATGTAATAGTAATCTTCGCCCATACTTTGCAGTTCAATTAAAGATTTTATAAGTTTTTTATGACATCTCACTCTGTCTAAATATTGTATAGTAGAATTTTTATATTTAGTTGTACTAGAGTAAATCCTTATCAGGTTTCTTCTGGCCTTACCCTAAGATAGACCAGGTAAAAGTTGAAAATGAAGAGGATTTTCAGTATTAGACAAGATAACTTTCGCCAGATTGTTGAAGTGCCTATTGACAATAATGTCAGTTATCTGAGTCTAACATTTTCAATTCACGAGTAGTCATGAAAAAAGAAGGCTGCATGACCCAATTTTGCTACGCATGGATATATTCATTATTTCAGCTCCTCCCGAAGACAGAGTTGCTTGAAAAACTGTATAATCTTACAGAATATCTCCCACTGTGGAACAAGAACAAGTATCATCTGTTTATTTCATCCTATGTCTCAGCCACTTCATGGTAGCCGATAGAAAACAAAAACGTTCAAGATGAACTGTCGCATCGCACCACTTCTATAGGATGGATTACCCATTAGCCCACTGTGATATTCAGATAAATAGCCGCATTTTAAATTATTGCAGTTACTGCTCTCTTGTAAATAAATATAGATCTAATTATTTACGTTCTCCACTGTACATATACAGCTGATTTTTGTCAAGTTTCCTATGTGTGTGTGTGATATCTCCACTGAAAACGTGTTTGTTTACTTCCTTTGCAATTTAGTATTTTTCTGGTACATTAAAATATGAATTATAAGCTTCGGTTCAATTTGTGTGCTCAAGTATTTATAAAAATACTACTTTTGCCATTATTATCACTATACATTTCCATACTGCACATCATTATTATGACAACTGTTGTCATCTTGACCCAAACTAGCCGCATGGTTTTGCATTCATTTTATTGCTTTCGTTAACAAATAAACTGAATTGTTCGATATTTAATAACCATTCTTATTGCTATGTGTATCACAGTAAAGCCGGAGATATGCCTGGAAGTTTTATTGTTCACTTAGACGTTTTGATCTGAATTTTAGGGGAGCGGTCTTTGTCATTTAGAAATATTCACGTAAATTACAGTTATTCGCATATTGTAATATAGTCCACAAGTGTATAAACATCTGATTTATAATGTATGTAACAGAATCCTATTCAAATCATTCAAAGACATGTGAATTTGTCTAGAAATGAAATATCGTCACGAAAATCCGCGAAATTCGAAGGTTTGTGTACGATTTAAAAGACTGAAAATCAAAATAAGCTGATCCAAGTTACTTTTCTACCACTCATATGATCAATCTTCGGAAATAAACTGCGGCAGTTTAAAGGAGGTTTTCTGTCTATGGCGTACCTAGAGTCCCGAGTGAAACACTAGATTTCAGCGGCACTTCACGATTGCTCTCAACTCCCTAAGATCACTTTCACCGGCTCCATGACTTCCCACAAACGTTTTTCGCAATTAAACATTTTTCCAGCAAGTACATGTGCATTAAGATTTAAATACAATATCTTACAGTATAAAGTGACGAAAAGTGGAGTAGTATAATTCAAAATGTTTCCTTAAAACTAATTTCGGGGACAAGGATATACAAATGAACAGTAGGATTCTTTCTTAGCAAAATCTTTTATTTGTATATTTTAAACAAAACTAATGGCCTATTCATCAGGTTTTTAGATTTGAGATAAATGATCCGAAGTAACATCTACATTTCATTATAATAAGTTATTGTTATTGAACTCTTCAGCCGAAGAGTTTGTAAAGATCCTAGTGTAGAGTTAATCTGCTTGTTTCTTCATTGTTGACAAACCGAACAATGGATGAAATCATGTATTTTGAAACAATCACCAATTCCCCCTGGGAAAGTAACAGAGCAACCTAGATATTTGCTTACAAAAGAAATTCGTTCGACCTCTCATTTAATTAACAATAACTATCACTTTAACAATTATTTTCTTGACTTAGCATCTCTGGGTTTATCTTATCAGTATTACTTTATGTATATTCTTATGGAGTTGCCATTCGAATCTAGAAGCGATTGACCACCATACTCAAGAACATATTTTTGATAAAAGTGTGTTCACCTACTTACCAATTATGATCGGATGTAATTAGAACTATCAGCCTGCTGCACTTGAAAATTATTCGTCCGAAAATATTTTTTACAAAAAAATGTGTTTATTATCATTTTTCATCAAATTGTCTGTTTTACGAACACATTTTTAAGCGAAAACCAAGATTAACTTCTCATATCCATTGTTGTTATTCTTTTTTTGTATTACTGTGTATAACGCGTTTAATTTTTAACCATATTTACTTAAAATCAGTAATGTTTGAGTTCATGAATCCTCAGTAGCCCCACCTAATTATATAAAATTTCATGCTATGAACAGATTTTGCTGATAAAAT
Source organism: Trichobilharzia regenti (assembly GCA_944472135.2). Taxonomy (NCBI): domain Eukaryota; kingdom Metazoa; phylum Platyhelminthes; class Trematoda; order Strigeidida; family Schistosomatidae; genus Trichobilharzia; species Trichobilharzia regenti. The sequence goes on from OX235270.1 coordinate 39,662,933, forward strand.
AATGCGAACATTTGAGTTGGCCAATACAGCTTCCTAATTTGTAAAATTTTTGGAGTGATTATGAAGGCACTTGGAAAAAAGAAGCATAAATCGGTTTGAGATTTGTTCATTTCAGACTCTTTATTCCGCCTCATTTAAAGTATTTGCTTGCATCACGCATTTCTTAAATGAGTATGCAAAATGACCAAATGTACTACCTAATGAAATACTCACTAATAAACTAATAGCTGAAACTTTTGTGATGACAATGGATTACAGCAAAATATTAAATTATATAGCTCTTAAAACTAAGCAGTCAGCTTACAGCATACAGATATGCAGATATAAAGTTTGAAATGTTCAGATAATGTATATAATCGGACAGTTTATACGGACTAGTTGGATTAGTTGTGGCTGATATGAACAGCTGTTTCATAAAAATGACATAAAATAACTTGGCTTGATAGAGGATCACTGTTGATATGACATATAAGAAAATAACGAACATTCGAAAGCTCGTGAATACACTTATATTCAAACGACACATGTGCTAAAAGTTAGTCGGACACAAAGTAGAAGATACCGTTATTATTACTATTATTATATCACTGTGAAATATACACAACAGTAAACTGTAATTAATTACTTTTCGCACTATGCGAAGAGTTCCTATTGATATCGAAAACGGCATTTACTTGTAATGTGACAACTGTGAAACATCATGCTATGCAGCAAAAGTGTATTGGCGCATATGTGGTCAAACTGTGTTTCAGATACAACCTTGTTAATTAAAAATTACTTAGTGGTCATTTCCATTGCAATCTGTAAAGGGTTATTCCAAATTCGAATAAAGTATTAGTTACATACACTGGAGGAAAATCAAGAAAAGTGATAAGAATACCGTATTTATTGAAAAGCTATCCTAATGACCACACTTATTACATCATGAATAATTAGTCTATGCTGTGGATTTTGTGAACATTTGTTTCTACCACGTATAAAACACAATTCTGCCTACTATTGAAACTACCAATCAACTTTTTATGCCACAGCAGGTGTACTTATTAATGTGTTCCATAAAAACCATGCATTTATACTGTGTACACATATACATATGACTTGACTCATAGTTATCGCTAGAAAAATATGCCACACAACAGCTGTTTTAGTGAAGCGTTTTCAATCATTCGAATATAACAATGAAAATCTTCTAAACACCAATATTCCATAATTTACAGGTCAGTGTTCATGGCTGTAACTGAGAGATTGTGGCAAATCAAATCAGTAATCTGATAACTTTGTATTGTGATCATGGCATTAGTGAAATATTTTTTTTGTTAAAATATAAAGAAATATGGAATTTCTAAAAGCATGTAGAATACAAGTTACTATTCTAATTCTCTCATATTGTAATTGAGTAAAATGAAACAATCTAGAGCAACAGAAAAGAAATCAGAGCTGTTTTATTTCCGGTAGGGCAGAAGGTGAAAACACTTTTATTTCGAAATTTTACAAGTATTTTTGGAGAGAGGTGTTTATTTTCTGTCTTGTAAATCACATGTAAATTGTTCTGACTTAGTTATACACCTTTCTAAATCGACAATAATTGCTATCATCATAATTCGAAAAGGTCATCTTAGGATATATGTGTGACTTACTGTGAATAATTATTCATATATGTGTGGTGTGAAATTTTCATCCTCTCATTATGCCCTGTAGTGATATTACGAATAATGTTTGCATTATGTTTTTTTAGCCTCTCATTTTTTATAGTCCTGAGGAAAATTGCACAACCCAGGTCTGCTGTTTGACACTGACTATATTATTTGCTACCATGATAAAATAAGGTGGAATTATGTTTCTTTGTACGTTGCACAAACATGTGAACTGTGGCGTTTAGTAGAAAATGTCTGGCTTCTTTGGCAACGTTCTTGAAGTAACTTTCATTTTCATGGCTAGTAGTAATATCTACACTGATATGCAGAAAGTGTTTCACGTATGAATGAACTGACCCAATTTGTCTTAACATTTGATTCCAGCTATCTAAACTAATGTCTGTAGACTGTGTATACATTTGGTCGGTGCCTAACCAACTATGACTTATCCAAGTGAATAGTGATAAGCAAACATTAATTGGTATCCAATAAAATGGAGTATTTAAATTTTTATATAAAAAATGAAGCATAAGTCTTTTCACTGAATACTGAAATGGAGGATTTAGGCAGAATATGCACGTCATCTTTATACCATTCTTTAAACTCAAAACCCGTTTTCTGTCACTAAGTTTATCTGAATTATGATGAAGGGAAAAAAAATTAATTTCTACTTCGTGGATAACTATATTTATTTCTGACTGCTTAGGTGTTGATTAAGGCGACCATTAAAATTTATGCGTTTATTAATTTTCAAACATTCTTATTCCATTATTACTTCTGATAACATACAGTTAAAAGCCTAGCGAACGTGAAGTAAGTACCAAAGCGTCTGTTAGTTGATTTAGTCACTTGTCTTCAAACAAGCCAACAGAAGCGTTGCAAAGGAAGCCTCAAAACACAACTATCACTTCTTCAGAGTCTTTAGGCACTTACCATGTGAAATATGTACGCGTGTGAACAAAACATCCGTTAGTAAGATAGACAATTATTTCCAATGTAAACTACATCATGTTTCCTAGCACTATTCTTATACGTGTTCCTTTAGGTTCCAGGTGGAACATAGGACGTCAACAACACATCTCCAGTTTGTTCTTCTTCCTGCGGTCCTGTTTAGCTGGACCGACAATCGCCTATAATTTCTGATCTTCCCGTCGCACGACTTCCACCATGTCAGTCTCGGAGTGAAGCCGCCTCCCCCAGCCGTCGTTTTCCGTTTGGGTTTCACTCGACCCATGGCCTGGCGCGTGATGTTATGCGATGGTCTCCTTAAAAAGTGTCTTTATGGATAATATCATAATCATATGATTATGAGCAATAGTTTGTGCTCGAAACGTCATCAGTTATTATTACTGTATAACACTGTGTGGTTTATCAAAATAAAATCTTATCTCTAATGGAGTTATACTCTACCACAGTGCCCAAGTTTTATACTCATATCAGTAAAGTGTGTCATATTCATCTCCATGTTTTGAGCTACGGGTCAAGTTTGTACTCAGAGTCCCTTGCTATTTATTCTTTCTGACTGGCCACTTGATCTTCAATATGGAGAGGGAGCAGTAGCTGAAAATCTGAATTTTGTACTTTATACTGAGTATACAGTATTTCCAAACCGATTTCAAATTGACGAAAGTGTATCTTGCCTTTCCGATTCTGTCTGGTTTTGGCATCTCCATCCGTTCCTACTGCCTGTGGTTGAAACGAAGCCAGAAAGTAACCTCTCTTAGATCTCTCCCGTTGATGGTGGTTAACGCTGGTTATTGTTGCTGTTTGTGGTGGCTGGCTATCTTCATCACATCCGTCTTCTCTATGTTCACCTGGAGTCCTGTCTTCGCTGTCAGCCTCCTCAGCCAGTTTGTTGGTTTTCGCCTACCTCTAAGTCTTTGAGTCTGTGTGACACCAGACATATATCATCTACGAAATCCAGATCTTCTGGAGTCTTCTTATGAGTGACCCAGCGTATTCATGTCTCCTCCCTCCTCACAGTCTGGCACACAATCCAGTCCACCACAATTAGGAATATCATCGGTGATGACATGCACTGTCCCCGTCTTACTCCTGTATTCACTTCGAACGCTTCGCTGGGCTTTCTGTTGTGGATTACCTGGGATGTGGCAGGCATTGTCATATAGCCAGCTGTTGAATGAGGTTGATAAAGACTTGAGCACTGCACGCTATAGTGTTGAAGTAGTTTCCAAATTACTTCATTGTCCAGGCTGTCTGGTGAAGGCTTTTTCGATGTCGATGAAGCTGAGGTAGGGATAGGTTTGACTGCCATTCTATGCTTTGTTTGGTGCTGATGCGTAGAGCTGCAATTTGATCAGCACATGGTTTGTCTTTCCTAAATCAAGCCAGCTTGTTTCTGTGGAGCTGGCGGAGTTCTTCAGCCAGTGAGTCTTTTATTCTCTCCAGGATGGTGCGACTTAGTATTTCACTTGGTGTGGACAAAAACATTATTCCATGCCATTTTTTGCAGAGGCTTAAGTCACTCTTCTGTGGTAGCCTGACGGGGTAGCATTTCTTCCAATCGGTAGTCACTATTTCTTCCTTCAAAACGCGTGGAATTGTGGAGTCAGGATGTCCGCTGATATCTCTGGACCAGTATTAAGTGCATCGAGATGAGTTCCGTCTAGTCTTTTTGCCTTTCCAGACTTGAATAGCTTAACTGCATTCAAGACGTTTGCTCATACATATGTATTTGTGCAAGCTTATCCAGAAACCTTTTACACTAACTTAAAGTAAAACGAACCTAAATGTTTTCCGTTGGAGTAATGAGTTACAGATTTTATTTTTTATAATTTTACACCAGAAGTATCGTTGCAGTGGATGGGAGGATTTTCACATAATATCAGTATTAAAAAAGCAGTATTTCAACTTCATGTCTTTTACACAAATTACTTATGCAAATATCTCTTCATAATTGTTTTAAAAATTAATGCTAGGCTCAACTAGTTAGCTCATCTGAAGTGAAACTAATCTACTAAAATGGAATAGCAGTAGACAGAGAAACTCAATACAACTTGGACAGAAATTACTAAATATTACGGTCAACTGATCTGCTCGCTATTCAGTATTACTGAATGATTGATAATCTAAGGGTTCTTATGATACGGGCTATGAAATATTTGACTTACGTCTACTACTTAACTTAATATTCAGCCAGTATTTAGCAGGTCAAATTCTTATGATCTTGTTTATCACAAGTAATGAGGTAGTACACTTTTCTCAGTTTCTTCAGGTAGTTAAACCTAGTGATTTAAGGAATATTTTACTGCTCAGTCGATCCATTCAATAAAGTTCGACGGAGAATAAAAGTCTAATTGATTGTTCTTGCTCACGCTAACAGACACATTGTAGAAATATGTAAAATAATGAAGAGTCAAGTAGAAGAATTTCTTTTGGATAAATATTTGAGGTCAGCACAAATCACTGAATTGTTTTCCATTTTTGATTCAAATACTTTGCACTATGTTTAACGTCATTAACTGCTTCGCTTAGTTGCCTCTGATGATATACGTTATAAATAATGAATCTTGACCTTATCGTAAACTCAGTGATTTTTCAACTCCATTGTTTAAAAACAGGAAATTGAAAAGAATAGATGAGCTTTATTATTTCTGCTAAAGCTGTGGTACTATTTTTCTGAGCTTTGGAGCTTCAATATTGATATATATATATATATATATATATATATGTTATTCAACAAAACATTAGTTGAAAGTCATTCAGCTTTGCTATGTGATCTAGTTTAGCGTTACAAGCATGGTGTAAACATTCTATGGAACAAGGAAATCAAACATTCAGCACGCTGAGGTCTTATTTATCCTAAATTGTGTTTCCAAAATTTCGACTGAAGTAGGCGTATTAATCTGCTATACACATCACAATACAATAAAGCCATAAACACAAGTATTTTTTTATTTTTATGACTTTTTAGACAGAAAGATGCGTGTGTTATCATTAATAGACTTAGTGAGCTAGTGCCATGAAATTCGTCCACGCATATTTCACATAGTCTTATGACCGATCTTGCTACTCTTACTACACCTGAGGGTTAGAAGACTTATTTATGTACACCAGATCATACTCAAAGTTTATAGCTTTAAAGCCAATTTCAATCAAGATAAAAACAAATAGTTTATTTCACTGCACACAATTGAGATCAGCAGAGAAGAGCCATAACTTGGTTAGTGAAAGAAAAACTAGTAAATAATGAATTATTTTAGGCCTATGTTACACGTTTTTAAACGGAATTGTATTTCCGCTATTGCACATGCATTTATTCATCCATTTTGTAATTTCTCTTGGTAAAATATATCACGAAACGAAACACGCATGTGTACTATTTCGGTGGGTACATCGTATCTTTATTGTTTTCTTCAGAGTCTAGTTACACTTTCATTTTGAGAGCTTTTATATTTCCAGCTTTCAGAACACTGAACAATGTAGACGAAAATGTCCATCTTTAGACAAAGGATTGGATTGCTGAATCGTAACGTATACAGTCACAATAAAAAAAGTTAGCTAAGAGATAATTTGGAATTATTTTATTTGATAGTGACTAGAAGTGGAATCAAGTATGTGCATTTTATCCTGTCTGGTACTCGCCACTGGGAGTACCTGCATTCACAGACTCGAACTGACTATCCGTCGTTTCAAACTCTACAACAACATCCATTAGGCCGATAAGGTGATCGCAGGTTCCATTGCTAGTCAATATCACCCAAAATAACATCACATTAATCCCCAGACATTGTCAAAGCGTCCGTACTGGGAGCCTGCATATCAACAGAGACCGGTCCGACATAATTAATCAACAGCAAATTTAAATTAATTTAAAAATGGTATGAAATGTTGATTTTTATGCTAGTGATGAGATGAGAAACTAACCTGTAACTCAGTTGCCAAGTCAGGAAAACAAAGAAAATGTTACACAAAAGCATTCAAATGAGGCTGAAGCTACCATTATTCATCAACCATAGGAATCCCATAAAAGCATCTCAATAATATGCCTTAAGTATTTTGAATCAGCATATCATTATTTTTTTTTGAATTAGTTTCATATTGAAAACAAGTGTGCTCGGCCTTTGGTACTGCATACAGAAGGAAATTATTGGCGCTTAGTAGGAATAAGTTTTAAAGATCATACTTTTTTAATGTTATCGATCAAAAACCATCTGTCTGCAAAACTTATTTCGTCTGTTTACCTATTAATGTGGGAAATTACAAGAATTCAAAAGAAAATCGATGAAATTGTATCTTTCAATGAAATTTTAATTTATTAAATATCCAAAGGTGAAGAGAAGGATGATTAAATATTCAGTTCACTTTGCCAGAATTTACCAGTCTTGTATAGTGCTATGTTGAGAAGTTTGTTTTAATTGTGCTTATAATCTGATTACTTGTGTCGGCAGGGGATCGAACCTCGGACCATGTGCATGGTCGGCGAGAGTCCTAACCACTGTGCCACCGACGCACAACATTGAAAAGTGAAACAAGTTAGATACGAGGTGATGTCGAAAAAAATGCATCAAATATATTCCCCTTCGCCTAATCCTAAACATGTTTTGCCCCGTTTGCCATGAAGTATCAAAGTGGCTGGCTGAGCTGCCACAACAATTACTTAAATATAAGATTTGTGTGAAATATTCTCATATCATGAATCAAGAGTCAATATGAACGAAGAATATTCTTTTCAATCATTTCTCTTCAGATCCTTACAATTATAAAATATAATACTTGTTGTCGTTACAATAATGGCCAGTTATGCGGAGGATACATTTTGTACACAGAATAACAGATTAGTTGTGAGGTGTCAAAATAAATAGTATTTGTGTGACAAACTTGCAGTGCTGAATTCAGTCACAAAGTATTGTGAAAGGGGAGACAATGGTGGTGATTGGTCACAATAGATTCTTAGAATGCGGGGTAGGAAAAGTTGACAATAGTGCACACTTGGTTCGCTTACGTCTCACATATATAGCTGAAGCTTTTGCATTAAGATCGACTAGACCGGAACTTTGCATGCAGTAGGAACGCCTTCATACACTGCTCCTGTTTTGGACGTACTAGGACTAGAGTTTCTTTTCATCAAGAGTGCCTCTTCCCCTAACCCCTCGTGGGCTTTTTTCGTTATGCTTATTATCACAATTACTATTCGTCATAATTTATAGCCTTCGTGTAAACATTCTCTCAGTACTATCGAATTTGTCACCTATACTATCCGGACTTATTACTATTGTTATTATCTCTTTTCTTAGTGTGTGTCTTCCCTTCTTTCAACTAGCTTATTGGTTATTTCATGAGAAACTTCTCATTGCAGTCTTACTATCTCCTCTTTAATGCACACTACTTTGTACAAGCCACTCACCTGACACCTTTTATAACATTGAATTGACTTGTCAACTTTTCCTACCCCGCATTCTAAGAATCTATTGTGACCAATCACCACCATTGTCTCCCCTTTCACAATACTTTGTGACTGAATTCAGCACTGCAAGTTTGTCACACAAATACTATTTATTTTGACACCTCACAACTAATCTGTTATTCTGTGTACAAAATGTATCCTCCGCATAACTGGCCATTATTGTAACGACAACAAGTATTATATTTTATAATTGTAAGGATCTGAAGAGAAATGATTGAAAAGAATATTCTTCGTTCAGATTAACTTTGAATTACTCAAATAAGTGGTAATTCATATTATGGGGGACTTCTCTTAATTTAAATATTATTAAGTTCATGTTGGTATAAATGCAAAGCGCCTCTTATCTTTGGATTTTCCATCACTATTCACTGATATATAACTGAAGAATACGGTGAAAATTGAGCAGAGACTAGAATAGTAGACTTATTATTCTCACGAAGTCACTTCTAAGATGTGCCGCACATGTACATTTTACAATCAGCAACATCTTTTGCGGACAAACCCATGGAACTGTTATGTTAGGCTGAATTTCGGGAGATTTTCTGTTCGGTAAACTTGAAAGCTGTCGATGGAAACAACTGGCATATACAATGAATTCTTTTTATCATCATATTGACGGTACATTGATTATTTATAATCCGAAAGCGGACAAGAAAGTGCTGCTGATGAAATTTAATGATGGACATCCATCACATAATATTACTTGTTATGAACGTGATGGTAAATTACATCTTGAGGTGCACTTAGGCAAAAGAGCAGACGGCTCACCCAAGAGCAATGTTGATAGGCAGAACATACCATTAGGAAGATGTACACTCTTTTCCAGCTTTGCTTTCGTCAAAATCAATTTAATTGAATATGCAACTATGATTCCTTGGAAAACGAATTATGGCATATCCATAATGTTGTGATCGGCATGAGTTATCCTTGTGGATTTATAAAGAGACTCATGAGCAGTGCATACAGGGACGTTAAACCGACAGTGGTTGAAATTAACAGCTGTTCATGAGGCCATAGATCAAAAGGCTAGTGAAGTTTTATGCTAAAGGCTGTCTAGAACCACATAAAGCACTTATCGTATTTCTACCCTTTGATTATCATTTTTCAGCACATAGATTTCCACTATGCAGGTGAAAGATAAGCTACTTGCCTGTTTCACCTTTATATGCACTTACATATTCAGCTGCTCCTATTGAGAAACTGATGTAGTGGGAACCACTAGGAGGTTTTGGAAGCACATTATTGGGCGCCATCCTCTACGATTCAGAAAGGATCAGACAAAAATCTGATTTTCACATTAAGTGAAACATGGTGACCGGGCTGTTTACATAATCACGCTTTCTTCATTATTCTTATCACTACCTGTATCAACTACTTGCACTACTGTTATCATTACCACTATTATCGCTATTAATATAAATTATGAAATATTCCCAACGTTAAAATCTAAACAAGGCATAGAAGTGAACAACACTGTTTTCAGTTAGATCTTCCTAAGCACATATTAACAGCATTCAACACTTATATTCGATCCACAAATCCACCGTAACTGGCTAACATTCTATATATTATCGCATGACAAAGATCTAGTTGAAAACATTGTTCGCTTGGATGTCTCGTTTTAAATATATCAAAGCTGAATTTTGTGTTCGAAATGAAACATTCAGTTTCATTCGCAAGAACCTTTATAACTGTAACACCTTGAATAACTAATTTTGAGTTATTTTGTATAATACGAGTCGGGGTTATATTGTAACAACAGAAGACAAGGGCCGTCAATAGATCATTTTATTACGGAAATCAGCACGTATTTATATGTATTTCATGTACATTATTAAAGCTTATTTCAGTAGACAAACGCAGTTTTCTGATTGGTTTTTTCCGGAAGTTAAGCAGACAAACGCAGGCTTCTGATTGGTTATTTTCGAGTCTTTCGGAAACTGGAGCCATCTATCGGCGAATCATATTTGCCCACATTTAGGTCTGCTGTGATTGGTTGCAGAATCAGCATTGTTCATATTTTCTCACGGCCAATATTAGTGACCTAGAAACTGACGTAAATTAATGCCTACCAATTGACAGGCAGCCTGCTCTCACCACAATATGACCCTTTTAATTTAAAATGTACTGCACATCCCGGTTTGTTAAGTTAAGCTCAAAATCTAACTACTTCCATAACAATCGATTATCAACAAACAGATTATTGCTGCTTAAAATTTCATAGCATCAGAATTCCTAACACCATCAACCGAGTGTCAGCTTCTTTCAGATTAAAAATAATTTGAGTATCTTGAACTTAAGTTTCAGCTATTGTTGGGTATTTCATCTTCTTTTTGTTGCCAAACCACAGCAAATATGAGTATGAAAATCGTAATTGTAATAGCAAATGGGAAAAGGGAGAAGTGCATGAAAAAAATCATGTTTGCATTTTTGATAGATTTACCTAACAATCTGTGGCTTTGTAGACATAATTCAGAAAAAAAACGAGATATTTTTAGTTTCTTTGTGAGTGTAACAGCAATTGATGGACGTTACTACTGGTATTAATAAAGTTTTGGATCGGGAAGATTACATATAGCTAGATAATAAAGAAATAATGAAAAACACCTAATTTTGTTTTGAATTTTCGAACACTGATAAAAACAAGCTAAAACCAAAGGAATAACCCGAAAGTTCGTATCAACAGCTTATATGCCAACAGGTGCTGGTCTTTTCAGTTCATAAAAATTTGTCATTCACTCTGATGAAGTAGCATTAGGCTGACAAAATGCGTTTCTGGAATTCTACTGAAAACAAAGACGTGTAAAGTAATGTTCAGTTCTTCATGATGGCCCCAAGAAAGGCTAAAATTTTGCCATTCTTTTAACCTTTATACCATTATGACTCCATTTAAGCCAAGAAACCTTTATCTTTGCATGTTACGGCGGATTGATTGGATAATAAATGGGTTTCTGAGAGATTTTTTAAAACACAGAAATTTCTTGAGTTAACAAAGTTTCTTTGGTTGGGATGCGGATATGTTTGAAAGATGATCAATAATCACTTACAGGGGCAAACTGGTTAGTACTGAATTTACTTGTACCAGGTGATGACTAGTAGCCAAGTTTGCTAACGTGCTAAATACACAGAGAAATAAATTTTTTAATAGCACTAGATGACAGTATTTCATGAAATTAAATGCTGCAAATTAGACACCATACTTTCGTTTTATATTTTATCATTGAAAAAGCTAACTACAGCTTACTTGTAACCAGGTATGATATCTTGA